>JAZHRO010000039.1:93317500-94567500 GCA_037157565.1 Thalassia testudinum
TAAAATGTGGAAAGATTCATATTATACGGGAGGAAGAAAGGCACCCTGCAATGCAAACAATCAAACTTGTCCTTAAGTGGGCTAGCCTAAAGACATATAGACTCCCAGAACCCGTCTTGAGATAAAGAGACGATTTTATCTACTTCTGTCTGTTCAATCCAACCAGTTAGAGAGAAGGACTGGGGAGAAGGTTCTTCCTTCAGCTTGCACCTCCAGTTCCTAATGTACCCCCCAGCCGCGATCATTTGATTTTGCTCCCCTAGCTAGACATCAGATTGAACAGTAGAAATAGGCTAATAAAAAATAATCTCGTTTTGGGCTCCGAAGAACGATTCAAATCCTAAGGCCAACATCTACTCTATTTTATTTGGGGCTAGGTTTGAATGTGCTTTGGAATGTGATGGGCTCTTTAACTGGGTTTTGCCCTTAATAATTGATTAATGTGTGTGCGTACACAACCAGTGATTTTCAAGCAAGATTATTTTTGATGCGGTGAATTTTAGGATTCAAATCTTACTTAGTAGCTTTTAGGATTCAACTTTAGGTATTTTCAAATAAGTTTTGATGGCACACCAAGTTTTGAAAGCACAGGTGAAGATGTTTTCCTTTGAAGCTTAAAAGAATGTGGAGTGCCTAGCAAATCCCTAAGAGTTGAACCTATGTGGCACCTACTTAATGAGTTGATTTTATGTTTAGTGGTGTGGCCCAAACAACTCAAGCAATTGGCCACAGTTGCACCACTGAGTTAGGCACACAAAAATGATTAACCTAGAATGATTTCTACTCTTTTATGTGTTGATTTGTGTATCGGTTCCACAGATCAGAATCCAGTTGAGTAGAAGAAAATCAATTAGGTTAAGTGCCTTGAATGTGGGTGTATGTTGTGTGTATGTTGAATTACCCCACAAAATTATCTTTTTATTTTTTTTATATGCGAGGGTGAAATGAGAGTGTGAGTGGAAATCCAAATGACCAAACTAATCCTAGGATTTATGCAAACACCTAGGTTAATTGAAATTTGAATTTAATGTGATGAAATGAAATCTATGGAGGGGAAAAGAATGGGGAGCACTTACAGTTGTCTTCAACTGCAATTTACTCCGATCTACCACTTGACGATTCCCTGATGGAGGTCTCTAACAAACAATAGACACAAGAGAAAGCAAGTTAGAAGACAGTAAAGTGCGTGAAATGTGAAAAGAAGATCAGAAAATCGTTGCCTCCCAGCAACGGTGCCAAAATGTTGAAATGTTGAAGGACTACGCTATCGAATTTGGTTTTGAAAACCTATCGTTGTAGTTTGAATAGCAAAGAACTCAGGTTCAACAAATAAAAATTATACCAAAATAGAAATCTCGGGTTGAACTCAGGGAGGCTACGTTAATCAAAATTCACAATTATATTCTTTTTGTGTTTTTGTTAAAAAGAAAAGTAATTACATTGAAATGAAGTACTATAGACAACAAGAGAAAGAGAGAGAGAGAGAAAACATCCACTTGATATTTCAAAATGTCTATACAACTATGTAAGTGAGAAATTACACTAGAAAGAAGGAAAACTATTACAACTAGAAAGCAGGAAAATTCTACTCTAGAATGCAGGAAAAAGGAATGGGAGAGAGAAGTTATCCTCCTCGACGATCGCTTGAAGGATGAGCCAGATGAGACGATGCCTGGAAGACGAGGAACGAAGCGGGAAGAAGGAGGTCGACGCAGGAAGAATGGGAACGAGGCAGCACGTCGTCGTCGTCGCGGGATCCGCTTCCGGAATGGGGGAAAAAATTGATTTTATCTCTTGAGGAGCATCCCAGGTGTGGGACAAGCTTCTCTTGAGCTTTGGAGCGAGAGAGAAGAGAAGGAAGGGATGAGAAACTCATATGGAGGGGGTCTCCTTTTATAGTTGCAAGGAGTGGGGGCATTTTGGTCATTGCATTTTGAAAAGCATTAATTCAAGACCTTTAGTGACGGATAAATCCGTCACTAAAGGCCTGAACGTGGCCTTCGTGGGCGGCGCTTGCGCGCCTACTCGCCTTCCGTGCCAAAAACATGCACTTCACATTCTTCAAATCTTATCTGTTCGATCGTGAGATCGAACAGCTTAGATCTCTCCTCACCACGCTTAAATTATGCGTGCCTTGCGCGTGCGATCTCTCATCAAGCGGGGGCATCTGATAGCACGTGGGTGCAATTGCTACGCAACGCCGTTGGATCTCGATCGCACGGCTCCTCACGCTCGCATGCCTGCTCGCGCCCGCTCCAAATTGAGGCTTGCAGGGGCTCGAACCCGCGCCTCTTCTTAGCGATAGAGTGCTGACCAACGTGCTGTGGGCGCATTTATGTCGAGCGCTCATTTCGTGCACGCGCGCCTCGTAGCCATTGGATGTGCATCCAACGGCGGAGAAGTGTCGCTCAGATGAAGAGGGAAGGCTGCGGCGGGTGCATGCGGCTAGTTGGGTGACTGAGATGGCACCATGTGCCGCCATCTTGCCGTCCATCTTCTGAGTGATGTAGATGGTGCCACGGGTATCGGATTGGATCGATTTTTCCGTCGTTAGGCTATGATCGTCGATCTGAACCCATCCGTGCCATCGGATTTGTCGTCTGAAGTGTGAATTAGCACCATCTTGGCCCTTGATCGTCTAGGGTTCCTCAGTCTCTATCTGATGCTACGGATATCCGATTAGGGCGATCTTGGAGTTGTTGAACTCCAATTGTCGCCCTGATCAGATCCGTATGGTTGGATCCTAGATCCGAGGCCCCGATAAAAAGTCACTCTATCCCTAACCATAAAAAGCAGAAAATTACTGTACAATTTATACAACTTAATCTAAATGCATGATTATGCATGTTATGCATTATTTACAATATATGATGCTAATGTAACACTAAGAACATGCATTAATAAACATTTTAGGTTAATCAGATGTATGCACCAACCTAGCCTACACACTACCTCCAAAAGACACTACAATGTGGTGCCAAAACCCCTCATAACCACCCACCAATTGGTGCCACTTTTTCCCTCCAAAACCCCCTTCATCCCCACCACATATCTTCCCTTAAACCCATCTCCACAATCCACCTAACCCTCCTTCTAGAAGCCCTCATGGTGGTGCCGAAACTGATGCTTCCTTTCATGGTTGGCGTCACCTTTAAGTGGCTCTTCACCACCATAACCACCACCTTCACACCCCCCTACTTGGTTCCAACTATTCTAAACCATAAGATCACCTAACCACCCCCCATCTTCCCATCTTAGCCATCCATTTCAAGAGTCACCTTAACCCTCTCATCCTACCATATAAAAAGACCAACACCCACCACCTTACAACCAATCCTTGGTTAGCAAAATACCTCTCATATTCTACCTATAGCTCACTCCCAAGAGAGAAGAAGAAGAAGATTAAGGGGATACTCTGTCCCCTTGGCACCTTCCCCTCTTCCCTTCTCTCTTGTGCCCACGCCAGCCAAAGGAGAAGCCAGGCAAGGAAGACCTTTGGAGTAGGTCTTGAAGGTGGTCCACGCCACCTTGGAGAAGGTCTTGAAGGTGGTCCATGCCACCATGGAAGAAAGCCTTGGCACGCCCCCTACTTCAGGGTTTGCCAAGGAAACTACACCTTGAAGAATTCTGCAAGGAGGAGGAGCTCTTTCTGATTGCGGGAGCAGCCGCAATTGGAGCAAGAGCCTCGCCATCTTTGCCATCATTTCAGAGGATTTTTGTGTTTTCATTACATGCATTTCTAATTCTAGTAGTTTAATCATTCTTCCACTAGATTTTTTGTAAAATAATTCCTTAATTTTATGCAAGTTTCCTTCATTAGATTATTTTTGTCTTGATTGCAATTTAAATTTCCCTTTTGTGCACTCACTTCCCTCCCTCTCTAATTACCCTAGGCCTTCATGTGCCTAGGGTGAGCTTAGAAGGAAGGTAGCTCGTGTCACCTAGGGTTACTATTAGGAGTAGCTTTCATTAATTTGAAATCCTTGTTATTTCAATTACAAAACAAAAAAATGATATATTGAAAAAAAAACCAAAAAAGAAAGTTGAGATTTATTTTCTAAGCAAGAGGTTTGATTTGCAAGCATATTGCCTCCTTAGGCGACCCTAGATACTCTCCTATCTAGGTTATAAATTTAAAAGCGTATGCGATTTTGCGTGTTACAACGACTTAAAAACCCACCTTTATAAATCACGCCAAGTTTCGCATCACTTTTTGGCACCGTTGCTGGGGAGGCACGGCTTTGCATTTTAATTAATTCTCTTGCTTGAAGTTGATCTCATCCCCTTGTCTCTATTTTCTCTTGTGTGTGCAGGAACTACAGGAAGAAAGCGGGAATTTGGAAGCGAGAGCTCAAAGTTCCTTTTCTTCCCACGATTACAGGTTGGTCCCCCATTTCTTGTCACATTTAGGCTAAAAGACTACCAAAAAAAAAATTAAACTTTGCTTTCGAGATCCTAAAAATTTTAACTAAGTGGAGTGGTGCCCATAAAAATCCATTATTTGCTTGTATGCTTCATTAAACACCACTCCAATCCTAGTGTTGGTGTTCTATTTTCTAGGTCCAGATTTTTGTTCGGACTTCAAAAATCAATTCCCAACACCACAGTCTCCCAAAATCCTAAAATTTCACATAGTGATTCCAAATCAAGTTGGAAACGTCTGTTCCAAATTTCAGATCAGTTGACTTTGCATTTAATTTTTAAACCTTCATGGACTGCCGAGGGGTCGCACCCTCTTCTCTTCCTATTTTGTTACTGTCCGTGAACTTTTAGAATTTTTATACTCATCCAATTTTTATGATATTTAACTTTTTGGAACCCTTGTGAAATTCTACATCTCACATAAAATCACCAAAATTTTCTGAGGCCAGTGTTGGTACAGAAAGTCCAAAATACCCATGGATACCATTTTTGGACTTTGACACCAGCACAAATAAAAATTCAAAACAAATATCAAACAAATTCATAAAATCTTAAAAATATATTTTCTGGAATCCTTGTTTGATTTTACATAAAGTAGTGGTGTTGTTTGCATTATTTGGACCACTACTTAATCAGGAAGCCTAAAAAAGATTCATCGGTAGTTAAATTTCTGTATTAGGGTTCAAATCCAATTCAGGTTTCTTTCTTTCCTTTTAGTTCCACAACAAAAAGGAAACACGTCATCACCAATACAACTTGTTTTCCTTTGATTGTAGAAGTTTCAAACTTGTTTGAACATTTAAAAAGAGAAAGCCTAAAACACATTAATTTAAATTGAATCCTAAAAGACAAAAATACAAAAATTGTGTGACAACTTGTTTGAAATTGGAACCACTTTCCAATTCTTGCGTACACACAAAAAATTTGAAATAATATGGCAACAACCCAATCAACGCCCTCTACATTCTGTGTTCACACTAATATCCTAGACCTAATTAAAATTTGTGTGTGCGCGGTTGCAGCCGAGGAGTGTAGGCTTAGGCAGGTCGGGCGCACCAAGTCCACGGGTCTAGTGTCGCGGACGAGGCGCAGGTGTGCTTGGGTGAGAAGGACCTCACCCCGTGTTTAGAGGCAATAAGCCTCTATCACAAATTCAATATATGCGATAGCACTGCTTCAGTGGCTTCCAATGTGGGACTATCTGCTCCCACTTATTCGCGCATCTGTAGCAGCAGTGAAGATGGCTTGAATTGGGTCACGGCTATGCTGCTTCCTTCCAATTGAGAACCTGGGAACCTACAGTTGCTGAATCCGCACCGTCTGAGCGTGTCACCTGGAGCTACAGGAGAAGAACAAGCTTTGCAGCTTGCTTTAGAGCTATGCGTCAATGGCGGAGAGGGGCCGATACCTGAAATTAGTAATACGGCATCACGACCCAATTAAACCTACTCAGGACCTTTGCCGAACGAAAGGAAATGCAATGGTGGGGTTGTGTGGCGTGACAAGGTCCATGCGTGCATGGCGGAGGCAGACTGTGAGCGTCAGAGTGGGTGTGTTTGGTGGCACTGAGGAAAGGCTAATAGCCTCAATTACCAGAGGGCTTTTGCTCTCTAGGCTACGACGGAGGTGTAGGGATGAACGATGGCCAGGTTGGTGGAGTGTAGTGGCCATGCGAGCTCACTGGAGGTACGCCAGTGAGGAGGAAGACGAAGGGCGGCCGGGCAAGTCGGCGGTTGAAACGAAGTTGAGAATGTCTGGAAACGAACAGTGGAAGATGAGACGTCAATTTGGGTAACTAACGGATGATGTAGGGCAGAGATGGTGCCGGTTATGGTGTTGCCGATGCTAGAGAAGAGAATAGCTCCGGAGAGGGAGGAACGGCAAGGAAGAGGGAGGTTAGGGCGCCGGCTGGTTTGACTCGACACAGGAAGAAGCAAGGAAGATGTCTCCGCTACTGGTATTGCAAATGGAGGACGAATATGGATGGAGGGGCTCGCCGGATGTTGAGGAGCTTTCGGCTGAGAGATGAGGAATTAGTGGGGATTCTGGGCCAATTTCGAGCGTGAGGAAGACGGTGTGATCAGGAGGTTCTTTTATACTCCTCAGGAGGAGATTTTGGGCTTGGGAAGCAAGCTTCCCAAGCTTGGGAAGCCCACCGAAGTTTGGAAATTCCTTGATACCCAAATCTCTGATGCGTTTGCATGAGAGATTGGGTAAGTTTTAGGGCTTGGGATCGGGTTCAAAAGGAAGGAAATTTCTTGATGAACTTTCCTTTCAAATTTGAAAGGGATTCGTCAAGAAATCAGGGAGTTCTTTTCAAATTAAGGTTGTCGGAGCAAGTAGGAATAGATTTAATGGCGGCAGGGACCTTTTTCTGAGAACAATGACAAGGTAGGGATCTGTTTGAAAAGATTTTGAAAGTTAAGGGTAGAAATGTAATCAGATAGGACTAAGTTGCAAACTAGGTCAAGACAAACTCATCTTGGGTCCAAATTTTGGTACCAACCTAATTTGGGCCTAAGAAATCTAATGGTGGAGTTGGATTTTGGTTTTGATCAGTTTGACTAGGTAATTTATGTAAAAACCTAAATTAGGGTAAATGTCTATCTGTGACTCTGTTCTAGGTTAAAACGGGTTCTAATAGTCAAATTTAAGGTTCCAAACCCTAAAGAATATTTTTCTATGATTTTTAGAGGGTTTAGGTAAATTTTATCCTGATCAGAACCTTAGTTAATTAAGTGAGTCTGTTTTTAAGGTTTCAAAAAGTCATTTAATTCTCATAACATGTGCAAACCCTTTTCTGATTGTTTTAACCCACTTGTTATCCTTTTAAAATCATTTACCTTCATTCAATCCCTGAGAAAACCCATGGTTGTATTGCTATCATGATATGCTGGTGAAATTGTAGTTTTAACCCTAGTTTCTTATTTTTCCCTCAGAATGACTATACAGTGACTTATGACTCTCTGGCGGTTATGTAGGAGCATTTATTGACTTAATTGGGTCAAAATGAGCTAGTTATGGCTCATGATGGTGTTCCCATCATGGACACGATACACTTGAACTCAAAAAACATAAGTGAGTAGAAATCTGATTAGGCTAAGACATTGTGTTCCTTAATTTGTTGTGCAAATAGGCCAATTGATTGATTTATTTAGGCTACACCACTCAAATTAAAAGCAATTCATCAATAGCTTGCCACTTAGGGTTGATTCTTAGGGCTGAACCAGGTCCTCCACATTATTTTTTATTTCTAAAGGAACATATCATCACCTGTGTTTTCAAAACTTGGAGTGTTCTACTAACCTTAATTGAATATACCTAAGAGTAAACCCTAAATGCTACTAAACAAGGTTAAACCCTAAATGACACATCATCAAATAACCTTGTCTGAAAACCTTGGTTATGCACGCACACACATTTTAACTAATCATTAAGGGCACAACCAATCTAAAGGGCCCATCACATTCCAAGAGCACAATCATGCTAAGCCTAATTAAAACTAAGTAGACGTTGGCCTTAAGGATTGATTCACTCTTCGGGGCTCAGATTGAGATTTTTTTCGATTAATCCATTTCTGCTAGTCCATCTGATGTCTAACTAGGGGAGTAATGTCAAATGACCAGGGTGGGTGGTACACTAGGAATTGAAGGTGCAAGCCAAAGGAAGAACCTTCTCCCCAGTCCCTCCTTCTAACTGGTTGGATTGACTGGATAAAAGTAGACCAAATCGTTTATAATCACAAGACGCGTCTTGGGAGTCTATAGGTCTTTAGGCTAACCCACTTAAGGATAGGGTTGATTGCTTATACTGCAGGGCTCCTTTCTCTCTTCTGATTTCCCTCCTAGTCCACTATGTACCCTTCTACATCCTACATGCATTTCCCGTCCTGCCCTCCTATCACCACATATCCCCAAGATGATTATTATCCTAACTTGACTTGTAATTACCCATCCACCAGCTGGGATAACTTTGATTGGGGATACGAATCCGGACCTCAGTATCTAGGGCCTAACCCTTGACAACAGACTATGATTACTATCCTTCCCAAACCTACAACGATTATGGATCTCTATCCTTTGATGACCAAACCAACCCGATCTACAATCAGGAAGGATATGCTGATTATAACACCAACCCTCCCCAGTATTCCATTCAAGATAGGTCATCACCATTCTTTGAACAACTTGAGATGACCTACTATCAGGGATGAACCCGAGAACCTTAACATCTTAACTCTCCTAGATTTAACACAAAACCTTCGGTTCAAGTGAACCAGATCCAGGATAAGGTGTTGGATAATTTGTAGAACACTATACAATCTTTAGAAGCTCAGCCAACACCCTGCACTGAAGCACTAGAGCCTATGATCAAAATGATTGATGAACTTAATAGTTCTCTATTAAATTTGCTCTAAAGTGTTAGGGATAGGGACCTGGGTGAGTTTCTTCTTGGGAAATTGTCGAGGTTGAGGATGAAATTTGTGGTTGCCCTAGTCAAATCTTTGGATGATTCTCAAGATGAACCCCCTTCAGGAGAGCCGATGTCCGAACCTGCTCAGGCGCCTGTCGGGGGGGATACATATTCTAAGACTGGACATGACCAGATTGGTCTAGAGCAACCATTTGAGGATGAACCAATTGATTCACCTGAGATCCCCAAGTCAGCAAATGAAGAAAATTATGTCTCCTTGGATCATGAAATGATTTATGATTTTGAGACATATATAAATGAGGATCATCAATTCTTTCACTCTGAGGGTGAAGAATCTTTAGCTGAAGTCTCACTTGAGCATAAGGAAAATGATTTTAGTGAGACAAACGGGCATGAGGAATCTAATGAACCATTTGATAGCCCATTCATTGAACATTTGGATTCGGTTGGGGTTAACTTGGAGGATCCAAATCATGATGATTCAATCAGTGACCCCAATCCTCATTTGCACCTTGAAGACCTGACTTCTGAGATCAATACGGCCAAGTCAATCCTGATTCGCAATTGTTGAATTTGGGCACTTTAGATAGGGTATACAACGATTTGGAGGTCCTAGAGCTTGAGCACTTGATTTTAGAGGATAGGAATTTAGCAATAAAAATCTAGGTTGCTAATTCTGAGGAAACTATGATTTTGGATATAAGGGTACCTATTGACCTAAAACCACCTATATTCTATACTAACCCTTATGATATCTTTCACGTGCGACCCAAGCCTGGAATAGCTGATTATTTTTCTGAGCTGAATGTTATGTGGACATCTGAAACTAGTGAACCAGATCTATGTATTGTCCTCCACTTTGGTCCTGGGTTGGACACCACAAAATCGCAGGCCCGACCCCACAAGCTTAATAACCTTAAGTTCTAGGTGATTTTCTTCTAGAACTTTAGAACCACTCGACCCTGGGGCATGGGTCTGCACCATAATCTGGTTCACATCTATAGACATCATCTACTGACGGGTTTGAGGATCAATCTTTTTATTTTGATTCTGACCTGCACTTGTGAATTCTCAATTTCTTCCTTGTATGTATATTATGCCTAGCTGAAGGCACTAAACTTAGCATTTGTGTAAACTCTCTTCTCTCTGCGGAGCTGACCGAGTTGTCACGAAATTCAAGTGATATTCTATTTATTCTGCCCTTTTCATGTCTTTACTTTTACAATGAGGTCATTGCAGCATTTAGGCATGGGGGGTGGATAATCATTTCCTTAAATCATTTTGTTAACTCCATAGAATTTATTTTAGTTTTTTATAAAATAAAAAAAGTTTAAAATTTTGAAAAAGATAAAAAAAGAAAGAAATTAGGAAAAGAGAACTTAGGCATTTGGAAGTTATTAACTTTAGGAAATGATACGAGAAGACCTAAACACTTAGACTCTTTAAGCCTTCGGGCTTAATTAGCCCGAGTGTCCACTTGAATGTGGACTTAGTCTTGAGTCTTCACCAATTAAAATTCATTTTAAGTTGGTAAATAAATTGGGATGATAATTATGTGACTTATCAACTAGCCCTCTGATTTTAGGGGACTTTAAGCCTAAGCATCTACACACTTTTTTTACACTGACTCACATTTTGGTGATTTCTTCGGAAATTGGGTAGCTAATGAACTATCTAGGGTAGTATGGCTGGCAAGTTGTCGATGGTAACAGCTCATTGGCAAGTTGTTTAGAGCCCAATCAAAAGACCATTTTCGTTGTACTCATTTAGGTAAATCTTAGATCAGGGAAGCCACCAAATTAAAAAAAAAGTAGAAAAAGAAAGAAAAATAAAAAAAGGAGAAAAAAATAATTAAAAAAATAATAAACAAAACCATACTTCACCCCACGAGTATGGCTGGTAAGTTGCCGTGGGTAACAGCCCATTGGCTGGTTGTCCAGAAACCAGCTCACAAAAAAATGCACAATATTTCCCAAAACACTTAGGGAAGAAGCGGGGAAGTAGAATAAACCGGGGAGATATACACTAGGTTCGGCCTTGTGTTGACCCCATAAATAAAAGTAGGGAGAAAGCTACCAATAATAAACATAAACCTTTAGGCAAGGTCACTTAGGGTCGTAGAAACCTGAAGTCCATTTCAATGGTCTTCTAGTGAGTCTTCCACTATTTTCACAAGATGTTTAGCACTTAGAGTCCTTTTTGAGTCTTGGGCAGGTCGGGTAGCCGTAAAAAGTTATCCTGGAACTCTCAAACTCCAAAAGTACAAAAAAAATAGAAAAGAAGAAAAATAAATGTATCTTCCCTATTCAAATAAGGCGGGGACTTGGGCGATCTACATTCTGGCAAACACCCAGGTACTGTTGAGTCTTCGTAGTTTAGGACCTTAGTTGAAATTTTCTATTATTAATAAATGACTTAGGCCTAAGCAATCTAATCCTAATTTTGCTTTTATACATAGCATATAGTTTAATTTTGCTAGGGACTGCAAAAGATAGGCATGGGGGTATGATGTAAACACATTTATTGAGGGTAAAATGTCATTTAATGCATGTTCCTGGGCTTAGATTTGCATTTCATGTTATAAATATTGGATACCATGCATCATTCTACATTTATAGTAGTTGTATATAATTTAGGTCAATTGCATCCTTTTTATGGTCAGGAGAGAAGGAAATTTATTTTTGAGCCTCGGATTGATGATCCGACCGTATGGATCTGATCAAGATGACGATCACAATCTAAAGCTTCCGAAATCGCCACGATTGGAGTCCCGTAGCACCATATGCAATCCAAGGAAGATCAACGGCCAAGGGACTAGATGACATAATTCGGAGTTTCAAATGAAAAATCTGACTACGCAGATGGATTCGAGTCAACAATCGCAGCCTAACGGCATGAAAATTGACTTAATCCGACCTCTGCAGTAGCCCCTACAATGAAAAGAAGATGGATAGACCAGATTACGCCACATGGCACAACCCAGGACGCCCATGCGCATGCACGCACCACTGCACGCGTACAGTAGTGCAGGTGCGCACGCGCGCAGAGGTACGCATGCACACAGTGCAGCACTAGCGTGTGAGTGTGCGCCAACGCAGCGGCAGCATGGGCACGTGCTCGGTTGTGCCAACCTATAGCAACGCATGAGCTGGACCTATAGCGACGCTTACAGTTGTCGCTAATTCTTCCCGTGCCAGCAAAGCTAACTGTGGGCATGAGCGAGCATGAGCAGGCGTGAGCTACCTACAACGATACTTCGAGAGATGGTCTGGAGGTCACTAATGGTCTCATACCTATTTTTTCCTCTTCTCCTCCATTGTAAAAGGGCCTACACCCCCTCCCTTCCAATCCATCTCTACCTACTCAGCTCCCACCTACTCCCATGCTCTAGCAAGCCTACCAACACACTGTTAGAGCTTGCTCTCAAGCTCTGAAGGTTTCTATTAGTGTAGCAAACTTCTGCCTCACCAAATATTCATCCATCTTCCCATCCCCATTCATAGGTTGCCTTGGAGCCATCCTCCCACCTCCATTCCAGTAGCAGATCATCTCCGCCTTCTCACCTCCATTCCAGAGCCATGCCGAAGCTTTCCTCTACTCGACGTCCTCCTGCATCTCACCTTCGTCGTCCCACTCCTCACCTCCTTTGTTCAAGCTTCTGCCAGGCACCGTCATCTCACCGAAGAGTCGATTCGGGAGATTTCCTCTTACCCCCATCTCTTTTTATGCTTTCATAGTTTATTGTAATCGACATTGGATTGATATATATATCATATTTGTTCCCTTTCTATCTTGTGATTCATTTTTCTTGTCTTCTTTTCAAAGATACAAAAAAAATAACAAAACCCTAAAATACCAAAAAGAAACAAAACCCTAAACCCTAAAAGCACGATTTTCAGTTAAAGTAAACATCGCCTCCCTGTGTTCGACCCAGGTCTCCCTTGAAGTTTCATTATAAATTTTATTTGATCACGAGTTTTGCAACTATAATGACGGGTTGCTTGTAACCCTAATTTCAAACTTGCGAAAGATGTGCAATCAGTAAATGACTAAATGTAGCCCAAAAACCCATTTACAAAGTTAAAACCCTAAGAGCTAGGTTAGTTTTGGGGCATAAGAATGATGATAAACTACTATTTATCACATGCCCATGCTTATCTTTTGCTAGTATCTTAGCAAAACTATTTTCACAAAACAGATTTTTTGGGAAAAACTAATCTTTTTACTTTTAAGGAGAGAAAGACTACAGGACCTTGGTTGATTGAAAAACTTGAAAGGCACAGGATTTGTTAAAGATAAAACCTCGGGATTCGTCTTTGGATCCAAGAGTTAGAATAATCGGGATCAGTGTATCTTTTAAAAATTCACAAATCAACTTGTTAATTTAGATGACCAGAAATTTTTGTAGTTAGGATTTCTTTGGCTCTTAAATCCGACTCGTAACTTGCATCAACTTTTAAAACCTTGTGTTTGTGCTTGTAAATGCAACCTTTTATGAGCTCGTGTTTTTGGTTTAAATCTCTTTTCTTTTTTTTTTGAAATTCCCCCAAGCTTATTCTTAGCTTAATCCTACAACAGATGTGTCAGGAACATCATTCCCATCACCAATCCTCAAGGGGGCTTTGGTGCTGGCACTTCGGGATAGTACCATCCAAGACACCACCCAGGAGATCACAACCCCAAAACACAATGCAATGTAAAGGAGAGCTCCTAGCAAACTCAAGCTCTTGCTTCGATTCTATGGGTAGAGCATCGTCCAAGACACTTGAGTTGCAAAATTGCACCTTAGTGCTCCATCTAAAGATGTGGAATATAGATATAGAGTAGCACTGAGGAGGTAACTTGTTGTCATCACATCCTCAAAGTAGGTATTCTGCTCCTTCTTGGCGGTGGGAACTCAAACCAATGATCTGCTTCAGATTTTACCAGGGCCAAATAGGGGTTTTCTTCTAATTTCTACATGTTTTTTAAGGTGTTGGCTTGTGTGTGAATTGACACAAGAATTTTGTCAGAATTGCAAGTTTTTTATCGGAAACTAAGTCAGGTAATTTCCAAGTCACAAAAAGGAGATTAAGTCACCTGAATCATCATGAGTTTAGGTGGAATTGAGAGAAAGATACTTGATCTAGTCTTGAAATTAGACGCAGAGATTCTAACAATTAGATCTTAATCTTAATCCCTAGTTTGTTGAAGATTAAATCCCTTGTATCTTAAAATGGAAATTTCAACCTTAGTTCCATTTTTCAAAATTTTCCTCAAAAAGTTTTACAATTTTTCTATAATGAGATGCATGCAAAAGAAAAAAAATGCATATTTTTAGGTTTTGAAAATCCTAAATCGATCGTCAAAATTTAGAAACACCCCCTCCCCCATACTTATGATATGCAATGTCCTCATGCATTAGGAGGGAAAAGAGATCACCTTGGTGAAAGGTTGTCGGGTTTAGGATGGTCAAAACTTGGAAAAAGAAAAAGAATAGGAAAGTAGGAAAAATGATGGGTTATCTCCCATCCAGTGCTATCTTTTATGCCTATTCAGCCGGACATGAAATGACACACGGAAAATAAAAAATCATGCAAATAATTGGACACTTGAATGACCTCAAGAAATGTGTTTTCCTCAAGATCCCTAAAAATATAATTGGTAAAGAAATAGGGATCAAAATGAAATGGAAAGAAGGAATAATGACCCAGGTCTAGCCATGGCTTGTATCCATGTAAAATGCCAAACTCAGGTATGTCTGGTGGTGATGCGTATGCATCTGAATAGCCTAAAATATTTATGCATATTCCTAGTATTATAGTTGCATCATACATTATAAATATTGCATAACATGCATCATCTTGCATTTAGGTTAGGTTGTCTAAATTTTAAGTTAATTTTCCCTTTTTGTGATTAGGTAACAGGGTGACTTTTAATAGGGTCCTCGGATCGAAGATCCAACCGTATGGATTTGATCAGGGGACGATTGGAGTTCAACGACTGCAAGATCGCCCTGATCGGACTTCTGTAGCATCAGATATAATCTGAGGAAGGTTAGAAATCAAGGGCCAAGATGATGTCAATCCACAGTTCAGATGACAAATCCGACCATACGGATGGGTTCAAGTCAACGATCGTAGCCTAACGACGTGAAAATCAGCCCAATCCGACATCCATGGCACCGCCAACAGGTCATAGAAGATGGATGGAGGCCAACCAAATTTGCAAGGACTGCAACACCCTCTCTCTCTCCTCACCCGCACGATGGATCTGGGTAGTTGAATCACCATCCAACGGCCATGCTAGCCCGTGCACAAAACCCTCCACACACCTCAAGTGGAAGCGTAGCGCAGCGGGTGAGTGCCTCTTTTTGAGCGAAGAGCGTGAGTTTGATCCGCACTCCGCATCAAATCAAGCAGGACGCAGGTGCAGGCTCAATTGAGCAATTGGATGGCGAGCGAGCAACGTGAATGCAGGTGACGTGGTGCACCAAGATGCGAGGAATGCGAACATGCCATCAGACGCGCTTTTGTGAAGGTGGGCTAGAGCACGTCCTGAGCCATTGATCTTCAATCCAATAGTGATGAAGGAGGCCGCGTTGCCTTTTCACAGGAGTTGAACGAGATCGGGTGCAGTGCATTTAAGCCATCCGATCTCGCAATCGGACGATTGAGAATGCGTGTACGCGCACGTGCATTAAGGCACAAAGAGAGGAGGAGTTGCGGTGTGCGTAGTAGCTATGCCCATGATCTAGGCTTTAGTGACGGTTTTATCCATCACTAAAGGCCTTGATTTAATGTTTTTAAAGTGAAATGACCTATTTGCCCATTTAAACCTCACCTATAAATAGCCTTATGACCACCACATTTTCTTCATCCCTTCCTCTCTTCTCTAACCTCCTCCAAAGCTCTAAGGGCTTGTCCCAAACCTAGGATGCTCCTCTAGAGTAAAAATTAGAAAATTTTCATCTTCTCCCCCTTCTTGGAGCATCCCACGGTTGTCCTCTCACTCTATTTAGGAAGCAAATCCCACGATGACGACGACGTCTTGCCTCACCCCCGATTCCTCCTACTTCGTCCTCCTTCCCGCTCCGTCCTTCGTCTTCTAGGCGTCGCTCCGTCTGGCTCATCCTCCAAGAAATTGTCAAGGAGGATACTTCTCTCTCCATTCTCTTTACCGCTTTCTAGAGTAGATTTATTAGTTTCTAGTGTAAATTTCCTGCTTTCTAGTTGTAATGATTAGTATAATAAACAACATTGGTTATGAGATCCATGTTTATTCTACCTCTCTTTTGTCTTTATTTGTAATATTCTCTCTCTCTTTCTTCTATTATTTATTCTTTAAATAGATAGTTAGTTTTCAACCAGCTAATCTATTTTATGACAATTAAACAAAGTCGATTTTGAATCAAACATTCGCCTCCCTATGTCTGACCTAGAATTTCTTTACGAACTTCGGTAAAATTTTATCTGTTGACAGATTGCTTCGCATATCGAACTACAACGATAGGTTTTTCAAATCCAACTTCGATCGTGTAGTTTGCGCTCTTAACAATTTGGCGCCGTTGCCGGGGAGGAGACTGAAAGAGAGAAATTCGCTTGATTAAATTTGCAATAAAATGATTTATCGTTGTAATTTATGTGGTGGAAATCTCTCAATCAAAGATTAAAATAGGTACCAATTTAAGCCACAGAAAAGATGTCGTATCCACAGGGAGGTTTAAGCCTAATAAAACCATGAAAATATTATTTCAATGATTATTTCCTGAAGTTATGTCATGCACACATGGAATAGATCATGAAATCTAAAGAGTGTGAGTGCATGAGGGAATAAAAGTGAACATGAGAGGATATGCACACAATTTCAACTTAATAAAATAATAAATCCTTAAATCCTTCCACACTAATGACACCAAATGCAAATTTCAATACGGGTTTCACTGTAGCAAAACAAGGCATTTGAATCCCTTGTGTATGTGTGAGGAGGAGGGACGGATGGCTGTGTCATGCTTGGAGGAGATCGAGGTTGTCGAGAGGGTTCCAATGGTGGTGGTGGCGTCGTCAGAGGTGGTCGGAGGTCACTGGGCGGTGGGTTATCCACCGCCGACGGTGGGTTCCTCCACTAGTCGACGGAGGTTGTCGTGATCGGCTTTGAAGGCTTGGTCATGCTCATGGAGTTCAGGGGAGTTTGGAGGCATCGATGATGCGTAGAAAGGAGGGCAGAGCAGCTGGCTACGCGAAGGTGGAACTCGGCGGTGATGGGCTCCTTTGACTTGGTTGCAGAGGTTGAAGATGATGGGGAAGATAAGGAAGGGAAGAGATCGGCTATGAAAGTGGGTGCATGCAAGGAGGCTACTGTGCGAGGAGCTGGTGCATGGTTGAGGGCTTGGCTTCGCGCGGACTGGCCGTGCAGTGAGGCTGGAGGCCGAGGTCGCTAGCTGCGTGCATGTACGAGGGCACTCATAATGGGATGTGGGCACAGTGGGGTTGGTGTTACGCGTTGTGGTTGGTTGCTGTGAGAGGGCCACAGTGCAGGCTGTGCTTCACGACGCGTGTAGGGTCCACGGTGGTGAAGTTGGAGGTCATCCCCCATCTAAGGAAGTCCTGGCTATATCCCCAGCCATGGCTCTTATCCCTCTCTAGATCCACAACCTCCGCCTCTCCCTTCGTAAGTTCATAACTACTTCATTTGAATGACAGCGGAGGGAGCAATGGTAATGGGTAATTATAGGCATACCCCTCATTCAAGTGCTAATCATATTCATGCCCAGTTACATTTCTTTCTACCTGCACATATCAAATAAGAAGCATAAAAGTATGTATTAGAATGCAAAGCATACACAAAAATATTCGTAAGCTAAGCTTAATTATTACTTAGCTTAATCCTAAGCCACAAGGAAGCGTACTCCATATGTACTTAAGTCAAATAAATGTCCAATAAATTAGACTTATCAAATGTCCCCATGCCTAAGTTTTGCTAGTCCCTAGCAAAAAGTGAAAAACAATGGAAGTAATTAAGAGAATTCTTCTTTCTTTATTCCACAAATTTAGAGATCCAGACAAATGTGAACTGATAATAATAATAGCCTAGGTAACGGATCCAAGTGAAAATAACCAACTTATATTTGCAGTTCATACTTATCCCTTGGTAAAACTTCTATTAGGATAAGCAACTTCTTCCCTCAGGGATAAAGTAGAAAATAATCTGTAGTTTGACCCCGACTTTTTGGCTTAGGTAAGAGAAACTGAGTTGAATGGATTAATTTTGGTGGCTCATACTCATCTGGTACTACACGTAGTCCAGTACTGCAGACTCTAAATCTCTAGACTATTAAACAAGTCAACCTAGAGATAGGCTAAAAACTTTGATCTCTTTGTCTTCCTTTGTGCTCACTCACTTTCTCTTTTCTTCTTCTTCTTTCTTTTCTGAGATCACATATCACACTAGATTCCGCAGATGTACTCAATGTTTGGTGGCCTCACATGGCATTCACACTTCAACTAAAGTCCTAACAACCCTACAATTAAGTTAGAGGACCTTAGCCAGTATTTGGGTGATCAGAAATACTGAAAAGTAGGTAGGGGTCATATTTGTTGGATCGTAATGGGTGTTTTTATTGTTGCCTAAAAAACATCAACATATAATGAAAAAAATGATACGAAGATAAAACTATAAACTTGAACTATTTTCTTTTTCTTTTTCTCCTTTCTTTTCTTTTTTAATATAAATCTCTTTCTTTCTTTTTTTTTCTTTTCTTTTTCTTTTCTTCATAAATCAACATAACACAATGCAGACTTTTATTTATGAGACATTATTAGAAATGATGGTGGTCAAAAGGATATTGTGTAGCTTATTTGGTGGAAGTGCCAACTCTCGACATCGGGAAGGAATGGATAGGACAAGCATATTTCTGACCTTTGACACTATTACCCTCCTTTAGCCAAGGACTCTATGAAGGATGGTCGTAACCATCCACCATATTCATAATTTTATTAAGACTCAATTTCTGTGTATCTGCCTTATTTGGTGACTCTTAGGAATTCACACAATGTACACACACATGAACAGAAAGCGAAAACTATGCCTAACTCTGAGGTATCCTTATCTAATTGTCCAAAACTTAAGAGTTCTTACACTAGACTTAGCACACCAGTAATCTCTCTACTTTCTTCTCAGAAATATGAGGTGGATCTAATATAAGATAGTATGCCTAACTCCTTATTAATTGTCCAAAGGTTCAGTAGACTAAAAATGCTTATTGGTTTTCTACAATGATCCATTACCCAGTCTATGCACAAGTGAATGTAACTGTACTGGATTCTAAATTTAAGAAACAATTTAAAAAGAAACTCTCTAATGACACCTCCTTGATAAATTTTTTGCTAGGAACTAACCAATTCAACTCAAGAAAATAAAAGATTTTTTTTATATAAATCACTATCCTAAATGTATGCAAATTTTTATAAATGCTATAAACATCCTCAGGTTATACCCCCCCATGCCTAAGATTGATAATGTCCTCATTTGAAAAATGCAGACATAGAAGAATATCACCTGAGGAGGAGAGTGGGAGGAGCTAAGGCTCCTCAAGCCAAAGTGCGTCCAAAACATGGCCATCTGAAAGAGTAATATAAGGTTTAAGTCACTGGCCATTTACCTTAAAGCTCACACCAGAAGTAGGGTTCTGAATTTCTATAGCTCCATGAGGGAAAGTATTGATAACAACGTACGCCCCATCCCAGCAGGACTTGAGCTTTCATGGAAATAATTTAAGTCTGGAATTGAAAAGCCAGACCCACTGGTTAGGCTCAAAAGTCTTTCTAATGATGTGCTTATCATGGAAGACCTTTGTATGTTGCTTGTAAGCTTGAGAAGTTTCATAGGCTTCATTACGAAGCTCCTTAAGCTCACTTAACTCTAAAATACATGCCTTTCTTGCTTTATCCATATTCAAGTTAACATTTTAATAGCCCAATAGGCTTTATGTTGGATTTCAACGAGAAGATGGCATGCCTTTCCGTAGACGAGACGGGAATGAGACATGCCTAAGGGAGTCTTAGACACGGTTCTGTAGGCCCAAAGAGCATCATTTAGTTTTCTAGACCAATCCTTACGGTCGGGCTTGACAGTCTTTTGGGGATGGTAAGGTGTGGCACTCGTTAGGGGATGGTAAGGTGTGGCACTCCCTATTAGACACTTCAACTTGTCCATTCGTTGGGGGATGGTAAGGTGTGGCTATCATGTGGTTAACTCCCAAATTTTGGAGTAGTCTTGTGAAGTGTATGTTCTTGAAGTGAGGTCCTCCATCACTTATGATCATCCTTGGGCACCTATACCGAGAAATGATATTAGCCTTAACAAAACCCAAGACCACAGAATGGCCATTGGTTCATGTGGGTATGGCTTGTATCCATTTTGATACATAGCCCACAGCCACAATGATGTACTCATATTTGAAGGACACAGGAAAGGGACCCATGAAGTCGATGCCCCAAATATCAAAGATCTCAACATGGAGGATCGGTTGCTGGTGCATCCCATCCCTTTTTCCGATGGTTCCCATTTGCTGGCAACGTCGACATGCACCCACATATGTATGTGCATCTCGGAATAATGTGGGCCACTAAAAGCCAGACTAAAGAACATTATGGGTAGTCTTTTTCCCACTAAAATGTCCCCCACAGTGGAGGTCATGGCAGAAACTCATAACACTTCTTTGTTCTTCTTCAGGGATGCAATGGTGGAAAAGCTGGTCAGGGCTTATTCTAAAAAGCTCGAGTTCCTCCCAGTGATAAAATTTAGTGTCAGCAAGAAACCCATCTCGCTTCTGCTTGTCCCAAGAACTGGGGTAATGCCCGTGACCAGATAGTTCACTATGTCAGTGAACCAAGGAGTTTTGGCCTCCACAGCCATCAGAGACTCATCAGGGAAAGTCTCTTGATACCACCAGCAGGGTTTGATGCCTCAATAGGGATCCTAGACAGATGATCTGCTACCACATTCTCAACTCCTTTCTTATCTTTAATTTCCAAGTCAAACTCCTGGAGTAGCAGAATCCAACGAATTAAACAAGGTTTGGTGTCCTTTTTAGCAAGAAGATGCTTTAGGGCAGAATGATCAGTGAATACCACAACCTTAGATCCCAAAAGATAAGATCGAAACTTTTCCAAAGCAAATACTATAGTAAGAAGTTCCTTTTTAGTGACCGTGTAGTTTTGCTGAGGATTCGTAAGGGTCTTGCTGGCATAATGCAGCACATGAGGTTTGCCATCAACCCTTTGACCTAAGATCGCTCCCACTACAAAATCAGAAGCATCGCACATTAGCTGAAATGGGAGCGTCCAATCTAGTGCTTGGAGAATCGGCACAGTAATAAGGGCTTTCATTAAGACTCAGAAAGCCTCACCACATCTATCATCAAAATCGAAGGAGACATCCTTCGCTAACAGGTCGTAGAGTGGCTTAGAGATTTTACTGAAATCTCTAATGAAGCACCTATAAAATCCAGCATGGCCAAAGAACTAACCTGACGAACATTGGCGGGTGATGGAAGCTTAGAGATGGAATCAATTTTTGCGGTGTCCACCTCTAATCCTCTCTTGGAAACTACATGCCCTAGCACAATGCCCTGCTGGACCATAAAGTGGCTTTTCTCCCAGCTAAGCACCAACTTTGCCTCTTCGTAATGGTGACGGAAAGCCGTTTTCGCGTATTTGAAAGTCGTCGAAAATCGTAGTATAGTCGCGCAAAAACGTTCATCAAAAATATTGTTTTGTAAAATAACGAGACTTGAGTCCAGGTCGTTCGTCTCTGGGAGGCGTATTTCTATTTTTGAAATCGATCTTAAAGCCGCTCTACTTAGTATTCTGGTGCGCAATATATAGGTGGTTAACGAACAGGCACTTAAATCACGCAAATAAAATAATCATTCAGCTCATGGTGATTTCAAACACATAAAGAGAGATATATATATATAAATGCATTTTTCATTCATTCATTGGGGGAGAGTTGTTTGTACAGGAAATCTAGAGGAAAGCTTATACAGGAATGCTTTAAATTAAACCTAGCTACCAGAAAACGATTGCATACAGGAATCGATGGGGGGATTTCGCATGCATCATTGGGGGAGAAGAGAAACTACTCTACAAAGCAGTAAATGAAAGTAATAAAACTTATGAAAAGCATGATCTAGAGCTAAAAGAGTAGAGGGCATTCAGGGGTGGTCCCCGATGGCCTTGGAGTGGTTGAGAAGAGAATGAGGGGCGGCCAATGTAGCTTAGGCCGACCCTTGGAGAGAGGTAGGGTTGATCCAGCATCCCAGCATGGTGTCCTCCATGCTGGTGGTAGTGAGCTCATGGAGGTGGAGTGACTGGCTAAGTGGAGGTGGCGTGAATGGCACCAATGGAGAGTAATTGCCAAGGGAGTGAATGGGTGCCAATGGCCACCCAAGGGGTCTTTTTATAGACCTAAGGGAAGAGAATTATGGAATTCTCGAGAAGGCATATGGTGGGATCTCATGGGAGAGTGAGAGAGAGAGGGCGGATGGTGGTTTTTAGATCCACCAAATGTGGATCTAAAAATTGAATGGCTCTTGGTTGCTATTTTTGGCAACCAAGGAAACCACACATGGTAGAGAGTTCTAGAGAACTCTAGGATAGATATTTTTGCATGGATGGTGTGTGTGGGTGTGTGTGGGTTGAAACCTAGGTGGCTAGATTGATTAGGTTAGGTTCTAGTGGGTTTAGGTCAAGGTAGGTCTCAAATTAGGGTTGTAAACCCTAATTCAATAAGGTAAAGTGCAATTAAACTTAATACAAGTTTAATTGGGTGTGTGGAAACTTAATTGAGAGTAAAACAACTCAATTAATTTATGTCTAGGTCAATTGGACTCTCAGTGAGTCCAATTGAACAGTGTGTGCTGAGATCAGGGCTCAATTGGACTCAACAAGTCCAATTGAATAGGCTAATGGGATTGACTAAGATCCAAGTCAATTAGGTTTAGTGACGACCTAATTAGGTCCTTAGGGAGGTCTAGAGGTGATGTACTAGGGTTAGGGCACCTTAATTTAGGTTCCTATGGGGTTGGAATTGGGTTTAGGGACCTAAAGATCCAAGAGCAAGGCTTAAATCTCAAAACAGGAACTGGAGAGCAGTATCAGATGTCTAATAATAGTGTCAGATGTCTTATACTCAAAAATCAGAAGTCCAAACTTGTTTTCTGGACGTCCAATCAGAGTCAGGAGGGATTTTGGGTTCTATTTTGGGTATTCTGCAAAAATTGGACACCTGACAAAGTGTCTAGATGTCCAATAACACTGCAGAAGTGGGTTTGAGGTGTACGGGAGATGGCTAAGAGTCCTGGATGTCTTATAACTTATCTGGACGTCCAGATAAGGGTTGGAACTAGGGTTTTAGGGCTTCCTAGGATGTTGTGACCTAATCTAAGGGTGGCTAAGGCTTGGGGAAGTCTCTAGGCTATCTTAGGGCTAGGATGGACCTAAGCTCTTCACATTTTACTGCTTTATTTCTACTTAATAGAATAGAAAACCTTTAAACCCCTTACATTATTATTCCTACATCTAAACTAGGCCTTCTGCTCCAGCTCTGCTACAACTCCCGTTATTCCTGACCCAACTTCAGATCCAGCTCCTGATCAGCTTATTCCCTGCAATCGACATAATGTACTTAATCAACGCATTATAACATTATTTTATGCATAGCTAAAGGAAAGTAGTAAAGATGCAGATAATGCGTATGCATGCATGAATAACCCTAACTTATGCTAAGTCCTAGCTTAATCTAGGCCAATTAAGACCTATGATTGCTGCGCAATCAAATGGGTTAAGACTTTATCAATGTGTGAAAGGCATAGGTCAAACGACGAGCCGTAAATGGAGAAGTTACCCATGAAAATTTCAACAAACTCATCGATCATATCAGAAAAGATAGCCATCATACATCTTTGGAAAGTGGCAGGAGCATTACATAACCTGAATGGCATTCGGTGGAATGCAAATGTGCCATACGGACTCGTGAAGGTGGTATGCTCCTGATTGTCAGGAAAAATGGCTATCTGATTATACCCAAAGTACCTGTCAAGAAAATAGAAGTACTTGTTCCCCACCAATCGTTCCAAAATTTGATCGATAAATGGTAAGGGGAAATGGTCTTTGTGGGTAGCCGTGTTCAAACGGTGGTAACCAATGCAAACCCTCCAACCAGTTGAGGGTCTAGTGGTCACCAACTCTCCTTGTTCATTCTCTTCTACAGTGATTCCTGCCTTCTTGGGCACCACATGTAGAGGACTGACCCATGATTGCGCAGCAATCATAGGTCTTAATTGACCTAGATTAAGCTAGGACTTAGCATAGTTAGGGTTATTCGTGCATGCATACACATTATCTGCATCTTTACTGCTTTCCTTTAGCTATGCATAAAATAATGTTATAATATGCTGATTAAGTGTATTATGTCGATTGCAGGGAATAAGCTAATCAGGAGCTGGATCTGAAGCTGGATCAGGAATAACGGGAGTTACAGCAGAGCTGGAGCAAAAGGCTTAGATTAGATGTAGGAATAATAATGTAAGGGAGTTAAAGGTTTGCTATGCTATTAAGTAGGAGTAAAGCAGTAAAATGTGAAGAGCTTAGGTCCATCCTAGCCCTAGGATAGCCTAGAGACTTCCCCAAGCCTTAGCCACCCTTAGATTAGGTCACAACACCCTAAGAAGCATTAAAACCCTAGTTCCAACCCTTATCTGGACGTCCAGATAAGTTATAAGACATCCAGGACTCTTAGCCATCTCCCGTACACCTCAAACCCACTTCTGCAGTGTTATTGGACATCTAGACACTTTGTCAGATGTCCAATTTTTGCAGAATACCCAAAATAGAACCCAAAATCCCTCCTGAATCTGATTGGACGTCCAGAAAACAAGTTTGGACTTCTGATTTTTGAGTATAAGACATCTGACACTATTATTAGACGTCTGATACTGCTCTCCAGTTCCTGTTTTGAGATTTAAGCCTTGCTCTTGGATCTTTAGGTCCCTAAACCCAATTCCAACCCCATAGGAACCTAAATTAAGGTGCCCTAACCCTAGTACATCACCTCTAGACCTCCCTAAGGACCTAATTAGGTCGTCACTAAACCTAATTGACTTGGATCTTATTCAATCCCATTAGCCTATTCAATTGGACTCATTGAGTCCAATTGAGCCCTGATCTCAGCACACACTGTTCAATTGGACTCACTGAGAGTCCAATTGACCTAGACATAAATTAATTGAGTTGTTTTACTCTCAATTAAGTTTCCACACACCCAATTAAACTTGTATTAAGTTTAATTGCACTTTACCTTATTGAATTAGGGTTTACAACCCTAATTTGAGACCTACCTTGACCTAAACCCACTAGAACCTAACCTAATCAATCTAGCCACCTAGGTTTCAACCCACACACACCCACACACACCATCCACACAAAAATATCTAGCCTAGAGTTCTCTAGAACTCTCTACCATGTGTTGTTGCCTTGGTTGCCAAAATTAGCAACCAAGAGCCATTCAATTTTTAGATCCACATTTGGTGGATCTAGAAACCACCATCCATCCTCTCTCTCTCACTCTCCCACGAGCTCCCACCATAGGCCTCTCTAGAGAATTCCATAATTCTCTAGAGAGCTTCCCTTAGGTCTATAAAAAGACCTAAGGGGTGGCCATTCACATCCATTCACTTCTTTGGCAATTGCACTCCATTGGTGCCATTCACACCACCTCCACTTAGATAGTCACTCCACCTCCATGAGCTTTCTACCACCACCATGGAGGACATCATGCCAGGATGCTGGATCAACCCTACCTCTCTCCAAGGGTCGGCCTAAGCTACATTGGCCGCCCCTCATTCTTCTCCTGACCACTCTAAGGCCATCGAGGACCACCCCTGAATGCCCTCTATGCTTCTAGCTTTAATTCATGCTCTTCATAATCTTTATTGCTTTCATTTACTCAGTAGTGTAGTCTTACTTCTCACCCAATGATGCATGCGAAATCCCCCGGTTGATTCTTGTATGCAATCATTTTCTGGTATCTAGGTTTAATTTTCAAGCATTTATGTATAAGCTTTCCTCTAGATTTCCTTATGCAACAACTCCCCAATGAATGAATGAAATTGCATTTATATATATATATGTCTCTTTATGTGTTTGCATGATTTAAGTGCCTTCTCTTTAACTATCTATATATTACACACCAGCATGTCGTTTCTTGAGGATATTGAAAATCTGACAATAGATGCTTTCTCTATAACTAGTCACCACCTCACTAGAATCGTGCGCACAGAAACTCACATGTTCACTTTCGTGATTTACTTGACGCATACGCATGTGATACGAGTTAATAACAGAAGCAGTGAAGTTTTAGTTAGGAGATTGGAAACAGAAGTGCGTCTTTAAACGAAGTAGAGTAGTAAAAAGATCGATTTCAAAAGTAAAAGCAATGCTCCAAGAGACGAACGACCAGGACTCAAGTCTCATAATTTTTGCAAAACAATATCTTTGTTGGATCGAACTTCATGACTATACTATGATGCATCCTTTTCTATCAA
This sequence comes from Thalassia testudinum, assembly GCA_037157565.1. Taxonomy (NCBI): domain Eukaryota; kingdom Viridiplantae; phylum Streptophyta; class Magnoliopsida; order Alismatales; family Hydrocharitaceae; genus Thalassia; species Thalassia testudinum. Next base: position 93,343,941 of record JAZHRO010000039.1, read on the forward strand.
AAATGTGATTTACGATCTCTCTCAACAACCCATTCACTATCTGAAATGTGATAAATAATCCCTGCATCTAGCCATTTCAGAATCTCCTTTTTAACAACCTCCTGCATATTGGGGTTGAGCCTTCTCTGCATGTCTCAGAAAGGTTTCACAGACTCATCTGTGTATATATGATGCATGCAAAAGGAGGGATCAATACCCTTGATATCAGCAATTGACAAAGCAATTGCTTCCTTGTGCCTTTGTAAACACTCAAGTAAAGCTCCCTCTTACGATTCAGATAATGCAGATGAGATAATAACGAGGAGCGTGACACTAGGGCCAAGGAAAGCATACTTCAATGTGCTCGGGAGGGGTTTTAGCTCCAACTTAGGAGCCTTTTGGATTGAGGGTTTAAGTTGATACGTCCCCGCTTTAGGTAGCGAGTTGACCTTGACAGTCCATGGTGGGGACAGAGACTTCGTGTGTATCCCTAGTGATGCAAACACGTTTACATTACTTAAGATATCTATTTATGCATGTTCTTAAGCATAGGATTGCATTTCATGCTATAAATATTGCATAATATGCATCATCTTGCATTTAGAGTAGTTTGAATAAAATGGAGGTTAATTGTCTCCTTTTATGTCCATGGACAGGGAAAATTTTTTATCAAGGCCTTGGATCGAAGATCCAACCGTGCAGATGTGATCAGGGCGACGATTGGAGTTCAACGACTCCAAGATCGCCCTAATCAGACATCTGTAGCGTCAGATAGTGACCGGGGAACCTTAGAAGATCAAGGGCCAAGATGGTGTGAATCCACACTTCAAATGACAAATCCGACTACATGGATGGATTTGGATCAATGATCGCAGCGTAACGACACGAAAATTGACTCAATCCGACAACCGTGGCACCATCTACATCATCCAGAAGATAGACGGCCAAGATGGCGCCACATGGCGCCATCTCAGCCATCCAACCGGCCCTCAAGACCGTTGCTGCCTCTCCAAAGGACATCCAGCGCATGATCGGGGCCATTGGATCTTCATCCAACAGCTGTTGAAGCGTGCGCCTTAAAATGTCTCTGCGACCAACTCCCCTCCATAGTGCAGTGGGCGAGTGCCTTATCGCGAGGCGTTGGCGCGCGTTCGATTCCTTGTAAGCAGGCGAGCGGCGCAGGGGAGCGGGTGCGGGCGAGCGTCGAATCGCAATAGAACGACTCTATGTGCCCGATAGCGCTCATGCACTATTGCACACGCGGCGAAGACGCAGCATCGCACGCGATGGGGCGTGGAGCATAGGCGGGCAAAGGAGCGATCTAAGCCGTCCGATCGTGAAGTTCGACTGGATGTGCACTAGTGCTGAAGGCACGGGCAAGCGAGCGGGCACGCGTGCGACGCCCACAATGCCCACGTTCAGACCTTTAGCGACGGTTTTATCCGTCACTAAAGATCCCGAATTAATGTTTTAAGAGTTGTGATAACCAAATTGCCCCCACTCCTTGCAACTATAAAAGGAGACCCCCTCCATACGAAATTCTCATCCCTTCCTTCTCTTCTCTCCCTCTCCAAAGCTCAAGAGAAGCTTGTCCCACACCCAGGATGCTTCTCGCGAGATAAAGTCAATTTTTGTCCCCCTTTCGGAAGTGGATCCCACGACAACGACGACGTGCTGCCCTATTCTCGTTCTTCTCACTTCGTTATCCTTCGTCCTACTCCGTCCTCCTTCATCCAGGTGTTGTCCTGTCCGGCTCGTCCTCTAAGCGACCGTCGAGGAGGATATTTCTCTCCCCATTCTTTTACTGCTTTCTAGAGTAGTTCGGCTCTTCCTCCAAGCGATTGTCGAGGAGGATATCTCTCTCCCCATTCTTTACTGCTTTCTAGAGTAGTTTTACTGCTTTTTAGAATAGATTTACTGCTTTCTAGTGTAATCATTTTCCTGCTTTCTAGTCGTAATATTTTGTGTAATGAATAATCATTCTGATGATGAAATTCCATGTTTATTCTACATCTCTTTTTGGTTTTCATTTGTAATATTCTATCACTCTCTTACTCTCTTTCTCTCTCTTATATTTATTGTAAATAGTTAGATAGTTCTAAACAATTGATTTACTTCGTGACAAAATAAAATCAAACGTGAATTTTTAAATCAAATGTCCGCCTCCCTGTGTTCGACTCGGGATTTCCATTCCGGTATAAATTTTATTTGTTGAACACAAGTTCTTCGCTTTCATACTACGACGACAGGTTTTCAAAACCAAACACGTTAGCGTAGCAACTCGAGCATTCAACATTTTGGCGCGGTTGCCGAGGTGGCAACGCTATTTGATTTTTTCTTCGCATTTTTACACATTACGAATCATTTACCTCACTTCTCTCCGTTCTTATTGTGATTGCAGGTACTCTTTTGAGACAAGAAAAAGCAGTAGATCGGAGAAAAGTACTGTGGAAGGTTCTGTAAGTTATCTCCCACCTCCCACCCATTAGTTTTCATTCCACCAAATAATAACGCAAACATCAATCAACCTAGGTATTCTTATAAACTCTAAGGTTAGATTGTTTGTTGTTTGACACCCATACTCGCCCCAACCTCCACATTTAAAAAAAGAAAATAAAAAAAATCTCACAGAGGTGCACAACCTCATCTGATTTTCAAACTCAATCGGTAAATCGATCTTTGGAGCCGCAACACACATTCAAACACATAATTGAGTAGAAATCAGATTAGGTAATCATTTGTGTGCCTAATTAAGTGGTGCAACAGACCAATTGTTTGAGTTGATTGGGCCGCACCACTTCAATTAAAATCAACTCATCAAGTAGCTGCCACTTAGGTTCAACTATTAGGGATTTACCAGGCACTCCACATTCTTTTTAAGCATCAAAGGAAAATATCTTCACCTGTGCTTTCAAAACCTGGTGTGCCAACAAAACTTATTTGAAAACACCTAAAGTTGAATCCTAAAAGCTACTAAGCAAGATTTGAACCCTAAAATTCACTGCATCAAAAATAATCTTGCTTGAAAACCACTGGTTGTGCACGCACACACAAATCAATCAATCATTAAGGGCACAACCCATATAAAGGGCCCATCACATTCCAAAGCACATTCAAACCTAGCCCTAAATAAAACAGAGTAGACGTTGGCCTTAAGGATTCAACTAGCTCTTCAGAGCCCAGATCGAGATTATTTTCTATTAGTCTATTTCTATTATTCAATCTGATGCCTAGCTAGGGGAGCAGAATCAAACGATCACGGCTGGGGGGGTACACTAGGAACCGGAGGGGTAAGCTGAAGGAAGAACCTTCTCCCCAGTCCCTCCTTCTAACTGGTTGGATTGAACAAACAGAAGTAGATCAAATCGTTCCTTTATCTCAAGAGAGGTTTTGGGAGTCTGTAGGTCTTTAGGCTAGCCCACCTAAGGACAGGTTTCATTATTTGTATTGCAGGGTGCCTTTCTTCCTCCCATCTCTCATGAATCCTTCCACATATTACACGCATTCCCGCTCTTTCCCTCCTGTTTTGAATTATCCTCAACATGACGATTATTCCGACTCATACTGTAATCAACCATCAGTTAGTTGGGATAACTCGGATTGGGAATACAGTTCCAAATCTCCGTGTTTAGGGTCTAACCCTGAACACTATGATTGTGATTTCTATCCTTCTCAGAGCCACATCGATTATAGATCGTCACCCTTTCATGAACAACCTAATACGATCTACAATCAAGAAGGATGTACTGATTCTTATCCATCCTCTGGTTACACTGCCTTTAGGTCATCACCACCTTTTGAACAATCTGAAATGACCTATTATCAGGAAGGGTATAACGAATCTCAATTCGTTAATTCCCCTGCATTGATCCCAAACCCGCCCAACCTTGAACCAACTCATTTGGTTCAGGGTAACCAGGTTCAAGAAAAAGTTCTAGCTAACTTGAGGAATATCATACAAACTTTAGAAGTTCAGCCAACACCTTCCATTGAAAGATTGGAGCCCCTGATTCAGATGATTGATGATTTGAATTTGTGTTTGTTGGATTGACTCCAGGATATTAAGGATAAGAACCTGGGTGAGTTTTTACTAAGTTAGAGAAATTGAGGATGAGATTTGTGGTTGCTAGGATTCAATCATGGGATGATTCCTAGGATGAACCCTCTTCAGGAGAGCCAATTTCAGAACCTGCTCAGGCACCTGTTGGGGAGAATACGTGTTACGAGGTTGACCAGATTGAATTAAAGCAACTAATTAAGGATGATTGACGGGTCAGCCCAAATAGGTTGTTAATATGATATTTTTATCGTTGAAATATGTATAGTGGTTAACCTAATTCAGACCTAGCAATCTCTTTACAAAATTTTTAACCTGGCCTAATTTATTTTATCTTGTCACTTTTAGGCCCAGGGTCGAACTCAGGGAAGTGGGGTTCAAGTCGAGTTTCTACGTTTTCCTTAAAACGTGTCTCTTTCGTTCGTTTATTGTGTTTTTGGTATTTTTCTTATTTAGGTTTTTTTCTGGTAATCCTTGTTCTTGAGGCACACCCTCAAAATTGTGTCCTTGGCTTTTAGCCAAAACAGAGTTTCAAAACACGTCTTGCTACTTACAAGACGGGGTACCTGCAAATCAAAGATTATCTTTTCACTTTTATACTTTTTTTTATCTTTTTACTAAGAAGGAAGCTAATAGACAGAAAGTAAATATAGTAGCTATAGATATATATTTATATGTAGTATATATATAAAGGGGTGGGGGTGGAGGTGACGATGGAGTGTAGCACTATGTCAAGTCAGTCGACGTCTAGAGAGACGCAACCAACACGACTAGGTGCCGCGTGGAGTGTGGATGGAGGATGGATGATGTATGGGACCACGTTTTTTCTGTACGCGTGTATCAGGGAATATCAGCAACTGATGCAGATATTCCCGCGATACAGCGTATAGTAAATAACGTGAAAATATATGTACATATGTATGTGTATAAGTAAATACATCTATATATATATATAAATGTATAGTTATATATGTATAGATATATATATATAGATATATATGTGTTTATATATATATAGGTGTATCGATATATATATATATATATGTATATATATATATATATGTATATAGATATTTATATATGTATATAAGTATATATATATTACTATATAGATATATATATATATATGTATATATGTATATAGATATGTATATATATATAAGTATATAAGTATATATATATTACTATATAGATATATATATATATATGTATATATGTATATAGATATGTATATATATATATGTATATAAGTATATATGTCTATATATATATAAGTATATGTATAAGTATATAGATGTATATATAAGTAGATATATATATATATATATATTATATATATATGTATATATATTATGTATGTATATATATTTATATATATGTTACTATAAGTGTGTGAGTGTGTGTGTATGTGTTGGTATAGGCGTGTGTGCATCGGTGAATGTGTGTGTGTGTGCGTTGCTGTGAGTGTGTGTTTGTTAGTGAGTAAAAAAGAGAGAGAGAGAGAGAATACGTGAGAGAGAACGGGAGCAGGCGGGAGAGATCAGCAGAGAGAGAGAGAGCGGGCGAGAGAGAGAGAGAGCGGACGCGCGAGTTAAGATGTCTGCTCGCGGCGGCGGACGTCTGGAGTCGCGTCGTCTGGAGAAGGCAGCGGACGTCTGGAAACGGCAGGTGCGGGTGCGCGCCTTCGCGTAGGGTTTCTGCAGGCTGACGCGAAGATGATGAGCGGGCGATGCGCGGAGGAGCGAACGTGGAGGAGGGTCTGCGGGCGGTCGCGGAGGGTCGCGGAGGAGGGCAGGGGTTGGCGCGAGGCCGTAGCTGGCCGCTGCAGTGCTCGCGGCGGACGGCTACAGGTGCAACTGCGGGGACGTCAGGACGGAGGTTGAGTGGGGAATGGCCCTGCAGGCACGCGCGAAGTCGACGGGCGGCTGCGGGGTCGGTCGCGGAGGAGGCGGGGGGGACCTGCTGCTACTGCTACGGCTGCTGCGTGGCTGCTGCTGCCGTGGCTTCAAGCTTCGAAGCTTGGAGCGACGTCAATGGCGTTAAAGAGAAAAAACGAAGAGAGGGAATGCACCACGCCCACCGGCTCGTCGAAGAGCTGGGCGGTGGTGCTCCCACTGTGGTGGTGTGCACCACAGTGGGTTCTCCTGCTCGCCGAGTGCCTCCTCGAAGAAGGGCCGACGTAAGGGAGGGGAAAACGGTGGAGGAAGGAGGTGGACTGCGGGTTTTGGTGCAGCAACTACGTGTCTCCTCCCGTTCGCGATGAAGAGGGTGTGGCTTTAAATAGAGGAGGAGAGCGTGGCTGCAAGCATGGCTGCAGCAGGGGGGATGGCGTGGGAGTGGCAGTCGCAGGGAATTGCTGCTGCAGGAGGCATGGCGTGCATGTGGGCGCGGGAAGAAGAAGGCAGCCGCGGGAATGAGAAGAAAGAAGAAATCAAGAGGAAAAATAAAAAGGTGGAATTTGCAAGGAGGCACTTGAGATAAAATGTGAATTACGAAAGCCATTTATTCATTTCTCCTCCTCTCATGATTAAATGCAGGCATGCAAGCATTTTTACAAATGCAACTACAGGATTATAATATACATAGTTAATGCTAGAAAATAGCACAAGAAGGCGTTATTATAGGCGTGTTTTGAGGTGCAAACATTGATCTGAATTCTTCACCTGAGATCCCTGAGTCGGGGTACAAGGAAACGTATGTCTCCTTGGAACAGAAAGTAACAGATGATTTTGAGACATACATTAATACGGATTTCAATTTCTTTGATTCTGATGGTGAAGATTCGATTTGTGAAGTCTCACACGAGTTTACAGAACTTAATTTTTGTGAGACGATTGGGCCTGAGGAATCTGAAAGATCATTTGATAGCCCAATAACTAAGGAAACTGATTTTATTAGGGCTTACATTACAGATATAGAATTGCATTTTCTGGAGGACTCAATTCAATGCCCTGATTATCAGTTACACCCCGTTGAGCTTATCGATGATTCTATTTCTGAAATAATTAGACCCAAGTCAATTTTGATTCAGCCACAACTTTTAGACTTGGAAATTTCAGGTGGGGTGCAAGAGGTCCCGGAATTTAACATTCTGAATGAGGATAGAAGCTGGGAAGTTTTGATTTGGGAAGCTAACCCCGGAGGAAGTAGAAGACTGTGTCTAAGGGTTCCATTTCATCTAAAACCATCAAACCAAAACCTTTATGACATTTGTTCTGAGGATGTTCAACCCAAGCACACATTTATTGATTATCCGCTTGAATTCTCTATAACCTGACTTTTTGTTCTTGGGTTGCATCCTCATAAATCGCAGGCCCGACCCCACTTGCATATTGATTTTAGGTTTTGGGTAATTTTTATCCAGAACCTGAGATATTCTCGATTATGAGGTATGGGTCTGCACCACAATCTGGTCCACATCTGTGGACCTCTGCTGATAGGTCAAAGGTTGCTTCTGTTTATTCTGATTCTGACCTGCACCTGTGAATTCGTTATTTCTCTTCTTTGTATAGTGTGCCTAGCTAAAGGCACTAAATTCAGCACATATACAGTTCTTTTTAGTTTCTATCTCGGAGCGGACCTGACCTTTACGTAATTCAAGGGCTTTCTACGCTATTCCACTCTGTTTTATGTCTTTTTAATACAATGAGGACATTACATTAGATAGGCATGGGGGGTGGAAATTCATTTCTGAATTTATTAGTCAGCTTCGTGGATTTGTTTTATTTTCTTTTATTATAAAAAAAAAATTGGAATTAGGAAAGATAACTTGGGTTTAAGAAAATTTTCAGTCTTAGGAAATACTGCATTATGATCTGAACACAAAGACCCTTCAGGTCTTTGGACTTAATCAGCCCATGTATCCACTAAAATGTGAATTTGTTTTTCGAGTCCTCGCCAACCTAAATTCTATTTTAATTGGAGTAAATAAGTTTGGGTGATAAGTACATGACTTATCAACCCATCCTCTAATTTGAGAGAATTTTGAGTCTTAAGCATCTACACACTATCTTGTCACCGACTCGTTGTTCGATGATTTTAACAGAAATTGGGTAGCTAATGAACCTTCTAGGGTGATATGGCTGGCAAGTTATCGTGGGTAACAACTCATAGGTAGGTTGTCCAGAGCCCAGTCATTGGATCTTTCTCTTTTTGCTGCCTTTAGGTAAATCTTAGACCAGGGAAGCCACCTACTTAAAAAAAAAGAGTCAAAAAGAAAAGAAAAAAAAAGGGAGAAAAGAAAGAAATAAACCAAACTTCGCCGCACGAGTATGGCTAGCAAGTTTTCGGTGGTAACAGCTCATCGACCGGTTATCCAAAACCCAGCTCAATAAATGCACTGAAAATTCCCAAAACACTTAGGAAGAAGCGGAGAAGTAGAATAAACCGAGGAGATATACACTAGACTCATTCTTGTGTTGACCCCGTAAAAAATAAAATAGGGAGAAAGCTATCAGTTGTAAAGATACACCTTTAGGCAGAATTCTTTTTTTTAGGTCACCTAGAGGCGTAGAAATCCGAGGTCCGTTTTAACTACCGGTCAACGAGTCTTTCACATTCACAATAAGATGCTTAGAACTTAGGATTCTCATCAAATCTTGGGTGAGTTGAATGGCCGTAGAAAGCCACCCTTAAACCCAAAAACTTGAAGATCCAAAAAAAAAAATTAGAAAAGAAGAAAAAGAGAAAGAGAAATTTTTCTTTGAACAAGGTGAGGGCTTGAGGTGGTCTACATTTTGGCAGATACTCGAGCTGTTGTGCCTTTGAAAGTTTAGATCCTAAGTAGACATTTTCTTAATGATTGAAAATAACTCAAGCCTAAATAATCCAACCTGATTCTTTTACAAATAACATATAGTTTTTGCTAGAGACTAGCAAAAGATAGGCATGGGGGTATGATTTAAACACATTTACACTACTTAAGATGTCTATTTATGCATGTTCTTAAGCATAGGATTGCATTGCATGCTATAAATATTGCATAACATGCATCATCTTGCATTTAGAGTGGTTTGAATAAAATGGAGGTTAATTGTTTCCTTCTATATTCATGGACAGGGCAATTTTTTTATTGGGGCCTCGGATCGAAGATCCAACCGTACAGATGTGATCAGGGCGATGATTGGAGTTCAACGACTCCAAGATCGCCCTAATCATACATCTGTAGCATCAGATAGTGACCGAGGAACCTTAGAAGATCAAGGGCCAAGATGGTGTGAATTCACACTTTAAACGACAAATCCAACCACACGGATGGATTCGGATCGACGATCACAGCCTAACGGCGTGAAAATCGACTCAATCCGACAACCGTATTACCATCTACATCATCCAGAAGATGGACAGCCAAGATGGTGCCACGTGGCACCATCTTAGCAGTCCAACCGACCCTCAAGACCGCCGCTGCCTCTCCAAAGGACATCGAGCGCATGATCTGGGCTGATGGATCTTCATGCAATGGCTGTGGATGTGTGAGCCTTAAAATGTCTCCGCGACCAACTCCCCTCCACAACGCAGCGGGTGAGCACCTTATCCCGAGGCACTGGCGCGCGTGCGATTCCTCGCGAGTGGGCGAGCGGCGTGGGCAAGTGTCAGATTGCAATCGAATGGCTCTGCATGCCCAATAGCGCTCACGTGCTATTGCACGCGCGGCGAAGACGCGACATCGCACACGATGGGGCACGCAGCGCAGGCGGGCGAAGGAACGATCTAAGCCATCTGATCTCACGATCAGACGGCTGAGATCGGCTGGACATGCGCGAGCTTTGAATGTGTGGGCAAGCAAGTGGGCACGTGCACGTCGCCCACCACTCCCACGTTCAGACCCTTAGCAACAATTTTATCCGTCACTAAAGGTCCTGAATTAATGTTTTAAGAGTTGTAATGACCAAATTGCCCCCACTCCTTGCAACTATAAAAGGAGACCCCCTCCATACGAAATTCTCATCCCTTCCTTCTCTTCTCTCCCTCTCCAAAGCTCAAGAGAAGCTTGTCCCACACCCAGGATGCTTCTTGCGAGATAAAGTCAATTTTCATCCCCCTTTCAGAAGCGCATCCCGCGACAACGATGACGTGCTGCCCAGTTCCCGTTCTTCCCGCTTCATTCTCCTTCGTCCTACTCCATCCTCCTTCGTCTAGGCGTCGTCCCGTCCGACTCATCCTCCAAGTGACCATCGAGGAGGATATTTCTCTCCCCATTCTTTTACTGCTTTCTAGAGTAGTTCAGCTCGTCCTCCAAGCGACCGTCGAGGAGGATGTCTCTCTCCCTATTCTTTTACTGCTTTCTAGTTTAATCATTTTCGCACTTTCTAGTCGTAATATTTAGTGTAATGAACAATCGTTCTGATGATGAAATTCCATGTTTATTCTACATCTCTTTTTGGTTTGCATTTGTAATATTCTCTCTCTCTCTTACTCTATTTCTCTCTCTTATATTTATTTTAAATAGTTAGATAGTTCTAAACAATTGATTTACTTTGTGACAAAATAAAATCAATCACGAATTTTTTAAATCAAGCATCCGCCTCCCTGTGTTCGACTCGGGATTTCCATTCCGGTATAAATTTTATTTGTTGAACACGAGTTCTTCACTTTCATACTATGATGACAAGTTTTCAAAACCAAACACGTTAGCGTAGCAACTCGAGCATTCAACACCCAGCAACTCTTCTAATTCGGGTATTTCCTCTTTAGTTTCTTCAATAGTCAGAGGATGGTCCTTAGATATGACCTTTTGAAGGGGATCTCTACGTAAGAGTGCTGGAGTAGTCTCCTCAATTATTTCATCAACAACCTCAATCTTAGAATAATCTTCAAATCCGGATTGCTTAGAGGTATCAAAAACATTCAACCAGATCTTCTTGTTCACAAAGCCCATTTTAAGTGCCCCTGATCTACAATTGATAAAGGCATTAGTTGTGGCTAAGAAGCGGCGTCCCAAAATAATGGATGGCTTGGTGGGCTTATTAGAAGGGTCAGTATCTAACACAAGAAAGTCAACAGGGAAGAAGAAGTCCTCCACTCTCACCAGGACATCTTCCACTAATCCTCGAGGTGTCTTAAGTCATCTGTCTACAACCTGGAGGATGACTGAACTAGGTTTTAACTCACCTCCTCCCAAAAGGTCGTAGACAGAGCTCGGTAAAATGTTTACCCCCGCCCCCAGATCGAGCAGAGCCTCGTCAGTGTGTTGGTCACCTATAACCACTAAAATATACAGGGACCCTGGGTCTTTCATTTTGGGGGGTGTTCCATGTTGGAGAACCGAGCTAACATGGTCAGGTAGGATGATTTTAGCTTGGACCTATCTCTTAAATCGACGCTTCTGGGTGCATAGGTCATTTAGAAACTTGGCATAGGACGGGATCTGTTTGATACCTTCCAACATAAGCAAGTTGATCTGGACTTGCCTAAAAGTGTCCATAATCTCCTTCGTCCTATCCTTGGCTCCAGGCGAGCCAACAGAAGATTCCCTAGGAGCAAATAGGTGCTCTGGATAGGGCACCCTCAGCTTCTGGGTAAAGGGTTCGTCACGGCGGGAGAGGGGTGGTTGATTGACGACATCCTCATTGTGGGTGATTTCAAGCGAGGGAGAGCAATGTGGCTCTTCCTCGGTGGAGATGGAAGTTGGGTCGGCTGTAATAGGGGAATTATGAGATGTAACCGTAGGAGTGTTGTCAGGCTTGTCAATTTTCTTTCCACTCCTCAACACGGTCATAGCTTGGGCGTGATCCCTGAATATGACCCCCTTGCCTTTTGGGTTCTCCTTAGAAGAGCTAGATAGCCTCCCTGGATCATGTTGCCTAACTTCCTCAGTAAGATGACCAATTTGGGATTGCATATCAGTAATCATCTTATTATGAGATTGGATGACCATATTCTGATGCGCTTGCATCACTTTCATCATGGCTTTAAGTTCATCCATCTCAGAGGGCTTATTCTGAGGAGGGTTTTCATAGGATGGTTGGTATATGGGTTGGGGAGGTAGGGGTCATGTATTCCCTGAGTTAGAAGCATCACCTTGCTTCCAAGAGAGGTTTGGATGGTTCCGCCACCTCAGATTATAGGTATTTGAATAAGGATTATTGAGAGGAGGTGGGTGGAAACCTTGGGCCGCATTCAAGTCGGCCTGAATCAACTCGGGGAATTGATTTTCCTGGTGGCACTCCACAGTGGCATGCATTGTGCTTTGGCAAATGGAGCATTCACTTGAAGCCTGAAAGATAGAGGCTGCTTGTGAGTTCATGTCGGGGTTTGCTAAAAGCCTATCAAAGTTTTTATTCAATAATTGAATCTGATAAGCCAAATCCTAAGTAGCCTCGGCTTCATGGGCTTCTATCTTCCTCTGCAAGATTGATGGTTTTCTTTCTTGATAGGCAGAGGACATATGTATGGAGTTGTCACTTAATGTTTCAAATAATGCCCGGGCTTCATCCTCAATTTTGGCCATGAAGGTTCTTGTACAGGCTGCATCGATGGTTTTCTTATGCCTTTCAGATAATTCGTTATAGAACCTTTCGACCAACTTCCATCTTGGCACCTAATGGTGGGGGCATAACCTAAGGAGGTCATTAAAGTACTCCCAAGTCTCATGAAATTACTCCCCTTCATGTTGAGTAAAACCCATAATCTCTCTTCTGTAATGGTTGGTCATACTCATAGGAAAATACTTTTTCAAGAATTCTCCCTTAAGGGTGGCCCAATCATTTACCCTTGCATCAAGGATATGATACCAGTGCTTGGCCTTATCCTTTAGGGAGAATGGAAATAGAATCCTCATCAGGGCTTCATCAGTAAAGCCCTGGAGCTTCACCATGGAACAGACCTCTGTGAATTCCTCCAAATGCTGGTAGGGGTCCTCGCTAGTAGTACCATAAAAGGAGGGCAACAAAGATATGGTACTACTCTTGATTTCATATGGATTATCCCCTGCCGATCATCTCAATGCTTGAGCGGGTTGGTTGTTTGGAATAAAATAGTACCTCAGGGTCCTTTGTTGATTTGCTCCTTGATCAGCCATGTCATCTCTTTTCTCTCCTTGGTGGGCTCTCCTAAGAATTCTCTCAGGCTCAAGATCAAACAGTAGGCTACCCTCAAGAGAGTGTCTACCAAGCATACAATATCAATCACAATTCATGTTCTTATTGATTAAGTGAAACCTCCACTCCAAAGATAGGTCAAAAGGTCAAGGCTTATCCCTCTGTTCCCACATAAGTGGTATAAGAGGGGTGACGACTTAAGATCTTAACCTTCTTTGTTGCAGAGGTAGAATTGGTTGATACAGATGGCCAAACAAGTTATTCACTGCAATTACACGACCTAATTCAACCTTCGAGTGCCTTAGGCCCTATACTTTGCTTAGATGATACTCCCAGGTGATCAAGTGAGAAGTTACTCCGAGGACGAATAAAGGGATGCAAGTAGGGCGAACCCTTCCTTTGAGGCGATGCGTATGCGGTGCCTCTTAACTACCCTTTTGTTCCATTAAGGGGTGTCCTCCTCCGTGAAGTATCAAAACACTTGGTCAAAAGATAGTACCACCACCACAAAGCACGATAGGAGGGTCTACACCGATAAAGAGATCAGTGCCTATGGCCTTAAGGGATCGAGCCTTAGTGCGGTGCCTAATGTGCGTGCTTAGTGCCAGACATGTGCATCACACCGCAAATCATTTTTATTTTGAAAATGCAGACAAGTCCCTTTGAATCAGATCAAGTGTGATTTGGTTTTAAGGTCAAATCTGATTATCAGTCCCAATTGTAGTTAGGCAACCACTGGATTAAGTAATTTCACTCAGCTTTGTGGTCTTGAATTTTAACCCTAATGCAAATGCGTGAACAAGAGCTAGATGCAAAATGTTAGAAAGGTGTACCTACCTCCAGCAATCTTCGTGCAACTATGCTCGCAATGCAACAAATGTGCTCCTCAATCACTCTTAAATGTGCCCACCTAGGGCCATGCAACTCCTAACAGGCAACTTGGTATTTTATTGTGTTTGTTTTAGTGGCAAACATGTAGAAAAATGAATCACACAAGTAGCAAAAATATAGCCCCTAGCCTCTAAAGAATGTGTGAGCAGACCCCCAAAAATCAACCCCAATTACTACAAGGGCGAGAAAATAGGAATAAAACTTGTGACAAAGGAGAATCCCTTATGGAAGTGGGATCCAGGACTCCTGCGTCTTTCCTATGTGTGGGTGTTGCTCAAGGTCGACGTCGTCTCCTAGCTCGCCTGTTACCTCCACATATTCCTCGCACAGAAAAGATAAGAACTGGTCAGATCATTGTGCAATGAGAGATAATCAGAAATAAAAATCAGGTGAAATTATTGCGTCTGTTGCCTCCCCGACAATGGCACTATTTGAAAGAGATAAATTCGCTTGATTAAATTAGCAATAGAATGATTTATAGTTGCAATTTATGTGGTTGAAATCTCTCAATCAAAGATTAAAATAAATACCAATTTAAACCACAGGAAATATGTCATATCCATAGGGAGGTTTAAGTCTAATAAAATCACGAAAATATTATTTCAAAGATTATTTCCTGAAGTTATGTCATGCACACATGGAATAGATCATGAAATCTAAAGAGTGTCAGTGCATGAGGGAATAAAAGTGAACATGAGAGGATATGCACGCAATTTCAACTTAATAAAATAATAAATCCTTAAATCCTTCCACACCAATGGCACCAAATGTAAATTTTAATATGGGTTTCACTGTAGCAAAATAGGGCATTTGAATCCCTTGTGCGTGCTTGGAGGAGGGACGGATGGCCGTACCATGCTCGGAGGAGGTCGAGGTCGCCGAGAGGGTTCCAATGGCGGTGGTGGCATCGTCAAAGGTGGTCAGGGGTTGCCTGGCAGCAGGTTGTCCACCGCTGGCGGTGGGTTCCTCCACGAGTAGACGGAGGTTGTTGTGGTCAGCTTTGAAGGTGTGGTCGTGCTCGTGGATTCGAGGGGAGTCCAAAGGCATCGATGGTGCATAGAAAGGAGGGCAAAGCAACAGACTGCGCGAAGGTGGAACTCGATGGTGATGGGTTCCTTCGGTTTGGTTGCAGAGGTTGAAGATGATGGGGAAGATAAGGAAGGGAAGAGATCGGCTGTGAAAGTGGGTGCGTGCGAGGAGGCTGCTGTGCGAGGAGCTGGTGCATGCGCGAGGGCGTGGCTTCATGCAGACTGGCTGTGCGGTGAGGTTGAAGGCCGAGGTCGCTGGCTGCCCGCACGTACAAGGGCACTCGCAATGGGCTGTAGCGCACAGTGGGGTTGGTGTTGTGTGCTATGGTTGGCTGTGGTGAGAGCGGTGAGAGGGCCACAGTGCAGGCTCTGCTTCACGGCGCGCACAGGGTCCAGGGTGGTGCTGTTGGAGGTCATCCCCCATCTAAGGAAGTCCTAGCTATATCCCCAACCAAAGCTCTTTTCCCTCTCCAGATCCACAACCTCCGCCTCTCCCTTCACAGGTTCGTAACTGCTTCATTTGAATGACAGCGGAGGGAGCAACGGTAATGGGTAATTATAGGCACACCCCTCATTCAAGTGCTAATCATATTCATGCCCAGTTACATTTCTTTCTACTCGCACATATCAAATAAGAAGCATAAAAGTATGTATTAGAATGCAAAGCAGACACAAAAATATTCTTAAGCTAAGCTTAATTAATACTTAGCTTAATCCATTAAACCATAAGGAAGCGTACTCCGTATGTATTTAAGCCAAATAAATATCCAATAAATTGGACTTATCAGCGACACTCTTTGATTTTTCGCATTTTCCTACCATACTTATCTTTTACCTCACTTCTCTCCTCTCTTATTATGATTGCAGGTACTCTCACGAGGCGAACAAAAGCGGTAGATTGGAGTAAAGTGTGGTTGAAGGATTTGTAAGTTTACCCCTACCTCCCCACCCATTAGTTTTCATTCCATCACTTAATAACACAAACCCTAATTAACCTAAGAGTTCTCCTAAACCCTAAGGTTTGTTCTGGTTGTTTGGTTGTCACCTCCACCCACCTCACCCTCCGCATATAAAATAAAATTTTTAAAAAATCTCTCACAGAGGTACACAACCTCTTCTAATTTTCAAACTCAATCGGTAAACCGATCTTTGGAACCGGTACACATAGCCAAACACATAATTGACTAGAAATTAGATTAGGTAATCATTTGTGTGCCTAACTAAGTGGTGCATTAGGCCAATTGTTTGAGTTGATTGGGCCGCACCACTTCAATTAAAATCAACTCATTAAGTAGCTGCCACATAGGTTCAACTTTTAGGGATTTACCAGGCACTCCACATTCTTTTAAGCTTTAAAGGAAAACATCTTCACCTGTGCTTTCAAAACCTAGTGTGCCAACCGAACTTGAATGAATACACCTAAAGTTGAATCCTAAAAGCTACTAAACAAGATTTAAACCCTAAAATTCACCACATCCAAAACTAATCTTGTTGGAAAACTATTGGTTGTGCACGCACACACATATCAATCAATTATTAAGGTCACAACCCAGAAAAAGGGCACATCACATTCCAAAGCACATTCAAACTTAACCCTAATTAAAATAGAGTAGACGTTGGCCCTAAGGATTTGACTCTCTTTTCAAAGCCCAGATGGAAATTATTTTTTATTAGTCTGTTTCTACTATTCAATCTAATGTCTAGCTAGGGGAGTAGAATCAAACGATCGTGGCTGGGGGGTACAGTAGGAACCTGAGGCGTAAGCCAAAGGAAGAACCTTCTCCCCAGTCCCTCCCCTTAACTAGTTAGATTGATCGGAAAGAAGTAGATCAAATAGATTCTTTATCTCAAGATGAGTTCTGGGAGTCTGTAAGTCTTAAGGCTAGCCCACTTAAGGATATGTTTGTTTGTTTGTATTGCAGGGCACCTTTCTTCCTTCCATTCTGTCATGGATCCTTCCACTTCCTATTCAAACGTCCACTCCTACCCTCCTACCACAACTTATTCCCAAAATGATTATTATTTCAACCAGACTTATTCTCATTCATCTTCTAGTTGGGATAATTTTGATTGGAGATAGAGTTCTAGACCTTCGTGTTCAGGGTTTAACCTTGGATACCATGATCTTGATTCTTATCCTTCTCCAAGCTACACTGATTATAGATCATCACCCTCATTTGGACAACCTAATATGATCTACAATCAAGAAGGATGCACTGATCCTTACCCCTCCCCAGAATACACTACCTTTAGGTCATCACCACCTTATGAACAACTTGAAATGACCTATTATCAGGGAGGGTATCAAGATCCTCAATTCATTGATTCCCCTAAACTGAACCTAAACCCACCCAACCCTGAACCAAACCATTTGGTTCAAGTTAACCAGGTCCAAGAAAAGGTGTTGGCTAAACTTGAGGAATACTATATAATCTTTAGAAGCTCAGCCAACACCTTCAAGAGAGCCAATGTTAGAACTCGCTCAGGCACCTGTTGGGGGGAACACGTGTTATGAGACCGGGATTGACTGGGTTGCTTTAGAGCAATCAAAAAAGGATGATTTGATTTCTTCACCGGAGATCCTTGAGCCAGGGTACGAGGAAACGGATCAGAAAGTGATTGATAATTTTGAGACATACATTAATGAGGATTCAGATTTCTTTGACTCTAAAGGTGAAGAATCACTATGCAAAGTCTCACATGAGTTTACAGAACATGATTTTAGTGAGACAACTGGGCCTAAGGAATTCGATAAATCATTTAATGGCCTTGAAATTGAGGAACTTGATCTTGTTGGGGCTCGCATGGCAGATTCAGATCCTATTTTGAAGGATTCAATTCATAGCTCCGATCCTCAATCACACCCCATAGAGTTTACTGACGATTTTGATTTTGAAATCACTAAACCCAAGTCCATTCTGATTCAGTCACATCTTTTAGACTTCGAAAATTCAGATGGGGTGATTAATATGCAGGAGGTCCCAGAATTTGAAATACAGATTGCGGAGGATAGAAAGTGGGAAATGATGATATGGGAAGTCAATTCCGAAGGAAGTGAAAGACCGAGTCTAAGGGTTCCAATTTGTCTAAAACCGCCAACTTTCTACCAGGACCCTTATGACATCTTCTCAGAGGATGTCCAACCCAAGCGCACATTCTTTGATTATCCTTTTGAGCTTGATTTCTCTGTAGCCCAACTTTTTGGTCTTGGGCTGCATCCTCACAAATCGTAGGATCGACCTTGCTTGCATACTGATCTCAGGTTCTGGGTATTTTTATCCAAAACCTTAGATATAGTCGACCATGGGATATGGGTCTGCATCACAATCTAGTCCACATCTATGGACATCTACTGGCAGGTCTTGAGGTGAATCTTTTTATTCTGATTCTAACCTGCACTTGTGAATTCTTTGTTTCTTCTTTTTTTGTATAGTGTGCCTAGTTGAAGGCACGAACTTCAGCACATATACAAGTTCTTTTCATCTCGCAGTCGACCTGCTATTCACGCAATTCAGGTGCTTTCTACTCTATTCCACTCTGTTTCATGTCTTTTAATATAATGAGGACATAGCATTAGATAGGCATGGGGGGTGGATATTCATTTGTGAATCATCTTGTTAGCTCCGTTGATTCTTTTTATTTTCTCTTTATTTTTGAAAAAAAATTGAATTAGGAAAGAATGTTTGGGCATAGGACTTTTCAATCTTAAGATATAATACAGTAGAATCTGAACACCAAGACCCTTCATGTCTTTGGACTTAATCAGCATGGGTATCCACTAAAATGTGTATTTGTTTATCGAGTCCTTGTCATCTTGAATTCTATTTCAATTTGGTTAAATAACTTGGGGTGATAAGTACATGACTTATCTACCCGCCCTCAAATTTGAGGGAACTTTAAGTCTAAGCATCTACACACTAATCGCACTAACTCATTGTTTGGTGGTTTTAACAGAAATTAGGTAGCTAATGAACCTTCTAGGGTGTTATGGCTGGCAAGTTATCATGGGTAACAACCCATAGGTAGGTTGTCTAGAGTCTAGCCACTAGACCATTCTTTTCCTATTGCCTTTAGGTAAATCTTAGACCAGGGAAGCCACCTACTCAAAAAAAAATCCAAAAAGAAAAGGAGAAAAGAAAAGAAAATGAAACAAAAGAAATAAGCCACACTTCACCACACAAGTATGGCTGGTAAGTTACCGTGGGTAGCAACCCATTGGTAGGTTGTCCATATCCCAGCTCAAGAAATGCAAGTTTAATTCCTAAAACACTTAGGAAGAAGCAGAGAAGTAGAATAAGCTGGAGAGATATACATTGGATTCACCCTTATTTTTACCCCATAAAAAAAAATTAGGGAGAAAGCTACTGGTCATATAGATACACCTTTAAGGCAGAATTCTTTTTAAGGTCACCTAGAGGCGTAGAAACTCGAAGTCCATTTTGATTGTCGTTCAATGAGTCTATCACGTTCACAAAAAGATGCTTAGAACTTAGGGTTCTCATCAAGTCTTGGGTGGATTGAGTGGCTGTAGAAAGCCGCTCTAAAACACTAAACTCAAAAAATAAAAAAAAAATAGAAAAGAAGAAAAAGAGAAAAGGAGTTCCTTCTTTGAACAAGGTGAGGGCTTGAGGTTGTCTGCATTTTGGTAGATACCCAGGCGCAGTTGTGTCTTTGAAGTTTAGGTCCTAAGTAAAAATTTCTTAATATTGAAAATGACTTTTTCCCGAGTAATCCAATCCTAATTTTTTTATAAACAACATGTCATTTTTGCTAGGGACTAGCAAAAGATAGGCATGGGGGTGTGATGCGTATGCATCTGAATAGCCTAAAATGTCTATTTATGCATGTTCTTAGTATTATAGTTGCATCATATATTATAAATATTGCATAGCATGCATCATCTTGCATTTAGGTTAGGTTCTGTAAATTTTAGGTTAATTTTCACTTTTTGTAGTCAGGTAACAGGGTGACATTTAATCGGGGCCTTGAATAAAAGATCCAACCGTACGGATCTGATCAAGGCGACGATTGGAGTTCAATGACTACAAGATCGGTCTGATCGGACTTCCATAGCATTAGATATAATCTGAGGAAAGTCAGAGGTCAATGGCCAAGATGGTGTCAATCCGCAATTTAGATGACAAATCCAACTGCACAGATGGGTTCGAATAGACAATCGCAGCCTAATGGAACAAAAATCAACCCAATCCGACATTCGTGGCACAGTTGACAAGTCACAAAAGATGGACGACCAAGATGGTGCCATGTGGCACCATCTTGGCAGCCCAAACCAACCCAGCCAAATTTGCAAGGATCGTCGCACCCTCTCTCTCTCCTCACCCGCACGATGGATCTAAGCCGTTGGATCACCATCCAACAGCCATGCTCTCTCATGCACAAAACCCTCCACTTGCCTCAAGTGGAAGCATAGCATAGCGGGTGAGTGCCTCTTCCCTAGCGAAGGGCACAAGTTTGATCCGTGCTCTGCTTCAAATCAAGCAAGACACGGGTGCGAGCTCAATTGAGCCATTGGATGGCGAGCGAATGGCACGAATGCAGGCGACGTGGCACACCCAGATGCGAGGAGAGCAAATGCACCATTAGATGCATTTTTGTGAAGGCGGGTGAGCGCGCGCCTAAGCCATTGATCTTCGATCCAGCGGTGATGAAGGAGTTCGCGTCGCCTCTTCACAAACATTGTAGGAGACCGGGCGCGGTGATTTTAAGCTGTCCGATCTCAGGATTGGAGGATTGAGAATGCCGTACGTGCATGTGCATTGAGGCATGAAGAGAGGAGCAGGAACGGCGTGCGCGGCAGCTACGCCCATGATCTAAGCTTTAGTGATGGTTTTATCCAACACTAAAGGCCTTGATTTAATATTTTTAAAGTAAAATGACCTATTTGCCCATTCAAACCTCACCTATAAATAGCCCTACGACCACCACATTTTATTCATCCCTTCCTCTCTTCTCTCACCTCCTCTAAAGCTCTAAGAGCTTGTCCCAAACCCGAGATGCTCCTCCATAGTAAAAATTAGAATTTTTCCACCTTCTCCATCCATCTTGAAGCATATCGCGGTTGTCCTCTTAGTCAATTCGGGAAGCGGATCCCGTGACGGTGACAATGTCTTGCCTCACCCTCGATTCCTCCTACTTCATCCTCCTTCTTCCCACTCCATCCTCCATCTTCCAGGAGTTGCTCCATCTGGCTCATCCTCCAAGCAATCGTCGAGGAGGATACTTCTCTCTCCATTCTCTTTACCGCTTTCTAGAGTAGATTTACTACTTTCTAGTGTAGATTTCCTACTTTCTAGTTGTAATGATTAGTGTAATGAATAGCATTTGGTTATGAGATCCATGTTTATTCTACCTCTCTTTTGTCTTTATTTGTAATATTCTCTCTCTCTTTCTTCTATTATTTATTCTTTAAATGGATAGCTAGTTTTTGACTAGCTAATCTATTTTGTGACAATTAAACAAACGTGGTTTTGAATCAAACGTCCGCTTCCCTATGTTCGACTAAGAATTTCTTTATGAATTTTGGTAAAATTTTATCTGTTGACGGATTGCTTTGCAAATCAAATTACAATGACGAGTTTTTCAAATCCAACTTCGATTGCGTAGTTTCTACTCTCAACAGGTGGTAGGTCCAATGGAAAGGGTGGGAGAAAGTAGTCAATGGGATGTTGGGTGGGTGAAGTTAGTGTGTGTTGAATCCCTGGCAACTATGCCAAAATGTTGAAGCTCTCGAGTTGCTACGCTAACGTGTTTGGTTTTGAAAAACCTTTCGTAATAGTATGAAAGCGAAGAACCCGTGTTCAACAAATAAAATTTATACTGGAATGAAAATCCCAGGTCGAACTCAGGGAGGCGGACATTTGATTTAAAAATACGAATTTGTTTTATTTGTCACGAGTAGATTAATTGATTAAAAACTATATAACTATTTACAATAAATATAAAAGAGAGATAGAGTAAGAGAGAGAGAGAATATTACAAATGAAAACACAAAAAGAGATGTAGAATAAACATGGAATTTCATCATCAGAATGATTATTCATTACACTAGAAAGCAGGAAAATGATTACACTAGAAAGCAGTAAATCTACTCTAGAAAGCAGCAAAAAGAATGGGGAGAGAGATATCCTCCTTGACGGTCGCTTGGAGGACGAGCCAGACGGGACGACGCCTGGATGAAGGAGGACAGAGCAGGATAAAGGAGGATGAAGTGGAAGAATGGGAACCGGGCAGCACGTCGTCGTCGTTGCGGGATTCGCTTCTGAAAGGGGATGAAAAATTGACTTTATCTCGCAAGAAGCATCCCGAGTGTGGGACAAGCATCTCTTGAGCTTTGGAGAGGGAGAGAAGAGAAGGAAGGGATGAGAATTTCATGTGGAGGGGGTCTCCTTTTATAGTTGCAAGGAGTGGGGGCAATTTGTTCATTACAAATCTAAAAACATTAAATCAGGGGTCTTTAGTGACAGATAAAATCATTGCTAAAGCCCCATCGTGGGCATAGTTGGGGCGGAGCGCACGCGCCCGCCCGCTTGCTCGCGCGTGTAACGCGTGTCCACATTCAACTGACCTCATCTGTCCGATCACAAGATCAGACGACTTATCTCACGCCCTCGCCCGCCTCTTCTACGCACCTACCTGCATGCGATCCCGCGTTACGCGCGGGCATGCGTGGGCGCGTCATCTTGATTGAGCGGGCGTGGCCATTGGATTGCGATTGTGCGGTCAATCGGGTGTGTGCCTCCGCTCCAATTGCTACGCGGCGAGGCTTGAACACGCGCCTGCACTTCGCGTTAGAGGGCTAGACCAATGCGCTAGGGGCGCGTTTGTGTCGAGCACTTAACTTAAGTACGGGTGCGCCACAGCTGTTGGATCTTGATCCAATGGTGGGGAAGGGCTGATGTGGAGGCCTTCAAGTGGTGCGTGCGGATGATTGGGTGGCCGAGATGGCACCACGTGGCGCCATCTTGGCCATCCATCTTCTGGATGATGTAGATGGTGCCACGGGTGTCGGATTAACTTGATTTTCACGTCGTTAGGCTACGATCATCGATCCAAATCCATCCATGTGGTCAAATTTGTCATTTGAAGTGTCGATTCACACCATCTTGGCCCTTGATCTTCTAGCATTCCCCGATCTCTATCTGATGCTACAGATGTCTGATTAGGGCGATCTTGGAGTTGTTGAACTCCAATCGTCGCCCTAATCACATCTGTACGGTTGTATTTTCGATCCGAGGCCCTGATAAAAAGTTTGCCCTATCCATGAACATAAAAGGAGATAATTAACCTCCATTTTATTCAAACTAATCTAAATGCAAGATGATGCATGTTATGCAATATTTATAGTATGCAATATAATCCTATGCTTAAGAACCTGCATAAATAGACATCTTAAGTAGTGTAAACATGTTTACATCATACCCCTATGCTTATCTTTTACTAGTCCCTAGCAAAAACTATATGTTATTTATAAAAGAGTCAGGTTGGATTATTTGGGCATAAGTTATTTTCAATCATTAAGAACATGTCTACTTAGGATTTGAACTTTCAAAGACACAACAGTGCCTGAGTATCAGCCAAAATGCAGACCGCCTCAAGCCCTCATCTTATTCAAGGAAAATTTTCTTTTTCGCTTTTCTCCTCTTTTCTAATTTTTTTGGATTTTCAAGTTTTAGGGTTTAAGAGTGTCTTTCAACGGCCATTCAACTCACCCAAGATTTGATGAGAACCCTAAGTTCTAAGCATCTTATTGTGAATGTGATAGACTCGTTGATCGGTAGTTAAAACGAACTTCGGATTTCTACGCCTCTAATTGACCTAAAAAAAGAATTCTGCCTAAAGGTGTATCTTTACAACCGATAGCTTTCTCCCTACTTTTATTTTTTTACAGGGTCAACACAAGGGTGAATCCAATGTATATCTCCCTGGTTTATTCTACTTCTTCGCTTCTTCCTAAGTGTTTTGGGAATTTTCAGTGCATTTATTGAGCTGAGTTCTGGACAACCGGTCGATGAGCTGTTACCACTGACTATTTGCCAACCATACTCGTGCGGTGAAGTACGACTTATTTCTTTTCATTTTTTTATCTTTTTTTTTCTTTCCTTTTTCTTTTCTCTTTTTAAGTAGGCGACTTCCTTGGTCTAAGATTTACCTAAAGGCAGCAAAAAGAGAAAGGTCCAGCGACTGGGCTCTGGACAACCTACCTATGGGCTGTTACCCACGATAACTTGCCACTCATATCACCCTAGAAGATTCATTAGCTACCCAATTTCTGTTAAAATTGTCAAACAATGAGTCAATGCAAAGAAAGTGTGTAGATGCTAAAAACTCAAAGTTCCCTCAAATCAGAGGGCGGGTTGATAAGTCGTGTACTTATCACCCAAACTTATCTACTCTAATTACCATAGAATTAAGGTTGGCGAGGACTCAAAAAACAAACCCACATTTTAATGGATACACGGGCTGATTAAGTCCAAAGACCTGAAGGGTCTTTGTGTTCAAATCATAATGTAGTATTTCCTAAGATCGAAAATTTTCTTAAGCCCAAGTTCTCTTTCCTAATTCCAATTTTTTTCTTAATAAAAGAAAATAAAACAAATCTACGGAGCTGACGAATAAATTCAAAGATGAATATCCACCCCCCCATGCCTATCTAATGCAATGTCCTTATTGTATTAAAAAGACATAAAATAGAGTGGAATAGAGTAGAAAGTACCTGAATTACGTGAATGCCAGGTCTGCTCTGAGATAGAAACTAAAAAGAACTGTATACGTGCTGAATTTAGTACCTTCAGCTAGGCACACTATACAAAGAAGAGAAATGAAGAATTCACAAGTGCAGGTCAGAATCAAAATAAACATAAGAAATCGCTGACCTGTCAGCAGATGTCCATAAATGTGGACCAGATTGTGGTGCAGACCCATACCCCATAATTGAGAATATCTCAGGTTCTGGATAAAAATTACCCAAAACCTAAAATCAGTATGCAAGCGGAGTCAGGCCTACGATTTATGAGATGCAACCCATGACCAAAAAGTTGGGTTACAGAGAATTCAAGCTCAAAAGGATAATCA
This sequence comes from Thalassia testudinum, assembly GCA_037157565.1. Taxonomy (NCBI): domain Eukaryota; kingdom Viridiplantae; phylum Streptophyta; class Magnoliopsida; order Alismatales; family Hydrocharitaceae; genus Thalassia; species Thalassia testudinum. The sequence goes on from JAZHRO010000039.1 coordinate 93,369,026, forward strand.
TTGAATGTATGCTTAGGTTGGACATCCTCATAACAGATGTCGTAAGAGTCCTGATTTGATGGTTTCAGATGAATTGGAACCCTTAGACATAATCTTCTATTTCCTCCAAAGTTAGCTTCCCAAATCAGAACTTCCCAACTCCTATCCTCCTCAATCAGAATGTTAAATTCCGGAACCTCTTGCATGTTAATCACCCCATCTGAAATTTCCAAGTCTAAAAGATGTGCCTGAATCAGAATTGACTTGGGACTAATTATCTTAGAAACAGAATCATCGATAAGCTCATTGGGGTGTAACTGACAATCAGGGCATTTGATTGAATCCTCCAGAAAATGCGATTCTGGATCCGTAATGTGAGCCCTAATAAGATCAGTTTCCTTAATTATTGGGTTATCAAATGATCTATTAGATTCCTCCAGCCCAATCGTCTCACAAAAATCATGTTCTGTAAACTCGCGTGAGACTTCGCAACGTGAATCTTCACCATCAGAATCAAAGAAATCAAGATCCGTATTAATGTATGTCCCAAAATCATCTGTCACTTTCTGTTCTAAGGAGACATACATTTCCTCGTACCCTAGCTCAAGGATCTCAGGTGAACAAATCAGATCTTCCTTAATTGGTTACTCTAATTCAATCTGGTCAGCCTCGTAACACGTGTCCCCCCAACAGGTGCTTGAATGGGTTCTGACATTGGCTTTCCTGAAGAGAGTTCATCCTACGAATCATCCCACGACTGAACTAAAGCAACCACAAATCTCATCCTCAATTTCGCTAACTTCCCTAGTAGAAACTCACCCGGGTTCTTATCCTTAACATCCTGGAGCCAATCCAACAAATACTTGTTCAAATCATCAATCATTTCAATCAGAGGCTCCAATCTCTCAATGCAAGATATTGGATGAACTTCTAAGGATTGTATGATATTCCTCAAGTTAGCCAGAACCTTTTCTTGAACCTGGTTACCCTGAACCAAATGAGTTGGTTTAGGGTTGGGTGGGTTTGGGGTTAATGCAGGGGAATTAACAAATTGAGATTCGTTATACCCTTCCTGATAATAGGTCATTTCGGATTGTTCAAAAGGTGGTGATGACCTAAAGGCAATGTAATCAGAGGATAGGTAAGGATTAGTGTATCCTTCTTGATTGTAGATCGTATTAGGTTGTTCATGAAAGGTTGACGATCTATAATCGATGTGACTCTGAGAAGGATAGAAATCACAATCATAGTGTTCAGGGTTAGACCCTAAACACGAATGTCTGGAACTGTAACCCCAATCCAAGTTATCCCAACTAACTAATTGGTTGATTATAGTACGAGTCAGGATAATCGTCATGTTGAGGATAATTCAAAATAGGAGGGAAAGATCGGGAATGCGTGTAATATGTGGAAGGATTCATGAGAGATGGGAGGAAGAAAGGAGCCCTGCAATACAAGCAATCAAACCTATCCTTAAGTGGGCAAGCCTAAAGACCTACAGACTCCGAAAACCCATCTTGAGAAAGGAACTATTTGATCTACTTCTGTCTGTTCAATCCAACCAGTTAGAAGGAGGGACTGGGGAGAAGGTTCTTCCTTCGGCTTGCGCCTCCGGTTCCTAGTGTACCCCCCAGCTGCGATCATTTGATTCTGCTTCCCTAGCTAGACATCAGATTGAATAGTAGAAACTGACTAATCAAAAATAATCTCGTTCTAGGCTCTCAAGAGCGAGTTGAATCCTTAAGGCCAACGTCTACTCTGTTTTATTTAGGTCTAGGTTTGAATGTGCTTTGGAATGTGATGGGCCCTTTATCGGGGTTGTGCCCTTAATGATTGATTGGTTTGTGTGTGCATGCACAACCAATGGTTTTCAAGCAAGATTATTTTTGATGCGGTGAATTTTAGGATTCAAATCTTGCTTAGTAGCTTTTAGGCTTCAACTTTAGGTATTTTCAAACAAGTTTTGTAAGCACACCAGGTTTTGAAAGCACAGGTGAAGATGTTTTCCTTTGAAACTTAAAAGAATGTGGAGTGCCTGGTAAATCCCTAAGAGTTGAACCTAATCGGCAGTTACTTGATGAATTGATTTTAATTGAAGTGGTGCGCACAATCAACTCAAACAATTGGCCTATTGCACCACTTAATTAGGCACACAAGTGATTACCTAATCTGATTTCTACTCAATTATGTGTTTGGATGTGTGTACTGGCTCCAATGATCAGTTTACCGATTGAGTTTGAAAATCAGATGAGGTTGTGTACATCTGTGAGATTTCTTTTTTTAATTTTTCTTTTTAAATGTGGAGGTTGGGGCGGGTGTAGGTGTCAAACAAACAAACAAAACTAACCTTAGAGTTTCTAAGAACACCAAGGTTGATTGATGTTTGTGTTATTATGTTGTGGAATGAAAACTAATGGGTGGGAAGTGGGGGATAACTTACAAAAACTTCCACAGCACTTTACTCTAATCTACCACTTTTTCTCATCTCAAAAGAGTACCTGCAATCACAATAAGAAAGGAGAGAAGTGAGGTAAATGATTCATAAGTTGGAAAACGTGAAAAAAAGTCTAATAGCGTCGCCTCCCCGGCAACGATGCCAAAATGTTGAATCCCCAGCAACGGCGCCAAAATGTTGAATCCTCGGCAATGGCACCAAAATGTTGAAGCTCTCGAGTTGCTACGCCAATGTGTTTGGTTTTGAAAAACCTGTCATCGTAGTATGACAGCTAAGAAGTCGTGTTCAACAAATAAAATTTATACCGAAATGAAAATCCTAGGTCGAACTCAGGGAGGCGAACGTTTGATTTAAAAATACGCATTTGTTTTATTTGTCACGAGTAGATTAATTGATTAAAAACTATCAAACTATTTACAATAAATATAAGAGAGAGATAGAGTAAGAGAGAGATAGAATATTACAAATGAATACCAAAAAGAGATGTAGAATAAACATGGAATTTCATTATCAGAACGATTTTTCATTATGCTAGAAAGCGGGAAAATGATTACACTAAAAAGTAGTAAATCTACTCTAGAAAGCAGTAAATCTATTCTAGAAAGCAGTAAAAAGAATGATGAGAGAGATATCCTCCTCGACGGTCGCTTGGAGGATGAGCTGGACGGGACAACGCCTGGACGAAGGAGGATGGAGTAGGACAAAGGAGGACGAAGCGGAAGAACGAAAATGGGGCAGCACGTCGTCGTCATCGCAGGATGCGCTTCCGAAAGGGGATGAAAAATTGACTTTATCTCACGAGAAGCATCCCGAGTGTGGGACAAGCTTCTCTTGAGCTTTGGTGAGGGAGAGAAGAGAAGGAAGGGATGAGAATTTCGTGTGGAGGGGGTCTCCTTTTATAGTTGCAAGGAGTGGGGGCAATTTGATCATTACAACTCTAAAGACATTAAATCAGGGGTCTTTAGTGACGGATAAAACCGTCGCTAAAGCCCCATCGTGGGCGTATTGGGGGCGGAGTGCGCGCACTCACTCGCTTGCTCGTGCGTGTAACGCGCGTTCACGTTCAACTGACCTCAGCCGTCCGATTGCGAGATCGGACGGCTTATCTCGCGCCTCCGCCCACATCTTCTATGCGCCCGCCCTCATGCGATCCCGCGTTACGCGCAGGTGTGCGTGGGCGCGCCATCTTGATTGAGCGCGCGTGGCCATTGGATTGCGATCATGCAGTCGATCGAGCGCGTGCCTCCGCTCCAATTGCTGCGCGGCGGGGCTCGAACGTGCGCCTGTGCTTCGCGTTAGAGTGCTCGACCAATGCATTGGGGGACATTTGTGTCGAGCGCTTAACTTAAGCGTGGGTGCATCGCGGCCATTGGATCTTGATCCAACAGTGGGGAAGGGCTAATGCGGAGGCCTTCAGCAGGTGCGTGCGAAAGATTGGGCAGCCAAGATGGTGCCACGTGGTAACATCTTGATCGTCCATCTTCTGGATGATGTAGATGGTGCCACGGGTGTCGGATTGACTCGATTTTCGCATCGTTAGGCTATGATTGTCGATCTCAATCCATCTGTGCGGTCAGATCTATCGTTTGAAGTGTGGATTCACACCATCTTGGCCCTTGATCTTCTAGGGTTCCCCGATCTCTATCTGATGCTACAGATGTCTGATTAGGGCGATCTTAGAGTCGTTGAACTCCAATCGTCGCCCTGATCATATTTGTAGGGTTGGATTTTTTATCCGAAGCCCCGATAAAAAGTTTGCCCTATCCATGACCATAAAAGGAGACAATTAACCTCCATTTTATTCAAACTAATCTAAATGAAAGATGATGCATGTTATGCAATATTTATAGTATGCAATGCAATCCTATGCTTAAGAACCTGCATAAATAGACATCTTAAGTAGTGTAAACATGTTTACATCAGTGTGGATGTTTTGGTGAAAAATTAGGAAGATTGAAACTCAAACCCTAGTTGATGTGAAAAGTCTTATACCACATAATCATCCTTAGAATAGGAATCAATAAAATCTAGATCCATGGTGGTCAGAGCTGAGTAGGATTTGATCAACATAGACTTCTCAAATACTGCTTCCGTTATATTATCAGTGACCTCAAAAATTTCATGATCAATGTACCGCCTAGAAGCTTAAAATAAATCTAATGAGAAAGTCTGGTTACTACAACTTATATTCATTTTCCTAGAATGAGAATTGATATTAGCTATTGCAGTAATCAGAAAGGGTCTTCCAAGGATGGCATTAATGATAGCCTCAGGTACTTCTATGTCAAGGAGCAAAAAATTAACTAGAAATAGATAATTCCGTTCCTTGACAATACTATTCTCAACAATTCCCCATGGTTGAATGGTAGGCCGGTCTTCCAATTGAAATTGAACCTTTGTAGGTTTAAAATCACCGAATTGAGATTCCTCGAATAAGACCGAGGGAATGATATTAATAGAAGTACCTAAGTCGAGAGGGGCGCAAAAAAAAGTGGTGTCATTTATGACAACTGAGATGAGTGATGAGCTCGGGTCCTCTTTTGTGAAAGGCAGCATACTCTCAAAAACTAAGCTTGCTGTCTTAGAAAGGACCACCCTTCCTAGATTCTGGGCTTGCCATTTTGTAGTATATCTTTCTTTCAACAATTTAGCATAACCAGAGGTGGAATCTAGGAGGGGGATATTAGTCTCGACTTGCCCAAGTAAGTCAAAAGATCTTGGTAAGAGGGCTCTGATTTCTTATTAGAAGGATTGGATTGTAGTGGTTGAGAGTGAAAGATAGGATTTGAATCTAGTGCTTTTGGTGTTTCATTTCCTTATTCTTAGTGGGGTTAAGAGAGTCGATTTGCATAGGTTGAGAGTAGGTTTCATCAATTTGATTTGAAGGCCCTAAATTAGTGGTGGTTTTCCCACTCCTCGATGTATCTACATATGCAGTGCGGTTGTCACTGGGAGGAAATGGGGGGGCCTGTTGTTGATGGAAACCGAATTGGTGCTGAGGTATCGGGTTAATAGGAGGCTAGTTAGTGTGGTTCGGATGTTGGTGTCCACCCAGGTGTTGGTTCCTTTGATTGACAAAGTTGGTGTGGGCTGGGATGGTGAATGTCCTACAGGTCTTTGAGTCAAAATAACCACAACTTTATCATTGAGATTGTTAATAACACGAGTGATTTCCGTAGCTTTTCTTTGCATCTCCTACAGGGTTTTCATCATCTAAGCATTGAAGTCTTCTTGAGATAGCCTAGATTGATAAGTTTGATTTGAACCATACCCTCTAAACGGGTTTTGTTGTTGGTGAGGAACTGGATTGGTCCAAGAGTGACTCGGATAATTCCTCCAATTAGAAGAATTTTTCAATTGCTCCTAGAAGGTGGAGACATTTTGAGTGGTGTGATGATTTGGATAAGTATAATTCCCCATTGAATAATAGAAAGCCTCAAAATAATGATTATACTCAGCACGGACAGTATTTAGGTCATGCAAATTTTCTCTGTTTGGGGTGTTAGAAGGGGTGAGATGTGGAATTCATGGAGCCTGGGTAGGTGTGGTCGATCTCCCTTGGTTGGCTAGGTTTGCTACATCCCTTATTCAACTACTGTTGATTAGCTTGTAGTTGGGCCATTATTTTCTTTTTTGAAACAAAAAGGAAAGCTATCATGCTACGATAGCGATCTGGGAGAGCATTTTATTGATCAAGAATAAAGCAGGATTACAAAATAGACCCCCACAAATGTGTGAGACTAGCATACATTTACAATTTGCTCCACACATACCGGCCTCTCCTGAAACAAAAAATCATTTCTTACTCTCCAAACACACCACATAACTACCACCATATGGCAGGGTAGATTGTCACGCATCAAAAAATTTTTCCATAAATCATCTTAAATGGGAAGAGGTTCCCTGCATACTCTTCTCTACACTGCATCAGTACCACACACAAGGTGAAAATATGAGTGGAGCTATCAGTGGGCAGACCACATAGCAGGCACAACTGTAAGGTAGCACCCATTCTCCTATGTCTGAGATCCCCTTTAACCAATCCATCACTCCTGCACAGCCATAAAAATATCAGGACTTTAGTTGGGATCTTCAGTAGCCATAATTTCCTTCTTATAGCATCTGCCTCCATAGAGTTGGAGTGCATCATGATCATTTCATATGCCATGGTGGGAGTGAAGATCCCATCCCATCTATAACAATCTTCAGTACCAGTCATCAGCCTAAAAGCCATCAAATCCTGCTCCAGAAGTGTCCTTTCCTCCCAAGTTCTTGTGCCTTCTCTGCTTGAGTCACCCCCATCAATCCATCAAGCCTCCTTCCCATCATACCAAAACCTGCAAAACGGGTCCCATTTATTCATATCCATCGCATAAGCTCTTAGGTAGGTGTCCTTCAATTGGCCCAGAGTCAACCAATCCTCCTGCCAAAACTTGAAAGAACACCCATCACCTAAGACTGGTTGAAACATCTGCCAATTGTTCTTCATTGGTTGAATCACTGATTTCCAGAAAGGGGATGGTTATGTGGCTGAAGTCAGTTCAGAGAGCTATGAGAGCTACCATAGTTCTCTTTAATAAGGACTACCCAGTTCTTATCCTCATCATTAAGTAGTTTGATGGCCCACTTAAGCAGTAAGGCAACATTGAATTCTTTAAGGGATTTTATTCCCATTCCACCCTGTTCCTTTGGCATACATAGACTATCCCACTTCGAGGGTTGTAAGAATTTACCTTCATGGTTTGCTCCCTTCCAGAAGAATCACTTCTGCATCACGTCAATGTGTTTCCAGATTGACTTAGGTGTTTTAAACATAGAAAACAAGAAGATTGGGATGGAAGTTATCACCGAGTTTAGAAGAATAAGTTTGCCTCCTTTGGATAAATTTATGTTGCTCCACCCTTGTAACTTGACAGAGATTTTATCAAACAAAGCGTTCCAGTCACTTTTCTTTAATTTAGTACACTTCAAAGGTAAGCCCAAGTATCTGATCGGAAGCGTAACCAGGGGGTACCTCGTATAGAGGAGATGGTCATTTGTTCTTCACCAGATAGACTGAAACATACCAAGGATGATTTATCACCATTCAGTTTCAAGCCAGATATTTCCCCAAATATCTCTACCATATGAAGCAGTATTTGTGCTTCTTATTTGTTCCCCTCTACAAAGAAAATAGTGTCGTCAGCATATTGTAAAACAGGAGCCAAGGCACTCCTATTAGAGATGGAATAACCTTTGATAATATCGGCCTCCGATAATCTACAAGCATATCTCGCCAAAGTGTCAACCACAAGGTTGAAAACAAGTGGTGCAAGCAGGAATCCATGTCTGACACCGCATTGTGGCTAGATCCACATCCCACATGGCCTACCATTTATCAAGGGATAAAAGAGGTGGTGGTTATGCATCTTTTAATCCATTACAGCCATATAGGTGGAAAACCCCTTCTCTTGAACATTTCCCATACGTACTGCCACGACACCAAATCATATGCCTTCTAGAAGTCTACCTTCCAAAGAAAAGCTTTACACTTTCTCTTGTGCCAACCCATCACCATTTCCTGGGCCATAATGAAGGATTCTTGCAATGACCTATTGGGAAGAAAAGTAGATTGCACTGGGAGAATGTGGTCTTGTAGAACCTTCCTTAATCTGGTTGCCAAAACCTTACTCAGCAACAAGTATATAGAATTAGACAATGCGATTGGTCTAAAATCTGGGAAGCTATCTGCCCCTGGCTTTTTAGGAGCAAGAAAAGATATGATCTATTTATTTTATCAAATCCATAATTGTCCCTTTCAAATTCCCCAACTACCTCCATCACCTCCCCTTTCAGAACTGGCCAAAACTCTTTATAGAAGAAGACTTGTATTCCATCTAGACTGGGCGAGCCTTCATTATTCAGATCATTAATAGCTTCCAATACTTCTGTTTTAGTGATGGGAGTTACCAAACTGCCGGCCTATTCCTCAGAAATTCAAGGAAAAATTGATCCTGCCATTTTCCAGACCCCCCTTCCTGTAGCTCAAGAGGTGTCACTGAAATATCTAACTATTGCTGCCTTGATTTCTCACAGTGATGATGCTTTCTGACCATCCACAACAATGGAGGATATAAGATTGTATCTTCTTCGTGCACTAGCTGCTAAGTGGAAATATTTGGTGTTGGCATGCCCTTCTTTGAGCCAAAGTTGTCGTGAGCTCTCGTGCCAATCCATTTCCCTCTTTAAGTCTTCTTCTGCCATTATCACTTGCCTTTTTTTCCGATCATTCAGTTCCAGATCAGACTTATTGGAAACCTCCTCCTTTGCATCCAGCTGCTCTACTATCAGAAGTGATTCATGGCATTTCTGCTCTCTCAACGAAGCCACTATGGAGCCATACTCTTTCAACATGGCTCGCATATAAGCGAGCATAGCAGCCAGTTTAATAGTTGCTATACCATCTGCCTGATTGGATCTCCACCAAGCTTCAACCATTTCATGGAACCCCAGCTCTTTAAGCCAGGACTTTTTGAGTTTAAAATAGGACCCAGCATGTGCACTATCTTCGCTGTCCCAGACCAACAATGTGTGGTCTGAAAGGGGCACTCCAAACCAGCCACCGAAGATAATTGGAATTTCTCCATCAAATCCACATTCCGAAAGAACCTGTCCAATTTTGAGCATGAGTTGTTTCCACTTCTCCACGTATACTCCACCCTAGCAGTGGGGAATTCGTTCAAACCAAGCTGTTGTATTGTCAGCTGGAACCCAAGGGAAGCATTATCCACCACCACTCGATCTGTTCGCCTCTGTCAAGGTGCAATTGAAGTCGCCGCCTAACAACCATGGCAACCCCTGTGAGTGTCTTGCAATTTCTGACAAGCCCTCCCAAAGATCTGATCGGCTACTAGCATTACATGGAACATAGACACCTGTGGTTAACCACTCCTCCCCTTGGATCACTTGCACCAATAGGAGATTGCATGCCTAGATTTAATAACCTCAGTAACTTGGAAGTATGCCTCCCTCCACCAAGAGGCAACCCCTTCAGCTCTTCCATGCGCTTGTAAAGCCACACAGCCAGCATACCCACTCCTCTTCAGATCAGTCCACATGGGGTTGTTCTCACTCCCAATGTGTGTTTCTTGAATGAGTGCACACTAAATTTCCCATTCCCTTAAGTATCTCATAAGTGAGGCCCTTCGAATTTTATCACGCAACCCACACACATTCTAGGAGAGAACTCTCATCTCCCATTTTGAGGTCCCCTCTTGCTTATTTGAGGCATGCATTCTACTTTAATTACCATTGCAATGGAGTTCTCATCCACCTTCTTGGAAACCACATTCTTTCTTCTTTGCCTAAACTTATAAGGAGATCTCCTCAAGGCTGACTTTGGTGAAGTTCTAGCCCCAAATTTCAGGTCCTAAGCAGCAAATAAAGGGGAGAGTTGTACTGTAGAATTCACTAGGATCTCTTGTAGGACCCCCACAGGTAGGTCTTCACCTTGTGCAGCTTGGTCATCCCCCATCGTAGCCATCTCCTCCACTTCCATCCCCCTGTAGTGATGGTCTTTCCTCTTCTTTGGCTTAGGAGCCTCCTCTGGTGTGTCTCACCCTACTTGCTCCAGAATAGGTTCCTCTCTAACAACTTCAGCAAAGGTTTGCTGCACCTTCTACTCATGGAAATCATTCACCACCTTCCCCAATTTCAATCGCAGGAGCCATGAGCTACCTCCACAATGGAGGATGATCTTCTCTGGTATCGACCCTCCTCTGAAAACCTTCACGTTAACACATAGCATCCGACCATTACCTTCCAACAATCCTATCTCCGCATCCTCAGCCAATCTCGCAAACCATGCTAGTACAGATGCAACCACGCTTCTCGACATAAGATACAACGGCAGACCATTGATTTCTAGACTCCCTGATCGAGAACTAACCCTTTGACATGGCCGATTCAGTAAGGCCCCATCAAAGGGCGAAACAAGCCTCCAGATCACAGTTAAATTCCCAAACATAGATTACTGAAATCGAAGTCGTACCACATCCATCATACCCAAACCAAAAATAACAAATCTCGTAGGAGACAGGATGGTAATCTTCCAACCTTCAATAGATAGAGCAAGGGAATATACCAATTTTTGGATGCGCTCCAGCGATGAGTTTTTGGTCATCACCTCCCCGACTAAAGCACGTCTCAGCTTAAGTTCAAAGATGTTTGTGTCTTCTGATGTTAGGACTTTGACATCAAAGGTAAAGCCCTTGTAGTAGTCAGGTGACGGTAGTGGCCCTACATTGTTCATCGACCTAGGGCGCTAGAAGGTCCCCTCTCCAAATCCCCCTCTGTTCTTTGTGTAGACATCTCTCTTGTGCCCATGTCTTCCACATGCTAGGCAGACGAGGGGGGATCGACAGACCGCCACCAAGTGACCTCTCCTTTGGCAGCGATAACAAATGATCTCTCTGTTGACCCTTCTCCACACCACCCTCACTGTTCAACCACCACCCATCTGACTTCTACCCCCTAGGGTTTCCCTTCTTCGATCTCTTCTCCACCCTACCCTAGACCGCCATGTTGACCAACCCCCATCACCGCCATGGCCATCATCTTCTCTCCAACCCTCCCTCATCTCTCTTTGAAAACTCAGGTAGCTGAGTTATTATGGAGTAGAAATTAGGTGGGGGGGTCTGATTAAGTAGCTCTTGGGTGGATAGATTGGGGAAAGAAAAATTAGCATGCAGGTTAGAGGACCTATTTTGATTTTCCATTTTCAAAGAAGAGGAAGAATGCAGGAAAAGTCTTTTTGGGGAGTCAAAAATCAAGTGGTCCCTCCAAGTGTGCAGTTTTGGGTCGTCGCCCGAGCAAAATGGAAGAAACGGTGAGGAGAGGAGGGAGAGATGAGAGAAGTGTGCAATCAAGCAATACAAAATTCTTGACCTAACTTAAATGTGACTCCCTAAAAATTAACCTAAGACTTGATTTACCTGGAAATAAGAAATCAATAGTGGATATCCGTTCTCTCAAGAATTCTTGCTAGGCTGAATAAGGGGAGGTTTGGGCCCAAGCATGTCCTAGGAAAATCACGGGAGGCTTGTGTAAACTTTCACCTGGTCATTTGACACAGTCCCTTAGTTTGACACCAGATATAAATGAAAGAACTGATATTAACGAAAGATAACTTAAGACATAGATAGCAAGCCTAAGTTTGATGAAACCTTAGGGGTCAAATTGCTACAGATTTTAATTAGGTCTGGGAAGGTAAAGTGCACAAAGAATGTGATGGGAGTTAGTTGGGGTAATGCCCGATTATTTCTTCTTCTTTTTTTTAGTGTGCTCGAATTGGGTGGGAAGTGTTGCCTAAGCCAAATCAATAGGGTTTGCAAAATAACGAATTTTTTTTGGTTGAAGGATTTTAGGGTTTTAATAAAGAATTAATGTGAATTTAACAGTTCTCTCTTGTTAAGGATTGAAATAAGGTTTTGAAATTTTACAAATAATAACAATCAAGTTGTAGTTGGTGGAGTTCAATTCCTTTAGAATTGATGTGACTAAGAGAGAGTTTAAAACCCTAAAGTTGAAATTCCTAGTTATGTAACTCCTAAATGAATATCTTTTTCAAAAATATTTAAAGGTGATGGTCCAAACAAAACAAACAACACCACCACCTGATAGCATATCAAACAAGAAATCTAAAAATATTTTTGTTAAGATTTTATAAAATTATTTGATATTTTTTGGAAAATTTTTTTTTACTGGTATCAAGAGTCAGAAATGATAGATTCGGCAAATTAATTCTGCAGAAACTTCCAATGACCTCAAACATTTTTGAGAATTTTATATGTTGTATATAATTTTTTAAGGTTTCCAGAAATATAAAGTTTGATGACTAGAACAATTTATAAAATTCACAGATATTAAGAAAATAGTAAGAAAATAAGGTCTGACCCCTTTTCAGTCCATGAATTTTTTAATTTTTCTTTTCAAATGAAATTTCTCGAGAATTGGACTTAAGGTTCCTGACCTAAAGGGGCTTCCGTGGATGAAATTTGGTTTTAGGAAGCTCTTAAGAGCCTATACCTAATTTTTGAAAATCAAGACAGAAGCTTGGATTTTCAAAATTCAGACACCAATAAGGTGAAGGTGGCGGAAAGGTGAAGCAAACAAGCAACAAAATGAATTTTAGGGTTCCATCACCCTCAACTTTTCTTGTTTTTTATTTTTTTGATAATTTAAAGACTTTTTAAGAGTTTTTGTCTTTGTTTTTGTTGAGAAAAGGCCTGGGGTACCAACCTGAAATACGTGGGAAGAAAAGAAACTTGAAGATTCCGCTCCAAGTGCTTCAAATCTCGCTCCCACTCCTGATCCGTACTTGAAAGCAAAAGAAACAAAATTTCGTGAAGATTAAGAATGCAAGAGAGAGATCAAAATGTGATGATAAACACACATAAATTCATGATAAAATGCTTATTTATGATAGTTCCTAAGCCTAGCATTGCATTCCATAAGTATAAATAGTGCATAACATGCATTACATTGTATTTAGGATAATTTGTGTATATTGTTTAGTAATTCTGACATTTTATGGCCAGGAGGAAATGCAACATCTTTACGGGCTTTGGATGAAGAATCTGACCATACGGATTGATCCGAAGAGACTATCGCAGTCCGACAACGTGGAAATCACCTCGATCCGAGCAACGTGGCATCCTCTACAAGCAAGGAAAGGTGGACAGTCCAGATGGTGTCACGTGGCACCATCTGGAGAGCCCAAGGCCACCCGACGTCCCTCCGAGGGCTTCTCAATGAGCGATCTCAGCTATTAGATGAAAATCCAACGACTGAGAGACTCCCTTCACTGCGTGCCCATGACTCACCTTTGCGACATAAATGCGGGCTTGGTTCATTGGTTGAAGCACCGGCTTCCAAGGGAGGGGCGTGGGTTCGAGACCCGCTAAGCCCCACCAATTCGACAATTGGGCGCATGCTAGCACGCATGCCAATGCAAACCAGTGCGCACCCACGCACATGCCAGTGCGCACCAGCAAGGCACGAGCATTTTTCACGCTCGTGATGGAGGGCCAACGGAATGCCTGGTGAGCAGGTGTGAGTTGGCTACAGCAACGGTTGAAGCTGGACCTACAGTGACATCCTGGAGGTTGCTAATTATCCTGTATCCATTTTTGGCCCCTTCCCATCCATTATATAAAGACCTAAACACCTCCCTTGCCTAGCCATATTTACCTTTGCTATACCCACCTACTCTAGAGCTCTAGAAGCCCATCAAAGCTCCCAAGAGCTCATTCCCAAGCTTCAAAGGTCCCCTATTAGTGTAGTGATCCCTTACCCCACCAAATATTTGTCATCCCTCTCACCACCTTCATAGGGAAAATTGGAACCATCCTCCCACCTCCATTCCGGTAGAAGACCACCTCAAGCTCATCATCGCCATTCTGAAGACTTGGTGAAGCATTCCTCTACCTGGCATTCTCTTGCATCTCACCTCCGTCGTCCAGCACCTTACCCTCTTTGTCCAAGCTACCGCCAAGCACCGTTGTCTCGCCAAACAACCAATTTGGGAGATTCCTCCTCACCCTTATCTCTTTTGTATTTTTTTAGCATATTGTAATAAACATTTGCATGATATATTAGATTTGTTTTCATCTCCTTTGTAAGTTATCTTGCTTTCCCTTTTCTTTACAAAAATGCAAAAAAATTCACAAAACCCTAAAACCTCAAAAAGAAACAAAATGAAGAGTGGATTTCAACGAAAGTAAATGTCGCCTCCCTATGTTCGACCCAAGACTCCCTTGGAGTTTCGGTTATAAATTGTATTTGATAACGCATTTTGCGAGCTGGGATGATGGGTTCTCGAAACCTTAATTTTTCTTTGCCAAAATCCGTTCATCATTTTGGCATCGTTGCCGGGGAGGCAATAGAATTTGCTTTCTTGTCTTGCATGTTTCTTTGCATTTGCTTATTATTAACCCTGCTTGTCTTTGATTTATTGTCTTGCATGTACCCTGGAAAGGAGATCCAAGTGCGGTAGCCTGAAGTAAACTGTGGGTAGAGTAATTTGTAAGTGCCCCCCACATTCCCCCCCACTAGTTTCATTTCACCGCATCAATAATCAAGACCTAATCTACTTAGGTGTTTGCATAAACCCTAGGATAGAATTTGTTTGTCTTGTTTGTCACCTCCACTCATCTCACCCTCGCATATTATAAAAAAAAATAAAAAGATACTTCTTGTGGGACAAATCAACATACATGCTACATACACCTAAATTTGAGGCACATAACCTAACTTGATTTTTATCTACTCAACCGCGATTCCGACTTGTGGAACCAGTGCACCAATTCAACACAAAAAGGAGTAGAAATCATACTACGTTAATCACCTTTTTGTGTTCCCTAATCAGTGGTGCATTTGGGCAGTTGATTGAATTGTTTGGGCCGCACCACCTAATCTAAAAGGAAGTTATTTTGTAGCTGTCCTAATGTAAACACGTTTATATCATGTAAACTGTCTATTTATGCATGTTCTTAGGTGCAGAGTTGCATCATACATTATAAATATTACATAACATGCATCATCTTGCATTTAGGTTAGATTGTATAAAGTTTAGGTTAATTTTCTTTTTTTGTGGTCAAGTGACAGGGCAACATTTAATCGAGGCCTCGGATCAATGATCCAATCATACATATTTGATCAGGGTGATGATTGGAGTTCAACGACTCCAAGATCGCCTCGATCGGAATTTAGTAGCATCAGATATAATCCAAGGAAGGTCAAAGATCAAGGTAAGATAGTGTCAATCCGCACTGTAGATGACAAATTCGACTGTATGGAGGGGTTCGGATCGATGATCACAACCTAACAGCAAAAAAATCGATCCAATCCGACATCCGTGGCACCATCTACAAGACATAGAAGATGGACGGCCAAGATGGTGCCACGTGGTGCCATCTTGATCGCCCATGCCGACCCAACTTGTTTTGCAAGGACCCGCTACTCTCTCTCTCCTCTCAAACAATCGATTAATTTGAGCCATTGGATTTCCATCCATCAGCACGAGCTTTGGACACTTGGCAAGTAGCACAACGGTCGCACACTCATGGACGATGCAGAGGTCACGTGTTCGAAATGCGGCGAGCCCCAAATCAGCTGAGGATGGCAAACAACTCAATTGAGCCATTCGATGGCAAGCAGGCGGTACGGATGCGAACGACATGGCACACCTAGATGTGAGGTGTGGGAACGTACCATCAGACGTGCTTTTGTGAAGGCAGGTAAGCGTGTGTCTTGAGGCATTGATCTTTGATCCAACGGCGATGGAGACTGCGTCGCCTCTTAAAAGGTGTTGAAGGAGATCGGGCGCGACGTGTTTAAGCCGTCTGATCTCGAGATCGGATGGTTGAGGATCAAAAGACTTGTGCATGCATTGAGGAGGCGAAGACGAAGAGGTGCGTGGGAGGGCACTCACGTAAGGTCACGATTAGGGCATTAGTGATGCTTTTAATCCGCCACTAAGGACCCTGACATTAAATTTTTAAGTGAAATGACCTTTGTGCCCTCTCCAATCTTCACCTATAAAAGGCCCTACGACCCCCACACTTTCTTCATCCCTTCCTCTCTTCTCTAACCCCTCCAAAGCTTTAAGAGCTTATCCCAAACCTGGGATGCTCCATTAGAGTTAAAATTAGAATATTCCCACCTTCTCCCTCCTTCGTGGAGCAACCCGCAGTTGTCCTCTCAATCCATTCGGGAAGTGGATCCCGTGATGATGACGTCCTACCTCACCCCTGGTTTTTCCCACTTCGTTCTCCTTCTTCCCACTTCGTCCTTTGTCTTCCAGGCGTCGCCCCATCTAGCTTGTCCTCCAAGCAATCATCGAGGAGGATACTTCTCTCTCCATTCTCTTTACCACTTTCTAGAGTAGAGTTACTGCTTTCTAGCATAGATTTCCTGCTTTCTAGTTGTAATGATTAGTGTAATGAACAACATTTGATGATGAAATCCATGTTTATTCTACCTCTCATTTGTATTTATTTGTAATATTCTCTCTCTATCTTCTATTCTTTATTCTTTAAGTAGATAGCTAATTTAGATTCAATTCGATTTGCTAATCTGCTTCATGACAATCAAACAAACACGATTTTGAATCAAACATTTTCCTCCCTATGTTTGACTCAGAATTCTTAGAGTTTCAGTATAAATTTATCTATTGATGGGTTTCTTCGCAAATCAAACTACGATGACGGGTTTCCAAAACTCAACTTCCATTTGCAACATTTTCTACTCAACATGCCCCATAGGATTCAATAATTAGGTCAAGCCAGGCACTCCATTTATTTCATGATTTGTAAAGGAAAATATTTGAACTCGTGATTTCAAACTTGGTTTGCCTCCTGGAAACTTGGTTGAATATACATAATATTTGAAACCTAAAAGCTACTAAGCAAGATTCGAACCCTAAAACTCACTTCATTATCAATAATCTTACTTGAAAACTTTCTAGTTGTGCACATACACACGTTTTCATCGAATCATTAAGGGCCCATCACATTCCAAAAGCACTAAATATCCTAAGCCTAACTAAAATTGATTAAATGTCATCCATAAGGACTGATTCGCTCTTTGGGACCCAGATTGAGATTGTTCATGATTAACCTGCTTATTCTAGTCAATTTGATGTCTAGCTAGGGCAGTAGCATTAAATGACCGCAGCTAGGGGGTACATTAGGAATCGGAGGCACAAACCAAAGGAAAAGCCTTCTCCCTAGTCCCTCCTTCTAATTGGTTGGATTGACTGGATACAAGTAGGGTAAATCATTTATAATCTTAAGATGGATTCTGAGAGTTTGTAGACCTTTAGGTTACCCAACCTAAGGACAAGCTTGTATTTTTTGTGTTGCAGGGTTCCTTCTCTTCCCAATCCTTCCAACTTCCTTCCAGTGTTTGCTTGGAAGGAGGTCATTGAACCCTCATCTAGGAGGACCTTTAGACCATTCTCAGAGGCAGAGATTGAGTTATAGCGAAGTAGATCCCATGGCTAATCAACAACCACCTCCCCCTCCCCCGAACCAGCAGGAGTTGATTCAGAGGCAGTTGGAAGAATTGCGACAAATGTAGCAATGGTTCCAACGGATGTATGGTTAGGGCACTCGGCCCTTGAAGGATTTCTATGATCCTTCAAACTATGGGGAACATCCTGGGGTCATGATTCCCACCAGAGATGTAGAAATCAAGCCCTAAGTCTTTAGTTTGATTAAGCATTTCCATGGGCTTGGCTCGAAGGACCCATTCCAACACTTGGAGAATTTGACCACTTTGGTTCAAACCACCAAAGCAAGGAATGTGAATGAAGAGAAAATGATCATGAGGCTTTTTCCCCAATCTCTCAGGGATAAGGTCACACATTGGTACTAGACCATTGGAAGGTCGATAGAAACATGGGCTACTCTTAAGTTGGCTTTCCTGAAGAAATTCTTCCCAATCGGACGAACCAATGCCTTGCAACGGGCACTTACCACTTTCGTCCAACAGCTGGGGAACCGTTTCACAGTGCCTGGGAGTGATTCCAGGAACTTTTGAGGAAGTGTCCACACCACGAGATGCCAAAATGGGAACTCGTGAAGATATTCTATCATGGGTCGGTTGATCAACTTCGTAATCACGTGGACGCCTCTTGTAGAGGTAATTTCCTCAATAGGGATGCAAATAGCGCATACGACCTGTTTAAGGAAATGAGTGAGAATTCAATTAATCACGCCTCCATGGATGCCTTCAACCAGTGCCAACAACCCAGGTGTTGAACGGTTTTCGAATGCTAAGCTTACGTGTTTAGTTTTGGAAAACCTGTCGTTGTAGTTCGAAAGCGAGGAATTCACGTTCAACAAATAAAATTTATACCGAAAAGAATTCCGGGTCGAACACAGGGAGGCTACGTTGATCTATATTCGCAATTATATTTTTTTTTAGGATTTTTTTTTATAAGCAAGGCGATATAATTACAATGGAGCTATCAGACTAAAAGAAAGAGAGAGAGAGAGAGAAAGAGAACATGCATTCAATATTCCAATTGTTTATAAAAGTTACACTAGAATGCGGAAAATCAATTACACTATAAAGCAGGAATATTCTACACTAGAAAAGCTGTAAATAAGAATGGGAGAGAGAAGTTATCCTCCTCGACGATTGCTTGGAGGATGAGCCGGACGGGACAACACCTGGACGAAGGAGAACGAAGCAGGACGAAAGAGGACGAAGCAGAAGAACGGGAACGGAGCAGCATGCTGTCGTCGTCGCGGGATCCACTTCCGAAGGGGAACGAAAATTGGACTTTATCTCGCAAGAAGCATCCCGGGTGTGGGACAAGCTTCTCTTGAGCTTTGGAGGGGTAGAGAGGAGAAAGAAGGGATCAGAATTTCGTATGGAGGGGATCTCCTTTTATAGTTGCAAGGAGTGGGGGCAAAATGGACATTACAACTTCAAAACAATAAATAAGGGGTCTTTTGTGACTGATAAATCCGTCACTAAAGCCCCAACGTGGGCGTAGCTTCTGCACCCACGCGCTCCTCCTCGGCTGCCCGCTCATCAACATCCATGCACGTCCAGCGATCCTCAGCTGTCCGATCGCGAGATCGGACGGCTTAAGTCGCGCCTTCTCCCGCTGCATCACGTGCCAGCCCGCGCGTCTGATTGCGCGTGCAATCGCGCGTCGACGCTATCGGGTGTGCGCGGCCGTCCAATCTCCATCTGACGCTCCACCCGCACCCAATCGCCCGCGCCTACCGCTCCTCGCCACGGCTCGAACCCGTGCCCGGCGCTCGCGATAGCGTGCTCAACCACTGCACTATGGGGCGCGGATGGTCGAGCGGACGCTTTTAAAAGCGAGCGCCCACAGCCGTTGGATTAAGATCCAACGGCGGAGAGTGATCGGGTGCGGGGCCTCCACAAGATGAAGCGGCCGTTTGGGCGGCTGAGATGGCACCACGTGGCGCTATCTTCGCCGTCCATCTTCTGGAAGTTGTAGATGGTGCCACGGATGTCGGATTGACTCGATTTTTGTGTCGTTAGGCTGCGATCGTCGATCCGAATTCATCCATGCAGTCGGATTTGTCATCTGAAGTGCAAATTTTCACCATCTTGGCCCTTGATCTTCTAGGGTTCCTCAATCACTATCCGATGCTACGGATGCCTAATTAGGGCGATCTTGGAGTCGTTGAACTCCAATCGTCGCCCCGATCACATCCATACGGTTGGATCTTTGATCCGAGGTCCGGACAAAATGATTGCCCTGTCCAAGCACATAAATGGAGACAATTAACCTCCATTTTATTCAAACTACTCTAAATGCAAGATGATGCATGTTATGCAATATTTATATCATGCAATGCAATCCTATACATAAGAACATGCATAAATAGACATCTTAAGTAGTGTAAATGTGTTTACATCATACCCCCATGCCTATCTTTTGCTAGTTCCTAGCAAAAATTATATGTTATTTATAAAAGAATTAGGTTGGATTATTTGGGCATGAGTTATTTTCAATCATAAAGAAATTGTCTACGTAGGATCTGAACTTTCAAAGACACAACAGAGCTCGAGTATCTGCCAAAATGCAGACCGCCTCAAACCCTCACCTTATTCAAAGAAAATTTTATTTTTCTCTTTTTCCTCTTTTCTAAATTTTTTTTTTTTTATTTTCAAATTTTAGGGTTTAAGAGTGGCTTTCTACGACCATTCAACTCACACAAGATTTGATGAGAATCCTAAGTTTTAAGCATCTTATTGTGAATGTGATAGACTCGTTGACCGACAATTAAAACGAACTTCGGATTTTTATGCCTCTAGGTGGCCTAAAAAGAATTTTGCCTAAAGGTGTATCTTTACAACCGGTAGCTTTCTCCCTACTTTTATATTTTTTTTACGGGGTCAACACAAGGGTGAATTCAGTGTATATCTCCCCGGTTTATTCTACTTCTTCGCTTCTTCCTAAGTGTTTTGGGAATTTTTTTTGAGCATTTACTGAGCTGGGTTCTGGACAACCGGTCGATGAGCTGTTACCACCGGCAACTTGCCAGCCATACTCGTGTGGCGAAGTGTGGCTTATTTCTTTTTTTTCTTTTCTCCTTTTCTTTTGATTTTTTTTTTCTAAGTAGGTGGCTTCCCTGGTCTAATATTTACCTAAAGGCAGCAAAAAGAGAAAGGTCCAGTGACTAGGCTCTGGACAACCTACCTATGGGCTGTTACCCACAATAACTTGCCAGCCATATCACCCTAGAAGGTTCATTAGCTACCCAATTTCCGTTAGAATCGCCGAACAGTGATTCAGTGCAAAGAAAGTGTGTAGATGCTTAAAACTCAGAAATTCCCTCAAATCAGAGGATGGGTTGATAAGTCGTGTACTTATCACCCAAACTTATTTATTCCAATTATGATAGAATTAAGATGGCGAGGACTCGAAAGACAAATCAACATTTTAGTGGATACATAAGCTAATTAAGTCCAAAGACCTGAAGGGTCTTTGTGTTCAGATCCTAATGTAAAATTTCTTAGGATTGAAAAGTCCTAATGTCCAACTAATCCTTCCTTTCTTTATTTTATTTTATTTTATTTTTTTAAATAAGAAGAGAGATAATTTATATGGATTTCACAAAGCTGACCAAATAATTCAAGAATGAATCCACCCCCCCATGCCTAGATGATGCAATGTTCTCACTGAAAAAGAGACATGAAAGAAAGGGTAGAATATGAAAGATGTCACCTGGATATGAAGCTCATATCAGCCTTGTGTCATATGTACAACTGCTGAGTTTAATGCCGTCAGCTAGGCGAAGTCCAGCCAAAGAAGTTAGAGAATGGCTAGAGCAACAGAGTCTGAGACGGGTTCTGGAAGATTACGGTCAACAACAGGCTTCAAACGTTGACCGTTGACTTTAAAGGTGTTACTCGTCTTTGGGTCAGAAATCTGAACGGCACCATTAGGAAAAATCTGATCAATTATGAATGGGCCATTACATTTAGATCTAAGTTTACCAGAAAAGAGCTTAAGTTTAGAATCAAATAACCAGAACTTCTGGTTTGGCTCAAAGCTCTTACGGGAAATCAATTGATCATGTAGAGCTTTGGTCCGAGCCTTGTAGATCTTGGCATTCTAATAAATATCATTTCTAAGCTCCTCCAACTCAGGTAGTTGGAGTTTCCTGGTCTTTCCAGCTAGATTCAGATCTAAATTGCATTGTTTGATTGCCCAGAATGCCCTGTGTTCAATCTCTACGGGTAGATGGCACGCCTTTCCATACACCAAACGGAATGGAGACATGCCGATGGACGTTTTATATGCCGTACGGTAGGCCCAAAGAGCGTCCTCAAGCTTTTGAGTCCAATCCTTGCGATTAGGCCTAACCGTTTTTTGCAGAATGTTCTTGATCTCTCGATTGGAGATCTTGGCTTGTCCATTCGTTTGGGGATGGTAAGGTGTGGAAATTCGATGATTAACCCCGTATTTGGCCAATAAATTCCGAAATTGGGCATTAATAAAATGAGTGCCACCATCACTGATGATAGCCCTCGGAATCCCGAACCTACTGAAGATATTTTTCTTGACAAAATTAATGACCACCTTCTGGTCACTGGTTCCGGTGGGAATTGCCTCAATCCATTTGGACACATAATCAACAGCAACAAGAATGTACTGATGTCCAAATGATGGGATAAAGGGTCCCATGAAATCGATGCCCCAAACATCAAAAATTTCTAAAGGAAGAATAGGGTTTAGGGGCATCATGTCTCTCTTAGTTATGTTCCCGAGTGACTGACATCGAGAACATGACCTTGAGAAGTCCTGGGCATCCTTGAATAAAGACGGCCAATAGAAGCCAGATTGCAAGATTTTTGCAGCCATCTTTCTCCCGGAGAAATGTCCACCACACCCAGATGCATGGCAGAACTCGAGTATACTGTTGAATTCATTCTCTGGTATGCATCGGCGAATAATATGATCAGAGCCGATGCGATACAGTTCAGGGTCCTCCCAAAAGTAGTATTTGGCCTCAGATTTGAGTCTATCCCGTTGTTGCTTGGTCCAACCCTGGGGGATTTGACCAATGGCCAAATAGTTAACAATGTCAGCAAACCATGGGGAGTGGACACCTAAATCTGTAAGAATGCTTTTGTCCGGAAAAGTGTCAGCAATCGGAATGTTCGGACAAGAAGAATCACCTAGGAGTCTCGACAAATGATCCGCTACCACATTTTGCACCCCGGCTTTATCGTTGATTTCAAGATCAAATTCTTGAAGAAGAAGAATCCAACGAATAAGCCGGGGTTTAGCATTCTTTTTAGCCAAGAGATGTCTCAAGGCCGAGTGGTCGATATAAACAATAACATGAGACCCCAAGAGACAAGCCCTGAATTTTTCCAATGCAAATACTACAGCTAGTAATTCCTTTTCAGAAACAGCATAATTCCTCTGGGCTTCATCCAGAGTTTTACTAGCGTAGTAAATGACAGAGGGCTTTCAGTCAATTTTCTGACCCAGGACAACCCCGACCGCGTAATCAGAAGCGTCGGTCATGATCTCAAATGGGGCTATCCAAATTGGTGGTTGCAAAATTGGAGCACAGGTGACTACCATTTTCAGAAAATCAAATGCCTTTCGGCATGATTCGTCAAAAACAAATGGCATTTCTTTGGTAAGAAGATTGCTCAAAGGACGAGCAACCTTCGAGAAATCCTTGATGAATCTTCGATAAAATCCCACATGGCCAAGAAATGATCTGATTTGTTTAACAGATGTGGGAGGAAGAAGTTTAGCGATAGCATCAACCTTAGCTTTGTCTACTTCAATTCCCCATTCAGAGATTACATGACCCAAAACGATTCCTTCTTGGGTCATGAAATGACTCTTTTCCCAGCTAAGGACCAGTCGTGTCTTGATACATCGCTTAAGAATCATTTCTAAATTAGTCAAACAAGAGTCAAATGATTCTCCGAAAATAGAGAAATCATCCATGAAGACTTCCATAAACTCTCCCACCATGTCGGAAAATATGGCTAGCATACACCTTTGAAAAGTCGCAGGTGCATTGCATAACCCAAAAGTCATCCTACGAAAAGCAAAGGTTCCGTAGGGAAATGTGAAAGTAGTTTTTTCCTGATCCTTGGGATGGATAGGAACTTGGTTGTATCCCGAGTAGCCATCAAGGAAACAGAAGTACTTCTGCCGGGCTAATTTTTCCAAGATTTGATCAATGAAGGGTAGGGGAAAATGATCCTTTTTAGTGGCTGTGTTCAGCTTCCTGTAATCAATACAAACTCTCCAAGAGGAAGCTGAACGAGTTGTGACAGATTCACCTCTCTCATTAGTCACAACAGTAATCCTGGCTTTCTTTGGAACAATCTGAACGAGACTTACCCAAGGACTGTCAGAGATTGGATAAATAATTCCTGCATCGAGCCAATTGATGATTTCCTTTTTGACCACTTCTCGCATATTTGGATTCAATCTCCTCTGCATCTGGCGTGAAGGGCGGGATCCATCTTCCAAAAATATTCTATGATTACAGTAAGATGGGTCGATCCCCCTGAGGTCATGAATGGTCCAACCAATTGCCTCCTTATGTTCCTTTAGGACCTTAATCAAATTAATCTCTTGCTCCTTTGTCAATTTAGCACTAATAATCACAGGGAGCGTATTCTGCGGTCCTAAAAATTGATATTTTAAATTCTCGAGCAATGGTTTCAATTCAAGCTGGGTTGGGGTAATGATTGATGGTAAGGTAGGTGCTGAAGATTCAACAAGATGAAGAGGTTTTGAGTGAACAAAATCAGTAACCTCTTTCGAAGATGTCAGGTCAGAGGGTTGTGGGTCAAATTCATCAACCAAAGAGGAACTTTCAATTGAAGAAACTGTCAAACAAGTTTCAATATTAACATAATCCTCATCAAGTTCCTCAATAAATTCGCAATCCTCAAATTTGTTGATTGCCTTAAAAATATCCAATTTCATTCGTTGGTCCCCAAAGGCGATTTCCATGCTACCGCTTTCACAATTAATGTTGGCCTTTGCGGTAGCCAGGAACGGACGCCCCAGAATGATGGGCATGTTCCTCAAATTATCTGGTACATCAATATCAAGGACAAGGAAATCTACAGGAAAATAGAAATCCTTGACCTTAACTATAACATCTTCAATAACGCCTCGCAGGTTTGTGACCGAACGGTCTGCTAACTGTAGCATTACTGAAGTTGGCCGAAGTTCTCCTAACCCAAACTTCTCGTAGAGAGAAGTCAGAATTAGGTTGATGGATGCACCGAGATCCAAAAGTGCTCTATCAAATGTGTAATCTCCGATAACGCGAGAAATCAAAGGAGCACCAGGATCTCTCTTTTTCTGAGGGAGGTAGTGCAGGATAACAAAGCTAGCCTGCTCGGAGAGTACCACCTTCCTCGGAACAGATTCTCTCAACTTACGCTTTTGTGTACATAATTCCTTTAAAAATTTTACGTAAGCCGGTATGTGCTTGATAGCATCAAGGAGCGGAATATTGATCTCAACATTCTTAAATAAATTCAGAAGCTCCTCATTGCTATCAACAGACTTGTTCTTCTTTGCTTTGGCTAAGGCTTCAGGAAAAGAAACATGAGTCAGATCTTTGGAATCAGGTTCCTGAGCCTTGATTTCTCCTCTAGAATTCTCCTCTCTTTCCTTAGATTCTTCAGGATTCAAAAGATCAGAATAGTGTGGTTGTGGATCCTGAGTCTTCTTACCACTCCTCAAAGTGACAGAATTTGCAGAAGCGTAAGAATTTGGGTCTTGGGGAGGGCTAGGAAAGATTGGAGGGGCTTGATTGACCATGAATTGTTGATTAGCAGAAGAAGAAGACGAGGAACCCTGCTCAACCACCTGAGCATGTGCGTGCGGGTCCCTCTGATTTTCGTACCCTTGGACTTGATTGCCCGAATTTATAATGTTTCGCGGGTTGGGTACGGGTTGGGATGGTAGAGATCCGGGTTGACGAGAGTTAGCAATGAGCTCGGATTGCAAGTTGTCCAGCGAGTTTTTCATTTGCTGCATGAGCTGGAGCATAGATCCTTGCATCTCTACCATTTGACGGTTCAAATCAGCTGCCCTACGGGTTGACGGGCATTCCAAGCTGGCTGATTGACCTGATTCGGAGGCAACTGAGTATATACTTGACCCTGACCCATTGGTCGTTGCGGAGCATAGTTGCTGGGTCGGAATTGGGTCTGTTGCCCCAGATTTTTCCAAGATAAGTTAGGGTGGTTTCTCCAACCTGGATTATAGGCATTCGAGTAGGGGTTGGATCTAACATTCTCTTGTACAGCACAGACATCCTCATAGGGTGAGGATGGAGAGAAAGAAAGGGAAGGATCAGAAAAACTGGGATCAAAGGCCCCAGTTGGGAACCCATGGGGTTCCGAGAAATGCTGACTCATAGGTTGAGTCGCATTGAGTTGATTCACGAACTCCCGTCCAGAAGGAGCTCGTGAGGAATGGAATCCCGAATTTTGGGATTGAGTGGATTGAGAGTTGCTCATAGAATTGCCAGCCATCCACTCTTCCATTCTTTTAGCAACCAAGTCCACCTTATCAAGTTTATTACAAATCAATTCCATATCAAATGAATAAGAGTCATGGACTTCATTGACATTTGATCTGGGTTGCTGGGACCAATTAAAAGTATCCATGGAGGCATGATTAATTGAATTCTTACTCATTTCCTCAAATAAATCATGTGCACTATCTGCATCTTTATTGAGGAAATTGCCTCCGTAAGAAGCATCCACATGGTTTCTGAGTTGCTCATTCAACCCATGATAGAAGATCTGCACGAGTTTCCATTTCGGCACCTCGTGGTGTGGACACCTCCGCAATAAGTCCTAGAATTGCTCCTAGGCCACATGAAACTGCTCCCCCGGCTGCTGGGTGAAGGTAGTGATTGCCTGTCTCAAAGCATTGGTACGACCGACTGGAAAGAATTTCTTCAGAAAGGCTGATTTCAACTCATTCCAAGTTGTAATTGGTCTTCCAATTGTCCTATACCAATGCGCGGCTTTATCACTAAGAGAGTGGGGGAAGAGCCTCATGATCATTTGCTCCTCGTTAACGTTTCGAGCCTTGGTGGTCTGGACCAAAGTGGTCAAATCTTCCAAGTGCTGAAACGGATCTTCGGAGCCAAGCCCATTATAATGTTTAATCAAGCTTAACACCTGGGGCTTGATTTCTATGTCACCGGCTGGAATCTGGATGCCGGGACATTCCCCGTAATTTGAAGGATCATAAAAATCCTTCAAGGGCTGAGCGCCCTGCATTCTCTGGAACCATTCTTGCATTCTCTGCATTTGTTCCAGCTGCCTTCGAAATTCTTCCTGTGGATTTTCAAGCAGAGGAGGCTATTGTTCGGCCATGGGATCAAGTTGACCCAAAATCTAACTTGCGCCTCCTAGAATGTTCTAATGGTCCTTCCAATCGGGGATTCAATGACCATCTTCCTAGCATAAACTAGGAGAAGCTCGGAAGGACTGGGGATAGGGACCCTGCAGCACAATAAAACAAGGCTGTCCTTAAGTTGGGTAGCCTAAAGATCTACTGACTCCCAAAACCAGCCTTAAGACTGTAAGTGATTTACTCTACTTACATCTGTTTAATCCAACCAGTTAGAAGAAGGGACTGGGGAGAAGGTTCTTCCTTTGGCTTTCGCCTCCGGTTCCTAGTGTACCCCCCAGCCGCGGTCGTTTGACGCTACTCCCCTAGCTAGACATCAGATTAATCAGTACAAGTAGGTTAATCAGAAACAATCTCAGACTAGGCCCTGAAGAGCGAATCAAACCTTAAGGCCAATGTCTACTCAATTTTATTAAGGCCTGGGATTGTGATGCTTATGGAATGTGATGGGCCCTTACAATGGGTTGTGCCCTTAATGATTGATTGAGATTTGTGTGAGTGCGTGCACAACCAGGGTTTTCAAGCAAGATTATTGATAATGTGTGAATTTTAGTATTCAAATCACGCTTAAGTAGCTTTTAGGGTTTTAAATTAGGTGAATTGCAATCAAGTTTCTAGGCAAACCAAGTTTTAAAACGCGGGTGAAGATTGTTTTCCTTTAAAATCAGAAAGAAAGTGGAGTGCCTGGAATATACCTAGATTGAAAACCCTAAGGAGGAGCTACTTGATGAGTTGGTTTTAAAATAAATTGGTGTGGCCCAAACAACTCAAACAACTGGCCACAAATGCACCACTAAGTTAGGCACTGAAAGATGATTAACCTAGAATGATTTCTACTCTATTATGTGTTGCTTTGTGTGTACCGGTTCCACAGATCAGAACCCGGTTGAGTAGAAAACAAATCAAGTTGATCAAGTGCCTTGAATGTGGGTGTGTGTTGTGTGTTTGTTGAAAATTACCCCACAAGATTATCTTTTTTTTATTATTTTTTTTTTTATGGATGAGGGTGGAATGAATGTGAGTGAAAATCCAAACAATCAAACCATTCCTAGGAGGAACTACAAGTGCATGATTATGAAGTTATTTTCCGTTCCATTGTCATCTTAATTTCTGTTCAAGTTGCATGATCAAAACAAAGAGCTTTCTAGCCCTAAACTTTCTCTCTCTCTATCTCTCTCTCTCGCTTTTCAAAATCGCATCTTCCGCAAGTAAAACTCCGCACTTTCCGTGACAACAAGTGGTAAGTGAAAATCCGATTTTCACGCCTCCCTTAGACCGACACTCGAACTCACCTCCATGTACTTATTTTAAAATCGACGTTGCAAGTGCGACTATAAGGACACTCCTTAACACACACGCACAAACACATGTCAGTTTTTGGTACTGTTGCCAGGGAGGCAACGGATTTGTTTTATCACCTCCATTCCACATTCATTCTCACATCATCTAATGCCCTGTTTTCCTTTTTACTTGATGGTTGTAGGAATTCGACGCATGGACATCGAAGCGACGCATCCCACGATGGTAGCAAGGGAGTAGGAGCCACGAGGACCGATAGTGAGTAATCTCTCTCTCATTGTTTGCCTGCGAAAAAAAAAACTAAAAAAAATTTGTAAAAATTGAAAAAAATTGGCGTGGTGTACGATTGCTTGACACACATCCTTAGCACATCACCCCACAAAAAAAAAAATGTACACTCTAACATTCTAAATAAATTTTTGGAGTGTTCTTCTCTTTTTCTTGAGTGGTGTTTGCGAAGCCACCATGAGTTGACCTAGGTCGCACCACTCAACCCTAAAACTGACTCATCTAATAGAAGCTGCATGATCATTAGGATGAGTACACTAGGGTTTTAGAGCCTCTACAGAATAAAAAAGAAATCTACTTTCATCGAATTGTGTGTAGAACTTGACGTGCCCACTGAAATTTGTTTGAAAACATTAAGACACGTCAACCCTAAAAAGAACTAAAGTAAGGATGAAACACTAAAAGACACCACATCTTAACAAATCCTTGCTTGAAAGCCATGTTTTGCTAGAAGCACACACTTTGAAAGTGGAAAATTAAGAGGCACCACCCCAATCAACGCCTCATTACATCACCCTAAGCACAAGCACTATCCTAACCCTTTAAAACTGAGTAGACGTGCCCTAGGCAGGACTGAGTTAAGTCTCAAAAGGTGAGGTTTTGTTCGTTAGGCACTTGGCTTTCATTCCCTTGGTAGAATCTGGTGACTAGGCTGCGAGGCAATGTCAAACAACCGCGGTTGTGGGGTCTACGGAGCCGGAGGGGCAAGCTAAAAGAAGAACCTTCCCTGCAATCCCCTCGTAATCAACCTGGCCAGATTAGCCTTGGGAAGGGGAGTCTAGTGCTTACGGACTTAATCAACCTTTGTGAGATTTTTAGTTCTCCTAAAGAATACACCATAAGGGCTAGGCTTGTTTGCTTTGTTGAGTACACAACTCTCTCTCATCTATTCTTTCTGCATCCCTCTATTTCTTCCAAACCATGGATTTCAATGCCTATCCATCTTACCCAAACTACCCCCAACAGGATGTATATGCTAACTGATGAGAGCCTCATCATGAGCCATAACTAGCTCATTTTGACCCAATAAAGAAGATAAAAGCTCCTACATAACCTAGAAGAAGGCCTAAATGAAGGAATAAGTGCTCGGAGAAGAAAACATGAATTAAAGGTTAAAACTGCAATTTTACCATTGCAGTGCATAAATGGGATTTCTCAGAGGCAAAACATAGGTCAAATGGTCTAAATAAGATAAAAAGTTGGTTTAGTCAATCAGAAATGGGTTCACGTGCAATTTAGGAATTAAATGACATTTGGTAACCCTAAAACAGACCTGCTTAAATCAACAAGGTTTCGATCAGGATAAAAATCAATTAAACCCTCTAAAAATCATGGTAAAATATCCTCTAGGGTTTAGAATACTTAATTTGGCCTTTGGAACCTAGTTTGACCTAGAATAGGGTCCTAGCTCATTAATTGACCTAATTTGGGTTTTTACGCAAAATGTCCAGCCAACGAGGTCCAACCTAAAATACAACTTCACCATTGGATTCCTTAGGTCAAAATTAGGTTTTTACCAAAATTCGGACCTAAGGGGAGGTCATCTTGACCTACTTTGCAATTTAGTACACCCAAATCACAATTTGGCCCCTATCTTTTGAAAATCATTGCAGAGAGACCCTAATTTCCTTGCCACCTTTGCAATCAAGTCCTGCCGCCATTGTTAGGGCAGAATCGACCTCCGGTGAGGTTTAGAGAGGGAATACTCTCTGATTCCTCAGAGATCCCCTCCCAGAAATGGAAGGGAGATTCTCTGAGGAATTCCCTTCCATCTAAGGCCAATCACGATCTCTGGTGTGAACCCAATCTCTTGTGCGAACGCAGGAGGGATTTGGGTATCCACCCTCTTTCCTTCTCCGGCGAGCCGTCAGAGATGATTGCACGCTCTCCACGCACTAGAAAGTTCGTCCAGCACCTATAAAAGAATCCCCAAACCCGGCCGATGAATTTCAGACTTGTCTTGGCGAAGATTCCCCAAATTTTCTTCTCTTCCATCTCCGGCCAAGGAACCCGCAAGCTCCGGTGACCTCCTCCCCTCCTTCTCGTTGCTCTGCTGCCATACCAGCAGCAGAGTCCACTTCGCCTCTTCCTCCCACGTCGCGCCGTACCAAGCGCGCGTTCCCCTGACCTCGTCCTCGTCGTCGCTCCATCCCTCAGGGTGCTTCTTCTTCGACAACGGCAGCTACGAGCCGTCCACTCCACTGCCTCCCTCCCTTCCAGAACACTCCAGATACATTCTCCATTTTCCCCTCTCTCTTTTCCCCCTTACATTTCATTTAATTGCCCCTCGACACTGCCTGACCACCCTCATCTTCCACGTCACTGACCGATCTCCGGCGAGTCGCCCCCATCATTCCGCCCATCCACACACCTCGCCAACCGTCTCATAAGCTCCGCCTCACCACAAGGAACAACCTCCGCCCATCCATCATCCCTCTACGCCTCCACCACAGCCCCCCGAACACCCCCACACTTCCGGTCACAAGACGACCTAGGCATGCACGCCTAGGCCGTCCCACGACCTGCAGCACCGTGCACCACCTTCGCCGTCCCACGGCGAAGGTGCCCAGCTGGTTTGATTAGGGCAATAGGCTGTATTTGTTTTTGACAGGATTCCAACCCCTGCTGCCATTGACGATTGGAGTAGCTCCAGGCTTCAGCAGCTCCAGGCATTAGGACCTCTAGCCTTCAGGTGCAGTGGACTCGGGCAGTCAGTGCGAAGCATCTAAGTCCAGCAAGGAGCGCAGCGACGTCTGCAGTTGTGGCAATTGCACGAATCTTCTGCGGGCACGCGCAAGAGTGGGGTAGGCCTGATAGTCCCACATCGGCGAAATACGACGCGCAGGTATGATATAAATTGAATTTGTGTTATCTGTTATTCGCCTTCGAACGCACAGGGGTGAGGTCCCTAACCTTACCCACGCTTGCCTCGTCCGCGGTTTCACTTCGCGGATCTGGTGGGCTCCGACCTGACCCAATCTGAGCACACCTCGCGCATCACCCACCTGCCGGTGCGCCTGGTCCCAGGTGCGAAATCCGACCCAATTACCCGCAGCTCTGGGAGAGCGTCCTTTGAGTGAATTACAGAGAGAGAGAGACGTGCGGGTAGAGGGATAGGGTAGGTTTTTCTCCCTTGTGCAGGCAGGCTGAGAGTTGAAGAAAAGAAACTTAGCCAAAGAAAAGAAGAAGAAGAAGAAGAAGAAGAAGAAGAAGAAGAGGCTGAGCGAGGCAGAGAAGAGAAAGAAGAAAGAAGGACTGCAGAGAGAAGAAAGAAGACCAAGGAAGGAGAAGCCTTCGTAGGAAAGAGAAAGAAGAGAAAGAAGTTCAAGGAAGAAGAAGACCTGTAGATCAGAAGAAAAGAAGAAGAGCCTACGAAGAAGAAGAAGAAGGCAGAAGAGAGAAGAGAAAGCAAAAATCAGAGAAGGCCAAGACAGAATCAAAACAGGAAGAAGAATAGTTACATTTAAGACGTCTGATATAGAAATCAGATGTCCAATCCTGTTTCTTTTTATAACTCTCTCTGAATCAATTGTTTTTCATTTAAAAGTTGTATTCTTTAGTTTTTAAAAGTACTGAGATTGCTCCCTGTGTTCGACCTCGGATACTCCGATTTTCGAGTAATAAAATTCTTTATTTGTTTGAACGCTTTGTCGGCTATATTACAATGTGTTATCTTTTAAAACCCGATCGAGCGCGATAAACACTAACCCAAGTGGACCATACCCACAGCCTACTTGGACTAACCAACCACTAAGTTGGGGATACAACCTTGAATATCCCTCTTGGCCCAACTATGACCAAACCGCACCATCCTCTTATTGGAATGCACCCAACATAGCCACCCAAGGGTACGATTCAAATCTTGGGGCTCCATATCTGGATTCTCCTCACGATGCCTCCTCATTTAGGTCCGACCCGCTCTACTGTGATAGGACCTACGCTTTAAGAGAACACTAAGAACCCTACCCTTCTCAGGATAATAACCAAGAAAGGTCATCTGGATTCAACAACCTTTCCTACTTGACCTTTGGATTGGAAGGAGTTCTAGACAAATGGAAATTAGAAAATGATCAGAAATCTAGGCAAGCTCAGGATCATCAACCTTTGATTTGGTCCCCTGATGAAGAATCTGACTGGGCGGAGAACTTATACCTCAACTATTCTGGAGTAGGACCAAACAGAGAATGGTTCCTCTTGAAGAACTGGACCCTGAACATGATAGAATAGAGGACCCACCCAAGAATCTAAACACCAATGTGGGTTCTGACCCACAACCTCAACCATACTCTCTTAAACAGGATTTCAAGGAGGAAATCCAAAGGACACCAAATGACACCATGTCAATTCTTGATAACCTTCAGTTAGAACTACACAAACAGAATCAAGAATTGGTTAAAGGGAAACAGGCCATGTTGGATTTGTTTCGACAATTGGGGGAAGAAGGCCAGAGAAATCTGTTGCACACAACGCCATTCATGGAATTCATAAAGCAAGGACCTACCATGATCAATTGGACTACACCCAGTCATCCTGATTTGGTTCAGTCCACCATTGATACCCCACAGGAATTGGACAACTCAGTGGATAAGGACAGTAAGGATTCCTCGGAACACAATTTGGGGAGCATTGAGAACAAACATCAGGAGGAAACTGAGAATGTGTGGGGAGAGGCCTTGGAATCCGAATCTAATCGGCCCAAGAGAAGCAATCCGGTGGGAGCAGCAACCAACATCATAGATGGAGTTAATGGAGTTACAATTTCAAAGAAATTGATTATGAATCGAGTGGAATCCCCATCACAAATTTGGAGGAGAGCCGAGAGAAAGAATATATGAAATTGACCCTACCTCTAATGCAACCCCAAACAGTGAATCTGATACAAAGGAGGTTGAAGAAAATATTCTTGAGATCAAGGGCTTGGAGGGAATGAGCAATGAAACCATAGTTGCGGAAGAGATGGATTCGTCTTTGGAGAGAGGCCTCATGCTTGATTGTAGGGCTCATTATGAAACTCTGGACTTTGTTACCTGCCCTACCAGAATAAAGATCCCGCAACCCGAATGCACTGGAATTGATACACTTTCGATGGATTACAATTTTATGGGGACAAAAGCTGAATATAAAACCTACATCTTTAGTGTCTGGCATGTCATATTTGGGTGCATTCGTCCACAGCAACTTGTTTGCATGCCCACAGACTAAGAGAGGATCTGACACAGGCATGCATGATACATCTGTTGCAGAATTCCCTCCCCTTAGGAATGGGACTCCACTGCAACCTTATTCGCCTCTATGGACTTCTGATTTTGGGTCTGGTTAATTTTGAACATATCTCCTTGACCCAAACCATTCCTATTTGCGCACCGCCCAGCTGGAGGCGTTAAACTCAGTGCTTCCTCGGAGGCAACCCAGAGGATTTAGACTGATCTGGTAGTTTACGTCACTCAGGTACTATCTTTTTGAACCCTTTTGCATCCATGAATCTGCCAATGAGGACATTGTCCAACTTAAGCATTGGGGGGTGGTAAATTGTATAATCCTGAGCTCAATTAATCAGTTTGAATGAATAAATTAATTTAAAAAAAAATTGAATTTAGGAAGAAAACTTAGGCATTAGAAACTTGTCAATAGTGGAAAATAATATAGAAAGAACTTAAACACT
This sequence comes from Thalassia testudinum, assembly GCA_037157565.1. Taxonomy (NCBI): domain Eukaryota; kingdom Viridiplantae; phylum Streptophyta; class Magnoliopsida; order Alismatales; family Hydrocharitaceae; genus Thalassia; species Thalassia testudinum. The sequence continues at coordinate 93,403,175 of JAZHRO010000039.1, forward strand.
TAGACTTTTCAGGCCTTCAGGCTTAATCAGCCCTGGTGTCCGTTAAAATATGGATTTAGCGGCGAATCCTTGCAACCTTAAGCTATTCTAATCCACCTACTAAATAAGGTAATAAGTATACGACTTATCAACTTACCCTCTAACTCAGGAAAACTTTGAGTCTAAGCATCTGCACACATTTTTGCACAGACTCACTTCTCAGAGATTTTGATAGAAATTGGGTAGCTAATGAACTCTCTAGGGTGATATGGCTGGCAAGTTGTTGTGGGTAATAGCCCATTGGCAGGTTATCCAGAACCCAGCCACAGGCCATTTCTTTTTCGTTGCCTCTAGGTACATTTGAGATTAGGGAAGCCACCTACGAAAAAAAAAAAAGAGAAGAAGAAAAGAAAATAAATCACACTTCACCGCACAAGTATGGCTGATCGTGAGTAACAGCCCATTGGTCGGTTGTCCAGAGCCCAGCTCAATAATTGCACAAAAAAGACCAAAACACCTATGGAAGAAGCGGGGAAGTAGTACAAGCCAGGGAGATATACACTGGAAAATTCCTTGTGTTGACCCCAATTAAAACAAATGTAGGAAGAAAGCTACCAATCGATCAAATACACCTTCAGGAAAAATTTATTTTCTTTTCCGGTCACCTAGAGGCGTAGAAACTTGAAGTCTGTCTCAATTACCGTTAAGTGAGTCTATCACAACATTTACACCAAGATGCTTAGCACTTAGGGTTTTGACCGAGTCTTGGGTGGGTTGGGTAGCCGTAAAAAGTTACCAACCCACACAGAATTCCAAAAAAAAATTCTAAAAAAAATATATATACGTATACATATGTATAGTTATATATACATTAAAGCAAGGATTCGGGCGATTCGTATTTTGGCAGACACCCAGGCGCTACTTAGTCTTTGTAGATTAAGATCTTCGTATATTTCCTCCTATTGACAAGTAACGAAGTGCCTAAGCAATTACTTCTTGAATTCTGCAAGGAAATAAAAACTAGAATAAACCTTGCTAGGGGCTAGCAAGGAGTAAGCATGAGGGTATGATAACACTACACAAGGGGGTGATAATTATGTTGAATATGGCCCATCTTTAGAATAAAAGGCACAACATAAGTAGAATAGGAGCATTGCATGCATCATGTACCAAGATTGCTTATAAACTGCATTAATGGACATTTGTGTAAGCATTTGTCAAAGCAGGCCTCATATGAGCAATCGGACTGCACGGATGGATTCAAAACGACGAACGGAGTCCAACAGACTCAAGATCGGCCAAATCCGACATCCGAAGCTCCTACAATGGGCCCAAGAAGTTCTGACCGTTGATCTGGAGATCAACGGCCCAGCTTACGCCACGTCTGCCCCACCCCCACGCGTGCCGCACCTTCAGCCAGCCGAGATCAAATCTCGGTCGTCGATCTTCGATCGAACGGCCAAGATTCGCGCGCCCGCCCGCAGTCGCCGTGACAAAGCGCAGGCGTGGCGCAACGGTTAGCGCGCACACCCGCACCCACGCGACGCGAGTTCGAGCCACGGGGAGTGGGAATTGAAGATGGGCGACGGGCGCGGAGAAATTGGGTCGCCTGATCAGCAGCGGGCGGCCGGGATCCTGCCACGCGGCGCGACCGCAGCTCACGAGCATCCATGCACGCGCGCACACCGAGCGGAGACGCGCGTGCACACGCACGGCTGAGGCACGATCCCAGCGCAGGCGAGGAAGAGTCTCAGCCATCCGATCTTTGATCAGACGACACTCGTTCAACAGCCACGGATCGCATGAGGAGAAGGAACGAGGCGGGCGGCTGACCAACGGCGGGAGGGCTTCACCGACGCTTTTGGAAGCGATTTTAGCGACTCTCTGGATGTCGCTAAAGCCCCTTCTTCTTTTAGGAAGCACTTAACACTATTTAAATCCCCTCCAACCACCATTCAAGGCAATTCACTCCCCCTTACAACTACTCCACCCCTCTCTTAGCTAGCTTTAGGCACTCTTGTAATCGCCGGAGACGACGAGTTGCCGACTGGCCTCCTCCACCGCCGTGGCTACCTCATCGCTCTCCACAGACACACACACACTCTCTCTCTCTTTTAAGCTTTCTATTACTTTTGTTGAAGAATGTATTTAATCTTGTAAGTTATGAACTACAAGTGAATGATTAATGAAGTTATTTTCCGTTCCATTGTCATCTTAATTTCTGTTCAAGTTGCATGATCAAAACAAAGATCTTTCTAACCCTAAACCTTCTATCTCTCTCACTTTTCAAAACTACATCTTTCGCAAGAATAACTCCGCACTTTCCGTGACAACAAGTGGTAAGTAAAAATACGATTTTCACGCCTCCCTTAGACCGACACTCGGACTCACCTCTGTTTACTTATTTTAAAACCGACATTGCAAGTGCAACTATAACGACACTCCTTAACACACACGCACAAACACATGTTAGTATGCGCTTGACCTAAATACCTGATTCAATTACCTAGTTTCAGTGAAAGAGAAGAGGAGGAAGAGAGAAAGAAAGAGAGCGAGCAAAAGGGGGGTTTTGCTCCTAAAACCTTCCAACACATAGACAAAATTCGAGAGCTCCTCCCTTGTGAGTGAAGAGGCTAAGAATAAGAGGGAAGAAAGGCAAAAGAAAAGAGGAAGAAGAAGAAGGATCAAAGATAGGAGAGAAGAAGCCTCTTTGAGGCACTGTAGCAGAGCTGAACTAAAGTCTTCTGGTCATCTGACCTGACGTCTAACCTGGTTGACAACACTGTGGCATTATTTGAGGCATTATGCATTTATTTAGACCATTGTGTAATTATTATATGTGTATCTAAGCAAATAATTGGTGATTCAAATCACCATTATTTTTCCGTAGATGTATTTTTGCCTCATTAGATTCTTGATATACTCATGTGCTACATTGAATATTAGTTTTGAGTAATTATTTGTACTCATTTATATTTTGATTGAGATTAGTGCGTGAATGCCATACTTGCTCCCTGTGTTCGACCTCGGACTTAAATTCGAATAATAAATTGTATTTGTTGATGAACGATTTTGGTTTGTACTACAACGTATCAATCTTAAACATCGATTTCACGTGTTAAACAACCTATCTCCTTCGTGCCTCCAACAGCCAAATTGGAAGCATAGTGACCTTCCCCATCTTCCTCCACACCTTGTCGATCACAACGGGGGCCATCTTCCCCTCTCCTCGTTGCCGTTCACCATACTGAAGAGTTCGTCCCCTCCAACGTCTGCCAATCAAAGTCGACGCAGATCTCCTTCCTCTTCGTCCCTTAGTTAGGTCCTTAGCCTCCTTTTCCTCTCTAGACATCATTCCAACCCTTCCTAATTCAATTTGACCACTATTCCATCGTCTCACCCTCCGTCTTCCCCATGATCGACCAAGCATCGGTGAGCTCACGCCACCAACACAGACCACCATTCACCTCGCCACAACACCCAAAAGCTCCGTTGTGCTTCCCCCATCAAAAGACCTCTCCTATTTCACTCCATCGCTCGCCCTAACTCCCCATCGAACAACCCACCATCATGCGACCTACTCCGACTTTGTTCGACCACTGAACGCCCTCTCACGACATGCCACCGCCACCTACACCCTCGCTGCATCCTTGCGAACCTTCTAAGCATTTTAATTGGGGCATTTAGCCTGATGAGAACCTCGTCATAAACCCTAAACTAGCACCATTTAACCCAGATTTGCAAGAAAAAGCTCCTACATAACTATAGAAAGGCTTCACTCAGAGAGATTCTGAGTTTGTGAAGAAAATAAGAACTAAGGGGTAAAAATCAATTTCACCAACTCAACCTGAGAACAGGGTAACTCAGGGTCCAAACTTAGGTCAAACCAACCTAATAAGAAGAAAAGTGGGATGAATTGATCCAATAAGGGCTACAGCAACTCCAAGGAATTAAATGACATCCTGTAACCCTAAGAACAAACCCACTTCAATTCACGAGGTTCGAGGTAAATAAAAAATCAACTAAACCTCTAAAATTCATAGAAAAATAATATTTAGGGTTTAGAACCTTCAATTTGGCCTTAGGAACCCATTTTGACCTACATTGAGAACCAGGCCCAATTAATGACTTAATTTGGGTTTCTACGTAAATTGACCAGTCAAACAAGGTCTAATCTAGAAATAAAATTCACCATTAGAATCCTTAGGTCATAGTTAGTCATGTATAAAAACTTGAGCCTAAGAAGAGACCTTCTTGACCAACTTTACATTTTGGTCCTCATCCATTACTTTTTGACCCTCAAATTTTGAAACACTCGCATTTTGGCCCCTAAGTCTTCTTCGTTCTTTGCATTTGGGTCCTCCCTGCAAAACCCTGAGTAGCGCCATGCTCCGACGACTTTGCGCGAAGCATGGCGCCGCGTAGGGTGAGGGAGACCCTCTGCCAAGACAACTGGGGGTTCCCTGAGACGTCTACTGTCGCAGGGACACCTCCATGGTCTCTACGGCTGCCCATACCTCCCGTGCAAACGCACGGAAGGTATGGGTCTCCATCTCCAGCGTCCTCCAGCGAGGGAGGCACGTCGCCTCCCTCCGCCCTCCTCTCTGATCTCACCTCTATAAAAGCCACCTCCGTCTGCTGCACTCAGCAGCTGGGTTCTGACGGAGAAACACCCCCCTCCTTCCTCTCTTCCCACTCTGGCAGAAGCCCTCCAGCTCCGGCGGTTCTTCCTCCTCCTCGTCGCTCTGCCGCAATACCAGCAGCAGAGCCGCCTTCGCCCGCTCTTCCCGCGTCGCGCCGTACCCAGCGCGTGCTCTCCCGCTCTCTCCTCGCCATCGCCCCCTCTCTCTGGGCACCTTCTTCTCCGGCGACAGTCGAAACGACTACCGCCCTGCTCCGTGCCCCTCTCGTCCCTCGAAGTAGGTACAGTTCTTTCCTTTCCTCCCCTCTTTCTTTTCCCTACTTCAATTTGCTCAACCACCCTTCGACCGCGCCTGATCACCCTCACCTTCTCCATCTCCGGCCAACCTCCGGTGACTCGCTCCCATCATTCCACCACCCCACACGACTCACCGACCGACCCAAAACCTCCGCCTCATCACGCTAAACCATTTCCGCCCCTTCATTTCCTGCCATTCGCCACCTGAAGACCCCCCGAACAAACCCATTTCCCCAGCCACAGTCTGACCTAGGGCAGCCCTTGCACGCTGCCCCACGACCTAGCAGACCCCGCACCACCTTCGCCGTGCCACGGCGAAGGTCCCCCACTTGTCTGATTAGGCTGAAGGGCCGTATTGATGTGAACAGGTTACCCTCCCTCCGCCGCCATTGCTGAGCAGGTGGAGCTTCTTCCGCCAGCAGCTGCAGCTTCGCTCTGCCTAGGCTTGACTCTCCAGGACGCGCACTTCGCTCCCACCCGGCTACCCAAGCCTGCAGCTGGGGTGAAGGCTTCGCAGCAGCCGCGACAACCTGCGGCTTTCTCAGCTGCAGGCGCCAAATTGGGGTGGGACATTTAGTCCCACCTCGGTGGATTCTGAAGCCGCGCACCCGCATAAATGCAAAAAGTGCTGTAGGCTTATCGCCTCAGCACACGGGGTGAGGTCCCTCTCACCTGCTTACCCGGCCTCGTCCGCGACCACCCCCCGCGGACCTGGCCCGACCCGCTTACCCGACCTGCACTCCTCGCCCACCACCACACGCCGGTGGGCCTGGACCCGGGCACGACCCGTACCCGATTACCCGACGGCTCTGGGAGAGCTATCCTAGGAGTGAAATTTGAGAGAGAGAGATGCGGGGGAGGATAGAGTAGGTTTTTGCGCTAACCCAACTGTGAGTGTGCAGGCACAGAAGAAGAAGAAGAAGAGAAGGCAGAGCGCAGAGGAAGGAGAAGAGAAAGAAGGAAGGAGCAGCCAGAGCCGTGGCTGCTTGAAGCAAAGTAGAAGAAAGGCAAAGAAGAAGAAGAAGAAAGAAGGAAGGAGGACGCACTGTAGCAGAGGCTGCTTAAGTCGTCTAATTGAAAAATCAGACGACGCCCTGAAGAAAAAGAAGAAGAAGAAGAAAAAAAAGGAACAGGCACCGCAAAGAAGAAAGAAAGAAGAACAAAAGGAAGAAGACAAAGAGCTGAAGGAGAAAGAAGAGAGAAGTAGAACACGAAGAGAAAGAAGGAAAGCTTGGAAGCAAAAGAAAAGGAATAGAAGAACAGAAGAGAAACAAGAAGAAGAAAGAAGACTGAGGAAGACAAGAGAAGAGAAGAGAAGAAGAAAAAGCCAACAAGACAAATCTCCCTCTCTCTCTCTCTCTTTCATTTTTGTAATAGAAACTATGTACTTCTATAATACAGTTTGCTCCCTGAGTTCGACCTCGGGAAAACTTTTATTTTCCGAGTAACAAATTGTATTAAACTGATAACCGCTCCTCTATACTATACTACGATGAAATATTAGAAATATTAGAACTATAGACGAGAGTAGCATCCAGTTTTTGGCGCCGTTGCAGGGGAGCAACGGCTATTCTAGAAGTTATAAAAGTTCTGTTCATAAGTTCCTAATAAACTCTCTCTTTGGTGCAGGTACAGGAAGAAAGAAAGACGCAGCCGCACCACAGCCACTCCAAGGATAGGTAACTTCCCGTTAAACCCTAAAATTGAAAGAGGAAAAATAAAGAAAAACTAGGAGTAACCTGTCTTTTCATACATAGTAATAGCTGCATGTTCTCAGAACCACTATTCCTGCACACAATTTTAAAAGGTAATTAAGGGCTAACACATCCTTGCCTGAGCCCTAATTACCCAAACAAGGAGTTAAATGGACCAAGTAGAGCCAACATAAGGTCAAAAGTTAGGATTTCAGAGACACACCCCTTAATCAAGAATTGAGAAAATCCAAAAGAGGTGTGCCCAAACCATTGATTGAAAATAATTAATAAGAAAAATCATAAGCAATTGGCTCTCTCTAAACACTTGAATCCTAAAAACAAGGCCTAAATTCTCAAGGGAACCACTGGGTGAAGTTGACCCCTAGGGTCAACCAACCTTCAAATTAGGCCACCTTGTTCACAAAAACACCTAAAAGTTCAAGTGAAACCTTAAGCACCTTGATCTTAAAATAAAAAAGGTAGACTTAAGAGGTCAAGATCCCCATTCTGGTCTACCTGGAACCGCAGTGACAAGAGAGGTCGGGTGCGGGAAACCCTATAACCCGTGGGGACGCTCTACCGTGTAGGGGTCTTCGCGGGACTCACCCTCTCTGGCTGCCCAGGTAATTCTCAGGGTGGACGATCTTTCTGATCAAGGGGTCCATCTACCCCACACCTCTATAGCCACCCAACACATTTTTGGGTGTCTTGATTGGGTCCAGCACCTTCTAAACTCTTCTACTCCAACAGTGCATGAACGGTAGGAGATCCTTAAGACCACCCTTAAGATCTCCTTTAGGAATTCTCTCTCGTCAAGGCCAAGCCTCGACGCCCGTGTTTGAACAGCAACCCTACCCCATCATTCTCTCATCTGATTCTGAATCAAACTCTTCTTCTTCCCCCATCATGGCTCAGCCTGTTGAGGAAGAAAACAATCTGGAGCACCAGCTCCAGCGACTCAACGACCTCTTCCAAAACTTTGTGCACCCACCGCAGCATCCTATAATGCGGGACCATTATAATCCTGTTGCGGTGGCCATCGAGCCTCGAGTCAGAATCCTGACTGGAGGACCTGATTCCGAATTAAAGCCCAACATGATTCATGCTATACCTAAATTCTATGGGCTTAATTCCGAAGATCCCTTCCAGCACATCAAGCAGCTAAAGCATCTGGCCCAAACTTTTGGGTTAGATGTGCAAAATCGGGATATTCTTCTCATGAAGATGTTCTCCTTTTCTCTTATGGACAAGGCCACTCATTGGTATCAAACTCAGACCCGGCCGATCAACACTTGGGAAGAACTTCAGTCCGAGTTTTTGAAAAAGTTCTTCCCCGTTGGTCGGACCAACGCCTTGTGCCATCAGATTACGCACTTCACTCAACAAACAGGGGAACCTCTCCATGAGTCATGGGATCATTTTCAGGATCTCATGAGAAAGTGTCCCCATCACGGAGTTCCTAAATGGGAACAGGTCCAATCTTTTTACCAGGGACTCCATGAGGATATCCATCTTTTCGTCAATGCAACCTGCGGAGGAAATATCATGGGTCAACATGAAGACACCGTGTGGGAGATTCTTGAAAACATGTGCGAGAACTCCATCAACAATGACTCCATGGGATTATTCGACAGGACGAATACCCGCGCATCGATGAATCTTAGGGGAGCACATGAGACGCAAGGCATGTCCGCATCAGTCGACCTGGAATTAATGGCCAATCGATTGGACAAGGTCTCGATTATTGAAAAGAAGGTGGATGAGCTGACTCAGCACCTGCAGCGAGCCACCTCTGCGAATAACCTCTTTGCACAGCCTCCTTCCACAAGGGAAACTATGCAAAACATTCTCCATCGATCTTCTCCTAGGATGGATCCATCATCCGAATCGTTGACCGGAGGTCCTTCCGATTCTTTCTACACCAGCCCAGGGAATACCATCCCCTCTTTCTCTGACTCTCTGGAGGTTCCTCAGACCTGCGAGGACCTCAACGCCATCCAGAACGATCCGTTCTCCAACACCTATAACCCTGGATGGCGAAACCATCCCAACTTTCAGTGGGCGGAAATTCCCAAACCCAAAGACCACCCTTTCAACCCCGCCCACAACCCCTTCGTCCTTACCAGCCGCCTCAGCCTCGGCCCAACCCTACTTATCCATCAGGGCCAAATCAAGATCAAATGTCCCTTATCCTTCAGACTCTGGCTGACATTCAAAGAACGAATGCGGCTATTCAAAAGCAACACAAGGATGAACTTACAGAGGTCCGAAACCAATTAGCCCAGTTGGCAAACTCTCGCCAGCCAGGCACTCTTCCTTCCCAACCTCTTCGTAATCCAAATAACATGCCAACCCAGTGGTGCGTTATGAACCCAAACCCGGGCCATGCCCATATGATTTATCAGGCCCCCTCTGTTCCTTCACCCGACGGGATAGAGGCCTCCACTTCTTTTGCAGGTTACCAGCAGCAACCTATCCTACCCAATCCCAACCAAAACCAGGCAGGACTTAATTTTGTAACAACCCATAGTGGTAAGGAAACCCAAGACCCACCTCATCCAAACCACTCCAAGCCTAGTAGTGATCCCAAGCCTAGGACAGTAATCCAAGACGTCCCTAACCCTATCCCAGATCCAAGACCTGGACCTATCCTAGAAGAACCAACCAATATTCCGTTTCCCGAGGCTTTGACCAAGGGAAAAAAGACTACCAAGCCCGTGGCACCTGAGGAGGACCTAGTCAAGCTCTTTGAGCAAGTCCACATAAACATCCCCTTGATGGATGCAATCCGCCACGTACCGGCTTACTCACGATTCTTAAAGAATGTGTGTACACCCCAGCGTAAGCCGCGAACCAAGGGTGGGAGTCCAATTGTTCTGTCAGAGCAAGCCAGCTCTGTAATCCTAAGTAGACTCCCACCCAAGGCAAAAGATCCTGGTACTCCCCTGATTTCCTGCAAGATAGGTGATACCCAATTTGATAGAGCTTTTCTAGACTTGGGTGCATCCATAAATCTGATACCCACATCCTTACTCGACCATCTTAAAGAATCTGAGCTAAAACCAACCGAGGTGACATTACAATTAGCAGATCGATCTATAAAGTCACCAAAAGGGATTCTCGAGGATGTTATTGTAAGGATACGGGATTTCTACTTTCCTGTAGACTTCATAGTCTTAGACATGGACGTACCTGAAAACCCTAGGGATACACCAATCATTTTAGGGAGACCTTTCTTGGCTACTGCTCGAGCCAACATTAGCTGTGAGGAGGGCCAAATAGAGCTCAAATTTGGGGATCAAACCTTGAAAATTGATATATTTAAGGCCCAACAAGGAATTAATTGCGGTGTCATCGAACAAATTTGTGACATTAAGACTTTGGTTAATGAAACACACTTCCAGAATGACCTGATTATACCTCATCAACCACAGAAAGATCTTGACCCGCAAACAGAAGAGTCGAATCCAGATGTAAACAACCCAGTAACTCCTACCCTTGAACCTCACGTCTATACTGAACCACTCGCCGCTGTTGATAACCCTATCCTTGAGTTGAAGCCCCTTCCTACTCACTTAAAATACATCTTTCTGGGTTCTAATTAGACCCTCCCTGTGATTATCAATTCCAACCTCAATCCCGAACAAGAATCTCGTCTGATTACTGTCCTCCAGCAACATTGCAGAGCCACCGGGTCGACTCTCGATGATTTTACTGGAATAAGTCCCTCTTATTGTACTCATCATATCTATTCAGAAGAGGGCGCACGACCTTCTCGTGAAATGCAGAGACGTTTGAACCCTAATCTGCAGGAGGTCGTGAAGAAGGAGATCATCAAGTGGTTAGATGCCGGAATCATCTACCCGATCTCCGATAGTCGTTGGGTGAGCCCAATTCAGGTTGTGCCTAAGAAGGCAGGACTCACCACCATAACGACTGAGACCGGAGAAATCATTCCTACCCAATTAGCCAACGCGTAGAGAGTCTGTATAGATTACCATCGACTCAATTCCTCCACGAAAAAGGATCATTTCCCACTACCTTTCATTGATCAAATTCTCGAGAAACTAGCGGGAAATAGGTTCTTCTGCTTTCTTGACGGGTACTCTGGGTACAACCAGGTGGCAATCCATCCTGAGGACCAAGAAAAGACCACGTTCACCTGCCCCTTCGGAACATACGCTTTCCGAAGGATGCCTTTCGGTCTTTGCAATGCACCCGCTACCTTTCAGCGGTGCATGCTTGCCATATTCTCAGATATGGTGGGTAATTTTCTGGAAGTCTTCATGGATGACTTTTCAGTTTTTGGAGAATCTTTTGACGATTGCCTCCAACACTTGGTCCAAATACTCAGGCGGTGCATCGAGGTGAATTTGGTTCTTTCCTGGGAAAAGAGCCATTTCATGGTGCCTAAGGGAATTATCCTGGGACACTTAATTTTAGAAAAAGGCATCCAAGTGGATCTATCTAAGGTTCCTATGCCTAGCTCGGTCAGGGACATCCGTTCTTTTTTGGGGCACGTCGATTTTTACCATCGTTTCATTCCGGATTTCTCGAAAATCGCGTTCCCCTTGACTTCTATTCTCTCTAAGGATGTACCCTTTGAAATCTCCAAGGAATGCACACTAGCCTTTGAAAACCTGCGTGACCGAGTCACCTAGGCACCTATCCTACAATCCCCTGATTGGTCTCAACCCTTTGAGATCATGTGCGATGCATCTGATTTCGCTGTAGGAGTAGTCCTGGGTCAAAAAGCTGACGGGAAACCCGTGGTCATCTACTACGCTAGCAAGACACTTGACGAGGCTCAACGTAACTATACAGTTACTGAGAAAGAGCTACTAGCCGTAGTATTTTCCCTTGAAAGGTTCTGGTTCCCATGGCATCATTTACTCAGATCACACGGCTGTAAGGCATCTCCTTGCCAAGAAGGACGCGAAGCCCCGACTAATTCGTTGGATCTTGCTGTTGCAAGAATTTGATCTTGAGATTCGCGACAAGGCGGAAAGGCAGAATGTGGTAGCCGACCATCTGTCCCGTCTTCCTTCTGAGATTATCAACCCTTCCGGACCCATCACAGAATATTTTCCTGATGAGCACCTGCTTACTGTCGGTACTAGACTTCCACGGTTTGCTGATATAGTAAACTACTTGGCATCTCATCAGACCCCGTCTGATGGCCGAAGGCCAAGAAAGACAAGTTGCATTCTGATGCCAAGTATTACATCTGGGAAGACGCGTACCTTTTCCGCATAGGTGCTGATCAAATCATTCGGAGATTTGTCCCGGAAGAGGAATTCAACAATATCCTCTCTTTCTGCCTTGACCAGGCATGCGGTGGCCATTTCTCTAGGCATAAAACCACATCAAAAGTCCTACAGTGTGGTTTTTGCTGGCCTACACTATTCAAAGATGCATACAGTCACTGCAAGGCATGTAGTCGTTGCCAGACTTTGGGCAACATGAGCCGTCGCGACATGATGCCTTTACAGCTGATTCTCGTATGCGAAATCTTTGATGTTTGGGGGATTGATTTTATGGGCCCCTTTCCTATTTCGGATGGTTTCGAATACATTCTGCTTGCTATGGATTACGTGTCCAAATGGATTGAAGCCATACCGACCCGAACCTGTGATCACAAAATTATTCTCAAATTCATTCATCAAAACATTTTCTCAAGGTTCAGAATTCCCCGTGCTATAATCTCTGATGGGGGGACCCATTTTACAAACGCTCAGTTTAGGTCACTAATGACCAAATACGGGGTGTCTCACCGAATCCCTACTCCTTACCACCCCCAAACTAATGGTCTAGCTGAGCTGTAAAATTGGGAGATCAGGAAGATCCTGCAGGTCACTGTTCGGCCTAACAGGAAGGACTGGTCGTCCCGACTTCCAGAAGCATTGTGGGCCTATAGGACCGGCCACAAGACCCAATTAGGTATGTCTCCCTTTAAACTGGTGTATGGAAAGGCATGTCACCTTCCTGTAGAACTGGAGCATAAAGCCTATTGGGCAGTACGGAACTGTAATCTAGATCTTTCGAAGGCTGGAACCCACAGAAAACTCCAAATCAGCGAGATCGATGAATTACGCCTAGACGCGTATGAGAACTCGCGAATCTACAAGGAGCGGGTTAAAGCCTTCCATGACAAGCATATCTTGAGAAAGATCTTTCATCCTGGTCAAAAGGACCTACTTTTTGATGCCCGACTGAAACTTTTCCCGGGAAAGCTGCAATCCAAGTGGGTCGGACCATATTTAGTCTGACAGGTTTTTGGTAATGGAGCTATCAAAATCAGTCCGCTCAGCCATGATTTCGAACCTTTCATCGTCAACGGTCAGAGACTCAAGCCGTTCATTGATGTGACTTCTACTGATTTGGCTGAATCATCTCTTATCCTCCATTCCCCTTGAGCTTATTGCACCCAGCCGATGGCGTAAAACTCAGTGCTTAACGGGAGGCAGCCCATCATTTTCTGAAAATCTAAAACCCTTTTCACACTTTTTTGCACTTAAAGTCCACCCTTATAGACAGCCGACTCCACCTCAGATGCGTGCATCTGAGATTAGAAATCTCCGCAGAATTCATCCCGACCCATTCACTCATTAAAACATCTGTCTTAAGGAATGAACTAAGTAAATAAAAATCCCTAAGTCACAATGAGGACATTGCAAACCTTAGGCATGGGGGGGGGGGTATAAAAGTGCAAAACTTGTAAAAAAGGGGTTTTAAAACAAAAAAATTCACATATGCCAAAAACACCATAAAAATTAAAAAAAAAAATTCAAAAAAGAATAAGAGGAGAAAATTTTGTGGGAGAAGGGAAAAGAAACAAAATGAAAAGGAGCACAAAAAAAAAAATGAAAGAAAAGAGTGATAGTCCTTAGTAAGAAACTAAGGAATTGACCTAAGTTCTAGACCTTATTCAAGAAAAGAAATGAAAAGTGCATGGTGAGATTACTAAGAATGCAAACTTTAGGCATTCTTGGATAGACTCTTAGTACCCATTAAGATCTAGACATTCCTCAAGAGGTTGAGGAAAATGAAAAACTTAAGTATTAGGTCCAAAGCTTAGGGAGTATTTGACCTCATTAACTAACTTATGGTTTATGGGACTCAGTAACCTAAGCACCCCAATCTCACACACAGCCTGGTTCAGTAAGCATAAAAATCAAAATCATGCAGAAGCGTCACAAAATTCTGAAAAATACACCTAGAATAGGAGCGGCCAATCAACACAAGTTGATTTGGATGAGTTCCCAGCGCGGATAGGTGGGAAATCCCCTCGAAGATGCGTAACAAAATACCATCTCCTCGGTGCTTGTCTCTTAAGATATTTACATATCCTACTGGGGGCATGTAAGCACTCTGCTGGTTCAGATTCCTTGGATGGCATTATCACGAAGTGTCAAATGCCAGGGTCTGGATTCGGCCACGGAACACCATGGATGGGATTATCTCGAAATCTCAATAGCTAGGGTTCCGGGGGTTGCCATGGGCGGTGCTATCTCGAAGCATCGATTGTCAGGAACCTTTGAGGATTGATGATGGGAGCAAGGAATCTGATACAGACCGTGTTGAAAGGCCAATCCTAGGCTAGAAATAAAAGAAAAAGAGAGAGAAAACTCTCCAAACAGAAAAACTTTCTATCCCTCTCTCTTACAAAATGCACTGCGAACTGAACCAGGACTACAATCAGTTCAAGCACGGGTGCTTTAACCACAAAGTCCAATAGACCTTAGGTTAGTTCTTGTGGGCCTTAAAAACCTTTGCCAAAGGCTGAGGCTGAGGCTAGACAGATCTGGATCTTGATTGGTACTAGAGTACCTTTTAGGCCTGTGGTCAGCATTCTAACCTAATCTAGGTTCAAATGAAAAAGCACTTATCTGAAGTTGTTAAAAACATCATGGTCTAGACCAAAGGTTAAAACCTTAGGTTTTTGCTAAGGGACTAGCAAAAGCTAGGCATGGGGGTATGATGAGAACCTCGTCATAAACCCTAAACTAGCACCATCTAACCCAGATTTGTAAGGAAAAGCTCCAACATAACTATAGAAAGGCTTGACTTAGAGAGCTTCTGACTTTGTGAAGAAAATACGAACTAAGGGGTAGAAATGCAATTTCACCAACTCAATCTGAGAACAGGGTAACTCAGGGTCCAAACTTAGGTCAAACCAACCTAATAAGAATAAAAGTGGGATGAATTGATCCAATAAGGGCTACAGCAACTCCAAAGAATTAAATGACATCCTGTAACCCTAAGAACAAACCCACTTCAATTCACGAGGTTTGAGGCAAATAAAAAATCGACTAAACCCTCTAAAATTCATAGAAAAATAATATCTATGGTTTAGAACCTTCAATTTGGCCTTAGGAACCCATTTTGACCTACATTGAGAACCAGGCCCAATTAATGACTTAATTTGGGTTTTTACGTAAATTGACCTGTCAAACAAGGTCTAATTTAGAAATAAAATTCACCATTAGAATCCTTAGGTCATAGTTAGTCATGTATAAAAAATTGAGCCTAAGAAGAGACCTTCTTGACTAACTTTACATTTTGGTCCTCATCTATTACATTTTGACCCTCAACTTTTGAAACCCTCGCATTTTAGCCCCTAAGTCTTCTTCGTTCTTTGCATTTGGGTCCTCCCTGCAAAACCCTGAGCAGCGCCATGCTCCGATGACTTTGCGCGAAGCATGGCGCCGCGCAGGGTGAGGGAGACCCTCTGCCAAGACAACCGGGGGTTCCCTGCGACGTCTGCTGTCGCAGGGACACCTCCATGGTCTCTACGGCTGCCCATACCTCTCGAGCGAACGCGCGGAAGGTATGGGTCTCCATCTTTGGCGTCCTCTAACGAGGGAGGCACGTCGCCTCCCTCCGCCCTCCTCTCTGATCTCACCTCTATAAAAGCCACCTCCGTTTGCCACACTCAGCAGCTGGGTTCTGACGGAGAAACACCCCCCTCCTTCCTCTCTTCCCACTCCGGCAGAAGCCCTCTAGCTCCGGCAGTTCTTCCTCCTCCTCCTCGTCGCTCTGCCGCAATACCAGCAGCAGAGCTGCCTTCGCCCACTCTTCCCGTGTCGCGCCGTACCCAGCACACACTCTCCCGCTCTCTCCTCGCCGTCGCCCCCTCTCTCTGGCACCTTCTTCTCCGGCGACAGTCGAAACGACTGCTGCCCTGCTCCATCCCCCTCTCATCCCTCCAAGTAGGTACAGTTCTTTCCTTTCCTCCCCTCTTTCTTTTCCCTACTTCAATTTTCTCAACCACCCTTCGACCGCGCCTGATCACCCTCACCTTCTCCATCTCCGGCCAAACTCCGGTGACTCGCTCCCATCATTCCACCACCCCACATGACTCGCCGACCGACCCAAAACCTCCGCCTCATCACGCTGAACCATTTCCGCCCCTTCATTTCCTGCCATTCGCCACCTGAAGACCCCCCGAACAAACCCATTTCCCCAGCCACAGTCTGACCTAGGGCAGCCCTTGCACGTCGCCCCACGACCTGCCAGACCCCGCACCACCTTCGCTGTGCCACGGCAAAGGTCCCCCGCTTGTCTGATTAGGCCGAAGGGCCGTATTGATGTGAACAGGTTACCCGCCCTCCGCTGCCATTGCTGAGCAGGTGGAGCTTCTTCCGCCTGCAGCTGCAGCTTCGCTCTGCCCAGGCTTGACCCTCCAGGACGCGCACTTCGCTCCCACGCAGCTGCCCAGGCCTGCAGCTGGGGTGAAGGCTTCACAGCAGCCACGACAGCCTGCGGCTTTCTCAGCTGCAGGCGCCAAATTGGGGTGGGACATTTAGTCCCACCTCGGTGGATTCTGAAGCTACGCACCCGCATAAATGCAAAAAGTGCTATAGGATTATCGCCTCAGCACACGGGGTGAGGTCCCTCTCACCCGCTTACCCGGCCTCGTCCGCGACCCCCCCCCCCCCGCGGACCTGGCCCGACCTGCACTCCTCGCCCACTACCGCACGCCGGTGGGCCTGGACTCGGGCACGACCCGTACCCGATTACCCGGTAGCTCTGGGAGAGCTATCCTAGGAGTGAAATTTGAGAGAGAGAGATGCGGGGGAGGGTAGAGTAGGTTTTTGCGCTGACCCAACTGTGAGTGTGCAGGCACAGAAGAAGAAGAAGAGAAGGCAGAGCGCAGAGGAAGGAGAAGAGAAAGAAGGAAGGAGCAGCCAGAGCCGTGGCTGCTTGAAGCAAAGTAGAAGAAAGGCAAAGAAGAAGAAGAAGAAAGAAGGAAGGAGGATGCACTGTAGCAGAGGCTACTTAAGTCGTCTGATTGAAAAATCAGACGACGCCCTAAAGAAAAAGAAGAAGAAAAAAAAAAGGAACAGGCACCGCAAAGAAGAAAGAAAGAAGAAGAACAGAAGGAAGAAGACAAAGAGCTGAAGGAGAAAGAAGAGAGAAGCAGAACACGAAGAGAAAGAAGGAAAGCTTGGTAGCAAAAGAAAAGGAATAGAAGAATAGAAGAGAAACAAGAAGAAGAAAGAAGACTGAGGAAGACAAGAGAAGAGAAGAAGAAAAAGCCAACAAGACAAATCTCTCTCTCTCTCTCTCTTCCATTTTTGTAATAGAAACTTTGTACTTCTAGAATATAGTTTGCTCCCTGAGTTCGACCTCGAGAAAACTTTTATTTTCCGAGTAACAAATTGTATTAAACTGGTAACCGCTCCTCTATACTATACTATGACAAAATATTAGAAATATTAGTACTATAGACGAGAGTAGCAGCCATAGCCCGTATTCTTGTTTTCTGGAGTCCTTGCTGGAGCTCCGCCACCTCAGCGATTGTCGCCTTCATTCTTAGAGCTCCAGGCACAAAAGTCCTAGGTCTCACCTCCAAGAAGAGCAAATTAGCCCCAAAAAGTCATCCCAATCCTCAATTAGAGGTTCCAGAAGAAGAGCATGCCTGATTGAACGAAGCTTCACTTGCAGGAACATGAGAGGAGGGGACCTTTAGTTCCACATCTGACGCTGAGAGGCACGCAGCAACACTTAAGTTGCTTTTGCGAGTACGGCTATTTGCCTCAAAACACCAAGGGTGAGGTCCTCACTCACCCGCTCACGCTCACTCAACTCGACCCAATTACCTATCCTAAGCACTCCTTGGCTACTACCCACGCCGGTAGCCTTGGACTTAGGTGCGCGTGTATCAGAATACCTGTTTATTATCCTGTTTTGAGAGAAAGGAAGGAGAAAGAGAGAAAGCATGGGCGAGGGTAGTTTTTGCACTTAAGGGCTTGGCCTGTGCAGTCACTTAACTTATGAAGGAGCCTTGGTCTCATGAAGGCTTGAGAAGAAGAGGCCTCTAAGGAAGGCTTGAAAGAAAGGGAAGGTGCTGAAGGAAGAAGAAGAAGGAAGAGAAGAGTTGACGAAGATAAATGTAGCATCCAAATACTTGGCATCTAGCTGTGGCATTATTTGAATTACTATTCAATAATTTAAGTACTATGGTTAAGATACATGCTTAAATGAGGATCTAAAAGGTGATTTAAATCACCACTTTTTAGATCATTTCCACTTTTTTTGCTATGTCAAACTCATGTTATACATTGATGATCAATTCTTGAGTAATTATTCCTCCTTGAATATCATTATTGGCTTAATTATTGTGCTCATTTATATTTTGATTAAGATTAGTGTGTGAATGCAACACTTGCTCCCTGTGTTCGACCTCGGACTCATTTCTTGATTCTAAGTTATGAATTTTATTTGTTTGAGCGTATTTGTCCTATACTACAATGCATAACTTTAACAACGATGAATTTTCCTAAACATAAGCTCACTTATACTAAGATGGGGCAAGCTCAAGGAGCTCATGGTGAGGATGTAGACCAGCAATAGTAGCAGCCTTAGGAGCCAGACAGACCCTCTTCTGCAGTACCACCTCCTTTCTTGCCATATGAGCACTTCACAGCGACCTGTCCTCCTCCAATGCAACCTGCTTCATCTTCTACGACCACAAGTGGGTCCTTCTTGACAGACCGCTTATAGGCAGACACTATGTCAGTATTTAGGATGTTATTGATGGTATTTCTTTAATGATGCATCAACAGCATGAGACAGATTTGGTGATGATGAGACATGGGCATCAGGTATCAAAATACCTAAATTCTCAAGGCCAGTTTTTGGATATACTTGGAGAGTCTGTTCATAGGATTTTGCAGTAGCTTCATAGGCCTCCTTATCCTCGTCGATCTACTATAGCACCTCCCTCATCAGCAACACCTCCTCCAACTACTACTAAAACAGAGACAGAGTAGCAAGTGGCAGCTCCTCGCTGAACATCTAGGCAACCGACACCCAGATCATCAGCTCAAAGACGCCTTTGTCTAGGCTACCCTACCTCATTAGAGAAATCTGACTTGATGGACCTTAAGTTAGATACAAACCTCCAGAGCACGATGGATGCCTTTATGGCTTCTTTGGAGTAGTTTTACTTGGATTCTTTCTATTTTGATAGTATTTTTATAGCTTCCCGGTCTGTAGTGCTATTTATTTCATGTGGACTATTTTATCTTGTTTTTCATCTCTATAAATATATATACATCAGATGCCATGGTTATAGTTTTATACCATGTTTATTTATATTTCAAAATTGAGTTGCATGTTAAAAATTACCTGCTTCAATTACATGTTTAAGGGGAGGATTTAAAATTGTTAGCTGCATGCTATACTTTTTGCTGAAACAAAAAGGGAGAGATATTATGCGTAACTTTTTATATTTCTATCTCTCTACATAATTATAATTTTGTTGTCATCAAAAAGGGGGAGAATGTAAGTACCTCTGTTTTGATGTACCAAAATTATGCTATCTATGAAACTAATCTTTCAAGACTCTCTCATGGATTAAAGCTAGAAGAATGCTGACTTTGTCTCAATATCTTTTTATCTTTATTGACTCTAGTTATTTTGTAAGGAACCTCAAAATAAGTTTCAAACAGATTTTTGTACTTCCCACAAAATAAGTTTTTAGGGTTATTGATCGACCAAATGTATTGATCCACCAACCAACCTAATTAATCGATCAAATCAGCCCATTTTAGGAAGTTGATTAATACACTTTTGATCGATCATTTAAGTTAATTAATCTACTAATCATTGATCGATCAAATAACTAGTTTGACCGACCAAAACTCAATTTGATCGACCAAACTAACTTAATTGATCGGCCAATTAGATTTCCTTTTCAGGTCGATTTACTAATATAAATAGAGGTCGTACGAAACTTTTTTAAAACACACTCAAAAGAAGAAATCCATCTAAAAGAAAGAGCTTTCCGTGCATCCCTCTATGTGCTTCTGTGCTTCTGCTTTCACGCCTTCTAAAGCACGTCTATTCAAACCTCTGCTAAAATCTTGTTTGACTTTCCTTGAGGTTCCAAAAGTTTATACTATTTTTATATTACTTGTTGCCTTTGGTTACGAATCCCAACCAGTTAGGAGAAATCCATTGTTGATTTTGTGCTTCTCTTCAGGTTAAGTGAGAAATACGCATTCATTCATGATAAAATGGCTACTTTGTTAGTTCCAAAGCTTAACGTTGCATGTAGCATTGTAAATAATGCATAACATTCATTATATTGCATTTAGGATGATTCACATAATTTGTATATTAATCTTTACATTTTGTGCAGCCAGGGGATAATGCGACATCTTTACAGGTTTCAGATGAAAAATCCGACTGTACGGATGGATCCGGAACGACAATCGCAGTTCGACAATGTAAACATCATCTCGATCCGACATCCATAGTAGTTTAACAAAGGAACGAAGATGGATGGCCAAGATGGTGCCACATGGAACCACCCAGGCCGGCCAACATTGGCCATAGCACCAACCTTGCCTCTCAAAGAAAAGGTGTGAGTTCAAGCGGCGATTTACCGCAACCTCATCGACGTTGGCGAAATTGGACCACTCAATCTCAATCGAGTGGTCAGGATTTGCATGCACGGATGGATGCTTGCGCCATACGCGTAATTGAACGTGACAACCGGTTATGCTTTGAAGAGCGATCCCAACACTTCATCCAACTTCGAGTTGCTGACATCCTCTCCCACTAGCAAGCGCTCGCAATTCAAGTGTAAGTTCGCGATGTGCACGATCCGAATTGCACGACCTCCGCTCAATGCACTTTGTCCACCAGCAATCCAACGATCATCACGCGACCTATAGACCCTCTAGAGCCTTCTAGCTGCAATGCGTAGAGATGCCAGTGCTAAGTGCAGGCTGTGCATGCGCAATGTGTGTCTTCCATGCTGCATTTGATGCATGGCCATGGACCTCTCCCATATGATGTAGACACATTCATTTAGGTTAAAATGCTTATTCATGCATGTTCCTAGGCTTAGATTTGCATTTCATGTTATAAATATTTCATGACATGCATCATCCTACATTTAGAGTAGTGTATATTTTAGGTTAATTACGTCCTTTTTATGGAAAGGAGGGATGGAACTTTATTTCAGGGCCTCGGATGGACTATCCGACTGTACGGATTTGATCATGACGATGATCGGAGACTAACGCCTCCAAAAACGTCTAGATCGGAATCCCGTAGCATCATATGAAGTCTTGAGGAAGATCAACGGCCAGGGGGCAATGCAACATCCATATGGGTTTCGGATGGAAAATCTGCCGGAGTGACGATCGCAGTCCAGCAACGTGAGAATCATCTCGATCTAAGTACTATGGCACCCTCTGCAATAGACAGAAGATGGATGGCCTAGATGGCGCCACGTGGCACCATCTTGGCCACCCAACACCGGCTACAGCAACTGGAAGGTGCCCCCTCATTATCTTCATCATCAATTCTCAGTCGTTGGATCTTGATCCAATGGTTGAGAGCTCTCCTCCATCGCACACCATAAGACATCCACGCGACCATCTGGATGACTTGGTGCAATGATGGAGGCATGGGAATTCAAAGGAGGGATGCGGGTTCGAAACTTGCCAAGCCCTCCCCAATCACTCAATTGAGGCAACGCACGCATGGAAGTGCACGCACCAGCCAATGCATGTGCGCGACGTCCGCACATGAAGCGCGCAGTAGCGTAGTGCTTGCCAACACTCTCGCATGCGACACGACGTGGGAGGCACGGTCGCATGAAGTGCGGGCCAGCGAGAGCGTTGAATGGCCCAAATCATCAGCGACAGTTTGGTGGATCTTCAGCAATGATTATAGCTGTCACTAATTGCCCATGGACTATTTTGTCTCTCCTCCTCCACTATAAAAGGACCTATCCCCCTCCATTCCAAACCATCTCTTCGTTTCTTCCTCTCACCACCTCCAAGGCTCTAGAGAGTGCTTGTCTCAAGCCCGGGATGCTCCTCTAGAGTAGAAATCAAATGCTTTTCCCACCTCTCATCCCCCTTCGGGGAGCATCCCATGGCCGTCTTCTCACCTCCCTTCGAGAAGAAGATCCTCACCACGACACTGTCCTGCCCCGCCCTCCATCCTTGTTCATCCAACTCCTCAGCACCTTCCTCCATGCGACATCAGAGCGAGTCGTCCTCCGAGCAACCATCGAGGGGGATTCTCTCACCTATATCTTTCTTTTTGCTTTTGTAGTGTAATCTTTCCTGCTTTCCTAGTTGTACAAAACATTTGCTTTAGAAATATATGTGATTGTTTCTCTCTCTCTCTCTTATATTTTGCAAGTAGATCAGTTAGATAAGAATTTATTGACCTATTCTCTTGCTTGCTAAAAATACCAAAAAAGCTAGAAAATAGAAGAATGAGAAAAAAATAAATGTGTTCGACCCGAGGCTCACATTTCATGTTTCGGTTATAAATTTTATCTAATCGATGGATTTTCTCGCGAATCGAACTACGACGATGGGTTTTCCAATTTCGAACCTTTCCATGTGAATTTCCACAGTAATCATTTTGGCACTATTGCCGGGGAGGCAACACTCTTTGTTTTTTTTTTGCATTTTCCCGTATTACTTACATATTTTTCTAACCTATCTTTCTTCTTCGATTTATTATCTTGCAGGAACCCGATCGAGGAGCCAAAGGTGGTAAATTGGAGTAAAGTGCAGGTAGAGACATTTGTAAGTTTTCCCCCACTTCCCCATCGACTAGATCATTTCGTCACCTTAATAATGAAGACCTAATCTACTTAGGTGTTTCCATAAACCCCAGGATAGAAATTGTTTGCCTTGTTTGTCACTCCATTCACCTTGCCATCCACATAAATAAATAAATAAAAAGTTATCTGATTGTGGGATTCCCTGGAAGAGACACATATTAACACGCACTACTCTCAACTTAAGGCACACCATTCCACTTTGATTCTACCACTTAATCGGGATCTGATTTGGGGACCCGATACACTTCAACTCAATACACATAAGTGAGTAGAAATCTGACTAGGTTAAGACTTTTTGTGTGCCTTAACTAAGTGGTGCAACAGGCCAATTGATTGAGCTATTTGGGCCACACCACTCAAATTAAAATTGATTCATTAAGTAGCTTGCCACTTAGGGTTGATTTTTAGGACTGAACAAGGCACTCCACATTTCATTTCTGATTTTTAAGGGAATATATCTACACCTGTGTTTTCAAAACTTGGAGTGTTCTCCTGAACTTGATTGAATACACCTAAGATTAAACCCTAAAAGTTACTAAACAAGGTTAAACCCTAAAAGACATATCATCAAATAACCTTGTTTGCAAACCCTGGTTGTGCACACACACACATTTGAATTGATCATTAAGGGTACAACCCATCTAAAGGGCCCATCAAATTCCAAGAGCACTGATTGCACAACACTCATGGGTCCTAATCAACTTAAATAATGTCTGAACCTAGCTTAAATTGTGGATATTGCACTCATATCTTGCATATCATTCATTGCATTAGTTTATTTAGAATAAGATGACATATCTTGCTATTTAATGGCTTTTATTGCTACTTGCAGTTAATAAAGTAATCTAGGATGGAGATAGTGGAATAAAGGAATAAAGGAAGAAGAAGATTGATCCAGATAAGAGGAACGAGGAGGATAGCCTTATCCCTACCCTTAGAAACCCTAGAACAGCCCTCCCAAACCTAAAACAACCTCCATTAGGACACCTTAGCCTCAAAACCCAAACATGGATAGCACTATCCATGTTCTTATCCACCTTATCCCTCTCCTAAACACCTAGGAAACAAAACCTACCTTAGAAAACCTAAAACTCACTCTCCAGCATCTTTTAAGACATCCAGATATCTTGCTGGACGTCTAATTTCTGCAGAATAACAATCCAGGAAGCCAAAACTCATACTGACACAGAATTGGATGTTCAATTTAATGTCTAGACGTCCAATTTTGTAGTATAAGACATCTGACCACTATCTTGGATGTCTGATACTGCTGTCTAGTTCCTAATTTTGGTATTGGAAGCCCTAGCTTGCCTATTTTGACCTAGGAACCCCACCATACACCCTAGGAAACCTAATTAGAGACCTCCTAAGCCTAGTCCACTATCCATAGCCCCACTTATCCTATCTCTAACCCAATTGAACCATCCCATTCCTAATTGGGTGCATCTACAGTTGATTGGGTGCACCCGAGCCCAATTAGATCCACCTAGGATCTAATTGACTCACACCTATTAGGGTTACCCTAGCCTAATCACATGCACACATCCAATTAGACTTGACCTAGACCTAATTAGGTTCACTCCTCTCCAATTAGATTTTCCTAAGCCTAATTAGGTCCATACCCACCCAATTTAGGTCAACCTAACCTAGATCTACCAAAACCCACAACCTAGCCCTACGAAAAACACACACCCACACCCACACACACACACCTTCCTATTCTACCTGTACCAAACCCACGCACACTCCCTTGGAAACCCTAAAACTTGTGTCAAACCTAGATCCTAAAAAGGTGGCATTGGCTATTTTTGGAGCCACCAAAAGTGGCAACCAAATGGAGCCTTCCCATAAGGATAAAGAGAGAGCCACGAAATTGCACACCATTTTCCATTCATTCTCTTCCTCTCTCAACTTGCAACCACACCTCCTCCACTCCCTCTGAAGGCCGTCCTCCTCCTCCAAGGCTCCCTCCATGGACGACTTGGAAGAAGCTCTACTCCAAGCTTCCTCAAGGGTGGCAAGAAGAAGAGCATGAGGATGCAACACCATGTGGGCGTGCCTTCTTCCTCCACCATAGAGGGTCCACGCCCCATTTTTTTTCCTCTTAGATGGCCATAGAGGAGACCATCTTCAAGGTCTTCTCAAGGACGGCCATTGGTAAAGAAAGGGTGCAACACCCTCTTCTCTCCACTTGGGTGCACACGCCCCCTCTCTTTGTCCCCCTTCTTCTTCATCTTGGTCGGCCACAAGGTTTCCCATACCTTGCTTGGCTGTCCTCTCTTGTTGGTAGGCGTGTAGACAGGTTTGTATACCGAAGGTCTAGCCTACACCCTCACACAAGACTGATGGCCCTAGTGGCACCTTTCTGACGTGAGGGATTTCTTCTATTTAAATGCTTTCTAATATAGATGTGTTGACATTTTTATGCATTAATAACATTGTGAAATTCTCGTTTATGTGGTGGGTTGTCTCCATGTTACTTAGATCCATTCACACCATGCACGGCCACCATGGCCCCACTTAGATGCACGTAGTCACTTAGGTTTTAGCTAGCACGTCTAGATCTTGGTTTCATTTTGCATCTCAAAATAAAAATAAAAAAACATAAAAAAGACAAAAATATTAGGTTAGGTTAGATCTAGGTTAGAAAAGTGGATCCAAATCTCGATTCGTTTTCACGCCTCCCAGAGATGAAGACTAGGACTCAAGTTCTAAAAAGAATAAAATCTATGCGGGTTTCATAAATAATTAAATATTTTGACCAAGGGTTTAGCGTGACTATACTACGATTTCCGAAAATTTCAAAATGTGCGAAAATGGACTTGTCAAGCACAAACATCCCAAGCCTACTTAAAACTGAGTAGACGTTGGCCTTAAGGATTGATTCACTCTTTGAGGCTCAGATTGAAATTTTCTTTTCGATTAATCTCCTACTAGTCCATCTGATGTCTAGCTAGGGGAGTAGCATCAAATGACTGTGGCTAGAGGGTACACTAGGAATCGGAGGCGCAAGCCAAAGGAAGAACCTTCTCCCCAACCCCTCCCTCTAACTGGTTGGATTGACTGGGTAGAAATAGACCTAATTGTTTATAATCTAAAGACGGGTCCTGGGAGTCTTTAGGTGTTTAAGCTAACCCACCTAAGGACAGGGTTGATTGCTTATATTGTAGGGCTCGTTTCTCTCTTCCAATTTCCCTCTTATTCTACCATGTATCCATCCACATCTGACACTCATTTTCCATCCTACCCTCCTACCACCACTTATCCCCAAGATGATTACTATCCCGACTTGACTTGTAATTACCCATCCACTAACAGGGATAACCTTGATTGGGGATATGAATATGGCCCTCAGTGTCCAGAGCCTAACCTTGGACAACAAGACCATGATTACTATCCTTCCTAGAGCTGCAATGATTATAGATCTTCATCCTTTGATCACCAAACCAACCTGATCTACAATCAGGATGGATATAATGATTATAACACCTACCCTCCCTAGTATTCCACTGAATATAGGTCGCCACCATCCTTTAAAAAACCTGAAATGACCTACTATCAGGGAGGGACCCAAGAACCTCGATATCTTGACTCTCCTAGATTTAACCCAAACCCACCCAAACTTGAACCGAACCATTCAGTTCAGGTGAACCAGGTCCAAGACCGAGTGTTGGCTAACTTGAGGAACACCATCCAATCTTTAGAAGCTCAGCCAATACCATGCACTGAAGCATTGGAGCCTATGATTAAAATGATTGATGAGATGAATAGCTCTTTATTCGATTTGCTCCAAAATGTTAAGGATAGGGGCTTGGGTGAGTTTCTACTTGGGAAATTGTCGAGGTTGAGGATGAAATTTGTGGTTTCCCTAGTCTAATCTTGGGATGATTCTCAAGATGAACCCCCTTCAGGAGAGCCAATGTCTGAACTCACTCAGGCACCTATCGGTGGGGATACATTTTCTGAGACCAAGGATGACTAGGTTGGGCTGGAGTAACCCATTGAGGATGAACTAATTAATTCACCCAAGATCCTCGAGCTAGGGAGCGAGCAAAAATATGTCTCTTTGAACCTGGAAATGATAATTAATTTTGAGACATATATAAATAAGGATCATGAATTCTTTGACTCTGAGGGTGAAGAATCTCTTAATGAAGTCTCACTTGAGCATAAGGAAGATGATTTTAGTGAGACAAATGGGCTTAAGGAATCTAATGAACCATTGATAGCCTGTTCATTAAAGATTTGGATTCGATTGGGGTAAACTTGGAGGATTCGAATCCTCATTTACTAGAAGATTCAATCAATAGCCCCATTCCTCAACCACACCCCGAAGGGATTGATTTTGATTTTGAAATCATTGTACCTAAGTCAATTCTGAGTCTACCATGATTTCTAGACTTGGGTAAATCATATGGGGTGAATGATATGCTAGAGGTCCCAGAGCCCAATCACTTGATGTTGGAGGATAGGAAGTGGGAAATAAAAATCTGGGAAGCAACTTCTGAGGGAACTATGAGTTTGGATTTAAGGGTTCCTGTTGACCTGAAACCACCTGCTTTCTATCAGGACCCTTATGATATCTTTCACGTGCAACCCAAGCTCGAAATAACTGATTATCTTTCTAAGATGAACATTAAAGGGACATCTGAACCTATTGAAACATCTCTATCCATTGTCCACCACTTTAGTTTTGTGTTGCATACCACCAAGCTACAGGCCCGACCCAGCAAGCACAATAATCTCCGATTCTGGGTGATTTTCATCCAGAACCTTAGAACCACTCAACCCTGGGGCATGGGTCTGCATCATAATCTGATCCACGTTTGTGGACATCTTATGATGGTAGTTCTAAGGATTAATCTTTTGATTTTGATTCTAACCCGCACTTGTGAATTCTCAATTTCATCCTTGTATGTATGTTATGCCTAGCTGAACCATTAAATTTAGCACATGCTTATATTCCATGTTCTCTGCAGAGCTGACCAAATTTTCATGTTATTCAAGTGATATTTGTTTACTCTGCCTTTTCATGTCTTTATTTTTACAATGAGGACATTGCATCATTTAGGCGTGGGGGGTGGATAATTAATTCCTGAAATCATTTTGTTAACTCCATAGAATTTCTTTTAGTTTCTTTAAAAAAATGAATATTCAAAAAGATAAAAAAAAGAAATTAAGAAGAAGAGAACTTAGGCATTTGGAAGTTATTAACTTTAAGAAATGATATGATAAGACCTAAATACATAGACACTTCAAGCCTTCAGGCTTAATTATCTCGGGTGTCCACTCGAATGTGGACCTAGTCCTAAGTCCTTGCTAAGTAATTCTATTTTAATTTGGTCAATAAATTGGGGTGATAAGTATACGACTTATCAACCTGTCCTCTGATTTGAGGGGACTTTAAGCCTAAGCATCTACACACTATTCACACTTACTCACTTTCCGACGGTTTCTTTGGAAATTGGGAAGCTAATGAACCATCTGGGGTGGTATGCTGACAAGTTGCTGGTGGTAACAGCTCATCGGCCAGTTGTCTAGAGCCCAGCCACAAGATGATTTCCTTCGTACTGCCTTTAGGTAAATCTTAGATCAAGGAGGCCACTTATTTGATAGCAAAAAAAAAGGGGAGGGTGAAAATAAAAAAAATAAAAAAATAAAGCCACACTTCACTGCACGAGTATGATTGGCAAGTTGCCGTGGGTAATAACCCATTGGCTTGTTGTCCAAAGCCCAGTTCACAAAAATGCACAAATAATTCCCAAAACACTTAGGGAAGAAGCGGGTAAGTAGAATAAATCGAGGAGATATACACTGGGTTCTCCCTTGTTTTGACCAGATAAATAAAAGTAGGGAGGAAGCTATCGTTTGAAAAGATAAACCTCTAGGCAAGGTAACCTAGGGTCATAGACACCCGAAGTCCGTTTTAACAGTCGCCTAGTGAGTCTTTCACTCTTTTCACTAGATGCTTAGCACTGAGTCCTTTTCGAGTCTTGGGCGGGTCAGGTAGCCGTAAAAGTTATTTCGAAACTCTCAAACTCCAAAAGTCCAAAAAAATTAGAAAAGAAGAAAACGCAAAAAAAATGTATCTTCCCTTTCCAAATAAGCCAAGGACTTAGGCAGTCTGCATTCTGGCAGACACCCAGGTACTATTGAGTCTTCGTAGTTTAGGACCGTAGTTGAAATTTTCTATTGTTAATAAACAACTTAAGCCTAAGCGATCGAGTCCTAATTATACTTTTATACATAGCATGTAATTTAATTTTGCTTGGGACTGGCAAAATATAGGCAAGGGGGTATGATGTAGACACATTCATTTAGGTTAAAATGCCTATTCATGCATGTTCCTGGTCTTAGATTTGCATTTGATGTTATAAATATTGCATAGCATGCATCATCCTGCATTTAGAGTAGTTGTGTATATTTTAGGTTAATTACATCCTTTTTAAGGCCAGGAGGGAAGGAGCATTATTTCAGGGCCTCGGATGGATGATTCAACTATACAGATCTGATCAAGATGACGATCAGAGTCTAACACCCCCAGAAATGTCTAGATCGAAATCCCATAGCATCATATGAAGTCCAAGGAAGATCAACGGTTGGGGGGGCAATGCGACATCCATACGGGTTTCAGATGGAAACTCCAACTATATGGATGGATCCGGAGCAACGATCGCAATCCGGCAACATGAGAATCATCTCGATCTAAGCACTGTGGCACCCTCTAAAACAGACAGAAGATGAACGGCTCAGAGGGCACCATGTGGTGGCATCTAAGCTGCTCAACACTAGCCAGCAGCAACTGGAAGTCACCCCCTCATCATCTTCAACATCAATTCTAAGCCATTGGATCTTGATCCAATGGCTGAGAGCTCTCCTCCACCGTGCACCTTAAGATGTCCGCGCGACCATCTAGACCGCTTGGCACAATGGTAGAGGCGTGGGCTTTCAAAGGAGGGGCGTAGGTTCGAAACCCGCCAAGCCCCCATAATTGCTCAATTGAGGTGACGCATGCACAGCTAGTGCATGCACCACGCCAACACATGCACGCGACGTCCACACTTGAAGCGCGCACCAGTGCATCAGCAACACAGCGTTTGCAGCACGTGCACGACACGGCGCCGAGGCATGGGTGCATGAAGTGCGGCCTAGCGAGAGCGTTGAATGGCATGGATCTTCAACGATGATTAGGGGGATCTTCATTGACGATTACAATTGTCACTAATTGCCCATGGACGATTTTGTCTCTCCTCCTCCACTATAAAAGGACCTATCCCCCTCCATTCCAAACCATCTCTTCCTTTCTTCCTCTCACCACCTCCAAGGCTCTAGAGAGAGCTCGTCCCAAGCCTGGGATGCTCCTATAGAGTAGAAATCAAATATTTTTCCCACCTTTCATCCCCCTTTGTGGAGCATCTCGTGGTCATCTTCTCACCTCCCTTCGGGAAGAAGAACCTCACCGCGACGCCATCCTGCCCTGCCCTCCATCCTCCGGCTCTGTCCTTATTCATTGCCCTCCTCACCACCTTCCACTAGGCAACATCAAACCGAGTCATCGTACGAGTAACCGTCGAGGGGGATTCTCTCACCTATATCTTTCTTTTTGCTTTTGTAGTGTAAACTTTCCTACTTTCTTAGTTGTAGAAAACATTTGCTTTCGAAATATACATGATTGTTTCTCTCTCTCTCATATATTTTGCAAGTAGATTAGTTAGATAAGAATTCATCGACATAATCTCTTGCTTGCTAAAAATACCAAAAAAGTTAGAAAAGACAAAAGCGACAAAAACAAATAAAAGTGAAAGGTGGATTTTTTGAAACCAAGCATTCGCCTCCTCGTGTTCGACCCGGGACTCACGTTTCGAGTTTCGATTATAAATTTTATCTGATCAAAGGATTTTCTTGTAAATCGAACTATGACGACGGGTTTTCCAAACTTGAACCTTTTCACATGCGAATCCACCATAATCACCTTACACCTATATAAGCTCACCTACGCCTCCCCATTGGCCTTCATCTCTACCTTTGCTATTCCCACCTATCCAAGAACTTAAGAAGCCTACCAAGCTCCCAAAAGCTCCATTCCCAAGCTCTAAGGGCACCCTATTAGTGTAGAGTCCTATCCCTCCACCAAATATTCCTCCCACATCACATCCCCTTCATAGGGAACCTCAGTGATGTCTCCTTACCTCCATTCAGGTAGACAATCACCTCCACCTCCTCATCACCATTCCCACAAGCTTGGCGAAGCTTTCCTCTACCCGAATTCGTCTTGCGCCTCATCCCCAATGTCCAGCATCTCTCCTCCTCCATCCAAGCTATCACCAAGTGCCGTCATCTCGCCAGACATCCATTTTGGGAGATTTCCTCTCACCTTTATCTCTTTTAGTTTGCTTAGCTTATTGTAATTGTAATAAACATTATTTCATCTGAAGTTATTAAGTTGTGTTTCATCTCACTAGTCTCTTTATTCAGCTTGCAAGTGTTTTTATCATTCTCCTAAAATACCAAAAAAATAACAAAACCCTAAAAACACCAAAAAGAAACAAATAGAAATGTAGATTTCAAGAAAACAAATGACAGCTCCCTGTTGATGGAGGCGCGCTTCGCGAATTAAAATCGAGGTTCGAAGGACCCATCATCATAGCTAGCAAAAAGCGTCTATTAAATAAAATTTATAACGGAAACTCGAAAAGTGAGTCCCAGGTCGAACACAGGGAGGCAAACGTTTAGTTTTATAAAAATCCATGCTGCTCTTTTATTTGTTTTGTCATTTTTATCTTTTCTAATTCTTTTAGTTTTTAGCAAGCAAGAGATCAGGTCCATGACTTCTAGCTAATCTACTTGCAACAATATAAGATAGAGAGAGAGAAAGAGAGAGAAGCAATCATCTATTTATAAACAAATGTTTGTTACACTACAAAAGCGAATAATATACACTATGTAAGCATAAAAAGATAGAATGAGGTGAGAGAAATCCCCCTCGATGGTCGCTTGGAGGACAACTCGCTCTGATGTCGCCTGGAGGAAGGTGGTGAGGAGTGGGACGAACGGGGAAGGAGTCGGAGGATGGAAGATGGGGCAGGACGACGTCACTGCGAGGATCTTCTTCCCGAAGGGTAGAGAGAGGACGACCATGGGATGCTCCACGAATGGGGATGAGGGGAGGGAAAACTATTTGATTTTCTACTCTAGAGGAGCATCCCAAGCATTGGACAAGCTCTGTCTAGGTCCTTGGAGGTGGTGGGAGGATGAAAGGAAGAGATGGTTTGGAATGGTGGTGGGTAGGTCCTTTTATTATGGAGGAAGAACAAATTCACATATGGGCCATTACTGATGTCCGTAAATGTCGCTACAAAACCCTGTAGCTGTCGCTGAAGATCTGCCTTTCAATTCGTCTTGCTGGCATGCGTTGACCATTAGTGACATCTGCAAGTGTCACTAAAGGCCCGCGTCACTGAAGATCCACGCATAACCCTGTTGGCACCCGCTCCTTTGGCGCTGCACGCTCCACGCGGTCATGCCGCGTGCACTTGCAAAGGCTAATCCACGCTGTCGCCCTGCTGCGTGCTATCGTGCTGCGTTGCACCCCACATGCATGCGCACGTGCCTTGCCACTACTGCACTCAATTCCTCAATTGGGAGGGTTGCAGGGATTTGAACCCGTCCCCCTCCCTTGGAGTCTAGTGCCCTAACTAATGAGCAAAGATGTCTGCCTTCTCGAGCGGACGATTTAACTCTTGCCGTCAGGTAGAGCTTCTCAGCCGTTGGATCTTGATCCAACGGCTGGGAATGAAGGTCATGGATGAAGCTAATTGATGTTGGGCAGCCTGGATGGCCCCACGTGGCACCATCTAGGCCGTCCATTCCTCTTTCTGTTGCAGAGGGTGCCATGGTGCTTGGATTGAGTTAATTTCTACATTGCTAGACTGCGATCGTCGCTCCAGATCCATCCGTACTGTCAGATTTTTCATTCGAGGCTTGTAAGGATGTCGCATTGCCCTCCTGACCATTGATCTTCCTCAGACTTCATATGATGCTACGGGTCTCCGATCTAGACAATTTCAAAGGTTTTAGGCTCCAATTGTCGTCCTGATCAGATCCGTATGGTCCAATCATCCATCTGAGGCCCTGAAATAAATCCTCTTCTCTCCTGACCATAAAAGGACCTAATTAACCTAAAATATATACAATTACTCTAAATGCAAAATGATGCATGCTATGCAATATTTACAACATGAAATGCAAATCTAAGTCGAGGAACATGCATGAATGGGCATTTTAACCTAAATAGATGTTTCTACTCATACCCCCATACCTATCTCTTGCATGTCCCTAGCAAAATTAAACTACATGCTTTGTATAAAATCAAAATTAGGATTAGATCACTTAGACCTAAGTTGTTTATTAACAATAGAAAATTTCATCTAAGGTCCTAAACAACGAAAACTCAACAGTATTCGGGTGTCTGCCAGAATGCAGACCGCCCAAGTCATCGCCTTATTTGAAAAGGGAAGATACATGTTTTTTTGTTTTTCTTCTTTTCTAATTTTTTTGTACGTTTAGAGTTTGAGAGTTCTGGGATAACTTTCTATGGCTACCCAACCTGCCCAAGACTCGAAAAGGATTGTAAGTGCTAAGTAATTAGTGAAAAGAGTGAAAGACTCACTAGGCGACTGTTAAAATGACTTCGGGTTTCTATGACCTGAGGTGACCTTGCCTAGAGGTTTATCTTTTCAAATGGTAGCTTTCTTCCTACTTATTTTATTTATGGGGTCAACACAAGGGCAAACCCAGTGTATATCTTCCCACTTTATTCTACTTCCCCGCTTCTTACCTAAGTGTTTTGGGAATTATTGTGCATTCTTGTCAGCTGGGTTCAGGACAACCGGCCAATGAGTTGTTACCCACAACAACTTTCCAGCCACACTTATGTGGTGAAGTGTGATTTTGTTTATTATTATTTTTAGATTTTCTCCTTTTTCTTTTTCTTTTTCAAGTAGGTGGCTTCCTTGATATAAGATTTACCTAAAGGTAGTACGATGAAAATGGTCTTGTGGCTGGGCTCTGGACAATCGGCTGATGAGAAGTTACCATCGACAACTTGCCAGCCATACCACCCTAGATGATTCATTAGCTACCCAATTTTTGAAGAAACCGCCGAAAAGTGAGTCAGTACAAAAGGTGTGTAGATGCTTAGGCTTAAAGTCCGCTCAAATCAGAGGGCGGGTTGATAAGTCGCATACTTATCACCCCAATTTATTGACCAGCTTAAAATAGAATTACATGGTGAGGACTCTAGGCTAAGTCCACATTCAAGTGGACACCTAGGCTAATTAAGCCTAAAGACTAGAAGAGTCTAAGTGTTCAGGTCCTATCGCATAGTTTTCTAAAGTTAATAACTTCCTAAAACCCTCTTCTCCTAATTTTAGTTTTTGTTCTTTTTTTTGTCTTTTTGAATTTTCAATTTTTTTTAAAAGAAATTCTATAGAGCGAAGGAAATAATTTTAGGAATTAATTATCCACCCCCCCATGCCTAAATGATGCAATGTCCTCATTGTAAAAATAAAGACATGAAAATGGAAGAGTAAACAGAATAACACCTGAATAATGTGAAAATCTAGTTAGCTCCGCAGAGAACATGGAATATAAACACATGCTACATTTAATGCCTTTAGCTAGTTATAACATACATACAAGGAAGAAATTGAGAATTCACAGGTGTGGGTCAGAATCAAAATAAAAAGATTAATCCTCAGACCCACCAGCAGAAGATGTCCACAAACGTGGACCAGATTATGATGGAGACCCATGCCCTAGGGTTGAGTGGTTCTAAGGTTCTGGATGAAAATCACCTAGAACTGATGATTATTGTATTTACGGGGCCGGGCCTGCGGTTTGGTGGTGTGCAACCCAAGACTAAAGTGTTAGACAAGAGGTAGATTTCATTCATTTTTGTGAATTGTATAGCGCATATTTGATCAGAATGCATCATAGTATAGTTGCAAAATATGATCAACAAAAATAATTTATAAGATAGCAAGACTTGAGTCACGGTCATTTGTCTCTGGGAGGCGTTTATAGAAATGCAGATTTGAAATTGATCTCACTCGCTCTACTTGCTTAAAATTGCATGTCAATTTCTAATCGTCGGATCAATGTTCGACCACTTTCATTATGAAACCTAATTACGTGCGCATGTGTTAAATTACAAATGTGAAAGTGTAAGTTTCAGTACGCACTATGCTAGTTATGTGGTGGCTGTTTACGGAAAATGAGTTAATAATTAGATCCTTGATATTTTCAGGTACCGACATGCTAGTTGCAACAGATAATAATTAAAAGCAAGCAACTTTAATCACACAAAATATATTGCAATAAGCTTATGGTGATTCTCAACACATAGATATATATATATATAGAAAAAGATCTTTCATTGATTCATCATGGTGTTTACAACATGGAACTCGTGGAAAGCTTATAGAGGAATGCTTGGAAATACAAATCTAGCAACCAGAAAATGGTCGCATGCATGAATCTAAAGGGGGATTATGCATGCATCATTGGAGAAGAATATAGAGCTACAATACTAAGCAGTAAATAAAGCATGTAAACTATGAAGAACTAAGCTACTAAGCTAGCAGAAATAAGGGCATTCAGAGGTGGGCTTCAATGGCCTTTGAGTTGGTTGAGAGGAGAAGGAGGGGCGGCCAATGGTGTTTAGTCCTGCCCTTAGAGAGAGATAACAAACCTATTTTTGTGCATTTTGAAATCGTCAGAAATCGTAGTATAGTCGCGCAAAAATGCTCGTTAAAAAAAATGATTTTGTAAAGATAACGAGACTTGAGTCTCGGTCATTCGTCTCTGGGAGGCATTTATGCAAGTTTGAATTCGTTCTTTTTTGCTCTACTTGCTTAAAATCGCATGCAGGTTTCTAATCGTCGGATCAATGTTTGGCCACTTTCATTATGAACCCTAATTACGTGCGCATGTGTTAGATAGACGACAAATGTGAAAGTGTGAGTTTCAGTACTCACGATTCTAGTTATGTGGTGGCTGTTTACGGAAAATGTACTAATAGTTAGATCCTCAATATTTTCAGGTACCGACATGCTGGTTGCAATAGATAATAATTAAAAGCAGGCAACTTTAATCACACAAAATATATTCCAGTAAGCTCATCGTGATTCTCATCACAGAGATATACATATATATAGAAAAAAATCTTTTATTCATTCATCAAGGTGTTTGCAAAATGGAACTAGTGGAAAGCTTATAGAGGAAAGCTTGAAAACATAAATCTAGCTAATGGAAAATGATCTCATACATGAATCTATGGGGGGATTTTGCATGCATCATTGATGGAGAATAAAGAGCTACACTACTAAGCAGTAAATAAAGCATGTAAACTATGAAGAACTAAGCTACTAATCTAGCAGAAATAAGGGCATTCGGAGGTGGGCTTCGATGGCCTTTGAGTTGGTTGAGAGAAGGAGGGGGGGCCAATGGCACTTAGGCTGGCCCTTGGAGAGAGGTTGGAGAGGTGATCCAGTATCTTCGCATGGAGATGGTGGTGGCCATGGTGAAGCAAATCATGGAGGTGGAGTGGAGGTGGATGTAGATAAACTAAATGTAAGCCAAGTATGAATGAAGCCAAGAATGGATGGGTGCAAATGGCCACCCCTTAGGTCTTTCTATAGACCTAAGGGAGACTATCTAGAGAAGTGTGGAACTCTATAGAGAGAGCTCCAAGAGCGGCTGGCCAAAGAGAGAGAGAGGTTTTTAGATCCACCATTTGTGGATCTCCAATTTGAATGGCTCTTGGTTGCTAATTTTGGCAACTAAGAGTGGCACCACCTTTGGAAGAACCTAGAACACTCTGGGTGGTGTGGGAGTGCGTGAATGGGTGTGTGTGTGTGTGGTCGTGCCCTAGGTGTCTAAGTGATATAGGTTAGGTCCTAAGAGGTTTAGGTTGGTGTAGGTCTTAAATTAGG
Organism: Thalassia testudinum; assembly: GCA_037157565.1. Classification (NCBI taxonomy): domain Eukaryota; kingdom Viridiplantae; phylum Streptophyta; class Magnoliopsida; order Alismatales; family Hydrocharitaceae; genus Thalassia; species Thalassia testudinum. Next base: position 93,439,889 of record JAZHRO010000039.1, read on the forward strand.
GTTGCAAACCCTAATTCACTAAGGTAAAGTGCAATTAAACTTAATACAAATTTAATTGATTGGGTGTGAACCTAGTTGAGAGTGAAATAACTCAATTAGGTTGGGCTTAGGTCAATTGGATTTTCATTGAGTCCAATTGGATAGTGTGTGCTGAGATCAGGGCTCAATTGGACTCCATGAGTCCAGTTACTGATGGAATTGACTTAGATCCAAGTCAATTAGCTTTAGTGAGGACCTAATTAGGTCCTTATGGAGGTCTAGAGGTGATGCACTAGGGTTAGGGCATCTTAATTTAGGTTCCTATGGGGTTGGAAGTAGGTTTAGGGACCTAGATATCCAAGATCAAGGCTTGATTCTCAAAATAGGGTCTGGAGGGCAGTTCTGGACATCTAATAATAGTGTCAAATGTCTTATAGTGAAAAATCAGAAGTCCGAACTTGTTGTCTGGACGTCCAATCAAAGTCAGGAGGGATTCTTGGTTCTGTCTTGGGTATTCTACAAAAATTGGTCATCTGACCAAGTGTCTGGACATCCAATAACACTACAGAAGTGGGTTTAAGGTGTGTAGGAGTTGGCTAAGAGTTCTGGACATCCTATAACTCATCTACATGTCCAAATAGAGGCTAGAATTAGGGTTTTACGGTTTCCTAGGGTGTGGTGACCTAATCTAAGGGTGGATAAGGCTTAGGGAAGCTTCTAGGCTATCTTAGGGCTAGGATGGTCCTAAGTTCTTCATAATTTACTACTTTATTTCTAATTAAATAGAATAGCATACCTCAACCCATTACATTATGGTCTACTGCATCCTAGTCTAGGTCTTTTGCTCCAACTCTACTGCAACTCTAATTATTCTTTATTCTTCAGATCAAGATTTAGATCCAGCTACAGATCTAGCTTCTGATCACCTTATTACCTGTAATTGACATAATGCTCCTAATTAGTACATTGTAGCATTATTTCATGCATAGCTAAAAGAAAGTAGTAAAGATGCAAGTAATGCTTTTGCATGCATGAATTATCCTAACTTATGCTAGGTCCAAGCCTAATTCTGGACAATTAAGACCTATGATTGCTGTGCAAACATACCCCCATGCCTAAATCTTGCTAGTCCCTAGCAAATGCAAAACTAAATTATTCACAAAAAGGATTGATTATTTTACAAAGTGTCTGCCAAGAGATTTTTCTCCTTTTCGTTTTAATTCTATGCTCTAGAAGTCCAGACAATCGTGAAAGTGCAGTTATGTAGCTTTTACAACGGATTCGAGTGAAAAACTAATTCACCTCTAAAGCATGTACTTGACCCCTAGTAAATATTCTAGTGGGATAGGCGAACTTCTTCCCTCGATGTATTCAAGATATTCTATGAATTCCACCCCAGCTTTAAGCTTAGGTAGAAAATCATAGAGGGAAAAGATTATATATTTGGTTGCTCACTCTCACTTGGTACTACATAGAGATTAGTACTATAGAATCTAGATTCCCGGACTATCAAGTAACTCAACTCAGAGAAAGACAAGAAAAACTATGCTCTCTTTTGATTCCTTTGTATTCATTCTCTCTTTTTCTTTTCTTTTCTTTCTTTTCCTTAGAGCTCACAATCTCACCAGATTCTTACGCATGATCTATAATTGGTGGTCTCACTTGGCATTAACACTTTAATTGAGTTCTCATAACCTTAACACTAAGTCGGAATTCCTCAACTAGTATTCAGGAGGTCAAAAACACAAGAAAGGCACGTTAAGGCTATATTTGGTGGATCTCAAATTTATTTGGTGTTATTGCCTCAATGCAACTGAAATAAACACTAAATATTCGCAAACTCTTTTTCTGCTCTTTTCTTCTCTTTTTTTCTTTTCCTTTTTTCTCTTTTTTTTCCTTTTTCTCATTTTCTCATTTTCTCATTTTTTCATTTTTTTTTCTTTTTCTCATTTTCTCATTTTTCATTCATTCTTTTTTTTTCATATATAATTTTTCTAACTCAACACAATCTAGCAACACATTCATGAATTTCATTGAAGAGGCATTATTAGGGATTGATGGTACTCAAGAGACATTGGGTGGCATATTTGGTGGAAGTGACTACTCTCGGCACCGGGAGAGATAGGATGGTGTATTTCTGACCTTGACATCAATACCCTCCTTCAGTCAAGGATTTCGTAAAGAATGGTCATAACCATCCACATTAGCCCAAGTTTTATGAAAACTCGCACTTCGCGTATTTGCCTTATTTGGTGGCTCTCAAAATTCGCACAAAAATGTATACGCAGGAACCGAGAGTGAAAACTATGCCTTATCTCTGAGTACCATCACCTAATTATCTAGGATTCCAGATTCCTTGCACTAATCTTAGAGCACCAGTACTCTTTATTCTCATCTCACACTATTTGGTGGATTTTTGGAAGAAAATCTGCCCAGCTCCCGAAACACTGTCCAAGGGTTCAGGAGAAGAAGCACTATTTTTTTTGATAGACTAAAGACATTTATCAGCCTTCACCGTAAATCCATTGCAAATTCCACATATGTGTGAGAAATTATACTGGATTCCAAATTACAGGAATCAACTAGAGGGTAAAATCCCTAATGCATTCTCTTAATAAAATAATCTTATTCATGGATGCACTATGTATATATGTTGTTGAACATACGAATTGCTACGCTAACGTGTTTGGTTTCAAAACCTTGTCGTTGTTGCTTGAAAGCGAAGAATTCGTGTTCAACAAATAAAATTTATACCGAAATTTGAATTCCGGGTCGAACACAGGAAGGCTACGTCGATCTATATTCGCAATTATATTTTTTTTGGAATTTTTGAAAAGCTAGGCGATATAATTACAATGAAGCTATCAGACTAAAAGGAAGAGAGAGAGAGAGAGAGAGAACATGCATTCAATATTTCAAAATGTTTATACAATCAAACTAAATAAAAATTACACTAGAAAGCGGGAAATCAGCTACACTAGAAAGCAGGAAAATTCTACACTAGAAAAGCTGTAAAGAAGAATGGGAGAGAGAAGTTATCCTCCTCGACGATCGCTTGGAGGACGAGCCGGATGGAACGACGGCTGGATGAAGGAGGACGAAGCAAGACAAAGGAGGATGAAGCAAAAGAACGGAAACGGAGTAGCACGTCATCATCGTAGTGGGATCCACTTCCGAAGGGGGATGAAAATTTGGACTTTATCTTGCGAGGAGCATCCCGAGAGTGGGACAAGCTTCTCGTGAGCTTTGGAGAGGTAGAGAAGAGAAGGAAGGGATGAGAATTTGATGTGGATGGGGTCTCCTTTTATAGTTGCAAGGAGTGGGGGAAAATTGGTCATTACATCCTTAAAACATTAAATAAGGGGTCTTTAGTGATGGATAAAACCATCGCTAAAGCACCAACATGGGCGTAGTGGCCGCTCCCTACGCGAGCCTCCTCGGCTGCACACTCTCAATGCCTGCCGCATGTTCAGCCATCCACAGCCGTCCGATTGCGAGATCGGACGGCAGTGATTGCGCGTTCCCAGCTCGTTGCGTGCCAGTCCCAACGCGTGCGATGCCGCGTGAGGCGCGGGCATGCAATAGCGCGTCATTGCTATTGAGCGCGGACGGCCGCCGAATCAAGATCCGACGCACACCTGCTCCCTCTCACCCGCGCCCTTCGCCTCCTCGCTGCGGCTCGAACCCGCATCTGCTGCTCGCGATAACGCCCTCGCCCACTGCGTTGTGGAGCGCGGATTGTCGAGCGGACGATTTGAGGTGCAACCGTTCATAGTCGTTCGATCAAGATCCAACGGCAAAGAGGGGGCGGATACGGAGGCTTTAGTGGTTGCATGTGGACGTTTAGGCGGCCGAGATGGCGCCACGTTGTGCCATCTTGGCCGTCCATCTTTTGGACGTTGTAGACGGTGCCACGGGTGTCGGATTGACTCGATTTTTGCGTCGTTAGGCTGCGATCGTCAATCTGAATTCATCCATGTGGTCGGATTTGTCATTTGAAGTGTGAATTTACACCATCCTGACCCTTGATCTTCTAGGGTTTCCAGATAACTATCTGATGCTACAGATGCCTGATTAGGGCGATCTTGGAGTCGTTGAACTCCAATCGTCACCCTGATCACATCTGTACGGTTGGATCTTCGATCCGAGGCCCTGATAAAAAGTTTTCCCTGTCCAAGCACATAAAAGGAGACAATTAACCTTCATTTTATTCAAACTACTCTAAATGCAAGATGATGCACGTTATGTAATATTTATATCATGCAATGTAATCCTATGCTTAAAAACATGCATAAATAGACATCTTAAGTAGTGTAAATGTGTTTACATCATACCCCCATGCCTATCTTTTGCTAGTCCCTAGCAAAAACTATATGCTATTTATAAAAGAATTAGGTTGGATTATTTGGGCTTGAGTTATTTTCAATCATTAAGAAATTGTCTACTTAGGATCTGAACTTTCAAAGACACAACAGTGGCTAAGTATTTGCCAAAATGCAGACCGCCTCAAACCCTCGCCTTATTCAAAGAAAAATTTCGTTTTCACTTTTTCCACTTTTCTAATTTTTTTTGAATTTTCAAATTTTAGGGTTTAAGAGTGGCTTTCTACGGTCATTCAACTCACCCAAGATTTGATGAGAACCCTAAGTTTTAAGCATCTTATTGTGAATGTGATAGACTCGTTGACTGGCAATTAAAATAGACTTTGGATTTCTACGCCTCTAGGTGACCTAAAAAGAAATCTGCTTAAAGGTGTATCTTTACAACCGGTAGCTTTCTCCCTACTTTTAATTTTTTTTTTACAGGGTCAACACAAGGGTGAATCCAGTGTATATCTCCCCGATTTATTCTACTTCTCCGCTTCTTCCTAAGTGTTTTGGGAATTTTTAGTGCATTTACTGAGCTGGGTTCTAGATAACCGGTCGATGAGCCGTTACCACTGACAACTTGCTAGCCATACTCGTGCGGTGAAGTGTGTCTTATTTCTTTTTTTTCTTTTCTCCTTTTCTCTTTGAATTTTTTTTTTAAGTAGGTGGCTTCCCTGGTCTAAGATTTACCTAAAGGTAGCAAAAAGAGAAAGGTCTAGTGACTGGACTCTGGACAACCTACCTATGGGCTGTTACCTACGATAACTTGCCAGCCATATCACCCTAGAAGGTTCATTAGCTACCCAATTTTTGTTAGAATCGCCGAACAACGAGTCAGTGCAAAGAAAGTATGTAGATACTTAAAACTCAGAAATTCCCTCAAATGAGAGGGTGGGTTGATAAGTCGTGCACTTATCACCCAAACTTATTTATTCCAATTACGATAGAATTAAGATGGCGAGTGACAGCGAAATACGCGTGATTTGTAAAAGCAGATTTTTAATGTCGTTGTAACACGCGAATCCGCTTTCGCTCTTAAATTTATATTCCTAGATAGGGGAGTATCTAGGGTCGTCCAAGGAGGCAATATGGTTGCAAAATTGATTCTCTTGCTTGGAATACAATCTCAACTTTCTTTTTAATATTTTTTAATATGTAATTTTTTTTGTTTTTGAACTAAGGCAACATGCGAAATTATGGCGGGAAAAGTGTTTACACTTCCAATTAAGTAAACTACTCTAAAGTGGCAAGTAGAGCCTCTCCCTAAGCTCACTCTAAGCAAGTGGAGGCCTAGAATAATTAGGGAGAGGAAGTGAAGAATGCTGAAAATAAGCAAATAGAAATGCAAACAAGATATGCGAAGAAGGCAACTAGATAATTGATAAAGTGTTTAACAAAAATGCCTAGTAGAGGAATGCTTCTACTACTAGATAATTGAAATAAACAAAGAAAACACAAATCCTCTAAATAGATGGTGAAGAAGAGGGCTTCTTGCTCCAAGGTTGGTGGCTCCCAAGCTTGAAAAGAATCCTTCAACTCCTTCCTTGCAGAACTCCGCCAAGGTGATGTCCTCCAAGGCAAGCCTTAGGGGGGCGTGCCCTAAGTTTTTCTCCAAGGGTGGACGTCCACCGTAAGTCCTCCTTTGCCGGGCCGTCCTCCTTGAAGTGGAAGAGTCCTCCTCCTTGGCGTGGCTCAAGTTGAAGAGAGTGGGGAGAAGAAGGCACCAAAGGGGCTGGTGATGTGCCCTTTTAATCTCCTTCTCTACTCCTTCTTCTTGGCCGTAGGTATAGGTGGTTTAGGTAGGAAAATATACTAAGGGAGGATGCCCCAAAAATGGTGGTAGGTGGTGGCCTTTTATAGAATAGGAGGGGGGCTATGGTGACCTTTGAAATGGATGGCTAGGATGGAAGGAGGGAGGTGGTTAAGGATCCAATGGCCAAGGGTGTTTGGCGCCACCTTAAGGGACACCTAAGGGGTGGTTATGTGTGTTGACACCCCTTGATATTGGCGCCAAAATGGCTTCTAGAAGAGGGTCTAAGTTGGCGCCAAGAAGGATTCTAGAAGGGGGGTTAGGTGGATGGCTAGGATGGCTTATGTGGGTAGGTGTAGGGTGGATTAAGGGGCTGAAAGTGGCGCCAATATAGAGGTGGTTAGGGGTGGTTTTTGGCGCCAACTTGAGGTGTCTTTTGGTGGAGATAATGGGGTGAAGGGATGGCTAGGAGGTGGTGCCAACTTGAGTAGGGTAGCTAGCTTAGGTAGGCTTGAGTTGGTGGAGCTAGCCAGGGTTGATTTTGGAGGTAATGAATGGCCAAGGAGCTGGTTGTTAGCTAAGCTAAGCTAAGCTAAGATAAGCTAAGCTAGCTTAGCTAAAGGTGGAGTAGAGGAGAAGGTGTTGGAGCTAGGGTTTGGAGGAAGGAGCTGAGGAGAAGAAGTCTGGAGCTGGAGCTGGAGCTGGCTGCTGCTGAAGAGGCTGGCATGGGGCTACTCTAGCTGGCTTAGCTTGCTAGTTCTTTGCTAGCTACTAAGCCAAGCTAAAGTGAGCTAGCTTCTACCAAAATGAGCTGAGGTGAGCTAGGTCTGGTGCTCCCGGGGAGAATCAAGCTGGTTGAGGCAGCTAAGGTAGCTTAGCTCAACTGAGTTGAGCTAAGCTGAGTCCCCGGGAGCTGGACTTGAGCTTCCTAAGCTGAGATGAATTCTTCTTCAGCTGGCTGGAGTTGAGTGGAGCTGAATGTAGCTGGATCTGAGCTGGGGTGAACTCCTGTCAACTCAGCTGAGCTAGCTAGAGCTCCCTGTGAAGTAGTGGGAGATGAGATGAGCTAGACTCAGCTAAGTTGAGCTGGATCTGAGCTGACTTGAGCTAGGGTGAGCTAAGATGAACTCTCTTGAGCTGCCATCCAGCTGAGATTAGCTGAATGGAGCTGGGATGAGCTAACCCTAGTTCAAGTAAGCTAGGTTCCAGCTGCGGTGAGCTAGATCAAGCTGAGGTGAGCTGGATCAAGCTGAGGTGAGCTGGATTAGGCTGAGTTCCAGCTAGTCTGGGCTTCTCCTTCACCAATTGCCTTCTTGAGTGCTAGGGTTTTAGGGATCTGTGCATCTGTACATCCCTAACACTCACAAAAACTCATTAAAATGACAATAAAAAATGCAATGCATGCCTATCCTAATTTATGCCTAAATGCAGCCCAAAAACCCGTTTGCAGAGTAAAATCCTAAGAGCTAGGTTAGTTTTAAAGCATAAAAATGATGATAAACTGGCGTTTATCACACCCCCATGCTTATCTTTTGCTAGTCTCTTAGCAAAACATTAATTTTTTTGGAAAACGGAATTTTTGGGAAATCTAATTTTTTTTTGACTTTTGAGGAGAAAAAGAGATTAAGGGACCTTGGTAGATTAAAACACAGGAGATACGGGATTTGTTGAAGATATACATCAGGATTTGTTTTTTTAATCCAACCATTAGATAGAACAGGATCAATATATCCTCAGAAAATTCACAAATTAACCCCTTGTTAATTCAGATGACTTGAAATGTTTATTTTTAGGATTTTTCTGGCTCGTGAATCTGATTCACAACTTGCAAATTCCTTTAAAACCTTGTGTCTGTGCTTGTGAAAAGCCAACCTTTATAAGGACGTGTTATTATTATTATTATTTTTTTTTTTTTTCTCTCCCCCATGCTTATTTTTAGCTTAGTCTTACGACAGATGTGTCGGTATCATCATTCCCGTTACCATTCCTCGAGGGGGCTCTGGCGCCAGTACTTCGGGATAGCACTATCCATGACACCACCCAGGAGCTCACAACCCCAAAACACGATGCGGTGAAAAGGGGCGCTCCAAGCAAACTCAAGCTCTTGCTCCGACGCTATAGGTAGAGCACCGTCCAAGACACTTGAGCTGCTGAAATGCGCTTTAATGCTCTGTCTAAAGATATGAAATATAGATATAGAGCAGCACCGAGGCGGTAACATGTTGACATCGTGTCCTCAAAGAAGGTTTTTTTCCTTCTTCTCGACGGTGGGAACTCAAACCAATGATCTGCTTCAGACTTTTACTAAATCCAAACAAGGGAGTTTTTTCAAATTTTTAGTTATTTTTAAGTGTTGGCTTGTGTGTGAAAATTGACACAAGAAGTTTCTCAAGAACCACAGGTTTTTGAATCAAAAACTAAGTCAAATACTTTCCATATTACAAAATAGGATCAAGTCACCTGAACTATCATGAGTTCAGGTGGAATTTTAGAGAAGGATATCTGATCTAGTCTAAAATAGACCCTGGAATTCTAATGATCAGATCCATATCCTCATCCTTAGTTTGTTAAAGATTAAATCCCATTGTACCAGAAGTGAATTTTTCGACCGTAGTCCCGATTTCAAAATTTTTCCTCAAAAAGTTTTCAATATATATATATATATTTTTTTTTTTTTTTTTTGGTATGCAAGCAGGAAATAAATTAAAGAAAATTGCATGTTTTTAGGTTTTAAACATCCTAAATCGATCGTAAAAATTTAAAAACACCCCCCCATGCTTAAGATATGCCATGTCCTCATGCATTAGGAGGGAAAAGGAATCACCTTAGTGAAGAACGGTCAGGTTTAGGATGAATAAAACCTGGAAAAAGAAGAAAAAAAAAAAAGAAAGCAAGAAAAAAAATGATGGGTTACCTCCCATCCAGTGCTATCTTTTACGCCATTCAGCCGGGCGTGAAGGTATGCACAGAAGACGGAAAATCATGTAAATAATTGGACACTTGGATGCCCGCAAAAAAATTGTCTTCGTCTAGATCCCTAGAAAATTGATTAGAAATAATATTGGGATCAAAGTGAGATGGAAATTGATAAGTGTGGCCCGAGTCTGGCCATGGTTTTAATTCAGGTTGGGTGCCAAACTCGGGCGGGGTTGGTGGCAGGTCCGTAAGAAAGGGATCGGGGAAGGAATGGTGAGTTAGTGTGGAAAAATTAGGTGCGTGAATAGTGGGTGGGTTAGGGGGGGTATCAGGAACAAATTTGGAGTCAAGACAAGTTTCCGGATCACAGATCTCGCCGACCACTGAGTCTGAATCAGAGTCCTCAAAAAAACTGTGGTCGGTAAGGGTATCTATTAACATTGTCTCCTCCACCATATTAGAAATTTCAGCATCTGAGTCCTCAAAGAAGTTATCATCATGGAATCTCCTGGAGGATTTAAAAATATCTAAGGTGATAGTTTGGCCTGCACAGTTGATATCCATTTTGCCTGTGTGGCAATTGATATTTGCCTTTGCAGTAGCCAAAAAGGGGCGTCCAAGGATTATCGGGGAGTCCAGTAATGATTCGGGTGCCTCAATGTCAAGAACCAGAAAGTCTGCAGGGAAGACACAATTCTGGACCTTGACTAATACATCCTCGACAATCCCACGAGGTTTGATTGTAGATCGGTTGGCTAATTGCAGGGTAACCTCGACGGGTTTTAATTCACCGATCTGAAATTCTTCGAATAAACTTGTGGGAATAATATTTACAGAGGCACCAAGATCAAGGAGGGCGCGATTAAATGTAGTGTCATCAATAATTACAGAAATTAAAGGCGCCCCCGGATCTTTCATCTTAGGAGGCAGCTTACTCTGTATGACAGAGCTTACTGTCTCCGAAAGATGCACCTGTCCTAGATTTTTGGCCTGCCTTTTAGGAGTACAAATCTCCTTTAAAAATTTAGCATAGGCAGGTATATATTTAATGGCATCTAGGAGAGGGATATTGATATGAACTTGCCCAAATAGCTCCATGAGTTCTTCTGTAGTGGGCTCAGATTTCTTTCTTTTGTTGGTGGTAGGGTAGAGAGCTTGTGGGAAAGGGATAGGAATCTTGTCTTGAGATTTTTGTTGCTCTTTTTCTTCCTGATGGGGAGGTGGGGAGTCAACTTGCACATGTATCTTACCAGGTTCGTGCGAAGGCTCGGGGTCAATGGTGGTTTTCCCACTCCTCAAGGTAACTGCATGTGCAGTCGGATTATTATTTGGCGGAGGTGGGGGGGCCTGTGATTGCAGGAACCTGGGCGGCTGCTGAGGTGGATTAGGAGGAGGCTGATTTGGATAATGTGGATTTCTGCCCATATAATGGTTCCCTTGGTGATTGGGATTGGGTATGGGTTGGGACGGAAGATGTCCTACAGGTCTTTGCGTGGGAGCAACCCCAATCTGATTGTTCAGATTTGTGATGTTGCGGGTTACTTCCGTCATTTTTGTTTGCATATCCTGCAGGGTCCGTAGCATCTGGGCATTGATATCTTGTTGGGATGGCCCAGGATGGAAATTTGGATTCGACCCATACCCATTAAAATGATATGGTTGGGAGGAAACTTGATTATTCCAGGAGTAGTTCGGGTAATTTTTCCAATTGGAAGAATTTTTAAAGGGCTCCTGGATGGCAGAAATATTTTGGGTGGGGTTAAGATCTGGATAATTGAAATTCCCCAGTGAATCATGGGCAACCTCAGAATAATCAGCAGGAGTGGTGTTGAGATTGTGCAAATTTTCTCTTCGTGGAAAGTTAGGTTGGGTTAGATGTGGGTGTGGAGCTTGAGTTGAAGTGGCTAGTCTTTCCTCAATTTTCTTTTGATTAATATGCATCTGGTCGAGTTTTTGAGCAATCAATTGAAGATCGTCTTGGGTGACAGGGATAGATTGAGTGCCTATTTCATGAACACCGAACTGCGGGTTTTGGGTTCTGCAAAATGTGTTCATGGAAGCTTGATTAAATGAGTTTTCACTCATTTCTTCGAACAGGTCATAGGCACTTTCTGCATCTTTATTTAAAAAGTTGCCGCCACACGAGGCGTCGACAAACTGTCGGATTTGATCTTCTAATCCATGATAGAAGATTTGCACGAGCTGCCATAAAGGAATCTCGTGGTGCGGGCAACTTCTTAAAAGGTCTTGAAATCTTTCCCAAGAATCATGGAAAGTTTCACCAGATTTTTGGTGAAAGGTCGTAATAGATCTTCGTAAGGAATTGGTACGACCTATGGGAAAGAATTTCTTGAGGAAGGCACTCTTGAGTTGAGGCCATGTTGTAATGGGTCGGCCAATGGTCCTGAACCAATAAGCGGCCTTATCTTTAAGAGATAATGGAAAAAGCCGCATCAGCCATATGTCTTCTTGCACATTTCGGGAACGGGTTGTCTGTGCAAGAAGAATTAGTTCTTCAAGGTGGCTGAAAGGGTCTTCCCTAGGAAGGCCATGAAAGTGTTTAATCAGGTTCAGGACGGCTGGCTTGATCTCAAAGTCCCCCTCCGGTATGACCACCCCTTGTCGTTCCTCATAATAAGACGGATCATAGAAATCTTTTAGAGGAACAACAGGCTGCTGACGGGGTGGTGGGTTTGGCCTTGGATTGCCTAGGTTTTGGATGTTCCTAGTCAATGTTTGTTGATTGGAATTTAATTTATTAATTTGATCGGCCATCAATTTTAAAAGATCAGGTAGGGGGTCTTGATGTTGTGTGTGGGGCAACTCAAGATTGGGGAGCTCCAAGTGTGGAAAGTTACTGGTGGTTGGGTTTTGGGTGGAAGGGTTAGAATTAGGGTTAGAGGTGGGGTTAGAGTTAGACGTGGAAGGGTCAGTGGACCTATTTTGTTGTGTTTCCATTTTTTTAGGAGAAGACAGAAAAAGTGGTCTTTTTACGTGGGGGGCGAAATCAAATGGTCCTTCCAAGTGCGGATTTTGAGACCGTCGCCCGTGCATAAAATGGAAGAACGGGGAGGGGAGGAGAAGAGAAAGAGATGAGAGAAAGTGTGCAATTCAAACAAACAAAACTAGACCTAACTTAATTGTGACTCCCTAATAATAACCTAAGACTTGGTCTATATAGGAAATAAGTAGTCAATAGTGAATACCCGTTCTATCAACAAATCTAGCCAAGTTGCTTAAGGGGAGGTTTGGGCCCAAACGTTTCCCAGGGAAAACCCCAGGTGCTTGTACAAACCCGTGCCTGGTCGTTTGACACGGCCCCTCAGCCTGAACACCAGATATAGATGACAGAATTGGTACTAACTAAAGAAAACTTAAGACCTAAATAGCAAGCCTAAGTTGATAAAGCCTTAGGGGTCAAGTTGCTACAAATTTTAATTAGGTCTAGGATTCTATAGTGCACACGGAATGTGGAGGGCGTTTATTGGGTTGTTGCCCTGTTATTTGATTTTTTTTGTGTGTGTGCAGGAATTGGAGAGTGGCTCCAATGAAAATCAAGTTGTCACACAATTTTTTTATATTTTTGTCTTTTAGGATGTGATTTAATTAAATGAATTTTAGAGTTTTTCTCTTTAAGTTTTCAAACAAGTTTGAAAGTTCACAATCAAAGGAAAGACAAGTTGTATGTGTGATTGTATATTTCCTTTTAATTGAGTCTCTAAAGAGAAAGAAGAAACCCTAAACCAATTATCCCTGAGACAGAAATTTAACTACCAATGAATTATTTTTAGCTTTCAGAATTAAGTAGTGGTCCAAACAAGTCAAACAACACAACTAATTTTAAGAAAATCAAACAAGGATTCCAGAAAAGATTTTTGTAAGATTTTAGGAATTTGTTTGATAATAGTTTTGAATTTTTAATTGTACTGGTGTCAAAGTCCAGAAATAATACCCGTGGGTATTATAGACTTTTCAGTATTACCACCGACCTCAAAAAATTTTTATGATTTTATATGATATGTAAAATTTCACAGGGATTCCAACAAGATAAATTTCACAAAAATTGGATGAGTATAAAAATTCTGAAAATTCGCGGACAGTAGCAAAACAGGAAGATTAGAGGGTGTGACCCCTCTGTAATCCACGAATTTTTAAAAATTAAATACAGATCCAATTGATCTGAAATTTGGAACAGATGTTCCAAACTTAATTGGGAATCACTCTATGAAATTTTATGATTTTAGGAGGCCTGTGGTGTTAGGAATCGATTTTTCAAGTCTGGACAAAAATCCAGATCCGAAAAATAGAACACCAATACTTGCAATGGAATGGTGCTAAAGAAGCATACAAGCAAACAATGATTTTAAAATGCACCACTCCACTTAATTTAAGTGTTTAGGGTCCTGAAAGCCAAGTTTAATATATTTTTGGTAGTTTTAATTAATTATGTGACTAGAAAGAGGAACCAACCTGAATTTTCGCGGGAAGAAAAGGATCTTTAAGCTCGCGCTTCCAGATTCCCGCTTTCCCGCTGTAGTTCCTGCACACACAAAAGAAAGAAAGAGAAGGGGATGAGATCCACTTCAAGCAAGAGAAAATGAGTTAATGCAAAGCCATGCCTCCCCGGCAACGGCGCCAAAAAGTGACAGCGAAATACGCGTGATTTGTAAAAGCAGTTTTTTAACGTCGTTGTAACACGCGAATCCGCTTTCGCTCTTAAATTTATATTCCTAGATAGGGGAGTATCTAGGGTCGTCCAAGGAGGCAATATGGTTGCAAAATTGATTCTCTTGCTTGGAATACAATCTCAACTTTCTTTTTAATATTTTTTAATATGTAATTTTTTTTGTTTTTAAACTAAGGCAACATGCGAAATTATGGCAGGAAAAGTGTTTACACTTCCAATTAAGTAAACTACTCTAAAGTGGCAAGTAGAGCCTCTCCCTAAGCTCACTCTAAGCAAGTGGAGGCCTAGAATAATTAGGGAGAGGAAGTGAAGAATGCTGAAAATAAGCAAATAGAAATGCAAACAAGATATGCGAAGAAGGCAACTAGATAATTGATAAAGTGTTTAACAAAAATGCCTAGTAGAGGAATGCTTCTACTACTAGATAATTGAAATAAAGAAATAAAACACAAATCCTCTAAATAGATGGTGAAGAAGAGGGCTTCTTGCTCCAAGGTTGGTGGCTCCCAAGCTTGAAAAGAATCCTTCAACTCCTTCCTTGCAGAACTCCGCCAAGGTGATGTCCTCCAAGGCAAGCCTTAGGGGGGCGTGCCCTAAGTTTTTCTCCAAGGGTGGACGTCCACCGTAAGTCCTCCTTTGCCGGGCCGTCCTCCTTGAAGTGGAAGAGTCCTCCTCCTTGGCGTGGCTCAAGTTGAAGAGAGTGGGGAGAAGAAGGCACCAAAGGGGCTGGTGATGTGCCCTTTTAATCTCCTTCTCTACTCCTTCTTCTTGGCCATAGGTATAGGTGGTTTAGGTAGGAAAATATACTAAGGGAGGATGCCCCAAAAATGGTGGTAGGTGGTGGCCTTTTATAGAATAGGAGGGGGGCTATGGTGACCTTTGAAATGGATGGCTAGGATGGAAGGAGGGAGGTGGTTAAGGATCCAATGGCCAAGGGTGTTTGGCGCCACCTTAAGGGACACCTAAGGGGTGGTTATGTGTGTTGACACCCCTTGATATTGGCGCCAAAATGGCTTCTAGAAGAGGGTCTAAGTTGGCGCCAAGAAGGATTCTAGAAGGGGGGTTAGGTGGATGGCTAGGATGGCTTATGTGGGTAGGTGTAGGGTGGATTAAGGGGCTGAAAGTGGCGCCAATATAGAGGTGGTTAGGGGTGGTTTTTGGCGCCAACTTGAGGTGTCTTTTGGTGGAGATAATGGGGTGAAGGGATGGCTAGGAGGTGGTGCCAACTTGAGTAGGGTAGCTAGCTTAGGTAGGCTTGAGTTGGTGGAGCTAGCTAGGGTTGATTTTGGAGGTAATGAATGGCCAAGGAGCTGGTTGTTAGCTAAGCTAAGCTAAGCTAAGATAAGCTAAGCTAGCTTAGCTAAAGGTGGAGTAGAGGAGAAGGTGTTGGAGCTAGGGTTTGGAGGAAGGAGCTGAGGAGAGGAAGTCTGGAGCTGGAGCTGGAGCTGGCTGCTGCTGAAGAGGCTGGCATGGGGCTACTCTAGCTGGCTTAGCTTGCTAGTTCTTTGCTAGCTACTAAGCCAAGCTAAAGTGAGCTAGCTTCTACCAAAATGAGCTGAGGTGAGCTAGGTCTGGTGCTCCCGGGGAGAATCAAGCTGGTTGAGGCAGCTAAGGTAGCTTAGCTCAACTGAGTTGAGCTAAGCTGAGTCCCCGGGAGCTGGACTTGAGCTTCCTAAGCTGAGATGAATTCTTCTTCAGCTGGCTGGAGTTGAGTGGAGCTGAATGTAGCTGGATCTGAGCTGGGGTGAACTCCTGTCAACTCAGCTGAGCTAGCTAGAGCTCCCTGTGAACTAGTGGGAGCTGAGATGAGCTAGACTCAGCTAAGTTGAGCTGGATCTGAGCTGACTTGAGCTAGGGTGAGCTAAGATGAACTCTCTTGAGCTGCCATCCAGCTGAGATTAGCTGAATGGAGCTGGGATGAGCTAACCCTAGTTCAAGTAAGCTAGGTTCCAGCTGCGGTGAGCTAGATTAAGCTGAGGTGAGCTGGATCAAGCTGAGGTGAGCTGGATTAGGCTGAGTTCCAGCTAGTCTGGGCTTCTCCTTCACCAATTGCCTTCTTGAGTGCTAGGGTTTTAGGGATCTGTGCATCTGTACATCCCTAACACTCACAAAAACTCATTAAAATGACAATAAAAAATGCAATGCATGCCTATCCTAATTTATGCCTAAATGCAGCCCAAAAACCCGTTTGCAGAGTAAAATCCTAAGAGCTAGGTTAGTTTTAAAGCATAAAAATGATGATAAACTGGCGTTTATCAGCGAGGACTTGAAAGACAAATCCACATTTTAGTGGATACACGGGCTAATTAAGTCCAAAGACCTGAGGGGTCTTTGTGTTCAGATCCTGATGTAAAATTTCTTAAGATTGAAAAGTCCTAATTTCCAACTAATCCTTCCTAATTTTGATTTTTTTTTATATATATAAATAAGAAGATAAAAATAATTTACATGAATTTCACAAAGCTGACCAAATGATTCAAAAATGAATCCACCCCCCATGCCTAGCTGATGCAATGTCATCATTGTAAAAGAGACATGAAAGAAAGAGTAGAATATGAAAGATGTCACCTGAATATAAAGCTCGTATCAGCCTTGTGTCATATGTACAAATGCTGAGTTTAATGTCGTCAGCTAGGCGAAGTCCAGCCAAAGAAGTCACAGAATGGCTAGAGCAACTGAGTCTGAGACGGGTTCTGGAAGAATACGGTCAACAACAGGCTTCAGACATTGACCGTTGACTTTAAATGTGTTACCCATCTTTAGGTCAGAAATCTAAATGGCTCCATTTGGAAAAATATGGTCAATTATGAATGGGCCATTCCATTTAGATCTAAGTTTTCCAGGAAAGAGCTTAAGTTTAAAATCGATTAACCAGACCTTCTGGTTTGGCTCAAAGCTCTTGCAGGAAATCAGTTGATCATGTAGAGCTTTGGTCCGAGCCTTGTAGATCTTGGCATTCTCATAAGCATCATTTCTAGGCTCCTCCAACTCAGATAGTTGGAGTTTCCTAGTCTTCCCAGCTAGATTTAGATCTAAATTGCATTGTTTGATTGCCCAGAATGCCCTGTGTTCAATCTCTATGGGTAGATGGCATGCCTTTCCAAACACCAAATGGAATGGAGACATGCCGATGGGCATTTTATACGCCGTATAGTAGGCCCAAAGAGCGTCCTCAAGCTTTTGAGTCCAATCTTTGTGATCAGACCTAACCATTTTCTGCAAAATGTTCTTGATCTCACGATTGGAGATCTCAGCTTCACCATTCGTCTGGGGATGGTAAGGTGTGGAAATTCGGTGATTAACCCCATATTTGGCCAATAAATTCTGGAATTGAGCATTAGTAAAATGAGTGCCACCATCACTGATGATAGCCCTCGGAATCCCGAACCTATTGAAAATATTTTTCTTGACAAAATTGATGACCACCTTGTGGTCATTGGTTCAAGTGGGAATCACCTCAATCCATTTGGACACATAATCAACAGCAACAAGAATGTATTGATGTCCAAATGAAGGGATAAAGGGTCCCATGAAATCGATGCCCCAAACATCGAAAATTTCGATAGGAAGAATAGGGTTTAGGGGCATCATGTCTCTCTTAGTTATGCTCTAGATTGCCTGACATCGAGAACATGACCTTGAGAAATCTTGGGCATCTTTGAATAAAGACGGCCAATAGAAACCAGATTGCAAGATTTTTGCAGCCGTCTTTTTCCCGGAGAAATGTCCACCACACCCATATGCATCGGCGAATAATATGATAAGAGCTAATGCGATACAGTTCAGGGTCCTCCCAGAAGTAGTATTTGGCCTCAGATTTAAGTCTATCCCATTGTTGCTTGGTCCAATCCTAGGGGATTTGACCAATGGCCAAATACTTAACAATGTCAGCAAACCATGGGGTGTGGACACCTAAAACTATGAGAATAGTTTCATCCGGAAAAGTGTCAACAATCGGAATGTCCGGACAAGAAGAATCACCTAGGAGTCTCTAAAAATGATCCGCTACCACATTTTGTACCCCAGTTTTATCCTTGATTTCAAGATCAAATTCTTGAAGAAGAAGAATCCAACGAATAAGTTGGGGTTTAGCATCCTTTTTAGCCAAGAGATGTCTCAAGGCCGAGTGGTCGGTACAGATGATAACATGAGACCCTAAGAGATAAGCCCTAAATTTTTCCAAAGCAAACACTACAACTAGTAATTCCTTTTCAGTAACAGTGCAATTTCTCTGGGCTTCATCCAGAGTTTTACTAGCGTAGTAGATGATAGAGGGCTTTCGATCAATTTTCTGACCCAGGACAACCCCGACTGCATAATCAAAAGCGTCGGTCATGATCTCAAAAGGGGCTGTCCAAATTGGTGGTTGCAAAACTGAAGCACAGGTGACTTCCATTTTCAAGAAATCAAATGCTTTTCGGCAAGATTCGTCAAAAACGAATGGTGTTTCTTTGGCAAGAAGATTTCTCAGAGGACAATCAACCTTCGAGAAATCCTTGATGAATCTTCAAAAAAATCCCACATGGCCAAGAAATGATCGGATTTGTTTAGCAGATGTGGGAGGAGGAAGTTTAGCGATAGCATCAACATTAGCTTTATCCACTTCAATTCCTCGTTCAGAGATTACATGACCCAAGACGATGACCTCTTGGGTCATAAAATGACTCTTTTCCCAGCTAAGGACCAATCGTGTTTTGATACATCACTTACGAATCATTTCCAAATTAGCCAAACAAGAGTCAAATGATTCTCCGAAAATAGAGAAATCATCCATGAACACTTCCATAAACTCTCCCACCATGTCAGAAAATATGGCTAGCATACACCTTTGAAAAGTCGCAAGTGCATTGCATAACCCGAAAGGCATCCTACGAAAAGAAAAGGTTCCGTACGGACAGGTGAAAGTAGTTTTTTCCTAATCCTCGGGATGGATAGGAACTTGGTTGTATCCCGAGTAGCCATCAAGAAAACAGAAGTATTTCTGCCCGACTAATTTTTCCAAGATTTGATCAATGAAGGGCAGGGGAAAATGATCCTTTTTAGTGGTTGTGTTCAGCTTCCAGTAATCAATACAAACTCTCCAAGAGGAAGCTCATCGAGTTGTGACAGATTCTCCTCTCTCGTTAGTCACAACAGTAATCCCAGCTTTCTTCGGAATAATTTGAACGGGACTTACCCAAGGACTATCAGAGATTGGATAAATAATTCCTGCATCGAGCCACTTGATGATTTCTTTTTTGACCGCTTCTCGCATATTTGGATTCAATCTCCTCTGCATCTGGCAAGAAGGGCGGGATCCATCATCCAAGAATATTCTATGATTACAGTAAGATGGCTCAATCCCCCTGAGGTCATGAATGGTCCAACCAATTGCCTCCTTATGTTCCTTTAGGACCTTGATCAATTTAATCTCTTACTCTTTTGTCAATTTAGCACTGATGATCATAGGGAGCGTATTCTGAAGTCCTAAAAATTGATATTTCAAATTCTCGGGCAATGGTTTCAATTCAAGCTAGGGTGGGTTGATGATTGATGGTAGGGTAGATGCTGAAGATTCAACAAGAGGAAGAGGTTGTGGGTGAACAAAATCAATAACCTCTTCCGAAGATGTCAGGTCAGCCATAGAGGGTTGCAGGTCAATTTCATCATCCAAAGAGGAACTTTCGATTAAAGAAACCATCAAACAAGTTTCAATATTATCATTATCCTCATCAAGTTCCTCAATAAATCCACAATCCTAAAATTTATTGATCGCCTTAAAAATATCCAATTTCATTCGTTGGTCCCCAAAGGCGATTTCCATGATACCTCTTTCACAATTAATGTTGGCCTTAGCGGTAGCCAGGAATGGACGCCACAGAATGATGGGCGTGTTCCTCAAATTATCAGGTACATCCATGTCAAGGACAAGGAAATCTACAAGAAAATAGAAATCCTTGACCTTAACTATAACATCTTCAATAACGCCTCGCGGGTTTGTGACCGAGCGATCCGCTAACTGTAGCATTACTGAAGTTGGTTGAAGTTCACCTAATCCAAACTTCTCGTAGAGAGAAGTCGGAATTAGGTTGATGGATGCACCAAAATCCAAAAGTGCTCTATCAAATGTGTAATCTCCGATAACGCAAGAAATCAATGGAGCACCAGGATCTCTCTTTTTCTGAGGGAGGTAGTGTAGGATAACAGAACTAGCCTGCTCGGAGAGTACCATCTTCCTCGGAATAGATTCTCTCGACTTACGCTTTTGTGTGCATAATTCCTTTAAAAATCTTGCGTAAGCCGGTATGTGCTTGATAACATCAAGGAGCGGGATATTGATCTCAACATTCTTAAATAGATTCAGAAGCTCCTCATTGCTATCAACAGACTTCTTCTTCTTTGATTTGGTTAAGGCTTCAGGAAAAGGAACATGAGTCAGATCTTTGGAATCAGGTTCCTGAGCCTCTCCTCTAGAATTCTCCTTTCTCTCCTCAGGTTCTTCTGGATTCAAAAGATCAGAATATTTTGGTTGTGGATCCTGAGTCTGCTTACCACTCCTCAAAGTGACAGAATTTGCAGATGCGTAAAAATTTGGGTCTTGGGGAGGGTTAGGAAAGATTGGAGGGGCTTGATTAACCATGAATTGTTGATTTGCAGAAGAAGATGAGGAACCCTGCTCAACCACCTGAGCATGTGCGTGTGGGTCCCTCTGATTTCCGTACCCATGGGCTTGATTGTCCGAATTCATAATATTTCCCGGGTTGGGTACAGGTTGGGATGGTAGAGATCCGAGTTGATGAGAGTTAGCAATG
Source organism: Thalassia testudinum (assembly GCA_037157565.1). Lineage (NCBI taxonomy): Eukaryota > Viridiplantae > Streptophyta > Magnoliopsida > Alismatales > Hydrocharitaceae > Thalassia > Thalassia testudinum. The sequence goes on from JAZHRO010000039.1 coordinate 93,460,379, forward strand.
AGCCCGGATTACAAGTTATCCAGCGAGCTTTTCATTTGCTGCATGAGCTGGAGCATGGATCCATGCATCTCTACCATTTGACGGTTCAAATCAGCCTGCCCTGCAAGTTGACGGGCATTCCAAGCCGGCTGATTGAACTTATTCGGAGGCAACTGAGTATATACTTGACCCTGACCCATTGGTGGTTTCGGAGCATAGTTGCCGGGTCGGAATTGGGTCTGTTGCCCTGGATTTTTCCAAGAGAAGTTAGGGTGGTTTCTCCAACCTGGATTATAGGCATTCGAGTAGGGGTTGGATCTAACATTCTCTTGAACAGCGCAGACATCCTCATAGGGTGAGGATGGAGAGAAAGAAAGGGAAGGATCAGAAAAACTAGGATTAAAGGCCCCAGTTGGGAACCTGTGGGGTTCCAAAAAATGCTGACTCACAGGTTGAGCCGCATCGAGTTGATTCACGAACTCCCATCTAGAAGGAGCTCGTGAGGAATGGAATCCCAAATTTTGGGATTGAGTGGATCGAGAGTTGTTCATAGAATTGCCATCCATCCACTCTTCCATTCTTTTAACAACCAAGTCCACCTTATCAAGTTTGTTGCAAATCAATTCCATATCAAATGAATGAGAGACATGGACTTCATTGACATTTGATCTGGGCTGCTGGGACCGGTTAAAAGTATCCATGGAGGCATGATTAATTGAATTCTCACTCATTTCCTCAAATAAATCATGTGCACTATCTGCATCTTTATTGAGGAAATTGCCTCCGCAAGAAGCATCCACATGATTTCTGAGTTGCTTTGTCAACCCATGATAGAAGATCTGCACGAGTTGCCATTTTGGCACCTCGTGGTGTGGACACCTCCGCAATAAGTCCTGGAATCGCTCCCAGGCCACATGAAACTGCTCCCCCGGCCACTGGGTAAAAGTAGTGATTGCTCGTCTCAAAGCATTGGTACGTCTGACTAGGAAGAATTTCTTCAGAAAGGCTGATTTCAACTCATTCCAAGTTGTAATTGGTCTTCCTATTGTCCTATACCAATGCACGGCCTTATCCCTAAGAGAGTGGGGGAAGAGCCTCATGATCATTTGCTCCTCGTTTACATTTCATGCCTTGGTGGTCTGGACCAATTTGCGCCTCCTAGAATGTTCTAATGGTCCTTCCAATTGGGGATTCAATGACCGTCTTCCCAGCATAAACTAGGAGAAGGTCGGAAGGACTGGGGATAGGGACCCTGCAGCACAACAAAACAAGGCTGTCCTTAAGTGGGGTAGCCTAAGGATCTACTGACTCCCAAAAGCCGCCTTAAGACTGTAAATGATTTACTCTACTTGCGTTTGTTTAATCCAACCAGTTAGAAGGAGGGACTGGGGAGAAGGTTCTTCCTTCGGCTTTCGCCGCTAGTTCCTAGTGTACCCCCCAGCCATGGTCGTTTGATGCTACTCCCCTAGCTAGACATCAGATTAATCAGTACAAGTAGGTTAATAAAAAATAATCTCAGACTAGGCCCTGAAGTGTGAATCAGACCTTAAGGCCAACGTCTACTCAATTTTATTAAGGCATGGGATTGTGGTGCTTATGGAATGTGATGGACCCTTAAAATGGGTTGTGCCCTTAATGATTGATTGAGATTTGTGTAAGTGTGTGCATAACCAGGGTTTTCAAGCAAGATTATTTGTGATGCGTGAATTTTAATGTTCAAATCTTGCTTAAGTAGCTTTTAGGGTTTCAAGTTAGGTGGATTGCAATCAAGTTTCTAGGCAAATCGAGTTGTAAAACACGGGTGAAGATTATTTTCCTTTAAAACCAGAAAGAAAGTGGAGTTCCTAGAATAGACCAAGATTTAAAACCCTAAGGTGGAGCTACTTTATGAGTTGGTTTTAAAAAGAGTGGTGCGGCCCAAACAACTCAAACAATTGGCCATAAATGCACCACTAAGTTAGGCACTCAAAGATGGTTAACCTAGAATGATTTCTACTCTTTTATGTGTTGCTTTGTGTGTAGCAGTTCCACAGATCAGAACACAGTTGAGTAGAAACAAATCATGTTGATTAAGTGCCTTGAATGTGGGTGTATGTTGTGTGTTTGTTGAAAATTACCCCACAAGATTATCTTTTTGTTTTTTTGTTTTTATAAATGAGGGTGGAATGAATGTGAGTGAGAATCCAAACAACCAAACTATTCCTAGGATTTATGCAAACACCTAGGTTAATTGGAATTTGGATTTAATGTGGTGAATGAAATCTATGGAGGGGGGAAGAATGGGGAGCACTTACAATTGTCTTCAACTGCACTTTACTCCAGTCTACCGCTTGTTGATTCCTTGATGGAGGGCTCTGCAAAACAGTAGACACAAGAGAAAGTAAGTTAGAAAACAATAAAGTGCAAGAAATGCGAAAAGAAGATCGGAAATCATTGCCTCCCCGGCAACGGCGCCAAATGTTGAACGTACGAATTGCTACGCTAACGTGTTTAGTTTCAAAACCTTGTCGTTGTAGCTTGAAAGCGAAGAATTCGTAAATAAACGCCAGTTTATCATCATTTTTATGCATTAAAACAAACTTAACTCTTAGGATTTTGCTACGCAAATGAGTTTTGGGGTTGTGAGCTCCTGGGTGGTGTCATGGACAATGCTATCCCGAAGTACTGGCGCCAGAGCCCCCTCGAGGATTGGTAACGGGAATGATGATCCCGACACATCTGTTGTAAGACTAAGCTGAAAATAAGCATGGGGGAGAAAAAAAAGAAGAAAGAATAAATAAATAAATTAACATGCAACTATAAATGTTGGCTTTTCACAAGCACAGGCACAAGGCTTTAAAGGATTTTTGCAAGTTGCGAATCAGATTCATGAGCCAGAAAAATCCTAAAAACAAAAATTTCAAGTCATCTGAATTAACAAAGGGTTAATTTGAGAATTTTCTGGAGGATATATTGATCCCATTTTGTCTAATGGTTGGATCCAAAAATAAATCCCAATGTTTATCTTTAACAAATCCCGTACCTCCTATGTTTTAATCTACCAAGGTCCCTTAATCTCTTTTTCTCCTCAAAAGTCGAAAAAATTAGATTTCCCAAAGATTCCGTTTTCCAAAAAAAAAAATTAAAGTTTTGCTAAGAGACTAGCAAAAGATAAGCATGGGGGTGTGATAAATGGCAGTTTATCATCATTTTTATGCATTAAAACAAACTTAGCTCTTAGGATTTTGCTATGCAAATGAGTTTTCGGGCTGCATTTATGCATCAATTAGGTTAGGCATGCATTGCACTTTTTATTATCTTTTTAATGTGTTTTTGTGAGTGTTAGGGATATGCAGATTATCAGAACTCCAAAACCCAAGCACTCAGGAAGGCAATTGGTGAAGAAGAAGCTCAGACTAATTGGAACTCAGCTTGATCCAGCTCACCATAGCTGGATTCCAGCTCACTTGAACTAGGGTTAGCTCATCTTAGCTCATCTCAGCTGAATGGCAGCTCAAGAGAGCTCATCTTAGCTCACCCTAGCTCAGGTCAGCTCAACCTAGCTGAGTCTAGCTCATCTCAGCACCCATTAGTCCACAGGGAGCTCTAGCTAGCTCAGCTGAGTTGACTGGAGTTCACCCCAGCTCAAGTCTAGCTACATCCAGCTCTACTCAACTTTAGCCAGCTAAAGATGACTTCATTCCAACTTTGGAATCTCAACTCCAGCTCCCGGGGACTCAGCTTAGTCAACTCAGTTGAGCTACGCTACCTTAGCTGCCTCACCCAGCTTGATCCTCCCCGGGAGCATTAGACCCAGCTCACCTCAGCTCATTTCAACAGAAGCCAGCTTGCTTTAGCTTGTCTTAGTAGCTAGCAAAGAACTAGCAAGCCAAGCCAGCTAAGATAGCTCCTTCCAACTCTCTTCAGCAGCCACCAGCTCTACTGCAGCTCAAGATGACTACCTCCAGCTCTTTTTCCTGAAAACCCTAGCTCCAAATGCCTCCAACTCTACTCCCTACTAGCTAAGCTAGCTAAGCTGCTTAACTTAACTAGTCCACCTCCATGGCACCAAAACCTACTACCCTACTACCTAAGCTCCAGCAAAAAGACCACCTACTCCTACTTTATTTTGGTGTCAACTATCCCTTCCATCACCACCCTACATCCACCATCAAAACCCATCTCCACCCTCCATTTTTTCCCTCCAAAATTGCCTTCTAGAAGGTATTTTTGGAGGGAAAACCAAGGCACCTCTTCATTTGCCTCCCATTTTTCCCTCCAAAAATATCCAAGCACCCCTTCATTTCCCTCCAAAAAAACACCATAACCACCCCCTTTCCCATCCTATAAATACCCTACCCTACCACCACATAATTCCCATCCTCCATTAGTGTATTTTGCTACCTATACCACCTATACCTACGGCCAAGAAGAAGGAGTAGAGAAGGAGATTAAAGGGGCACATCACCAGCCCTTTTGGTGCCTTCTTCTCCCCACTCTCTTCAACTTGGGCCACACCAAGGAGGAGGACTCTTCCACTTCAAGGAGGATGGCCAGGCAAAGGAGAAGGACATAGGGTGGACGTCCACCCTTGGAGAGAAGCTTAGGGCATGCCCCATTAGGGCTTGCCTTGGAGGACATCACCTTGGCGGAGGACAGCAAGGAAGGAGTTGGAGGATTCTTTTCAAGATTGAGAGCCACCAACCTTGGAGCAAGAAGCCCTCTTCTTCACCATCTATCTAGAGGATTTGTGTTTGCCTTTCTTTATTTCAATTTTCTAGTAGTAGAAGCATTCCTCTACGAGGCCTTCTTGTAAAACACTTTTTCATTTATCTAGTTGCCTTCTTTGCAATTTCTTATTTGCATTTCTACTTGCTTTATTTTTAGCATTCTTCACTCCCTCTCCATAATTATTCTAGGCCTCCACTTGCCTAGAGTGAGCTTAGGGAGAGGTTCTACTTGCCACTTAGAAGTAGTATTTTAAATTTGAAGTGTAGATCACCTTCCCGCCACCATTTTGCATGTTGTCTTAATTCAAAAATAAAAAAATGATATATTGAAAAATACCAAAAAGAAAGTTGAGATTTGTATTCCAAGCAAGAGAATCAATTTTGCAAACATTTGGCCTCCTTGGACGACCCTAGATACTCCCCTATCTAGGAATATAAATTTAAGAGTTGATCGATTTTGCACGTTACAACAACCTAATTAACAGACCGCGTAAAATCCGCCATCATTCTTGTTCAACAAATAAAATTTATACCGAAATTTGAATTCCAGGTCGAACACAGGGAAGCTACGTCGATCTATATTCACAATTATTTTTTTTTAGAATTTTTGACAAGTGAGTCCATAAAATTACAATGAAGCTATCAGACTAAAAGAAAGAGAGAGAGAGAAAGAGAACATGCATTCAATATTTCAAAATTTTTATACAATCAAACCAAATAAAATTACACTAGAAAGCGTGAAATCAGCTACACTAGAAAGTAGGAAAATTCTACACTAGAAAAGCTGTAAAGAAGAATGGGAGAGAGAAGTTATCCTCCTCGACGATCGCTTGGAGGACGAGCCGGACGGGATGACAGCTATACGAAGGAGGACGGAGCAGGACGATGGAGGACGAAGCAGAAGAACGGGAATGGAGCAGCATGTCGTCATCGTTGTGGGATCCACTTCCGAAGGGGGACGAAAATTTGGACTTTATCTCGCGAGGAGCATCCTAAGTGTGGGATAAGCTTCTCTTGAGCTTTGGAGAGGTAGAGAAGAGGAAGGGATGAGAATTTCATGTGGAGGGGGTCTCCTTTTATAGTTGCAAGGAGTGGGGGCAAATTGGTCATTACATCTTTAAAACATTAATAAGGGGTCTTTAGTGACGGATAAAACCGTCGCTAAAGCCCCAATGTGGGCATAGTGGCCGCTCCCCACACCCACCTCCTCGGCCGCTCACTCTCAACGCCTGCCGCACGTTCAGCCATCCACAGTCATCCGATCGCGAGATCGGATGTCTGTGATTGCACCTTCCCCGCTCGCTGCGCACCCGCCCCAACTCGTGCGATGCCGCGTGAGGCGCGGGTGTACAATAGCGCGTCATCGCTATTGAGCGCGGACGGCCACCCGATCAAGATCCGACGCATGCCCGCGCCCGCTCGCCCGCGCCCTTCGCCTCCTCGCTGCAGCTCGAACTCGTGTCTGCTGCTCGCGATAACGCCCTCGCCCATTGCATTGCGGAGCATGGATTGTCGAGCGGACAATTTGAGGTGCAGCCGTTCACAGCCGTTGGATCGAGATCCAACGGCTGAGAGGGGACGGATGCAAAGGCTTCAGTGGTTGCATGCGGGCATTTGGGCAGTCGAGATGGCACCACGTGGCGCCATCTTGCCTGTCCATCTTCTAGATGTTGTAGATGGTGCCACGGTGTCGGATTGACTCAATTTTTGGTCGTTAGGCTGCGATCGTCGATCCGAATTCATCCATGCGGTCAGATTTGTCATTTGAAGTGCGAATTTACACCATCCTAGCCCTTGATCTTCTAGGGTTCCCCAGTCAATATCTGATGCTACAGATGCCTGATTAAGGAGATCTTGGAGTCGTTGAACTCCAATCGTCGCCCTGATCACATCTGTCTGGTTGGATCTTCAATCCGAGGCCCTGGTAAAAGGTTTTCCCTATCCAAGCACATAAAAGGAGACAATTAACCTCCATTTTATTCAAACTACTCTAAATGCAAGATGATGCATGTTATGCAATATTTATATCATGCAATGCAATCCTATGCTTAAGAACATGCATAAATAGACATCTTAAGTAGTGTAAATGTGTTTACATCATATGCTATAAACAAGTAACCTCGTGAAATTTGTACTTCGTAAAATTCTCATATCAGGTTACATTCTGCTTGATCCAAAATTTAAGAACAGGAACGGTGAGCAGGTGAGTCGGAAATGGCTGTTGCGGATGATTTTTATCTCCAATGCGAGAATTGGAGGTGGAGTTTGTTCTTATATTCAGGATCCTAAAGTACGTTTGACATGCAGCTTCGAGGTTTTCCTAAATGTTGGCAAAAAAATTTTCAGTTTTGTCGTATCTACCCCCCCATGCTAAGTTCTTGCATGTCCTCATGCATGAATGTAAAAGAAAATAAATACAGCAGGGAGTAATTGGGTAGAGATCACCAGGAATTGCTCCTGAAATTTTAACGTTCAGCACCGACCAACCTGACAGTACTCAATATGGAAGAGAAATATGCTTAAAAGAAAAGTACACTATGTATAAACATGGCTATATATAGATGATGGATGTGGAGTAGATGCTAAGTTTAACGCCTCCAGCTAGGTGAAAACTCAATCAGATGTATTAGTTCTTGCATAGGAGCCGGTCAAGATTAAGAGAAAGATGTGCTCATATGCTCCTAGAATCAGTGGTTCGGAGATGCGAACCAGCTGTTTGTGCACCCCTACTCCAAAAAGTCTAGCTATAAGAAAGTGTGGAGTGGTGGTGGAAAATAGAGGATAATCAGAGGGGGGATCATGATGCTGATTCAGCTGATTTATCATGTCCCACAATTCAGTAGGAAGTTGTTGAGGTAGTAGATCAAAATGCATCTCAGAACCAGAATTTGAGTCATAAAGATCCTCATATCGATAAGTGACATTAAAGATCATGCCCTCTCCAGGCTCTGGATCATATGGGGGTATTCCTGAAAGTAGAAGACTTGTGGGGAGGTCACTGAAATCCTCGTCAAAAATTACTCCGTCCTCATTTGTACTAATATCTGATTCATCAGAAGCTGACTCTTCAGGCTCTAAGTCTAGCCATCCATTAGATTACTAGGATGATAGGTGCGTCCCCAGCTCATTCTACTCAAATCTTCACCCTCATATGCATTGGGTTCCTCAGTAATTCCTACCTAAGGTAGCATATTTATTTCTTCGGTCAAATCATCCATAGCTATTTCTGGTCTTTGGATGTCAGGATCAGGGATAGAAAGTGTCATCTCAGAATCTCTAACATCTGAATTAGGTATGTAGGTGAAAGAAGAGTGCAGACCAGAAGATGTTGGCTCTAGCACAAGTTCACCTACAATGGGCAATGGCTTAGGCTAACCAGTAGTGTCACATATAATGTTTGCCACAAGATCCATATCCTCAAATGGATCTACTTCCCTCATCATGGTTGGGTTATCTAACCCAAGAGGTATCTCCAAGGATTCAGGATAATCCGATTGTGGCTCAATCCCTGACATATCAGTCCTTTCCTCCTCAATTTCCTGAATGGAGTTCTCAGACAAACCCATTCGACATACTTCCTACTCCTGTCTCATATCCAAGCTAGATTCTTCTTCCCCTAAATGATCTTCCAGCATCTGCTCCCAAGAATCTTTTGTGTGTCCTTCCAGCGTAGTCGTTTCAGATTCTTCAAGGTCTTCAAGGCTATTTTCCACTTGATATCTCAAAAGCAATAGTTCTCGAGTTTCCCGATTTTGTCCAATTAGCCTTGTTATCCCTGCTGCTCCCTGAAGGAGCTCCATCACAGCTTGTTGATACGGAATCTAACTTTGTCTTTGGTTTAGTTCAGTGATAGCTTGGATTTCGTATAGGTAGAATGCGGCCTTCTCCTTAGCACTAGCTATAGCTCTCTGTATTTTGTAATGCGGTCGCATATGCACCGGTAGTTGTTTAGGGGTTCCAAGGGTTGAATCAGGTCTACCCATATTCCATGGGTGAGAAGCTGGAGTATGAAATCCATATCCTGCATTATAAGATGTGGTCCTTTGAGGGATCGACTGTTATGGGTCATAATATCCAATGTTAGGATATGGGATAACCATTTCGGTAACTCGAGGAGAAGGATCAGGCAAAGCGAAAAGTCATCTTCACCACCTTGGGTTTTGATCCAAAGGTTGAGTTGATTCACTAACCCAGGCTCTCAGAAAAGCTCGTAGGTCCAGCTCTTCTGGATCCTGATTAAGTCTAGATCTAAGGTTGGCCATTGCGGCTAAGCAGATAGAAGAAGAGGGTAGGGGAGAAGATGGCTCAGGCGAAGTGACTCGCCTCCTTGGGAGTAACTCCCAAGGTCCAACCAATCGAGGTCTAAGTGACCTCCTTCCTTACATTCATCACCCTACCCTTAGGTTGGTGTAGCCAAGCCAAACAAGGCTAGGCCCTATCAATCAGATGGTCCTTCTGATCGGATGACCAGATTTTCATTTTAAGTTCAAATTCCTGAAGAAAAATTCATCGTACAATCGACTGAAAGTGATTCCCGTCTCTCAAGCTAACCCAGCCAGTCTAGTTACGAGGGGACTACGGGGAAGGTTCTTCCTTTGGCTTATGCCTCCGGTTCTATTTTCCCTTACCCGCGGTCATTTGACACTACCCCGCAGACTTAGTCACCAGGTTTGGCAAGAGAGATTGAAAACACCCAGTAGTCTGACAATGAATTCGGGTTAATTTCCCATTTTAAAATTGATTTTAGCCCATTGTTCTTCAGTTAGGGTTTGTGGTGAGTGGCCCACAAGGTGACCAAGCTCACCGGCTAAGCACTAGACTTAACTAAGTCTAGGCTAGCCACAAATATGATCTCTCGAGTGTAACCCTAAAGATGTAACTCGAGGTTCATGTAATTCTAGGGTTTTTTGTTTTCTTCTTTTCAGTAGACCACGAAATAAAAATAGTTTTCTGGCAATAATTGGTATCCAAATAAATTGAAATTTTGCAAGTAGATTCCTTTTCCAATTTTCTTTTTAGAGAATATTTTTTTATACTTTTTACTATTTCAATCGAATTTATAGATATTTTTAAATGTTAAGGGGTCAGATCTGGAATTTTGACCACTGGTCGGTTCTTCAAATTGAAATAGTATCAAATAATTTTCAAAAATTTGGAAAAAATATGGAAATTAAAGCCAATGAGATCAGCTTTCAAACCCCACCATTTTTAGTGAAAACAAATTCGCGGATTGCTCGAAATTACTTTCTGAATTTTGAAAAATCTTAAATCTGGGTCAGTCTGACCCCCTTGCACTTCGTGAATTTTCAAAATTTTTTTACTTGCAATTTTTTCAAATGAATGGTGATGTTTGAATGATGGTTTAAAAATGAAAGTATAACCCAAATTTCAGAATTGTTTGCTTATTAAATTTTTGGCAATTGAATTTTTAAATCGGAACTTGAAATCTGGTCGAAAATTAGAGGGTGGTGAAGAAGCTTTTAAAGGTGTTTGAGTTTAAAATTCAAACTTTCCACCAAAAAAAAATTTTTTTTCTTTTCAAAAAACATTTTGGAAGTTTTTTTTTCAAGAAGGATAATTTTTTCAAAAGATTTTCATTTTTTTTTTGCTTTTTTAGAACTAACCTAGGATTCAAAAAGAAACTTAATCTAACTACCTAGATTTTTTTTCTTTGATTTTTTTTTCATGAAAATAAATAGGTTTTTTTTTCTTCTTTATTTTTTTAAATAAATCTAACCTAGGGTTCAGACAGGGAAATCCTAATCTAAGAGGAGATGTGCACCTAATTTTTTTCCAACACTCGATGTGTGCGTAGATTCCCATTTTCTCTTATTGTCCTGCACATCCAAAAGTAAAGTAGAGGAAGATTCGTCAGTGAGAATTCTAAATATCGAAATAAAAAATGACGTTGCCTCCCCGACAATGGTGCCATTTAACAAATCCATTTTCGCGCATTTTGAAATCGTAGTATAGTCACGCTAAAACGCTCGTCAAAAAAATTACTTTGTAAAGATAACAAGACTTGAGTCCCGGTCATTCGTCTCTAAGAGGCGTTTATGCAAATCTGAATTCGATCTTTTTCACTCTACTTGCTTGAAATCGCACGCCAGTTTCTAATCGTTGGATCAATGTTTGGCCACTTTCATTATGAACCCTAATTACGTGTGCATGTGTTAGATAGATAGCAAATGTGAAAGTGTGAGTTTCAATACGCACGATTCTAGTTATGTGGTGGCTGTTTACAGAAAATGCGCTAATAGTTACATCCTCAATATTTCCAGATACCGACATGCTAGTTGCAATAGATAATAATTAAAAGCAGGCAACTTTAATCACACAAAATATATTGCAATATGCTCATGGTGATTCTCAACATAGATATATATATATATATAGAAAAAAATCTTTTATTGATTCATCAGGGTGTTTGCAAAATGGAACTAGTGGAAAGCTTATAGAGGAAAGCTTGAAAACATAAATCTAGCTAACAGAAAACGATCGCATACATGAATCTATGGGGAGATTTTGCATGCATCATTGGGGGAGAATAAAGAGCTACACTACTAATCAATAAATAAATCATGTAAACAATGAAGAACTAAGCTACTAATCCAATGGTGCTTAGGTCGGCCCTTGGAGAGAGGTTGGAGAGGTGATCCAGCATCTTGGCGTGGAGATGGTAGTGGCCATGGTGAAGCAACTCGTGGAGGTGGAGTGGAGGTGGATGTAGCTAAACTAAATGAAAGCCAAGTGTGAATGAAGCCAAGAATGGATGGGTGCAAATGGCCACCCCTTAGGTCTCTTTATAGACCTAAGCAAGACTAACTAGATAAGTGTGGAACACTCTAGAGAGAGCTCCAAGAGTGGCCGACCAAAGAGAGAGAGAGGTGGTTTTTAGATCCACCATTTGTGGATCTCCAATTTGAATGGCTCTTGGTTGCTAATTTTAGCAACCAAGAGTGGCACCACCTTTGGAAGAAACTAGAACACTCTAGGTGGTGTGCGAGTGCGTGAATGGGTGTGAGTGTGTGTGTGTGTGTTTGTGTGGTCGTGCCCTAGGTGTCCAAGTGATATAGGTTAGATCCTAAGGGGTTTAGGTTGGTGTAGGTCATAAATTAGGGTTACAAACCCTAATTCACTAAGGTAAAGTGCAATTAAACTAAATACAAGTTTAATTGAATGGGTGTGAACCTAATTGAGAGTGAAATAACTCAATTAGGTTGGGCTTCGGTCAATTGGACTTTCATTGAGTCCAATTGGATAGTGTATGCTGAGATCAGGGCTCAATTGGACTCCTTGAGTCCAATTGAATAAGCTGATGGAATTGACTAAGATCCAAGTTAATTAGGTTTAGTGAGGACCTATTTAGGTCCTTAGGGAGGTCTAGAGGTGATGTACTAGGGTTAGGGAACCTTAATTTAGGTTTCTATAGGGTTGGAATTGGGTTTAGGGAGCTAATGACAATAGGGATCCAATTTTAGGTAGCCATCACTTAGACACTTCCAATGAGACATGGCCACTAGAGGATAACGATCATAGTGATTATCCACCTAAATTATATTGCAGTCAAAAGTAAGGGAAGATGGTATCTCTTGAGCACCTTGACCCCAATGACGGTATACTCCTTACCCCTACCAACCCGGGTCAAGGTTATATTGTTCCTATCACTTCCCCTCTTGATTATTTGGTGGAATCCCATTCTACTCTTAGTGAGCCTACTCCTGACTCTCCACTTAGGGAATCAACACCTACCATTCAGTATTCTGAGGATTCAAATGCACCTAATGAAGGTAACCCTAAGGGAATAGAGGATGATCAATTCTAGTCTCAGGGATATGACGAGTCTAATTCTGAAGATGAGGATACCCTAATAGAGGACCCTGGACTAAAAATCTGGAGTGATTCACAGGAGAATTATTTATCATTTGAGGATTTACCTCCAGAGGGTAGAAATAATATGATTAAATCCAGATTCCTCCTTTCTTTTAGGAGTCACCCTCCATCAAAACAGGAGTTGATATTAGAGGAGGACGAACAAAATAATGAGAAGTCTATGGGAGACTCTCAGGGACAAAACACATCAATTAAGGATTTATACCTCGAGAAGAATGACGAATTCAATGATATAGGCTTCCTCCAAAATATTAAGACTGATCCTCCTTTAGAAATAATTGAGGATACTGATCCAACTCCTAATGAATCACATATACACCCCGACAAATATTTCAGTGAACCAAACGAATCTGGGGATGAGCTGAATGATAATGATTCTTACATTTTGACCCTGCCATCAAAAAGTTGTAATTTGGAGTCTACCCTTGATTCAAATATGACTCCGATCATTAATGCTAGGCAAGATAACTTGAAGTTGTCTACTACTGTTAGCGAGTGTACACAATCTGAATCATTGTTGGAATTGGACCTAACATCAACTAAGCCTTCATTGGACTTAACCATTACCTTCCAACACTACAAACAACCCTTATACTCCCTAACCGATCCTTGGCTCAGATCTCTGCTCATGTACATTCTTTCTAGAGAATATATCAGGCCAGTACATCCTAGGGTAGAATGGCAGTATGGATTGATGCTTGTACTTTTACTCTCGCCATTCAAGGGTTTGAACTAATTATGTGTATACCTTTTAAAACCTGTCCTGCTTTGGAGGATCCTTGTTATCCTCCACTTACTCTATTTTGGGAGGCCTCTTTTCGCATTCCGTTTCTTATTCCTAAACCTCCCCAGGTAGCCAACGAGATTTTCTATTTTCATTTCTTCTGGCGAGCATTTGGAATTACATTGCATCATCAGCTGGCCAACATCCGTGGTTACCTGTTTTCTAGGCCTGCGCTATTACACATATTCTTAGGGCTTAACCATTTCTGTTTGGAACCTGACTTACAGGTTCCTTATAAGTCTGGCTGCTGACAGAAAATGTAGTGCTTGTTGGGAGGCAACCCAGCAAACTATGTTAGGTGATATTTTTCCTTTCTCCTCCTATTTTAATTTTACAATGGGGACATTGTAGGATTTAGGCATGGGGGACTGCATTTGCATTTCAGGAAGTATTTATGCATTTAGGTTAGTTTAAAAAAAAAAATTGAGCTAAATGGGCTAGTCCTTAGCAAAATACCTTTGTTATTGGAGGTTCTTCTTCTAGAATTATTTCTTAAGTTTAGAATCCAGTGCATTTATTTCACGTGCATGTAGATTTGGTAATGGATCCTTGAGGAAAACCAATGAGCATTTGTAAGCCTACTGAACCCTTGGACAGTTCATAGGGAGTCAAACATACTATCTTCTAATAGATCTACCTCATATTTGTGAGAAGAAAGTAGAGAGATTACTGGTGCGCTAAGTCTAGTGAAAAGACTCTTAAATTTTTGGATAATTACATGATGATACTTCAAGGTTAGGCGTAGTTTTCACTCTCTGTTCCTGTGTACGTACTTTGAGTGAATTCCTGAGAGTTACCAAATAAGGCAGATACACAGAGATTAAGTCATAATAAAGCTATAACTATGGTGGATGGTTACGACCGTCCTTCATAGAGTCCTCAGCTGAAGGAGGGTAATAGTGTCAAAGGTCAGAAATACACCTGTCCTATCCATTCCTTCTCGGTGCCGAGAATAGGCACTTCCACCAAATAAGCCACACAACTTCTTTTTGACCATCATCATCCCTAATAATGCCTCATAAATAAAAGTCCGTATCGTGTTGTGTTGATTGAAAAAGAGAAAAAAACAAGAAGAAATTTAAAAAAAAACAGAGAGAGAAAAGAAGAAAAAGGAAAAAATAGTTATATTACAAAAAAAAAAAGGTCCAAGTGTATGATGTAACGCTATTTCTGAGGCAGCAAAACACCTATCGCGTTACACCAAATATGAACCATACCTACCTTCTAGTATTTCTGATTGCCTGAATACTGGTTGAGAACTCTAACTTAGTTGTAGAGTTATTAGGACTTTAATTGAAGTGTGGATGCCATGTGAGGCACCAAATAGTGAGTATAATTTCTAATTCTGGCGAGATTCGTGATCTCAAAAAGAAAGAAAAGAGAGAGTGCCCAGGAACATCAAGAGAGCACACTTGTGTAGCCTCTCTCAGAGTTGACTTGTCGAATAGTCTAGAGAGCTAGAGTCTACAGTACTAGACTATATGTAGCACCAGTAGAGTGTGTGCCACCAAATACAAACCCATTCAACTTGAATCTCCTACCTAAGCCAAACGCCGGGGTCAAATTACAGATTATCGTCTGCTTTACCCCAAGGGAAGTAGTTGCCTATCTCGACAGGAATTTTTGCCAAGGGTGATGTACAAACTCCTAATGCGAATCGGCTCTTTCACTTGGATCTGTTACCTAGGCTATCAGCACTTCACATTTGTCTGGATTTCTAAAGTTTTGAAATAAGAAAAGAAGTCTTCTGATTACTTCTATTATTCACTTTTGCTAAGGACTAGCAAAACTTAGGCATGGGGGCATTTGATAAGTCCACTTTTGTGAACTATTATTTAGCTTAAGTACTATTTAATTATTTGTTCTTAGTTGTTAAATAATTAGGAGTTATATGGCAATTCACCTTGGCCTGCAATTAATTTTATGCCTCAATTTTTACATTTAATAGCATACTTTATGATAATATAATTGATTTGATAAATGCAGGTTAGGTGCAAGATCAGGAGTTAATTTTTACTTATATAAGACATCTGGGACTTGGATTGGACGTCTGGAATTATTAATTACAAATCCACAGCATTATAATTTTAAGACATCTGATGCTCCAGATAGACATCTGAAGAAGGAACCGCCCGTACTTATCTACCGTTCCAACCACTCGCGATCGTCGCGAGTAGTTGGAGATACTTGCGGCCGAAGGAAAAGGGGGAGAGTGGGGTTCAAAAAGAAGTGGCGTCCTCCGAGGATAGGGCTGATCTTCCTCCCCTGGCGGGGATCTTCTCCCTCTCACCATTGTGGAACAAGCGCACCCTGTGTTTCAAGCTTGCACCGCTCACGACTGCGAGCCCTCTCTGCCCGCAAGTCCTCTCCGCCCGAGCGCCTCCTTCCTGCAAGCAGACCGCAAGCACCCGCATGCCATCTCCCACGCCTTCCCACCTTTGCACCCTACAGCACGCACAACCCGACCACACGCAAGTGCCCTTGCAGCGCCCGCAGACGCCGCACCATCAGCCATGCACGGCCACAGCACAGGCGCCGTGCCCTTGTGGCCACATGCAGTGCGCAACTGCGCCGTGCACAACCCTGTAGCACGTACAACCCGCTCGCACGCAAGCCGCCCTCGCGCAGTGCTCACAACCACCCCACTGTTCATCTTCTTCCCCAAAATAACCCATCGCCGGCCGTCCACCTCCAAGTGCAGCCACCTCCACGCGCCACGAAGCTTCACTCCTACAGCACCATCGACTCCGCCTTGCCCTCACAAGGCCGCCCACACTCGCGGTAGCCCTTCTAGCTGTCCCTACGCATCCCACGTGCAAGCCGCCAGTGACGGCATCCAAGTCTTCGACCGGCAGCCGCCGGTCACCTCCGTCGATGCCATGACCACCAACACGAACCTCACATCCCAGCCGATCGACTCCGAGCACCGCACCTCCAGCCAGAACGAAATCCCCTGTTTTGCTACAGTGATTAGTCCATTAATATTTACCTTAAATGCCATTGCGGAAGTTCCTATTCATTTATTTTATGCATTACATTATTACGGTGAAATTGCATAGTCCTCCTTCTACTTCACCTAAATTATTTGCACATATATATATCACATGAATGATTGAATGCATGGATTATGGAGAACAAGTTATGTTTTAGAAATTAGTATTTACGGTGATTACCAGTATAGAGATCACTATTTTACATGTTATTATATTATGGTGAATTTGCATAATAGCACCTACATTCTTGATTAATTGGTCAAAACAAGTATTTAGGTGAGAAAAGAAAAGCACGAAGTAGCATGCATATCTATTGAGTTTCCTGAATAAACGAGATACTATTTATTAATTTAAATAGGTTAATTCCTTCCTGTGGAGACGACCTAACTATTTGTGGTTAGATTTCAAAAATTTAAATGTTTTGAAAAGCGATTTTCTACCACGCGATTAAATACAACGACACATCATTTTATGATAAAGTTTTCAACGAAAACGAAGATCGCTTTTTCACATACCTCAACTCCCTTACTTTATTATCTACTACATCTAATCTAGGTCTTCTGCTCCAGCTCTGCCGCAACACCAGTTATTCTTTATTCTTCAGATCCAGCTTTAGTTCCAGCTTTAGATCTAGCTTCTGATCAGCTTATTACCTACAATTGACATAATGTACCTAATCAGTACATTATAGCATTTTTCTATGCATAGCTAAAAGAAAGAGTAAAGGTGCTAATAATGCTTATGCATGCATGAATTACCCTAACTTATGCTAAGTCCTAGCCTAATTTAGGTCAATTAGGACCTATGATTGCTACGCAATCATACCCCCATGCCTAAATCTTGCTAGTCCCTAGCAAATGCAATACTAAATTATTCACATAAGGGTCCCTAAGGGATTGATTATTTTATCAAGCGTATACCTAGAGATTTGTCTCCTTTTTGTTTTCATCCTATGCTCTAGAAATCCAGACAATCGTGAAAGTGTAGCTATGTAGCTTTTTGCAACAGATTCGAGTGAGAAACTAATTCACCTCTAAAGCCTCTACTTGACCCCTAGTAAAACTTCTAGTAGGATAGGCGGACTTCTTCCCTCGAGGTATTCAAGATATTCTATGAATTCCACCCAGTTTTAAGCTTAGGTAGAGAATCTTAGAGAGAAAAGATTATATATTTGGTGGCTCACTCTCGACTGGTGCTACATAGGGATTAGCACTATAGATTCTAGATTCCCAAATTATTATGTAACTCAACTCAGAGAAAGACGAGAAAAACTATGCTCTCTTTTGATTCATTTGTATTCATTCTCTCTTACTCTCTATTTTTTTTTTTCTTAGAGCTCACAATCTCACCAGATTCGCACGTATGGCCTATATTTGGTGGTCTCACTTGGCATTAACACTTTAATTGAGTTCCATAACCCTAACACTAAGTCAGAATTCCTCAGCCAGTATTTGGGCGGTTAGAAGCATAGAAAGATAGGTTAAGGCCTTATTTGGTGGATCTCAAATTTATTTGGTGATATTGCCTCAATGCAAATGAAATAAGCACTAAATATTCACAAACTCTTTTTTTTCTTGCTTTTTCTTCTTTTTCTAATTTTTTTGTTCCTTTTTTTTCTTCTTTCTTTTTCTATGTAATTTTTTTCAACACAACAAACGCTAGCATGCGTTCATGAACTTTATTGAGGAGGCATTATTAGGGATTGGTGGTACTCAAGAAACATTGGGTAGCTTATTTGGTGGAAGTGCCTACTCACGGCATTAAGAGAGATGGATAGGACAGTGTATTTCTGACCTTGACATCAATACCCTCCTTCAACCGAGGATTTCGTAAAGAATGATCGTAACCATCCACCTTAGCCCTAGTTTTATGAAAACTCGCTCTCCGCATATTTGCCTTATTTGGTGGCTCTCAAAATTTGCACAAAAATGTATACATAGGAACTGAGAGCGAAAACTATGCATTATCTCTGAGTATTATCACCTAATTATCTAGGATTCTAGATTCCTTGTACTAATCTTAGAACACCAGTACACTCTACTCTCATCTCACACTATTTAGTGGATTTTTGGAAGAAAATCTACCTAGCTCCCTAAACACTATCCAAGGGTTCAGGAGAAGAAGCACTGCTTCTTCTCGACAGACTAAAGACGTTTATCAGCCTTCACCATAAATCCATTGCAAATTCTACATCTGTGTGAAAAATTATACTGGATTCTAGATTACAGGAATCAACTAGATGATAAAAACCCTAATGCATTCTCTTCATAAAAATCTTATTCTTGAATGCAATATGTATATATTCTATAAACAAGTAACCTCTTATATTCATACTTCATGAAATTTTCCTTTCGGGTTACATTCAGCTTGACCCTAAATTTAGAACAAGAGTTGAGTGGGTGAGTTGGAAGTAGCTGTTGCAGATGATTTTTAGCTCCAATGTGAGAATTGGAGGTGGAGTTGGTTGTTCTTTTATTTAGGGTCCTAAAGTACGTTTGACATGCAACTCTGAGGTTTTCCTAAGTGTTGACATAAAAATTTTCAGTTTTGTCGTATCTACCCCCCCATGCCTAAGTTCTTGCATGTCCTCATTCATGAATGTAAAAGAAATTAAATACAGCAGGGAGTAGATGGGTAGAAATCACCTGGAATTGCTCCTGAAGTTTAACATTCAGCATCGGCCAACCTGACAGCATGCAATATGCGAAAAGGAAATATGCCTAAAGAAAAATATGCTATGTATAAAAATGGTTATGTATAGATGATGGTAGAATGTGGGATATGCTATCTATACGTGCTGAGTTTAACGCCTCCAGCTGGACGAGAACTTACTCAGATGTATCAGTTCATGCATAGGAGCCGATAAAGATTAAGAGAAAGATGTACTCATATGCTCCTAGAATCAGTGGTCCGAAGATGTGAACCAACTGATTGTGCACCCCTACTCCAAAAAGTCTAGCTATAAGAAAGTGTGGAGTGGTGGTGGAAAATAGAGAATAATCAGAGGGGGGATCATGATGTTGATTCAGCTGATTTATCATGTCCCACAATTCAGCAAGAGTTGCTGAGGGAGTTGATCAAAATGTATCTCAGAACCAGAATATGAGTCATAGGGATCCTCATAATGATAATTGACATCAAAGATCAGGCCCTCTCTAGGCTCTGGATCATATGGGGGTATCCATGAAAGTAGAAGATCTGTGGGGAGGTCACTGAAATCCTCGTCAGAAATTACTTTGTCCACATCAGTACTCATCTCTGATTCATTGGAGGTTGACTCCTCAAGCTTAAAGTCGAGCCATCCATTAGATTGACTAGGATGGTAGGTGCGTCCCCAGCTCATTCTGCTCAAAGCTTCACCCTCGTATGCGTTGGGCTCCTCAGTAATTCCTACCATAGGTAGCATACTTATTTCTTCATTCAAGTCATCCATAGCTACTTCTGGTCTTCAGCTGTCAGGATCAGGGATAGAAAGTGTCATCTCATAATCTCTAGCATCCGAATTAGGGACGTAGGTGAAAGAAAAAGAGTGCAGATCAGAAGATGTTGGCTCTAGCACAGGTTCACCTATAATGGGAAGTGGCCTAGATTAATCAGTAGTGTCACATGTAATGTTTACCTCAAGATCCATATCCTCAACTGGATCTACATCCCTTTTCTCAGTTGGGTTTTCTAACCCATGAGGTATCTCCCAGGATTTAGGATAATCCGATTGTGGCTCAGTCCTAGAAATATCAGTCCTTTCCTCCTCAATTTCCTCATTGGAGTTCTCAGACGAACCCATTCGGCATACTTCCTGCTCCTATCGCATATCCAAGCTAGATTCTTCTTCCCTTGAATGATCTTCCAGCATCTGCTCCCGAGAATCTTCTGTGTGTCCTTCCGACGTAGTCGTTTCATATTCTTTGAGGTCTTCAAGGCTATTTTCCACATGATATCTCAAAAGCAATAGTTCTTGAGTTTCCCAATTTTGTCCAATTAGCCTTGTTATCCCTGTTGTTCCCTGAAGGAGCTCCATCACAGCTTGTTGATACGGAATCCAGCTTTGTCTTTGGTTCAGCTCAGTGATAGCTTGGATGTCGTGTAGATAGGATGTGACTTTTCTCTTAGCACTAGCTATAGCTCTCTGTATTCTGTAATGCGGTCACATATGCACTGGTAGTTATTCAGGGGTTCCAGGGGGTGAATCATGTCTACCCATATTCCATGGGAGAGAAGCAGGAGTATGAAATCCATATCCTGGGTTATAAGATGTGGTCCTTTGAGGGACCGACTGGTATGGGTCATAATATCCAGGGTTAGGATACAGGTTAACCATTTCAGTAACCCAAGGAAAAGGATCAGGTGAAGCGAAAAGTCATCTTCGCCACCTTGGGTTCTAATCCCAAGGTTAAGCTGATTCAATGACCGGGCACTCAGATAAGCTCATGGGACTAGCTCTTCTGGATCCTGATTAGGTCCAAATCCAGGGTTAGCCATTGCGGCTAAGTAGATAGAAAAAGAGGGTAGAGGAGAAGATGGTCCTGGCGAGGTGACTCACCTCCTTGGGAGTGGCTCCCAAGGTCCAACCAGTTGAGGTCTAAGTGACCCCCTTCCTTGCATACACCACCCAACCCCTAGGTTGGTGTAGCCAAGCCAGACAAGGCTAAAGCCCTGGCAATCAGATGGGTCTTATGATTGGATGACCAGATTTTTCATTTTAAGTTCGAATTATTGAAGAAAAATTCGTCGTGCAACCGACTGAAAGTGATTTCCACCTCTCAAGCTAACCCAGCCAGCTTGGTTACGAGAGGACTAAGGGGAAGGTTCTTCCTTTGGCTTACACCTCCGATTTCGTTACCCTTAGCCACGATCGTTTGACACTCCAATTGGATAGTGTATGCTGAGATTAGGGCCCAATTAGAATCAATGAGTCCAATTGAATAGGCCAATGGAATTGACTAAGATCCAAGTCAATTAGGTCTAGTGAGGACCTAGTTATGTCCTTAGGGAGGTGTAGAGGTGATGTACTAGGGTTAAGGCACCTTAATTTAGGTTCCTATGGGGTTGGAATTGGGTTTAGGGACCTAGAGATCCAAGATCAAGGCTTGAATCTCAAAACAGCGTCTGGAGGGCAGTTCTTGACGTCCAATAATTATGTCAGACATCTTATAGTGAAAAATCAGAAGTCCAGACTTGTTGTCTGGACGTCCAATCGGAGTCAGGAGGGTTTCTAGGTTCTGTCTTGGGTATTTTGCAGAAATTGGACATCAGACCAAGTGTTTGGACATCTAGATAGAGGTTGGAATTAGGGTTTTAAGGTTTCCTAGGGTGTGGTGACATAATCTAAGGGTGGCTAAGGCTTGGGGAGGCTTCTAGGCTGTTCTAGGGCTAGGATGGACCTAAGTTGTTCATAATTTATTGCTTTATTCCTACTTAATAGAATAGCATACTGATTGTGTTTTTGTGTGCTTTGTTAAATTAAGGTTTTAAGTCACTGCAACGCATAAAAATAGATTCGCTTTTAAAATTTATAAGACCTAAATAGTGGGGTATCTAGGGTCATCTAAGGAGGCAAGTTTGCAAATCAAAATCCCTTACTTTAAAGCTGGAACTCAACTTTCTTTTTGATGTTTTTGAATATATAGTTTTTATGATTTTGAAATAACGGCAACATGCGAGTTTTTATTGATAGTGAGAAACAACTAAAACCTATTTCAATAAAGCTAACCCTAAGATGACAGGTGGAGCCTCTCCCTAAGCTCATCCTAGGCACGTGGAGGCCTAGAATAATTAGGGAGAGGGAGTGAAACAAATGCTAGGCAAAAATTGTAAAAATCTATGCAACAAAAATTGAAAGAAGGCAACTTGAATTAAAATGAACTTGTTCTAAACAAAACTCATAGAGGAAAGCTTCTAATCTACTTGAAATGCAAGAAGATAAAAACACAAATCCTCTAAATGAAATGGTGAAGAAGATGATGGCTTCTTGCTCCAATCCTGGTAGCTCCCGAGCTTGAAAAGAGTCCTCCAACTCCTTCCTTGCTATGCCCTTCCAAGATGGTGTCCTCCAAGGTGGAAGCTACCACCTTCAATTCTCCTCCTCCAAGGGTGGACATCCACCCTAGGTCCTTCTCCTTTGCCTGGCCGTCCTTCTTGAAGTAGAATGGCTCTCCTCCTTGGCATGGCACAAGTTGAAGAGAGTGGGGAGAAGGCACCAAAGGGGCAGGTGATGTGCCCCCTTAATCTTCTTCTCTACTCCTTCTTGGACGTAGGTGTAGGTGGGTATAGGTAGAATAATACACCAATGGAGGATGGGAATTATGTGGTGGTAGGGTAGGGTATTTATAGGATGGGAAGGGGGGTGGTTATGGTGTTATTTTGTAGGGAAATGAAGGGGTGCTTGGATATTTTTGGAGGGAAAAATGGGAGGGAAATGAAGAGGTGCCTTGGTTTTCCCTCCAAAAATACCTTCTAGAAGGCAATTTTGGAGGGAAAAAATGGAGGGTGGAGATGGGTTTTGATGGTGGATGTAGGGTGGTGATGGAAGGGATAGTTGGCACCAAAATAAAGTAGGAGTAGGTGGCCCTTTTGCTAGAGCTTAGGTAGTAGGGTAGTAGGGTAGTAGGTTTTGGTGCTATGGAGGTGGACTAGCTAAGTTAAGCAGCTTAGCTAGCTTAGCTAGTAGGGAGTAGAGTTGGAGGCATTTGGAGCTATGGTTTTCAGGGAGAAGGGCTGGAGGAAGTCATCTTGAGCTGCACTAGGGCTGGTGGCTACTAAATAGAGCTGCAAGGAGCTACCTTACCAGGCTTAGCTTGCTAGTTCTTTGCTAGCTACTAAGCCAAGCTAAAGCAAGCTGGCTTCTGCTGAAAGGAGCTGAGGTGAGCTGGGTCTAATGCTCCCGAGGAGGATCAAGCTGGGTGAGGCAGCTAAGATAGCTTAGCTCAACTAAGTTGAGCTAAGCTGAGTCCCCGGGAGCTGGACTTGAGCTTCCTAAGCTGGAATGAAGTCATCTTCAGCTGGCCGGAGTTGAGTGGAGCTGGATGAAGCTAGACCTGAGCTGGGGTGAACTCCAGTCAACTCATCTGAGCTAGCTAGAGCTCCCAATGGACTAATGGGAGCTGAGATGAGCTAGACTCAGCTAAGTTGAGCTAGATCTAAGCTGACTTGAACTAGGGTGAGCTAAGATGGGCTCTCTCGAGCTGCCATTCAGCTGAGATGAGCTAAATGGACCTAAGATGAGCTAACCCTAGTTCAAGTGAGCTGGAATCCAGCTATGGTGAGCTGGATCAAGCTGAGTTCCAGTTAGTCTAAGCTTCTTCTTCACCAGTTGCCTTCCTGAGTGCTACGATTTTGGAGTTCTGACAATCTGTATATCCCTAACACTCACAAAAACACATTAAAAAGACAATAAAAGGTGCAATGCATGCCTAACCTAATTGATGCCTAAATGCAGCCCAAAAAGCCATTTGTGGAGCAAAATCCTAAGAGTTAGGTTTGTTTTAGTGCATAAAAATGATGATAAATTGGCATTTATCACATACCTTAACTCCCTTACATTATTATCTACTAGGTCTAATCTAGGTCTTCTACTCCACCTCTACTGCAACACCAGTTATTCTTTATTCTTCAGATCCAGCTTTAGATCCAACTTAAGATCTAGCTTCTAATCAGCTTATTACCTATAATTGACATAATGCACCTAATCAATACATTATAGCATTATTTTATGCATAGCTAAAAGAAAGCAGTAAAGATGCAAATAATGCTTATGCATGCATGAGCTACCCTAACTTATGCTAAGTCTTAGCCTAAATTAGGTCAATTAAGGCCTATGATTGCTGTGCAATTAGTTCACTTGGTTCAAATGTCCACTTAACGTTCAGCTCAGAGAAATAATCAATTATTCCCAGCTTGGGTCGCACATCAATGGTATCGTAAGGGTCCTAGTAAAAAGTAGGTGGTTTTAGGTCAATAAGAACCCTTAAATCCAGACTCCTGCTTTCCCTGAAGTTAACTTCCCAGATCCGCATTTCCAAATTCTTATCCTCCAACATCAAGTGTTCGGGCTTTGGGACCTTTAACATATCATTCGCCCCATATGACTTACCCAAGTCTAGAAATCGTAGATGAATCATAATTGACTTGGGTACAATGATCTCAAACATATGATCATTTAGCTCTTCAGGGTGTGGCTGAAGGTTAGGGCTACCTATTGGATCATTTATTATATTAGGATTAGTATCCTCCATGTCAGTCCCAATCAGATCACAATCCTCAATAATCGGGCTATCAAATGGTTCATCGTGCTTTTCAAGCCCATTAGTCTCACTAAAATCATTCTCCTTAAGCTCAAGTGAGACTTTACTTAGAGATTCCTCACCCTCAAAATCAAGAAATTCTTGATCCTCATTTATATACGTCTCAAATCATATGTCATTTCATGGTCCATGGAGACATATTTTTCGTCATTCCCTGGCTCTGGGATCTCGAGTGAAAAACTCGGTTCATCTTCAAAGGGTTGCTCTAGACCAACCTGGTCATCTCAAATCTCAGAATATGTATCCCCCCTACAGGCACCTGAGCGGGTTTAGACATTAGCTCTCCTAAAGGGGTTCATCTTGAGAATCATCCCAAGATTTGAATAGGGCAACCACAAATTTCATCCTCAACCTCGACAATTTCCCAAGTAGAAACTCACCCAGGCCCCTATCCCTAACATGTTGGAGAAAATCCAATAAAGAGCTATTTAGCTAATCAATCATTTTTATCATAGGCTCCAATGCTTCAGTGTACGGTATTGGCTGAGCTTCTAAAGATTGGATGGTGTTCTTCAAGTTATCCAACACCCTATCTTGGACTTGGTTCACCTAAACTGAATGGTTCGATTCAGGTTTGGATGGGTTTGGGTTAAATCTAGGGGAGTCAAGGTATCGAGGTTCTCGGGTCCCTCCCTGATAGTAGGTCATCTCAGGTTGTTTAAAGAATGGAGGTGACCTATATTCAGTGGAATACTGGGGAGGGTAGATGTTATAATCATCATATCCTTCCTGATTGTAGATCGGGTTGGTTTGATCATCAAAGGATGGAGATCTATACTAATTGTAGCTCTAGGAAGGATAGTAATCGTAGTCTTGTTGTCCAGGGTTAGGCCTGGACACTGAGGTTCGATATTGTATCCCCAATCAAAGTTATCCTGGCTAGTGGATGGGTAATTATAAGTCGAGTTAGGATGGAAAATGAGTGTAGGATAAGTTGTGGTATGAGGGTAGGATGGAAAATGAGTGTAGGATGTGGAAGGATACATGGTAGAATAAGAGGGGAAATCAGAAGAAAGAAAGGAGCCCTACAATACATTCAATCAACCCTGTCCTCAGGTGGGTTAGCCTAATGACCTACAAACTCCCAGGACCCATCTTGAGATTATAACCGATTTGGTCTACTTTTATCCGATCAGTCCAACCAGTTAGAAGGAGGGGCTGGGGAGAAGGTTCTTCCTTTGGCTTATGCCTCCAGTTCCTAGTGTACCCCCCAACTGTGGTCATTTGACGCTACTCCCCTAGCTAGACATCAGATGGACCAGTAGAAGTAGATTAATCGAAAAAAATCTCAATCTGAGCCCCAAAGAGCGAATCAATCCTTAAGGCCAACGTCTACTTAGTTTTAATTAGGCTTAGGATGATTGTGCTCTTGGAATGTGATGGGCCCTTTAGATGGGTTGTACCCTTAATAATTGATTCAAATGTGTGTGTGTGAATAACCAGGGTTTGCAAACAAGGTTATTTGATGATGTGTCTTTTAGGGTTTAACCTTGTTTAGTAGCTTTCAGGTTTTAATCTTTAGGTTTGTTCAATCAGGGTTCAGTAGAACACTCTAGGTTTTACAGGCACTAGTAATGATATATTCCTTTAGAAATTAGAAAAAAATGTGGAGTGCCTGTTTTAGCCCTAGAAATCAACCCTAAGTGGCAAGCTACTGATGAATCACTTTTATCTTAAGTGGTGTGGCCAAAATAATTCAATCAATTGTCCTATTGCACCACTTAGTTAAGGCACACAAAAATGTTTGACCTATTCAGATTTCTACTCACTTATTGGTGTGTTGAGTTAGGGTGTACCGGATCCACAGGTCAAATTCCAGTTAAGTGGTAGAATTGATGTGAAGTGGTGTGCCTTAAGTTGAGAGTTGTGGGTGTTAATGTATGTCTCTTTCAGAAAATCCCACAAAAGAAGAGTACTTTTTTTAAATTATTTTTTAATATATATATGCGGGGATGAGATGGGTGGAGGTGGCAAACAAACAACCAGATTAATCCTAGGGTTTATAAAAAGCACCTAAGTTGATTTGGGTTTGAGTTATTAGTGTGGTGAAATGAAATCTAGGGTGGGGGTGGTGGGGGAAAACTTACAAATGTCCCTACCCGCACTTTACTCCAATCTACCGCCTTCAGCTCCTCGATTGGATTCCAGCTAGACAATAAATCGAACATGAAAGATAGGTTAGAAAAATATGCAAGTAATGTGGGAAAACGTGAAAAAAAAATCAAAGAGCATTGCCTCCCCGGTAACGGTGCCAAAATGATTGGGGTGTGCTTCGTGAATTAAAATCGAGGTTTGGAGGACCCATCGTGGTAGCTCACAAAACATGTCTATCAAATAAAATTTATAACCAAAACTCAAAAAGTGAGTCTCGGGTCGAACACGAGGGGGCGAACGTTTAGTTTTATAAAAATCCACGCTTCGCTTTTATTTGTTTTTGGTCGTTCTTATCTTTTCTAATTTTTTTAGTTTTTAGCAAGCAAGAGATCAGGTCGATGACTTCTAGCTAATCTACTTGCAACAATATATGAGAGAGAGAGAGAAAGAGAGAGAAGCAATCATCTATTTATAAATGAATGTTTATTACATTACGAAAGCAAAAAGTCTACACTATGAAAGCGTAAAAAGATACAATGAGGTGAGAGAAATCCTCCTCAACGGTTGCTTGGAGGATGACTCGCTCTGACGTCGCCTGGAGGAAGGTGGTGAGGAGCGGTACGAATGGGGACGGAGCCAGAGGACAAAGGATGGGGCAGGATGGCATCGCGATGAGGATATTCTTCCCGAAGGGCGGTGAGAGGACAGCCACGGGATGCTCCACGAATGGGGATGAGGGGAGGGAAAACTATTTGGTTTTCTACTCTAGAGGAGCATCCCGGGCTTGGGACAAGCTCTCTCTAGAGCCTTGGAGGTGGTGAGAGGAAGAAAGGAAGATATGGTTTGGAATGGTGGCGGGTAGGTCTTTTTATAGTGGAGGAGGAAGAACAAATTCACATTTGGGTCATTACTAATGTCTGTAAACGCCGCTACAAATCCCTACAGCTATCGCTAAAGATCCGCCCTTCAATTCCTCTTGCTGGCACATGTAGACCATTAGTGATAGCCGCAAGCATCACTAAAGGCCCGCATCGCTGAAGATCCGTGCATAACCCCACTGGCCCCTGCTCTGCCGGTGCTACGCACTCCATGTGCCCGTGTCGCGTGCGCTTCCATAGGCTGGTCCGCGCTATCGCCCTACTATGTTCTATCACGCTGCGCTATGCCCCATGCGCGTGCGCTATCGCCCTACTACGTTCTATCACGCTGCGCTATGCCCCATGCGCGTGCGTACGTGCGTGCCTTGCTACTG
The DNA here is from genome assembly GCA_037157565.1 of Thalassia testudinum. Taxonomy (NCBI): domain Eukaryota; kingdom Viridiplantae; phylum Streptophyta; class Magnoliopsida; order Alismatales; family Hydrocharitaceae; genus Thalassia; species Thalassia testudinum. Next base: position 93,488,383 of record JAZHRO010000039.1, read on the forward strand.
CTGTGCTCAATCCCTCAATTGGGGGGCTTGCAAGGATTCAAACCCGTGCCCCTCCGTTGGAGTCCAACGCCCCAACCAATGCACCAGGACATTTGCTTTGTCGAGCAGACGATTTAATGCTTACGGTGCGGGAGAGCTTCTCAGCTGTTGGATCAAGATCCAACGGCTGGGAATGAAGGTCATGGATGATGCTGGCCATTGTTGGGCAGCCTGGATGGCACCATGTGGCACCATTTGGGTTGTCCATTCTTCTTTCTATTCCAGAGGGTGCCACGGTGCTTGGATCGAGTTGATTTCCACGTTACTGGACTGCGATCATCGCTCTGAATCCATCCGTACGGTCAGATTTTTCATCTGAAGCCTGTAAGGATGTCGCATTGCCCTCCTATCTGTTGATCTTCCTCGAACTTCATATGATGCTACGAGACTCCGATCTAGACAATTTCAGAGGCGTTAGCCTTCGATTGCCGTCCTGATCAGATCCGTACAGTTCAATCATCCATCCAAGGCCATGAAATAAATCTTCTTCTCTCCTGACCATAAAAAGGACCTAATTAACCTAAAATATATACAACTACTCTAGATGCAGAATGATGCATGCTATGTAATATTTTTAACATGAAATGCAAATCTAAGCCTATGAACATGCATGAATAGGCATTTTAACCTAAATAAATGTGTCTACATCACCTATGTTCGACCTGGGACTCCCTTAGAGTTTTGGTATGAATTTTATTTGACAGTAAGTTTTGCAACTATGACGACGAGTTTTCCGAAACCCTAACTTTTTAATGCGAAAGCCCACTTATCAGTTAGTAAGAGAAGGGATCTTTCTAAGAGGTTATGCCATCCTCATTTCAAGTGGTGCGTTAATGGATTGACTAGCCTCGACTGGTCAGGAAAATCTTAAGCTGAGAGGCCTAGGAAGTGGTTTTCACCCAGTAAGGGTTTCCACTATAAATCTAGGAGTCTTTTGTGCATGAATATCTGTAGTTTGATTTGTCTTTGCAATTACTATATTTAACATTATTAAAAATGATACTATTCACCCCTCACCTCTAGTACTAAGAAACACCAGTTTAACATCATTCCTATAAGCTAAGATAGGTCTAGCTCTTAGGATTTTAACTCCGTAAATGGGTTTCCAGGCTGCATTTAGGCATTAATTAGGTTAGGCATGCATTGCATGATTTTTTGTATTTTTGACACATTTATTTGAGTGTTAGGGATGAATAGATAGTAAGATCTCTAAAACCCTAACATTCAAGAAGGCATCAGGTGAAGAGGAAACTCAATTTAGATGGGATTCAGCTACATCCAGCTCATCACAGCAGGATACCAGCTCACCTAGGTTAGGGTTAGCTCTCTTAAGCTCCATTCAGCTTATCTTAGCTAGATGGTAGCTCAAGGTAACTCAACCTAGCTCAACCTAACTCAGGTCAGCTCAGATCCAGCTCAACTTAATTGAGTCTAGCCCATCTTAGCTCCAATCAATTCACTGGGAGCTCTAGCTAACTCAACTAAGTTGACATAAGTTCACCTCAGCTCAAGTCCAGCTCTTTTCAGCTCCCCTAAACACTAGTTAGCTGAAGATTATCTCAACTAGCTCAAGTCCAGCTAGCTAGGTAATCTTCGAGGAGACCAGACCCAGCTCACCTCAGCTCATTTCAGCAAAAGCCAACTCACTTTAGCTTGGCCTAGCAGCTAGCAAAGAACTGGCAAGCTAAGCCAGCTTAATTAACTCCTTGCTATTCTCCTCAGTAGTCACCAGCTTCAGTGCAACTCTAGTACAACTCTTCCTTAGCTCCACTTCTCAAAACCCTAGCACCCTCCACTACTACCCTACTAGCTAAGCTAGGTTAGCTAGCTTAACTAATCTCAACACCTCCTTGATAAACGACAGTTTATCATCATTCTTATGCATAAAAACAAACCTAGCTCTTAGAGTTTTGCTCCGCAAACAGGTTTTTGGGCTGCATTTAGGCATTAACTAGGTTAGGCATGCATTGCATTTTCTTTTGTAGTTTTAATGTGTCTTCGTGAGTGCTAGGGATGAACAGATATACAGATCCCTAAAACCCTAGCACTCAAGAAGGCAAATGGTGAAGGAGGAGCTCAGACTAACTGGAACTCAGCTTGATCCAGCTCACCATAGCTGGAACCTAGCTCACTTGGACTAGGGTCAGCTCATCCCAGCTCCATTCAGCTAATCCCAGCTGAATGGTAGCTCAAGAGAGCTCATCTTAGCTCTCCCTAGCTCAGGTCAGCTCAGATCCAGCTCAACCTAGTTGAGTCTAGCTCATCTCAGCTCCCACTAGTCCACAAGGAGCTCTAGCTAGCTCAGCTAAGTTGACTGGAGTTCACCCCAGCTTAGGTCCAGCTACATCCAACTCCACTCAACTCTAGCCAACAGAAGATAACTTCATTCCAGCTCAGGAAGCTCAAGTCCAGCTCTCGGGGACTCAGCTTAGTTCAACTCAGTTGAGTTAAGCTACCTTAGCTGCCTCAACCAGCTTCATCCTCCCAGGGAGCACCAAATCCAGCTCACCTCAGCTCAATATGGTAGAAGCCAGCTCACTTTAGCTTGGCTTAGCAGCTAGCAAAGAACTAGCAAGCTAAGCTAGCTAGAGTAGCTCCATGCCAGCCTCTTCAGTAGCTACCAGCTCCAGTTCTAGCTCCAGACTTCTCCTCAGCTCCTCTCTTCAAACCCTAGCTCCAATACCTCCTCCTCTACTCCATAGCTAGCTAAGCTAGTGTTGAACGTTCGAATTGCTACGCTGATGTGTTTGGTTTTGGAAAACCTGTCGTTGTTGCTTGAAAGAAGAATTCGTGTTCAACAAATAAAATTTATTCTGAAATTTGAATTCCGGATCGAACACAGGGAGGCTACGTTGATCTAGATTCGCAATTATATTTTTTTAGAATTTTTGAAAAGGGAGACGATATAATTACAATGAAGCTATCAGACTAAAAAGGGAGAGAGAGAGAGAGAGAAAGAGAACATGCATTCAATATTTCAAAATGTTTATAAAATCAAACCAAATAAAAGTTACACTAGAAAGTGGGATATCAGCTACACTAGAAAGTAGGAAAATTCTACACTAGAAAAACTGTAAAGAAGAATGGGAGAGAGGAGTTATCCTCCTCGACGATCGCTTGGAGGACGAGTTGGATAGGACGATGCCTGGATGAAGGAGGATGGAGCAGGACGAAGGAGAGTGAAGCAGAAGAACGGGAACGGAGCAGCACGCCGTCGTCATCGCGGGATCTACCTCCGAAGGGGGACAAAAATTTGGACTTTATCTCGCGAGGAGCATCCCGGGTGTGGGACAAGCTTCTCTTGAGCTTTGGAGTGGTAGAGAAGGAAGGGATGACAATTTTGTGTGGAGGCGGTCTCCTTTTACAGTTGCAAGGAGTGGGGGCAAATTGGTCATTACATCTTTAATACAATAAATGAGGGGTCTTTAGTGATGGATAAAATCGTCACTAATGCCCCAACGTGGGCGTAGTGCCCGCTGCCTATGCGCACCCGCTTAGCTGCTCTCTCTCTCAACCCCCGCCCACGTTCTTTCATCCACAGCCGTCCGAGCGTGAGATCGGACAGCTTAAGATGCATCTTCGCCCGCTACTGCGTGCCTGCCCAGCATGTGCGATGCCGCGTGACGCCGCGCGTGCAATAGCGCATGAACGCTATCAGGCGAGCACGGCCATTGGATTACGATCTGACAGTTGATAACGGCGCATCCGATCGCTTCAGATTTCGTGTGGCAAGGCTTGAACGCGTGCCAGCGCCTCGCGATAAGGCGCTGGACCGCTGCACTGCCTCACCCAAACGGTCGCGCGGATGCTTTCAACAAGCCGCATCCACAGCCGTTGGATCAGGATCCAACGACGGAGAGGGGGCGGATGCGGAGCCTTCAAAGATTGTATGCAGTCGTTTGGGCGGCCGAGATGGCGCCACGTGGCACCATCTTGGCCGTCCAACCTCTGGATGTTGTTGATGGTACCACGGGTGTCGGATTGACTCGATTTTTGCATAGTTAGGCTGCGATCGTCGATCCGAATTCATCCATGCAGTCGGATTTGTCATTTGAAGTATGAATTTACACCATCCTAGCCCTTGATCTTCTAGGGTTCCTCGATCACTATCTGATGCTACGGATGCCTGATTAGGGCGATCTTGGAGTCGTTGAACTCCAATCGTCACCCAAATCACATCCATACGGTTGGATCTTCGAAACGAAGCCCTGATAAAATGTTTTCCCAATCCAAGCATATAAAAGGAGACAATTAACCTCCATTTTATTCAAACTACTCTAAATGCAAGATGATGCATGTTATGCAATATTTATAGCATGCAATGAAATCTTATGCTTAAGAACATGCATAAATAGACATCTTAAGTAGTGTAAATGTGTTTACATCGTACCCCCATGCCTATCTTTTGCTAGTCCCTAGCAAAAGCTACATGCTATTTATAAAAGAATTAGGTTGGATTATTTGGGCCTGAGTTATTTTCAATCATTAAGTAATTGTCTACTTAAGAACTAAACTTTCAAAGACACAACAGCACCCGAGTATCAGCCAAAATGTAGACCGCCTCAAGCCCTCACCTTATTCAAAGAAATTTTTCTTTTTCTCTTTTTACTCTTTTCAAATTTTTTTGGATTTTCAAATTTTAGGGTTTAAGAGTGGCTTTCTACAGCCATTCAACTCACCCAAGATTTGATGAGAACCCTAAGTTTTAAGCATCTTATTGTGATTGTGATAGACTCGTTGACAGGCAATTAAAATAGACTTCGGATTTCTATGCCTCTAGGTGACCTAAAAAGAATTTTGCCTAAAGGTGTATCTTTACAACCGGTAGCTTTCTCCCTACTTTTATTTTTTTACGGGGTCAACACAAGGGTGAATCTAGTGTATATCTCCCCTGTTTATTCTACTTCTCCACTTCTTCCTAAGTGTTTTGGGAATTTCTTAGTGCATTTACTGAGCTGGGTTCTGGACAACCGGTCGATGAGCTGTTACCACCGACAACTTGCCAGCCATACTCGTGCGACGAAGTGTAGCTTGTTTCTTTTTTTTTCTTTTCTTTTCTCCTTTTTTTTTGATTTTTTTTCCTTTTTTTTTTAAGTAGGTGGCTTCCCTAGTCTAAGATTTACCTAAAGGCAGTAAAAAGAGAAAGGTCCAGTGACTGGGCTTTGGACAACCTACCTATGGGCAGTTACCCACGATAACTTGCCAGCCATATCACCCTAGAAGGTTCATTAGCTACCCAATTTCTGTTAGAATCGCCGAACAACGAGTCAGTGCAAAGAAAGTGTGTAGATGCTTAAAACTCAGAAATTCCCTCAAATCAGAGGGTGGGTTGATAAGTCGTGCACTTATCACCCAAACTTATTTATTCCAATTAAGATAGAATTAAGATGGCGAGGACTCGAAAGACAAATCCACATTTTAGTGGATACACGGGCTAATTAAGTCCAAAGACCTGAAGGGTCTTTGTGTTCAGATCCTAATGTAAAATTTCTTAGGATTGAAAAGTCCTAATGTCCAACTAATCCTTCCTAATTTTGAATATTTTATATATGTATATATATATAAGAAGAGAAAAACAATTTATATGAATTCCACAAAGCTGACCAAATGATTCAAAAATGAATCCACCCCCCCATGCCTAGCTGATGCAATGTCCTCATTGAAAAAGAGACATGAAAGAAAGGGTAGAATATGAAAGATGTCACCTGAATATGAAGCTCGTATCAGCCTTGTGTCATATGTACAACTACTGAGTTTAATGCCTTCATCTAGGCGAAGTCCAGGCAAAGAAATCACAGAATGGCTAGAGCAAAAGAGTCTGAGATGGGTTCTGGAAGAATACGGTCAACAACAAGCTTCAGACGTTGACCGTTGACTTTAAAGGTGTTACCCGTCTTTGGGTCAGAAATCTGAACGACACCATTTGGAAAAATCTGATCAATTATGAATGGGTCATTCCATTTAGATCTAAGTTTGCCAGGAAAGAGCTTAAGTTTAGAATCCAATAACCAGGCCTTCTGGTTTGGCTCAAAGCTCTTGCAGGAAATCAATTGATCATGTAGAGCTTTGGTCTGAGCCTTATAGATCTCGGCATTCTCATAAGCATCATTTCTAAGCTCCTCCAACTCAGATAGTTGGAGTTTTCTGGTCTTCCCAGCTAGATTCAGATCTAAATTGCACTGTTTGATTGCCTAGAATGCTTAGTGTTCAATCTCTACGGGTAGATGGCACACCTATCCATACACCAAACGGAATGGAGACATGCCGATGGACGTTTTATACGCCGTACGGTAGGCCCAAAGAGTGTCCTCAAGCTTTTGAGTCCAATCCTTGTGATCAGGCCTAACCATTTTTTGTAGAATGTTCTTAATCTCTCGATTGGAGATCTCGGCTTGTCCATTCGTCTGGGGATGGTAAGGTGTGGAAATTCGGTGATTAACCCCGTATTTGGCCAATAAATTCTGGAATTGGGCATTAGTAAAATGAGTGCCACCATCACTGATGGTAGCATTCGGAATCCTGAATCTACTGAAGATATTTTTCTTGACAAAATTAATGACCACCTTGTGGTCATTGGTTCCGGTGGGAATCGCCTCAATCCATTTGGACACATAATCAACAGCAACAAGAATGTACTGATGTCTAAATGAAGGGATAAAGGGTCCCATGAAATCGATGCCCCAAACATCAAAAATTTCGATAGGAAGAATAGGGTTTAGGGGCATCATGTCTCTCTTAGTTATGCTCCCAAGTGCCTGACATTGAGAACATGACCTTGAGAAATCCTGGGCATCCTTGAAAAAAGACGGCCAATAGAAGCCAGATTACAAGATTTTTGCAGCTGTCTTTTTCCCAGAGAAATGTCCACCACACCCAGATGCATGGTAGAACTCGAGTATACTGTTGAATTCATTCTCCGGTATGCATCAGCGAATAATCTGATCATAGCCAATGCGATATAGTTCAGGGTCCTCTCAGAAGTAGTATTTGGCCTCAGATTTGAGTCTATCCCGTTGTTGCTTGGTCCAATCCTGGGGGATTTGACCAACGGCCAAATAGTTAACAATGTCAGCGAACCATGGGGTGTGGACACCTAAAACTATAAGAATGGTTTCGTCCAGGAAAGTGTCAGCAATCGAAATGTCCGAACAAGAAGATCACCTTGGAGTCTCGACAAATGATTCGGCACCACATTTTGTACCCCGGTTTTATCCTTGTTTTCAAGATCAAATTCTTGAAGAAGAATCCAACGAATAAGTCAAGGTTTAGCATCGTTTTTAGCCAAGAGATGTCTTAAGGCCGAGTGGTCGATATAAACGATAACATGAGACCCTAAGAGATAAGCCCTGAATTTTTCCAAAGCAAATACTACAACTAGTAATTCCTTTCCAGTAACAGTGTAATTCCTATAGTAGATGACAGAGGGCTTTCAATCAATTTTCTGACCCAGGACAGCCCCGACCGCATAATCAGAAGCATTGGTCATGATCTCAAAAGGGGCTATCCAAATTGGTGATTGCAAAATTGGAGCACAGGTGACTGCCGTTTTCAGAAAATCAAATGCCTTTTGGCATGATTCGTCAAAAACAAACGGCGTTTCTTTGGCAAGAAGATTGCTCAAAGGACGAGCAACCTTCGAGAAATCCTTGATGAATCTTCGATAAAATCCCACATGGCCAAGAAATGATCTGATCTGTTTAACAGATGTGGGAGGAGGAAGTTTAGCGATAGCATCAACCTTAGCTCTGTCCACTTCAATTCCCCGTTTAGAGATTATAAGACCCAAAACGATGCCCTCTTGGGTCATGAAATGACTCTTTTCCCAGCTAAGAACCAGTCATGTCTTGATACATCGCTTAAGAATCATTTCCAAATTAGCCAAACAAGAGTCAAATGATTCTCCAAAAATAGAGAAATCATCCATGAAGACTTTCATAAACTCTCCCACCATGTCAGAAAATATGGCTAGCATTCACCTTTGAAAAGTCATAGGTGCATTGCATAACCCGAAAGGCATCCTACGAAAAGCAAAGGTTCCGTAGGGACAGTTGAAAGTAGTCTTTTCCTGATCCTCGGGATGGATAGGAACTTGGTTGTATCCCGATTAGCCATCAAGAAAATAGAAGTACTTCTGCCTGTCTAATTTTTCCAAGATTTGATCAATGAAGGGCAGGGGAAAATGATCCTTTTTAGTGGTTGTGTTTAGCTTCCTGTAATCAATACAAACCCACCAAGAGGAAGCTGAACGAGTTGTGACAGATTCTCCTCTCTCATTAGTCACAACAGTAATCCCGGCTTTCTTTGGAACAATCTGAATGAGACTTACCCAGGGACTGTTAGAGATTGGATAAATAATTCCTGCAACGAGCCACTTGATGATCTCCTTTTTGACCACTTCTTGCATATTTGGATTCAATCTCCTCTGCATCTGGCGAGAAGGGCGGGATCCATCTTCCAAAAATATTCTATGATTACAGTAAGATGGCTCGATCCCCCTGAGGTCATGGATGGTCCAACCAATTGCCTCCTTATGTTCCTTTAGGACCTTGATCAATTTAATCTCTTGCTCCTTCGTCAATTTAACACTGATAATCGTAGGGAGCGTATTATGTGGTCCTAAAAATTTATATTTCAAATTCTCGGGCAATGGTTTCAATTCAAGCTGGGGTGGGGTGATGATTGATAGTAGGGTAGATGCTGAAGAATCAACAAGAGGAAGAGGTTGTGAGTGAACAAAATCAGTAACCTCTTCCGAAGATGTCAGGTCAGCTAAAGAGGGTTGCAGGTCAAATTCATCAACCAAAGAGGAACTTTCAATTGAAGAAACTGTCAAACAAGTTTCAATATTATCATTATCCTCATCAAGTTCCTCAATAAATCCACAATCCTCAAATTTGTTGATCTCCTTAAAAATATCCAATTTCATTCGTTGGTTCCCAAAGGCGATTTCCATGCTACCGCTTTCACAATTAATGTTGGCTTTTGTGGTAGCCAGGAACGGACACCCCAGAATGATGGGCGTGTTCCTCAGATTATCCGGTACATCCATCTCAAGGATAAGGAAATCTACAGGAAAATAGAAATCCTTCACCTTAACTATAAAATCTTCAATAACACCTCACGGGTTTGTGACTGAATGGTCCGCTAACTGTAGCATTACTAAAGTTGTTCGAAGTTCACCTAACCCAAACTTCTCGTAGAGAGAAGTCGGAATTAGGTTGATGGATGCACCGAGATCCAAAAGTGCTCTATCAAATGTGTAATCTCCGATAACGCAAGAAATCAAAGGAGCACCAGGATCACTCTTTTTCTGGGGGAGGTAGTGTAGTATAACAGAACTAGCCTGCTCGGAGAGTACCACCTTCCTTGGAACAGATTCTCTCGACTTACGCTTTTGTGTACATAATTCCTTTAAAAATCTTGCGTAAGCCGGTATGTGCTTGATAGCATCAAGGAGCGGGATATTGATCTCAACATTCTTAAATACATTCAGAAGCTCCTCATTGCTATCAACAAACTTCTTCTTCTTTGATTTGGTTAAGGCTTCAGGAAAAGGAACATGAGTCAGATCTTTGGAATCAGGTTCCTGAGCCTTGATTTCTCCTCTAGAGTTCTCCTCTCTCTCCTCAGGTTCTTCAGGATTCAAAAGATCAGAATAGTGTGGTTGTGGATCCTGAGTCTTCTTACCACTCCTCAAAGTTACAGAATTTGCAAAAGCTTGAGAATTTGGGTCTTGGGGAGGGTTAGGAAAGATTGGAGGGGCTTCATTGACAATGAATTGTTGATTTGCAGAAGAAGAAGAATATGAGGAACCTTGCTCAACCACCTGAGCATGTGCGTGTGGGTCCTTCTGATTTCAGTACCCTTGGGTTTGATTGCCCGAATTCATAATATTTCATGGGTTGGGTACGGGTTGGGATGGTAGAGATCCGGGTTGACGGGAGTTAGCAATGAGCCCGAATTGCAAGTTGTCCAGCGAGATTTTCATTTGCTGCATGAGCTGGAGCATAGATCCTTGCATCTCTACCATTTGACAATTCAAATCAGCCTACCCTGCGGGTTGACAAGCATTCCAAGCTGGCTAATTGATCTGATTCGTAGGCAACTGAGTATATACTTGACCCTGACCCATTGGTCGTTGCAGAGCATAATTACTGGGTCGGAATTGGGACTGTTGCCTAGGATTTTTCCAAGAGAAGTTAGGGTGGTTTCTCCAACCTGGATTTTAAGCATTCGAGTAGAGGTTGGATCTAACATTCTCTTGTACAGCGTAGACATCCTCATAAGGTGAGGATGGAGAGAAAGAAAGGGAAGGATTAGAAAAACTAGGACCAAAGGCGCTAGTTTGGAACCCGTGGGGTTCCGAAAACTGTTGACTCACAGGTTGAGCTGCATCGAGTTGATTCACGAACTCCCGTCCAGAAGGAGCTCGTGAGGAATGGAATCCCGAATTTTGGGATTGAGTGGATCGAGAGTTGTTTATAGAATTGCCAACCATCCACTCTTCCATTCTTTTAGCAACCAAGTCCACCTTATCAAGTTTGTTACAAATCAATTCCATATCAAATGAATGAGTCATGGACTCCATTGACATTTGATCTGGGTTGCTAGGACTGGTTAAAAGTTTCCATAGAGGCATGATTAATTGAATTCTCACTCATTTCCTCAAATAAATCATGTGCACTATCTGCATCTTTATTGAGTAAATTGCCTCCGCAAGAAGCATCCACATGATTTCTGAGTTGCTCAGTCAACCCATGATAGAAGATCTGCACAAGTTGCCATTTCGGCACCTCGTGGTGTGAACACCTCCTCAATAAGTCCTGGAATCGCTCCCAGGCCACATGAAACTGCTCCCCTAGCCGCTGGGTAAAGGTAGTGATTGCCAGTCTCAAAGCATTGGTACGTCTGACTGGGAAAAATTTCTCTAGAAAGGTCGATTTCAACTCATTCCAAGTTATAATTGGTCTTCCTATTGTCCTATACCAATGTGCGGCCTTATCCCTAAGAGAGTGGGGGAACATCCTCATGATCATTTGCTCCTCGTTTACATTTCGAGCCTTGGTGGTCTGGACCAAAGTGGTCAAGTCCTCCAAGTGCTGAAACGGATCTTCGAAGCCAAGCCCATGATAATATTTAATCAGGCTTAACACCTGGGGCTTGATTTCTACGTCATCGATTGGAATCTGGACGCCGGGACGTTCCCCGTAATTTGAAGGATCATAAAAATCCTTCAGGGGCTGAGCACCCTGCATTCTCTAGAACCATTCCTGCATTCTCTACATTTGTTCCAGCTGCCTTCGAAATTCTTCCTGTGATTTCCAAGCAGAGGAGGCTGTTGTTCGGCCATGGGATCAAATTGACCAAAATCCAACTTGTGCCTCCTAGAATGTTCTAATGGTCCTTCCAATCAGGGATTCAATGACCGTCTTCCCAGCATAAACTAGGAGAAGGTCGGAAGGACTGGGGATAGGGACCCTGCAGCACAATAAAACAAGGCTGTCCTTAAATGGGGTAGCCTAAGGATCTACTGACTCCCAAAACCTGCCTTAAGACTGTAAATGATTTACTCTACTTGTGTTTGTTTAATCCAACCAGTTAGAAGGAGGGACTAGGGAGAAGGTTCTTCCTTCGGTTTTCGCCTTCGGTTCCTAGTGTACCCCCCAGCCGCTGTCGTTTAACACTACTCCCCTAGCTAGACATCAAATTAATCAGCACAAGTAGGTTAATAAAAATAATCTCAGACTAGGCCCTGAAGAGCGAATCAAACCTTAAGGCCAACGTCTACTCAATTTTATTAAGGCCTGGGATTGTGGTGCTTATGGAATGTGATGGGCCCTTAAAATGGGTTGTACCCTTAATGATTGATTGAGATTTGTGTAAGTGCATGCACAACCAGGGTTTTCAAGTAAGATTATTATGATGCGTGAATTTTAATGTTCAAATCTTGCTTAAGTAGCTTTTAGGGTTTCAAATTAGGTGAATTACAATCAAGTTTCTAGGAAAATTAAGTTGTAAAACACGGGTGAAGATTGCTTTCCTTTAAAATCAGAAAGAAAGTGGAGTGCCTGGAATAGACCAAGATTGAAAACCCTAAGGAGGAGCTACTTGATGAGTTGGTTTTAAATAGTGGTGCGGCACAAACAACTCAAACAATTGGCCACAATTGCACCACTAAGTTAGGCACTCAAAGATGGTTAACAAGAATGATTTCTACTCTGTTATGTGTTGCTTTGTGTGTACCGGTTCCACAGATCAGAACCCGGTTGAGTAGAAACAAATCAAGTTGATTAACTGCCTTAAATGTGGGTATGTGTTGTGTGTTTGTTCAAAATTACCCCACAAGATTATCTTTTTGTTATTTTATTTATGAATGAGGGTGGAATGAATATGAGTGGAAATCCAAACAACCAAACTATTCCTAGGATTTATGCAAACACCTAGGTTAATTGGAATTTGGATTTAATGTGGCGAATGAAATCTATGGAGGGGAGGAAGAATGGGGAGCACTTACAGTTGTCTTCAACTGCACTTCACTCCAGTCTACCGCTTGTTGATTCCTTGATGGAGGTCTCGGCAAAACAATAGACACAAGAGAAAGCAAGTTAGAAAACAATAAAGTGCAAGAAATGAGAAAAGAAGATCAGAAATCGTTGCCTCCCTGGCAACGGCGCCAAAATGTTGAACGTTCAAATTGCTACGCTAACGTGTTTGGTTTTGGAAAAGCTGTCGTTGTAGCTTGAAAATGAAGAATTCGTGTTCAACAAATAAAATTTATACCGAAATTTGAATTCCGGGTCGAATACAGAGAGGCTACGTTGATCTAGATTCGCAATTATATTTTTTTAGATTTCTTGAAAAGCAAGACGATATAATTACATTGAAGCTATCAGACTAAAAAGGGAGAGAGAGAGAGAGAGAAAGAGAACATGCATTCAATATCTCAAAATGTTTATACAATCAAACCAAATAAAAGTTACACTAGAAAACGGGAAATCCGCTACACTAGAAAGTAGGAAAATTCTACACTAGAAAAACTGTAAAGAAGAATGGGAGAGAGAAGTTATCCTCCTCGACGATCGCTTGGAGGACGAGCCGGACGGGACGATGCCTGGACGAAGGAGGACGGAGCAGGACGAAGGAGGGCGAAGCAAAAGAACGGGAACGAAGCAGTATGCCGTCATCGTCGCGGGATCCACTTCCGAACGAGGACGAAAATTTGGACTTTATCTCGCGAGGAGCATCCCGGGTGTGGGACAAGCTTCTCTTGAGCTTTGGAGAGGTAGAGAAGAGAAGGAAGGGATGAGAATTTCGTGTGGAGGGGGTCTCCTTTTATAGTTGCAAGGAGTGGGGGAAAATTGGTCATTACATCTTTAAAATAATAAATTAGGGGTCTTTAGTGACGGATAAAACCGTCACTAAAGCCCTAACATGGGCGTAGTGCCCGCTGTGCACACGCGCCCTCTCAGCTGCTCTCTCTCTCAACGCCCGCCCACATTCTTTCATCCACAACCGTCCGATCGCTAGTTCGGACGGCTTAAGATGCGTCTTCACCCACTACTGCGCGCCGGCCCAGCTCGTGCATTGCCGCGTGATGCCGCACGTGCAATAGCGCGTGAACGCTATCTGACACACACGGCCGTTGGATTGCAATCTGATGGTTGATAACAACGCATCTGCTCGCTTCAGAATTCGCGTGGCGAGGATCGAACGTGCCCTAGCGCCTTCCGATAAGGCGCTGGACCACTACGCTGCCTCGCCCAAAAGGTCACGCGGATGATTTCAACGAGCCGCATCCACAGCCGTTGGATTGAGATCCAACGGCGGAGAGGGGGTGAATGCAGAGCCTTCAGAGATTATATGCGGTCGTTTGGCCGGCCGAGATGGCGCCACGTGGCATCATCTTGGCCGTCCAACTTCTGGATGTTGTAGATGGTGCCACGAATGTCAGATTGACTCGAATTTTGCATCGTTAGGCTGCGATCGTTGATCCGAATTCATCTGTGCTGTCCGATTTGTCATTTGAAGTATGGATTTACACCATCCTGGCCATTGATCTTCTAGGGTTCCCTGGTCACTATCTGATTCTACGGTTGCCTGATTAGGGTGATCTTAGAGTCGTTGAACTCCAATCGTCTCCCAGATCACATCCATACAATTGGATCTTTGATCCGAGGCCCTAATAAAATGTTTGCCCTATCCAAGTACATAAAAGGAGACAATTAACCTCCATTTTATTCAAACTACTCTAAATGCAAGATGATGCATGTTATGCAATATTTATAGCATGCAATGCAATCCTATGCTTAAGAACATTCATAAATAGACATCTTTAGTAGTGTAAATGTGTTTACAACAACTAGCTTAGCTTAGCTTAGCTAGCAACCAGCTCCTTGGCCATCCACCTCCTTCAACTCAACCCTAGCTAGCTCCTCCAACTTAAGCCCTACCTAAGCTAGCTATCCTACTCCAACTTGGCGCCACCACCAAGCCACCTCTTCACCCCATCATCACCACCTAAAGGCACCAATTTTGGCGCCAAAACCTAACCCTAACTACCCCCCTTTTTGGCACCAACATCCACCCCTATATCCACCATACACTTAACCCTTCAACCCATCCTAGCCACCCACCTACCCCTCCTTCTAGAACCCTACTTGGCGCCACCTAAGCCCCCCTTCTAGAAGCCATTTTGGTGCCAACTTCAACGGGTGCCACCACCCATAACCACCCCGTAGGTGTCCCTTGGGTTGGCGCCAATTGCCCTTAGCCATAGGATCCCCAACCACCTCCATCTTCCCATCTTAGCCCTCCATTTCAAGAGTCACCTTAGCCCCCTTCCTACTCTATATAAACCCACCACCTACCACCATTTTAGAGCATCCTCCATTAGTGTTTACTTCCACCTACATCCACCTATACCTACGGCCATGGAGAAGGAGTTGAGAAGAAGATTAAGGGGGCACATCACCAGCCCCTTTGGTGCCTTCTTCTCCCCACTCTCTTCAACTTGGGCCACGCCAAGGAGGAGGACCTTTCCATCTCAAGGAGGATGGCTAGGAAAAGGAGAAGGACCTAGGGTGGACGTCCACCCTTGGACAAAAGCTTAGGGCATGCTCCCTTAGGGCTTGCTTTGGAGGACATCAATTTGGTGGAGCTTTCAGAGTCAAAGAGTTGGAGCACTTCTTTTCAAGCACAGGAGCTACTAGGCTTGGAGAAAGGAGCCTCCCCTCTTCATCAATTTTCAGAGGATTAGTGTTTCTTTACTTTCTACTTATAATTCTAGTTGTAGAAGCTTTCCTCTACTAGGGTTTTTGTACAACACTTTCTCATTAACCAAGTTGCCTTCTTTAGTTGCATTCTTAATTGCTCTGTTGTTAGCATTCTTCACTCCCTCTCCATAATTATTCTAGGCCTCCACTTACCTAGAGTGAGCTTAGGGAGAGGCTCTACTTGCCACTTTAGGAGTAGTGTATTGAGTTAAGTGTTAGTCACTTTCTCGCCAGCAATTTCGCATGTTGCCTTAATTTCAAAAACATAAAAATGATATATTGAAAAAGACCAAAAAGAAGAGTGATTTCGATTTCCAAGCAAGAGACCTGAATTTTACAAACATATTGCCTCCTTGGACGACCCTAGATACCCCACTATCTAGGTTTACAAATTTAAAAGTGAATCTATTTTTATGCATTGCAACGACTTAAAACCCTAAATTAACAAACCATGCAAAAACGTAATCACTTTTTGGCGTCATTGTCGAGGAGGCATGGATTTGCATTAGTCATTTTTCTCTTGCTTGAAGTAGATCTCATCCCCTCCTCTTTCTTTTCTTTCGTGTGTGCAGGAACTATAGCGGGAAAGCGGGAATTTGGAAGCGAAAGCTTAAAGTCCCTTTTCTTCCCGTGGATTTTCAAGTTGGTTCCCCTTTCTGGTCACATAATTAATTAAAACTACCAAAACCATCTTAAACTTGGCTTTCAGGATCCCAAACATCTTAATTAAGTGGATTGGTTTTCATTAAAATTCACTGTTTGCTTGAATGTTTCATTAATACCACTCCTTTTCAAGTATTGGTGTTCTATTTTTCAGGTCCAAGTTTCTGTCCGGAATTGAAAAATCAATTCCCAACACCACAGGCTTCTTAAAATCATAAAATTTCATACAGTGATTCTGAATTAAGTTAGGAACATTTGTTCCAAATTTCAGATCAATTGGACTTGTATTTAATTTTTAAAAATTTGTGGACTGCAGAGGGGTCACCCCGTCTAATCTTCCTATTTTGCTACTGTCCACAAATTTTAAGAATTTTCATTCTCATCCAATTTTTATAAAATTTATCTTTCTAGAATCCTTTTAGAATTTTACACATCATATAAAATCACCAAAATTTTCTGAGGTCAATGGTAATACTGAAAAGTCCAAAATACCCACAGGTACCATTTCTAGACTTTGACAACAGTACAAGAAAAAATTTAAAACAATTATCAAACAAATTCCTAAAATCTTATAAAAATATTTTGGGGAATACTTGTTTGATTCTCTTCAAAGTAGTGGTGTTGTTTGAATTTTTTGGACCACTACTTAATACAGAAAGCCTAAAAATAACTCATTGGTAGTTAAATTTCTGTCCAAGGACTAATTAGATTAGGGTTTCTTTTTTCATTTTTAGAAACAAACAACAAAAGGAAATATATCTTCACCCATACAACTTGATTTCCTCTTATTTGTGGGATCTAAAACTTGAAAAGAAAACCCTAAAAATACACTAAGTTAAATCCATTCCTAAAAGACAGAAATACAATAATTGTGTGACAACTTGCTTTTCATTGGTGCCACTTTCCAATTTTTGCACACACACAAAAAAATTTGAAATAACAAGGCAACAACCCAATTAATGCCCTCCACATTCCGTGTACACTATAGTATCCTAGACCTAACTAAAATCCGTAGCAACTTGACCCCTAAGACTTCATCAACTTAGGCTTGCTATATAGGACTTAAGTTTTCTCTAGTTAATACCAATTCTATCATCTATATTTGGTGTTTAGGCTGAGGGGCCGTGTCAAACGACCAGGCACGGGTTTGTACAAGCACCTAGGATTTTCTTGGGAAATGCTTGGGCCCAAACCTCCCCTTAAGCAACTTGGCTAGATTTGTTGACAGAATGGGTATTCACTGTTGATTACTTAGTTCCTAGGTAGACCAAGTCTTAGGATAAATTCTAGGGACTCATGATGAGTCCATTAAAATGGACTATTATTAAGCCTAAGTATCTTTAATTATACAATTTAGGTGTGTTAATAATGGTAATTAAGTTATAGAAGATTTATACACCTCATAATTTAAGTTATAACATTCTATAACTTCATGATTCTATTGTTTTTATGTGCAGGTAATAAAATACACAAAGAGCAAGGGTGGGGGGATAAAATTCCCCAAACAACCGCAACTCGCTTTCCCCCCTCCCCCGTCGGACATTGGGCAAAACTTCTGGCGCCGCCTTTCTCAACAGCCATGACCAGGGATTTGGGAAAATCCCTGAACAAACGCGGTGAGGGGAGAACTTAAAAAGAAGAGGCGTGGAGAGAAGGGATCCAGAGAAAAAAAGAAAAGTGTGCACTGTGCCGCACTACGTCCTCTTTCCCCTTACGGGGAAAAAGTCTCTCCGCCCGCACACCGCTGCCGGCGTAGCCTCCTTGCACGTTGCAGGCAACTGCGCGCTAGCCCCCGCACCTCAACTCTGCCCGCTCGCCATCTTCCAACCACTGCAGGCGCACACCAATGCGTGCGCCTTCCTGCCTTCACCGCACCCACGCCACAGCGGGCGCTCGCACCCAAGCCCGCGCTTCCTCCTTCCAGCGCCTACCGCTCTGCCTTCAAGCACCTGCAGGCACTGCATCTTCATCCTACCAGGCTGCGCCCGCATCCTCCCTTCCAACCGTCCTTGCTGCACGCCTCAACGTTGCGTGCCCGCACTCGCAGGCGCTGCATAGCAGCTTCACGCACCTCCCGACATAGCGCCATCATGCCACCCCTGCCCGCGTGCCTTCCTCCTACCGCTTTAGCTCCCTACTGAAGGCACGTCCCTGCGTTCCTCTCCGCCCGCGCACCTTCCTGCCTTCACCGCCCCCACGCCACAGCGGGCACTCGCTTCCAAGCCCATACCCCTCCAGCACGCCCCACCGCCAGCTGCAGGCCCACTCCACCCTGCGCACCTCCACGCCACTTGCAGGCGCTCCCTGCCCGCACATAACCGCGCGCGCGCGCCCGCTCGAACAGCCGCAGTAGTAGCCACCCTCCAGCAGACTGACGTTCTTCACCTCCGGCCACCTCCAGCCACCTCCGCCGCCGCCGCTGCCACCGTCGGAAAGCTCTCGACCTCGCCATCCTCTTGAACCTTGCAGCGACCCTCGCGACGCCCTCTCTCTCTCGCGAGGAAGAGAGAGCAAATGCTCTGTTTTTGTTGGAATTAGAAATTACATTCAATGCCATTGCCACCAATTTCATTTTTATTATTATTATTATATTGTGGCAGAATTGCATTCAAGCGCTCACAGTTCTTTCTAATTGCATGGTATTAATATTGGCTAGTTTAAAGATTGATTTTGGACTTGATTTAAGTACTAATTGCCTTTAGTACACATCATGTGAAAATTGCTCTAATTCATCCTAAATTTATTGAGGATTTCTATGAGAGAAAACTGCACTTACACCCTTAACTTTTTAGGTTATTTCAAATCTACTTTCCTTCACATTTTAAGTCCAATTTGAAAAGGAATTTCGCACTATCCGAAATAACATTATATAATTAAGTATTGATTGCATCATTGCCTCCCTGTAGACACGACCCGCTCTTCTGCGAGTGGTTATTTTCATTATTTTTGATTAGTCAATTTTTCCACCACTTAAATACTATAACGCTAAACGAAAAGTCGACCATCAACTCACAATTAAGTTAGGTCTAGCCTTGGTTGTTTGATTTGCACACTTTCTCTCATCTCTTTCTCTTCTCCTCCCCTCCCATTCTTCCATTTTATGCACAGGCGATGGTCTCAAAATCCGAACCTGGAAGGACCATTTGATTTCGCTCCTCGCGCAAAAAGACCACTTTTTCCGCCTTCTCTTTCTAAAAAAATGGAAAATCAACAAAATGGGTCCACTAACCCTTCCACTTCCACCTTTAATCATACCTCTAACCCGACTACTAACCCTAATTCTAACCCTTCCACCCAAAACCCAACCACCTTTAACTTCCCACACTTGGAGCTCCTTAATCTTGAATTGCCCCAAACACAACATCAAGACCCCCTGCCTGATCTTTTAAAATTGATGGCTGAGCAGATTGATAAATTAAATTCCAATCAACAAACGTTGACTAGGAACATCCAAAACCTAGCCAATCAAAGGCCAAACCCACCACCCCATCAGCAGCCTGTTATTCCTCTAAAAGATTTTTATGATCCGTCTTATTATGAGGAACGACCAGAGGTTGTCATACCAGAGGGGGACTTTGAGATCAAGCCTGCAATCCTGAACCTAATTAAACACTTCCATGGCCTTTCTAGGGAAGACCCTTTCGGCCACCTTGAAGAGCTGACTCTTCTTGCACAAACAACCCGTTCAAGAAATGTGCAAGAGGACTTATGGCTGATGCGGTTATTTCCATTATCTCTTAAAGATAAGGCTGCTTATTGGTTCAGGACCATTGGCCGACCCATCATAACTTGGCCTCAGCTCAAGAGCGCCTTCCTCAAGAAATTCTTTCCCGTAGGTCGTACTAATTCCCTGCGAAGATCTATTGCGACATTTCAACAAAAATCTGGTGAAACTTTCCATGATTCTTGGAAAAGATTTCAAGATCTCTTAAGAACTTGTCCCCACCACGAGATTCCTTTATGGAAGCTCATGCAAATCTTCTATCACAGATTAGAAGATCGAATTCGACACTTCGTCGATGCCACATGTGGTGGCAACTTCTGAAATAAGGATGCTGAAAGTGCCTATGACCTTTTTGAAGAAATGAGTGAAAACTCATTTAATCAAGCTTCCATGAACACATTTTGCAGAACTCAAAACTCGTAGTTTGGTGTTCATGAGGTAGGCACTCAATCAATCCCTGTCACCCTAGACAATCTTTAAATGATCGCTCAAAAACTCGACCAGCTGCATATTAATCAAAAGAAAATTGAGGAAAGACTGGCCACATCAACCCAAGCTCCACATAATCCACATCTAACCCAACCTAACTTTCCACGAAGAGAAAATTTGCACAATCTCAACACTACTCCTGCTGATTATTACTAGTATTCTGAGGTTAACCATGATTCACTGGGGACTTACAACTATCCAGATCTTAACCCCACTCAAAATATTTCTGCCATCTAGGAGCCCTTTAAAAATTCTTCCAATTGGAAAAATTACCCAAACTACTCCTAGAACAATCAGGTTCCTTCCCAACCAGATCATTTCAATGGGTATGGGTCGAATTCAACCTTCCATCCTGGGCCATCCCAACAAGACATCAATGCCAAGATGATGCGAACCCTGCAAGAAATGCAAACAAAAATGACAGAAGTAACCTGCACCATCACAAATCTGAACAATCAAATTGGGGTTACTCCCACGCAAAGACCTGCAGGACAACTTCCGTCCCAACCCATGCCCAACCCTAATCACCAAAGGAACCAATATCTGGGCAGAAATCCACACTACCCAAATCAACCTCCTACTAATCCACCACCTCAGCAGCCTCCCAGGTTTCTGCAACCATAGGCCCCCCCACCTCCTCCAAATAACAATCTGACTGCACATGCAGTTACTTTGAGGAGTGGGAAAACCACCACTGCTCCCAGGCCTTCACACAAACTTGGTGAAATCCATGTGCAAATTGACTCCCCACCTCCCCATCAAGAAGAAAAAGAAATACAAAAATCTCAAGACAAGATTCCTATCCCTTTCCACAAGCTCTCCACCCTACCACCAATAGAAAAAAGAAATCTGAGCCAACCACAGAAGAACTCATGGATCTATTTGGGCAAGTTCAAATCAATATTCCTCTCCTAGATGCCTTCAAATATATACCTGCCTATGCCAAATTTTTGAAGGAGATCTATACTCCTAGAAGGTAGGCCAAAAATCAAGGACAGGTGCATCTTTCGAAGACAGTAAGCTCTGTCATACAGAGCAAGCTACCTCCTAAGATGAAAGATCTGGGGATGCCTTTACCAACTTGCAACACCAAGTTAAGGTTACTCCTGATCATCGACCTATTGGGAATTTACCTTCCCAACCCATGCCCAACCCAAATAATCAAAGGAATCAGTTCCAAGGTGGATATCCTAGTCAACCCATTCAACCAGCACCTCAGCATCCACCAAGTTTCAATAACAGTCAGGCTTCCCGTCCTCATTCTAGAAACAACCAGACTGCAAATGCAGTTACTTTGAGGAATGGGAAAACCACTCACAATCCCCTGCCTATTAAAGAAACCCGCTTTAAAGAAACACGAATTAACTCTTCCCCATCTACCCCTCCTATTGTTCAGGAACCAATTAATGCAAAACAGGGAAACCTTGCTCCATTTTCACAAGCCCTCCACTCTTCAAATAAGAAAAAGAAGAAATCTGAGCCCACTGAGAAGGAATTAATGGATTTATTTGGGCAAGTAGAAATTAATATCCCTCTCCTAGATGCCATTAAATACATCCCTGCCTACGCAAAATTCCTAAAAGATTTGTGTACTCCAAAAAGGCAGCCCCGAAATTTAGGAAAGGTGATCCTTCCAGAGACAATCAGCTCAGTTGTGCAGAGCCGACTGCCTCTTAAGAGAAAAGATCCTGGCACCCCCCTAATTCAAATTATCATTAATGTTACCTCATTTGATCGCGCTTTGTTGGATCTTGGTGCCTCAATTAATCTTATCCCCACAATTGCTTTTGAGGAATTTGAGATCGGTGAATTAAAGCCTGTTGAGGTTACTCTCCAATTAGTCGACCAATCTACAATTAAACCAAGGGGAATTGTTGAGGATGTTCTTGTCCAAGTCAAAATTGTCCTGGACATAGAGGTACCAGAAGCACTAAAGTTTGCCCCCATTATTCTTGGAAGACCATTCTTAGCCACCTCCCATGCAAATATTGATTGTGATTCTGGAAAGATGAAGATCATGTGTGGCTGTGAATCTGTAACCCTAGACATTTTTCTAGCTTCTAGGCGATTCCAAGAACCAGATTTCTTTGATGATTTGGATTCAAAAATAGAAAACATTGTCGAGGAAACTTTGCAGATTTCCCATTTAGGTTCCTGTTTTGCCATCAATACGATTCTTGAACAATCCACCTCTTCTCACCCTTCCAACCTAACCACACGTCCAGCTAACCTTCTAGCTGACCCTTTCACCCTCACCTCACCACTAACCCACAAAGTAGAAACTCTTTCGGAGCTAGGCCCATAATTGGAATTAAAACCTTTGCTCGACTCCCTTAAATATGTCTTCCTAGGTCCTAATCAGACCCTGCCCCTGATTATAAATTCTAGACTTATCGGGGCACAAGAGCACAAACCTCTCCAGGTTTTGAGTACATATCGAAAAGCTATTCTCTGGAACCTTTCTGATCTTAAGGGTATTCATCCATCCTATTGTACACATCATATATATTTAGAGGATGATTCTCGCCCCTCCCGCCAACCACAAAGGTGCTTGAACCCTATTATGCAGGAGGTGGTAAAAAAGGAGATTATTAAGTGGCTAGATGCTGATATCATCTACCCCATTTCTAACAACTCTTGGGTTAGTCCAACACATGTTGTGCCCAAAAAGGTTGGACTAACAGTTGTCACTAATGATAATAGGGAGAATGTAGCCACTC
Organism: Thalassia testudinum; assembly: GCA_037157565.1. Lineage (NCBI taxonomy): Eukaryota > Viridiplantae > Streptophyta > Magnoliopsida > Alismatales > Hydrocharitaceae > Thalassia > Thalassia testudinum. Next base: position 93,511,290 of record JAZHRO010000039.1, read on the forward strand.
GAACAGCCTCTTCTTGGCGCATGTGTATTGGTCACTGAAAATTAAACACCGCCACCAAGAAGGACCATTTCCCGCTCCCCTTTATTGATCAAATCTTGGAGAGGTTAGCCGGACGGGATTTTTACTATTTTCTGGACGGTTATTCCGACTATAATTAGGTAGCGGTTCATCCTGAGGACCAGGACAAAGCAACTTTTACCTGCCCCTTCAGAACCTTTGCTTTCCGAAGGATGCCCTTCGGTCCTTGCAACGCACCTGCGACTTTTCAAAGGTTTATGCTTGCAATTCTTTCAAACCAGGTCGGTGAATGTTTAGAAGTCTTTATGGATGACTTCTCCATTTTTGGAGATTCTTTTGACCATTGTCTCAAAAACCTTGAAAGAACTCTCCAAAAATGCATAGAAGTCAATCTAGTCCTTAGTTGGGAACAAAGTCATTTCATGGTCCAGGAAGGTATTGTCTTGGGCCATGTGATTTCAAAACATGGAATCACGGTAGATAAAGCAAAAATAGATGCTATATATAAGCTCCCACCACCCACTACTATCAAATAGATCAGATCCTTTTTGGGTCATGTGGGTTTCTATCGTTGATTTATACACAATTTTTCCTAAATCTCCAAGCCCTTAAGTCAGCTTCTCACTAAAGACCAACCATTTGATTTTAATGATAAGTGCCTAGAGAGTTTTTTGAGGTTGAAGAAAGAGGTTATTGAGGCACCAATATTACAGGGACCTGATTGGAATAGACCCTTTGGATTAATGACAAATGCCTCAGATTTTGCTGTAGGGGTCATTCTAGGGCAAGGAATTGGCAAGAAGCCTGTTGTGATCTATTATGCTAGTAAAACTCTTGATGATGCACAACGGAATTACACAGTTACTGAAAAGGAACTTCTTGCCATTGTATTTGCCTTAGAAAAATTTAGATCTTATCTGTTGGGGTCACATGTCACTGTATATACTGACCACTCAGCAATTAAATATTTGCTAACAAAGAAAGATGCGAAACCCCGCCTTATCTGTTGGATTCTGCTGCTCCAGGAATTTGACCTGGAAATCAAGGATAAGGTGGGATCGCATAATGTAGTGGCCGACCATCTCTCTTCTCTTATGACGAATGACATAATGATCCCACTTGATCAGTTCCCCAATGAAAGCATTTTAGCTACTACAACCCTCCCTTGGTTTTCACCCATCACAAACTATTTAGCAACGAAACGAATCCCCACTGATTGGCCAAAAACAAAACAGGATAAGTTCTTTGCTGAGATTAAATATTATTTTTGGGAGGAGCCTGACTTTTTCTGCACTTGTGCCGAACAGGTCATTCGACGATGTGTACCCGATTCTGAAATCCATGATAATTTGACACATTTTCACTCAATGGCCTGTGGCAGATACTTTTCGGGCAAGAAAACTACAGCTAAAATCCTTAATGAGGGATTTTATTGGCCCAGCTTGCACAAAGATGCTCATGATTTTGTTCGATCCTGTGTGCATTGCCAGAGCATCAGTAACATGACTAGGAAGGATATGATGCCCCTTAATCCTATTTTAGAGGTTGAAATTTTTGATGTTTGGGGCATTGACTTCATGGGACCGTTCATCAACTCTGGTGGGTATTTATATATATTAGTTGCAGTCGACTATGTTTCAAAATGGATAGAAGCAATACCCACCCGCACTAGTGATCACCGTGTGGTTGTCGAATTTCTTAAGAAAAATATTTTCTCAAGATTCGGCATACCCAAAGCCATTATCAGTGACGGAGGCTCACATTTCACCCACTCACAATTCTGTCACCTTCTTTCTAAATATGGGGTTAATTATAAAATTTCCACACCCTATCACCCCCAAACAAATGGCCAGGCTGAAGTTTCTAACCGAGAAATTAAAAATATTTTACAAAAGATGGTTAGGCCCGACCGTAAAGATTGGTCCACCAAATTGGATGACACTTTATGGGCCTACCATACCGCTTTTAAAACCCTGCTCGGCATGTCTCCCTTCTGTCTGATTTTTGGGAAGGCATGCCATCTCCCGGTAGAACTAGAACATAGGGCTTTTTGGGCAATAAAACAACTCAATATGGATTTATATGACACCGGTACCCATAGAAAATTACAATTGACTGAATTGGAAGAATTACGTAATTTTTCCTATGAAAATGCGAGGATTTATAAAGACCGAACAAAGAAATTTCACGATAAATATATTGTTCAGAAACACTTTGACGTTAATCAATGCCTTTGGCTTTTCGATGCGAGATTACATCTTTTTCCTGGCAAATTAAAATCTAAATGGACCGGCCCCTTTATTGTCCATAAAACATATCCATACGACGCTGTTGATCTTTTTGATCCAAAAACTAATTCGACCTTTCAAGTCAACGGCCAACGTTTAAAGCCCTATTTTGATCATATGCCTAAAATTCTATCTGAATCTTTTAATTTTACTGAGCCAGCCACCCTTGATCACTAATGCACGCTACGCCTAGCTGAATGGCGTAAAAGATAGCACTGGATGGGAGGTAACCCATCATTTCTTTTCCTGTTTTCCCTTTTTCTTCTTTTTCCAGGTTTTGATCATCCTAAACCCAATCGTTCTTCACTAAGGTGATCCATTTTCCCTCCTGCATGAGGACATGGCATATCTTAAGCATGGGGGGGTGTTTTTAAAATTTGACAATCGATTTAGGATTTTCGAAACCTAAAAACATGCATTTTTCTTAGTTATTTTATTTTTCTGCTTGCATATCCAAAAAAATAAAAATGTTGAAAACTTTTTGAGGAAAAGTTTTGAAATCAGGACTAAGGTCGAAAATTCACTTTTGATACAATGGGATTTAATCTTTAACAAACTAGGGATGAGGATGTGGATCTGATCATTAGAATTTCAGGGTCTATTTTTAGACTAAATCAGATATCCTTCTCTAAAATTCCTCCTGAACTCATGATAGTTCAGGTGACTTGGTTGTAATTTGTAATATGGAAAGTATTTGACTTAGTTTCTGATTCAAAAACTTGCATTTCTTGAGGAACTTCTTGTGCAATTTTCACACACAAGCCAACACTTAAAAACAACTAAAAATTTGAAAAACTTCCTTGTTTGGACTTAGTAAAAGTTTGAAGCAGATCATTGGTTTGAGTTCCCATCGCCGAGAAGGAGGAAAATGCCTCCTTTAAGGATGCGATATCAACATGTTACCACCTCGGCGCTACTCCATATCTATATTTCATATCATTAAATGGAGCATTAAAGCGCATTTTAGCAGCTCAAGTGTCTTGGACGGTGCTCTACCTATAGTGTCGAAGCAAGAGCTTGAGTTTGCTTGGAGTGCCCCTTTACACCGCATTGAGTTTTGGTGTTGTGAGCTCCTGGGTGGTGTCATGGACAGTGCTATCCTGAAGTACTGGCGCTAGAGCCCCTCGAGGATTGGTAACGGGAATGATTATCCCGACAAATCTGTTGTAAGACTAAGCTAAAAATAAGCATGGGGGAAAAAAAAAAGAAAATAATAATAATAATAACAGTAATAATAAATAAACATGCCCTTATAAATGTTGGCTTTTCACAGGCACGGACACAAGATTTTAAAGGATTTTGCAAGTTGCGAATCAGATTCATGAGCCAGAAAATTTCTAAAAACAAAAATTTCAAGTCATCTGAATTAACAAGGGGTTAATTTGTCAATTTTTTGGAGGATATTTGATTCCGTTTTGTCTAATGGTTGGATCCAAAAACAAATCCCGATGTTTATCTTTAACAAATCCCATGCCTCCTGCGTTTAGATCAACCAAGGTCCCTTAATCTTTTTCACCTCAAAAGTCAAAAAAATTAGATTTCACAAAAATTCTATTTTCCAAAAAAATTAAAGTTTTGCTAAGAGACTAGCAAAAGATAAGCATGGGGGTGTGATAAACGACAGTTTATCATCATTCTTATGCACAAAAACAAACCTAGCGCTTAGAGTTTTGCTCCACAAATGGGTTTTTGGGCTACATTTAGGCATTAACTAGGTTAGGCATTCATTGCATTTTCTTTTGTAGTTTTAATGTGTTTTTGTGAGTGTTAGGGATGAACAAATATATAGATCCCTAAAACCCTAGCACTCAAGAAGGCAAATGGTGAAGGAGGAGCTTAGACTAACTAGAACTCAACTTGATCTAGCTCACCACAGCCGGAACCCAGCTCACCTGTACTAGGGTTAGCTCATCCTAGGTCCATTCAGCTAATCTCAGCTGAGTGGCAACTCAAGAGAGCTCATCTTAGCTCACCCTAGCTCAGGTCAACTCAGATCCAGCTCAACCTAGTTGAGTTTAGCTCATCTCAGCTCCCACTAGTCCACAAGGAGCTCTAGCTAGCTCAGCTGAGTTGACTAGAGTTCACCCTAGCTCAAGTCCAGCTACATCCAGCTCCACTCAACTCCAGCCAGCAGAAGATAACTTCATTCCAGCTCAGGAAGCTCAAGTCCAGCTCCTGGAGACTCAGCTTAGCTCAACTCAATTGAGATAAGCTACCTTAGCTGCCTCAACCAGCTTCATCCTCCCCGGGAGCACCAAACCCAGCTCACCTCAGCTCATTACGGTAGAAGCCAGCTCACTTTAGCTTGGCTTAGCAGCCAGCAAAGAACTAGCAAGCTAAGCCAGCTAGAGTAGCTCCATGCCAGCCTCTTCAGCATCTGTCAGCTCTAGTTCTAGCTCCAGACTTCTCCTCAGCTCCTCTCTTCAAACCCTAGCTCCAATACCTCCTCTACTCCATAGCTAGCTAAGTTAGCTTAGCTTAGCTAGCAACCAGCTCCTTGGCCATCCACCTCCCTCAACTCAACCCTAGCTAGCTCCTCCAACTTAAGCCCTACCTAAGCTAGCTATCCTACTCCAACTTGGCGCCACCACCAAGCCACCTCTTCACCCCATCATCACCACCAAAAGGCACCAATCTTGGCGCCAAAACTCAACCCTAACTACCCCCCTTTTTGGCGCCAACTTCCACCCCCATATCCACCATACACTTAACCCTACAACCCATCCTAGCCACCCACCTACCCCTCCTTCTAGAACCCTACTTGGCACCACATAAGCCCCCCTTCTAGAAGCCATTTTGGCACCAACTTCAAGGGGTGCCACCACCCATAACCACCCCCTAGGTGTCCCTTGGGTTGGCGCCAATTGCCCTTAGCAATAGGATCCCCAACCACCTCCATCTTCCCATCTTAGTCCTCCATTTCAAGAGTCACCCTAGCCCCCTTCCTACTCTATATAAACTCACCACCTACCACCATTATAGAGCATCCTCCATTAGTGTTTACTTCCACCTACATCCACCTATACCTACGGCCATGGAGAAGGAGTTGAGAAGAAGATTAAGGGGGCACATCACCAGCCCCTTTGGTGCCTTCTTCTCCCCACTCTCTTCAACTTGGGCCACACCAAGGAGGAGGACCTTTCCAATTCAAGGAGGACGGCCAGGCAAAGGAGAAGGACCTAGGGTGGATGTCCACCCTTGGGCAAAAGCTTAGGGCACGCTCCCTTAGGGCTTGCTTTGGAGAACATCAATTTGGTGGAGCTTTCAGAGACAAAGAGTTGGAGCACTCTTTTCAAGCCCAGGAGCTACTAGGCTTGGAGCAAGGAGCCTCCCCTCTTCATCAATTTTTAGAGGATTAGTGTTTCTTTACTTCGTACTCATAATTCTAGTTGTAGAAGCTTTCCTCTACTAGGGTTTTTGTACAACACTTTCTCATTAATCAAGTTGCCTTCTTTAGTTGCATTCTTAATTGCTTTGTTTTTAGCATTCTTCACTCCCTCTCCCTAATTATTCTAGGCCTCCACTTTCCTAGAGTGAGCTTAGGGAGAGGCTCTACTTGCCACTTTAGGAGTAGTGTATTGAGTTAAGTGTTAGTCACTTTCTCGCCAGTAATTTCGCATGTTGCCTTAATTTCAAAAACATAAAAATGATATATTGAAAAAGATCAAAAAGAAAGGTGATTTCTATTTCCAAGCATGAGGCCTGAATTTTGCAAACATATTACCTCCTTGGACAACCCTAGATACCCCACTATCTAGGTTTATAAATTTAAAAGCGAATCCGATTTTGTGTATTACAACGACTTAAAACCCTAAATTAACAAACCGTACAAAAACGTGATCACTCCTCCACTCTATGGCCAACCACCAACCCCTTAACCCTCCTATAGTTGGCACCATTTTTGGTGTCTCTCCACCATCATAACCACCACCTACATACCTCCTCACTTGGCACCAAATTACCTTAGTTATTGCACCGCAAAAATACACTAGCAATAGTGCCTTCTTGTGCTATTTCCTAGCATTACCAATGCATATTAGGGTTCCATAATCGCATTTGTAAAAATACATGCATGCATGCATTTAATTGAGAGGAGAGGAGAGTAAATAAGTGGCCTTGCAATTAACATTTTTCCTCAAGTGCATCTTTGCTAATTCAGCATCTTTTTATTTTTTTATTTCACTTGATTTTTAAATCTTCCCTGCGGCTTCATGGAACAACTTCTTCTCCTCGCACCATTCCCTGCTCATGCTCTCCCTGCCAAGCCATACCAGCCTCTCCCTACAGCCGCATGTGAGCCATGCACAGCCAGGGCATGGCTCTGCATGCTCTTCCTATTCTTTAAAAAGACCATGGTTTCTTCTTCCTCGACCAACCTGGTCCTCCACGCCAAAAGAACCCACAGCACTTCTCCTTCCAGGCCACCGTCTCCTCCCTCTCCCTCCACACCCCGACCCTCCTCGGAGACACCCGGCGGACAGGACTCTTCATTGTGGTGAGCACCCACCACCGTGAAACCACCACCGCCCCACTCTTCAAAGAGCCGGTGGGCATGGTGGCCTTCTTCACTATTTTCACCTTCCACGCCACTTCAGCCATTGACGCAGACTTCAAGCTTGAAGCTCAAAGCTCCAGCAAGGTGGCAGCAACAGCCGCACGCAGCAGCCTCACCACTTCTTTCCGCGCAAGCCTATAGGCCGCCCTCGCCTTCCGCGTGTGCCTGCAAGCGCCTCCGCCTCCAGCTTCTCCGCACACCCTGTCGCGCTCTCTCTTCCGCAACCGGCCACTGCGCACCACTGCAGCGGCCAGCCAAGCTTCACCGCACCCCTGCCAGCACCCACAAGCCTCCACACAAGCAGCAGGTCGCCTTCGCCCTCCACCGCACACGCCAGCAACTATCTCCGTACGCTCTACCGCAACATCCTGCCCGCAAGCGACCAGCCGAAGCCACTCCACCGCGCGCACTGAGCCGTCCGCACTCACAGCATCTCCCGCTCATGGTCGCGCGGCACGGCCTTACACTGTAGCCACTATTCACGCCAGTCTGCGCGACACTGTGGCTACAGTGGGGTGACCGGTGAGCTTCTCACTTAACCAGTCACCCGGCGTGCCGCAACCGGCCGCAGCCCGCATGCACGTCTCCACCCGTGTCACCCGCACTCGCCCACACGTCTGCGTCGCTCGCACCCATCTGCGTCGCTCGCTCTCTTCGCCCACACGCGCCAGCGAGCGCTTGCTCCAGCCTTCGCGCAACACAGTGCGCTGCTTGTCTCCTCTCCGCGCCCCTCACCAGCCAGCGCTCACATCCTCGCGTGCACTTGAGGACCTCCATACGACGCCACTGGCCTTCAGATGCCTTAACCTCCAGCAGTCTCTCTCCCTCTCTCTCTCTCTCTCTCACAACAGTCTCTTTACTGACGCTCACACACACATACACTCACACTTCCACACACACACACACACCTATACACTATTATATACATATATATATATATACGTATACATATATATATTGATATATATATATATACATATATTTATATACCTACATATATACATACATACATACATATATATATATATAGATATATATATATTTATATAGACATATAGTAGTACCTATATACTTATGTATTAGTATACATACATACATATATACATATATATATATATATATATATATACATATATACATATACTTCTATACATATACATATATATATATATATACTTATATCTATATATATAGTAGTATTAGTATGCTTATATATATATATATACATATACCTATATACTTATATATATATATATATATATATATATATATATATACATACATACATCTATATACTTATATATATATATATACATATATATATGCACATATACTCATACTTACATATATATACATATATTTATACATATATACATATATATATATATCTATATAACTATATATACATATATATACATATATATATATATATATATCTAGCTACATATATCAATATATACATATGCATACATATATATTGACAACTATATAGTTATATATACATACTTATACATATATACATACATATATATATATATATACATATATATATACATATATCTATCTATACATATACTTATATATATATATATACATACATATATATAACTATATATTTATAACCATATATATATATAGATATATTTACATATATACATATATATATATATTCATGTTACTTATCATACGTGGTATCGCGGGAATATCTGTACCAGTTGCTGATATTCCCCGATACACGCATACAAAAAGCGTGTTCGCATTTATCTTCCACCATCCATCCTACACCTTACACACCGCACTTCGTCCTATTGGTTGCGTCTCTCTAGACGACGACCGACTCGACACCGTGCTACACTCCATCTTCGCTTCCATCCCCACCCCTTTATACATATATAATATATACCTATATATATATACTATATTTACTTTATTTCTGCTTCTCTTTCATGCCAATAAAAAGATAAAAAAAATATAAAAGAGAAAAGATAATCTAGGACTTGCAGGTACTCCATCTTGCGAATATTAAGACCCATTTTGGAACCTTGTTTTGGCTGAAAGCCAAGAACCTAATTTTGAGGGTGTGCCTCAAGGACCAAGATTACCAGAAAAAAATCTAAATAGAAAAAAAAAAATCAAAAGCACAATAAATGAACGGAAGAGATTCATTGCAGGAAAGGCATAGAAACTTGACTTGTAACCCCACTTCCCTGAGTTCGACCCTGGGCCCAAAAGTGACCACGATAAAATCAAATAGGCCAGGAAAAATTTTTTTTTTGTAAAGAGATGGTCAGGTCCGATTTAGGTTAACCACTATACACACTTCAACGATAAAATCATCATATTAACAACCTATTCGGGTCTGACACCACACCTTTCCTGGTGCCGTTGCTGGGGAAGTTCACCTTTAAGTAAGTTTCTATTCAATTCCTTTCAATTTTTCTCTTCTCTCTTCACGGGTGTCTCTGTTTTTGGTGTGCAGGTGAACCTATTGCAAGGAAAAGGCAGGCAAATGAAGTCGAAGACGTGAGCAGATCCAAGGCAGGAACGAGAGCATGAAGATGCCGACACCACGTTGGAGCTTCGCACACGTTGCCGAACAAGTAGGTTTTCTTTTCTTAGCAACTTAGGTTAACTTGTCACCTTAATAAAAAAAAAATCATTAAAACTAAAAAACTAGAAAAACTTCTTGGGACCTCTTGGGGCAAGTGGACTAAAATTCACTTGTTTGATTGATTGCCTTTACTCCCACCGCCCCGAGATTTCCCGCCCTACTTCGCATAGCGAAAATCCAAGAATCTTGATTCTTGAATTTTTCGCTGTGTGAAGTATTCTTTGAGGCAAATAAAAAGATTGATTGCACCCCTTTTTTTTCTCATTTACCTGCAAATTCGGGATCACATTTTTGGTGGGGAGACTTGGAATTGAGTTGATTCCAACCCCACCACGACTTTTCAACTTGCCTAAGATTCGATCCCGAACATTTCAACCCCAACAATTTGATTTTCTTATCTTTTGGCTGAGCCTTGTGTGGACATCTTTTTGGTGATTGGGAGCACTTGAATTGAAGTGCTTTGGCTCCCTTTCACACTAATCTAAAACTAATTCGTGCATCCACACATAAAAATCTCCATTTAGGGTAGCCCATTGCATTTTAGCATGCATTAACCAATTGAAATTGAAGAAAGGTTTGTTGGGCTTAGAAGAAAACCTATATTCTTGTAAAACTCGGAGATTGGTTGAATTGGTATTTCAGCGAAATCCTAAATTTCATACTACTTAAGGCTGAACTCTAAAAACCATTCACCAATTAAAAACTTCAATTCGGGGAGATTTCCTTGTTGCATGCTTGTTTTACACACTCTAAAAATCAATCACTTGGGCATTACCCGTACAAAATGCCCTTCACATTCCAAAAGCACTTGACCCTAAGCCTCTAACTAAAATTGGTAGTAACCTGACCCTTATTAAGGATTGGAGGTCTAACTACCTACCTGTAGTGCCTACGTGCTGGTGAGGGTTCCCGCGTGCCATCGGGTGTCTAAGACTAGGGCAAACGGCCTTTCAATCTAGCCCGGTGGTTCCGCGGTGCTCGCATTCGGTTCCGTAGTTCATGATAGTAGGTAACTTAGATCTTTAGGTCTAAGGGCACACTGTAGAGGTTAGGAATTTGATTGAATTGATTTGTAATCAAGTGTACCTTTGCGGCGTCATTTCTCTCATCTCTTTTCCCTTCTTATCCCCCCAATTTCTCCTGCGGTAGTACATGTTTGGGAGGAGGTCACAAAACCCTAAAATGTTTGAATTGCCTGATAAATTTAGAAAAGAAGCCGAATCATCCTCCTCCTCTACAAACATGGCTGCACGCCCACCCCCAAATACCAAGGGAGGAAACCGCCCTCAGAACCCACTAGGTGGTGGAGCCTTAGATCCCATAACCTGCCTCCAAGCCCAGATGAAAATGTATAATGAACGAATTGAAGCCATTCGAGAAACATTGGAGGAAATGCAGAACCCTCCTGAACGGGAGGAGCCTAGGTCTCTTAGCTCCTATCAGAATCTTGCTGCTACAGAGACCATAGGACAAATTCAGGTCCCCATGGTCGGGGATGACTTTGAACTGAAACCTAACATAATTGGCCTAATAAATTTTCACTTCCATGGTCTTGCAAGTGAAGATCCTTTTCTCCACTTGGAAGACTTAACTGGATTGGCTGAAACCATTAAACCAAGAAATATCGGGTTACCTATAGTCCTCATGAAAATGTTCCCATTTTCATTGCGGGATAAAGCGTCGCAGCGGTTACGCACCCTTGGGAGAACCATCCACTCTTGGGAGGAGATGCAAACAGCGTTTCTCAAGAAGTTCTTCCCAATCGGTCGAACCAATGCGCTTCGCCGTGCTATCACTTCATTTACGCAACAAAATGGCGAACAATTTCATGAGGCATGGGAGAGGTATAACGACCTCCTCAGGTAGTGTCTGCACCACGGTCTGCCTAAGTGGCATATAGCCCAGATTTTCTACTACGGGCTAAATGAGACTTTGAAGCAGATTGCAGACGCTTCCTGCGGAGGGAATTTTATGAATAAAGACGAGAATGGAGCATTTGAATTGTTTGAAAATATGAGTGAAAACTCGATGAACAATGCTTCCATTATCACCTTTAATCGTACCAGCCAGCCCTGAAATGTCCACGAAGTTGACACGGGACCCTCCCATTCATCCACTGATCTAAGCCTTAACGCACAAAAACTGGATGAAGTCTCCGTCATGCACAAGAAGCTAGACGAGCTTCTGGCCAACCCCGCCTGTTCTATGGCAAACAACCCCACTTCACCATTTCGTCACAATACAAATTCTTCCAACACCAGGCTTATCCCAAGAAACCCCATAAGACCTTCCTTACCAAGTGTCGCACCGAGCAACTCAGTAAGTCATGTGGAACTGGCTTCTGCAAGCCAGTATTTCGACATGGAGGACCAAGCCTCCGTGTGCTCAGACATATATTTACACGCGGACAAGTCTTCTGGCATAGAAGATGCTTGCACCCTGGGGAACAACCCGTTCTCTACCACTTATAACCCAGGGTGGCGAAATCATCTGAATTTCTCATGGTCCAACAACCCGTAGTGCCAAAATCCCGCAGGTGGACCAATGCGACCGTCCGCGCCCATCATCCCAAGGGCCCAGTCTAATCATATGGCGAATCCGCCATCAGGCCCTTGCGTACCGCAAACCGAACACGCATCAAGTCCTCTTGACAAATTGATGTGAATGATGACGGATATGTCAAAATGCCATGAAAAGAACATGACCTCTCTTCAGCACCAATTGGCATAGCAAAATGCTGAGATCAGTCAACTACACAGGGTGACTCAATCTCAGGGCACTCTTCCTGCCCAACCTGTTCCAAACCCGTGAAATTTCGTACCCTATGGTCCGCAACCACAAGTACAACCTTCTCAGGGACAGGTTCACCAGATTTTACAGGCTTCGAGTATTCCACCGAGATTTCAGGCTAATCCCGCTACAGCACCGCACTCTTATGTCCCTATTACGAACCCTCCTCCACCATATGATCCCACTGGACCTGCATCGTCCAATGCTATCACTACGAGGAGCGGTAAGCAGACCGTCGATCTGCCTCGACCTGATCCTAGCCTGTCTTCTTCATCGCCCTCTCATTCAGGATGCGCACCGCATTCGCAAGAGGATGATACACCTAAATTGTTGCCAGATTCAGTCCCATTCCCTGAGGCTCTACTGAGGGAGCAAAAAGGCGAAAGGAAAGATACACAGGCCTTTGATAACCTGCATAATTTGTACAGGGATGTAGAAATCAAGTTACCCCTGCTTGAGGCTATCGATCACATACCTACTGTCACCCATTTTTTCAAAGACTACACAACACCCAGGCGACAGTCAAAGAAAATCAAGAATCCGGTGGTTCTCTCGCCTCATGTGAGTTGTGCTATACTGTCAAACCTACCACCAAAGCAAAAAGATCCGGGCACATCGCTTATTTCCTGTAGCATCCAAGGCTGTAGTTTTAACCGTGCCCTACTTGATCTAGGATCTTCCATAAATCTCATACCGACCATCGTGCTCGAAAAATTTTCTTTAGGAAATCTGAAACCCACCCCTGTCACGTTACAGTTGACAGATCGTTCTGTCAAAATCCCGAAGGGTGTGGTAGAAGACGTGGTGGTTAGGGTCAACAGTCTCTATTTTCCTGTTGACATTCTTGTTCTAGATATGGAAGTTCCTAGCTCACTTTCTGATTGTCCAATCATCCTTGGTCGCCCTCTCTTGGCCACAGCCTGTGCCCTTATAGACTATAAGTCGGGCTGTATTGAGATTGCCGTTGGATTTGAAAAGATCAAGCTTAACATCTTCAAGGCAGCCAAGCACTTTGATTACGATTGTATCGAGGATGACACGTCTGACGTGGACATGGCTGTTAGTGTGGGTATCGGACTAATTGGGACCTATTCAGACTACTGCGGATTACCTGACAACTGCCTGATCTACGCATACTGTGACGTTCCCTCATCCCTCCCTATCCCCGTACCTTCTCCTGACCAGACTTCTGACGAGGTTCTCTCCGCTTCCCATACCTCATGGTCTAAGTCATATCCGGGCTGCTCACCGCCAGTCCATACTCTTGAAGACCGGACTACCCTTTCTTTCCCACCAAACCAGGCGGATTTGCAAATCCACACCGGGACCTTGAGCTCACATACTACTCACTGGGGCTATTCCTTTTTGGATCCATCTATCCAAGAAGCCCCTCTTCTTGGCCAATCTAAGGGCCAACTGCTTCCTCCTAACTTGTTTTCTATTCCGCCTAGGACACTCTGGTCCCAGAAAATGCTAGATCTTTCACCACCCACCATCCACCCACCCTACCACCCTGCTGTATACCCTGCACCTCAGCTCTCATTACCCGATCTTTCATCCTTTCTCTACCTTTCCCTGCATGCATATGAGGACATAGCATTGTTTGGCATGGGGGGGTGGATAGGCATCCATAGGATCTCGGTATTTTATGGTATGATGCAGTTCCCACCTATTTATAAATATGCAAGAAAAAGAAAAAGAAAAAATATATATATATATAATATATATATAATAATAATAATAAATGGTGTTTAGTAATGATCTGAAAGCTGAAACAAAAATACAATAAGTGTTTATGGATATTAAACCTCTGTTTTGAAGACTTTCCAGGCCACAGAAGCTTGATTCACTCAGGCTCGGGCTTAATTCACTTGAGCATTGACAAAATAGATCAGAATCTCTCCTAACGAAGGACGTATTCTTGTACCTGAGACACCAGTACAGGATCCGTTGGTTTGCTTCTACTTGAGAGCCTAAGTAATCTTGGTTCACACTACACATATCAAGAAAGACCAGGTGAACATAAGATCCAACCTTAGTGTTCATTAGGGAAGGTGGAGTCCTTACCTATGCGCGCAGGTAGACTTTTTATCCCAGATTTTAGTCTTGTGTTTAGGGGAAACTCTTTCCGCCAAAAAGAAACTCTCCCACCAAAAAGAAAAGTGTGCTCCTTCAAAAAATGTTGTAAGAGATGTACTGACACGTGTTTCAAAAAAAAAAAGTTGCAAATAAGTCAGTATATCTCACAGATGTCTGTAAAGTCTTCGCCCTACAAGAAAGTTCTTCAGGGCATGTCGCAAATACCCTATTTTCCTGTGAGTCACAAATGTCAGAAAAAGGGAGTTGAGTTTTCCGTCATCTTCTTAAGGGTCAATCCGAAAACACGAGCTGAAACTGGGACCAACCTTTACTTAAAAATTTGTGAAACCCTGGGCTTGAGTCTTAATGTTCATCTGGTCAGTCTTGATCCTTCACTAAGCACAAGCCATAATCTCTTGAGCCCTTGAGTACGACAAAAACCTCCTGGATCCTGGAAATCGTACTTAAGGTTTAAATATCAAGACTCCTGGTTAGTCGAGAGATGATCTATGTCATATAAGACTTAAAGTATTGGTAGTCTTCTCTGCAATTGGTTCTCACAATATCTAACAATAAACACACCTATGTCGCCTCAGAAGAAAATCTTCAGCTTAAAGATCATTTCTAAATACTACAAAAAATGTTTTGCTAGAGACTAGCAAAAGATAGGCATGGGGGTATGATTGCACCGCAAAAATACACCTACAATAGTGCCTTCTTGTGCTATTTCCTAGCATTACCAATGCATATTAGGGTTCCATAATCGCATTTGTAAAAATACATGCATGCATGCATTTAATTGAGAGGAGAGGAGAGTAAATAAGTGGCCTTGCAATTAACATTTTTCCTCAAGTGCATCTTTGCTAATTCACCATCTTTTCATTTTTTTATTTCACTTGATTTTTAAATCTTCCCCACGGCTGCAAGGAACAACTTCTTCTCCTCGTGCCATTCCCTGCTCATGCTCTCCCTGCCAAGCCATACCAGCCTCTCCCTGCAGCCGCATGTGAGCCATGCACAGCCAGGGCATGGCTGTGCATGCTCTTCCTCTTCTTTAGAAAGACCACAGTTTCTTCTTCTTCAACCAACCTGGCCCTCCACGCCAAAAGAACCCACAGCACTTCTCCTTCCAGGCCACCATCTCCTCCCTCTCCCTCCACACGCCGGCCCTCCTCGGAGACACCCGATTGACAGGAGTCTTCATTGTGGTGAGCATCCACCACCGTGAAACCACCACCACCCAGCTCTTCAAAGAGCCGGTGGGCGTGGTGGCCTTCTTCACTATTTTCACCTTCCATGCCACTTCAGCCATTGCTGTAGGCTTCAAGCTTGAAGCTCAAAGCTCCAGCAAGGTGGCAGCAGTAGCCACACGTAGCAGCCTCACCACCTCTTTCCGTCCAAGCCTGCAGGCCTCCCTCACCTTCCGCGCACGCCTGCAGGTGCCTCCACCTCCAGCTTCTCCGTGCACCTTGTTGCGCTCTCTCTTCCGCACCCGGCCACCGCTCTCCACTATAATGGCCGACCATGCTTCACCGCACCCCTGCCAGCACCCGCAAGCTCCACGCAAGCAACAGGTCGCCCTCTCCCTCCACCACGCACGACAGCAGCTCTCTCCGCACGCTCTGCCGCGACATCCCGCCCGTATGCCAGCAGCCGAAGCCACTCCACCACGCGCGTCGAGCCGTCCGCACTCACAGCACCGCCCGCTCCCGGTAGCGCAATACGACCTTACACTGTAGCCACTATTCACGCCAGTCTGCTCGACACTGTGGCTACAGTGGGGTGACTGGTGAGCTTCTCACTTAACCGGTCACCCAGCGCGCCGCAACTGGCTGCAGCCCGCGCGCGCGTCTCCGCCCGCGTCGCCCGCACCCGCCCGCGCGTCTACGTTGCCCGCACTCGTCTACGTCACCTGCTCTCTTCGTCCACGCGTGCCTACGAGCGCCTGCTCCAGCCTTCGCGCAGCATGGTGCGCTGCGTGTCTCCACTCCGCGCCCCTCGCTCTCCAGCGCGTACGTCCTCATGCACATACATGCCTGCGCGTGCACTTGAGGACCTCCAGACAACGCCACTGGCCTTCAGACGCCTTAACCTCCAGCAGTCTCTCTCCCACTCTCTCTCCCTCTCTCTCACAACACTCTCTTTACCGACGCTCACACACACATACACTCACACTTCCACACATGCACACACCTATACACAATTATATACATATATATATACGTATACATATATATATTGATATATATATATATACATATATTTATGTACCTATATATATACATACATATATATATATACTTATATTTATACATATAGTAGCACCTATATACTTATGTATTAGTATACATACATACATATATACATATACTTCTATACATATACATATATATATTTATACTTATATCTACATATATAGTAGTATTAGTATACTTATATATATATATACATATATACTTACATATTTCTATACATATATTAGTTCTTATATAACTTTGTATTAGTCCATATACATATATCTACATACATATATATATATAAATATATATACATATATACATCTATATACTTATATATATATTAATATATATATACACATATACTCATACTTACATATATATACATATATTTATACATGTATACATATATAAATATACATACATATATATATCTATATAACTATATATACATATATTACTATATACATAGGCATACATATATATTTACATCTATATAGTTATATATACATACTTATACATATATATATACATATATATATCTATACATATATCTATCTATACATATACTTATATATATATATATATATATACATACATATATACATATATAACTACATATATATACCTATATATTTATAACCATATATATATATATATATATATATATATATATTTACATATATACATATATATATATGTATATATATATATTCACGTTACTTATCATACGTGGTATTGCGGGAATATCTGCACCAGTTACTGATATTCCCCGATACATGCATACAAAAAGCATGTTCGCATTCATCTTCCACCATCCATCCTACACCTTACACGTGGCACTTCGTCCTGTTGGTTGCGTCTCTCTAGACGATGACCGACTCGACACTGTGCTACACTCCATCTCCGCCTCCACCCCCACCCCTTTATACATATATAATATATACCTATATATATACTATATTTACTTTATTTCTGCTTCTCTTTCATGTGAATGAAAAGATAAAAAAAATATAAAAGAGAAAAGATAATCTTGGACTTGAAGGTACTCCGTCTTGCGAATAGCAAGTTCACGTCCACCCTTGGAGGAGGATCTAGGGTGGAATCCTTCAACCTTTGGAGGAGCTAGGGCACTCCCTATCCAGGGTTTGCCAAGGAAGAGAATCATCATCTACTAGAGGAGTACTTCAAGGAAGGAGTTCAAAGGTTCTTTCTAAGCCCAAGAGCAGCTGAGCTTGGAGCAAGAACCCTTTCCTCTTCGGTATCATGTTCGGGAGAAATTTTGTTTTACTTGCATTTTTTATTTTTGTAGTAGAAGCATTCCTTTACCATTCTTGTAAAACAATTTTTCTTCCTTTATAAAAGTTGACTTTCTATTTTGTTGCACTTGTTTACTAGCTTCCTTGTTTGTTAGTGCACTCACCCTCTCTCTGATTACCCTAGGACTCCACGTAGCTAGGGAGAGCTTGGAGAGAGGCTCTTCCTGTCACATAGATTTTAATAGGAGTAATCTCTTTTAGCATTTCCATTGCCATTTTATTTCAAATATAAAAAAAATCTTATATTCAGAATTTCAAAAAGAACGTTGATTTCTATCCTGTTTTCAAGCGAGAGTGTTTAAAAGTGCAAACTTGGCTCCTTGGACGACTCTAGATACCACTACCATCTAGGTTTATAAATTCAAAAGTGATTGTGAATTTGCGTGTTACAACGATTCAAAACCCTAATTTTATCAAAACATGCATTTTTCGCATCACTTTTTGTCAGCGTTGCTGGGGAGGCACAGCTTTGCATTCACTTTTCTCTCATGCTTGATACGCGGATCTCATCCCCTTCTCTTTGGAAGCGAAAGCTTAAAGTCCTTGTCTTCCCATGGATACAAGGTTAGTGCCATCCTTCTTGTCACATAATTATTCTTAAAAACTATCAAAGAAACATTAAATTAGGCTTTCAGGATCAAGAAAATAAAAATTAGGTAGAGTGGTGACCTTTAAAAGCCACTATTTGCTTGTTTGATTAATTAACACCACTCTACCCTAAGTGTTGGTGTTCTGATTTTTGGGTCCAAACTTTTATCCTAATTTAAAAAATCAATTCCTAACACCACAGGCCTCCTAAAATCTTGAAATGTCACCTAAAGATTCCAAATTAAGTATGGAATATCTATTTTAAATTTCAGAGCATTTAGGGTTGTAAAGTATTTTTAAAAATTCATGGACCACAGGGGGATCATATCCTCTGATTTCAATATTTTGTTACTACCTGCGAATTTTAGGAATTTTTATGCTTATCCAATTTCTGAAATTTAGCTTTCTAGAATCCTTGTGAAATTTTACATAACATATAAAATCATAAAATTTTTTTGTAGCTAGTGGTGTTTCTGAAAAGTCTAAAATACCCACAGGTATCATTTCTGGACTTTGACATCAGCACAAAGAAAAATCTTAAAAAAATATCAAACGAATTCCTAAAATTATAAAAAAATATTTTTTGGAATCCTTGTTTGATTTTCCTTCTATTAGTGGTGTTATTTGCTCTGTTTGAACCACTACTTAACAAGAAAAGCCTGAAACGATTCATTAATAGTAACATTTTTGCTTAAGGAATCAAATTAATTAGGGTTACTCTTCATTTTTTCTAGTCCCACTTTCTAAAGGAAATCTACATTCACCAATACAACTTGGTTTCTCTTTGATTTTGGAACTCAAACTTGTTTGAAACCATAAAGAAAGCCCTAAAAGACATTAAATAAAATCAAACCCTGAAAGCAATGAAACAACAAAATTTGTGTGACAAACCACTTGATTTGGCATCAGACGCACTCTGTCCAATTGCACACACTTAAAAATTGAAATAACACAACATTACCCCATTTAACACCCTCCACAATCCTATGCACATTTAGATACCTAAGCCTAATTTAAAACAAGTAGTCATTTGACCACTTAAGGACTTCACCAAAACTAGCCTTGATATCCGATATCTAAGAACCATTAAGCGCTCTTAATTCCTTTTGAAAACATGGCGACAGAGTTGGAGGGAAGTCAAATGATGAGTGCAGATTTACACAAGCCCCTAGTGATTTTCCCAGGACATGCTTGGGCCCAATCCACCTCTTTAGTCTAACTGGGTGATCTTAATGAAGTAGGTTCACTTATTGATTTCCTATTTATCGGATTCCCAAGTCTAAGGTTTCACTATGGAGTCAACATTAAGATAGATTAGGCTTGGTTGTTTATTTTGCACACTTTCTCACGTCTATCTCTTCCCCTCCTCTCGCTATCTTCCAAGTGCATGCACGGGCAAAGGTCTCAGAACCCACATCTCGATGGACCATTTGATTTTTCCCTACACATAAAAAAATCTTTATTTTCTTCTCCATCTCATCATTCCTCTGATTTTAACATGGAAAACATGGAAAATCGTTCAAAAAATTCTGCTTCCACCTCCCAACCCAAACCTAACTTCCAAAACCCGTCAGCTAACTTTCCCATCCCTAACCTCCTACATTTGGAGCTACCACAAAACCCAGAATGGCCTGGTGGATCTTAAAATCAACATACAAACCCCTTTTCTCTTATGGTCAACCAATTGGTTCAACTTCAACAAAACCAGCAACAGTTGGCTCGGACAATCACGAACCTAGCCAACCAAAGACTGGGTCAACCACTCAGGGAACCTCTTGTACCTCTTAAGGATTTCTATGATCCTTTCAATTATGAAGAGAGACTTGAAGTGGTTATACCCCGAGGGGAATTTGAGATTAAACCCACCATTCTGAACCTAATCAAACATTTTCATGGTCTTTCAATGGAAGACCCCTTTTGCCATCTCGAGGAGCTAACTGTCCTCGCTCAAACCACCCATTCCCACAATGTGTAGGAAGAGGTGTGGCTTATGAGACTATTTCCTTTTTCATTGAAAGATAAAGCTTCTCATTGGTTTAGAATGGTCGGGCGTCCCATCGCCACCTTGCCCCAATTAAAAATTACTTTTCTTAAGAATTTTTTTCCAATAGGTCGTACGAATGCTTTAAGATGACCAATCACGACCTTTCAACAAAAATCTAGTGAACCTCTCCATGAGTCTTGAGAGAGATTTCAAGAATTACTGAGGTGCCACCACCATGAAATTCCACGATGGCAGCTAGTGTAGATCATCTATCATGGATTAGAAGATCAATTGAAACGATTCATGGAAGATTCATGCGGGGGTAATTTCCTTAATAAAGATGCCGAAAGTGCCTACCCCCTTTTTGAAGAAATGGACGAAAACTCAATTAATATGGCTTCAATGGATACTTTTGGTGTGACCAACAACCCAAGACTTGGAGTTAATGAAATTGACTACAAATCCACATTTGTTCCAGTCACATAGGATGATCTACACATGATAACTCTACGATTGGATTAGATGCAAATCAATCAAAAGAAAATGGAAGAAAAGTTCACCCAAAAATAAGCTCCTTACCCTAACTCCCCTTACCTTCTCATAAGAGAAAATCAACACAATATCAATGCTACCCCTACTGGGAAATAATTTTCATCTGAATTTGCACAAGATCTGATTGGAACTTTTGATTTTATGAATCAAAATCCTTTTGACCCCACCACTAAAAAACATTTTGTCTTTCCAGGAGTAATTTAGAAATTCCCCTAATTCTTACAATCAAAATTAGAGGAACAACTCGAATCCCTCCTGGAAAGCCCCAAATTAGGTTCTGTTTCTTAAGCAAAATCAATTTGGGATTTATGAGAAAAATCTATATCAACCTAGGCCATCCCAGGAAGATATAAACAACCAAGTCATGAAAACTTTGCAAGGAATGCAAACTCAAATAACCGAAGTAACCCACATGATTACCAATTTACAAGTAAAGGTTACTCCTGATCCCCAACCTGCTGGCAACCTGCCATCCCAACCCGTGGCCAATCCAAATAATCAATGAAATCAATATCAAGGTGGATATCCTAATCAACCTATTTACCCAATAACCTAGCATCCACGAGGTTTTAATCAAAACCAGGCTTCTCGTCCTCCTCCTAGAAATAACCACACTGCAAATGCAGTTACTCTAAGGAATGGGAAAACTACTCATGATCCTTCACCTGCTCAAGAAACACACTTTAGAGAAAAGCATATCAACTCTTACCCCTCCTCCTCTAACCTCGTTCAAGAACCTACAATTGCAAAACAGGCAAAAGAACAAAAGTTCCATACCTTTTCCACAAGCCCTTCACTCTACCAACAATAAGAACAAAAACCTAAGCCTACTGATAAGGAATTCATGGATCCTTTTGGGCAAGTGATGAAACTACATTTGCATGTGATAATTAGTTAATTTTAATGTAATTTCATATCTTAATACAAATAATCAGCATAATAATATGGGTAATAGCTTAATTAACACCTTTGCATACAGCAAATCTAAATAATGTTAAATTACACATATTTGTATATTATTACAAGATTATTCTATGTATGCAGGTACTACAGGTTCATTAAAGTCCTGTTATTAAATATGCGTGGAGAGGAACAACTTGATTCCTTAGTCTTATTTTTTATACCATCAATTAGATATTCGTTCAATTAATTAACTTAGGTTGAACCTAATTCTTTAAATGAGCTCAATTTCAGTTAATTAGTATTGATTGGGTTAAAGTTTATTCTTAATCAACTAACCCAACACAATTTCCTTTTTATCCCATTTACTTTTATAACATTATCTTTTTTTTTTATTCCCTCCATTCTTCCCGCCCATTCCCTTATTTCATTCAAAGAAAATAAAAATAAAAAACCCACGCACCCACATTCTCACAACTTCCCCCCACAACTCTCGTAACTCCTCTCCTCTCCACTCCCTCCCGCATTCTCCCATCTATGAGACAGGGGCACATCTTCGGCCTTAGCCACATATTTTTCTCAACCGATAACTGACATCTCCCTTTCCCTTAATATCTCCTCCTCTTCCCCATTTTGTCTACCACTATAGCAACCAACCCATCTCCCCCTCTCCCTTAATATCTCCTCCTTCTCCTTTTTTCCCTCCAGCATCTACCACCACACCACCCATACCCTCCTCCTCACTACCACTGTACTTGTAGCAACATCACAATAGGCCATGCACCACCTTCCCTCCACTCCTTTCCTCTCCTCCTCTCCCAACTCCTGATCTTTCTCCCCTTCTCTCACACTCTCTCTTTCTCCTTCTCTACATCAAACTCCCCCAACCCTCAATGCACCCACCGATAGAGAGAGTTTCACTTAATTAAAATAGCAATAGAATGATACGTCATTGTAATTAATGTGGTGTAAATCTCTCAATCAAAGATTAAAATAGATATGAATTTAAACCATGAAAAGGATGTCGTATCCACAAGGAGGAACA
Organism: Thalassia testudinum; assembly: GCA_037157565.1. Taxonomy (NCBI): domain Eukaryota; kingdom Viridiplantae; phylum Streptophyta; class Magnoliopsida; order Alismatales; family Hydrocharitaceae; genus Thalassia; species Thalassia testudinum. The sequence continues at coordinate 93,534,256 of JAZHRO010000039.1, forward strand.
AATTAATAAGTTCACAAAATATTTTTCCTTTGTATTTATTCAATCACATGTGCAATCCGTGTTCAAATCTGATGTGAAACAAGGAGAAAAGAAGGAACACATAACAATTTAGAAATGCAAGGGTATGAATGTAATTTTCCTTTCACGAAATAACTTGTAATGGCATGTAACATAGTCGTATTTCAAGACATGGGGCTTTATCTTTTAGGTCATGTGAGTGTCTGGATGAGATTTTATGCATTTATCAACATCAACATATAAGAGTTAAGTGCATGAAAGAAATACTATAACACGTAAGGGCATGCATGCTATTTCACTCAAATATATTAATCAACTAAATATTGCAATAGTGTTTTTAGCAATGGCACGGATGGTAAATTTTAACGTCACTAAAAGCAGAGGAAATTTCCTCTCTCCTCTTTTCGCGCATGAAGGCTTGGTGGCCGGTCGACCGAGGCCTGATGGCGGTGCGTGAGAGAGAGGTGATCGCGACGGTGGGGGAGGCATGTTCGGAGGTGGCAGGTGGCGGTTAACCAGAGAGCTTGATGCCAGCGGAGTTAGCTACAGGAGAGGACGCGGGCTGTTGTTGTTGCATGCACGTGTGGCTAGGCGTCGCTGCCAGCTGACTGTTGGTCGCGTGAGGGGTGCGCTACGCTTAGAGAAGTTGGGCAGGCTGGAGGCGTGCGCTGGTTGCCTACTATATGCGGAGGAGAAGCAATGACGGTCGCGCTGCAGTTATTTGTGTGGTGTACACGCGCCGCTGCTGCAGAGAAGGAGAGGAAGAAGAAGACGGAGAGGCACAGGAGCGCGTTGCTGCATGGGAGAAGATGGAGGCACCGTACAAGGCCGCTCCTGCATGCACAAGAGCTGCTACGTGCGCGCACAAGGGTTGCTACGTCGAGGTGAGATGGAGGCACACGTTGTGGCAGTGCGATGGAACCTTGGCGCGGTGAAGGCAGTGCAAGGGCGCAGTGGGAGTGCTGGTGCAGCACCTGCAGGGCTTGCGGGTGTGGCTGCACACAAGGGTGCTTGCAAGGGTGCTTGGCTGCCTCTTTCACGCGGGGGGTGGCTTGGGTGCAGCGCCTGCAGGGCTACAAGGGAGGCAGTGGAGGGCGTTGGCGCACAGTGCTTGCTAGTTGCACAGTGCACGCAATACTTCTCGATGGATCCTCCTCAAGCCCCTCCGCCTCTTGCTCTATATCTCCTCTCTTCTGCCCATCAAGGGTTTTTCAAAATCCCTTACTAAATATGGCCAGCACTGTTTTACTCTGTTGAGGGAGGACGGCTGTAGGTTAGATATTTGTGGGGAGGTGTTGAGGCCGGCCAGAGATTGAGGGAGGTGTTGAGGCAGGCGTTTGTTGGGGGAAATTTATTTCCCCCTAGTTCTTTTCCAACATTATTCCTACAACAACAAAGCATAAAGTAATTACATACTAAGTTATAGAATGCGATAGAATAGATGTAAACTTAAATAATGATGCATGCAAACATTCTATAACTTAATGTAGTTATTAACAAACCTAAAAGGTAAGAATAGAGTTAACTTAGGAGTACCAACAGTCCATTAAAATGGACTCATCAAATACCCCCATGCCGAAGATTTGCTAGTCTCTAGCAAAAATGAAAAATAATATAAGTAATCAGAAGATTTCTTCTTTTCATATTTCAAAACTTTAGAGATCCAGACAAATGTGAAGTGATGATAGCCTAGGTAACAGATCTAAGTGAAAAGCCAATTCGCATTAGGAGTTCGTACTTCACACTTGGTAAATATTTTTGTCAAGATAGGCAACTACTTCCCTTAGGGATAAAGCAGAAGATAATCTGTAATTTGACCTCGGCTTTTGACTTAGGTAGGAGATATCAAGTTGAATGGATTTGTATTTGGTGGCACACACTCATCTGGTGCTACATGTAGTCTAGCACTACAGACTCTAGATCTCTAGACTATTAGACAAGTCAACTCGGAGAGAGGCTAAACAACTGTGCTCTCTTGATGTTCCTTGGCACTCACTCTTTTCTATCTTTTCTCTCTGAGATCCCAAATCTCGCAAGATTTAGTAAGTGTACTCATTGTTTGGTGGCCTCACATGGCATTCACACTTTAATTAAAGTCCTAATAACTCTACAACTAAGTTAGAGTCCATAGCCAGTATTCAGGCGATAGGAAATACTGAAAGGTACGTATGGGTCATACTTGGTGGATCACAATAGGTGTTTTGTTGCATCAGAAACAATGTTACATAGATAACATTATAAACTTGGACTCTTTTCTTTTTGTTTTCTCTAGCTTTTCTTCTTCTTCTTCTCTTTTTTTTTTGTAATATAATTGTTTCTTCTTTTTCTTCTTTCTGTTTCTTCTTTTTCTTTTTTTCTTCTTTTTTCAAATTTATAAATCAACATAACACGACACAACTTTTATTTATGAGGCATTATTAGGGATGATGATCGTCAAGAGGATATTGTGTGGCTTATTTGGTTGAAGTGCCTATTCTCGGCACTGGGAAGGAATGAATGGGACAGGCGTATTTCTGACCTTTGACACTATTACCCTCCTTCAACCAAGGACTCTATGAAGGACGGTCGTAACCATTCACCATAGTCATAGCTTTATTAAGACTCAATCTCTGTGTATCTACCTTATTTGGTGACTCTCAGGAATTCACACAACGTATGCACACAGGAACAGAGAGCTAAAACTATACCTAACTCTGAAGTATCATCATCTAATTATCCAAATCTTAAGATTTCTTGCACTAGACTTAGTACACCAGTAATCTCTCTATTTTCTTCTCACCAATATGAGGTGGATCTACTAGAAGATAGTATGCCTGACTCTATATTAACTGTCCAAGGGTTCATTAGACTACAAATGCTTATCGATTTTCTTCAAAGATCCATTACCAGTCTACATGCAAGAAGTAAATGTACTAAATTCTAAACTTAAGAAATAATTCAAGAAGAAAAACCTCCAATGACAAAGATATTTTGCTAGGAACTAACCTATTCAACTCAAGAAAATAGGAGTTTTTTTTTATATATATGTATGCAATTATTTATAAATGCTATAAACATTCTCAGGTTATACCCCCAATGCCTAAGACTAACAATGTCCTCATTGGAAAAATGCAGACATAGAAGAATATCACCTAAGGAGGAGAGTGGGAGGAGCTAAGGCTCCTCAAGCCGAAGTGCATCCAAAACCTAGCCATCTGAAAGAGTAATATAAGGTTTAAGTCATTGGCCATTTACCTTAAAGCTCACACCTGAAGTAGGGTTCCAAATTTCTACAACTCCATGAGGGAATGTATTGATAACAACGTATGGCCCATCCCAACGGGACTTGAGCTTTCCAGGAAATAATTTAAGTCTAGAATTGAAAAGCCAAACCCACTGGTTGGGCTCAAAAGTCTTTCTAATGATGTGCTTATCATGGAAGACTTTTGTATGTTGCTTATAAGCTTGAGAAGTTTCATAGGCTTCATTACAAAGCTCCTCAAGCTCACTTAATTCTAACATGAGTGCCTTTCCCGCTTTATCCAGATTCAAGTTAACGTTTTTAATAGCTCAATAGGCTTTATGTTGGATTTCAATGGGAAGGTGGCACGCTTTTCCGTAGACAAGATGGAAAGGAGACATGCCCAAGGGAGTCTTATACGCAGTTCTGTAGGCCCAAAGAGCATCATTTAGTTTCTTAGACCAATCCTTCCGATCGGGCCTGACAGTTTTTCCTAAAATTCGCTTAATCTCCCTATTAGACACTTCAACTTGTCTACTCATTTGGGGATGGTAAGGTGTGGCTATCATGTGATTGACTCCCAAATTTTGGAGTAGTCTTGTGAAGTGTACATTCTTGAAGTGAGGTCCTCCATCACTTATGATTGTCCTTGGGCACCCGTACCGAGAAATGATATTAGCCTTAACAAAGCCCAAGACCAAGGAATGGTCATTAGTTCGCGTGGGTATGGCTTCTATCCATTTCGATACATAGTCTACAGCCACATGGATGTACTCATATCCGAAGGACACAGGAAAAGGACCCATGAAGTCAATGCCCCAAATATCAAAGATCTCAATAGGGAGGATAGGTTGTTGGGGAATCTCATCCCTTTTTCCAATGGTTCACGTCTACTGGCAACGTAGACATGCACCCACATATGTATGTGCATCTCGGAATAATGTGGGCCACCAAAACCCAAACTGAAGAACCTTATGGACAGTCTTCTTCCCACTAAAATGTCCCCCACAATGGAGGTCATGGCAAAAACTCAAAACACTCTTTGTTCTTCATTAGGGATGCAACGGCGAAAAAGCTAGTTAGGGCCTACTCTAAAAAGCTCGGGTTCCTCCCAGTGATAAAATTTAACATTAGCAAGAAACCTGTCTCGCTTCTGCTTGTCCCAAGTACTGGGGGTAATGCCCGTGACCAAATAGTTCACTATGTCAGTGAACCAAGGAGTTTTAGCTACCACGGCCATCAGAGACTCATCAGGGAAAGTCTCTTGAATACCGCCAGCAGGGTTTGATGCCTCAATATGGATCCTAGATAGATAATCTGCTACCATATTCTCAACTCCTTTCTTGTCTTTAATTTTTAGGTCAAATTCCTGGAGTAGCAGAATCCAACGAATTAGGTGAGGTTTGGTGTCCTTTTTAGCAAGAAGATGCTTTAGGGTAGAATGATCAGTGAACACCACAACCTTGGATCCCAAATGATAAGACTGAAACTTTTCGAAAGCAAATACTACAGCAAGTAGTTCCTTTTTAGTGACAGTGTAGTTTTGCTGAGAAGCCGTAAGGGTCTTGCTAGCATAATGCAGCACATGAGGTTTGCCATCAACCCTTTGACCTAAGACAGCTCCCACTGCAAAATCAGAAGCATTGCACATAAGCTCAAATGGGAGGGTCCAATCTGGTGCTTGGAGAATCAGTGTGGCAATAAGGGCTTTCTTCAAGACTTCGAAAGCCACGCCACATCTATCATCAAAATTGAAGGAGACAACCTTTGCTAACAGGTCACAGAGTGGCTTAGAGATTTTACTGAAATCTCTAATGAAGCGCCTATAAAATCTAGCATGGCCAAGGAAAGATCTAACCTAACGAACATTGGCGGGCAATGGAAGCTTAGAGATGGAATCGATTTTTGCGATGTCCACCTCTAATCCTCTTTCGAAAATTATATGCCCTGACACAATGCCCTGTTGGACCATAAAGTGGCTTTTCTCCCAGCTAAGCACCAGCTTTGCCTCTTCGCAACGGGTTAAGACTTTACCAAGGTGCGAAAGGCTTAGGTCAAACAACGAGCCATAAATGGAGAAGTCATCCATGAAAATTTCAGTGAACTCGACGATCATATCAAAAAAGATAGCCATCATACAACGTTGGAAAGTGGCAGGAGCATTACATAACCCGAATGGCATTCAGCGAAATGCAAATGTGCTATATGGACTCGTGAAGGTGGTACACTCCTGATCGTCAAGAAAAACAGCTATCTGATTATACCTAGAGTACCCGTCAAGAAAACAGAAGTACTTGTTCCCCACCAATCATTCCAAAATTTGATCGATAAACGATAAGGCGAAATAGTCTTTCTGGGTAGCCGTGTTCAAACAACGGTAATCAATGCAGACCCTCCAACCAGTTGAGGGTCTAGTGGTCACCAACTCTCCTTGGTCATTCTCCTCCACAGTGATTCCTACCTTTTTGGGAACTACATGAATAGGACTGACCCATTTACTATCTGAAATGGGATAGATAATCCCCGCAACCAACCATTTCAGAATCTCCTTTTTAATAACCTCCCGCATATTTGGATTGAGCCTTCTCTGCATGTCTCGGAAAGGTTTCACGGACTCATCTGTGTATATATGATGCATGCAAAGAGAGGGATCAACACCCTCAATATCAGCAATTGACCAGGCAATTGCTTCCTTGTGCCTTTGTAAACACTCAAGCAGAGCTCCCTCCTACAATTTAGATAATGCAGATGAGATAATAACGGGGAGTGTGTTATTAGGGCCAAGGGAAGCATATTTCAATGTGCTTGGGAGGGGTTTCAACTCTAACTCAGGAGCCTTTTGAATTGAGGGTTTTAGTTGAGATGTCCCCGCCTCAGGTAGCGGATCTACCTTCACAGTCCAGGGTGGGGACAAAGAGTCAATGTGTATCCCCAGCAACTCTTCTAATTCGGGCATTTCCCTTTCAGTTTCTTTAATAATCGAGGGATGGTCCTTAGATATGACCTTCTGAAGGGGATCTCTACATAAGAGTGCTGGAGTCGTCTCTTCAATTATTTCATCAACAACCTCAATTTGAGAATAATCTTTTTTTTTTGAAACAGAAAGGAGAGCTATCGTCTTACGATAGCGGTCCGGAGCAGTATATTATATGAACACGTAAGGGAAATTACAAAAAGGATCCCCAAGAGTGCATGAGGGACCAGCACTCTCTTACAATATTTTCACAACATACCGGCCTCTCCTGAAAAAGCCTCTCATTCCTTGCCTTCCATACACACCAAATAGTAGCAGCCATGTGAACATGAGGCTTCCCTCTCACATCAAACCCGTGCCAGATAGAATCCCACTCTAGTAATGGCTCTTGACATAATTTTTCTCCAGATGGCATCAGTGACAAGGAAAGAAGAAAGGAGGTGATTTACATTGTCAGTATTCATTTCACACAAAAAACAAACATGGTGATCGGTTCCCAACCTTCTGTGGCATAGATCACTTGTGATTAAACCATCTCTCCTGCATAGCCAGAGAAAGATTTGTACCTTGAGAGGAATTTTTAACAACCAGATCTTTTTGTCAGCGGAATCACATCTCCATCCATCTTCAATGCTCAACATTTTGTTATAGCTAGATTGGACACTATAAATCCCCTCCCAAAGGTATTTCTCCTCCATTCCAGGCCTAGGTTTGAAGCTCTCAAGGTCTGAGATAAGCCTTCTCCTTTCTTCCTACAGCCGGGTAGCTCTTCTGCTGGACTCCTCACCATCTAGATTCCAGCTGCTGCTGCTGCAGGACCAGACCTTGCTGACAGTGGCATCCTTGTCAGTTGCTACAACAAAAGCTCTTGGATATAGCTCCTTCATGACACCCAGCTCAGACCACCCCTCCTTCCAGAAACTAAAAGACCTGCCATCTCCAAGTGACGGTTGCAGCAGATAGAAGTGATCAGTCAATGCCTTATTCACAAATTTCCAGAAGGGAGAAGGACAGCTGGGCTGAAGTCTGGACAGCGTGCTGTTGGATGCTCCATATCAGTCTTTAATCAGAACAGGCCATGGCTTCAGGTCGCCTTGCAATAGTTTAACCGCGCATTTAAGTAGCAGGGCATCATTAAAATGCTTCAGGGATTTAATCCCAAGACCACCCCTCTCTTTTGGATAGCAGATCTGATCCCATTTGAGAAACTGCAAGAACCTACCCTCATGTCTATATCCCTTCCAAAAGAACCTCTTCCTCATCACATCCAACCTTTTCCAAATGGATTTCGGTGCTTTAAATATGGAAAAGTAGAAAACAGGGATGGAGGTGACCACCGAGTTGAGCAAGACAAGTCTTCTACCTTTGGAGAGGAAACTGCTATGCCAGCCATCTAATTTCACAGAAATCTTGTCAAATAGGTAGTTCCAATCACTCTTCTTCATCCTAGAACACCTCAAAGCCAGCCCTAGATATCTGATAGGAAGACTGATGTGGGGAGTCCTCAAAACAGCTGCTAAAGCATCTTGCTCCTCCTCAGGTAAACCAAAGCAGACCAAACTAGATTTATCTCTATTCAACCTCAAGCCAGAAAGCTCACCAAAAATATTTACCATATGATGCAGAGCCAAAGCTTCATCCATGGACCCTTCAACAAAAAAAATAGTATCATCTGCATACTGAAGAATGGGAGCCAGATTATTCCTGCAGGATAATGAATATCCTCTAACAAGACCAGCTTCAGCAAGCTTACAAGCAAACCAAGCCAAGCTGTCAACTACCAAGTTGAAGATCAAGGGAGCCAGGGGACATCCTTGCCTGATACCACATTGGGGCTGAATCCACGCACCACAGGGTTTTCCATTTATTAGAGGGGTGAAGGAGGCAGTGGTAAAACATCTTTTAACCCAACAGATCCAAGTAGAAGGAAAGCTCCTTCTTTTGAGCACATCCCACAGATAAGGCCAACTGATGGAGTCATAAGCTTTACGAAAGTCAACCTTCCAAAGGAAGGCCTTGCATTTTCTCTTATGCCAGCCACAAATCATCTCTTGGGCCATGATAAATGATTCTTGTAGAGATCTGCCAGGGAGGAATGCTAATTGAGCAGGATGGATCAGATCTTGCAAGACGGGTCTCAATCTATTGGCCAGGACCTTGCCAATCACCAAGTACAAGGAGTTAGAGAGGGCAACAGGTCTAAACTCCGGAAAGGATTCAGCACCCAGGGTCTTTGGAAAAAGAAACAGATAAGATCTATTTATCCTTTCAAAGCCAAAATTGCCACTTTCAAACTCTTTAATCACCCTCAGTGCCTACAATGTCCCACAGTTCTTTGTAGAAGAAAACTTGGATTCCATCAGGACCAGGCGACCCTTCACAGTTGAGATCCTTAATGGCCTTCAGGACTTCAGCTTTAGATATGGGTTCAATCAGGCTGGACCCCTGAATCTCATTAATTTTGGGTAGATCACTAGCTTTCATCCTCCAACTACCCCTACCTGCAGCTCTTGAAGATTCCTTGAAATACATGACAGCCTCAGCTCTGATATCAGATATGGAGGTAATTCTTTGCCCCTCTATAACAATTGAAGAGATTAGATTAGTTCTTTTCCTAGAACTGGTAGCCAGGTGAAAGAATTTAGTGTTTGCATCCCCCTCACTTAGCCACACCTGCCTAGAACACTCCCTCCAATTCATCTCCAGTTTCAGGTCTTCTTCAATCACCACCCCCTGCCATCTCTTTCTATCTACAAGGTCCAGCTCAGACAGATGAGCCACAGCTTCCTTGGTATCCAGTTCTTGAATCTTCAGCAAGGCCTCATGATGCTTCTGATGTCTGAGGACAGAGATAATATCTCCATATTCCTTCAGCATACCTTTCAAAGCCACAATCTTGGAAGCCAATCTGAAGGTAGCCGTGCCTTCACCTTGCTGTGACCTTCACCAGCTAGCAAACATATCTCTAAAACCTGGTTCCCTCAGCCAAGACTTTCTAAATTTGAAGTAGGAACCAGCCACCACCTGTTCACCATTGTCCCACACCAAGGGTGTATGGTCAGAGAATGGGCATTCAAGACCACAAACAAAGGACATCTGGAAGAGATTCATCAGCTCAGCATTGCCAAAAAACCTGTCAATCTTGGACATGAGCCCATTACTATTCCTCCAAGTGAATTCAGCACCTGACAAAGGAAAATCACACATTCCCAAGGCCTGGACCATCAATTGGAATCCAGTGGTAGAGCTATCCACCACCCCATTAGGTCTGTCACTCCCCAATAAAGTACAATTGAAGTCCCCTCCAACAAGCCAAGCCCCCCCATCTACAAAATCTGCAGCTAGGTTCCAATCCTCCCATAGCTCCTGCCTCCAGCTAGGATCATTTGGACCACACACACCTGTCACAAAGAAGACATTGTCCCCTTGGCCTCTTTTGAATCTGCAAGTCAGAAGGTGCCTAGCCACAAAAACCTCCTCCAAACACAGCAGCTGCTTCTTCCACCAAATGGCAATTCCCCCAGATCTGCCATTGGAATTGATCACCACAAGGTCATTTGCAAGACCTGCTCTCATCTCCACCCATGCCTTGTCAGACTCACAATCTATGTGTGTCTCTTGAAGGATGGCACAGTCAATTTCCCATTCTCGCAAATATCTAAGCAGAGACCCCCTCTTGCTTCTATCGCACAGCCCACGCACATTCCAGGTTAGGACCTCATTTAGGAGTCAGGTTTGCCCCCTTCTTAGCTATAGAACCTCTGCCAACCTTCATCACAGCTGCAATGACAGATTCATCAACTCTTTGTGTAGGAGTGTGCCTTCTTAGCCTTAGCTTGTAGGGAGGTTTCCCAATACTAGCAGTAGAAGGAGTCTTTGACTTCAAGTGCACGACATCAGCCACAGGAGAGTACTTCTGCAAGTCCAAGGAATTCACAGAGGAGTCCACTAGAATAGAATCAGCAGGATCACCAAAATGGGCTCTCAGGTCCTCAGCCACAGCTTCATTAATCACATTCCCTTCCACCCCTTCTTCAACCACCACTCTTGGATCAAAGGTACTTCAGCCACATCCTCCAGAGCTTTAGTACTCATCTCCTCAACTCCCAAGCTCCCTACCCCATCTACCAATTCGCTACCTTTAGTGCATTCTGCCACCACCTCCTAACTAGCACAGTTTGGTTGCAAGGAAGGAACTTTGGTTTTCAGCACCTCAGCATAAGAGGGAGGGTGATGTCTAGACACGACCTCCCTATTTGCCATAATAAAATTCAAAAGGAGCATCCAAGAGCTGCCTCCACACCTAAGAATCAGTTTATTAGCAATGGAACCAGCCCTAAAGACATTCACCCTCACTTTCAGAGCACTGGCATCTCCTTCAGTCAGACCAACAACAGCATCCTCAGCCACAGATGCAAACCCGGCAACCATGTTTTCCATCACCTTCCTCGACCTCAGATGCAAAGGCAGACCTCTGATCTCAAGAACACCAGATCTGGGAGCTGTTCTTTGAGGGGGACGCTCAGTCAAAGAGCCATCAAAGGGGGATACCAGCTGCCAGATCACTGATAATCCACCCAATTTGCTGGTCTGAAAATAGTACTTCTCTACATCTATTGCACCCACATCAAAAATAACAAATCATGATGAAGAGATAACCACAATTTTCAAGCATCAATTGATAAATGAAGAGATCTCACCAATTGCTGAATTCTGTCCAGCGAAAGGGTACCCAACATCACTTCCCCAATCAAAGCACCATGCAGTACCAACTCTACTACCTTAATATCCTCGGTTAGGGGAATCTCCACATCCATAGCGTGTCCCTCGAGAGTTGAGGGGGGTGGGAGGAGCATCTGCGGCTCACCCCTAGGATGCGAAGGTGCATTGCACGCCCTGCCCGTAGAATCACCGCAAGTCGCCAGGCAGACGTCCCGCTTGTGGCCAAAGCCTCCGCAAGCAAGAAAAAGCAGTGGCCGCTGACAGATCACCACCAGGTGCCCTCAAAGCCGACATCTGAAACAAATCACCTCCCTCCTAGTTCTGCCCCAGCCACCTTGATAACCCCTCCTACCCAGGGTCCTAACTCCATCAGGCACATAGACACCACGTACATTCCTGCACCAAGATCGCGAGCACCATACCGCCCATGCATCAAAGTCATCGGCATGAGCGTCGGGGCCCCTCAGGCGGCCGACCATCCTTGTCGAAGCTTCCCACCCAACGGAGAATTCAAATTTAGCTAGATCTTCTCTCTCCTCTCCCTCAATTTCAGTCTCCTGGAGTTCGGCTCTGATGTCATCTTCATCTGAGAACAATCTTCAAATTCGGATTGCTTGTAAGTATCAAAAACATTCAACCGGATCTTCTTGTTCTCGAAGCCCATTTTAAGTGCCCCAGATCTACAATTTATATAGGCATTGGCTGTGGCCAAGAAGGGGCATCCCAGAATAATGGACAGCTTTGTGGGATTATTTGATGGGTCAATATCAAGCACTAGAAATTCAATAGGGAAGAAATCCTCCAATCTCACAAGGACATCTTCCAATAATCCCCGTGGTGTCCTAAGTGATCTGTCTGCAACTTGGAGGATTACTGGACTAGGCTTTAGCTTGCCTCCTCCCAAAAGGTCGTAGACAGAGCTCGGTAAAATGTTCACCACCGCACCCAGATCGAGTAGAGCCTCGTCAATGTGTTGGTTACCTATAACCACTGAAATATACGGGCCCCTGGGTCTTTCATTTGGGGGTGTTCCATGCTGGAGAACTGAGCTAACATGGTCAGGCAAGATTACCTTGGTTTGGACCTGTGTCCTAGATCAGTGCTTCTGGGTGCACAAGTCTTTCAGAAACTTGGCATAGGATGCGATCTGTTTAATAGCTTCCAACAGAGGCAAGTTAATCTGGACTTGCCTAAAAGTATCCATAATCTCTTCCATCCTATCCTTGGCTCTAGACGAGCCAACAAAAGATTCCCTAGGAGTAGATAGGTGCTCTGGATAGGGCACCCTCAGCTTCTGGGTAGAGGGGTCACCATGGCGGGAAAGGGGTGGTGGAAGGACAACATCCTCATTGTGGGTGATTTTGTGCGAGGGAGAGCAATGTGGCTCTTCCTCGGTGGAGATGGAAGTCGGGTCAGGCGTAGAAGGGGAATTCTGAGATGTAACCGTAGGAGTGTTATCAAGCTTGTCAATCTTCTTTCCACTCCTCAGTACAATCACCGCTTGGGCATGCTCCCTGAGTACAACCCCCTTGCCCTTAGGGTTCTCCTCAGAAGAGCTAGGCAACTTCCCTGGATCACGTTGCCTAACTGCCTCAATAAGATGACCAATTTGGGATTGCTTATCAGTAATCATCTTATTTTGAGATTGGATGACCATATTCTGATGCTCTTGCATCGCTTTCATCATGGCTTTAAGTTCATCCATCTCAGAGGGCTTATTCTGAGGGTTTTCATAAGATGGTTGGTATATGGGTTGGGGAGGTAAGGGTCTTGTATTCCCTGAGTTAGAAGCATCACATTGCTTCCAAGAGAAGTTTGGATGGTTCCGCCACCCTGGATTATAGGTATTGGAATAAGGGTTATTGCGAGGAGGGCGGAAACCTTGGGCCGCGTTCAAGTCGGCCTGAATCAACTCAGGGAATTGATTTGCCTGATGGCACTCTGTAGTGGCGTGCATTGTGCTTTGGCAAATGGAGCATTCTCTTGAACCCTGAAAGATAGAGGCTGCTTGTGGGTTCATGCCAGGGTTTGCTAAAAGCCTATCAAAGTTTTTATTCAATAGTTGAATCTGATAAGCCAAATCCTGAGAAGCCCCAGCTTCATGGGCCTCTATCTTCCTCTGCAAGATTGATGGTTTTCTTTCTTGATAGGCAGAGGACAGATGTGTGGAGTTATCGCTTAATGTTTCAAATAATGCCTAGGCTTCATCCTCAGTTCTGGTCATGAAGGTTCCAACACAGGCTGCATCAATGGTTTGCCTATGCCTTTCAGATAATCCATTATAGAACCTTTCGACCAACTGCCATATTGGCACCTGATGGTGGGGGCATAACCTAAGATGGTCATTAAAGTGCTCCCAAGTCTCATGAAATTGCTCCCCTTCCTGTTGAGTAAAACCCATGATCTCTCTTCTGTAATGGTTGGTCTTACTAATAGGAAAATACTTTTTCAAAAATTCTCCCTTAAGGGTGGCCCAATCATTTACCCTTGCATCAAGGGTACGATACCAGTGCTTGGCCTTATCCTTTAGGGAGAAAGGAAATAGAGTCCTCATCAGGGCTTCATCAGTAAAGCCATGGAGCTTCACCGTGGAACAGACCTCAGTGAATTCCTCCAAATGCCGGTAGGGGTCCTCCCTAGTAGTACCATAAAAGGAGGGCAATAAAGATATGGTACTGCTCTTGATCTCATATGGATTATCCCCTGCCAATCGTCTTAGTGCTTGTGCGGATTGATTAGTTAGAATAAAATAGTCCCTTAAAGCCCTTTGTTGATTTGCTCCTTGATCAGTCATTCCTTCTCTTTTCTCTCCTAGGTGAGCTCTCCTAAGAATTCTCTCTGGCTCAGGATCAAATCGCGTACCTCCTATGTTTAAACCAACCAAGGTCCTACAGTCGCTTTTTCCGAAAAAGTCAAAAAAATTAGATTTCCCAAAAATTTCATTTTGTAAAACTTAACATTTTTCTAAGAGACTAGTAAAAGATAAGCATGGGGGTGTGATAAACACCAGTTTGTCATCATTCTTTCACATTAAAACAATCCTATCTCTTAGGGTTTTGCTTCGTAAATGGGTTTTTTGGTTGCACTTAGTCATAAATTAGGTTAGGCATGCATTGCATTTTTTATTGTCTTTTTAATGTGTTTTTGTGAGTGTTAGGGATGAACAGATTAACAGATCCCTAGAACCCTAGCACTCAGGAAGGTAATAGGTGAAGGAGAAGCTCAAACTAGCTGGAACTCAGCTTGATCCAGCTCACCATAGCTGGAATCCAGCTCACTTGGACTAGGGTTAGCTCATCCTAGCTCCATTTAGCTCATCTCAGCTGAATGGTATTTCAAGAGAGCTCATCTCAACTCACCCTAGCTCAGGTCAGCTCAGATCCAACTCAACTTTGCTGAGTCTAGCTTATCTCATCTCCCATGAGTTCACAGGGAGCTCTAGCTAGCTCAGTTGAGTTGACTGGAGTTCACCTCATCTCAGGACCAACCTGATCTAGCACCACTCAACTCTAACCAGCTGAAGATGAATTCATTCCAACTTAGGAAGCTCAAGTCTAGTTCCCGGGGACTCAGCTTAGCTCAACTTAGTTGAGCTAAGCTACCATTAGCTGCCTCAACCAGCCCAATCCTCCCCGAGAGCAATAGACCCAGCTCACCTCAGCTCAATTCAGTAGAAGCCAGCTCACTTTAGCTTGGCCTAGTAGCTAGCAAAGAACTAGCAAGCTAATCCAGCTAAAGTAGCCCCATGTAGACCTCTTCAATAGTTGCCAACTCCAATTCAGCTCCAGACTCTTCATATCCAGCTCCTCTCCTCAAACCCTAAGTTCCACATGCCTGCTCCTCCACTCCACTACTAACTAAGCTAGCTTAGCTTAACTTAGCTTAGCTAGACTCCAGTTCCCTTGGCCATCCACCATCTTTAACTCAACCCTAGCTAGCTCCACCAACTAGTCCACCTAAGCTAGCTACCTACTCCTACTCCATGTTGGCGCCACCATCATCACACCCCATCACCACCACCAAAAGCCACCTATTTTCCCTCCAAAATAACCTTCTAGAACCCTTCCCTTTTGGCACCAACTTTCCCTCCAAAAACCCATCAATCTCCACGCTACACCTAAGCCTTAAACCCATCTCCACCATCCACCTAAGACCCCTTCTAGAAACCCTATAGTTGATGCCAAATGTAGGTGCCCTTTCACCACCATAACCACCACATGGAATCCCTTTAGTTGGCACCAACTAACCCTAGCCCTAGGATCTTTCTAACTACCCATAACCACCACCTAAACACATCCTAGCCCTCCACCTAACCCACGCCTACTACCCCCCTCTCCACCTCTATAAATACCCATCATATTCCACCAAAAAAATCCACCCTTGGCTAAAACTTTTCTACCTATATTTCCACCTACATAGAACGTCAAGCAAAGAAGAAGAAGAATAAGATTAAGGGGATATTCCATCCCCTTGGTGCCTTCCCCTCTTCTCTTCTCTCTTGTGCCCACGCCAGCCAAGGAAGGAAGCCTGACATTAACAGATAACCTAGGGTACATGCCTACCCTAGGAAGTGGAGGAGAAAGGGTGATGCACGCCCACCCTTGGAGGAAAGAATTGAGGTCAAGAGTTGTTGAACGTACGAATTGCTACACTAACGTGTTTGGTTTTAAAACCTTGTCATTGTAGCTTGAAAGCGAAGAATTCATGTTCAACAAATAAAATTTATACCGAAATTTGAATTTCGGGTCGAACACAGGGAGGCTACGTCGATCTATATTCGCAATTATATTTTTTTTAGAATTTTTGAAAAGCAAGGTGATATAATTACAATGAAGCTATCAAACTAAAAGGAAGAGAGAGAGAGAGAAAGAGAGAGAGAGAAAGAGAGAGAGAGAAAGAGAACATGCATTCAATATTTCAAAATGTTTATACAATCAAACCAAATAAAAATTACACTAGAAAGCGGGAAATCAGCTACACTATAAAGCAGGAAAATTCTACATTAGAAAAGGTGTAAAGAAGAATAGGAGAGAGAAGTTATCCTCCTCGACGATCGCTTGGAGGACGAGCCGGACGGGACGACTCCTGGACGAAGGAGGATGAAGTAGAAGAACGAGAACGGAGCAGCACGTCGTCGTAGTTGCAGGATCCACTTCCGAAGGGGGACGAAAATTTGGACTTTATCTCGCGAGGAGAATCCTGGGTGTGGGACAAGCTTCTCTTGAGCTTTAGAGAGGTAGAGAAGAGAAGGAAGGGATAAGAATTTCGTGTGGAGGGGGTCTCCTTTTATAGTTGCAAGGAGTGGGGGCAAATTGGCTATTACATCTTTAAAACATTAAATGAGGGGTCTTTAATGACGGATAAAACTGTCGCTAAAGCCTCAACATGGGCGTAGTGGTTGCTGCCCACACACGCCCACATAGCTGCTCTTTCTCTCAACGCATCTGCACGTTCAACAAATCTCAGTCGTCCGATCGCGAGATTGGATGGATGTGATTGTGCCTTCCCCGCTTGCTGCGCACCCGCCCCAACGCGTGGGATGGCACGTCCTCGCCTCGCGTGAAATAGCGTGTGGCCGCTATTGGAAGATCTGAGTTGCCCGCTGCCGATCGGGCAGTCCCATCTAATCGTGCGCGCCCGCAGATCGCGATTTGAACCCGCATCTTGTGAACCCGGAGCGCCTCGCGACCACTGCACTACGGAGCACGAATGGTCGAGCGAACGTTTTTAGGTGCAGCCGTCCACAGCCGTTGGATCGAGATCCAACGGCGGAGAGGGGGCAGATGTGGAGGCTTCAGTGATTGCATGCGACCGTTTGGGCGACTGAGATGGCGCCACATGGCGCCATCTTGGCAGTCCATCTTTTAGGGTGTCGGATTGACTCAATTTTTACATCGTTAGGCTGCGATCGTCGATCAGAATTCATCCGTGTAGTCGGATTTGTCATTTGAAGTGCGAATTTACACCATCCTAGCCCTTGATCTTCTAGGGTTCCCCGGTCACTATCTGATGCTACAGGTGGCTGATTAGGGCGATCTTGGAGTCGTTGAACTCCAATCGTCACCCTGATCACATCTGTATGGTTGGATCTTCGATCCAAGGCCCTGATAAAAAGTTTGCCCTATCCAAGCACATAAAAGAAGGTAATTAACCTCCATTTTATTCAAACTACTCTAAATGCAAGATGATGCATGTAATGCAATATTTATATCACGCAATGCAATCCTATGCTTAAGAACATGCATAAATAGACATCTTAAGTAGTGTAAATGTGTTTACATCATACCCCCATCCCTATCTTTTGCTAGTCCCTAGGAAAAACTATATGCTATTTATAAAAGAATTATGTTGGATTATTTGGGCATGAGTTATTTTCAATCATTAAGAAACTGTCTACTTAGGATCTGAACTTTCAAAGACACAACAGTGCCCGACTATCTACCAAAATGCAAACCGCCTCAAACCCTCTCCTTATTCAAAGAAAATTTTCTTTTTCTCTTTTTACTCATTTCTAATTTTTTTGGATTTTCAAATTTTAGGGTTTAAGAGTGGCCTTGTACGGCCATTCAACTCACCCAAGATTTAATGAGAACCGTAAGTTTTAAGCATCTTATTGTAAATTTGATAGACTCGTTGACCAGCAATTAAAACGGACTTCAAATTTCTACACCTCTAGGTGACCTAAAAAAATTCTGCCTAAAGGTGTATCTTTACAACTGGTAGCCTTCTCCCTATTTTTATTTTTTTACGGGGTCAACACAATGGTGAATCCAGTGTATATCTCCCCGATTTATTCTACTTCTCTGCTTCTACCTAAGTGTTTTGGAAATTTTTTTAGTGCATTTACTAAGCTGGGTTTTGGACAACCGGTTGATGAGCTGTTACCACCGACAACTTGCCAGCCATACTCATGCGGGGAAGTGTGGCTTATTTCTTTTTTTTCTTTTCTCCGTTTGATTTTTTCTTTTTTTTAAGTAGGTCGCTTCCCTGGTCTAAGATTTACCTAAAGGCAGTAAAAAGAGAAAGGTCCAGTGACTGGGCTCTGGACAACCTACTTATGGGCTGTTACCCACGATAACTTGCCAACCATATCACCCTAGAAGGTTCATTAGCTACCCAATTTCCGTTAGAATCGCCGAATAATGATTCAGTGCAAAGAAAGTGTGTAGACGCTTAAAACTCAGAAATTCCCTCAAATCAGAGTGTGGATTGATAAGTCGTGTACTTATCACCCAAACTTATTTATTCCAATTACGATAGAATTAAGATGGCGAGGACTCGAAAGACAAATCCACATTTTAGTGGATACACGGGCTAATTAAATCCAAAGACCTGAAGGGTCTTTGTGTTCATATCCTAATGTAAAATTTCTTAGGATTGAAAAGTCCTAATGTCCAACTAATCCTTCCTAATTTTGATTTTTTTTTGTGTATAAATAAGAAGAGAAAAATAATTTACATGAATTACACAAAGCTGACCAAATGATTCAAAAATGAATCCACCCCCCATGCCTAGCTTATGCAATGTCCTCATTGAAAAAGAGACATGAAAGAAAGGGTAAAATATGAAAGATTTCACCTGAATATGAAGCTCATATCAGCCTTGTGTCGTATGTACAACTGCTGAGTTTAATGCCGTCAACTAGGCGAAGTCCAGCCAAAGAAGTCACAGAATGGCTAGAGCAACTGAGTCTGAGATGGGTTCTGGAAGAATACGGTCAACAACAGGCTTCAGACGTTGACCATTGACTTTAAATGTGTTACCCGTCTTTGGGTCAGAAATCTGAACGGCACCATTTGGAAAAATCTGATCAATTATGGCCATTCCATTTAGATATAAGTTTGACAAGAAAGAGCTTAAGTTTAGAATCGAATAACCAGACCTTCTGGTTTGGCTCAAAGCTGTTGTGGGAAATCAATTGATCATGTAGAGCTTTGGTCCGAGCCTTGTAGATCTTGGCATTCTCATAAGCATCATTTCTAAGCTCCTCCAACTCAGATAGTTGGAGTTCCTGGTCTTCCCAGCAAGATTCAGATCTAAATTGCATTGTTTGATTGCCCAGAATAACCAGTGTTCAATCTCTACGGGTAGATGGCACACCTTTCCATACACCAAACGGAATGGAGACATGCCGATGGGCATTTTATATGCCATATGGTAGGCCCAAAGAGCATTCTCAAGCTTCTGAGTCCAATCCTTGCGATCAGGACTAACCATTTTTTGCAAAATGTTCTTGATCTCTCGATTGGAGATCTCGGCTTGTCCATTCATCTGGGGATGGTACGGTGGGGAAATTCGGTGATTAACCCCGTATTTGGCCAATAAATTCTGGAATTGGGCATTAGTAAAATGAGTGCCAACATCACTGATGATAGCCCTCGGAATCCCGAACCTACTGAAGATATTTTTCTTGACAAAATTAATGACCACCTCGTGGTCATTAGTTCGGGTAGGAATTGCCTCAATCCATTTGGACACATAATCAACAGCAACAAGAATGTATTGATGTCCAAATGAAGGGATAAAGGGTCCCATGAAATCGATGCCCCAAACATCGAAAATTTCGACAGGAAGAATAGGGTTTAGGGGCATCATGTCTCTCTTAGTTATGCTCCCGAGTGCCTGACATCGAGAACATGACCTTGAGAAATCCTGGGCATCCTTGAATAAAGACGGCCAATAGAAGCCAGATTGCAAGATTTTTGCAGCCGTCTTTTTCCCAGAGAAATGTCCACCACACCCAGATGCATGGCAGAACTCGAGTATACTATTGAATTCATTCTCCGGTATGCATCGGCGAATAATCTGATCAGAGCCGATGCGATACAGTTCAAGGTCCTCCCAGAAGTAGTATTTGGCCTAAGATTTGAGTCTATCTCGTTGTTGCTTGGTCCAATCCTAGGGGATTTGACCAACGGCCAAATAGTTAACAATGTCAGCAAACCGTGGGGTGTGCACACCTAAAACTGTAAGAATAGTTTCGTCCAGAAAAGTGTCAGCAATCGGAATGTCCAGACAAGAAGAAACACCTAGGAGTCTCGACAAATGATCCGCTACCACATTTTGTACCCTGATTTATCCTTGATTTGAAGATCAAATTCTTGAAGAAGAATCCAATGAATAAGCTGGGGTTTAGCGTCCTTTTTAGCCAAGAGATGTCTCAAGGTCGAGTGGTCAGTATAGATGATAACATGAGACCCTAAAAGATAAGCCCTGAATTTTTCCAAAGCATATACTACAGCTAGTAATTCCTTGTCAGTAACAGTGTAATTCCTCTGGGCTTCATCCAGAGTTTTACTAGCGTAATAGATGACAGAGGGCTTTCGATCAATTTTCTAACCCAGGACAACCCTGACCACGTAATCAGAAGCATCGGTCATGATCTCAAAAGGGGCTGTCCAAATTGGTGGTTGCAAAATTAGAGCATAGGTGACTGCCGTTTTCAAGAAATCAAATGCCTTTCGACGTGATTCCTCAAAAACAAACGGCATTTCTTTGGCAAGAAGATTGCTCAAAGGACGAGCAACCTTCGAGAAATCCTTGATGAATCTTTGATAAAATCCCACATGGCCAAGAAATGATCAGATTTGTTTAATAGATGTGGGAGGAGGAAGTTTAGTGATAGTATCAACCTTAGCTTTGTCCAGTTCAATTCCCTGTTCAGAGATTACATGACCCAAATGATGCCCTCTTGGGTCATGAAATGACTCGTTTCCTAGCTAAGGACCAGTCTTATCTTGATACATCGCTTAAGAATCATTTCCAAATTAGTCAAACAAGAGTCAAATGATTCTCCAAAAACAAAGAAATCATCCATGAAGACTTCCATAAACTCTCCCACCTTGTTAGAAAATATGGCTAGCATACACCTAGGAAAAGTCGCAGGTGCATTGCATAACACAAAGGGCATCCTACGAAAAGCAAAGGCTCCGTAGGGACAGGTGAAAGTAGTTTTTTCCTGATCCTCGAGTTGGATAGGAACTTGGTTGTATCCAGAGTAGCCATCAAGAAAACAGAAATACTTCTGCCTGGCTAATTTTTCTAAGATTTGATAGATGAAGGGTAAGGGAAAATGATCCTTTTTAGTGGCTGTGTTCAGCTTCTTGTAATCAATACAAACCCTCCAAGAGGAAGCTGAACGAGTTGTGATAGACTCTCCTCTCTCGTTAGTCATAATGGTAATCCCAACTTTCTTTGGAATAATCTGAACGGGACTTACCCAGGGACTATCAGAGATTGGGTAAATAATTCCTGCATCGAGCCACTTGATGATTTCCTTTTTGACCACTTCTAGCATATTTGGATTCAATCTCCTCTGCATCTGGCGAGAAGGGCAGGATCCATCTTCCAAAAATATTCTATGATTACAGTAAGATGGCTCGATCACCCTGAGGTCATGAATGGTCCAACCAATTGCCTCCTTGTGTTCCTTTAGGACCTTGATCAATTTAATCTCTTGCTCCCTTGTCAATTTAGCACTGATAACCACAGGGGTCGTATTCTGAGGTCCTAAAAATTGATATTTCAAATTCTCGGGCAATGGTTTCAATTCAAGCTGGGGTGGGTTGAAGATTGATGGTAGGGTAGATGCTGAAGATTCAACAAGAGGAAGAGGTTGTGAGTGAACAAAATCAATAACCTCTTCCGAAGATGTCAGGTCAGCCATAGAGGGTTGCGGGTCAAATTCATCATCCAAAGAGGAACTTTCGATTGAAGAAACTGCCAAATAAGTTTCAATATTATCATTATCCTCATCAAGTTCCTCAATAAATCCACAATCCACAAATTTGTTGATCGCCTTAAAAATATCCAATTTCATTCGTTGGTCCCAAAAGGCGATTTCCATGCTACCGCTTTCACAATTAATGTTGGCCTTTTGGTAGTCAGGAACGAACGCCCCAGAATGATGGGTGTGTTCCTCAGATTATTAGGTACATCCATGTCAATGACAAGGAAATCTACAGGAAAATAGAAATCCTTAACCTTAACTATAACATCTTCAATAACACCTCATGGGTTTGTGACCGAACAGTCCGCTATCTGTAGCATTACTGAAGTTGGCCAAAGTTCACCTAACCCAAACTTCTCATAGAGAGAAGTCGGAATTAGGTTGATGGATGCACCGAGATCCAAAAGTGCTCTATCAAATGTGTAATCTCCGATAACGCAAGAAATCAAAGGAGCACCAGGATCTCTCTTTTTTTGAGGGAGGTAGTGCAGGATAACAGAACTAGCCTGCTCGGAGAGTACCACCTTCCTCAGAACATATTCTCTCGACTTACGCTTTTGTGTACATAATTCCTTTAAAAATCTTGCATAAGCCGGTATGTGCTTGATAGCATCAAGGAGCGAGATATTGATCTCAACATTCTTAAATAGATTCAGAAGCTCCTCATTGCAATCAACAGACTTCTTCATTGATTTGGTTAAGACTTCAGGGAAACGAACATGAGTCGGATCTTTGGAATCAAGTTCCTGAGCCTTGATTTCTCTTCTAGAATTCTCCTCTCTCTCCTCAGGTTCTTCAGGATTCAAAAGATCATAATAGTGTGGTTGTGGATCCTGAGTCTTCTTACCACTCCTCAAAATTACAGAATTTGCAGATGCATAAGAATTTGGGTCGTGGGGGGTTAGGAAAGATTGGAGGGGCTTGATTAACCATGAATTGTTGATTTGCAGAAGAAGAAGAAGATGAGAAACCCTGCTCAACCACCTGAGCATGTGTGTGTGGGTCCCTCTGATTTCCGTACCCTTGGTCTTGATTGCCCGAATTCATAATATTTCGCGGGTTGGGTACGAGTTGGGATGGTAGAGATCCGGGATGACGAGAGTTAGCAATGAGCCCGGATTGCAAGTTGTCCAGCGAGTTTTTCATTTGCTGCATGAGTTGGAGCATGGATCCTTGCGTCTCTAAAATTTGACGGTTCAAATCAGCCTGCCCTACGGGTTGACGGGCATTCCAAGCTAGCTGATTGACCTGATTCGGAGGCAACTGAGTATATACTTGACCCTGACCCATTGGTTGTTGCGGAGCATATTGCCATGTCGGAATTGGGTCTGTTGCCCCGGATTTTTTCAAGAGAATTTAGGGTGATTTCTCCAACCTGGATTATAGGCATTCGAGTAGGGGTTGGATCTAACATTCTCTTGTACAGCACAAACCTCCTCATAGGGTGAGGATGGAGAGAAAGAAAGGGAAGGATCAGAAAAACTGGGATCAAAGGCCCCAGTTGGGAACCCATGGGGTTCCGAAAAATGCTGACTCATAGGTTTAGTCGCATCGAGTTGATTCACAAACTCCCGTCCGGAAGGAGCTCGTGAGGAATGGAATCCCAAATTTTGGGATTGAGTGGATTGAGAGTTGTTCATAGAATTGCCAGCCATCCACTCTTCCATTCTTTTAGCAACCAAGTCCACCTTATCAAGTTTATTATAGATCAATTCCATATCAAATGAATGAGACTCATGGACTTCATTGACATTTGATCTGGGTTGCTAGGACCGGTTAAAAGTATCCATGGAGGCATGATTAATTGAATTCTCACTCATTTCCTCAAATAAATCATGTGCACTATCTGCATCTTTATTGAAGAAATTGCCTCCGCAAGAAGCATCCACATGATTTATAAGTTGCTCTTTCAACCCATGATAGAAGATTTGCACGAGTTGCCATTTCGGCACCTCGTGGTGTGAACACCTCCGCAATAAGTCCTGGAATCGCTCCCAGGCCACATGAAACTACTCCCCCGGTCGCTGGGTAAAGGTAGTGATTGCCCGTCTCAAAGCATTCGTACAACCGACTGGGAAGAATTTCTTCAGAAAGGCCGATTTCAACTCATTCCAAGTTGTAATTGGTCTTCCTATTGTCCTATACCAATGCACGGCCTTATCCCTAAGAGAGTGGGGGAAGAGCCTCATGATCATTTGCTCCTCATTTACGTTTCGAGCCTTGGTGGTCTAGACCAAAGTGGTCAAATCTTCCAAGTGCTGAAACGGATCTTCGGAGCCAAGCCCATGATAATGTTTAATCAGGCTTAACACCTGGGGCTTGATTTCTATGTCACCGACTGGAATCTGGACGCCGGGACATTCCTCGTAATTTGAAGGATCATAAAAATCCTTCAAGGGCTGAGCACCCAGCATTCTCTGGAACCATTCCTGCATTCTCTGCATTTGTTCCAGCTGCCTTCGAAATTCTTCCTGTGGATTTCCAAGTACAGGAGGTTGTTGTTCGGCCATGGAATCAAATTGACCAAAATCCAATTTGCGTCTCCTAGAATGTTCTAATGGTCCTTCAAATCGGGGATTCATTGACTGCCTTCCCATCATAAACTAGAAGAAGGTCGGAAGGACTGGGGATAGGGACCCTACAGCACAACAAAACAAGGCTATCCTCAAGTGGGGCAGCCTAAGGATCTACTGACTCCCAAAACATGCCTTAAGACTGTAAATGATTTACTCTACTTGCGTCTGTTTAATCCAACTAGTTAGAAGGACGGACTGGGGAGAAGGTTCTTCCTTCGGCTTTCGCCTCCGGTTCTTAGTGTACACCCCGGCCATGGTCGTTTGATGCTACTCCCCTAGCTAGACATCAGATTAATCAGTAGAAGTAGGTTAATCAAAAACAATCTCAGACTAGCCCTTAAGAGTGAATCAAACCTTAAGGCCAACGTCTACTCAATTTTATTAAGGCCTGGGATTGTGGTGCTTATGGAATGTGATGGGCCCTTAAAATGGGTTGTGCCCTTAATGATTGAATGAGATTTGTGTAAGTCGTGCACAACCAGGGTTTTCAAGAAAGATTATTTATGATGCGTGAATTTTAATGTTCAAATCTTGCTTAAGTAGCTTTTAGGGTTTCAAATTAGGTGAATTGCAATCAAGTTTCTAGGAAAACCAAGTTGTAAAACACAGGTGAAGATTGTTTTCCTTTAAAATCAGAAAGAAAGTGGAGTGCCTGGAATAGACCTAGATTGAAAACCCTAAGGAGGAGCTACTTGATGAGTTGGTTTTAAATAGAGTGGTGCAACCCAAACAACTCAAACAATTGGCCACAATTGCACCACTAAGTTAGGTACTCAAAGATGGTTAACCTAGAATGATTTCTACTCTATTATGTGTTGCTTTGTGTGTACCGGTTCAACAGATTAGAACCCGGTTGAGTAGAAACAAATCAAGTTGATTAAGTGCCTCGAATGTGGGTATGTGTTGTGTGTTTGTTGAAAATAACCCCACAAGATTATCTTTTTGTTATTTTTTTATAAATGAGGGTGGAATGAATGTGAGTGAAAATCCAAACAACCAAACTATTCCAAGGATTTATGCAAACACCTAGGTTAATTGGAATTTGGATTTAATGTGGCGAATGAAATCTATGGAGGGGGAAAGAATGGGGAACACTTACAGTTGTCTTCAACTGCACTTTACTCCAGTCTACCGCTTATTGATTCCTTGATGGAGGTCTCTACAAAGCAATAGACACAAGAGAAAGCAAGTTAGAAAACAATAAAGTGCAAGAAATGCGAAAAGAAAATCAGAAGTCGTTGCCTCCCCGGCAACGGTGCCAAAATGTTGAACTTACGAATTGCTATGCTAACGCGTTTGGTTTTAAAACCTTGTCGTTGTAGCATGAAAGCGAAGAATTTGTGTTCAACAAATAAAATTTATACCGAAATTTGAATTCCAGGTCGAGCACGGGGAGGCTACGTTGATCTATATTCACAATTATATATTTTTTAGAATTTTTGAAAATCGAGGCGATATAATTACAATGAAGCTATCAGACTAAAAGGAAGAGAGAGAAAGAGAGAAAGAGAGAGAGAGAGAGAAAAGGAGAACATGCATTCAATATTTCAAATTGTTTATACAATCAAACCAAATAAAAATTACACTAGAAAGAGGGAAATCAATTACACTATAAAGCAGGAAAATTCTACACCAGAAAAGTTGTAAAGAAGAATGGGAGAGAGAAGTTATCCTCCTCGACGATCGCTTGGAGGACGAGCCGAACAGGACGACGCCTGGATGAAGGAGGATGAAGCAGGACGAAGGAGGATGAAGCAGAAGAACGGGAACGGAGCAGCACGCCGTCGTCGTCACGGGATCCACTTCCGAAGGGGGATGAAAATTTGGACTTTATCTCACGAGGAGCATCCCGGGTGTGGGACAAGCTCCTCTTGAGCTTTGGAGAGGTAGACAAGAGAAGGAAGGGATAAGAATTTCATGTGGAGGGGGTCTCCTTTAATAGTTGCAAGGAGTGGGGGCAAATTGGTCATTACATCTTTAAAACATTAAATGAGGGGTCTTTAGTGATAGATAAAACTGTCGCTAAAGCCCCAACGTGGGCGTAGTGGCTGCTGCCCACGTGCGCCCGCTTAACTGCTCTCTCTCTCTCAACGCATCCGCACGTTCAACAAATCTCAGTTGTCCGATCGCGAGATCGGACGGCTATGACTACGCCTTCCCCGCTTGCTGCGCGCCCACCCCAACACGTGCGATGGCGCATCCTCGCCTCGCATGAAATAGTGTGTGGCCACTATTGGAAGATCTGAGCCGCCGACAGCCGATCGGGCGGTCCCCTTTAATCACGTGCGGTCGCAGATCGCGATTCGAACCCGGGTCTTGTGAACGCGGAGCGCCTCGCAACCGCTGCGCTACAGAGCGTGGATGGTCGAGCGGACGTTTTTTGGTGCAGCCGTCCACAGCCATTGGATCGAGATCCAATGGCGAAGAGGGGGAGGATGCGCAGGCTTCAGTGATTGCATGCGGCCGTTTGTGCGGCCGAGATGGTTCCACATGGCACCATCTTGGCTGTCCATCTTCTGAGTGTTGTAGATGGTGCCACGGATGTCGGATTGACTCAATTTTTGCGTCGCTAGGCTGCGATCGTCGATCCGAATTCATCCGTGCGGTCGGATTTGTCATTTGAAGTATGGATTTACACCATCCTGGCCCTTGATCTTCTAGGGTTCCCCAGTCACTATCTGATGCTACAGATGTTGATTAGGGCGATCTTCGAGTCGTTGAACTCCAATCGTCGCCCTGATCACATCTGTATGGTTGGATCTTCGATTCGAGGCCCTAATAAAAAGTTTTCCCTGTCCAAGCACATAAAAGGAGACAATTAACCTCCATTTTATTCAAACTACTCTAAATGCAAGATGATCCATGTTATGCAATATTTATATCATGTAATGCAATCCTATGCTTAAGAACATGCATAAATAGACATCTTAAGTAGTGTAAATGTGTTTACATCAAGAGTATCCACCTTGGAGGAGTTAAGCACGCCCCCCCTAGGGCTTGCTTTGGAGGACACCATTCTGGCGGAGCTATAGTAGTTGGATGTCTTCTTCTCAAGTCTGGGAGCTACCAATCTTGGAGCAAGAAGAGCTTCATCATCTTCATCACCATCATCATCTAAAGGATTTGTCTTTATTTTATTCTTGCAAATTTTTGTAGAAGCGTTCATCTACTTGTAGGTAATTTCCATTAATATAAAAAAGAAGTTGACTTGATTTCTTATTGCACTCTTTTTTACATCACCTTACTTTCTCTTTAGTGTAGTTTCACTCCTTTCTAATTAACCTAGGCCTCCACGTGCCTAGGTTGAGCTTAGGACGAGGATAAACTTTGTCACTTAGATTAGCATACTAGGTGTAGTAATTTTCTCCCCAATAGCTTCGCATATTGCCTTGATTTCAAAAACATAAAAATGATATATTGAAAAAGACCAAAAAGAAAGTTGAGATTTATTTTCCAAGAAAGGGATTTGTTTTGCAAGCATATTGCCTCCTTGGTCGACCCTAGATACCCCACTATCTAGGAATATAAATTTTAAAAGCGAATCCATTTTTTGTGCATTGCAACAACTTAAAATCCTAAATTAACAATCCGCGCATAAACGTGATTAGCAGGATCACAAAACTTGCCTACTCAGAAAGAATCACCTTCCTCAAAGTGGGTTCTCTCGGTTTATGCTTTTAGGTACATAGTTCTTTCAAAAACTTAACATAAGCTGGGATGTGCTTAATAGCATTGAGTAGCTGAATATTGATCTCTACACTCTTGAATAAATCCAGAAGCTCCTCGTTGCTATCTAGGGTTTTCTTCTTCTTGGTTTTCAATAGGGCCTCAAGGAACGGGATATGGGTGGAATTTTCAATTTTCGGTCCCTAGACCTTATTGTCTTCTTCAATCTCCTCCTCTTCTCTCTCAAGCTCCCTTGGGTTTTGGCATCTAGAAGGCAATTTAGGATCCCTGGTTTGCTTTCCACTTCTCAAGGTGACCGAGTTTGTAGAGGCATACAAGTTTGGGTCTTGAGGTGGGTTAGTGAAGATTGGAGGTCCTTGGTTAGTCATGTAACCAAAAGAAGAAGAAGATGAGGGACCCTGCTCAACCACCTGAGCATGTGCGTGTGAGTCCCTTTGATTCTCATACCCTTGGGCTCTATTGCCCTGATTTTGCATGTTGCGCGGGTTGGGTAAGGGTTGGGATGGTAAAGATCTGGGTTGTCGGGTGTTAGCAATTAACCCGGATTGCAAGTCATCCAATGATGTCTTCATTTGCTACATAAGCTGAAGCTTGGACCCTTGCATTTCCACCATTTACCAATTTAAATCATCCTGCCCTGCTGATTGTTGGGCATTCCAAGATGGCTGAGTAACCAATTTCAGGGGCAACTGGGTGTATACTTGACCCTGACCCATAGGTTTTTGAGATGCATAGTTGCTGGGTTGAGTTTGGGTCTGTTACCCCTGATTTTTCCAGGAGAAGTTAGGGTGGTTCCTCCATCTCGAGTTATAAGTGTTGGAATATAGGTTGGACCTAACATTCTCCTGCATTGCATATGCATCCTCATAAGACGAGGATGGAGAGAAGGAATGATCAGAAAAACTGGGATCAAAGGCCCCAGTTTGGAACCCATAAGGTTTCGAGAAATCCTGGCTCACAAGTTGAGCCGAATCAAGTTGGTTCACAAATTCCCACCCTGTGGGAGCTCGTGAGGAATGGAATCCCAAATTCTAGGATTTAGTAGGTATAGAAGTGTTTCCTGAACTCCCAGACATCCATTCTTCCATTTTCTTAGCAACCAAGCCCATTTTATCCAGTTTATTACAAATTAATACCATGTCAAATGAATGAGTGTTGAACGTTTACGAATCGCTACGCTAACATGTTCGGTTTTGGAAAACCTGTCGTTGTAGTTCGAAAGCAAAGAATTCATGTTCAACAAATAAAATTTATACCGAAATGAATTCCGGGTCGAACACAGGGAGGCTACGTTGATCTATATTCGCAATTATATGTTTTTAGGATTTTTGATAAGCAAGGTGATATAATTACAATGGAGCTATCAGACTAAAAGAAAGAGAGAGAGAGAGAGAACATGCATTCAATATTTCAACTGTTTATATAATCAAACTAAATAAAAGTTACACTAGAAAGGGGAAAATCAATTACACTATAAGGTAGGAAAATTACACACTAGAAAAGCTGTAAATAAGAATGGGAGAGAGAAGTTATCCTCCTCGACGATTGCTTGGAGGACGAGCCGGACGGGACGACGTCTGGACGAAGGAGAACGAAGCAGGACGAAGCGGAAGAACGGGAACGAAGTAGCACACCATCGTCGTCGCAGGATCCACTTCCGAAGGGGAACGAAAATTTAGACTTTATCTCGTGAGGAGCATCCCGGGTGTGGGACAAGCTTCTCTTGAGCTTTGGAGGGGTAGAGAAGAGAAGGAAGGGATGAGAATTTTGTAAGGAGGGGGTCTCCTTTTATAGTTGCAAGGAGTGGGGCCGCCACTAAAGCCCTCAACGTGGCCGTAGCTTCCACGCCCACGCGCGCCGCCTCAGCTGCCCGCACGCTCAACGCCACCGCACGTTCATTGATTCTCAGCCGGCCAATCGCAAGATCGGATGGTTTAAGACGCATCTCCTCCCGCTGCGCTACGCACCTGCCTGCATGCGATCGCGCGTCCATGTTGCGCGTTCAATTACGCGTGAACGCTATCGGGCGCGCGCGGCCGTCCGATCGCGATCCAACGCCCGCCCACGCCCAATCGTCCGCGCCTCCAGCCCTATGCTGCGGCTTGAACCCGCGCCCGCCGGTCGCGTAAGCGCGCTCGACCGCCGCGCTACGGGGCACGGATGGTCGAGCGGACGCTTTTAAGTGCGGCCGACCACAGATGTTGGATCAAGATCCAACGGCGGAGAGCGAGCGGGTACGGGGCCTTCGTAGAATGCGTGCGGCCATTTAGGAGGCCAAGATGGCACCACGTCGTGCCATCTTGGCCGTCCATCTTCTGGAAGTTGTAGATGGTGCCACGGATGTCGAATTGACTTGATTTTTGTGTCGTTAGGCTGCGATCGTCGATCCAAATTTATCCGTACGGTCAGATTTGTCATCTGAAGTGCGGATCTTCACCATCCTGGCCCTTGATCTTCTAGGGTTCCCCGGTCACTATCTGATGCTACGGATGCCTAATTAGGGCGATCTTGGAGTCGTTGAACTCCAATCGTCACCCTGATCACATCCATATGGTTGGATCTTTGATCCGAGGTCCTGATTAAATGTTTACCCTGTCCAAGCACATAAAAGGAGACAATTAACCTCTATTTTATTCAAGCTACTCTAAATGCAAGATGATGCATGTTATGCAATATTTATATCATGGAATGCAATCCTATGCTTAAGAACATGCAAAAATAGACATTTTAAGTAGTGTAAATGTGTTTACATCATACCCCCATGCCTATCTTTTGCTAGTCCCTAGCAAAAACTATATGCATTTTATAAAGGAATTAGGTTGGATTATTTGGACCTGAGTTATTTTCAATCATTAAGAAATTGTCTACTTAGGAACTGAACTTTCAAAGACACAACAGTGCCTGGGTATCAGCCAAAATGCAGACCGCCTCAAGCCTCGCCTTATTCAAAGAAAAATTTCTTTTTCTCTTTTTACTCTTCTCTAATTTTTTTGGATTTTCAAATTTTTGGGTTTAAGAGTGGCTTTCTACGCCCATTCAACTCACCCAACATTTGATGAGAACCCTAAGTTTTAAGCATCTTATTGTGATTGTGATAGACTCGTTGACCGCAAATTAAAATGGACTTAGGATTTCTACGCCTCTAGGTGACCTCAAAAGGAATTCTGCCTAAAGGTGTATCTTTACAACCGGTAGCTTTCTCCCTACCTTTATTTTTTACAGGGTCAACACAAGGGTGAATCTAGTGTATATCTCCCCGGTTTATTCTACTTCTCCGCTTCTTCCTAAGTGTTTTGGGACTTTTTAGTGCATTTTCTGAGCTGGGTTCTGGACAACCGGTCGATGAGCTGTTACCACCGACAACTTGCCAGCCATACTCGTGCAGCGAAGTGTGGCTTATTTCTTTTTGTTCTTTTCTCCTTTTCTTTTTGATTGTTTTCTTTTTTTCTTTTCTTTTTTTAAGTAGGTGGCTTCCCTGGTCTAAGATTTACCCAAAGGCAGCAAAAAGAGAATGGTCCAGTGACTGGGCTCTGGACAACCTACCTATGGGCTGTTACCCATGATAACTTGCCAGCCATATCACCCTAGAAGGTTCATTAGCTACCCAATTTCCGTTAAAGTCGCCGAACAATGAGTCAGTGCAACGAAAGTGTGCAGATGCTTAAGACTCAAAATTCCCTCAAATCAGAGGGTGGGTTGATAAGTCGTGTACGTATCACCCAAACTTATTTATTCCAATTATAATAGAATTAAGATGGCGAGGACTCAAAGACAAATCCACATTTTATTGGATACACAGGCTAATTAAGTCCAAAGACCTGAAGGGTCTTTGTGTTCAGATCCTAATGTAAAATTTCTTAGGATTGAAAAGTCCTAATGTCCAGCTAATCCTTCCTAAACTTTTTTTATATATATATATAAGAAGAGGAAAACAATTTGTATAGATTTCACAAAGCTGACCAAATAATTCAAAAATGAATCCACCCCCCCATGCCTAGCTAATGCAATGTCCTCATTGAAAAAGAGACATGAAAAAAAGGGTAGAATGTGAAAGATGTCACCTGGAAATGAAGCTCGTATCAGCCTTGTGTCATATGTACAACTGCTGAGTTTAATGCCGCCAGCTAGGTGAAGTCTAGCCAAAGAAGTCACAGAATGGCTAGAGCAACAGAGTCTAAGACGGGTTCTGGAAGATTACGGTCAACAACAGGCTTCAAACGTTGACCGTTGACTTTAAAGGTGTTACCCATCTTTGGGTCAGAAATCTGAACGACACCATTTGCAAAAATCTGATCAATTATGAATGGGCCATTCCATTTAGATCTAAGTTTGCCAGGAAAGAGCTTAAGTTTAGAATCGAATAACTAGACCTTTTGGTTTGGCTCAAAGCTCATGCGGGAAATCAATTGATCATGTAGAGCTTTGGTCCGAGTCTTGTAGATCTTGGCATTCTCATAAGCATCATTTCTAAGCTCCTCCAACTCAGATAGTTGGAGTTTCCTGGTCTTCCCAGCTAGATTCAGATTTAAATTACATTATTTGATTGCCCAGAATGCCCTGTGTTCAATCTCTACGGGTAGATGGCATGCCTTTCCATACACCAAACGGAATGGAAACATGCCGATAGGCATTTTATATGCCGTACAGTAGGCCCAAAGAGCGTCCTCAAGCTTTTGAGTCCAATCCTTGCGATCAAGCCTAACCGTTTTTTGCAGAATGTTCTTGATCGCTCGATTGGAGATCTCGGCTTGTCCATTCGTTTGGGGATGGTAAGGTGTGGAAATTCGATGATTAACCCCGTATTTGGCCAATAAATTCTGGAATTGGGCATTAGTAAAATGAGTGCCACCATCACTGATGATATCCCTCGGAATCCCAAACCAACTGAAGATATTGTTCTTGACAAAATTAATGACCACCTTGTGGTCATTGGTTCGGGTGGGAATCGCCTCAATCCATTTGGACACATAATCAACAGCAACAAGAATGTACTAATGTCCAAATGAAGGGATAAAGGGTCCCATGAAATCGATGCCCCAAACATCAAAAATTTCTACAGGAAGAATAGGGTTTAGGGGCATCGTGTTTCTCTTAGTTATGTTCCTGAGTGACTGACATCGAGAACATGATCTTAAGAAGTCCTGGGCATCCTTGAATAGAGACGGCCAATAGAAGCCAGATTGCAAGATTTTTGCAGCCGTCTTTCTC
Source organism: Thalassia testudinum (assembly GCA_037157565.1). Classification (NCBI taxonomy): domain Eukaryota; kingdom Viridiplantae; phylum Streptophyta; class Magnoliopsida; order Alismatales; family Hydrocharitaceae; genus Thalassia; species Thalassia testudinum. Next base: position 93,567,390 of record JAZHRO010000039.1, read on the forward strand.
CCGGAGAAATGTCCACCACACCCAGATGCATGGCAAAACTCGAGTATACTGTTGAATTCATTCTCCGATATGCATCGGCAAATAATCTGATCAGAGCCGATGCGATATAGTTCATGGTCCTCCAAAAGTAGTATTTGGCCTCAGATTTGAGTCTATCCCGTTGTTGCTTGGTCCAATCCTGGGGGATTTGACCAACGGCCAAATAGTTAAGAATGTCAGCAAACCATGGGGTGTGGACACCTAAAACTGTAAGAATGGTTTCGTCCGGAAAAGTGTCAACAATCGGAATGTCTGGACAAGAAGAATCACCTAGGAGTCTCGACAAATGATCAACCACCACATTTTGTACCCCAATTTTATCCTTAATTTCAAGATCAAATTCTTGAAGAAGAAGAATCCAAAGAATAAGCCGGGGTTTACCATCCTTTTTAGCCAAGAGATGTCTCAAGGCTGAGTGGTCGGTATAAATGATAACATGAGACCCTAAGAGATAAATCCTGAACTTTTCCAAAGCAAATACTACAACTAGTAATTCCTTCTCAGTAACAGTGTAATTCCTCTAGGCTTCATCCAGAGTTTTACTAGCGTAGTAAATGACAGAGGGCTTTCAATCAATTTTCTGACCTAGGACAACCCCGATCGCATAATCAAAAGCATCGGTCATGATCTCAAAAGGGGCTGTCCAAATTGGTGGTTGCAAAATTGGAGCACAGGTGACTGCCATTTTCAAAAAATCAAATGCCTTTCGGCATGATTCGTCAAAAACAAACAGTGTTTCTTTGGGAAGAAGATTGCTCAAAGGACAAGCAACCTTCAAGAAATCCTTGATGAATCTTCGATAAAATCCCACATGGCCAAGAAATGATCTGATTTGTTTAACAGATGTGGGAGGAGGAAGTTTAGCGATAGCATCAACCTTAGCTTTGTCCACTTCAATTCCCCGTTCAGAGATCACATGACCCAAAACGATGCCCTATTGGGTCATGAAATGACTCTTTTCCCAGCTAAGGACCAGTCGTGTCTTGATACATCGCTTAGGAATCATTTCTAAATTAGCCAAACAAGAGTCAAATGATTCTCCGAAAATAGAGAAATCATCCATGAAGACTTCCATAAACCCTCCCACCATGTCGGAAAATATGGCTAGCATACACCTTTGAAAATTCGCAAGTGATTGCATAACCCAAAAGGCATCCTACGAAAAGCAAAGGTTCCGTAGGGACAGGTGAAAGTAGTTTTTCCTGATCCTCAGGATGGATAGGAACTTGGTTGTATCCCGAGTAGCCATCAAGAAAACAGAAGTACTTTTGCCCGGCAAATTTCTCCATGATTTGATCAATGAAGGGTAGGGAAAATGATCCTTTTTAGTGGCTGTGTTCAGCTTCCTGTAATCAATACAAACTCTCCAAGAGGAAGCTGAACAAGTTGTGACAGATTCACCTCTCTCCTTAGTCACAACAGTAATCCTAGCTTTCTTTGGAACAATCTGAACGGGACTTACCCAGGGACTGTCAGAGATTGGATAAATAATTCCTGCATCAAGCCACTTGATGATTTCCTTTTTGACCACTTCTCGCATATTTGGATTCAATCTCCTCTGCATCTGGCAAGAAGGGCGGGATCCATATTCCAAAAATATTCTATGATTACAGTAAGATGGCTCGATCCCCTTGAGGTCATGAATGGTCCAACCAATTGCCTCCTTATGTTCCTTTAGGACCTTAATCAATTTAATCTTTTGCTCCTTTGTCAATTTAGCACTAATAATCACAGGGAGCGTATTCTGAGGTCCTAAAAATTGATATTTCAAATTCTCGGGCAATGGTTTCAATTCAAGCTGGGGTGGGGTGATGATTGATGGTAGGGTAGATGCTGAAGATTCAACAAGAGGAAGAGGTTTTGAGTGAACAAAATCAGTAACCTCTTCCGAAGATGTCAGGTCAGAGGGTTGCGGGTCAAATTCATCAACCAAAACGAAACTTTCAATTGAAGAAACTGTCAAACAAGTTTCAATATTAACATTATCCTCATCAAGTTTCTCAATAAATCCACAATCCTCAAATTTGTTGATCGCCTTAAAAATATCCAATTTCATTCATTGGTCCCCAAAGGCGATTTCCAAACTACCGCTTTCACAATTAATGTCGGCCTTTGCGGTAGCTAGGAACGGACCCCCCAGAATGATGGGTGTGTTCCTCAGGTTATCTGGTACATCCATGTCAAGGACAAGGAAATATACAAGACAATAGAAATCCTTGACCTTAACTATGACATCTTCAATAACGCCTCGTGGGTTTGTGACCGAACGGTCCGCTAACTGTAGTGTTACTGAAGTTGGCCGAAATATACCTAACCCAAACTTCTCATAAAGAAAAGTCGGAATTAGGTTGATGGATGCACCGAGATCCAAAAGTGCTCTATCAAATGTGTAATCTCCGATAACGCAAGAAATCAAAGGAGCACCAGGATCTCTCTTTTTCTGAGGGAGGTAGTGCAGGATAACAGAACTAGCCTGCTCGGAAAGTACCACCTTCCTCGGAGTAGATTCTCTCGACTTACGCTTTTGTGTACATAATTCCTTTAAAAATCTTGCGTAAGCCGGTATGTGCTTGATAGCATCAAGGAGTGAGATATTGATCTCAACATTCTTAAATAAATTCAGAAGCTCCTCATTGCTATCAACAGACTTCTTCTTCTTTGCTTTGGTTAAGGCTTTAGGAAAATTAACATGAGTCAGATCTTTGGAATCAGGTTCCTGAGCCTTGATTTCTCCTCTAGAATTCTCCTCTCTCTCCTCAGATTCTTCGGGATTCAAAAGATCAGAATAGTGTGGTTGTGGATCCTGAGTCTTCTTACCACTCCTTAAAGTTACAGAATTTGCAGAAGCGTAAGAATTTGGGTCTTGGGGAGGATTAGGAAAGATTGGAGGGGCTTGATTAACCATGAATTGTTGATTTGCAGAAGAAGAAGATGAGGAACCCTGCTCAAAAACCTGAGCATGTGCGTGCGGGTCCCTCTGATTTCCGTACCATTGGGCTTGATTGCCCGAATTAATAATGTTTCACGGGTTGGGTACGGGTTGGGATGGTAGAGATCTGGGTTGACGAGAGTTAGCAATGAGCCTGGATTGCAAGTTGTCCAGCGAGTTTTTCATTTGCTGCATGAGCTGGAGCATAGATCCTTGCATCTCTACCATTTGATGGTTCAAATCAGCCTGCCCTGCGGGTTGACGGGCATTCCAAGCTGGCTGATTGACCTGATTCAGAGGCAACTGAGTATATACTTGACCCTGACCCATTGGTTGTTGCGGAGCATATTGCCATGTCGGAATTGGGTCTGTTGCCCCGGATTTTTTCAAGAGAATTTAGGGTGATTTCTCCAACCTGGATTATAGGCATTCGAGTAGGGGTTGGATCTAACATTCTCTTGTACAGCACAAACCTCCTCATAGGGTGAGGATGGAGAGAAAGAAAGGGAAGGATCAGAAAAACTGGGATCAAAGGCCCCAGTTGGGAACCCATGGGGTTCCGAAAAATGCTGACTCATAGGTTTAGTCGCATCGAGTTGATTCACGAACTCCCGTCCGGAAGGAGCTCGTGAGGAATGGAATCCCAAATTTTGGGATTGAGTGGATTGAGAGTTGTTCATAGAATTGCCAGCCATCCACTCTTCCATTCTTTTAGCAACCAAGTCCACCTTATCAAGTTTATTATAGATAAATTCCATATCAAATGAATGAGACTCATGGACTTCATTGACATTTGATCTGGGTTGCTAGGACCGGTTAAAAGTATCCATGGAGGCATGATTAATTGAATTCTCACTCATTTCCTCAAATAAATCATGTGCACTATCTGCATCTTTATTGAAGAAATTGCCTCCGCAAGAAGCATCCACATGGTTTATAAGTTGCTCTTTCAACCCATGATAGAAGATTTGCACGAGTTGCCATTTCGGAACCTCGTGGTGTGAACACCTCCGCAATAAGTCCTGGAATCGCTCCCAGGCCACATGAAACTGCTCCCCCAGCCGCTGGGTAAAGGTAGTGATTTCCCGTCTCAAAGCATTGGTACGACCGACTGGGAAGAATTTCTTCAGAAAGGCCGATTTCAACTCATTCCAAGTTGTAATTGGTCTTCCTATTGTCCTATACCAATGCGCGGCCTTATCCCTAAGAGAGTGGGGGAAGAGCCTCATGATCATTTGCTCCTCATTTACGTTTCGGGCTTTGGTGGTCTGGACCAAAGTGGTCAAATCTTCCAAGTGCTGAAACGGATCTTCGGAGACAAGCCCATGATAATGTTTAATCAGGCTTAACACCTGGGGCTTGATTTCTACGTCACCGGCTGGAATCTGGACGCCGGGACGTTCCCCATAATTTGAAGGATCATAAAAATCCTTCAAGGGCTGAGCGCCCTGCATTCTCTGGAACCATTCCTGCATTCTCTGCATTTGTTCTAGCTGCCTTCGAAATTCTTCCTGTGGATTTCCAAGTAGAGGAGGCTGTTGTTCAGCCATGGGATCAAATTGACCAAAATCTAACTTGTCCCTCCTAGAATGTTCTAACGGTCCTTGCAATCGGGGATTCAATGACCATCTTCCCAGCAAAAACTAGGAGAAGGTCGGAAGGACTGGGGATAGGGACCCTACAGCACAACAAAACATGGTTGTCCTAAAGTGGGGTAGCCTAAGGATCTACTGACTCCCAAAACCCGCCTTAAGACTGTAAAGATTTACTCTACCTACGTCTATTTATTCCAACCAGTTAGAAGGAGGGACTGGGGAGAAGGTTCTTCCTTTGGCTTTCGCCTCCAGCTCCTAGTGTACCCCCCAGCCGCGGTCGTTTGACGCTACTCCCCTAGCTAGACATCAGATTAATCAGTACAAATAAGTTAATCAAAAACAATCTTAGACTAGGCCCTGAAGAGTGAATAAAACCTTAAGGCCAACGTCTACTCAATTTTATTAAGGCTTGGGATTGTGGTGCTTATGGAATGTGATGGGCCCTTTGTTGTCAACGTTTCTGTGCGGATTTAAAGGCGTATTACGTTGCAGTAGAACCGACAAAACGTTTAAACAAATAATTTTATTACTCGAACAACTAGAGTATCCGAGGTCGAACACAGGGAGCAAACTCAGTACTTTGTAAAACCCAAGAATACAACTGTTTAATGCAAATATAATTGATTCAAAGAGTTTTTAAGAAAGATGTAAAAAAAATAGAATTAGACGTCTGATTTATGTATCAGACGTCTTAAATGTGATCTTTCTTTCTCTTTTTCTTCTTCTGCTTTGCCCTTCGGATCTCTTTGCAATCTTCCCTTGTCCTTCTTCTTCTCCTGCGAAGACTTCTTTCTTTCTTCTTCTTCTGTCTTGCTTCTCCTTTCTTCTTTGTCTTCTTCTTCTTCTTTGTCTTGCTTCTCCTTTCTTCTGCAGCGGCCACGTCCTTCTCCTGCAATCAGCCTGCCTGCACAGGGGAACAAAACCTAACCCTTCTCCCTCTACCCGCGCGTCTCTCTCTCAAGCAATTCACTCTAACCGCTCTACCAGAGCCAGTCTCAATCGGGTCGGATCGTACCCGGGACCAGGCGCACCTGCAGGTGTGTGATGCGCGAGGAGTGCGTAGGTCTAGGTCGGGTCGGATCCGCCAGGTCCGCGTGGTCAGGCCGCGGACGAGGCGGGTGGGGTCAGTGAGGGACCTCACCCCTGTGCTTTCGAGGCGATAAGAATAAAGCGTAAAAACAACTTATACGGTACCTGCCGGTTGCAATCCCACGATGTGGGACTATCTGGTCTCGCCTTCACGCGCGCCTGCAGACACCTCGTCGTGCGATTGCCCCGCAGCTGCTGGCTCTGCTAGCGCTCCTCGGCTGGATTCGTTCACCTCGCGACACTTGCGTTAGTATGCAGCACCTGTAGTCTGGAAGACCGGGTGCCTGGAGCTTCGCGGGAGCTTCATCAGAGGTCGTCCATGGCGGCAGCAGCTCGAATCCTGTCGTACACAAAACGCGCCTCTCGGCCAAATCAGAATAGATAGAGACCTTCGCCGTGGCACGGCGAAGGCGGTGGGCAGTGCAGCAGGCCGCAGGTCGGCCTAGGCGTGCGTGCCTAGGTCAACCTGTGGCCGGAGATGGTGGGTTGGTCGGGGGGTGGTTGTGGAGGGCTGGAGTGGTAGTGGGAGGGTGGAGTGTGTTCCTGGAGGTGAGGCGGAGCTTCCGAGGTGGTTGGCGAGCCGTGTGGAGGGCTGGAGTGGTGTGGGCGGCTCGCCGGAGTGCGGTCGGAGGCGAAGACGATGGAGGTGGTTAGCGTCTGTCGAGGGTCGATCAAGGGAGATAACAGGGGGAAAAGAGAGAGGAGAGGATGGAGAACGTATCTGGGGTTGTCTGGAGTGAAGGGAGGCAGTGGAGAGGACGGCTCGTGACTGCCGTCGTCGGGGAAGAAAGACCCTGGGGGAGGAAGCGGCGACGAAGATGAGGTCAGGAGCTTGCGCGCAGGGTACAGCGCGCCGCGGGAGGAAGAGGCGGAGAGGACTCTGCTGCTGGTATGGCAGCAGAGTGACGAGAAGGAGGGACAGCGGTCGCCGGAGCTTGTGGGTCGTTTGGCCGGAGATGGGAGAGAAGAAATTTGGAGGGGATCTCCGTCAAAATCAAGCTTCCGATGAGTGGTCGGGTCCGAGGGGTGTTTTATAGGTGCTAGCCGCTCCTATCAGAGCGTGAAAGACGCGCAATTAGGTCAGCCGGTTCGCCGGAGTTGGAAGGAAGAAAGATACCCACATCTCTCGTGCGTTCGCACGAGAGATTGGGTTCACACCAGCGAATTTGATTGGCTTTAGAAGGAAGGGAATTCCTCAGAGAATCTCCCTTCCATTTCTGGGAGAGAATCTCTGAGGAATTAGAGAGCCATCTCTCTCGAAACTTCGTCGGAGCTCGGTTCTGCCCTAGTAATGGCGGCAGGACCGGTTTGCAAAGAAGGCGAGGAACCTAGGGGGCTCTCTGCAAGGATATTCAAAAGATAGGGACCTCTTTGTGATTTGGGTGTACTAAATTGCAAAGTAGGTCAAGATGACCCCTCCTTAGGTCCTTTGGTACAAACCTAATTTGAACCTAAGGAATCCAATGGAGAAGTTAGATTTCAGGTTTGACCTTGTTTGACTGGATATTTTGCGTAAAAACCCAAATTAGGTTAATTGAAGAGCTATGACCCTAATCTAGGTCAAACTAGGTTCCGAAGGTCAAATTAAGTGTTATAAACCCTAGAGTATGTTTTTTCATGATTTGCAGAGGGTTTACTTGCTTTTTGTTCTGACCGAAACCTTGTTAATTTAAGCGGGTCTGTTTTAGGGTTACCAAGTGTCTTTTAGTTCTTAGATTGCACATGAACCCATTTCTGCTTGACTCAACCCACTTTTTATCTCATTTAGACCATTTGACCCATGTTTTGCCTCTAAGAAATCCTGTTTATCTACTGCAATGGCAAAATTGCAGTTTTAACCTTTATTTCATGTTTTCTTCTCAGAGCACTTGTTCCTTTAGTTAAGCCTTCTTCTAGGTTATGTAGGAGCTTTTGTCTTCTTTATTAGGTCAAAATGAGCTAGTTATGGCTCATGATGAGGCTCTCATCACCCTTACAATGGGTTGTGCCCTTAATGATTGATTGAGATTTGCGTAAGTGCGTGCACAACCAGGGCTTTCAAGCAAGATTATTGATAATGCGTGAATTTTAATGTTCAAATCTTGCTTAAGTAGCTTTTAGGGTTTCAAATTAGGTGAATTGCAATCAAGTTTCTAGGAAAACCAAGTTGTAAAATGCAGGTGAAGATTGTTTTCCTTTAAAATCTGAAAGAAAGTGGAGTGCCTGGAATATACCTAGATTGAAAACCCTAAGGAGGAGCTACTTGATGAGTTGGTTTTAAATAAAGTGGTGCGGCCCAAACAACTCAAACAATTGGCCACAAATGCACCACTAAGTTAGGCACTCAAAAATGGTTATGTGTTGCTTTGTGTGTACCGGTTCCATAGATCAGAACCCGGTTGAGTAGAAAACAAATCAAGTTGATCAAGTGCCTTGAATGTGGGTGTGTGTTGTGTGTTTGTTGGAAATTACCCCACAAGATTATCTTTTTGTTATTTTTTTATGAATGAGGGTGGAATGAATGTGAGTGGAAATCCAAACAACCAAACTATTCCAAGGATTTATGCAAACACCTAGGTTAATTGGAATTTGGATTTAATGTGGCGAATGAAATCTATGGAGGGGGAAAGAATGGGGGAACACTTACAGTTGTCTTCAACTGCACTTTACTCTAGTCTACCGCTTGTTGATTCCTTGATGGAGGTCTCTACAAAACAATAGACACAAGAGAAAGCTAGTTAGAAAACAAATAAAGTGCAAGAAATGCGAAGGAAAGATCGGAAATCGTTGCCTCCCCGGCAACAGCGCCAAAATGTTGAACGTTTACGAATCGCTACGCTAACGTGTTCGATTTTGAAAAACCTGTCGTTGTAGTTCGAAAGCGAAGAATTCATGTTCAACAAATAAAATTCATACCGAAATGAATTCCGGGTCGAACACAGGGAGGCTACGTTGATCTATATTCGCAATTATATTTTTTTAGGATTTTTGATAAGCAAGGTGATATAATTATAATGGAGCTATCAGACTAAAAGAAAAAGAGAGAGAGAGAGAGAGAACATGCATTCAATATTTCAACTATTTATATAATCAAACTAAATAAAAGTTACACTAGAAAGCGGAAAATCAATTACACTATAAAGTAGGAAAATTCTACACTAGAAAAGCTGTAAATAAGAATGGGAGAGAGAAGTTATCCTCCTCGACAATTGCTTGGAGGACGAGCCGAACGGGACGACGTCTGGACGAAGGAAAATGAAGCAGGACGAAGGAGGACGAAGCAGAAGAACGGGAACGAAGCAGCACGCCATCGTCGTCGTGGGATCCACTTCCGAAGGGGAACGAAATTTAGACTTTATCTCGCGAGGAGCATCCCGGGTGTGAGACAAGCTTCTCTTGAGCTTTGGAGGGGTAGAGAAGAGAAGGAAGGGATGAGAATTTCGTATGGAGGGGGTCTCCTTTTATAGTTGCAAGGAGTGGGGGCAAAATGGACATTACAACTTCGAAATAATAAATGAGCGGTCTTTACTGACAAATAAATCTGTCACTAAAGCCCTCAACGTGGGCGTAGCTTCCGCGCCCACGCGCGTCGCCTCAGCTGCCCACGCGCTTAATGCCATCGCACGTTCATTGATTCTCAGCCGTCCGATCGCGAGATCGGACGGCTTATGATGCATCTCCGCCCGCTGCGCTGCGCGCCCGCCCGCGTGCATTCGCGCGTTCAATCGAGCCTGAACGCTATCGGGAGCGTGCGGCCGTTCGATTGCGATCCAACACCCGCCCGTGCCCAATCGCCTGCGCCTACAACCCTCTGCTGCGGCTCGAACCCGTGCCCGCCGGTCACGTAAGCGCGCTCGACCACTGCGCTACAGGGCGCGGATGGTCGAGAGGACGCTTTTAAGCGCGACCGACCACAGCCGTTTTGATCAAGATCCAACAGCGGAGAGCGAGCGGGTGCGGGGCCTTCGTAGAATGCGTGCGGCCGTTTGGGTGGCCAAGATGGCGCCACGTGGCGCCATCTTGGCCGTCCATCTTCTGGAAGTTGTAGATGGTGCCACGGATGTCGGATTGACTTGATTTTTGTGTCGTTGGGCTGCGATCGTCGATCCGAATTCATTCGTGCAGTCATATTTGTCATCTGAAGTGCGGATCTTCACCATCCTGGCCCTTGATCTTCTAGGGTTCCCCAGTCACTATCTGATGCTACGGATGCCTGATTAAGGCGATCTTGGAGTCGTTGAACTCCAATCGTCTCCCTGATCACATCTATACGGTTGGATCTTTGATCAGAGGTCCCGATTAAATGTTTGCCCTGTCCAAGCACATAAAAGGAGACAATTAACCTCCATTTTATTCAAACTACTCTAAATGCAAGATGATGCATGTTATGCAATATTTATATCATTAAATGCAATCCTATGCTTAAGAACATGCAAAAATAGACATTTTAAGTAGTGAAATGTGTTGACATCAATGAGAATCCTGGATCTCATTAACACTTGACCTAGGTTGTTGAGACCGGTTGAATGCATCCATGGAGGCATGATTAATTTAGTTCTCGCTCTTTTCCTTAAACAGGTCGTATGCGCTATCTGCATCCCTGTTGAGGAAATTTCCTCCGCAGGAGGCGTCCATGTGATTACGGAGTTGCTCAACCAACCCGTGATAGAAAATCTGCATGAGTTGCCATTTCGGCACCTCGTGGTGTGGACACTTCCTCAAAAGTTCCTGGAATCGCTCCCAGGCACCATAAAACGGTTCCCTCAGCCGCTAGGCGAAAGTGGTAATTGCCCGTCGCAAGGCATGGGTCCTTCCGATATTTAAGAATTTCTTCAAGAAAGTCGACTTAAGAGCAAATCGGCCTTCCTATAGTCTGGTACCAATGTGTAGCCTTATCCCCGAGAGAGTGGGGGAAAAGCCTCATGATCATTTGCTCTTCGTTCACATTCCTTGCTCTGGTGGTGTGAACCAAAGTGGTCAGATCCTCCAGGTGTTGGAATGGGTCCTCCGAGCCAAGCCGATGGAAAAGCTTAATCAAACTTAAGACTTGGGGCTTGATTTCTATGTCTTCGGTGGGAATCATGATGCCGGGATGTTCCCCATAGTTTGAAGGATCGTAAAAATCCTTCAAGGAGTGAGTGCCCTGACCATGCATACATTGGAACCATTGCTGCATCTACTGCAATTCTTCCAACTGCCTCTAAATTAGCTCCTACTGGTTCGGGGGCAAGGGAGGTGGTTGTTGATTAGCCATGGTATCTGCTTGGCTATAGCTCAACCTCCACCTCCTAGAATGGTCTAAAGGTCCTTCCAATCTAGGGTTCAATGACCTCCTCCCAAGCATACAATGGAAGGAAGTCAGAAGAATGGGGAAAAGAGGGAACCCTACAGCACAAGAATACAAGCCTATCCTTAGATGGGGTAGCCTAAGGTCTACTAACTCTTGAAATCTACCCTGAGATTAAGGACGATTTACTCTACTTATGTCCAGGAAATCCGACCAAATAGAAGGAGCGATTGGGGAGAAGGCTCTTCCTTTAGCTTGCATCTCCGGTTCCTAGTGGACCCCCCAGCCACGGTCGTTTGACGCTACTCCCCTAGCTAGACATCAAATTGACTAGTATAAGTAGGTTAATCGTGAATAATCTCACTTTGGATATCGACAAGCTAATGAATCCTTAGGGCCAACGTCTAATTGATTTTAGTTAGGCTTGGGAAATCGGTGCTTTGGAATGTGATGGGCCCTTAATGGGATATGCCCTTAATGATTCGTTTGAGAATGTGTGAATGTGCACAACCAAGAGGTTCTCAAGCAAGATTATTAATGATGAGGTGAGTTTTAGGGTTCGAATCTTGCTTAATAGCTTCTAGGATTCAAATATTAGGTGTTTTCAACAAAGTTTTGTGCAGCAAACTAAGTTTGTTTTTGAAAACACGTGTTCAAGTATTTTCCTTTAGAAATCAAGAAAAATATGGAGTGCCTGGCTTGACCTAACTATTGAATCCTATGGGACAGCTAGAAAATGAACCTCTTTTAGATTAGGTGGTGTGGCCCAAACAATTCAATCAATCGGCTCAAATGCACCACCAATTAAGGCACACAAAAGTTGATTAACCTAATATGATTTCTACTCTTTTATGTGTTGAATTCGTGTACCAGGTCCACAGGTCGGAAGCCCAGTTGAATAGATGAAAATCATGTCCGATTATGTGCCTCAAATGTGGGTGTATGAAGTGTGTATATTAATTCGTCCCACAGAAAGAATCGTTTTTTTTTTTAATGCAGGGGTGATGTAGATGAAGGTGGCAAACAAGACAAATAATTCTATCCTAGGGTTTATGCAAACACCTAAGTAGATTAGCTCTTGGTTATGAGTGTGGCGAAATGAACTAGTGGGGGGAATGTGGGGGACACCTACAGAGTACTCTACCCACACTTTACTTCGGTCTACCGTACTTGGATCTCCATGCTAGGGTACCTGCAAGACAGTAGATCAAAGACAAGCAGGGCTAGTAATATGTAAATGCAAAGAAGTGCAATAAACAATAAAGTAAATTCCGTTGCCTCCCTGACAACGACGCCAAAATGAACACACGTGTTTCGCGAGTTTGAAATCAGGGTTACGAGTAACCCGTTGTCGTAGTTGCAAAACACGTGGTCAAGTAAAATTTATAATGAAACTCCAAGGGAGTCCCCAGTCAAACATATGGAGGCGATGTTTACTTTAACTGAAAATCATGCTTCACTTTGTGTCTTTTTGGTATTTTAGGGTTTTGTTTTTTTTGTATTTTTGAAAAGAGGACAAGAAGAATGAATCACAAGATAGAAATGGAACAAATATGATATATATATCAATCCAATGTCAATTACAATAAACTATGAAAGCATAAAGAGACAGGGGGATGAGTGGAAATCTCCCGAATCAGTTGTTCGGTGAGATGACAGCGCCTGGCAGAAGCTCGGACGAAGGAGGTGAGGAGCGGGACAATGGAGGTGAGATGCAGGAGGATGTCAGGTAGAGGAAAGCTTCGGTGTGGCTCTGGAATGGAGGTGAGAAGGCGGAGATGATCTGCTACCGGAATGAAGGTGGGAGGACGGCTCCAAGGTGACCTATGAATGGGGATGGGAAGAGGGATGAATATTTGGTGAGGTAGAGGTTCGCTACACTAATAGGAGCCTTGGGAGGTTGAGAGCAAGCTCTAACAGCGCGTTGGTAGGCTTGCTAGAGCTTGGGAGTGGGTGGGAGTAGAGTCGGTAGAGATGAAGAGGAATGTGGGGTGTAGGGTGTTTATATAGCGGAGGGAAGAAGAGAGTCCCATGCACAGGCATTCAGTGACAGCTATAAACATCACTAAAGGCCGCTCGAGCTGTCGCTGAAGATCCGCACCTCTTCATTGGTTGGGCTGGCGCACGCACTACGCAGGCCATTTAGTGATAGCTACAAGTGTCACTATAGGCTCGCCCTTTTGTCATTGTAAATCCCGCACCCACCGCCCATGCCCGCAGCTGTCATCGTGCACACAGGCGCAGATGCATCCTAACCATCGGATGAAGGATCACACAGCCAAGAGAAGATCGTGCCCTGATGAGTCCATGTTAATGGGCTAATATTACGCCTAAGTAACTTTAATTGTATCTTTTAGGTTTGTTAATAACTACATTAAGTTATAGAATGTTTGCATGCATCATGATTTAGGTTTACATCTATTCTATAACTTAATATGTAATGATTTTATGTTCTTTTTATGTGCAGGAAAATTATTTGGCAAAAGAATAAGGAGGGGAGGGTAACTTACCCTTTTAAACAACTGGTGGCTATTCTTTTCCCCATCCTCCGGGCACCCTCAACAGCCGCCGGCCAGAAATAGCTAAGGGATTTGAAAATCCCTTAACTCATGCACGTGCAAAGGAGAGGAGTTAAAGAGGAGGTGGAGAAAGGAGAGGGGCATCTGCATCTTCCCCCCTGCGGGGAACTGCTTCCCCACGTGCACTATGCACCCCATCCTCCCTTCCAGCGCCATCACCCCATCATGCCTTTCAGCCGCACAAGTGCCCATCCACCCTCCAGTGCCTCCCTACAGCGCGCCTGAAGGTGCTGCGTGCCTTCACCATTGCCAGGCCAGCACCCGCAAGCACTGCATAGCCGCTCCGCTCACTCGTGCCCCTACCAAGCACCGCAAGCACCGCACCAGCGCCCGCCTTCGCACCCGCAGTGCTTCCCCTCTCTGCAGACCACCCTAGCCACCTGCAGGCACCCACTCCTTCTCCACCACTCATCTCCAGCCATGCCTGCAGGCACGCGCTCTTCTGCAAGCACCTGCCCGCAAACCCGCAAGTGTCCAGCGCTCCCTCCAGACGCACCACAGGTGCTCTGCCAGCGCCCTTCACTGAAGGCGCTGCACCGCCCTCGTCCACGCACCCTCCTACCGCACCCACAGGCGCGCACCATCTGCAGCGCGCCCTCCCCTATGCAGACCTGCCTCACCGCACCAACACCGCCCGCAGGCGCGCTCCATCTACAGCGCGTCCTTCACTGCAGGTGCTGCCCCACAGGCCCCTCCAATAGACCGGCGGTTCTCCTCCGTCGGCCAGCCACCTCCAGCCATCTCCGTTGATACCGCAACCTCCATCGGATCGACCTCATCTTCGCCAACCTCCCTTGCGGTTAACAGCCCTACCGATGCTCTCTCTCTCTCGCGAGGAGAGAGAGCAAATGCTCTGTTTTCTCTGCAATTAAAAATTACATCTAATGCCATTGCCACCAAAAATTAATTTTAATTTATTATTATTTTATTATGGAAAAATTGCACATGCACGCTCATATTTTCTGATAATTACATGTTATTGTTATTCACCTATTTCAAGATTGGTTTTGGGATTAACGTGCGCACCAATTTTATCTAGTATATGTCAATTGAAAATTACATAAAATCATCATATATTTATTGAAGATTTCATTGAGGGAAAATTGCACATATACCCTTAAATTTTTAAGTTATTGTGAATCTTCTTTCCTTCGCATTTTATGTCAGATTTGATTAGGGATTTCGCACTTAACCGAAAGAATACGAAATAATCGAGAGTTTATTGCTTAATTGCCTCCCTGTGAACACGACCCGCTCTTCTATGAGTGGTTATTTTTATTGTTGATTAGTCGATTTTTCCACCACTTAAATACTACAATGCATAGCGGAAAGTCGACTCGTCACACCCCTTCATCGAATTTGAATCGCGCACCTTGCCATCAATCGTCGGATGACACGCACGTCAGATGGTGCGTTCTCGATGTGCATCGGCACCCACGTGCAGCGTCCGCACTCAACTGTGCATCCACGTAGCCGCTTCCTTCATCACCCGATCTTTCAACGACGTCTCAATTTCCTCCCACATGCACTTTAGCGGATAAAATCCTCGTGCGGGGCTTCGAATGCATGGCCGCACGTTGAGAGTGGAGGAGCAGACCACTGTGCTAAGGGTCGTCATGTGTTCTATTTTTGAATTCAGCTTCTGCGCCCACGACCGTTGGATGGAGATCCAACGGTAGAGATGACCCCTCTCTTGATCTACGTAAGGCAGGCTGAGATGAAGCACTTCTTCAGCCATGGAACGCACATCTCAACCACTGGATTGAGATCCAATGGCTGGGATCTGATCTTGCAGTGGGCTTGGGGGCGCCTTGGCTCAGGTGGGGCAGCCTAGATGGCACCACATGGTGCCATCTGGGCCATCCATCTTCTTCTTCTTGTAGAGGGTGCTATAGAGCTCAAATCTGGGTTATTCCTACGTTGTCAGACTGCGATCGTTGCTCTGAATCCATTCGTATGATTAGATTCTTCATTCAAAGGCCGTAAAGATGTCGCACTGCCTCCTGGCCATGTAAAATGATGGAATTAATGTACATAATATACAACTATCATAGATGCAATGCAATGAATGTTTGTGCAATATTTATATCATGATATGCAATGCTATGCCTAGGAACTATTATAAATAAGCTTTTTATGATAAATTTATATGTGCTTATCAAGGGGCATTACATAATCCATACGGCATACACCTGAATGCAAAGGTACCGTAAGGACTCATGAACGTCGTCTTCTCCTGGTCATCAGGGAAGACTGCAACCTAGTTGTACCCAGAATATCCATCGAGAAAGCAATAATACTTATTCCCCGCCAATTTCTCAAGAATTTGATCAATAAAAGGCAAAGGAAAGTGATCCTTCTGGGTAGCAGTGTTCAGCTTGCGGTAATCAACGTAGACCCTCCATCCAGTTGAGGGTCTAGTCACAACCTATTCACCTTGGTCATTTAATTCCACAGTTAAGGCTGCCTTCTTTGGCACCACATGAATAGGACTTACCCATTTACTATCCGCAATGGGATATATGATACCAGCATCCAACCACTTCAGGATTTCCTTTTTAACCACTTCCCTCATATTAGGGTTTAGACATCTCTGCATGTCCCTAAATGGCATGATGGAATCATCAGTATAAATGTGGTGCATGCAGAGTGTAGTGTCTATGCCCTTAATGTCAGCAATGGTCCAAGCAATAGCTTCCTTGTGCCTAGACAAGCATTCAATCAGGGCTCCCTCCAGTGCCTCAAATAGCACAACCGAAATGATAATGGGGAGTGTATCATTGGCACCTAAGAAGATGTACTTGAGAGTGTCTAGGAAGGGTTTCAACTCAAGGTCGGGGGCTTGTATGGTTGAGGGTTTCATAATAGATGTCCCCATCTCAAGTAGCAGATCTACCTTGGAAAAAGATGATGGGGAAAAGGAGTCAGCAGAGACACCCAGCAACTCCTCAAGTTCTAGTATATCCCCTTCACATCCTTCAAGAGATGGGAATGCTCATTTAGCATGACATGCTGAAGGGGGTCATCACATAACATTGCTGGGGTTGTCTCTTCAATCAGGTCATCTTTCACCTCAACTTGAGAACAATCCTCAAGCCCAACTTGTTTATAAGCATCAAACACATTAAGCCAGATTTTCATGTTCCCAAAGCCCATTTTCAATGCCCCAGTATTGCAATTGATTGAAGCATGCGAAGTTGCAAGGAAGGGGCGGCCCAAAATGATGGAGGGCTTGGTTGGCTTGTTGGTAGGGTCAGTGTTCAAAACTAAGAAGTCAACGGGGAAGAAGAAATCTTCTACTCTCACAAGGACATCTTCCAGAATTCCCCATGGTGTCTTGAGTGATCGATCAGCAACTTGGAGGATTACCGGGCTAGGCTTCAGATTGCCTCCCCCAAGTTGTTCATACACGTAGCTCGGAAGGATGTTCACCCCTGCACTCAGATCAAGTAGAGCCTCATCAATCTGTAAGTCACCAATAACCACCGAGATGTACGGGGCTCCTGGGTCCTTAAGTTTCGGGGGTGTGCCATGTTGAACAATTGAGCTACCAGAATCAGGAAAGACAACTTTTGATTGGACTTGTTTCCTATATTGCCGCTTCTTCGTGCACAGGTCCTTTAAGAAGTGGGCATAAGACAGAATCTGCCTGATAGCCTCAAGCAAAGGCAGGTTAATCTGCACTTGCTTGAAAGTTTCCATGATCTCATCTATCTTATCTTTAGCTCTAGATGAGCCGGCAGAAGTTTGCCCAGAGATGGATAAGTGCTCTGGAAAGGGCACTCTCAATCTCTAGGTGGAAGGGTTGTCATGTCAAGTAAGGGGTGGAACGGGGCAACTTCTTCTGGTGAGGTGATTTCAAGCAGAGGAGATTTGGGCAAGTCTTCTCCGGTGGGGGTGAAAGTCAGGGTGGATGGATTTTTAGAGGGTGAGACTATAGGAGCATCAGGTTTGGAAATTTCTTTCTCACTCAGAATAGTCACTGCCTGGGCATGCTCCCTAAAGACAATCCCTTTTAATTTAGGATTCTCCTCAACAGCACCGGGAAGCTTCCCAGTTTCCCTATGTCTAATGGCCTCAACACGGTGTCCTATCTGTGATTTCATTTCATGTATAGCCTTTTCATGAGGTTGGATGATGGCACTTTTACTTTCTTGCATAGTTCTCAACATTGCCTTCAATTCATCCATCTCAGAGGTCTTAGGTTGGGCAAAGGTTTGAGGTTGGTTCATTTGTTGATTTTGAAAGGGTTATGGTTTATAATTCCATGAATTTGAAACATTCCCTTGTCTCGAGGAAAAGTTTGGGTGATTCCTCCATCCCTCATTATAAGTGTTGGAAAAAGGGTCATTACGAGGTCTAGGACAAAACTCTTGAGTGGCATTCAGATCCGCTTGTACAAGCTCAAGGAATTGGGAGGACAAGTGGCAATCCATAGTGCCGTGTGTATTGCCTTGGCAAATGGAGCATTCAGAAGCTTGGAATGTGGAGGTGCTATATAAGAATTGGCCCAGGCTCGACATAAGCCTTTCCATGTTTTGATTCAACAATTGAATCTAATAGGCTAAATTCTGGGTGTCCCTTGCCTCATTTGCCTCCAACTTTCTTTGCATGAGAGTGGGTTTTCTATCCATGTAGACAGAATTCAAGTGAATAGAATTCTCACTTAAAGTATCAAAAAGGTTCCAAGTTTCATCCTCAGTCTTAGATAGAAAGGTTCCCGCACAGGCACCATCCACAGTTTGCCTGTACAAATCATTAAGTCCGGTGTAGAACCTTTCAACCAGTTGCCACTTAGGCACCTGGTGATGTGGGCAAAGTCTCAACAGGTCATTAAAGCACTCCCACACATCAAGGAAAGCTTCCCCATCCTTTTGAACAAAACTCATAATTTCCCTCCTAAAGTGATTTATTTTGCTCATTGGGAAATACTTCTTCAAAAACTCCTTCTTTAGGGCATCCCAAGTGTTAATATCATCAAGGGTATGATACCAATACTTGTATTTGTCCTTAAGGGAGAAAGGAAAGAGGGTTCGCATTTGAGCATTGATGTAGACATAATTATTGAGGGTAAAATTCCTATTCATGCATGTTCCTAAGCTTAGTTTTGCATTTCATGTTCTAAATATTGCATAGCATGCATCATTCTGCATTTAGAGTAGTTGTATATAATTTAGGTTAATTGCATCCTTTTTGTGGTTAGCAGAGAAGGATATTTATTTTTAAGCCTCGAATTGACATTCCAACCATATAGATCTGATCAAGACGACGATCGGAGTCCAACGCCTCCGAAATCGCCTCGATCGGAGTCCCGTAGTACCATATGCAGTCCGAGGAAGATTAACAGCCAAGGGACTAAGTGACATAATTTGGAGCTTCAAATGACAAATCCAGCCAAGCGGATGGATTCGGGTTGACGATCATAGTCCAACGGCGTGAAAATCGACTAAATCCGACCTATGTAGCAGCCCCTACAACGAAAAGAAGATGGATGGCCCAGATCGCGCCACGTGGTGCAACCCAGGCCACCCACGCGCACGCACACACCACCGCACGCGCACGTACACACCACCGCACGCGCATGCAGCGACAACACACGCAGGTGCATAGCGCACGGAGCCGCTCGACAAGGCGCACGCCAACGCAGTGGTAGCGTGGGCACGTGGGCTACCTTTAGCGACATTGTGGTGGATCTTCAGCAATGTTTATGATCGTCACTAAATGTCCTGTATACAAATTTGACTATAAAAGGACCCCTACCCCTCCCATTTTTCTTCATCTCTTCCTTTCCTCCTCTCACCACCTCCAAGGCTCTAAAGAGAGCTTGTCCCAAGCCTGGGATGCTCCTCTAGAGTAGAAAATCAAATAGTTTTCCCTCCCCTCATCTCCATTCATGGAGCATCCTATGGCCATCCTCTCACCTCCCTTCGGGAAGAAGATCCTCACCGCGACACCGTCCTTCCCCATCCTCCGTCCTCCGACTCCATCCTCCTTCGTCCCACTCCTCACCACCTTCCTCCAGGAGACATCAGAGCAAGTCGTCCTCCGAGTAACCGTCGAGGGGGATTTCTCTCACCTCTTTCTATCTGTTTATGCTTTCGTAGTGTAGTTTTCCTGATTTCGTAGTTGTAACAAACAATTGTTCATAAATAGATGATTGTTTCTCTCTCTCTCTTTCTCCCTCTCTCTTACATTTTTGCAAGTAGATAAAGTTTTCATCGACCTAATCTCTTGCCCTATAAAAAATACCACAAAAATTAGAAAAGACAAAAATGAAATAAATAAATTAAAAGGGAAACACGGATTTATAAAATCAAACATTTGCCTCCCTATGTTCGACCTGGGACTCACTTTTCAAGTTTCGGTTATAAATTTTATTTGATAGACACATTTTGCAAGCTACGACGATGGATCCTCCAAACCACGATTTTAATTCGTGAAGCGCGCCGTCATCATTTTGTCGTCGTTGCCGAGGAGGTAACGCTCTTTGGTTTTTTTTCCGTGTTTTTCCACTTTACCTAACTTTTATCTCACTTTTTCTCTAATCTTACTGTGATTGCAAGTACTCATCCAAGGCGGGCCAAAGCAGATAGATCGGAGAAAAGTGCAGATGAAGGTTTTGTAAGATTATCCCCATGACCCCCACCCACTAGTTTATTTCACCACACTAATAACTCAAACCCAAATCAAATTAGGTGCTTTTTATAAACCCTAGGATAGATTTGGTTGTTTGTTTGCCACCTCCACTCATCTCACCCTTTCATATATAAAAAAAAAGTACTCCCCTTGTGGGATTTTCTGAAAGTTACACACTTAACACCCACAACTTTTCACCCTAAGGCGCACAATCACATCGATTCTACCACCTAACCGGGATCTGACCTGTGGACCCGGTACACTTAACTCAACGCACAAATAAGTGAGTAGAAATATGAATAGGTCAAACATTTCTGTGTTCCTTAACTAAGTGGTGCAATAGGCCAATTGCTTCAACTATTTAGGCTGCACCACTCAAAATAAAAGTGATTCATCAAGTAGCTTGCCACTTAGGGTTGATTCTTAGGGTTGAACCAGAAACTTCACATTTTTTCTCTGATTTCTAAAGGAATATATCATCACCAGTGCTTGCAAAACTTGGAGTGTTCCAAACTTGATTGAATATACCTAAGATTAAACCCTAAAAGCTACTAAACAAGGTTAAACCCTGAAAGACACATCATCAAATAACCTTGTTTGCAAACCCTGGTTGTGCCCGCACACACATTTTAATTGATCATTAAGGGCACAACCCATCTAAAGGGCCCATCACATTCCAAGAGCATAATCATCCCATGCCCAATTAAAACTAAGTAGACGTTGGGCTTAAGGATTAATTCGATCTTCGAGGCTCAGACTAAGATTTTTTTTTATTAATCTACTTCTGCTGGTCCATCTGATGTCTAGTTAGGGGAGTAGCGTCAAACGACTACGACTGGGGGGTACACCAGGAACTGGAGGTGCAAGACAAAGGAAGAACCTTATCATCAAATAACCTTGTTTGCAAACCCTGGTTGTGCCCGCACACACATTTTAATTGATCATTAAGGGCACAACCCATCTAAAGGGCCCATCACATTCCAAGAGCACAATCATCCCATGCCCAATTAAAACTAAGTAGACGTTGGCCTTAAGGATTGATTCGGTCTTCGAGGCTCAGACTAAGATTTTTTTTGATTAATCTACTTCTGCTGGTCCATCTGATGTCTAGTTAGGGGAGTAGCGTCAAACGACCATGACTGGGGGGTACACCAGGAACTGGAGGTGCAAGACAAAGGAAGAACCTTCTCCCCAGTCCCTCCTTCTAATTGGTTGGATTGACCGGATAAAAGTAGACTGAATCATTTATAATCTCAAGACAGTTCCTGGGAGTCTGTAGGTCTTTAGGCTAACCCACCTAAGGATAGGGTTGATTGCTTGTACTGTAGGGCACCTTTCTCTCTTTTGTTTTCCCTCCTATTCTACCACGTATCCTTCCACTTCTTACATGCATTTCCCATCCTATCCTCCTACCACCACTTATCCCCAAGATGATTACTATTCTGACTTGACTTGTAATTACCCATCCACTAGCTGGAATGACTTTGATTGGGGATATGAATACGGACCTCAGTGTCCAGGGCCTAACCCTGGACAACAAGACTATGATTATTATCCTTCCCAGAGATACAATGATTATGGATCTCCATCCTTTGATGACCAAACCAACCCGATCTACAATCAGGAAGGATATAATGATTATAACACCTACCCTCCCCAGTATTCCACTGAATATAGGTTTCCACCATCCTTTGAACAACCTAGAATGACCTTTCAGGGTGGGACCCGAGAACCTCGACATCTTGACTCCCCTAGTTTACCCAAACCCACCCAAACCAGAATCGAACCAGTCGATTCAGGTGAACCAGATCCAGGATAGGGTGTCGGCTAATTTGAGGAACACTATACAAACTTTAGAAGATCATCCAACACCATGCATTGAAGCATTTGAGCCTATGATAAAAATGATTGATGAGTTGAATAGCTCTTTATTAGATTTGCTCCAAAATGTTAGGGATAGGGACCTGGGTGAGTTTCTTCTTGGGAAATTATCGAGGTTGAGGATGAAATTTGTGGTTGCCCTAGTCAAATCTTGGGATGATTCTCAAGATGAACCTCCTTCAGGAGAGCCAATGTCAGAACCCGCTCAAGCGCCTGTCCGGGGGGATACATTTTCTAAAATCGGGGATGACCAGGTGAAGCTAGAGTAACCCACTGAGGATGAACCGATTAATTCACCCGAGATCCCCGAGCCAGGGAGCGAGGAAAAATATGCCTCTTTGAACCAGGAAATGACAATCGATTTTGAGACATATATAACTGAGAATCATAAATTCTTTGATTTTGAAGGTGAAGAATCTTTTGGTGAAGTCTCATTTGAACTTAAGGAAGAGGATTCTAGTGAGACAGTCGGGTTTGAGGAGTATGGCAAACTATTTGATAGCCTGATCATTGAATGTTATGATCATGTTGGGGCTAACTTGGATGATTCGAATCCTGATGATTCAATCAGTAGCCCAATTCCTCAAACACACCCTAAAGAATTGAATGATGATATTTTTGAGATCATCAAACCCAAGTCAATCCTGATTCAGGCACAATTGTTGGACTTGGGTACTTTAGATGAGGCGTACAACGATTTGGAGGTCCTACAAACATTGATTTTGGAGGATAGGAAGGTGGAATTAAAAATTTGGGAGGTTAATTCTAAGGGAACTTTGAGTTTGGATCTAAGGGCACATATGGACCTAAAACCACCTACTTTCTACTAGGACCCTTATGATATCTTTCACGTGCAACCTAAGCTCGAAATAACTGATTATTTTTCTAAGTTGAACATCAAGTGGACATTCGAACCTATTGAACCATCTTTACCCGTTGTCCGACACTTTGGTCTTGGGTTGCACACCACAAAATCACAGGCCTGGCCCCACAAACACAATAATCTTAGGTTATTGGTGATTTTCATCAGGAACCTTAGAACCACTCGACCCTGGGGCATGGGTCTACACCATAACTTGGTCCATGTCTGTGGACATTTTACGTTGGCTAGTCTGAGGATTAATCTTTTGATTTTGATTCTGACCTGTACCTATGAATTCTTAACCTCTTCTTTGTATGTATGTTATGCCTAGCTGAAGGCATTAAATTTACACATGTCTATATTCCACATTCTCTACGAAGCTGATCGGATTTTCACGTTATTCAGGTGATATTCTATTTACTCCACCCTTTTCATGTCTTTATTTTTACAATGAGGACATTGCATCATTTAGGCTTGGGGGTGGACAATTAATTCCTGAAATTATTTCGTTAGCTCTGTAGAATTTCTTTTATTTTCTTTTTAAAAAAATTAAAAATTCAAAAAGACAAAAAAAGAGAAGATTAAAAAAAATAAGAAGAATTAGGAGAAGAGAACTAGTCATTTGGAAGTTATTAACTTTAGGAAATGATATGAGAGGACCTAAACACTTAGACTCTTCAGGTCTTCGAGCTTAATTAGCTCAGGTGTCCACTCAAATGTGGACTTAATCTCGAGTCCTCGCCAAGTCAATCTCATTTTAATTTGATAAATAATTTGGGTTGACAAGTATGCGACTTATCAACCCACCCTCTGATTTGGGGGGACTTTAAGCCAAAGTGATGAGAAGCTCACCATGGTCTCTAATTATCCCTAATTAACTAGTCTTCCTTGTTAACTAGCTAGAAATATGTAAATATATGGATTAATTATTAAATAAGGGATAAATAGTAAAGGACCTTAAAATAAGTTCAAAATGCTATATTATCATCCAATTAGTATTATTAATAATTTAATTAATAATGAGACTCAAAATATTACAATTTATACCTAAGTATGTAATAACTTAAGTAACATTACTTAATTAAATGAATTAACCTAAAAAGGTCAAAAATGTAAATTCAAGGTCTAAATATAATAATTATCTTATTTATAATCATATATAAAAAGTTGAAAATGATTTAAATTAAAATAAACCTTGAAAACCTTAGTTTACATTTTAGTCCTTATATTTTATTTCAATCGAGTCCTTATTCTTCATTTTGGTCCTCAACTTTCGTTATAAATAAATCCCTGAAACTTCTTCCTTCTTCAGACTCCTTGACGGCTGATGATAGGAGGTGCTTCCACCATCTGATCTCCGCATATCTGACGTCATTCCTTCCTCTCCAAGCTCCTGGAGCTTGTGCTCACCATCTACTTTTCATCCACTGGTCTGGATGAAGCTACAATCCCATTTTAGGGTTGGAGATAACCTCACCGGCATTGGAGAAGACGCTGGAAGTTACTCCACTCCTAGCCTCTTCTCCATCCAGATTCAACCTCCGTCTCAGCCGCTGCCACCTATAAATACCCCTCCACACCCTCTATTTTCACTAAGTTAGCTCCCTTCCCTCTTCTTCACTGAGCTAACCGATAGGCTATTCTTTCTAAACTCCAGCGACCTTCCTCCGCTTCATCTGTCCTCCTCCATCCATCCTTGATCGCTCTGGATCTCCGCTGAAGTCAGCCAAGTCTCCTGATGCAGTGCTGACTAGGAGCTCCTCTACTTCACTTCACAAACGCCCGTTGGACTTCTTTCGTCAACCCTCTGATTTCCTCCTCCGTTAAGGACAATCAACGGAGATCTTCTACCTCCTTCATCCAGGTAACAGTAGGTTAGGTAAGTAGATTAGTTAGGATAGTTAGTTAGGTAGATTAGATAGGTGAAATGCTAGATTTCCATTCATCTTCTCCAGCTCCGGCGAGCTTGTTGAGCTTATCAGGAGAAATTTCTTATCTTTTTAAGTCACCGATCACCTTCTTAAATCATTCATGAACATTTCTATCACTTTTAATCACTATATTGATCATCTATTCGTCTAAACCACCTCCACCTTCACCAACTGCTCCTGCTGTCCATGGCAGAAGTGGTTGAGCTTACTCAACTTCCACTGGGGCTCTCCACCATTTATCCATCACTTAAGGGCCCCTATCCTCACTTTAATTTAAATAATTACCACCTATAACTTAAACGCCCAATTTAATTTAATCTCCTGAGCTCGCTGTCAATGGTAGCTCAGGAGGATTTCAAATCATTAATTATCCACCTATAAACCATCACAAATACCTTTTGACTTGTTTTCTCCACTCAATTGAGTGGGAAAATAGGTCCTGAGCCTAATCACATTCAAAATTTGTCTACTATGAATTCACTACTTAACTTCCACTTTAATGGATAATCGAAGGAATTAAGTTGTTCTTGAGGTTCCTTATGACCTCAAGAAGCTATTTACATCATTAATGGCATGTTTTCACATCATTTGTACATATTAGCCTTTTTCTGGACTCACCGGAGCTCCGATGAGCTCTGACGAGTCAAAAGAGCTCTTCAGCCTATAAAACTCAGTGTGAAGCTCTAGATCTCTGATTTAAAGGTCACTAATCATGTTGAAGAAGTTTATTTGTGGTTTTAATGACTAGAGTTTCTGTTAGATCTTTATCTTCTCCAACTCCGGCAGAGTTGGAGATGACTGATAGTTAGGGTTTAGCCTCTTTTAAAAGGTCTAAAAGCATTAGTAACTTGCCCTGAGACTATTCCATTGTGTCAATCTCTGTGATTATCTTTGGTTTGTTCTGTCAAACAAACTCCTCTACAACCTCAGGCAATAGGCCTAGAACCTTAGGAATCTTAACTGAATCATCCTTCTAAGGGTCTGAATCCATTCCTGAGGTTAAAGAGAAGATGATTAAGGCTATAATTTCATCTGAAATGATTTAATTTAGAAAGTCAAAATTCAAGGCGAATTCGTCAACTTAAAGTCTGATTCCTAGATTTGTGATTCAATCAAACAAAATGAGGAATCCAATATGTTCCTATGATGTTTGTAAATGATTCAGATGCAATTTGGATGAGCTCTGATCAATTCTTTAGAAGAAATTGATTTCTGTCAGTTTGGGTTATTTTTGAACCCAAACTGAAGACAGTGAGTTTGTGATGAGATTTAAATGGATAATTTGCCCAGATAGTTTCTTAACAACCTCTAAAGGTTCTTTGAATTGATTAAATAGGTCTTTAGCCATCTATTGAACCTTTCAGAACTGGAATTGAAGTTCTGGATCCTTCTAGCGAAGCTTTTTAGCTTCTGCACAATCCTGAAGCTTCTTAGAGCTCATTTCCTTCACCAACAGCTGCGAAATCACCTTTTGAACCTATTCAACACCTCATCGGGAGGTCAAATGTCCTTCTGCAGGACCTTAGATTCAAAACTCCATTCTGCAGGCTAAGATAGCCGTAGTGAACCCAGGTCGTTCGCCCTTCAAATCGAAGAGCTAAACCTTCCCTGAGTATCAAATTGATGCTCCAATCATGTAGAACAACCTAAGAGCTTTCCTGCACGCTTTCATTTGCTCGAATTGGAGCTCTAAGCTGGCTGGAATGATCATCTGAAGTCTAGACTAGGAGGGGGAAACATAGTCCCACATCGGTGGAACTCGAGCGGCCACCTTGGTATAGAAGTGATTTGTGTTATAGGCTCTTCAGTCGACAGCGCAGGGTGCTAGAAAGAATCTGAGCATATGGGTGTGTGTGTGGGCGCGTGCGGTGCACATGCTTGGGTGTGTGTGCGCCTGTGGGCGTGCGAGTGTGGGCCTGTGAGGGCGTGTGCATGGGGCCTAGGAGGCCGTGAGCCAGATGGGCTCGAGACTATGCGAACCGGAAATAAATCGAACTAAATAAAAACCAGGCTTGGACCTAGTAGGGTCTGGTCCCACCCTGAGAAGGGTGCTGTGTATCCCCGACCAGTCCATGCCGCCAATCAAAAACCTAATTTTTGATTCAAAGGGTTAGACCGGTTCGGTTCAGAAGGATTGCAAAGGAGAAGAAGAGAAGGAGAAGAAGAAAAGGAAAGGAAGAGAAGGAGAAGAAAGGGAGAGCTCGTAAGGAGAAAAGAAAGGTTGAACAGTTACAAAAGCTAAAGAGAAATAACAGGAAGAGTAAGAAAGTAAAGAAAGAGCTCGAGAAAGATTAAGAAGAAAGATTAAGAGAAAAGTAAAGAGAATAGAGAGAGAGAGAAAGGAAAAGAAGAGAAAGAAGAATACGGCTGAAGACAAGAAGAAGAATAATTGTGTTTAATTTCTTACATTTTATTAATTTCTTTTGAGGTTAATGTTGTAATAAGGCATATTTTCCTTAGAATTACTTTCTCTTGCCTTAATCTCTTGTAAATAAAAAGAAATAAACATGTTTACTTGTTTGTAAAAGAAGACATTTGTGTAAATGTGTTTACCTTATGGAATTTTGCATATTCTTCTAATTTGAAATCCTTAAGCAAAATTCATGTTCTTAAAGTAAATTTAATTATACTTTCCAAAAGTAGCTTAGATTTAATGGTGAATTTTAATTAAGTTATGCCTCCCAGCAAACGACCTGGACTCAACCAATTAAAAGAAATAAAATCTAAAATGTTAAGTTAACTTGACCCTATACTACTTAATCGACATAAATTTAAGTTGACCTAAGTTACTTTCTTCTGCACATAATTAAGCACAATTAACTTAATTAAGTGTGTTGAGAAAGATAACCACCAGTAAGCATCTACACATTTTTTTTACTGACTCACTTTTCGACGGTTTCTTCGGAAATTGGGTAGCTAATGAACTATTTAGGGTGGTATGGCTAGCAAGTTGTCAATGGTAACAGCTCATCGACAAGTTATCTAGAGCGCAACCATAAGACCTTTTTCGTTGTACTGCCTTTAGGCAAATCTTAGAGCAGGGATGCCACCTGATGAGACCATAATTGTGGGCTAAGTAAATGCTTAAATGCCCAATTGTTAAATTAATATTTGCATATACATAGCATACTTGAATATATAAATATAGTTTATAAATAAAGGCTTGCATGCATATTTATACATTCCATTATAATAACATGCATTTCACGCATTATTTGAGATAAATTGTATAAATAAACTTTCTTTCTTTTTTTTTCCTTCCCGCAGAATGCATAACTCCTCAACGCATCACACGCACCTCTTCACAATCCCACCAGCAGCCAACAGCGATCTCTTCAAACTGCCCCATCTGTTGGAGATCATTTCGGTGGAAGTAACAAACTGCAGATAAGAAGAGCAGCTAGAGGACGCTCGTGAGGCATCATCGTCTCCCCTAGGCGGGGACTCCCTCTCCATCTTCTCCACCGTGAAGGAGGCGCGCATCGTGGAACTATTGAGCACTGTGGCACAGTCATTCTCTACTACCATCAACCTCCATCACCACAGTGGTGCACGGTGACAGTGTGCATCACCACCTCCACGACCACGCCTCTACTCACCACCACCGTGTGCACACCCCCACAGGCTGCCTCGTTGTCCTCTTCTCCTTTGTAGAGCAAACCACCAATCAACCACGCGCGTGCGTCACCCCGCGCACTCCAGCAACAACCACCTGCCAAGTGCGCAGTAGCTTCTCGTGCAGCCGTGCCCTTGTGCGCGCACCCGTCCACCTCCACGTAGCAACCACCTGTGCACACCCTCTTCTTCTTCCTCTTCTTCCTTCAACCTGCCTGCAACCTCACGAAAGAACCCAGAGCCGTCGTGCCCCCCTCCACGTAGCCACCACCGTCGACCACCATCTTCACCGACAACGCCACCGAGGACCTCCACGCAGCACACCAACCCCTTCCATGCTTCCATGCGAGCCACAACAACCCACACGTGTGCGCACAACACCCGCCGCCGGTGAGCTTCGCCTCCGCTAGCCGGCAAATTCTGACCACCCCACATCGCGATTCCACTGTCATCAAACTTTCCATGCGCCGGCCGACCATCCCCCAACGCATCTCCGGCCGCCGACCTCCATCGCTGGAGTAAGGAGGAAAGAGGAAGAATCCCCTATTTTGGAAGGAATTAAAATTTACATCTTGCTGCCATTCAAGAGAATTTGAATTTCATTTAATAATTATTTTATCGTGTGAACTGCAACGAGGTCCCTTTAGTCTGCATTAATTATTTTGGCTTGTTGAATTGCAATTTAGAATATCTCATGATTTAGATAAGAGTATGCAGCATTGATTACCGTGAATGAGGAATCTTTTACTGGAACTTAGTATTTACGTCGATTATCATTGCCAAGATTATTACTTAACAGAATATTAGGTTGTGGTGATTTTACATTTAAACACCTATTTCTTTTATCAATTACTTAGAATGATGATTTATGTTGAAAAGAAATTATACGATATAGCATGCACAACCACTGAGTTTCCCAAACGAACGAGGCACTATTCACTCATTCAATGAGCTTATTCCTCCCTATGGAGACGACCTAACTATTTTAGTGGTTAGATTTTGAGAATTAAAATGTCTTGAAAAGCAATTTTCTACTACGCGAGTAAATACGACACGTCATTTTATGTTAAAGTTTTCAACAAAAGCGAAGATCGCTCTTTCAAATGGCACCGTTGCCGAGGAAACACGCCTATTAATTTTTTTCAGGAATTTTATGTCATTTTTATGCTATTTTGAAAGCTTTTCTGAATTATAATTGTGGATCTTCTTCTGTGCAAAAACACACAACGAACATGGCAGGCACGCAAGACGGAGGCGATCTTTTTTTGGACCTTGATGCCACCTGGAGGGCAGCAACGGGTGCTTGTGGGCATTGATCACACGCACGTAGGCGTACGGAGGAACCTTTTTCTAATTTAGTCATTAGATCTTAATTTAGATTTAGTTTAGATAGACATTAGAACTTAATTTGTCTTTTGGACCCTTATCAAGCATTTTTGGGAACGGGTTCCTAGCGTTTCTTTATTTCTTATCGCTCTTGTATGCGGGAGCGTATTTTCGGGTACGTGCTCTCATTTTATTTAGATTATAGGATTATTCAAATTGTTTGAACTGCATGTTGGTTAGTTAGATTAGGTTTGTTTGCTTATTATTATTAAAAAAAAATTCGAACTGCCTGCTAGAAGCTGCATATCTATATGGCGACCATTTAGGATTGAATGAGCAACAAGCTAGCTTTTCTTTTTTGCATTGAAAACATCCTGCATTGAAGAAAGCTGGAGTAAGGTATGTCTTTTTCTTGAGCATCAATTACCTATCATGCATCTGCATTGAACCTAAATCTAAGACCACTAAAGTGCTTGAATCAAATTAATTCAGTGGTCACTTTAAAAATTGGGACTGCTAAGAGGTCGGACCTTAAAATCTGTGACTTAAAATTATGTGCAAAAGGATCTTATTTGCTAGATTTCAAAACTCAAAACACGAACATATGATTACACACCTGAGACACTGTGTACCTCACACATAAGGTCACTAGATAAATTGCTACTTCTTCTCTTTGCACCAGAAGGGAAGTTAGTCGGAAATCAACAAGCCTATCCACCAAGTTACTTCTGTTCCTCGTGTGTGGGCTCGATTCAAGACTTCCATCCCTTGAGAGTAGGTTGTAGGCACCAACGAAGGTCAACCTAGGAAGCATAATTCTTGCAAAACTTATTTGGCCACCAACTAAACACCTAAGACCTAGAATCTACTAAAAATAGATCCCAATGTATTTGCGTTTGTTTTGATAGTGGTAGAACTCTCTAGGAAGTTTCTACTTGTGTTCTGATTTCTTCTAAATCATAAGAGAGTTAAACCTATTTGGCTTAAAGAAATTGATCACCCTTACTCCTATCATTTAGATTATCAGAGTCAATACTTCCCATCTTTTAACCAGGATCCATGCCCCGAGCATATCCATCCTTTGATGGGTACATTGACAATTCATGGGATCATTTATTTTTCTATCCTAGGAATACTGGCCCGATAACTCCCACTTTTGAGCAGAGCCTAGGAGTAGGATTTTCCAACCCTGGAATCCCTACTACTATGCAAACACCCAACCCTCCCACCCTTCATGATTTTCCATATCGAGGTTGGACCGATACCCCTAAGCAACCAGAGCCTGAGATTTACTATCCTCCCCAATCTAATAATAGTAGCCTCTCCTCTTTTATGATAGAAATGCAAAAACAACAAAAGGAAATGATGGAAACTATGGGAGAGATGTTGAGAAATAGTCAACAATTGAACAAAGAAATTAGATAGCTTAGCTACGCTCTTCCTAGTAATTCTGATCCCTACCCATACGACCATGATCATGAAAATAATTCTGAGGAAACCAATGACAATAGGGATCCTATTTTATGTAGCTATCACTTAGACTCTCCCAATGAGACACGGCCACTAGAGGAGAACGATCCTAGTAATTATCCACCCCAGCTATATTGGAGTCAAAAGAAAGGGAAGATGGTACCTCTTGAGGACCTTGACCCTAATGATAGTATTTTCCTTACCCCTGATAACCCAAGTCAAGGTCATATTATTCATATCACTTCCCCTATTAATTATCTGGTGGAATCTCATTCTACCCTTAGTGAGCCTAATCCTGACCCTCCACTTAGGAAATCAACACCTACCATTCAGCATCCTGAGGATTTAAATGCACCCAATGAACATGACCCTGAGGGAATGGAGGATGAATTAGATCAATTTTGGTCTCCGGGATATAAAGAGTCTATTTTAGAGGATGAGGATGACCCAATGGAGGAATCCAGACTGAAAATATGGAGTGAATCACAGGGGGATTATTTGTTATTCGAGGACTTACCCCCAAAGGATATAAATAATCTGGTGAAATCTGGATTCTTCCCTTCTTTTGAGAGTCATCCTCCACCAAACCAGGAGTTGATATTAAAGGAGGACAAACACAATAGTGAGAAGCCTAGGGTACTCTCGGGGACAAAACACGTCAATTGAGGATTTATGCCCCGAGAAGAACAAAGAATTGCATGATATAGGCTTACTCCAAGACATTAAGATGGATCCTCCGTTAGAAATAATTGATGATACTAAAGCAACTCCTTTCTTTACTAATGAATCACATATACACCCCGACAAAAAATTGAGTGAGCCAAAAGAATTCGGGGATGAGATTAATGATAATTATTCAGTTGCTTCGACCCTACCATCAAAGAAGTTTCATTTGGAGTCCACCATTGATTCACATATAGTGGAAGGTGAAAATATGACTCCGATCATTAATGATAGGTAGGGTGACTTAAATTTTTCTGCAATAATTGTTAGGGAGAATACACAATCTGAATCGTTGTTGGAGTTGTACTTGACACCGACTAAGCCCTCCATGGACTTAACCATTACCACCCAACACCACAAACAACCCATACACTCCCTAACCGATCCTTGGCTCAGATCTCTGCTCATGTACATTCTTTCTGGAGAACATATCAGGCCAGTACATCCTCGGGTAGAATGGCGAGTGTAGATTGATGCTTGCAGTTTTAGTCTCGCCATTCAAGGGTTTGAAATAATAATGTTTATATCTTTTAAAACCCTCCCTGCTTTGGAGGACTCTTGTTATCCTCCACTTATTCCATTTCGGGAGGTGCCTTTTCATATTCCTTTTGTTATTCGTAGACCTCCCCAGGTATCCAACAAGGTTCTCTGCTTTCATGTCTTCTGGTGAGCATTTGGAATCACGCTGCATCATTAGCTCACCAACATCCGTGGCTACCTATTTTCTAGGCCCACGCTGTTACACATATTTTTAGGGCCTAGCTTTTTCTACCTAGAACCAAACTTACAGGTTCCCTATAAGTCTAGCTACCGACAGAAAATGCAGCGCTTATTGGGAGGCAACCCAACATCCAGAATAACACCACCATTAGGTGATTTCCTTCCTTTCTCCCCCTATTTTAATTTTAAAATGTGGACATTGTAGGATTTAGGCATGCGGGGGTGCATTTTTCATTTTAGGAAGTATTCATGCATTTAGGTTAGGTGCATTAGCATAAAAAGAAAAAAAATTCTTGAGCTGAATTGGTTAGTCCCTAGCAAAACTTCTTTGTCATTAAGGTGTCATTAAAGATTTTCTTAAATTGTTTCTTAAGTTTAGAATCCAGTATAGTTACTTCACTTGCACATAGAATGGGTAATGGATCTTTGTAGAAAACCAATAAGCATTTTTAGTCTACTGAACCCTTGGATAGTTAATAGGGAGTCAGGCATCCTATCTTCTATTAAATCCACCTCATATTTATGAGAAGAAAGTAGAGAGATTACTGGTGCGCTAAGTCTAGTACAAGGACTCTTAAGTTTTGGACAATTAGATGATGATACCTCAGAGTTAGGCATAGTTTTCTCTCTCTGTTCCTGTGTGCGTACATTGTGTGAAATTCTGAGAGTCACCAAATAAGGTAGATACACAGAGATTGAGTCTTAATAAAGCTATGACTATGGTGGATGGTTACGACTGTCCTTCATAGAGTCCTCAGCTAAAGGAGGGTAATAATGTCAAAGTTCAGAAATACGCTTGTCCTATCTGTTCCTTCCCAGTGCTGAGAGTAGGCACTTCCACCAAATAAGCCACATAATATCCTCTTGACCATCATCATCCCTAATAATGCCTCATAAATAAAAGTCGACATCATGTTATGTTGATTTATAAAGAAAGAAAGAGGAAAAAAAAGAAACAATTATATTTAAAAAAAAAAGAAAAGGAGAAAAGAGAGAGAAAAGAAAAAGAAAAGAGTCTAAGTTTATAGTTTTATCTTTGTGACAATGTTTCTAAGGTAACAAAACACCCATCGTGATCCACCAAATATGACCCATACCTACCTTTCAGTATTTCTAATCGCCCAAATACTGGCTGAGGACTCTAACTTAGTTGTAGAGTTATTAGGACTTTAATTGAAGTGTGAATGCCATGTGAGGCTACCAAATAGTGAGTACATTTACTAAATCTGGTGAGATTTGTGATCTCAGAAAGAAAAGAAGGAAAAGAGTGAATACAAAGGAATATCAAGAGTGCACAGTTATTTAGCCTCTCTCTGAGTTGACTTGTTCAATAGTCTAGAGATCTAGAGTATGTAGTACTAGATTTCATGTAGCACCAGATGAGTGTGTGCCACAAAATACAAATCCATTCAACTCGATATCTTCTACCTAAGCCAAAAAGCCAAGGTCAAATTACATATTATCTGCTGCTTTATCCCCAAGGGAAATAATTGCCTATCTCGATTGAAATATTTACCAAGGGTGAACTATGAACTCCCAATGCGAATTGGCTTTTCACTTGGGTCTGTTGTCTAGGCTATTATCACTTCACAATTGTCTGGATCTCTAAATGTTTGGAATAAGAAAAGAAGAAATCTTTGCACTTCCATCACTTTCTACTTTAGCTAGGGACTAGCAAAAACTAGGCATGGGGGCATTTGATGAGATTATAATTGTGGGCTAAGTAACTGCTTAAAAGCCTAATTATTAAATTAATATTTGCATATACATAGCATACTTGAATATATAAATAAATTTGTTTATAAATAAAGGCTTACATGCATATTTATACATTCCATTATAATAATATGCATTTCATAAATTATTTGAGATAAATTGTATAAATAACCCAATTTTTTTTTCCCTTCTGGCAGAATGCATAACTCCTCAACGCATCACATATGCCTCTTCACGATCCCACCAGCGGCCAACAGCGATCTCTTCAAACCTCCCCATCTGTTGGAGAGGATTTCAGTGGAAGCAACAAACTACAGATAAGAAGAGTGGCTAGAGGACACTCGCGAGGCATCATCTTCTCCCCCGGGTGGGGACTCCCTCTCCATCGTCTCAACTGTGAAGGAGGTGCGCACCGTGGAACCAGCGAGCACTGTGGCATAGGCATTCTCTACTACCATCAACCTCCATCACCATAGTGGTGCACGGTGACAATGTGCATCACCACCTCCGCGACCATGCCTCTACTCACCACCACCGTGTGTGCCACCACCACAGGCTGCCTCGTTGTCCTCTTCTCCTTTGCAGAGCAAACCACCAATCAACCACGCGCCTACACCACTCCACGAGCTCCAGCAGCAATCACGTGCCAGGTGCGTAGCAGCTCCACGCGCAGCCGTGCCCTCATGCGCAGACCCGTCCACCTCCGCGTAGCAACCACGCACGCACACCCTCTTCTCTTTCTTCTCCTTCTTCTTCTTCTTCCTTCAACCCGCTGCAACCTCTCAAAAGAACCCAAAGTCGCCACACCCCCCCTCCATGTAGCCACCACTGTTGACCACCATCTTCACCGCCAACGCCACCAAGGACCTCCACGCAGCACGCCAACCCCTTCCATGCTTCCACGCGAGCCACAACAGCACACGTGAGTGCGCACAATGCCCGCCGCCAGCAAGCTTTGCCTCCGCCAACCGGCCAATTCCGACCACCCCAGATCATGATTCCACCATCATCGAACTCCCCATGCACCAGCCGACCATCCCCTAGCACATCTCCGGCCGCCAACCTCCATTGTAGGCGTGAGGAGGAAAGAGGAAGAATCCTCGGTTTTGGAAGGAATTAAAATTTACATCTTGCTGCCATTGAAGAGGATTTGAATTTCATTTAATAATTATTTTCTTGTGTGAACTGCAACCAGGCCCCTTTAGTCTGCGTTAATTATTTTGGCTTATTGAATTGCATATTTAGAATATCTCATGATTTAGGTAAGAGTATGTAACATTGATTATCGTGAACAAGGAATCTTTTACTGGAACTTAGTATTTACGTTGATTATCATTGCCAAGATTATTACCTAACACAATATTAGGTTGTGGTGATTTTACATTTAAACACCTATTTCTTTTATCAATTACTTAGAATGATGATTTATGTTGAAAAGAAATTATACGAATTATCATGCACAACCACTGAGTTTCCCAAACAAACGAGGCACCATTCACTCATTCAATGAGCTTATTCCTCCCTGTGGAGACGACCTAACTATTTTCTTGGTTAGATTCTGAGAATTAAAATGTTTTGAAAAGTAATTTTCTACCACGCGATTAAATACAATGACACATCGTTTTATGTTAAAGTTTTCAACAAAAACGAAGATCGCTCTTTCACCACCTATTTAGAAAAAAAAATAAAAAAAGAAAAAAATAGAAAAAGGAGAAAATAAAAAAAATAAATAAAATCACACTTCACCGCACGTGTATGGCTAGTAAGTTATTGTGGGTAACAGTCCATTGGCCGATTGTCCAAAGCCTAGCTCACAAAAATGCACAATAATTCCCAAAACACTTAGGGAAGAAGCGGGGAAGCAAAATAAACCAAGGAGATATACACTGGGTTTGCCCTTGTGTTGACCCCATAAATAAAAGAAGTAGGGAGAAAGCTACCATTCGAAATGATAAACCTTTAAGCAAGGTCACCTAGAGTCATAGAAACCCGAAGTCCATTTCAACGGCTGTCTAGTGAGTCTTTCACTCTTTCCACTAGATGCTTAGCGCTTAGAGTCCTTTTCGAGTCTTGGGCAGGTCGGATAGCCGTAAAAAGTTATCTCGAAACTCTCAAACTCCAAAAACTACAAAAAAATTAGAAAAGAAGAAAAATAAAAATAATGTATCTTCCCTTTTCAAATAAGGTGAGGACTTGGGTGGTCTGCATTCTAGCAGGCACCTGGGTATTATTGAGTTTTCGTTGTTTAGGACCATAGTTGAAACTTTCTATTGTTAATAAATGACTTAGGCCTAAGAGATCGAATTCTAATTCTATTTTTATACATAGCATGTAGTTTAATTTTGCTAGGGACTAGCAAAAGATAGGCATGGGGATATGATGTAGACACAATTATTGAGGGTAAAATGCCTATTCATGAATGTTCCTAGGCCTACATTTGCATTTCATGTTATAAATATTGCATAGCATGCATCTTTTTGCATTTAGAGTAGTTGTATATAATTTAGGTTAATTGCATCCTTTTTGTGTTCAGGAGAGAAGGATATTTATTTCAGAGCCTTGGATTGATGATCCAACCATACGAATCTAATCAAGACGACGATCAGAGTCCAACGCCTCTGAAATCACCTCGATCAGAGTCCCGTAGCACCATATGCATTCCGAGGAAGATCAATGGCCAAGGGACTAGGTGACATAATTTGGAGCTTTAAATAACAAATCTGACCACGCAGATGGATTCGAGTCTATGATCGCAGTCCAACGGCGTGAAAATTGACTCAATCCGACCTATGTAGCAGCCCCTACAACGAAAAGAAGATCGATGGCCCAGATCATGCCACGTGGTGCAACCCAGGCCGCCCATGAGCACGCACGTGCCGTCGCACATGCAAAGCAGTGTGGATGCATGACATGGTGCGCCAGCGTAGCGACAGCGTGAGCGCATGGGCTATCTTCAGCGACATTTGTCGTTGATCTTCAGCGACGATTATGACCGTCACTAAATGTCCTGTATACGAATTTGATTCTTTCCTTCACTATGAAAGAACCCCTATCCCTCCCATTTTTCTTCATCTCTTCCTTTCTTCCTCTCACCACCTCCAAGGCTCTAGAGAGAGCTTGTCCTAAGCCCGGGATGCTCCTCTAAAGTAGAAAATCAAATACTTTTCCCTCCCCTCATCTCCATTCGTGGAGCATCCCATGGTCGTCCTCTCACCTCCCTTCAGATAGAAGATCCTCGCCTCGATGCTATCCTGCCCCATCCTCTGTCCTCCTGCGTCTCCCCCCTCACCACCTTCCTCTAAGCGACGTCAAAGCGAGTCGTCCTCTGAGCAACCGTCGAGGGGGATTTCTCTCACCTCTTTCTATCTGTTTATGCTTTCGTAGTGTAGTTTTCCTACTTTCGTAGTTGTAATAAACAGTTGTTCATGAATAGATGATTGTTTCTCTCTTTCTCTTTCTCCCTTTCTCTTACATTTTTGCAAGTAGATAAAGTTTTCATCGACCTAATCTCTTGCCCTATTAAAAATACCAAAAAAATTAGAAAAGACAAAAACGAAATAAACAAACAAAAAGAGAAATGCAGATTTTCAAAACCAAATGTTCACCACCCCATGTTCGACCCGGAACTCCCACGGAGTTTCGATTATAAATTTTATTTGACGACGAGTTTTGCAACTACGACGACGGGTTACTTGTAACCCTGATTTCAAACTCGTGAAACACGTGTGATCAGTGTCATTAGTAACACCCTGCAGCTTCACCGTGGAACAGACCTCAGTGAATTCCTCTATATGTCTGTAAGGGTCTTCCCTAGTAGTACCATAAAAGGAGGGCAACAAGGTTATGGTACTGCTTTTGATCTCATAAGGATTTTCCCCTCCAGGTCTATGTAGTGCTAGGCCAGCTTGATTGGTTGGAATGAAATATTCCTTAAGGCTCCTTTAACCAGCCATTCCTTCCCTTGGGAGGTTCCTTCTTAAGATTCTTTCAGGTACAGGATCAAACACAAGTTGTCTCCTAATAGATCACCTACCAAGCATGCACTACAAACACAATTCAAAAGAACTTGTTAGGTCTTTACAAATTTAGGCTTTTGACTTTAATTCAAATTGTAGGTGACAAAGCAAGTTGCCCAATCAATTACGTGCCTATTGTCGACCTTCAAAATGCCTAAAAATACCTAGTTGGAGCTTAGGTGTTCTTCTCTAAATCTCAAATGGTAGAGCAACTCCAAAGATGGAAGATCGAGGGATGCAAGTAGGCCTAAGCCTTCCTTTGAAGTTGTGCTTTCGATGTGCTTCTTAACTACCCCCAAAAATCCGTGACAGGGTATCCCCCTCTTTGGATTTACAAAACCTTTGATCTCAAGTTTAGAACACTTCAGAATCCAATGGTAGGAGGGCTCTTGTCCTAGTAGTTCCAAGACCTAGAAGTGTCTAAATGCGTGCCGTGGTGCAAGAGATATAAGTGTGCATACACCATAAAATTTTGAGTTTTGAATTTTGAACCACAGCACAATGTCTCAACTCAAGTCCTTGGTTTTTATTGCTCCTCCTTAACTTAAAGTCCTTTTTCAAGAAAATATGTGACCACTTGTTAGATCTTTTCAATTCAATTAGGTGCTCTTGCAATTAAATCCAAATGCACATGCGTGAACAATATAAAATGTAAAAAAAGAGGATGTACCTTTCCTCCAGCAATCAGCAATGCAAGATGCATGCAAATGCAAGCAAAATAAATCTAGAGGCTGCTCATTCACACCTAAACGGTCATCCTAAGGCAGGCAGCTTGTGTTTTTTTTTTTGTTTTTGTTTTTTTTTTAGCTACTTATGCACAAGCGAGAAAAATAAAATCAATCCACAAAAGAAAGTAAAAATCTAAAGAAAAGGGAACAGGCTCCCGAAAAGTTACCCAACACGGGCCTAAAAGAAAGTCGGGGAACAAACCCCTCAACTATACCCCATAACAAGGGTCTCAAACCAAAATGTGCAAGGAAAATTAAGTCTAAAGTCTTAATCCTACTCTAATCAAATCAAAGACTAAATGTGTGGAGATGATCCTCCCATCCTCATCCTTCCTCTCCAGGCAATTTGGCTCCTTGTAAGGTGGCTCGAACAATTTCCCCTCTAGCAGCAACAAGGGTCGCCTCTCACGATGGTTGGTGTGATGGCAAGTCGTAGAATGTGTGTCGCAAATCGTTGCACTCGCAGCAAAATAAAAAGATCCAGAGTTAAATATGATTCAAAATTTAAATCAATGTGAATGAATGAATGAATGTGATTTAATTAAGACTGTTCCCTCCCCGGCAACGATGCCATTTGATAAGTCGATTTTCTCTTTCAAAAATATTGATTAAGAAGATTTGTCGTTGTATTTCTAAGAGGTGGAAAATTTGACTAATCAAAACAATTAAAAATTAACCACTTGAAAGAGTGGTTCGTATCCATAGGGAGACACTAGCCCGTTTAAACTCGCAAAAGTCACAAACAATTGTTAACCAAAAATTTCTCCCAAACACTGAGTCGAAATCCCCTTTGGAATGTGCTAACAATTGCTAGATATGTTGAATGAGCATTTTATGTAAAACATGAGGGTTGTACCATAAAACATCCATAATTAAATATTAATTAACCAAAAATTTGAATGGTGGAAATGGCATTGCATGCAATAACTAATTGAGGAGAAAATAGAGCATTCCCTTCGAGCTTGGCATGCGCAAAAGACATGCCACGGCTAGAGGTGAGACTTAGCATAGGAGATGAGTGAGGCGAGGGCTTCGCGATGCTGGTCGCAGCGAAGTGCAGGGTGGCCCGAGGTGGCCGGATGGAATAAAGAGGGGTGGCGGCGATGGGTTGGTTGCTACTGTTGTGAAGTTGCTCCATGCACGGGCTGGAGGCGAGGAGGCGCAGGGGGATGCGAACGCGCATGGGATGGTTGCTGCGCGTGATGCAGGAATGGGGAGGGAGCATAGCGAGGGTGTGAACGTGCCTGCTGCAATGGAGCTAGAGGGCGGTCAAGTGGGGATGCAGCAAGGAGGAACGCGTAGGAGGTTGCGTGCTGCTACACGCGCGGAGGTGCTGTGCGGAGATGCATGGCACACGTGGGGTGGTCGGCCAGGCGTGGATGGCAATGGCTATGGTGGTGTACTGAGGAAGAATGGTAGCAAGTCATGCATCAGTAGATGCACTCACGATAGGCAAGCTTCAAGGAGCTCATGCATGGTGGCAGCAACTCCATCCTCTTGGCACGGTGGTCTATCACCCCGCCGGCCCACAGTATGATGGAGCTTGGCCGTGGAGGCCCACGGTGATGGAATGCTACACGGTGGTGAAATGGGATGATGGCCTCCCTCAGCATGGTCGTCGCTTCCTCTCTATAGTCGCGACTGCCCGACCAGATCCATCTCTCTCGCTCCTCCATGAATGGGGGTCTTGAGTATAGGTAGCTGGCGAAGAGTGAATGCGCAAGAGGAGGAAGTGGAGTGACTGCAGAAGAAGAAAATTAATAAAATAAAATATTTGGATTATTTATACACAAATCCTTAAGTTCTATGTTAATTAAAATAATGCATATAATGCACCTAATTACATGCCATTCCAAGTCAATTCCAAATGCCTTTAATTATGAATGCAATGCATGAATTATGTAATTAAATCAAAAATACAAATTAATCTATTTACATCCTAATGCATGCTAAATAAATGGATGTGTTACCTTAATGTATAAGCATTTAGACATTTAATTAGCTCACAAATATGAGCTTATCAGGTACATTTATATCAAGGACCAGAAAATTCACCGAAAATAAATAATTTCGAACCTTGATAATACTATCCTCAACAATTCCCCGTAGTTTAATGGTAAATCGGTCTTCCAATTGAAATTGAACCTTAGTAGGTTTTAAATCACCGAATCGAGATTCCTTTAATAAGACCAAGGGAATGATATTAATAGAGGTACCTAAGTCGAGAGGGGCACGAAAAAAGGTGGTGTCATTTATGACAACCGAGATGAGTGATGCGCCCGGGTCCTTTTTTGTGAAAGGCAGCTTCCTCTAAAAAACCGAGCTTGCTAACTTAGAAAGGACCACCTTTCCTAGATTTTGGGCCTGTCATTTTGGAGTATATCTTTCTTTCAACAATTT
The DNA here is from genome assembly GCA_037157565.1 of Thalassia testudinum. Lineage (NCBI taxonomy): Eukaryota > Viridiplantae > Streptophyta > Magnoliopsida > Alismatales > Hydrocharitaceae > Thalassia > Thalassia testudinum. Next base: position 93,608,911 of record JAZHRO010000039.1, read on the forward strand.
AGCATAGGCAGGGGTGGCATCTAGGAGGGGGATATTAGTTTCGACTTGCCCAAAAAAGTCCAAAAGCTCTTAGTGAGGGGGCTTGATGAAGCGTGTTTCACGAATTAAAATTGAGGTTTGGAGAACCTGTCATCGTAGCTCGCAAAACACGTCTATCAAATAAAATTTATAATCGAAACTCAAAAAGTGAATCCCAGGACGAACACAGAGAGGAGAACATTTGGTTTTATGAAATTCACATCTCTTTATTTCTTTTATCATTTTTATCTTTTCTAATTTTTTTGGTATTTTTATCGAGCAAGAGATTAGATCGATGAAAACTTTATCTACTTGCAAAAATATAAAAGAGAGAGGAGGGAGACTGAGAGAGAAATAATCATCTATTTATCAAGAATTGTTTATTACAACTACAAAAGTGTAAAATGATAGAAAGAGGTGAGAGAAATCCTCCTCGACGATCACTTGGAGAACAACTCACTCTGACGTTGCCTAGAGGAAGGTGGTGAGGAGCAGGACGACGGAGGACGAAACCGAAGGATGTAGGGTGGCGTAGGACGGCGTCACGACGAGGATCTTCTTCCCGAAGGACAGTAAGAGGATGGCCATGGGATGCTCCATGAATAGAGATGAGGGGAGGAAAAACTATTTGATTTTCTACTCAAGAGGAGCTCCCGGGCTTGGGACAAGCTCTCTTTAGAGCTTTGGAGGTGGTGAGAGGAGGAAAGGAAGAGATGAAGAAAAATGAGACGGGTAGGGGTCCTCTTATAGTGGAGGAAAGAATCAAATGCATATACAGGACATTTAGTGACGGTCATAAACGTCGTTGAAGATCTGCTGCAAACGTCGCTAAAGACAGCCCACGCGCCCACCCACCACTGTGCTGGTGCGCACTCCGCACACCCGTGTCATGCGCCTCCATGCACGCACCCGCGTGCGCTGCCACGTGCCTCCGCGCGCACGGGCGGACCTGCAATGTTGTGCACGTGCAGTGGCACGTGCGTGTGAATGGGAGACCTGGGTGCACCACATGGCACGATCTGGGCCATCCAACGGATTGAGTCGATTTTCACACCGTTGGACTGCGATCGTCGACCCGAATCCATCCACACAGTTGGATTTGTTGTTTAAAGTTCCAAATTATGTCACATAGTCCCTTAGCTGTTAATCTTCTTCGGACTGCATATGGTGCTACGAAACTCCGATCAAGATGATTTCAACGACGTTAGACTCTGATCGTCATCCTGATCAGATCTGTATGATCGGAACGTCAATCCGAGGCTGTGAAATAAATCTCCTCTCCTGATCACAAAAAGGATGCAATTAACCTAAAATATACACAACTACTCTAAATGCATAATGATGCATGCTATGCAATATTTATAACATGGAATGCAAATCTAAGCCTAGGAACATGCATAAATAGGCATTTTAACCTAAATGGATGTGTCTACATCATACCCCTATGCCTATCTTTTGCTAGTCCCTAGCAAAATTAAACTACATGCTATGTATAAAAAAAGAATTAGGACTCGATCGCTTAGGCCTAAGTTGTTTATTAACAATAGAAAATTTCAATTAAGGTTCAAACTACAAAAACTCAACAGTACCCAAGTGTCTGCAAGAATGCAAACCGCCCAAGTCCTTGCCTTATTTGAAAAGGGGGTATACATTTTTTGTTTCTTCTTTTCTAATTTTTTTGTACTTTTGGAGTTTAAGAGTTCCGGGATAACTTTTTACGACTACCTGACCTGCCCAAGACTAAAAAAGGACTCTAAGTTCTAAGCATCTAATGAAAAGAGTGAAAGACTCACTAGGAAGCCATTAAAACGGACTTCGAGTTTCTACAACCCTAAGTGACCTTACCTAGAGGTTTATCTTTTTGAACGGTAGCTTTCTCCCTACTTCTTTTATTTATGGGGTCAACACAAGGGCGAACCCAGTGTATATCTCCCCAGTTTATTCTACTTCCCCACTTCTTCCCTAAATGTTTTGAGAATTATTGTGCACTTTTGTAAGCTGGACTTTGGACAACTGGCTAATGGGCTATTACCCACGACAACATACCAGCCATACTCGTGCGGTGAAGTGTGATTTTATTTATTTTTTTAATTTTATTTTCTCCTTTTTTATATTTTTTTTCTTTTTCTTTTTCTTTTTCCATTTTTTTTATAAGTAAGTGGTTTCCTTGCTTTAAGATTTACCTAAAGGCAGTACAACGAAAATGGTCTTGTGGCTGGGCTTTGGACAACCAACCGTTGAGCTATTACCACCGATAACTTGCCAGCCATACCACCCTTAGCTACCCAATTTCTGAAGATACTGCCGAAAAGTGAGTCAGTACAAAAAGTGTGTAGATGCTTAGGCTTAAAGTCCCCTCAAATTAGAGGGTGAGTTGATAAGTCATATACTTATCACCCCAATTTTTTTACCGAATTAAAATAAGATTGACTTGGCGAGAACTCAAGACTAAGTCCACATTCAAGTAAACACCCAGGCTAATTAAGCCAGAAGACCTGAAGAGTCTAAGTGTTTAAGTCCTCTCATATCATGTCCTAAATTTAATAATGCCTAAAAGCCTAAGTTCTCTTCCCGTAATTCTATTTTCTTCTTTTTATCTATTTGAATTTTCATTCTTTTTAAAAAAAGAAAAACTAAAAGAAATTCTACGGAGTTAACAAAATGATTTCAGGATAAAGTATCCACCTCCACATGCCTAAATGATGCAATGTCCTCATTGTAAAAAGAAAGACATGAAAAGGACGAAGTAAACAAAATATCACCTGAATTTTGTGACAACCCGGTCAGCTTCGTAGAGAGAAGAGAGTATACACACGTGCTATGTTTAATGCCTTCAGCTAGGCATAATATACATACAAAGAAGAAATTGAGAATTCACAAGTGCGAGTTAGAATCAAAATAAAAATATTGATCTTTAAACCTGTCAGCAGAAGATGTCCATAGATGTGGACCATATTATGGTGTAAACCCATGCCCCAGGGTCGAGTGGTTCTAAGGTTCTTGATGAAAACACCCAAAACCTAAGATTATTGTGTTTATGGGACCGGGCCTGTGGTTTTGTGGTGTGCAACCCAAGACCAATGTGTTGGACAACGGGTAAAGATGGTTCAATAGGTTCGGATGTCCACTTAATGTTCAGCTCAGAAAAAAATCAGTTATTTCGAGCTTAGGTTGCACGTGAAAGATATCGTAAGGGTCCTGGTAGAAAGTAGGTGGTTTAGGTCAACAGGAACCCTTAAATCCAAACTTGTTTTTCCCTTAGAATTAACCTCCCAAAATTTCATTTCAACATTTCTATCCTCCAACATCAAGTGTTCAGGCTTCGAGACCTCTAGCATACCGTTCACCCCATATGGTTTACCCGAGTCCAGAAATCATGGCTGACTCAAAATTGACTTGGGTACAATGATTTCCAAATCAAAATCAATCCCTTCGGGGTGCGGATGAGGAATGGGCTATCGATTGAATCTTCTAGTAAATGAGGATTCGAATCCTCCAAGTTAGCCCCAACCGAATCCAAATCTTCAATAATTGAGCTATCAACTGGTTCGTCAGATTCCTCAAGCCCATTTGTCTCACTAAAATCCTCTTCCTTAAGTTCAAGTGAGACTTCACCAAAAGATTCTTCACCCTCAGAGTCAAAGAATTCATGATCCTCATGTATATATGTCTCAAAATCAATTGTAATTTCCTGGTTCAATGAGACATATTTTCCATCGCTTCCTGACTCGAGGATCTCTGGTGAATCAATCGGTTCATCCTCAATGGGTTGCTCTAGCCCAACCTGGTCATCTCCAATCTCAGAATATGTATCCCCCCCGACAGGCGCCTAAGCGGGTTCTAACATTGGCTCTCCTGAAGGGGGTTCATCTTGAGAATCATCCCAAGATTTGACTAGGGCAATCACAAATTTCATCCTCAACCTCTATAATTTCCCAAGAAGAAACTCACCTAGGTCCTTATCCTTAACATTTTAGAGCAAATCCAAAAGAGAACTATTAAGTTCATCAATCATTTTGATCATAGGCTCCAATGCTTCAATGCATGGTGTTGGCTGAGCTCCTAAAGATTGTATAGTGTTCCTCAAATTAGCCAACACTCTATCCTAGATCTGGTTCACCTGAACTGACTGGTTCGATTCAGGTTTAGGTGGGTTTGGGTTAAATCTAGGGGAGTCAAGATGTTGAGATTCTCGAGTCCCTCCCTGATAGTAGGGCATCTTGGGTTGTTCAATGAATGGTGGTGACCTATAGTCAGCATAATTCTTGGGAGTGTAAGTGTTATAATCATCATATCCTTCCTAATTATAGATCGGGTTGGTTTGGTGATCAAAGGATGAAGATCTATAATCATTGTAGCTCTGGAAAGGATAGTAATCAAAGTCTTGTTGTCTAGGGTTAGGCCCTGGACACTGAGGTCTGTATTCATATCCCTAATCAAAGTCATCCGGCTAGTGGATGGGTAATTACAAGTCAAGTTGGAATAGCAATCATCTTGGGGATAAGTGTCGGTAGCAGGGTAGGATGAGAAATGCATCTAAGATGTGGAAGGATACATGGCAGAATAGGAGGGAAAACAAAAGAGAGAAAGGTGCCTTGCAGTACAATCAACCAAACATGTCCTCATGTGGGTAGCCTAAAGACCTACAGACTCCCAGGACCCATCTTTAGATTATAAATTATTTGGTCTACTTTTATCCAGTCAATCCAACCAATTAGAAGGAGGGATTAGGGATAAGGTTCTTCCTTTGGCTTACGCCGCCAGTTCCTAGTGTACCCCCAGTCGCAGTCGTTTGACACTGCTCCCCTAGCTAGACATCAGATGGACCAGCATAAGTAGATTAATTGAAATAAATCTCAGTCTGAGCCCGAAAGAGCAAATCAATCCTTAAGGCCAATGTCTATTCAGTTTTAGTTAGGCTTAGGATGATCGTGCTCTTGGAATGTGATGGGTGTCGTGTTTTGGTGTTAACAAAATTATTATAGATTAATGTTTGCCATTAAGTGTTTTTCAGATTTAGTTGAAGGAGCAAGGCAAATAGGAAATGATGGAGGCATGATGGTGAGAAGAAAAAGATCATGTCATAGAGGAGGCAAGATGACAAGGAAGAGTCGAGAAGAAGATTATCTTCGTCCTTTTGTTTTTAGATTAGATTTTATATTCATAGATTGTATGCCTCCTAACAAAGGAATATAACTTAGATCGTAAAAATAATTAGAGATAAATTAGGATTAATATTGCGATCATTTTCAAAGAACGTAATTGATTAAATCACTTAAAAAAGGTACTTGTTAACCCATAAGTTCCGGTACTAAAGTTTAGTACTGATACATGTGAGTTACAAGTTTAGGTTTTTTCATAAAAACAAACCTGTACCCTGCGAGTACCGGTACTCATGATCAGTACCGATACAAGTGGGTTGCAGAATTGTGTTAAGAGTTTGAAACCCAAATCTGGAAGCAACGAGTACCGGTACCCATACTTTAGTACCAGTACCAATTAACCATTGGCTCAAAAATAAATGGCTAGAAAATTAATTTTGGTTATATGAATGTTAGGATTTAAACCCCAACATCTAGTAGACGTCCCAACTAGGTCATAACTCTATAAATAAACCCTTAGACCCTTAGTTTGCAGATAAGAAAAGAGAAGAAAAATTCCTAGAGCTATATTTCAAATTTCCACCATATTTTCAAGAGAGAAAGAAGAAGCTTGTCATTCACTCTCTCTACATTCTTGCAAGCTCAATGGCGTGTTTTTCTCACGCATCTACGAAGCGATTCACATCCAACCTAGGGTCTAAAATTGGTATTCATTTTAATTATTGTTGGGAAGCATAGGAATTCTTGTTGTAAGAGTTCTCTTTCTTACACCAGTTCTTATTTGTATTTTGAGCTCGTTGCTCATTGGGTTGTAACAAACCCATTTTTGTACTTGGGTTGAGGTAACCCCTTAATTACCTCGATTTAGTAAATTAATTCTCTTAGGGTTGACAGAATTGAGTTAAAAACCCTAAGCTGGGAGGCTTAGGTAGTGGAGTATCCAAGGGAGGGGAACCACTATACATATTGTGCCTATTTCTATGATTTGATTGATCGTGTAAATTTTCTTATTATTACTTATTTTGTGTTTGAGTTTTTGCGTGCATAGATATTCCATATTTCAGATCCTATCAGGTAGTACCAGAGCCCAGTTGCAAGAAGACGTAAAACTCGACTTGCGATGGCATCATTCTCAAGGCACACCGAAGGACAGTCCTCTACCCGTACTCCCTATTTCGATGGGATGGACTTCTGGTATTGGAAGAGGAGGATGCAAGTCTTCCTCAAAGTAATGAATGAGGAGGCTTGGACCCTCATTCGGGAGAAGTACTCGAATCCGAAGCCACAAGGAGTAGCATGGACAACAGATAAAGAAAAAAGGATCATGCGCAACACAAAGGCGATGAACGCACTTTATTGTGCGTTGTCAAGGGGAGAATTCAATTGAATTTCAGCATGCGAATCCGCATACGAAATTTGGAACACTCTCAAGGTCACCTACGAAGGTACAAACAAGGTAAAGGAAACTCGTATCTCAATTTTAATTGAAAATTATGAATGTTTCAGGATGACTAAAGGAGAAATGATCAAAGACATGTAGACAAGGTTCGGGGAAATAGTTAACCCCCTAAAGAACCTTAGAGTGAAGCTCATGGAAGAGCAGCCTGTAAGGAAGATCTTAAGATCTCTTACAAGTGATTGGTCTCCAAAGACAATAGCTATCCAAGAGGCAAAGGACCTCTCCACTCTCCCCTGGGATGATCTAGTTGGAAGCCTTATGGCTTACGAAGTCCAACTAGAAAACATGAAGAAGTGCAAGGAGGACAAGATGTCTAGCAAAAGGAAGAATATTGCTTTTAGAGCAATCGAGGATTCGCACTCAACAACATCAGAATTCCAAGATGAGGAGATGGAAATGCTTACTAGGAAATTCCATAAATTCCTCAAGAAATAAGGTAAACAAGTAAATAAAATTTCTTCTAATATTATTTGTTATGAGTGCAAGAAGAAGGGCCACTTGCGAAAGGATTGCCCCTTAAACAAGAAGAAGGAGGACAATAGGAAAGAAACAAAGGAGCTCAAGAAGAAGAAGAAGAAAGCATTTAAAGCGACATAGGATGCATTTACAGGGTGAGATCGGGTTTATAAAATAAATGATGCATCGTAGTATAGTTGAAATCGCATTGAAAACAAATAAATTTTATTACTCAAATTTTAAGTCCGAGGTCGAACACAGGGAGCAAATGGAGTTCATACACTAATCTTGATAATAGATGCAATTTAAACACATAAAATTACTCAAAACCTAATTCAAAATGTAAGCATGAGTTTGTGAATAATAAAATGTAGCATAAAAGAGAAATTGGAAAGAATTAGACTACAAAGTTAAAGGTCTAAAAAATGTTTTACTTTTCTCTTTTCTTGCTTCTTCGCTTTCTCTTCTTTTCTTTTCTACTCTTCTTGGCTTCTCTTCTTTGGCTTTGGCTTCTTTCTCTTGGCTCTTCTTCTGTGGCTTCTTTCCTTCTATGACTTGGCTTTTAGCTTCTCTATTCTTCTTTCCTTTCTACCTTTAGCCTTCTTCTTCTCTGACTTCTCCCTCAGCTTCTTCTTTCTCCTTCAACCGTGCCTTCTCGTTATTTGGCTCTTCTTTTCCTAAGCTTTCTCCTGCGGCTCTTTTCTCCTTAGCGTCTTCAGTTTCCTCCTCCTTAGCTTCCTCTTCCTTCTTCCTTTCCCTAGACACAATTGCAAAACCTCCCCTACCCACCCCCACGAACTCTCTCTCTTTTCTTTCTCAAGCTCGCTCTCCTAGAGCCATTCTTGGGTATACGGGTCGGGCTAGCGAACCCGGGTCCAAGCGCACTAGTGTGGGTGATGCATGAGGAGTGCAAGGTTATGGGGTCAGGCAGCCAGGTCCACGTAGCGTGGTGTATTGTGGACGAGGCATGAGTGGGCGAGGGGACCTCACCTCGTGTCAGGAGGCAATAAGCCCCTAACACAAATTCAATTTATTCCACTCAGCCTCTTCCAAAGCGCCCGAGGTGGGACTAAACGTCCCACTCGCTTCGCATGCGCACCCGTAGGGGGTCACCTTCAATTGCCGAAGCTGCGAGGTTTTCCCAAAGCCAATCACTGGCTGGAAGTGTTCGTGTGACAACTCCACACCTCTTGGACCTGGATGTCTGGAGCGAGGCTGCCTGGAGTGAGCTTGCAAGCTCCTTCACATCTGCTCCAATGGCAGTCAAGGTCGAAAACCTTCTCTCAAGAAAAATAGCCTTGAGACCTCATTAGAATACTCAGGAAGCTTCGCCGTGACATGGCGAAGGTGACTCGATGGGTGGCGTGGCACGGGGTGGCCTAGGCGTGCGTGCCTAGGTCGATCTATGGCCGCGAAGGTGGGGTTGTTCAATGGCAGTGTATGGCGCATGTGGTGGTCGCTGGAGAGGGGGAAGATGATCAGTGGATAGTGGCAGAGCTTTTGAGGTAGTTGGCGAGGCGTGTGGGTGTGTGGAGTGGTGGATGCGCCTTCGCCGGTGGTCTGCCAAAGTTGGAGAAGGTGAGGGTGATCTGTGGTTGTCGGGGCGCGAAAATAGAAATAAAGAGGGGGGAAATGAAGAGAGGAGAGAGGGGAAGATATTTAACCTATTTTATGGACGAAGGGGGGTGAGATGGCGAGTGGCGCATACCTACTGCCACCGGAGACGAAGGTTCTAGCGGAGGTTGACAGCAATGACGAGGAGGTAGCTGGCACGTGGGCAGGTATGGCATGACGCGAAAGGAGGCAGAGATGACTCTGCCACTGGTATTGTGGTAGAGCGACGAGAAGAGGGAGAATATGTCGCCGGAGCTCACTGGATGTTTGGCAGGAGGAGAAGAGAAAAATTTAAGGGTTGTTCTCTGGACAAACCAAGCTGAGAATGATCGGCTAGGTCAGGGGGAGCTTTTATAGACATAGGTAGAGGGCCTTGTGCTTGGAAGGCAAGCTTCCAAGCATGGGTATCCTCGCCGGACTAGGAAGGTGCGAGATACCCAAATCTCTCATGTGTTCGCATGAGAGATTGGGTGACAATCAGGGCTTGGGATTGCGTTCATATGATCGGGAATTCCTCAGAGAACCTCCCTTTCAAATTTGAGAGGGTCTCTGAGGAATCGGGGAGAAATCCCCTCTTGAATCCTTGCCGAAGTAGGACTCCTCCACTGTAATGGCAGAGGGACCTAATTGCAAAGAATGACAAGGAAGATAGGGGGTATCCACAAGGTTTTCAAAAGCTAGGGGTATAAAAGAAATTGGGTTGGACTGTTTTGCAAAGTAGATTAAGGTGAACTCCCCTTAGGTCCAAATTTTGGTATAAACCTAATTTGGACCTAAGGAATCCAATGGTGAAGTTGGATTTTAGGTTTGACCATGTTTAACTAGGCATTTTGCACAAAAACCTAATTTGGGCAAATAATTAGCTAAGACCCCTGTTTAGGTCAAAATAGGTTCCAAAGGCCAAATTGAAGGTTCTAAACCCTAGGGGATACTTTTCCATGAATTTTAGAGAGTTTAGTTGAATTTTATCCTGACTAAAACCTTGTTAGATTAAGTGGGTCTGTTTTAGGGTTACAAGAAGTCATTTAATTCCCAGATTGCACATTTACCCTTTTCTGATTGAACCAACCCACTTTTTATCTTGTTAAGACCGTTTGACCTATGTTTAGCCCCTGAGAAATCCCGTTGATGTACTGTAATGGTAAAATTACAATTTTACCCTTTATTTCTTACTTTTCTCTCAAAACAGTTATTCCTTGAATTAAGCCCTTCATTTGGTTATGTAGGAGCTTTTGTTCTCTTTTCTAGGTCAAAATGAGCTAGTTAGGGCTCATGATGGTGTTCCCATCAGGATGATAGCGACTCTGACACGGACACCGACTCTAGTGAATCGGATGAAGACGAGGTCGCACACCTTTATCTTGTTGCAACTTCAAGACACAGAAGAAGAGGTAAACTCTTATTTTTCTTTTGAAGAATTATTAGAAGCTTATGAAGAACTATATCATAAAGCTAGGTTATTTAAAAAGGAAAATAAGGTTTTAAAAAATAATTATCAAACATTATAAATAGATAAATCATGTTTAGAAATGGAATTAGAAATGTCAAAAGAGACTAACAATCAGTTGCATGCAAAGATATTAGAACTAGAAGATATTTATGAGCACTTTGAAGGGACTTTGAATAATCTTAAAACAACAACTAATCTAAACACTAAATTCTGTGAATCATTAAAATCAAAATTTCAAGGTAAAAAAAGCACACAAACTAGATCATGTGCACCTAGGCATGCATGGATGTACCAAAAGGCCAAAAATCCCAAGAATTATAGATCTAACACAAGAGAGGTCTATAAATCTTACGGCATGAAAGATACTAACTTAAAAGGACCCACAAGAAAATGGGTACCTAGAAAAGACATTTTACATTATTTTGTATGAATAGTTCAAAGAGATCAATGGGTGTTCAAGGCACACAACGGAACATTTCAACCTTTCTATAAGTTGAATGAAGACCAAGAACGATGGCCTAATAGAGCTTGGTACCCACATTCATCATTCTATTACTGGTAAATTTTATGGTTTGACATTTTTTTTACCCCTTCATTTTGTTATTGACAAAAAGTGGGAGAAAAATAAAGAGCAAATAGTAAAATTTTTAGGGGGAGCATATATTTAGGGGGAGGATTTAATTAAAAGTTTTTCATTCATATAACATTGCTAAAAATTATTTTATTTATTTGCAAGATAGTTTTGTCAACACCAAAAGGAGGGAGATTGTTGGAACGTTGTTCCACATCTTGTTTTGGTGTTAACAAAATTATTATGGATTATTGTTTGCCATTAAGTATTTTTCAGATTTAGGTGAAGGAGTAAGGCAAACAGGAAATGATGGAGGCATAATGGTGAGAAGAAAAAGATCATGTCATGGAGGAAGCAAGATGACAAGGAAGAGTCGAGGAGAAGATTATCTTCGTCCGTTTGTTTTTAGATTAGATTTTATATTCATAGATTATATGCCTCTTAACAAAGAACGTAATTGATAAATCACTTAAAAAAGGTACTTGTTAACCCACAAGTACCGGTACTAAAGTTTAGTACCGGTACATCTGAGTTACAGGTTTGGGTTTCTTCATAGAAACAAACATGTACCCTGCGAGTATCGGTACTCATGATCAGTACCGGTACTGGAGGGAACGAGTACCGGTACTCATGATCAGTACCAGTACAAGTGAGTTACAGATTTATGTTAAAAGTTTGAAAAACCAAATCTGGAAGCAATGAGTATCGGTACCCATACTTTAGTACCAGTACCAGTTAGCAGTTGGCTCAAAACTGAACAGCTAGAAAATTAATTTTGGCTACATGAACATTGGGATTTAAACCCCAACGTCTAGTAGACGTCCCAACTTGGTCCTAACTCTAAAAATAAACCCTTAGACCCTTAGTTTGCACATAACAAAAGTGAAGAAAAATTCCTAGAGCTATATTTCAAATTTCCATCATATTTTCAAGAGAGAAAGAAGAAGCTTGTCATTCACTCTCTCTACATTCTTGCAAGCTCGACGATCTATTTTTCTCATGCATGTACGAAGCGATTCACGTCCATCCTAGGCTCTCAAATTGGTATTCATTTTAATTACTATTGGGAGGCATAGGAATTCTTGTTGTAAGAGTTCTCTTTCTTACACCAGTTCTTATTTGTATTTTGAGCTCGTTGCTCGTTGGGTTGTAACAAACCTGTTTTTGTACTTGGGTTGAGGTAACCCATTAATTTCCTCGATTTAGTAAATTAATTCTCTCAGGGTTGAGGGAATTGGGTTAAAAACCCTAAGCTGGGAGGGTTGGGTAGTGGAGCACCCAAGGGAGGGGAACCACTATACATATTGTGCCTATTTCTGTGGTTTGATTGATTGTGCAAATTTTCTTGTTATTACTGATTTTGTGTTTGAGTTTTTGTGTGCATAGATATTCCATATTTTAGATCCTATCAATGGGACCTTAAGATGAGTTGTGCCCTTAATGATCAGCTAAAATGTGTGTGTGCACAACCATAGTTTGGAAACAAGGTTATTTGTTGATGTGTCTTTTAGGGTTTAATTCTTAGGTTGGTCCAATCAAGGTTTAGTAGAACACTCGAAGTTTTGAAAACACAAGTGATATATGTTCCTTTAAAAATAAAAAATAATGTGGAGTGCTTGGTTCAGCCCTAAAAATCAACCCTAAGTGGCAAGCTACTTGATAGATCAATTTTAGATTGAGTGGTGCAGCCCAAATAGTTCAAGCAAATGGCCTATTGCACCACTTGATTAAGGCACACAAAAAGTCTTAACCTAATCAGATTTCTACTCACTTATGTGTATGTTGAGTTAAGGCATATCAGATCCACAAGTCAGATCTCAGTTAAGTGGTAGAATCAAAGTGTAGTGGTGTGCCTTAAGTTGAGAGTTGTGGGTGTTAATGTGCATATCTTTTAGAAAATCCCACAAGAGAAGAGTTTTTTTTTTGTTTTTTTTATATATGCGGGGGTGAGATGAGTGGAGGTGGCAAACAAACAACCAAATCTATCCTAGGGTTTATAAAAAGCACCTAAGTTGATTTGGGTTTGAGTTATTAGTGTACTGAAATGAACTAGTGGGTGGGGGTGGTGGGGATAAACTTACAAAACCTTCATCCGCACTTTTCTCTGATCTAAATGCTTTGGCCCGCCTCGGAAGAGTACCTACAATCACAGTAAGATCAAAGAAAAAGTGAGATAAAAGTTAGGTAAGGAGGAAAAAATGCGAGAAAAACCAAAGTGTTGCCTCCCCAGCAACGACGCCAAAATGATGAAGCATGTTTTGCGAATTAAAATCGAGGATTGGAGAACCCATTGTTGTAGCTCGCAAAATGCGTCTATCAGATAAAATTTATAATCGAAACTCAAAAAGTGAGTCTCGGGTCGATGATAGGAGGCAGTTCTCGTACGTGTTTTGAAAACAGAGATCTCGTCATAGTATAGTGCACGAAAATGCTCGTCAAAAATAATTTATAAACATAATGAGACTTCGAGTCCCAGTCATTTGTCTCTAGGAGGCATTTTGGAAATGCAAATTAGAAATCGATCTCGCTCACTCTACTTATTCAAATTCGCATGTCGATTTATGCTAAGTTCGTATTGATGCACGACATGCTGTTGCCAGAATATCAGAAATTGAAAACATGCAACTTTAATCACATCAAAAGATGATAATCAGGCACACATTGATTTTCAACATATATATATAAAGATGATGATAACAGAGTTGCGGAGCACTAGTAGCGGAATGCTTGTACAGGGAATGTAAAAACTAACAGCTATCAGAAAATGACTGCATACATGAATCTACGGGGGATTATGCATGCATCATTAGGGGAGAAGCAAGGAGCTACACTACTAAGCAATAATAAAAGCAATAAATCTACGAAGAACTATTCTACTTAGCTAACAAAAATAAGGGCATTCGGAGGTGGCTCCAATGGCATTTGACCTGGTTGAGAGGAGAAAGAGGGGTGGCCAATGGTGCTTAGGCCGACCCTTGGAGAGAGATTGGAGGTGATCTAGGATTGGCATGGAGTTGATGGAGATGCCATGGTGTGCTCATGGAGATGGAGGTAGAGTAATGGAGGTGGAATGAAGCCAAGAGACCAAGATGGACTAAATGACCACGCCTTAGGTCTTTTTATAGACCTAAGGGAAGCTCTCTAGAGAGTTATGGAATTCTATAGAGAGTCCTATGGTGGAAGCTCGTGGAAGAGGGAGAGTGGATGGATGGGTGGTTTTTAGATCCACATTTGGTGGATCTAAAAATTGAATGCATCTTGGTTGCTATTTTTAGCAACCAAGGCAACAACACATGGTAGAGAGTTCTAGAGAACTCTAGGCAAGGTATTTTCATATGGATGGTGTGTGTGGGTGTGTGTGGGTCAAAACCTAGGTGGCTAGGTTGATCACGTTAGGTTCTAGTGGGTTTAGGTCAAGGTAGGTCTCAAATTAGGGTTGTAAACCCTAATTCATTAAGGTAAAATGCAATTAAACTTGATACAAGTTTAATTGGATGTGTGAAACCATAATTGAGAGTAAAACAACTCAATTAAGTTAGGTCTAGGTCAATTGGACTCTCACTGAGTCCAATTGGATAGTGTGTGTTGAGATCAAGGCTCAATTGGACTCAATGAGTCCAACTGAATAGGTTGATGAAATTGACTATGATCCAAGTCAATTAGTTTAGTAAGGGCCTAATTAGGTCCTTAGGGAGGTCTAGAGGTGATGTACAATGCTTAGGGTACCTTAATTTAGGTTCCTATGGGGTTGGAATTGGGTTTAGCGACCTAGGAATTCAAGATCCAAGCTTGAAATCAAAAATAGGAACTAGAGAGTAGTTCTAGACGTCTAATAATAGTGTCAAATATCTTAGAGTGAAAAATTAGAAGTCCAAACTTGTCTAGATGTCCAATCAGAGTTAGGGAAGAATTAAGGTTCTATCTGCAAAAATTAGGCGTCCAGACCAAGTGTCTAGACATCTTAAAATGTTGTAGAAGTGGGTTTTAGGTGCGCGGGTTGTGGCTAAGGGTTCTGGACATCCTGTAACTCATCTGGACGTCCAGATAGTGGCTGAAAATAGGGTTTTAAAGCTTTCTAGGGTACGGTGACCTAATCTAAGGGTGGCTAAGGCTTGGGGAAGCTTCTAGGCTGTCCTAGGGCTAGGATGGACCTAAGTTCTTCATAGTTTATTACTTTATTCCTACTTGATAGAATAGCATACCTCAACCCCTTACATTATTGTCTACTACATCTTATTCTCAGTCTTCTACTCCAGCTCTATTGCAACTCTAGCTTCTAGTCCAGCTTCAGATCCAATCTCAAATCTAGCTCCTGAGCTTCTTATTTCTTGCAATTTATATAATGCACCTAATTAGTATATTATAGCATTATTCTATGCATAGCTATAGGAGGAATAGTAATGATGAAAATAATGCTTATGTATGCATGAACTACCCTAACTTATGCTAAGTCCTAGCCTAATTCTAGATAATTAAGACCTATGATTACTGCGCAATCATACCCCCATGCCTAAATCTTGCTAGTCCCTAACAAATATAAAACTAAATTATTCACAGAAGGGTCCCTAAGGGATTGATTATTTTATCAAGTGTGTGCCTAAAGATTTTTCTACTTTTTGTTTTCATCATATGTTCTAGAAATCCAGACAAATGTGAAAGTACAACTATGTAGCTTTTGCAACGAATTCGAGTGAAAGACCTAATTCACCTCTAAAGCCTATACTTGACCCCTAGTAAAATTCTAGCGGGATAGGCGGACTTCTTCCCTTGGGTTATTCAAGATATTCTATGAATTCCACCCCAGCTTTAAGCTTGGGTAGAGAATGTCTGAGGGATGCAGGTGTTTATTTGGTGCCTCACTATCACTTGGTGCTACATAGAAATTAGTACTTCAGAATCTAGATTCTCAGATTATCAAGTAACTCAACTCAGCGACAAACGAGAAAAACTATGCTCTTTTTTTAGTTCCTTTGTATTCATTCTCTCTTACTCTCTGGCTTTTTTTTTTCTTAGAGCTCACAATCTCACCAGATTCTCACGTATAATCCGTATTTGGTGGTCTCACTTAGCATTAACACTTTAATTGAGTTCCTTAACCCTAACACTAAGTCGGAATTCCTCAGCCAGTATTTGGGAGGCCAAAAACATAAAAAGATAGGTTAAGGCCTTATTTGGTGGATCTCAAATTTATTTGGTGGTATTGCCTCAATGCAACTGAAATAAACACTAAATATTCACACACTCTTTTTCTTTTCTTTTTCTTCTTTTTCTAATTTTTTTCTTTCTCAATTTTTCTTTTTTCTCATTTTTTTTCTTCCCTTTTTTTCTCTATGTATAATTTTTTTTTTCAACACAACACAAGCTAGCATACATTCACGAACTTCATTGAGGAGGCATTATTAGGGATTGGTGGTACTCAAGAGACATTAGGTGGCTTATTTGGTGGAAGTGCCTACTCACGGCATCGGGAGAGACGGATAGGATGGTGTATTTCTGACCTTGACATCAATACCCTCGTTTAGCCGAGGATTCCGTAAAGAATGGTTGTAACCATCCACCTTAGCCCTAGTTTTATGAAAACTCATTCTCCGTGTATTTTCCTTATTTGGTGGCTCTCAAATTTCACACAAAAATATATACACAGGAACTGAGAGCGAAAACTATGCCCAATCTCTGATTATCATCACCTAATTATCTAGGGTTCCAGATTCCCTGCACTAATCTTAGAGCACCAGTACACTACTCTCCTCTCACACTATTTGGTGGATTTTTAGAAGAAAATATGCCTGACTCCCTAAACACTGTCCAGGGGTTCAGGAAAAGAAGCACTGCTTCTTCTTGACAGACTAATGACATTTATCAGCCTTCACCGTGAATCCATTGCAAATTCTACGAGTGTGTGAAAAATTGTATTGGATTCCAAATTACAGGAATCAACTAGAGGATAAAATCCCTAATGCATTATCTTAATAAGATAATCTTATTCATGGATGCACTATGTATATATGCTATAAACAAGTAACTTCTTATATTCGTAATTCATAAAATTTCCCTTATCAGGTTACATTCAGCTTAGTCCTAAATTTAGAACAAAAGGGTGAGCAGGTGAGTCAGATATGGCTGTTGTGGATGATTTCTAGCTCCAATGCAAGCATTGGAGGTGGAGTCGATTGTTCTTATATTTAGAATCCTAAAGTATTTCTAACATGATGCTCTGAGGTTTTGTAAGTATTGGTGTAAAAATTTTCAGTTTTGTCATATCTACCCCCCCCTATGCCTAAGTTCTTGCATGTCCTCATGCATGAATATAAAAGAAAATAAATACAATAGGGAGTAAATTGGTAGAAATCACATGGAATTGCTCTTAAAATTTTAACATTCAGCATCAGCCAACCTGACAGTATGCAATATGCGAAAAGGAAATATGCTAAAAGAAAAATATGCTATGTATAAAAATGGTATGTATAGGTGATGGTAGAATGTGGGGTAGATGTTGAGTTTAACGCCTCTAGCTGGGCGAAAACTCAATCTGATGTATCAGTTCTAGCATAGGAGCCGATCAAGATTAAGAGAAAGATGTGCTCGTATGCTCCCAAAATCAGTGGTCCGGAGATGTGAACCAGCTGATTGTGCACCCCTACTCCAAAAAGTCTAGCTATAAGAAAGTGTGGAGTAGTGGTGGAAAATAGAGGATAATCAAAGGGAGGATCATGATGTTGATTCAGCTGATTTATCATGTCCCACAATTCAGCAAGAAGTTGTTGAGGGAGTAGATCAAAATGTATCTCAGAACCAGAATCTGAGTCATAGGGATCCTCATAACGATAATTGACATCTAAGATCATGCCCTCTCTAGGCTCTGGATCATATGGGGGTATTCGTGAAAGTAGATCAGTGGAGAGGTCATTGAAATCCTCTTTAGAAATTACTTCATCCTCATCAGTACTCATCTATGATTCATCAGAAGCTGACTCTTCCAGATCTGAGTCAAGCCATCCACTAGATTGACTAGGATTGTAGGTGTGCCCTAGCTCATTCTACTCAAAGCTTCACCCTCATATGCATTGGGTTCCTCAGTAATTCCTGCCTCAGGTAGCACATCCATTTCTTTGGTCAAAACATCCATAGCTACTTCTGGTCTTTGGATGTCAGGATCAAGGATAGAAAGTGTCATCTCAGAATCTCTAACATCCGAATTAGGAATGTAGGTGAAAGAAGAGTGCAGATCATAAGATGTTAGCTCTAGCAAAGGTTGACCTACAATGGGAAGTGGCCTAGACTGATCAATAGTGTCACATGTAATGTTTGCCTCAATATCCATATCCTCAAATGGATCTACTTCCCTTATCACGGTTGGGTTATCTAACCCAAGAGGTATCTTTTAGAATTTAGGATAATCCAATTGTGGCTTAGTCCTAGAGATATTAGTCCTTTCCTCAGTTTCTTGAATGGAGTTCTCATATGAACCCATTCAGAACATTTCCTGCTCCTATATCATATCCAAGCTAAATTCTTCTTCCCCTGAATTATCTTCCGACATCTACTCCTAAGAATCTCCAGTGTGTCCATCCAGCGTAGTCATTTCAGATTCTTCGAGGTCTTCAAGGCTATTTTCCACTTGATATCTCAAAAGCAGTAGTTCTTGAGTTTCCCAATTTTGTCCAATTAGCCTTGTTATCCCTGTTGTTCCTTGAAGGAGCTCCATCACAGCTTGTTGATTCGAAATCCAGCTTTGTCTTTGGTTCGGCTCAGTGATAGCTTGGAATTTCGTGCAGACAGGATACGCCCTTTTCGTTAGTGCTAGCTATAGCTCTCTATATTCTGTAATGCGGTCGTATATGCACTGGTAGCTCTTCAAGGGTTCCAGGGGGTGAATCATGTCTACCTATATTCCATGGGTGAGATGTAGGAGTGTGAAATCCATATCTTGGGTTATAAGATGCAGTCCTTTGAGGAGCCGAATGGTATGGGTCATAATATCCAGGGTCAGGATATGGGTTAAAAATTTCGATAACCTAAGGAGAATGATCAGGCGAAGCGAAAAGTCATCTTCGCCACCTTGGGTTCTAATCCCAAGGTTGAGCTGATTCAGTGACCTAGGCTCTTAGATAAGCTCGTGGGTCTAGCTCTTCTGGATCCTGATTAGGTCCAAATCTAGGGTTAGCCATTGCGGCTAAGAGAGTGGAAGAAAAAGGTGGGGGAGAAGATGGTTCAGGTGAAGTGACTCACCTCCTAGGGAATGGCTACCAAGGTCCAACCAGTTGAGGTCTTAGTGACCTCCTTCCTTGCATACATCAACCAACCCCCGGGTTAGTGCAGCTAGCCAAACAAGGCTAAGGCCCTGTCAATCAGATAGTCCTTATGATCAGATGACCATATTTCTCATTTTGAGTTTGAATTTATGAAGAAAAATTCATTGAGAACCGACTGAAAGTAATTCCCGCCTCTCAAACTAACCCAGCCAGTCTGGTTACGAGGGGACTGAGGGGAAGGTTCTTCCTTCGGATCGCGCCTCCGGTTCCGTTGACCCCCAAGCCGTGGTCGTTTGACACTACCCCACAGACTTAGTCACCAGGTTTGGCCAGAGAGGTTGAAAACACCCAGTAGTATGACAACGAATTCGGGTTGATTTTGTGTTTTAGAATTTATTTTAACCCTTTTTTCTTCACTGGGGTTTAGGGTGAGTGGCCCATAAGGTGACCAGGCTCACTGGCTAAACACTAGACTTAGCTAAGTCTAGGTTAGCTCAAGTGTGGTCTCTAGAGTGTAACCCTAAAGGTGTAACCTAGGGTTCATTCAATTCGAGGGTTTTTTTTTCTTTCTTTTCAGCAGACCACAAGAACAAAAATAGTTCTCTGGATAAATTTGGAATCCAAATAAATTGAAATTTAGCAAATATATTCATTTTTCAATTATACTTTCAGATAATATTTTTTTATAATTTTTACTATTTTAACCGAATTTATAGGGATTTTTAATTGTCAGAGGGTCAAATCTGGAATTTTGACCCCAAGTCGATTTTTTCCTTGAAACAGTAATAGATGATTTTCAAAAATTTGGGAAAAATATGAAAATTAAAGGTAATGAGATCAGCTTTCAAAGCCCACCATTTGTAGTCAAAATTAATTCGTGTATTGCTCGGAATTGATTTTTGAATTTTGAAAAATTACAAATATGGGTAGTTTGGCCCCCTTGCACCTCACGAATTTTTTAAAATTTTGTACTTAAAATTTTTTCAAATAAATTATGTCGTTTGAAAGATGGTTTGAAAACGAAGCACTTGCCCGAATTTCAGTATTTTTCCTCATTACTTTTTCTAAAAATGAATTTTTAAGTCAGAAATTAAGTCTAGCCGAATTTCAGCAAGTGGTGGAAAAGCTTTCAAAAGGTGTTTGAAATTCAAATTCCACTTTCCACCAAAAGTGAATTTTTTTTCTTTGTTTCTTTTTCACAAATTTTCAAATTTTTTCTCTCTTTTTTTTTTCAAACAAACTAACCTAGGATTCAAACGGAAACCTAATCTAATAGCCTAGAGGAAAAAATATTTTTGTTTTTTTTTTTTCAAGATATGCAGATTTTTTTTTTCAGAAAGAAATTTCTAACCTGTAGTTCAAACAAAAATCCTAAGCTAAGGGAGAGATGTACACAGCCTTTTTTTTTTCTCCGCACTCAATGTATGCGCAGATCCCATTTTTCCTGATTTCCTGCGCATCCAACAAACAAGCAGAGGAAGATTTGTTACTAAAAGCTTTAGATCGAAAATCAATTGCGTTTCCTCCCCAACAACGGCACCATTTGACAGGAGGCGGTTCTCGCGCGTGTTTTGAAAATAGAGATCGCGTCATAGTATAGTGCACGAAAATGCTCGTCAAATATAATTTACAAAGATAACGAGACATGGAGTCCCGATCGTTCGTCTCTAGGAGCCATTTTGGAAATGCAAATTAGAAATCGATCTCACTTGCTCTACTTATTCAAAATAGCATGTTGATTTATGCTAAGTTCGTATTGATGCACGACATGCTGTTGCCAGAATATCAAAAATTGAAAACATGCAACTTTAATCACACCAAAAGATGATAATTAGGCACATGGTGATTTTCAACATATATATATATATAAAGATGATGATAACAAAGTTGCAGAGCACCAGTAGTGGAATGCTTGTACTGGGAATGTCAAAACTAACAGCTATCAGAAAATGACTGCAATACATAAATCTACAGGGGATTATGCATGCATAATTAGGGGATAAGTAAGGACCTACACTACTAACCAGTAATAAAAGCAATAAATCTACGAAGAACTATCCTGCTTAGCTAATAGAAATAAGGGCATTCGAAGGTGTCTTTGATGACCTTTGACTTGCTTGAGAAGAGGAGGGGCAGCCAATGGTGCTTAGGCTGGCCCTTAGAGAGAGGTTGGAGGTGATCTAGGCCTGGCGTGGAGGTGAAGGAGATGCCATGGTGTGCTCGTGGAGATGAAGGCAGAGTAATGGAGGTGGAATGAAGCCAAAAGACCAAGATAGACCAAATGGCCACCCCTTAGGTCTTTTTTTAGACCTAAGGGAAGCTCTCTAGAGAGTTATGGAATTCTTAAAGAAGCCTATGGTGGGAGCTCGTGGGAGTGGGAGAGAGTGGATGGATGGGTGGTTTTTAGATCCACATTTGGTGGATCTAAAAATTGAATGCATCTTGGTTGCTACTTTTAGCAACCAAGGCAACAACACATGGTAGAGAGTTCTAGAGAACACTAAGCTAGGTATTTTCGTGTGGATGGTGTGTGTGGGTGTGTGTGGGTCAAAACCTAGGTGGCTAGGTTGATCAGGTTAGGTTCTAGTGGATTTAGGTCAAGGTAGGTCTCAAATTAGGGTTGTAAACCCTAATTCATTAAGGTAAAATGCAATTAAACTTCATACAAGTTTAATTGGATGTGTGAAACACTAATTGAGAGTAAAAAACTCAATTAAGTTAGGTCTAGGTCAATTGGACTCTCACTGAGTCCAATTGGACAGTGTATGCTGAGATCAGAGCTCAATTAGACTCAATGAGTCCAATTGAATAGGCTGATGAAATTGACTATGATCCAAGTCAATTAGGTTTAGTGAGGGCTTAATTAGGTCCTTATGGAGGTATAGAGGTGATGTACAAGGGTTAGGCTACCTTAATTTAGGTTCCTATGGGGTTGGAATTGGGTTTAGGGGCCTAGAAATTCAAGATCCAAGCTTGAATTCATAAACAGGAACTAGAGAGCAGTTCCAAACGTCTAATTGAAAGAGTGATCTTCATTTTCGTTGAAAACTGTAACATAAAATGTCATGTCGTTATAGTTCATTGCGTGGTAGAAAATCACTTTTCAAAAATATTTAATAATTCAAAACTAACCACAAAGAGTTAAGTCATCTCCACAAGGAGGAATTAGCCTATTTAAACTAGCGAATAGTATCTTGTTTACTCGAGAAACTCAACGCGTATGTGACTCGTCGATCGTTCGCTTTAAAGTTGTTTGCAGTTTAATGTGGTGGAAAAATCGACTAATCAATATTTAAGAAAAAATAACCACTCGCAGAGGAGTGGGTCAAATCCACAGGGAGGCAATGACGTATTAAAATTCGCACAAGTTAAAAACGTTTGTTCGTAGTTATTTTGGACAAGAATCAAGCCAAAATTGCCTTCAGATTAAGGTTTAAGCAAGAAACAATGCTGAAATAGCAATTCTGAGAAACTAGAGGATATTTTCCGCAATGCAGAATCAATAAAATATGATTAAAAAGTGACAATGGCAGAAAATGTAATTTCTAATTGACGGTTTACTGTAGCAAAACAGGGGAATTTTTCCCCTTGGCCTTGCGCGACGAGGAGTGGATGGCTAGGCACGGGAAGCACGGAGGAAGTCCCTTGGACCAAGGGCTTCGAATCGGTGGTGGCGGCGAGTCGCGCGGCGGCCGGAGGTTGCCAAACGAGCTCCGGCGGAGGTGCTGCAGCCGGTGAGCGTGCACGGCTTGTTTGCATGAGAATTGCCACACACTGCTGCTGGCGGCTCTACAGGCGGAGGGTGCTGCAGGCGCGGGAGCAGGTGCACAAGCTGCAGGTACAGGCGGAGGCGTGCACGGTTGTGTGGGTCTGCAGGCACGGGAGGAGGGCACTGCAGGCGGCTCTGCAAGCGCGGGCGGAGGGTGCTGCAGGCGCGGGAGTGGGTGCGGGTGAAGTTCTGCAAGCTCGGTTCGACGAGTCTACAGGCGCGGGGAAGAGGACGCTGCAGCCGGTGAGCGCGTGGAGATGGCGTGAGCTACAGGCGCTTGGAGAGCGGGTGCAGTTGGAGAGTGCTGCAGGCTGAGGAAGGCGTGGGCTGTTGGAGGTGAGCGGGTGGCTCTACAGGCGCAGGAAGATTGGAGGTGGACTTCAAACGTGTATGCAGGCAGGTGGTCGCAGGTGAGCGGGTAGCTTCAGACGTCCGGGAAATTTCCCGGACATCTTAAGTTACTGAAAGGGTGGTTGACGGTTGTTGTGGCGGTGGTGGTTGGTGACGACGGCGAGGGAAATGCACGCTAAGGTGCTCACGGTGATGCGGGCGAGCTCCGGATGGCGGTGTGGCCTGTCACACCACACGCCCACGGTGGTGGAGACTCGCCGCCACAGTAGAGGTCGGCAGTATGGAGTGGAAGAGAGAAGGTCTCTCTGCACAGTGGTGGGTCGGTGGTGGAGGCCTCTCCAGCTCGGCTGCCTCCCTCCTCCTTTTGTAGTGGCCTGCACAAATTTGAAATCAGTCGCCCGACCAGATCCACCACATCCTCTCCCCCTTGAATGGGTTCTTCACTGCGGCAGCTGGGCATTGGAGTGGCAGCCAGCCGTTCCTGTAAGAAGAAGAACAAAGAGAATAATGTTAAAATATTAGGGCCATTTATATACAGACCCTCAACTTTTATGTTAATGAAAACAATGTACCTAATTGGTTATCTAATTAGATGAATGCCATTCTAAGCTAATTCTAAATGCACTTAAAATATGAATGCAATGCATGGATTATGTAATTAAATTAAAACTATGAATTAATCTATTTACATCCTAATTTATACTAAATAAATGTTAGAATTAACCTAATGTGTAGGCACTTAAATACTTAAATAGCCTACAACTATGGGCTAATCAAATACCCCCATGCCTAGTTTTTGCTAGTCCCTAGCAAAATTAAGCGAAATCTAGTACTCCAAGTAGACTAGTCAACTCACTTAGTCTTCCTTCAGAAGCATATTAAGTTCAGGCTCTAGACCAAAGGTTCCTAAGTAGTTGTTAAGTTACAGACTAGGTCGGCTAAAGATGACTTGCAGGCACAAGTTTCCCTGATTTCTGACTCTACCCTAAAGTTTATTGATCCCTGAGATTAAAGCATCCGTGCCTGTGCATTGGTCTGAGTTATTTGAGTTAAAGGATTTTTTTTTTCTAAGTCTAACCTCAGATCAGCTATCAACACGGTCTGTGTCAGATTCATTGTCCCCATTACCATACCTCGAAGGGTGCCTGGCTTTCGATGCTTCGAGATAGCACCGCCCATAACGACCCCAAGAACTCCTGACAATCGACACTTCGAGATAGTATCGCCCATGGATTCTTAAGCGAATTCAGGCCTATGGCAATCGGCACTTCGAGATAGGGCCGCCCATGGTACCTGAACCGTGCAATGCGCTTAAATGCCCCCAGTAGGATGGATATCCTAAGAGACAAGCGCCGAGGAGGTAATATGTTTTCATCGCATCCTCAAGGTGAGTATATACTCCACCTCTCCTGCGGCGAGAACTCTTCCAATCAAAATGTGTTTTCAAGCCTCTCTTAAGTCAAACCTAAGAGAACCAAATCTCTTTTCAGAAAGACAGAAATTAAGTTGATTACCAGACCAAGTGTGTGAAATTTGGATGCTTGGGTTACAAGGACCCGTAAACCAAAAGGTAGAATAAGACTCTAGGTACTACCCCACCTTTTAACTCAAACCCTAGCTTCCCTTCCTCAACCTCTTGAGGAATGGTCCGCAACTTAACTCCTACTTAAGTTTTTAAGTCCACAAAGGACCCTAAAGGTCTAACGCTAGCAACTCATTTAGCTTCTAAAGTTTGACCCTCGAATTTATTTAGTCTACCCTAGAGTTCTGATTTGCTTAAGAATGCAAGATCTATCCAGTTAAGCTCAAAACCCTTTTTTTTTTCATTTCATTTTCTCTCTTTTTCTATTTTTTTTTTTTATATATGCTATAAACAAAATGCCTTAGGTCCTCTCCCCCATGCCTGGTTCAAACAATGTCCTCATTGAAAACAAAAATAGCTAAAGGAAGATATTACCTGAGGCGGAGATTGGTAGGAGCTAAGGCTCCTCAAGAGTGACTTCGTCAACCAGATGGCCATCTAAAGTTATGTACGATTTTAACCGTTGACCGTTGACGATAAAGGGAGTTGCTGAAGAGGAAGGATTTTTTATCTCCACAGCTCCATGCGGAAATACTTTGGTGATTATGTAAGGCCCATCCCAACGAGATTTTAACTTCCCAGGAAAAAGCTTAAGTCTGGAATTGAAAAGCCAGACTTGTTGGTTGGGCTCAAAGGTCTTTCGAAGAATAAACTTATCATGCAAGACCTTAGTTCCTTCTTTATAAGCTTGAGAGGTGTCATAAGCATCATTCCTCAGCTCCTCATGCTCACTTAATTCTAGAAATCGTGCCTTACCTGCCTTCTCTAAATCCATGTTAACACTTCGAATAGCCCAAAGTGCTTTATGTTCCAACTCAACAGGTAAATGGCACGTTTTTCCATACACAATCCGAAAGGGAGAAGTACCCAAAGGGGTCTTATAGGCCGTTCGATAAGCCCACAAAGCATCATCGAACTTTTGGGACCAATCTTTCCTATCAGGTCTAATGGTCTTTTCCAAAATATTTTTTATCTCCCTATTTGATACTTCAACCTGGCCACTTGTCTGAGGGTGGTAAGGGGTAGCAACCTTGTGAGTCACTCCCAAACTCTTAATTAACCGATTGAAGTGGTGGTTTCGGAAATGAGGTCCCCCATCACTTATAATAGTCTTGGGGCAGCCGAAACGGGATATGATATTGGCCTTCACAAATTTCAAAACAACAGAGTGGTCATTTGTGAGCGTAGGAATGGCCTCTATCCATTTAGAGACATAATCAACTGCCACCAAGATATATTCAAAACCATGGGACAACGGGAAGGGGCCCATAAAGTCAATTCCCCACACATCAAAAATTTCAACAGGTTGAATAGGATGTTGAGGCATTTCATTCTTCTTCCCAATCGTTCCAGTCCGTTGACATCTAATATAGGCCTTAACAAAATTATGAGAATCCTTAAATAAGGAAGGCCACCAAAAATCGGACTGGAGAACCTTAAAAGCAGTTTTCTTAGCACCAAAGTGTCCTCCACAATGAAGTTCATGGCAAAATGTCAGCACACTTTGTTGTTCCTCTTCAGGCACACAACGTCTCAATACTTGGTCTTGTCCAATTCTAAATAATTCTAGCTCTTCCAAATGAAAATATCTTGCTTGAGAAATGAATCTCTTTCTTTTCTGCTCATCCCAAGAGCCAGGAGTTTGTCCAGTGACTAAGTAATTTACAATGTCTGCATACCAAGGTAAAGTTGGTGTTACCGCCATCAGAGTTTCATCGGGAAATGTCTCGCGAATGTCTTCAGAAAGAGAGTCATTAAGAGGAAGGCGAGACAGGTGGTCAGCCACAACATTTTCTACTCCTTTCTTTTCACGTATTTCCAAGTCAAATTCTTGAAGGAGTAAGATCCACCTAATCAGACGTGGCTTAGAATCTTTCTTAGCAATGAGATGTTTCACTGCAGCATGATCAGTAAAAATAACCACCTTAGACCCAAGTAAATAAGACCTAAACTTCTCCAGAGCAAAAACTACAGCAAGTAATTCTTTTTCAGTGATGGTGTAGTTTTGCTGAGGTTCAGTTAAAGTCTTGCTTGCATAATGCAGCACATGAGGTCTTCCCTCAACCCTTTGTCCAAGGACTACTCCCACTGCATAATCTGAAGCATCACACATAAGCTCAAATGGGAGTGTTTAATCAGGAGCTTGGAGAAGAGGTGCAGAGATCAAGGCCTCCTTTAGAGTTTGAAAGGCCTCGGCACACTTTGAATCAAAGCTGAAGGAAGATTCCTTCGCCAACAAGTCACAAAGTGGCCTAGAAATCTTACTAAAATTTTTAATAAAGCGCCTGTAAAAGCCAGCATGGCCCAGAAAGGATCTAATCTGTTTGACATTTGTAGGCAATGGAAGTTTGGAAATAGAATCAATCTTGGCTTTATCTACTTCCAAGCCTTGCTCGGATACAACATGCCCAAGTACAATTCCTTTCTGTACCATGAAGTGACTTTTCTCCCAACTGAGGACTAAACCAATCTCCTTACATCGTTTCAACACATTCTCCAGGTGCAGGAGACACTGGTCGAAAGACGAGCCATAAATGGAGAAGTCATCCATAAATACTTCGACACACTCGTCAATCATGTCCGAAAAGATAGACATCATACACCGCTGAAAAGTTGCAGGGGCATTACATAATCCAAACGGCATACGCCTGAATGCAAAAGTACCGTAAGGACTCGTGAATGTCATCTTTTCCTGGTCATCAGGAAAGACTGCCACCTGATTGTACCCAGAATATCCATCGAGAAAGTAAGAATACTTATTCCCTGCCAATTTTTCAAGAATTTGATCAATAAAAGGCAAAGGAAAGTGATCCTTCTAGGTAGCGGTGTTCAGCTTGCGGTAATCAATATAGACCCTCCATCCAGTTGAGGGTCTAGTGACAACTTGTTCACCTTGGTCGTTGAGTTCCACAGTAAAGCCTGCCTTCTTTGGCACCACATGAATGGGACTGACCCATTTACTATCAGCAATGGGATATATGATCTCGGCGTCCAACCACTTCAGGATTTCCTTTTTTACAACCTCCCTCATATTAGGGTTCAGACGTCTCTGCATGTCCCTAAAAGGCTTGATGGAATCATCAGTATAAATGTGGTGCATACAGAGTGTAGAGTCTATACCCTTAATGTCAGCAATGCTCCAAGCAATAGCTTCCTTGTGCCTAGACAGGCATTCAATCAAGGCTCCCTCCTGTGCCTCAGACAGCACAACCGAAATGATAACGGGGAGCGTATCATTGGCACCTAGGAAAACATACTTGAGAGTGTCAGGGAGTGGTTTCAACTCAAGGTTGGGGGCTTGTATCGTTGAGGGTTTCATAATAGATGTCCCCATCTCAGGTAGCAAATCTACCGTCGGCGAAAATGATGGGGGAAGAGACTCAGCAAAAACTCCTAGCAATTCCTCTAGTTCTAGTATATCCCCTTCACATTCCTCCAAGAGATGGGAATGCTCATTTAGCATGACATGCTGAAGGGGGTCATCACATAACATTGCAGGAGTTGCCTCTTCAATCAGGTCATCTATCACCTCAACTTGAGAACAATCCTCAAGTCCAGCTTATTTGTAAGCATCAAACACATTAAGCCGGATTTTCCTATTCCCAAAGCCCATTTTCAATGCCCCAGTATTGCAATTAATTGAAGCATGGGAAGTTGCAAGGAAGGGGCGGCCCAAAATGATGGAGGGTTTGGTTGGCTTGTTGGTAGGGTTAGTGTCCAAAACTAAGAAGTCAACGGGAAAGAAGAAATCCTCCACTCTTACGAGGACATCTTCCAAAATTCCCCGTGGTGTCTTAAGTGATCGATCAGCAACTTGAAGGATTACAGGGCTAGGCTTCAGATTGCCTCCCCCAAGTTGTTCATACACGTAGCTCGGAAGGATGTTCACCCCCACACCTAGATCAAGTAGAGCCTCATCAATTTGTAAGTCACCAATAGCTACAGAGATGTATGGGGCTCCTGGGTCCTTAAGTTTCGGGGGTGTGCCATGTTGAACAATTGAGCTAACAGAATCAGGCAGGACAACTTTAGATTGGACCTATTTTCTAGATTGCCGCTTTTTCGTGCACAAGTCCTTTAAGAAGCGGGCATAAGACGGAATCTGCCTGATAGCTTCAAGCAAAGGCAGGTTAATCTGCACTTGCTTGAAAGTTTCCATAATCTCATCCGTCTTATCTTTGGCTCCAGATGAGCCAGCAGAAGTCTGTTTCCCAGAGGTGGATAAGCGCTCTGGAAAAGGCACTCTCGATCTCTGGGTGGAAGGGTTGTCATGTCGAGTAAGGGGTGGAACAGGGGCAACTTCTTCCGATGAGGTGATTTCAAGCGGAGAAGATTTGGGCAAATCTTCTCCTGTGGGGGTGAAAGTCGGGGTGGATGGTTTTTTAGGGGGTGAGACTATAAGAGCATCGGGTTTGGAAATTTCTTTCCCACTCCTCAGAATAGTCACCGCCTAAGCATGCTCCCTAAAGACAATCCCTTTTCCTTTAGGATTTTCCTCAGCAGCACTGGGAAACTTCCCAGTCTCCCTTTGTCTAACAGCCTCAACAAGGTGTCCAATTTGTGATTTCATCTCATGTATACCCTTGTCATGAGATTGGATGATGGAACTTTGACTTTCTTGCATAGTTTTCAACATCGCCTTCAATTCATCCATCTCAAAGGTTTTAGGTTGGGCAAAGGTCTGAGGTTGGTTCATTTGATGGTTTTGAAAGGATTGTGGTTTGTAATTCCCTGAATTTGAGACATTTCCTTGTCTCCATGAAAAGTTTGGGTGGTTCCTCCATCCCTCATTATAAGTGTTGGAGAAAGGATCATTACGAGGTCTTGGACGGAACCCTTGAGCGGCATTCAAATCCGCTTGTACAAGCTCAAGGAATTGGGAGGCCAAGTGGCAATCCACAGTGGCGTGTGTATTGCCTTGACAAATTACGCATTCGGAAGCTTAGGATGTGGAGGTGTTAGGTACGAATGAACTCGGGTTCGACATAAGCCTTTCCATGTTTTGATTTAATAATTGAATTTGATAGGCTAAATTCTGGGTGTCCCTTGCTTCATTCGCTTCCAACTTTCTTTGCATGAGAGTGGGCTTTCTATCCATGTAGGCAGAATTCAAGTGAATAGAATTCTCACTCAAAGTATCAAATATGTTCCAAGCTTCATCCTCAGTCTTAGATAGAAAGGTTCCTGCACAGGCACCATCCACAGTTTGCCTATGCGAATCATTAAGTCCGGTGTAGAACCTTTCAACCAGTTGCCATTTAGGCACCTGGTAATGTGGGCAAAGTCTCAGCAAATCGTTAAAGCACTCCCACGCATCATGGAATGCTTCCCCATCCTTTTGAGCAAAACTCATAATTTCCCTCCTAAAGTGATTTGTTTTGCTCATGGGGAAGTACTTCTTCAAAAACTCCTTCTTCAGGGCATCCCAAGTATTTATATTATCAAGGGTGTGATACCAATACTTGGCTTTGTCCTTTATGGAGAAGGGAAAGAGGGTCCGCATTTGAGCATCATCAGTAACGCCCTGCAGCTTCACCGTGGAACAGACCTCGGTGAATTCCTCAATATGCCTGTAAGGGTCTTCCCTAGTAGTACCATAAAGGGAGGGTAGCAAGGATATGGTACTACTTTTGATCTCATATGGATTGTCCCCTCCAAGTCTACGTAGTGCTGGGCCAGCTTGATTGGTTGGGATGAAATATTCCTTAAGGCTCCTTTGACCGGCCATTTCTACCCTTGGAAGGCCTTTTCTTAGGATTCTTTCAGGTTCAGGATCAAATACAAGTTGTCTCCTAAGAGAACGCCTACCAAGCATGCACTACAGACACAATTCAAACAGACTTGTTTGGTCTTTACAGATTTAGGCTTTTGACTTTAGTTCAAATTGTAGGTGACAAAACAAGTTGCCCAATCAATTACGCACCTATTGTCAACCTACGGCTCGCCTAAGAAGACCTAGTTGGAACTTAGATATTCTTCCCTAAATCTCAAATGGTCAAGTAAATCCAAAGACGGAAGATCGAGGGATGCAAGTAGGCCTAAGCCTTCCTTTGAAGCAGTGCTTTCTCGGTGCTTCTCAACTACCCCCAAAAATCCGTGACATGGTATCCCCCTCTTTGGACTTGTAAAACCTTTGATCTCAAGTTCCAAACATTTCAGAATCCAACGAAAGGAGGGCTCTTGTCTTAGTATTTCCAAACCTAAGGAGTGTCTAGAAGCGTACCGTGGTGCAAGTGAAATAAGTGTGCATACACCGTAAAAGATTTTGAACTTTGAATCGCACGCCAAGTTTGAAAATCAAATCCTTGGTTTTTAAAATGTCCTTCCTTTAATTAGTCCTTTTTCTAAAAAAAATATGTGACCACTTGTTAGATTTATTCAGTACAGAT
Source organism: Thalassia testudinum (assembly GCA_037157565.1). Classification (NCBI taxonomy): domain Eukaryota; kingdom Viridiplantae; phylum Streptophyta; class Magnoliopsida; order Alismatales; family Hydrocharitaceae; genus Thalassia; species Thalassia testudinum. The sequence continues at coordinate 93,639,924 of JAZHRO010000039.1, forward strand.
GAGGTGGTCTTCGCATTAAATCCCAAATGCAATGCGTGATCAAAAATAGGATGCAAAGTAAGAGAATGCGCACCTTGCCTCCAGCGATCTACGATACAAGAATGCACGCAATGCAGAGAAGTAAATCTAGAGGCTACGCATATAGACCTAAATGGTTCGTCCTAAGGCAGGCAGCTTCTAGCAGGCAGCTCTTTTTTTTTATTTTTATTTTAGAACTACTTATGCTCAAGCAAATAAAAATAATAAAAAAAACCTAAATCTAAAGAAAAGGGAACAGACTCCCAAAAATTGCCCAACACAGGCCCAAAACAAAATCGGGGAACAGACCCCTCAAAATATGCCCCAGAACAAGGGTTTCAAACTAACTGCAATGAAAAATTAAGTCTACAGTCTTAATTCTATTCTAATTAAACTAGTGACTAAATACAATGGTGTCCGTCGCGTCCTCGTCCTTCTCCTCCTTTCAAAATTGCTTGTCCAATTCTCCTCTGGCGACGTCCAGGATCGCCTCTCACAGTGGCTGATTCTTGCACAAATTTTCTCGCACAGAAAAGAAAATAATAAATGGTCAAATCACTGTGCAATTGACAAATAATCAAAATAAAATCAAGCAAAATTATTGCGTCTGTTGCCTCCCCAGCAATGGCGCCATTTGACTCATCGATCGTTTGCTTTAAAGTCGTTTGCAGTTTAATGTGGTGGAAAAATTGACTAATCAATATTTAAGAAAAAATAACCACTCACAGAGGAGCAGGTCGAATCCACAGGGAGGCAATGACGTATTAAAATTCACACAAGTTAAAAATGTTTGTTCGTAGTTAGTTTGGACAAGAATCAATCCAAAATTGCCTTCAGATTAAGGTTTAAGCAAGAAACAATGCTGAAATAGCAATTCTGAGAAACTAGAGGATATTTTTCGCAATGCAGAATCAATAAAATATGATTAAAAAGTGACAATGGCAGAAAATGTAATTTCTAATTGACGGTTTACTGTAGCAAAACAGGGGAATTTTTCCCCTTTGCCTTGCGCGACGAGGAGTGGATGGCTAGGCGCGGGAAGCTCGGAGGCAGTCCCTTGGACCAAGGGCTTCGAATCGGTGGTGGCGGTGAGTCGCTAGGTGGCTGGAGGTGGCCAGACGAGCTCTGGCGGAGGTGCTGCAGTCGGTGAGCGTGCACGGCCTGTTGGCATGAGAACTGCCGCGCGCTGCTACTGGCGGCTCTGCAGGCGCGGGCGGAGGGTGCTAGAGGCGCGGGAGCGGGTGCGCAAGCTGCAGGCGCGGGCGGAGGCATGCACGATTGTACGGGTCTGCAAGCGCGGGAGGAGGGCACTGCAGGTGGCTCTGCAGGCGCGGGCGGAGGGTGCTGCAGGCGCGGGAGCAGGTGCGGGTGAAGTTCTACAAGCGCGGTTGGACGGGTCTGCAGGCGCGGGGAAGAGGGCGTTGCAGCCGGTGAGCGCGTGGAGATGGCGTGAGCTGCAGGCGCTTGGAGAGCGGGTGCAGTTGGAGAGTGCTACAGGCTGAGGAAGGCGTGGGCTGTTGGAGGTGAGCGGGTGGCTCTACAGGCGCGGGAAGATTGGAGGTGGACTTCAGACGTGTATGCAGGCAGGTGGTCGCAGGTGAGCGGGTAGCTTCAGACGTCCGGGAAATTTCCTGGACATCTTAAGTTACTGAAAGGGTGGTTGACGGTTGTTGTGGCGGTGGTGGTTGGTGACAACGGCGAGGGAGATGCACGCTAAGGTGCTCACGGTGATGCGGGCGAGCTCCGGATGGCGGTGTGGCCTGTCACACCACACGCCCACGGTGGTGGAGACTCGCCGCCACAGTAGAGGTCGGCAGTATGGAGTGGAAGAGAGAAGGTCTCTCTGCACAGTGGTGGGTCGGTGGTGGAGGCCTCTCCAGCTCGGCTACCTCCCTCCTCCTTTTGTAGTGGCCTGCACAAATTTGAAATCAGCCGCCCGACAAGATCCACCACATCCGCTCCCCCTTGAATGGGTTCTTCACTGCGGCAGCTGGGCATTGGAGCGGCAGCCAGCCGTTCCTGTAAGAAGAAGAACAAAGAGAATAATGTTAAAATATTAGGGCCATTTATATACAGACCCTCAACTTTTATGTTAATGAAAATAATGTACCTAATTGGTTATCTAATTAGATGAATGCCATTCTAAGCTAATTCTAAATGCACTTAAAATATGAATGCAATGCATGGATTATGTAATTAAATTAAAACTATGAATTAATCTATTTACATCCTAATTTATACTAAATAAATGTTAGAATTAACCTAATGTGTAGGCACTTAAATACTTAAATAGCCCACAACTATGGGCTAATCAGTATGCATACTTACTGGTGCACGTGTTCTCAACATAAATTCTTATTTTAAATAATGTAAGGGCGTACATGCAAAATCATCACAATATAATACCAGGTAAAATAGTGATATTGATACAGGTAACTCCATAAATATTAATTTCCTACAAGATAGAGCCTGTTCACTATATCTAATATCCCATATTCAATATCATTCATGACTAGAATTCAGCCATAAGTAATTAATCAAAAGTAAAGGGATATTCATGCAATTTGATGCAATATATTAAATTAGGAAAATAAATGAATAGTGCATTTGATAATGGCATATGTTGTAAATTTTAATGTGGCCTTCACTGTAGAAAAACAGGGGACTACTTCCCCTTGTGGTCACACAAAGAGGAGGGGATGGCGGACCCTGCAGAGCTCGGTGGAGGTTGCATGCGACGAGGGCTACGCGTGGGCAGTGACGTGCGTCGAACAGTGGCCGGCGGTCTCACTAGCGATGAGGACAACCGGTTGCAGTGGCTCACTGGAGTGTGTGGGTTGTTGCCGACCTTCAGAGGGTGTGGCCAAACTCGTGAGGGTGCGATGAGTCCGTTGGAGGCGTTGGTACAAAGCTTCGTGGCCTCAAACGTTGGCTGTGTGGGGAGGGTCCGCTTGAAGCTTTGGGTTCTTCAGATCGGTGGAGAAGGAGAAGACGAAGATGGCTGCTGGCGGCGTGCGCATGCATGCACACACGAGGAGCGTGGGTGGCTGCTGCGGGGAGGTGGATGGGTGCGCGCACGAGGGCGTGGCTACCTGTGGGCACGGCTGCCCGTGGGCGCGATGGTGCTGCGTCTGAGAGATGAGGAGCAAGGTCACGGTGGGTTAAGGTTGGGTGTTGGTTCTTGTGGAGAGAAGAAGAGAGTTAATAGGGGAGGGAGTGATGAAAGAGGAAGAGGATGATGGATGAGGCGTGGCTATGTTTGCAGGCATGCGGAGAGGGGTTGTGGAACGGCGGTGGCGTTGGGTTGTAGGTGGTTGTGGTGGAGAAGGTTCATGCAGAAAAGGAAGAGGACGAAGATGAAGAGGGGGGGTAACAGTTGGTGTGCATGTGCACCCTATCACAGTGCACACATGATTGGTAGCGTTGGGGGCATGGCAGGCGGTGGTGGTGTTCTCTGTCACTGAGCGCCACCGCATCAAGGCGAGCAGAGGATAAGCGAGGAGAGCATCGATCCACAGTGCAAGCTTCAAAACATAGGGTGCGCTAGAGTCCCCGCAAGGGGGTGGAAGAGGATGGAGAAGAAGAAGCCTTGTGAGCATCCTCTAGCTACCCTTCTTATCTGCAGTTTGTTGCTTCCGCCGAAATCCTCTCCAACAGATGGGGCAATTTGAAGAGATCGTTGTTGGCCACTGGTGGGAGTGCGAAGAGGCACGAGCGATGCGTTGAGTTGCGCATTCTGCAGGAAGGAAAAAAAACAAATTGGGTTATTTATACAATTTATCTCAAATAATGTATGAAATGCATGTTACTATAATGGAATGCATGCAAGCCCTTATTTATAAACTAATTTATTTATATATTCAAGTATACTATGTATATGCAAATGTTAATTTAATAATTAGGCATTTAAGCATTTACTTAGCCCACAATTGTGGTCTCATCAAACGCCCCCATGCCTAGTTTTTGCTGGTCCCTAGCAAAAGTGAAGAATAATAGAAGTAATCAGAAGATTTTTTCTTTCCTTATTCCAAAAAATTAGATATCCAAACTCATTTGAAGTGATAGTAGCCTAAGTAACGGATTCAAGTGAAAAGCCAACTTACATTTGAAGTTTGCACTTAACCCTTGATAAAATTCTATCGGGATAGGCGACTACTTCTCTCGGGGATAAAGCAGAAGATAACCTGTAATGTGACCCCGGCTTTTTGGCTTAGGTAGGAGATATCGAGTTGAATTGATTTGTATTTGGTGGCACACACTCATCTGGTGCTACATGTAATCTAGTACTACAGACTCTAGATCTTTAGACTATTAAACAAGTCAACTCGGAGAGAGGCTAAATAACTATGCTCTCTTGATATTCCTTTGTGCTCACTCTTTTCCTTCTTTTCTTTCTGAGATCACAAATCTCACCAGATTTAGTAGATGTACTCACTATTTGGTGACCTCACATGGCATTCACACTTCAACTAAAGTCTTAATAACTCTACAACTAAGTTAGAGTCCTCAGCCAGTATTCAGGAGATCAGAAATACTAAAAGGTAGGTATGGGGTCATATTTAGTGGATCGCGATGGGTGTTTTTGTTGCCTCAGAAATAATGTCACGAAGATAAAATTATAAACTTGGACTCTTTTCTTTTTCTTTTCTCTCTCCCTTTTCTTTTTTTTTTTAAATATAATTGTTTCTTTTTTCTTCTTTTTCTTTCTTTATAAATCAACATAACACGACGCAGACTTTTATTTATGAGACATTATTTGGGATGATGATGGTCAAGAGGATATTGTGTGGCTTATTTGGTGGAAGTGTCTACTCTCGGCACCGGGAAGAAATGGATAGGACAAGCGTATTTCTGACCTTTAATACTATTACTCTCCTTCAGCCGAGGACTCTATGAAGGATGATCGTATCCATCCACCATAGTCAACTTTATTAAGACTCAATCTCTGTGTATCTGCCTTATTTGGTGACTCTCAGGAATTCACACAATGTACGCACACAGAAAATGAGAGCGAAAACTATGCCTAACTCTGAGGTATCATCATCTAATTATCCAAAACTTAAGAGTCCTTGCACTAGACTTAGCGCACCAGTAATCTCTCTACTTTCTTCTCACAAATATGTGGTGGATCTACTAGAAGATAGTATGCCTGACTCTTTATTAACTGTCCAAGGGTTCAGTAGACTAAAAATGCTTACTGGTTTTCTTCAAAGATCCATTACCTAGTCTACGTGCCAGTGAAGTAAATGTACTAGATTCTAAACTTAAGAAATAATTTAAGAAGAAAAATCTTTAATGACACCTCCATGACAAAGATGTTTTGCTAGGGACTAACCAATTCAGCTCAAGAAAAGAATTTTTTTTCTTTTTTTATACTAATGCACCTAACCTAAATGCATGAATACTTCCTAAAATGCAAAATGCACTGTCCCATGCCTAAATTCTACAATGTCACTGTAAAATTAAAATAAGGGGAGAAAGGAAAGAAATCACCTAATGATGGTGTTATTCAAAACGCTGGGTTGCCTCCCAACAAGCGCTGCATTTTCTATCAGCAACCAACTTATAGGGAACCTGTAAGTCTGGTTCCAAACAGAAAAAGCTTGGCCCTAAAAATATGCGTAACAGCGTGGGCCTAGAAAATAGGTAGCCACAGAAGTTGGCAAGCTGATGATGCAATGCTATCCCAAATGCTCGCCAGAAGGCATGAAAGCAAATAACCTCGTAGGCTACCTAGGGAAGTCTAGGAATAACAAAAGGAATATGAAAAGGGACCTCTCAAAACAGAATAAGTGGAGGATAACAAGGATCCTCCAAAGCAGGAAGAGTTTTAAAAGATATAAACATAATTATTTCAAACCCTTGAATGGAGAGACTAAAAGTACAAGTATCAATCCACACTCGCCATTCTACCCGAGGATGTACTAGCCTGATATGTTCTCCAGAAAGAATGTAAGTGAGCAGAGACCTGAGCCAAGGATCGGTTAGGGAGTGGAAGGGTTGTTTGTGATGTTGGGCGGTAATGGTTAAGTCCAAGGAGGGCTTGGTAGGTGTCAAGTCCAATTCCAACAACGATTCAGATTGTGTTTTCTCCCTAACAATTATTACAGAAAAATTCAAGTCACCCTACCTATCATTAATGATCGGAGTCATATTTTCACCTTCCAGTATATGTGAATCAATGGTGGACTACAAATTAAATTTCTTTGATAGCAGGGTCGAAGCAACTGAATCATTATCATTAATTTCATCCCCGGATTCTTTTAGTTCACTCAAGTTTTTGTCGGGGTGTATATGTGATTCATTAGTAAAGAAAGGAGTTGCTTCAATATCGTCAATTATTTCTTAAGGAGAATCAGTCTTAATGTTTTGGAGTAAGCCTTTATCACTCAAATCTTTATTCTTCTCGGGCATAAATCCTTAATTGATGTGTATTGTCCCCGAGAATCTCCCTTAGGCTTCTCACTATTTTGTTTTTCCTCCTCCAATATCAACTCCTGGTTTTGTGGAGGATGACTCTCAAAATCGAAAGAAGGGAAGAATCTGGATTTCACCAGATTATTTATATCCTCAGGGGGCAAGTCCTCAAATAACACATAATCCTTCTGTGATTCACTCTAGATCCTAAGGTTAGGTTCCTCCATAGGGTTATCATCCTCCTCTACAATAGACTCTTTGTACCCTTGAGACCAAAATTGATCAAATTTATCCTCCATTCCCTTAGGGTCTCCTTCATTGGGCACATTTAAATCCTCAGAATGTTGGATGGTAGGTGTTGATTCCCTAAGTGGAGGGTCAAGATTAGGCTCACTAAGGGTAGAATGGGGTTCCACCAGATAGTTAATAAGGGAAGCGATAGGAACAATACAACCTTGACCCAGGTTATCAGGGGTAAGGAAAATACTGTCATTAGGGTCAAGGTTCTCAAGAGGTACCATCTTCCCTTTCTTTTGACTCCAATATGGCTCAGGTGGATAATTACTAGGATCGTTCTCCTCTAGTGGCCGTGTATCATGGGGAGAGTCTAAGTGATAGCTACTTAAAACAGAATCCCTATTGTCATTGGTTTCCTCAGAATTATTTTCATGATCATGGTCGTATGGGTAGGGATCAGAATTACTAAGAAGGGTGTAGCTAAGCTGTCTAATTTCTTTGTTCAATTGTTGACTATTCCTTAACATCTCTCCCATAGTTTCCATCATTTCCTTTTGTTGTTTTTGCATTTCTATCATAAAAGAGGAGAGGCTACTACTATCAGATTGGGGAGGATAGTCAATCTCAAGTTTTGGTTACCTAGGGGTATCGATCCAACCTCGATACGAAAAATCATGAAGGGTGAGAGGGTTGGGTGTTTGCATAGTGATAAATGCCAGTTCATCATCATTCTTATGCATTAAAACAAACCTAGCTCTTAGGATTTTACTCCACAAATGGGTTTTTTGGGCTGTATTTAGGCATAAATTAGGTTAGGCATGCATTGCAATTTTTTTATTATCTTTTTGATATGTTTTTGTGAGTGTTAGGGATGAACAGATATACAGATCCCTAAAACCCTAACACTCAAGAAGGAAAATGGTGAAGAAGAAGTTCAGACTAGCTGGAACTCAACTTGATCCAACTCACCACAGTTGGAACCTAGCTCACTTAAACTAGGGATAGCTCATCCCAGCTCCATTCAGCTAATCTCAGCTGAATGGCAGCTCAAGAGAGTTCATCTTAGCTCACCCTAGCTCAAGTCAGCTTAGATCCAGCTCAACCTAGTTGAGTCTAGATCATTTTAGCTCCCACAAGTCCACAGGGAGCTCTAGCTAGCTCAACTGAGTTTACTGGAGTTCACCCCAGCTCAGATCCAGCTACATCCAGCTCCACTCAACTCCAGCAAGCTGAAGAAGAACTCATCTCAGCTCAGGAAGCTCAAGTCCAGCTCCCAGGGATTCAGCGTAGCTCAACTCAGTTGAGCTAAGCTACCTTAGCTGCCTCAACTAGCTTGATCCTCCTCGAGAGCACCAGACCCAACTCACCTCAGCTCATTATGGTAGAAGCTATCTCACTTTAGCTTGGCTTAGCAACTAGCAAAGAACTAGCAAGCTAAGCCAGCTAGAGTAGCTCCATGCTAGCCTCTTCAGCAGCTGCCAGCTCCAGTTCCAGCTCCAAACTTCTCCTCCTCAGCTCCTCTCTTCAAACCCTAGCTCCAATACCTCCTCCTCTTCCATAGCTAGCTAAGCTAGCTTAGCTTAGCTTAGCTAGCAACCAGCTCCTTGGCCATCCACCACCTTCAATTCAACCCTAGCTAGCTCCACCAACTTAAGCCCTACCTAAGCTAGCTATCCTACTCAAGTTGGTGCCACCTCCTAGCCACCTCTTCACCCCATCATCACCACCAAAAGGCACCAATTTTGGTGCCAAAACCTAACCCTAACTACCCCCCTTTTTGGCGCCAACATCCACCCCCACATCCACCATACACCTAACCCTACAACCCATCCTAGCCATCCACCTACCCCTCCTTCTAGAACCTTTCTTGGTGCCACCTAAGACCCCCTTCTAGAAGCCATTTTGGTGCCAACATCAAGGGGTGCCACCACCCATAACCACCCCCTAGGTGTCCCTTGGGTTGGCGCCAATTGTCCTTAGCCATAGGATCCCCAACCACCTCCATCTCTCCATCTTAGCCCTCCATTCCAAGCGTCTCCTTAGCCCCCTTCCTACTCTATAAAAACCCACCACCTACCACCATTTGAGAGCATCCTCCATTAGTGCATTTTTCTACCTATACCCACCTACACCTACGGCCAAGAAGGAGTAGAGAAGAAGATTAAAGGGGCACATCACCAGCCCTTTTGGTGCCTTCTTCTCCCCTCTCTCTTCAACTTGGGCCATGCCAAGGAGGAGGACTTCTCTACTTCAAGGAGGATGGCCAGGCAAAGGAGAAGGACCTAGGGTGGACGTCCACCCTTGGAGAGAAGCTTAGGGCACGCCCCCTTTGGGCTTGCTTTGGAGGACATCACCTTGGCGGAGCATAGTAAGGAAGGAGTTGGAGGACTCTTTTCAAGCTTGGGAGCTACCAAGCTTGGAGCAAGAAGCCCTCTTCTTCACCATCTATCTAGAGGATTTGTGTTTTCTTTTATTTATTTCAATTTTCTAGTAGTAGAAGCATTCATCTACTAGGCCTTTTTGTAAAATACTTTTTCATTAATCTAGTTGCCTTCTTTGCAATTTCTTTAGTTGCATTTTTTTTATTGCCTTGTTTTTAGCATTCTTCACTCCCTCTCCCTAATTATTCTAGGCCTCCACTTGCCTAGAGTGAGCTTAGGGAGAGGCTCTACTTGCCACTTTAGAAGTAGTATATTGAGTTGAAGTGTAAGTCACTTCCCCACCACAATTTCGCATGTTGCCTTAATTTGAAAAACATAAAAATGATATATTGAAGAAAGGCCAAAAAGAAAGTTGAGATAAATATTCCAAGCAAGAGAATTAATTTTGCAAACATATTGCCTTCTTGGACGACCCTAGATACCCCACTATCTAGGTTTATAAACTTAAGAGTTGATTGGTTTTGCGTGTTACAACGACGTATTTTACAAACCACATAAAATCCTTATCACATAGTAGTAGGGATTTCAGGGTTGGAAAATCCCACTCCTAGGCTCTGCTCAAAAGTGGGAGCTATCGGGCCAGTACTCCCAGGATAAGAATATAAATGATCCCATGAATTGTCAATGTACCCATCAAATGATGGATACGCTCGGGGCATGGGATCCTGGTTAAAATGATAGGAGTAAGGATAGTCCATTTCTTTCAATTAAACAGGTTAAACCCTCTTAGGATTTAAAAGAAATCAGAAACTTCCAAGAGAGTTCTACCACTGTCAAAACAAACGCAAATACAGTGAGATCTATTTTTAGTAGATTCTAGGTCTTAGCTATTCAGTTGGTGGCCAAATAAGTTTTGCAAGAATTACGCTTCCTAGGCCAACCTTCATTGGTGCCTACAACCTACTTGCAAGAGATGGAAGTCTAGAATCGAGCCCACGCACGAGCAACTGAAGTAACTTGGTGGATAGGCTTGTTGATTTCTGACTAACTTCCCTTATGGTGCAAAGAGGAGAGGTAGAAATTTATCTAGTGACCTTATGTGTGAGGTATACAATGTCTCAGGTGTGCAATCATTCGTTTGTGTTTTGAGTTTTGAAATCTCGCAAACAAGATCCTTTTGCATATAATTTTAAGTCACAGATTTTAAGGTCCAACCTCTTAGCAGTCCCAATTTCTTAAAATGACTATTGACTTAATTAGATTCAAACACTTTAGTGGTCTTAGATTTAGGTTCAATGCAGATGCATGACAGGTAATTGATGCTCAAGAAAAAGACGTACCTTACTCTAGCTTTCTTCAATGCAGGGATGTCTGCAATGCAATTAAGATAAACTAGATGCTGCTCATCCAGTCCTAGATGATCGCCCTATTGATATGCAGCTTCTAGCAGGCAGTTTGATTTTTTTTTTTTCAATATTAAGCAATCAAACCTAATATAACTAACCAACTAACCTATATGCAATTCAAATAATACTATACTCTAAATAAAATGGGAACACACTCCCAAAAATATGCTCCCGCATACAAGAGTGATAAGAAATAAAGAAACACTGGGAACACGTTCCCAAAAATGCCTAACAAGGGTCCAAAAATAGAAATAAAGTTCTAATGTCTATCTAAACTAAATCTAAACTAAGATCTAATGACTAAATCAGAAAAAGGCTCCTCTGTATGCCTACGTGCATGGGATCAAGCACCCACAAGCACCCGTTGCTAGCCTCTAGGTGGCATCAAGGTCCACCAAAAAGATCGTCTCCGTCATATGTGCCTGCCGTGTTCATTTCCTCCAAATAGATGTACCTCACACAAGAAAAAGAAATGGATCAATGATTTAGAAAAGCTTCAGAAATAGCATAAAAATAATATAAAATTCTCAAAAAAATTAATAGGCGTGTTTCCTCCCCGGCAACGATGCCATTTTAAAGAGCGATCTTTGTTTTCATTGAAAACTTTAACATAAAATGTCATGTCATTATAGTTCGTTGCATGGTAGAAAATCACTTTTCAAATGTATTTAATAATTCAAAACTAACCACGAAGAGTTAGGCCGTCTCCACAAGGAGGAATTAGCCTATTTAGACTAGTAAGTAGTGTCTCGTTTACTCGGGAAACTCAACGCATATGCATACTAACTGGTGCACGTGTTCTCAACATAAATTATTGATTTAAATAATGTAACGGTGTACATGCAAAATCACCACAATATAATACCAGGTAAAATAGTGATATTAATACAGGTAACTCCGTAAATATTAATTTCCTACAAGATAGAGCATGTTCACTATATCTAATATCCCATATTCAATATCATTCATGAGTAGAATTCAGCCATAAGCAATTAATCAAAAGTAGAGGGATATTCATGCAATTTGATGTAATATATTAAATTAGGAAAATAAATGAATAGTGTATTCGACAATGGCATATGTTGTAAACATTAATGTGGCCTTCACTGTAGCAAAACAAGGGACTACTTCCCCTTGTGGTCACACAAAGAGGAGGGGATGGCGGACCGTGCAGAGCTTGGTGGAGGTTGCATGCGACGAGGGCTACACTTGGGCGGTGACGGTGCATCGAACAGTGGTCGACGGTCTCGCTAGCGACGAGGACAACCAGCGGCGGCGGCGGTGGGTCGCCGGTGTGTGCAGGCTGTAGCTGACCTTCAGAGGGTGTGGCCAAACTCATGGGGGTGCTGTGAGTCCATTGGAGGCACTGGTACAAAGCTTTGTGGCCTCAAATGTTGGCTGTGTGGGGAGGGTTAGCTTGGAGCTTTAGGTTCTTCCGATCGATGGAGAAGGATAAGATGAATATGGCTACTGGCGGTGCACACATGCATGCGCACGCGAGGAGCGTGGGTGGCTGCTGCGTGGAGGTGGATGGGTGTGCACACGAGGGTATGGCTGCCTGTGGGAGCGGTGGTGCTGCGTCTGAGAGATGAGGAGCGAGGTCACGGTGGGTTAAGGTTGGGTGTTGGTTCTTGTGGAGAGAAGAAGAGAGTTAACAGGGGAGGGAGTGGTGGAAGAGGAAGAGGATGATGGATGAGGCGTGGCTATGGTTGCAGGCATGCAGAGAGGGGCTATGGAACGGTGGTGGCGTTGGGTTGTAGGTGGTGGTGATGGAGAAGGTTCACGTAGAAAAGGAAGAGGAAGAAGAAGATGAAGAGGGAGGGGTGGCGGCTGGTGTGTGTGTGCACCATGTCACAGTGCACACATGATTGTTGATAAGATGGTTTTCGCTTTCGAATAATGTGATTAAGATGATTTGTCGTTTTAGTAACAAAGTGGTGGAAAACCGCTTAACAAAATAATTACAATAAAAATTAACCACTCACAGAAGAGCGGGTCGTGTCCACAAGGAGGTAATGATGCAATAAAATCACAAATATTTTTCTCGTATTCGTTCAATCAAGTGCGAAATCCCGAGTCAAATCTAACATGAAATGCAATGAAAAGAAGATATACCATAACTCAAAAATGTAAGGGTATATGTGCAATTTTTTCTCACTAAAATATTCAATAAATATGTGATGAATCTATGTAATTTTCAATTGACATGCATTAGAGAAAATTTGTGCACATTTTAATCCAAAACTAATGTTAAAACATGTGAATAACAAAAGCCACACAATTATGAGAAAGCATAAGTATGAAGTCACAATTTTACCATAATAAAATAATCATAGATTAAAATTCATTTCGTGGCAATGCCATTCAAATGTAAATATTAATTAACCCAAAAACAGAGGATTTCGTTCCCTTGTGCGTGCACGAAGAGGAGGCGATGGTAGCTCGTGGGAAGCTCAGAGAAGGATAAGCACTACGAGAGCTTTCCGATGGTGGTGGTGGCGCTCCGAACGGTTGTCGGTGGTCGCCGGCTGAAGTGGAAGAGGCCGCCGATGGTGAGGCTCTCCGACCAGCCGTCGGGTGGTCGATTGGTGCGGCTGGAAGCGTGGTTGTGCTCGGGGAGTCGAGGCAAGTCTGATGGAGTTCCCGATGCGAAGTTTCGAGGCCGGATTTGATGGCTGCGTTTGTGGGTGATTTGGGTACTTTCGTCAACAGAGAAGAAGTAGGAGGAGGAGCCAGCTGGAGTGAATCACGCTATGCGTGCGCTGCTGGTGGCGAGGCCAGGTGCTGCTGCTAGGCGCGCGGGTGCGTGAGTGCTCTGCAGGCCGCTTGGGCGTGCGAGCGCTTTGCTGCGGGCGGCGTGCACACACAACAGTAGCGAGCGCGAGAGGTGCTGGAGGCGCGCTACTTGTGTGCTGCGTGCGACGGGGGTGAGAGCGCACGCGCGTGTAGGCTGGTGCAGGTGGGAGGCACTGAGGAACGCGCACGGGCGTGAAGGCGCGTGGAGGTTCTGGTGAAGGCGCATAGGTTGCTAGCGTGCAGGCGAGGTGGTGCAGGTGCTGGTGCGTGGGTTGGAGCTGCTGGTGAAGGCGAAGGCACGGGCGTGTGTTGGCTGAGTTGAGGGCGCGGTGGGATGGATGAAGGTGAAGGCGCAGTGGGCTAGATGGCGCATGCACTGAAGGTGGGTGTGTTGGAGGTTGGCGTGAGTTGCTTGCTGAGGTGAAGAGTTGCAGAGACTCTTTGGCGGTGTGGGCTGTCACCCCACACGCCCACAGTGGTGAGTCGTTCTACAGCGATGAGGCCGGTGGTATGGAATGGAAGAGGAGCAAGGTCCTCTAAGCATAGTGAGGGACAAAGGGTAGTGGCCTTTTCTCAACGGCAACTCTTCCTTTTCCTTTTGTAGCCATGGCCACACTGATTTGAAATTCAAAATGCCATAGTATGAATGTGATGCGTAGGAGGAGGATGCATTGCAGGAGGAGTTACCTGTGCAAAGGAAAAAGAATAAAATAATAAAATAATTAGGGTTATTTATACATAACTCCTTAACTTCTATGTTAATTAAAATAGTGCACCTAATTAATTAACTAATTAAATGTATGCAAACCTAGGTTAATTCTAAATGCATGAATTATGTACTTAAGCTAAAAATATGAATAAATTTATTTACATCTTAATGTATGCTATCTAAATGTTAAAATTAATTTAATGTCTAGACATTTAGATACTTAAATAGCCCATGAATATGGGCTAATCAATTGGCAGCGTTGGGGGCACGGCAGGCAGTGGTGGTGCTCTCTGTCACTGAGCACCACCACATCAAGGCAAGCAGAGGATAGGCGGGGAGAGCGTCAATCCACAGTGCAAGCTTCAAAACACAGGGTGTGCTAGAGTCCCCGCAGGGGGGTGGAAGAGGATGGAGAAGGAGTCCCCGCCAAGGGAGAAGAAGATGCCTCGTGAGCGTCCTCTAGCCGCTCTTCTTATCTGCAATTTGTTGCTTCCGCCGAAATCCTCTCCAACAGATGGGGCAGTTTGAAGAGATCGTTGTTGGCTGCTGGTGGGAGCGCAAAGAGGTGTGCGCGATGCATTGAGGAGTTGCGCATTCTGCGGGAAGGAAAAACAACAAATTGGGTTATTTATACAATTTATCTCAAATAATGTATGAAATGCATGTTACTATAACGTAATGTATAAATATGCATGCATGCCCTTATGTATAAACTAATTTATTTATATATTCAACTATGCTATGTATATGCAAATATTAATTTAATAATTAGGCATTTAAGCATTTACTTAGCCCACAATTGTGGTCTCATCACTAATAATAGTGTCAGACGTCTTATAGTGAAAAATCACAAGTCCAAACTTCTTGTCTAGATGTCCAATCAAAGTTAGGGAAGAATTAAGGTTCTGTCTGCAAAAATTGGACGTCCAGACCAAGTGTCTGGATGTCTTAAATTGCTGTAGATGTGGGTTTTAGGTGCGTGGGTTGTGGCTAAGGGTTTTGGACGTCCTGTAACTCATCTGGACATCCAGATAGAGGATGGAAATAGGGTTTTAGGGATTCCTAGGGTATAGTGACCTAATCTAAGGGTGGCTAAGGCTTGGGGAAGCTTCTAGGTTGTCCTAGGGCTAAAATGGACCTAAGTTCTTCGTAGTTTACTGCTTTATTCTTACTTAACAGAAAAGCATACCTCAACCCCTTACATTATTATCTACTACATCTTATTCTTGGTCTTCTGCTCCAGGTCTGCTGCAACTCTAGCTTCAGGTCCAGCTTCAAATCCAGTCTCAGATCCAGCTCCTGATCTTCTTATTTCCTGCAATTTATATAATGCACCTAATTAGTATATTATAGCATTACTCGATGCATAGCTATAGGAGGAATAGTAAAGATGCAAATAATGCTTATGTATGCATGAACTACCCTAACTTTTGCTATGTCCTAGCCTGATTCTGTACAATTAAGACCTATGATTGCTTCACAATCAATTGAACACGGGGAGGTGAACGTTTGGTTTTATGAAATCCACGTTTCTCTTTATTTCTTTTATCATTTTTATCTTTTCTAATTTTTTTGGTATTTTTATCGGGCAAGAGATTAGGTCGATGAAAACTTTATGTACTTGCAAAAGTATAAGAGGGAGAGGGAGAGAGAGAGAGCGAAACAATCATCTATGTATCAAGAATTGTTTGCTACAACTACGAAAGTGGAAAATCTCCACTACGAAAGTGTAAAAAGATAGAAAGAGGTGAGAGAAATCCCCCTTGACGGTCACCTGGAGGACGACCCTCTCTGACGTCACCTAGAGGAAGGTGGTGAGGAGCGGGACGAAGCAGGACGTAGCTGGAGGACAGAGGGCAGGGCAGGATGGCATCACAGCGAGGATCTTCTTCCCAAGGGGCAATGAGAGGACAGCCACAGGATGCTCCACGAATGGGGATGAGGGGAGGAAAAACTATTTGATTTTCTACTCTAGAGGAGCATCCCGAGCTTGGGACAAGCTCTCTCTAGAGCCTTGGAGGTGGTGAGAGGAAGAAAGGAAGAGATGAAGAAAAATGGGAGGGATAGGGGTCCTTTTATAGTGGAGGTGATCGCACGTGTTTCACGAGTTTGAAATCGAGGTTACGAGTAACCCATCGTCATTGTTGCAAAACGCATGGTCAAATAAAATTTATACCAAAACTCGAAAAGTGAGTCCCGGGTCGAACACAGGGAGGCAAACGTTTGGTTTCATGAAATCCGCGTTTCTCTTTAATTTGTTTTTTGTCATTTTTATCTTTTCTAATTTTTTTTTGAAATTTTTTAGGAAGCAAGAGATCATATCGACAAATGCTTATCTAGCTAATCTACTTGCAAATATAAAAGAGAGAGAGAAAGAGAGAGAGAGAAACAATCATCTATTTATCTCATGAATGTTTTCTACAATTATGAAAGCAGGAAAACTACACTACAAAAGTGAAAAAGATAGAAAGAGGTGAGAGAAATCCCCCTCGACAGTTGCTCGAAGGATGACTCGCTCTGACGTCTCCCGGATAAAGGTGGTGAGGAGCGAGACGAAGGAGGATGGAGCTGGAGGACGGAGGATGGGGCAAGACGACATCACGGTGAGGATCTTCTTCCCGAAGGGCGGTAAGAGGATGACCATGGGATGCTCCACGAATGGGGATGAGGGGAGGGAAAACTATTTGGTTTTACTCTAAAGGAGCATCCCAGGCTTGGGACAAGCTCTCTCTAGAGCCTTGGAGGTGGTAAGGTGAGGAAAGGAAGAGATAAAGAAAAATGGGAGGGGTAAGGGTCCTTTTATAGTGGAGGAAAGAATCAAATTCATATACAGGACATTTAGTGATGGTCATAAATATTGCTGAAGATCTTCCACAAATGTCATTAAAGACAGCCCATGCACCCACCCGCCGCTGCGCTGGCGCGCGCTTCGCGTGCCTGCATGCGCTGCCGCTGCACGTACATGCCTCCGTGCGCACGCACGCACCTGCGCTGCTGTGCGCATGTGGTGGCGTGTGCATGTGCATGGGGGCCTGGGTTGCGCCACGTGGTGCAATCTGGGTCGTCCATCTTCTTTCCTTTGTAGGAGATTCTACAAAGGTCAGATTGAGTCGATTTTCGCGCCGTGGGGCTGCCATCGTTGACCCGAATCCATTCGTGCAGTCGGATTTGTCGTTTGATGCTCCGGATTGTGTCACCTAGTCCCTCGACCGTTGATCTTCCATGGATTTCATATGGTGCTACGAGACTCCGATCGAGGCGATTTCAGAGGCGTTGGACTCCAATCGTCGTCTTGATCAGATCCGTATGGTCGGATCGTCAATTCAAGGCTCCAAAATAAATATCCTTCTCTCAATTAACCTAAATTATATATAAATACTCTAACTGTAGAATGATGAATGCTATGCAATATTTATAACATGAAATGCAAATCTAAGCCTAGGAACTTGCATGAAGAGGTATTTTAGCCTAAATAGATGTGTCTACATCAGGAGGGAAGAATCAAATTCGTATACAAGACATTTACTGATGATCATGAACGCCGTTGAAGATCCACCTCAAATGTCCTCAAAGACAGCCTACGCGCCCACCCACCGCTGCGTTGGCATGCGCCTCTACGCACGCACCTGCGTGTGTGTATCCGCGCTGTTGTGCGCATGCGGTGGCGCATGCATGCGCATGGGCAGCCTGGGTTGCGCCAGGTGGCGTGATCTAGGCCATCCATCTTCTTTCTGTTGTACGGGCTGGTACAGAGGTCAGATTGAGTCGATTTTCACACTGTTGGGCTACGATCGTCAACCCGAATCCATCCATGCAATCAGATTTGTCATTTGAAGCTCTGAATTATATCACCTAGTCCCTTGGCCGTTGATCTTCTTCGAACTATATATGGTGCTACAAAACTCCGATCAAGACGATTTCAGAGGCATTGGACTCCGATCATCATCCTAATCAGATCCGTATGGTCGAATCGTCAATTCGAGGCTCCAAAATAAATCTCCTTCTCTCCTGACCACAAAAAGGACATAATTAACCTAAAATATATACTACTCTAAATGCAAAATGATGCATGTTTGCAATGTTTATAATATGGAATGCAAATCTATGCCTAGGAACATGCATAAATAGGCATTTTAGCCTAAATGGATGTGTCTGCATTAGGGCTCTGATTTCTAGTTAGAAGGATTGGATTGCAATGCTTGAGTGTGAGAGATAGGATTTGAATCTAGTGTTTGTGGTGTTTCTTTTTCTTCTTCCTGAATGGGGTTAGGAGAGTCAATTTGCATAGGTTGAGAGTGGGTTTCATCAATTTGATTTGAAGGCCCTGAATCAATGGTGGTTTTCCCACTCCTCAATGTACCTGCATATGTAGTTTGGTTGTCACTAGGAGGAAGTGGGGGACCTGTTGTTGATGGAAACTGAGTTGGTGCTGAGGTATCGAGTTAATAGGAGGCTAATTAGTGTGGTTCTAATGTTGGTGTCCACCCAGGTGTTGGTTCCTTTGATTAACAAAGTTTGGTGTGGGCTGGGATGGTGAATGTCTTGCAGATCTTTGAGTCGGAATAACCCCAACCTGATCATTGAGTTGTTAATAACACGGGTGATTTCTGTAGTTTTTCTTTGCATCTCCTACAGGGTTTTCATCATCTGGGCATTGGTGTCTTCTTGAGATGGCCCATATTGATAAGTTTGATTTGAACCATAGCCTCCAAATAGGTTTTATTGTTGGTGAGGAACCAGATTGGTCCAGGAGTGAGTTGGATAATTCCTCCAATTGGAGGAATTTTTAAATTGCTCCTGGAAGTTGGAGACATTTTGTGTGGTGTGATGATTTGGATAAGTATAATTCCCCGTTGAACTATATAAAGCCTCGGAATAATGATTATACTCAGCACGGGCAGTATATAGGTTATACAAATTCTCTCTTTGGGGTGTTAGAAGGGTGAAATGTGGAACTCGTGGAGCTTGGGTAGGTTTGGCAAGACTCCCTTGGTTGGCTAGGTTTGCTACATCCCTATTCAACTGCTGTTGATTAGCTTGTAGCTGAGCCATTATGGAGTAGAAATTAGGTGGGGGGGCTTGATTAACTAGCTTCTGGGTGGATAATTGAGGGAAGGAAAAATTAGCATGCAGGTTAGAAGACCTATTTTGATTTTCCATTTTTAAAGAAGAGGAAGAATGCGTGAGAAAGTCTTTTTGAGGAGGCAAAAATCAAGTGGTACCTCCAAGTGTGAAGTTTTGGACCGCCGCTTGTGCAAAATGGAAGAAACGATGAGGAGAGGAGGGAGAGATGAGAGAAGCGTGCAATCAAGCAATACAAAATTCTAGACCTAACCTAAATGTGACTCCCTAAAAATTAACCTATGACTTGATCTACATATGAGATAAGAAATCAATAGTCTGAATAAGGGGAGGTTTGGGCCCAAGCATGTTCCAAGAAAATCACTAGGGGCTTGTGTAAATCTGGTCCTGGTCGTTTGACACGGCCCCTCAGCCTGGCACCAGATATAGATGAAAGAATTGATACCAACTAAAGATAACTTAAGACCTAGGTAGCAAGCCTAAGTTTGATGAAACATTAGGGGTCAAATTACTACCGATTTTAATTAAGTCTAGAAGGCTAAAGTGCACAAGGAATGTGATGGGCATTTGTTGGGGTAACGCCTGATTATTTGTTTTTTTATATGCGTGCAAATTGGGTGGGAAGTGTTTCCCAAGCCAAATCAAAGGAGGTTTGCAAAACAAGTAATTTTAGTTGAAGTGTTTTAGGTTTTTGATTAAGATTTAATGTCTTTTAGGATTCTCTCTTCTTAAGGATTCAAAACAAGGTTTCGAAATTCCACAAATAATAACAATCAAGTTATAGTTGGAGGAGTTCAACTCCTTTAGAGTTTGATGTGACTAAGAATTTAAAACCCTAAAGTTGAAAAATCCTATGCATGCAACTCCTAAATGAATGTCTTTTTAAAAATCTTTTGAGGTGGTGGTCCAAACAAGGCAAACAATGCCATCACCTGATAGAAAATTAAACGAGGAATGTAAAAATAAATTTTTTGAGATTTTAGAAAATTATTTAATATTTTGTTGGAATTTTTCTTCTTACTGGTGTCAAGAGTCAGAATTGATAGATTCAGGGAATTGATTCTGTAGTAACTTCAAATGGCCTCAAAAATTTTTGGGAGTTTTATATGATGTAGAAAATTTCTTAAGGTTTCTAGAAATATAAAGTTTTCCCAATTTTGATGAGTAGACAAATTTATAAAATTCACAGATAGTAAGAAAATAGTAATAAAACAAGGTCTGATTTCTGTTCAATTCGTGAATTTTTCATTTTTCTATTTAGCACAATTTCTTGAAACTTGGACTCAAGGTTCTTGACTTAAAGGGCCTTCCCTAGATGAAATTTGGTGATTTTAAGAAGCTCCTATGTGCCCAAAACTGATTTTTGAAAATCAAGACAGAAGTCTGGATTTTCAAAAATTAGACACCAACAAGGTGAAGGTGTTGGAAAAGTGAAGCAAACAAGCAACAAGATGAATTTTAGGGTTCCACCACCCTCAATTTTTCTTATTTTTTATTTTATGGATAATTTAAAGTTTTTCTAAGAGATTTTATTTTAGTTTTTGCTGAGAAAAGGCCTAGGGTACCAACCTGAAGTACGTGGGAAGAAAAGAAACTTGAAGCTTCCACTCCAAGTGCTACAAATCCCAATCCTGCTCCTGATTCGCACCTAAAATTAAAACAATCAAAATTTCATGAAGATCAAGAAAGCAAGAGAGAGATAATGATGTGATTAATCCGTGCCTCCCCGACAACGATGAAAAAAAGTGATGCAAAAAATATGCAGTTTGTTAATTATACGAAATAGTGTCGTTGAGATGCGTAAATCCGCAATCAACTCTTAAATTTATAATACCTTGATAGTAGAGTATCTAGGGTCATCCAAGGAGGCCAATTTGTTAATCACATGAATGGTTCTCTCTCTCAGGTCTCAAATCCACACTTTCTTTTTGCGATTTTTGATTTTGTTGTTTTTATATTTTTCACAAACAATTGGGTTTAAGGCAATGGAATGCAAAGACTTAATTATACTATAACTAACCCTAGGTGACAAGAACGGAGTCCTCTCTTCTAAGCTCACCCTAGGCAAGTGCGTCTAGGGTAATTAGAAGAGGAGAGTGTTGATGAGCCCATATTTGTGGGCTAATTAGTTACATAAGTGCCTAGGCATTAGATCAATATTAGCAAATACTTAGCATACATTAAGAAATAAATAATTTAGTTTATATATAATTGCTTGTATGCATTACATTCATATATAAATTATTTAACATGTGTGCATTAGCCTTTAGGTTGCATTATATGCATGTATTAGAATTAACATATTATGTGAGGGTTTGAAGATAAATAAGTCATAATTTCCTTTATTCTTTTATTAATTTTTCTTCTTCAACGACTTCTATAGCTGTGCGCAACGCATGAAGTGATGACCGCTGATGTAGACACAATTGTTGAGGGTAAAATAACTATTCATGCATGTTCCTAGCCTTAGATTTGCATTTCATCTTATGAATATTGCATAGCATGCATCATTCTGCATTTAGAGTAGTTGTATATAATTTAGGTTAATTGCATCTTTTTTGTGGTCAGGAGAGAATGATATTTATTTTGAAGCCTTGGATTGACGATCCGATTGTACGGATCTAAACAAGACGACGATTGAAGTCCAACGCCTCCGAAATCGCCTCGATCGGAGTCCCGTAGCACTATATGCAGTCCGAGGAAGATCAACGACCAAGGGACTATGTGACATAATTCAGAGCTTCAAATGACAAATCCGACTGCGTGAATTGGATTTGAGCCGACGATCGTAGCCAAACAGTGCAAAAATCGACTCAATCCGACCTCTGTAGCAGCCCCTACAATGAAAAGATGGATGGCCCAGATCACGCCACGTGGCGCAACCTAGGCCTCCCATGCGCACGCACGTGCCACCGCACGCGCACAGTAGCGCGGGCTCATGTGCACGGACATCGACAGCGCACACAAGTGCGTAGCGTGCGGAACGCGCACCAGCGCAATAGCAGCATGGGTGCATGGTTGTCTTCAGCGACATTTTCGGTGGATCTTCAGCAACGTTTATGACCGTCACTAAATGTCATGTATACAAATTTGATTCTTTCCTCCACTATAAAAGGACCTTACCCCTCCCATTTTTCTTCATCTCTTCCTTTCTTCCTCTCACCACCTCCAAGGCTCTAGAGAAAGCATGTCCTAAGCTTAGGATGCTGCTCTAGAGTGGAAAATCAAATAGTTTTCCCTCCCCTCATCCCCATTCGTGGAGCATCCCATGGCTGTCCTCTCACCACCTTTCGAGAAGAAGATCCTCGCTGCAACGCCATCCTGCCCTGCCCTCCATCCTCCGACTCCGTGTCCATTTGTCTCGCTCCTCACCACCTTCCTCCAGGCGACGTCAGAGCGAGTCATCCTCCGAGCAACCATCAAGGGGGATTTCTCTCACCTCTCTCTACCTTTTTACGATTTCGTAGTGTAGATTTCCCGCTTTTGTAGTGTAACAAACATTCGTTTATAAATAGATGATTGTTTCTCTCTCTCTTTCTCCCTCTCTCTCTTATATTGTTGCAAGTAGATTAGCTAGAATTCATCGACCTGATCTCTTGCTTGCTAAAAACTAAAAAAATTAGAAAAGATAAAAAATGACAAAAAGAAATAAAAGAGAAACGCGGATTTTCAAAACCAAATGTTTGCCTCCCCGTGTTTGACCTGGGACTCACTTTTCGAGTTTTGGCTATAAATTTTAATTGATAGACGTGTTTTGCAAGCTACAACGACGAATCCTCCGAACCCTAATTCTAATTCACGAAGCGCACCTGCGATCATTTTGGCACCGTTGCCGGGGAGGCAACGGGATTTACTTTATTATTTTCTGCGCTTCTTTGCATTTACATAGCATTAACCACACTTATCTCTGATCTATTGTCTTGCAGGTACCCTAGCATAGAGATCCAAGTGCGGTAGACCGGAGTAAAGTGCGGGTAGAGTGCTTTGTAAGTGTCCCCCACTTCCCCACCCACTAGTTCATTTCACCACACTAATAACTCAAACCCAAATCGACTTAGGTGCTTTTTATAAACCCTAGGATAGATTTAGTTTTTTGTTTTCCACCTCAACTCATCTCACCCCCGCATATATAAAAAACAAAAAAAAAATACTCTTCACTTGTGGGATTTTCTGAAAGCTACACACTTAACACCCCCAACTTCTCACCCTAAGGTGCACAATCACATCAATTCTACCACTTAATCAGGATCTGACCTGTGGACCTGGTACACTTAACACACAAATAAGTGAGTAGAAATATGAATAGGTCAAACATTTCTGTGTGCCTTAACTAAGTGGTGCAATAGGCCAATTGATTGAGCTGTTTGGGCCGCACCACTCAATTTAAAAGTGATTCATCAAGTAGCTTGCCACTTAGGGTTGATTCTTAGGGCTGAACCAGGCACTCCACATTATTTTTGATATTTAAAGGAACATATCATCACCCGTGTTTTCAAAACTTGGAGTGTTCTACTAAACCTTGATTGAACCAGCCTAAAGATTAAACCCTAAAAGTTACTAAACAAGGTTGAACCCTAAAAGACACATCATCAAATAACCTTATTTGAAAACCCTGGTTGTGCACGCACACACATTTTAACTAATCATTAAGGGCACAACCCATCTAAAGGGCCCAGCACATTCCAAGAGCACAATCATCCCAAGCCTAACTAAAACTGAGTAGACGTTAACCTTAAGGATTGATTCGCTCTTCGAGTCTCAGATTGAGATTTTTTTCGATTAATCTGCTTCTGCCGGTCCATCTGATGTCTAGCTAGGGGAGTAGCGTCAAACGACCGTGGTTGGGGGTACACTAGGAACCAGAGGCACAAGCTAAAGGAAGAACCTTCTCCCCAGTCCCTCTTAACTGGTTGGATTGACAGGATAAAAGTAGACCAAATCGTTTATAATCTCAAAATGGGTCTTGGGAGTCAATAGGTCTTTAGGCTACCCACATAAGGACAGGTTTGGTTGATTGTACTGCAGGGCACCTTTCTCTCTTCTGTTTTCCCTCCTACTCCACAATGTATTGTAACGACCCGATTCCCGAGTCCCTACGAGACACGAGAACCGGACCGACTCGACTAATCCCAAGACCTAGTCGTCCAACGAGGAAGTAACCAAAAGAGCAGTAAAATAAATCACATTCAACATGAAATATAACTAGCAGTAACAAAATACAGCAGTAAGAAAAGGAACTACTACAGCATGTACCACCACAACAGTAGAACAACATTTATAACATAACAAGAACTGCGAGTAAAGAAAAGTACGGGGAGTAACAAAAACTACTCACTACAGTGGAACAAAGAGGTCACAAAACGTCCTCTACAGCCGCTGACCCTGGCTGCTCAACACCTGGTCCTGAAAAGTAACAAGTGTAACCGGTCAGTGAAACGCTGAGTAGAGTGGCAGCTAAAACTAAAGAAGTAGTAAAGTGTACAGTAGCTGTTTTATTTTCTTTCTTCCTTTACTTACGCCTTTCTATTGTTTCACAATTTATCTATTTCTCAGATCCTTCACTTGATCTCGAATGTTCCTCGTGGGAACGATCTTGATTGCAGCCTTTTCCGAACAGTAGAAGTAACACGTGGTGCTCTCCTGGCCGGGAGAGTCCCCCGTGGTGATCCTACTCTCAGTCTACCACCCCAAGGTCACTGACAGACGTAACGGTGACTACGGCACGCGCGGTAAACGCACGGGTAGCTACCCCGTACTGGCACGCGGTCAGTCGTTTCTGTTAACGGGTGCACCTCAAAGCACAGCACGGAACCAATATAGGGCAGAGCCCTCTCAGTAACAGGGGTCCAACCCCTTCACAGTAACCAAATAGGGGCCTTGCCCCTCCACAGTGCGCGCACCCTCGCCTGACTACCCTGGTTTGCCCAGTGGGCCTAACAAGTCGGTGTAGGTGAGCTAGCAGAACCTCGGGGCCCGTGGGGTAGCTAGTACTCGCTCTACACTAGTAGCTCTCCTCGGTACTGTGTACACGAGAGCCAAAAAGTCGGTACAAAGTGGCCAGACCTAACCCCGGGTCCCTGCGGTAGCTGGCTCCGCTCTGCACTAAGCAGGTAACAGGTGCTTCCCCTGGCACTATGTACCCAAGAGACAACGCACCTCCACATCTTTCTTTCTTAGTTCCATTTCATTCTCTTTCCAGGAGTTCTACTCCTAATTCCCCGTAGGGTTCCAGCTCTTTTAACTCAGCACATTCAGGTTTCACCTTTCCAGTTTCACGTTCATACAACCCATATTCTCAATCATGTTCATTTAATCATAACAGGCAGCTGTTAAACCAATTTACAGGCAGCTATTATTTCCTTTCCACATTTTCCAAGACTACAATATGTATATTCATTTCGCTAGTTTTCCAGTCCTAGGATTCATGCCATACCCTAGGATCTATCATTCAATCTAGTTTTCCAGCCCTAGGATTCATGCAATACCTTGGGATCTATCATTCAATCTAATTTCTCATTCCTAGGATTCATTTAACGCCCTAGGTTCTATTAATTGTTCCATAATTGTAACAATTTATGTTAATAATTTCTAGAGCCACTCTACCAGCTACAACAGAAGTACTAGGGGCGTGGTCGGAAATCTCGCGCGCCTCCGCAACCCCCGAGACTGCAATGGAACGGGGTCCTAACATAAGGATCAAACACAAGGAGTTCCTCAGAATAGTATATAATTACTGTAAACGGGTAGAGGATTTTATTCCGAAAAGAACGCAACTCGAAACGCGGAAAACAGACTCCGAACGGGCCATAAATGGGTTGAAAATGACGAAACAGTCCAAAATCAGGCGTCTGGAGCATCTTCCCGACGTCTTAAAATGTGGATCAAAGGATACCTTTATTCTGCGTAGTCTTTCAGACGTCCAGAAGCCTACGGGGGTGTCTAGCCTAGTTCCCAGACGTCCGATGGTCACCCCAGACGTCTGGAAGTCCTTCCAGTTGTCTGGCACTGCGGCCAGACGCTGATTCGCGTTGGATGCGAATCTCAGCGCCTGCACGTACCCACTCATCGTTCTCAGTACAATGGTCGCAGAAAAGGACGAAGGACAAAAAATAACTTACTTGCCAGACGTCTGGACAGTCCACCAGACGTCTTCACCGTCGTCTGGTTGGAAGCCCAGACGTCTGATTCTGGAAAAACTTCCAGAATCAGAGCTCGACGCGCTCTCCGCCCGTGACGCACGGCCACGCCGCGCCTCGTCTGCCTGCTGCTCGAGCTGCAGCAGCCCTCCCGCGTCACTCCGCGCCCGCTGCTCCCCCGCCGGCCGGCTCCAGCTGCCCCGGCAAGCTCGAGCCCTCACGGCCGAGCGTCTCCTTCCTCGTGCGACACCTCCTCCCGCAACTCGCCGCGGCTGCCGCTGCCGCCGCTCGCTCACGCTCGCACTCCGGCTGGAAGAAGAAGAAGAAGCGAGCAGAGGAGATGAGAGTGAGGGAGAGGGCGAGGGCCCTTTTAAAGCAGCGCGGGGAGAGAGAGAGAGGGGGGCAGCGCTGCGCCTACGGAGGAGAGAGGGGAAAAGAGGCGTCGCAGCTCTGCGTTCGCAGGCGAGCAGACAAAATCACGCGTGCCGCAGAAATCGAATCCCAGACGTCTGGAAGGGGTTCCAAACGTCTGGTCAGACGTCTGGGCCACCTCCCAGACGTCTTAAAAGACGTCTTAAAGTCGCGTTCGTAACAATATAACAAACTCAAAGGAAGTTTCATCCCCGAAACATGCACTAACTAGGGTGCGGGAAAAGACGTCATATATAAAAACATAACAAACTCAAAGAGGACCGAAGCCGGTCCGAAAGATGTACCCGCGAAGAGCTCCGGGTACCACTCCTGCATTGCCGCCTCAGGCTCCCAGGTAGCCTCCTCGTACCGCTGGCTCCTCCACAGAACCTTCACCAGGGGTACTTGCTTTCATCTAAAACTGCGGAAAGCTCGATCAAGAATCTACACTGGTCGCTCGGGGTAGGTCAGGTCGTCGCCCACCTCGACGCTCTCGTGACTCAGTACGTGACTGGGATCGACTTCGTACTTCCTGAGGTTGGACACGTGGAACACGTCGTGCACACCAGAAAGCTGAGGGGGGAGGGCAAGTCTGTAAGCAACGGGTCCAACCCACTCCAAGACCTCAAAGGGCCCCACGAACCTCGGCGCGAGCTTCCCTCTCACCCCAAACTGCTGCAGGCCCTTCATGGGCGAAACACGAAGAAAGACGTGGTCCCCAACCTCGAACTGCACCTCTCTGTGTTTTCGATCCGCATAGCTCTTCTATCTGCTCCTGACAGTGCGGAGTCGCCTGTGGATCTGCTCAACTACCTCCTGACTCTACCGGATCAACCTGGGGCCAACCTCCCACTTGGTCCCACCTCAACCCAACTCAAGGGTGCCGTACACCTCCGTCCGTACAGAGCCTCGTAGGGAGCATGCCGATGCTCGAGTGATAGCTGTTGTTGTATGAAAACTCTGCCAGGGGCAGGTGCTCCTCCCAAGAGCCCCTCCAGTCCAGTACACAGGCACGCAAAAGGTCCTCAAGTGTCTGTATCGTGCGCTCCGACTGTCCGTCCGTCTGGGGGTGGTAAGCTGTACTAAACCTCAACCGTGTCCCCAGGGCCTGCTGAAACTCAGCCCAAAATTGGGACGTAAAGCGGGTATCCCAGTCGGATACGATTTCCCACGGAACTCCGTGTAGTCGTACCACGTCGCGGATATACCTCTCTGCCAACTGTGTTGGTCCCAAAGTGACTCGGATCGGCAAGAATCATGCCGTCTTCGTTAGCCTATCCACAATTACCCAGACTGCGTCATGTCCTCGCTGGGTAACAGGTAAACCCACCACCAAGTCCATGGTGATGCTCTCCCACTTCCACTCTGGCACTGGAAGTGGATGTAGCGGCCCTGCAGGCCTCTGATGCTCGGATTTCACCTGCTGACATACTAAGCATTGCTGCACGAATTCACCCACATCCCGCTTCATCCCCCTCCACCAAAACTCGCATCTCAAGTCGTGGTACATCTTCGTGTTTCCGGGATGTATGGTGAATCTGGAACCGTGTGCCTCAGTCAGGAGCTCTCTCAACAGCTCCTCGTCCCTGGGAACACACAACCGTCCCCTCAGGCGTAGCACCTGGTCTGTGAAAGGGAAGTCCCCTGGGTCTCCTGACAGTACTCTATCACACAAGAACTGTAAGTACGGATCGGCCATCTGTCCTGTGATGATGCGGTCTATCAGCTCTGGCCCAGTCTACCATGTCACAGTCACTACCCCACAGTGCCCCCGTAACTCCAGGGGTCGCCAACTGCCCACCTCCTCCAAGAGGCTCCAACTCTGTAACTGTAACCTGGCCAAGTGTGCGGGCGCCTTTCGGCTCAAGGCATCAACCACCACATTGGCCTTGCCCGGGTGATAAGAAATGCTGCAGTCGTAGTCCTTCAGGAGCTCCAACCAACATCTCTGTCTCATGTTGAGCTCCTTCTGATCAAAAAGGTATCTGAGGCTCTTGTGATCTGTGAAAATCTCGAAGGTCTCACCGTACAAGTAGTGCCTCCAGGTCTTCAACGCGAAGACGACAGCTACCAACTCCAGGTCATGGGTAGGGTAGGTATGCTCATGGGGCTTCAGTTGCCGCGAAGCGTAAGCGACAACGTGACCCCTCTGCATGAGCACACCTCCTAACCCCTGTAAGGAGGCGTCCGTGTATACAACGAACCCGCCACTACTGTCAGGGATGGTGAGCACGGGAGCCGAGGTCAACTTCTCCTTCAGCTCCTGAAAACACTCCTCACAGGCGTCTGTCCAATTGAAGGGCACGTCCTTCCGGGTCAACTGTGTCATGGGACGTGCAATTTGTGAAAAACCTCTAATGAATTGTCTGTAGTAGCCTGCCAGTCCCAGGAAACTACGAATCTCAGTGACTGAATGCGGTCTCTCCCACCTGAGCACTGCCTCGACCTTGGCTGGGTCCACCGCCAAGCCGTCTCCAGAGATCACATGACCTAAGAAGGTCACCTCCCTCAACCAGAACTCGCACTTGCTGTATTTGGCGTATAGCCTACGCCATCTCAGCGTGTCCAGAACCATCCGCAAGTGCTGTCCGTGCTGCGTCCGATCTCGAGAATAGATGAGTACATCATCAATGAATACCACCACGAACTAGTCCAAGTACGGTCTAAACACCCGATTCATCTGGTCCATGAAAGTAGTGGGGGCATTGGTCAGCCCAAACGGCATGACCAAAAACTCGTAGTGTCCGTACCGAGTGCAGAAAGCTGTCTTGGAGACGTCTGCCTCCCTGATCCTCAACTGGTGGTATCCAGACCTCAGGTCGATCTTGGAGAACACCGTGGCACCCCGCAATTGGTCAAACAAGTCGTCGATCCTTTGCAACGGATATCTCTTCTTGATGGTGACCCTATTCAGCTGTCGGTAGTCCACACAAAGGCGTAGGGTACCATCTTTCTTCTTCACAAATAGTACCGGGGCTCCCCAGGGAGACGCACTGGGCCTCACGAAACCCTTCTCCAAAAGGTCCTGCAACTGAGACTTGAGCTCTCGTAGCTCAAGCGGTGCCATCCTGTATGGCGCAGTGGAGATGGGGCTGGTCCCAGGTACTAGTGAGATCTCAAACTCGATCTCACGCTCGGGCAGCAGTCCTGGTAACTCGTCTGGAAACACGTCAGGGTACTCTCTGACCACCGGGATAATCTGGAAGTCTGCCACAGGGCTGGGCTCTGCCACCACACAAGCTAGGAAGCCCTCACACC
This sequence comes from Thalassia testudinum, assembly GCA_037157565.1. Classification (NCBI taxonomy): domain Eukaryota; kingdom Viridiplantae; phylum Streptophyta; class Magnoliopsida; order Alismatales; family Hydrocharitaceae; genus Thalassia; species Thalassia testudinum. The sequence continues at coordinate 93,669,775 of JAZHRO010000039.1, forward strand.
CCTGGCTCAAAAGTCTCGCCGCCCGAAGTGTCGAAATGCACCTGAAGCCTCTGTCCACTGGCTATCTGTGAAACTCGAAAGAAGGCAACTCCGGCATGGAGAAGATAATCTTCCTCTCAAAATAGTCTACCAAGGCGTGGTAAGCGGATAGCCAGTCCATCCCCAGAATTACGCCAAAGTCCTCCATCTGTATCATAATCAGGTCAGCTGGCAGGCTATGTCCCCCGACGCTGACCTCGCAATCCGTGTACACCTCCTCAGCTACAAACAGCTGACCACTCGGACCTCTGATTACGAACGGATTCTCTAACAGCGTATAGTCCTGGCCCAAATTAACAGCGAAACTGGCTGCGACAAACGAGTGCGTAGCGCCGGAATCGAAAAGTGTGTAAACGAGTCTACCAAAAACTGAAACCATACCTGCCACCACCGAGCCCGAAGCTCTGGCATCCCTGTGTGTCAGGGCATTGACACGCCCCTCAGCTCTAGGTGCGGACGAAGCAGCCACACTCTGCGTCGGACAGGCAGGTGCTGGCCGGTACCGTCCTCGTGACTGCTGTCCTCCTCCTCGTGCCTGGGAACCGCGGCCTCCTGCGTGCCCTCCAGTGCTCTGCGCAAGAAGTATCTGCTGACATCCTGCCCTCGACGGGCAGTCCCTCCTAATGTGGCCCGGCTGGCCACACTAGTAACAGAGGGGAACCCGACTCCCGTCCTCAGTGGGTCCCTGCTGTCGGCTGGGCGGGGGTCCGGTGCTGGCGACTGGCTTCTGTCGAGGCCCCCTGATGAGAGCCTCATCATGAGCCATAACTAGCTCATTTTGACCCAATAAAGAAGATAAAAGCTCCTACATAACCTAGAAGAAGGCCTAACTGAAGGAACAAGTGCCCTGAGAAGAAAACATGAAATAAAGGTTAAAACTGCAATTTTACCATTGCAGTACGTAAACAGGATTTCTCAGAGGCAAAACATAGGTCAAATGGTCTAAATGAGATAAAAAGTGGGTTGAGTCAATCAGAAATGGGTTCATGTGCAATCTAAGACCTAAATGACACTTGGTAACCCTAAAACAGACCCTCTTAAATTAACAAGGTTCCGGTCAGAACAAAAAGCAAGTAAACCCTCTATAAATCATGTAAAAACATACTCTAGGGTTTAGAACACTTAATTTGGCCTTTGGAACCTAGTTTGACCTAGATTAGGATCCTAGCTCTTCAATTAACCTAATTTGGGTTTTTACGCAAAATGTCCAGTCAAACGAGGTCAAACCAAAAATCCAACTTCACCATTAGATTCCTTAGGTCCAAATTAGGTTTGTACCAAAATTTGGACCTAAGGAGGGGTCATCTTGACCTACTTTGCAATTTAGTACACCCAAATCACAAATTGGTCCCTATCTTTTGAATACCGTTGCAGAGAACCCCCTAGGTTCTTCGCCTCCTTTGCAAATCGGTCCTGCCGCCATTGCTAGGGCAGAACCGAGCTCCGGCGAGGTTCGGAGAGGGATTGCTCTCTAATCCCTCAGAGATCCCCTCCCAGAAATGGAAGGAGGATTCTCTGAGGAATTCCCTTCCTTATAAAGTCAATTACAATCGCTGGTGTGAACCCAATCTCTCATGCGAACGCACGGGAGATTTGGGTATCCTAACTCCTTTCCATCTCCGGCGACCAACTTCAGGCAATTACGTGCCCTTCACGCCCTGCACACCCAGTCCAGCGCCTATATAAGAACCCACAACTCCGGCCGAAGAGGCCAAGCTTGATTTTGACGGAGATCCCTTCCAAATTCCTCCCTCTCCCATCTCCGGCCAAACGACCCACAAGCTCCGGCGACCTCCTTCCCTCCTTCTCGTCGCTCTGCTGCCATACCAGCAGCAGAGTCCTCTCCGCCGCTATCTCCCGCGTCGCGCTGTACCCCGCGCACGCACTTCTGACCTCGTCTTCGTCGCCGCTTCCTCCCTCAGGGTCTTTCTTCCCCGACGACGGCAGTTACGAGCCGTCTTCTCCGCCGCCTCCCTTCCCTCCAGACAACCCCAGATACGTTCTCCATCCTCTCCTCTCTCTTTTCCCCCAACTATTTTACTTGATTACCCCTCGACAGTACCTAACCGCCTTCATCTTCCTCGCCTCCGACCGCACTCCGGCGAGCCGCCCACACCACTCCGCCACTCCACACGGCTCGCCAACCACCTCGTGAGCTCCGCCTCACCACCAGGAACTCGCTCCACCCAACAACTGCCACTCCAGACCTCCATAACCACCCCCCGAACAACCCACCATCTCCGGCCACAGGTTGACCTAGGCGCGCACGCCTAGGCCGACCGACAACCTGCAGCATCACCCACCGCCTTCGCCGTGCTGCGGTGAAGGTTTCCAGCTATTCTGATTGGGCCAATAGGCCGTTCTTTGGAATCTCAGGTGAACGCCCCGGCCTCCATTAACAGCCGAAGCAGCAGGAATCTTGGAGCAGTAGCAGGCGTCAGGCTTCCCAGGCGGCAGGTGCAGCTGGCTCTCGCAAGTGTCGCGAAGTGACTGAGTTCAGCAGGGAGCACCAGCAGGGCCTTCAGCGTGGGCAATTGCACACGAGAGTCTGCGGGCGCGCGCAAAGGAAGGGCGGAACGTTTAGTCCCACCTCGTGGACTCTCAAGGCACAAGTATGGTATAAAGAGCTTTTGTGATATAGCTTTACTGCCTCGAAAGCACAGGGGTGAGGTCCCTCACTGACCCCACCCGCCTCGTCCGCGGCCTGACCACGCGGACTTGGCGGATCCGACCCGACCTAGACCTACGCACTCCTCGTGCATCACACCACCTTCAGGTGCGCCTGGTCCCGGGTACGATCCAACCCGATTAATGCTTGTGGCTCTGGGAGAGCGGCTCTGAGTGAATTGCTTGAGAGAGAGAGACGTGCGGGTAGCGGGAGAAGGGTTAGGTTTTGCTCCTGTTCGCAGGAAAAGGACTTGGCCGCTGCAGAAGAAGGAAAAGCAAGCCAAAGAAGAAGACAGAAGAAGAAGAAAGAAGCCTTTGCTGGAGAAGGAAAACAGAAAGATTAGAAGTCCTCGCAGAGAAGAAGAGGAAGGACAAGGGCAGATTGCAAAGAGATCGGAACGGCAAAGCAGAAAGGAGAAGAAGGAAGAAAGGAAGAAAGATCACATTTAAGACGTCTGATACATAAATCAGACGTCTAATTCTACTTTTTCTAAAAACTCTTTGAATCAATTATATTTGCATGTAACAGTTGTATTCTTGGGTTTTCCAAAGTACTGAGATTGCTCCCTGTGTTCGACCTCGGATACTCTGGTTTTCGAGTAATAAAAATCTTTATTTGTTTTGAACGCTTTCGCAGCTATACTACAACACGATATTATCTTTTAACAAATCGCACAAAAGCGTGACGAACATTTTGGCGCCGTTGCCGGGGAGCAACGGGCACTTTTAAAACTTTTGAGTACAACTTTTCTATCTAATATCCGACTTGACTTCTCTCTTTTGCTGTGTTCATTCAGGGAAAGCAAAACAAAAAGGAAAGAATAGCAACTGCACAACAGACTCTCCAAGGAACAGGTAATCTCCATAAGTCCTCTCTCTTAACCCGCTCACAATCTAAAAAAGGGAGGGAAATCAACTTAGGGCTACCTGTCTCATATTTAGTAACTCATTAAGTTGCCTGATTTTCATTTCAACATATTTTTATCTGTTCATCCAACTAAGGCAACTAGGGCTAAAACTTTCTTGATTGAGCCCTAGGTGCTAATTTCTACGGCAACTAAATTGGACCCACTAGAGCCAAGTTAGGGATTGCAAAGCTAGGGTTTTTAGAGACACATCTTCTCTAAAACAAAGAAACAAACTTTCCAAAAAGAGGTGTGCCTAAACCGTGTTTGAAAAGATTTATACAAGAGGAACCCTAAGCAAATCAGGCTGATAATCCATTTGAACCATAAAAGGAAGGACCTAAAAGCTCTCAAAGGAACAAGAGGTGAAGTTGATCCCTCGGGTCAACCAACCTTAATATTAGGTCACTTTTGCACTCAAAATACTTAAAAGTTCAAGTGGAACATTAAGCACCTTGATCTTAAAATAAAAAAAAGGTAGACTTAAGAGGTCAAGATCCCCATTCTGGTTTACCTGGAACCGCAGTGACAAGAGAGGTCGGGTGGGGGAAACCCTGTAACCCGTGGGGACGCTCTACCATGTAGGGGTCTTTGCGGGACTCTCCCTCTCTGGCTGCCCAGGTATTTCTCAGGTGGACGATCTTCTGATCCAGGGGTCCATCTGCCCCAAACCTCTATAGTCACCCAACAATTCTTGGGTGTCTTGATTGGGTCCAGCACCTTCTAATCTCATCACATCTTTCGGTGCATGTTCGGTAGGAGGTCCTTAAGACCACCTTTAAGACCTCCCTTAGAAATTCATTCTCGTCGAGGCCAAGCCTCGACGCCCTTGTTTGTGCAGCAACCACGCCACATAAATCTTTCATCTGACTCAGACCCTGATTCCCCTTCTTCTCCCATCATGGCACAACCCATTGAAGAGGAGAATAACCTTGAACACCAACTTCAACGCTTGAACGATCTCTTTCAGAACTTTGTAAACCCACCGCAGCGACCTATGATGCGAGATCACTATAATCCTGCTGCGGTGGCAATCGAACCCCGAGTACGAATCCCAATTGGAGGACCCGATTCTGATCTGAAGCCCAATATGATTCATGCCATACCAAAGTTCCATGGGCTTAACTCGGAGGATCCATTCCAACACATTAAACAACTCAAGCATTTAGCCCAGACCTTCGGGTCAGATGTACAAAACCGGGATATCCTACTCATGAAAATGTTTTCGTTCTCCCTCTTGGACAAGGCTGCACACTGGTATCAGACTCAGACCCACCCGATCAACACTTGGGAGGAATTACAGTCCGAATTTCCGCAGCGACCTATGATGCGAGATCACTATAATCCTGCTGCGGTGGCAATCGAACCTCGAGTACGAATCCCAATTGGAGGACCCGATTCTGATCTGAAGCCCAATATGATTCATGCCATACCGAAGTTCCATGGGCTTAACTCGAAGGATCCATTCCAACACATTAAACAACTTAAGCATTTAGCCCAGACCTTCGGGTAAGATGTACAAAACCGGGATATCCTACTCATGAAAATGTTTTCGTTCTCCCTCTTGGACAAGGCTGCACACTGGTATCAGACTCAGACCCACCCGATCAACACTTGGGAGGAATTACAGTCTGAATTTTTGAAAAAATTCTTCCCTGTTGGCCGGACAAATGCCTTGCGCCACCAGATCACTCATTTCACTCAACAACCGGGAGAACCTCTTCATGAAGCTTGGGATCGATTCCTAGATCTCATGCGAAAGTGCCCCCATCACGGAGTTCCTAAGTGGGAACAAGTCCAGTCTTTTTACCAGGGACTCCGTGAGGATATTCGTCTATTCGTCAATGCAACATGTGGAGGAAACGTCATGGGCCAACACGAGGACACGGTATGGGAGATTCTCGAAAACATGTGCGAGAACTCCATAAACAATGACTCCTTGGGCTTATTCGACAGGACGAATGCCCGCGCATCGACGAATCTAAGAGGGACACATGAGACGCAGGACCTGTCCACTTCTGTCGACCTGGAACTGATGGCCAGTCGGTTGGACAAGGTCTCTATCATAGAAAAGAAGGTGGACGAGCTAACTCGACATTTGCAGCAAGCCACCTCTGCACAAAATTCTTTTACACGACCTCCTCTAGCAAGGGAAACAGTGCAAAACATCTATCACCAACCTGCCAAGGGGATGGACCCATATCCACCTCCGTCTACCTCTCAGACCGGAGTGACCTCTGATCCCTTCTATTCGAGTTGGGGGAACTCTGAACCCTCGTATTCTGACTTTCCTGAGGTTCCTCAGAACTGCGAGGACCTCAACGCCATCCAGAATGACCCATACTCCAATACCTACAACCCTGGATGGCGAAATCATCCTAACTTTTAGTGGGCAGGAAATTCTCAAAAACCACCATATCAACCCCGCCCACAAGCTCCTCGTCCATATCAGCTGCCTCAGCCTCGGCCCAATCCCACCTACCAATCCGGGCAAAATCAGGATCAACTGACTCTTATCCTTCAAACACTGGCTGACATTCAAAAGACGAATGCGGCAATGCAAAAACAGCACAAGGACGAGATCACAGAGGTTCGCAACCAACTGGCCCAGATGGCAAATTCCCGCCAACCTGGCACCCTTCCTTCGCAACCTCTGCCCAACCCAAATAACGTGCCGACCCAGAGGCGCGTTATGAATCCAAATCCAGGCCACGCACATTTGATTTATCAGGCCCCTGCTACTCCATCACCAGACGGGATGGAGGCGTCAACATCTTATGCAGGATTGCAGCAGCAGCCACCCCTCCTACCTAACCCAAACCAAAGTCAGGCCGGATTAAACTCTGTAACAACACGCAGTGGTAAAACAACACAAGACCCACACTATCCGAACCACTCCAAGCCTGATAATCGCCAAGACCCTAGGGTAGTCACCCAAGATACTACTGTCCCAGATCAAGAACCTGGACCTATCCTAGAGGAACCAGCTAGGATCCCATTTCCTGAGGCCTTGACCAAAGGAAAAAGGACAACCAAACCTGTGGCTCCTGAGGAGGATCTGATCAAGCTCTTTGAACAGGTCCAGATAAACATCCCGTTGATGGATGCAATCCGCCACATACCGGCTTACGCAAGGTTCTTGAAAGACATATGTACACCTAAATGTAAGTCGCGAACCAAGGATGGGAACCCAATTATACTATCAAAGCAAGCCAGCTCTGTCATCTTGAGCAAACTCCCACCTAAGGCTAAAGACCCAGGAACTCCCTTGATTTCTTGTAAAATTGGTGAAACCCAACTTGATAGAGCCCTACTAGACCTAGGTGCCTCCATAAATTTAATACCTACATCCCTCCTTGACCACCTTGAAGAATCTGAACTTAAACCCACCGAGGTGACATTGCAGTTAGCCGATCGATCCATCAAGTCACCCAAAGGAATACTCGAGGATGTCATTGTTAGGGTACGAGATTTTTATTTTCCAGTGGACTTCATAGTACTAGACATGGATGCACCTAAGAACCCAAGGGACACACCAATCATATTAGGGAGACCCTTTTTGGCCACTGCTAGGGCCAATATAAACTGCGAAGAGGGCCAGATAGAATTAAAATTTGGGAATCAAAATCTGAAGATAGACATTTTCAAGGCCCATCAAGGGATTAATTGTGGGGTGATAGAGGAAATTTGTGATGTTGAAGCCGTGGTTGATGAACTGCATATAGAGGACAACCTGATTATTCCTGATCAACCACTAGAGGAGCAAAAACCGCTAACAGAGGAGTGCGGACATGATCTAGACACACCTATGACTCCTACCATTGCTCCCGATACAAACCCCGAACCACCCGCTGCTGCTGACAATCCTGTCACGGAACTCAAGCCCCTTCCTGAACATCTAAAATACGTCTTTTTGGATTCAAATCAGACGTTTCCTGTGATTATCAATTCTCGACTCACACCTGACCAGGAACTCCATTTGGTTTCTGTTCTCCAGCAACATCGTAGAGCCATTGGATGGACTCTAGATGATTTGACTGGTATAAGCCCTTCATACTGCACACATCGAATCTACACGGAAGAAGGCTCACGACCTTCAAGAGAAATGCAAAGACGCCTAAACCCTAACCTACAGGAGGTCGTGAAAAAGGAGATCATTAAGTGGTTAGATGCAGGGATCATCTACCCGATCTCCGACAGTCGTTGGGTGAGTCCAACACAAGTGGTACCTAAGAAGGCAGGACTTACCATCATCACGACTGAAACCGGGGAAGTCATTCCTACCCGAATAGCTAATTCGTGGAGAGTCTGCATTGATTACAGAAGACTAAATTCCTCCACGAAGAAGGATCATTTCCCACTACCATTTATTGATCAGATCCTCGAGAAACTAGCGGGAAATAAATTCTTCTGCTTTCTTGACGGGTACTCCGGTTACAATCAGGTGGCAATCCATCCAGAGGACCAAGAAAAGACCACATTCACCTGCCCCTTCGGGACGTACGCGTTCCGAAGGATGCCGTTCGGTCTCTGCAATGCACCTGCGACTTTTCAGCGGTGCATGCTTGCCATATTCTCAAATATGGTAGGTGATTATCTGGAAGTCTTCATGGATGACTTTTCAGTTTTTGGACAATCATTTGATGATTGCCTCCAACACTTGGTCCATATACTCAGGCGGTGCATTGAGGTGAATTTGGTTCTTTCCTGGGAAAAGAGCCATTTCATGGTGCCTGAGGGAATTGTCCTGGGACATTTAATCTCAGAGAAAGGCATCCAAGTGGATCGAGCTAAGGTTAACCTGATTTCCAAGCTCCCTATGCCTAGCTCGATTAAGGACATCCGATCTTTTTTGGGGCACGTCGGTTTCTACCGTCGATTCATCCCTGATTTCTCCAAGATCGCACGCCCCCTGACCAATCTTCTCTCCAAGGATGTGCCTTTCGAAATTTCCAAGGAATGCACTCAAGCATTTGAGATCCTACGTGACCGAGTCACCCAGGCCCCAATCCTACAGTCCCCTGATTGGTCTCAACCCTTTGAGATCATGTGCGATGCATCTGACTTTGCTGTAGGAGCAGTTTTGGGGCAGAAAATTGACGGGATACCTGTGGTCATTTACTACGCCAGCAAAACACTGGATGAGGCTCAGCGTAACTATACGGTTACTGAGAAAGAGCTGCTGGCCATAGTATTTGCCCTGGAAAAATTCAGATCATACCTTCTGGGTTCCCGTATTATCGTATACTCGGATCACACAGCTGTAAGGCATCTCCTTGCCAAGAAGGATGCGAAACCTCGACTAATCCGTTGGATCTTGCTATTGCAAGAATTTGACCTCGAGATTCGCGACAAGGCGGGAAAGCACAATGTGGTAGCTGATCACTTGTCCCGCCTTCCTTCTGAAATTATTGATCCTTCCGGACCTATTACAGAACATTTCCCTGATGAGCACCTCCTGACTATCAGTACAAGTCTTCCATGGTTCGCCGATATTGTTAATTACCTAGCATCACATCAGATTCCGCCCGATTGGTCGAAGGCCAAAAAAGACAAATTGCGTTCCGATGCCAAGTATTACCTATGGGAAGACCCGTATCTTTTCCGCATTGGTGCTGATCAGATAATCCGACGGTGCGTCACGGAAGTGGAAATCAAAGACATACTCTCATTCTGCCATGACCAGGCATGCGGTGGACATTTTTCTGGACATAAAACCGCATCGAAAGTCCTCCAGTGTGGCTTTTACTGGCCCACAATTTTCAAGGATGCATACGATCACTGTAAGGTATGTTCCCGTTGCCAGACTCTGGGCAACATGAGCCATAGAGACATGATGCCTCTACAGCCGATCTTGGTATGCGAAATTTTCGATATTTGGGGGATTGATTTCATGGGACCCTTTCCGAACTCGGATGGCTTCGAATACATCTCACTCGCAGTTGACTATGTGTCCAAGTGGATAGAAGCCATTCCGACCCGAACCAACAATCATAAAGTCGTTATAAAATTCCTCCATCAAAACATTTTCTCAAGGTTCGGGATTCCGCGTGCTATAATTTCCGACGGAGGGACCCATTTTACGAACGCTCAGTTCAGGTCACTGATGACCAAATACGGGGTGTCACACCGAATCTCTACTCCTTACCACCCCCAAACTAATGGTCTAGCTGAGCTATCTAACCGAGAGATCAAGAAGATCCTTCAGGTTACTGTTCGACCTGATAGAAAAGATTGGTCTTCTCGGCTTCCGGAAGCATTGTGGGCCTATAGGACCGCCCACAAGACCCAATTAGGAATGTCTCCCTTCAGACTAGTGTACGGGAAGGCATGTCACCTCCCCGTCGAATTGGAGCATAAAGCCTATTGGGCAGTACGGACCTGTAATCTCGACCTTTCTAAGGCTGGAACCCACAGAAGATTTCAAATGAGCGAGATCGATGAATTACGCCACGATACGTATGAGAACTCGCGAATTTACAAGGAACGGGTTAAAGCTTTTCACGACAAACACATTTCTAGAAAGGTCTTTCATCCTGGTCAAAAAGTTTTACTCTTTGATGCTCGACTCAAACTATTCCCAGGAAAGCTAAGATCCAAGTGGGTCGGACCCTACCTAGTCCGCCAAATCTTCAGAAATGGAGCTATTGAAATCAGCCCACTCAGCCACGATTCTGAACCCTTTGTCGTGAACGGGCAGAGACTCAAGCCGTTCATTGACATGACCGATATAGATTTGACTGAGTCATCCTTTACCCTCCATTCCTCTTGAGCTCATTGCGCCCAGCCGATGGCGTAAAACTCAGCGCTTAACGGGAGGCAACCCATCATTCTTTGAAAACCTGAAATCATTTCTGACATCTCTATGCGGAACTCATATTGCACTTTAGGGTTCATCCATTAGAACAGCCGACTTCACCTCAGGTATACCTACCCGAGATTAGAAATCGTTCGCAACAAGTCGCTTCGACCCATTCACTCACCACACACCTGTCCTAATACATGAACTAAGCTGAATTCGAACCCACCTAATTTACAATGGGGACATTGCAAATCTTAGGCATGGGGGGGTATGAAAGTGCAAAATGTCAGAAAATTCATATCAAGAAAGGGTTTCACATAAAAAAAAAAAAAAGAAGACTTGATAGAGGGGAGGAACAATTCAAGGTCATACAAATGAGAGGAGGAAAAGAAGAAAAAATGACAAAAAGGAGCACAAAACGAAAATGAAAAGAAATAGTCATTAGTAAAAGATTAAGGGATTAACTGAAGTTCTAGACCGAATCAAGAAAAAGAAAAGAAAAGTGCCACGGAGATATAACAAGAGATTAGCGGGAACGCTGGTCTTAGGCTTTTTGGGCTAGTACCTTTAGCTTAAAAATTCACGTATCCATTAAAATCTGGATAATCCTCAAGAGGTTGAGGAAAATGCGAAGCTTGAGTATTAGGTCTAAGGCTTAGGAAGTATTCGGCCTCGTTAACTGACCTCCGGTTTGCAGGATTCGGTAACCTAAGCACCCAAATTCACACACAGTCTGGTTCAGTGCGCATAAAACATCCAAAACACGCAAGAGCGTTTAATATTCTGAAAAAGTCACCTAGATTAGGAGCGGTCAATCAACACAAATTGATTTGGACGAGTTCCCAGCGCGGAGAGGCGGGAAATTCCCTCGAAGATGCGTAACAACATATCGTCTCCTCGGTGCTTGTCTCTTGGGATATTTAAATATCCTACCGGGGGCATGTAAGCACTCTGCTGGTTCAGATACCATGGGCGGCATTATCACGAAATGTCGATCGCCAGGGTCTGAATTCGGCCACGGAACGCCATGGGCGGGATTATCTCGAAATCTCGAAAGCCAGGGACCCTTGAGGATTGATGATGGGGACGAGGAATCCGATACAGACCGTGTTGAGAAGCTAATCCGAAGCTAGAAATAAAAAGAAAAGAGAGAGAAAAGCTCTCCAAACAAATAAATCCTCTATCTCTCTCTTACAAAAAAACGCACTGCAAACTGAGCTTAGGCTAAAAATATCTCAAGCACGGGTGCTTTAACCGCGGAGTCCAACAAACCTTAGGTTAGTTTCTGTGGGCCGTAGAAACCTTTGCAGAAGACTGAGGCTAAAGCGGAACAGGGCCGGATTTTGGTTGGTACTTGAGTACCTCTAGGCCTATTGTCGGCATTCCCACCTAATCACAAAAGAAACGGAGAAGCACTTATCATTGTTGACAGACACTCAGGGTCTAGAATGGAAGTTAAAACTTTGAAATTTTGCTAAGGGACTAGCAAAAGCTAGGCATGGGGGTATGATGAGAGCCTCATCATGAGCCATAACTAGCTCATTTTGACCCAATAAAGAAGATAAAAGCTCCTACATAACCTAGAAGAAGGCCTAACTGAAGGAACAAGTGCCCTGAGAAGAAAACATGAAATAAAGGTTAAAACTGCAATTTTACCATTGCAGTACGTAAACAGGATTTCTCAGAGGCAAAACATAGGTCAAATGGTCTAAATGAGATAAAAAGTGGGTTGAGTCAATCAGAAATGGGTTCATGTGCAATCTAAGACCTAAATGACACTTGGTAACCCTAAAACAGACCCTCTTAAATTAACAAGGTTCCGGTCAGAACAAAAAGCAAGTAAACCCTCTATAAATCATGTAAAAACATACTCTAGGGTTTAGAACACTTAATTTGGCCTTTGGAACCTAGTTTGACCTAGATTAGGATCCTAGCTCTTCAATTAACCTAATTTGGGTTTTTACGCAAAATGTCCAGTCAAACGAGGTCAAACCAAAAATCCAACTTCACCATTAGATTCCTTAGGTCCAAATTAGGTTTGTACCAAAATTTGGACCTAAGGAGGGGTCATCTTGACCTACTTTGCAATTTAGTACACCCAAATCACAAATTGGTCCCTATCTTTTGAATACCGTTGCAGAGAACCCCCTAGGTTCTTCGCCTCCTTTGCAAATCGGTCCTGCCGCCATTGCTAGGGCAGAACCGAGCTCCGGCGAGGTTCGGAGAGGGATTGCTCTCTAATCCCTCAGAGATCCCCTCCCAGAAATGGAAGGAGGATTCTCTGAGGAATTCCCTTCCTTATAAAGTCAATTACAATCGCTGGTGTGAACCCAATCTCTCATGCGAACGCACGGGAGATTTGGGTATCCTAACTCCTTTCCATCTCCGGCGACCAACTTCAGGCAATTACGTGCCCTTCACGCCCTGCACACCCAGTCCAGCGCCTATATAAGAACCCACAACTCCGGCCGAAGAGGCCAAGCTTGATTTTGACGGAGATCCCTTCCAAATTCCTCCCTCTCCCATCTCCGGCCAAACGACCCACAAGCTCCGGCGACCTCCTTCCCTCCTTCTCGTCGCTCTGCTGCCATACCAGCAGCAGAGTCCTCTCCGCCGCTATCTCCCGCGTCGCGCTGTACCCCGCGCACGCACTTCTGACCTCGTCTTCATCGCCGCTTCCTCCCTCAGGGTCTTTCTTCCCCGACGACGGCAGTTACGAGCCGTCTTCTCCGCCGCCTCCCTTCCCTCCAGACAACCCCAGATACGTTCTCCATCCTCTCCTCTCTCTTTTCCCCCAACTATTTTACTTGATTACCCCTCGACAGTACCTAACCGCCTTCATCTTCCTCGCCTCCGACCGCACTCCGGCGAGCCGCCCACACCACTCCGCCACTCCACACGGCTCGCCAACCACCTCGTGAGCTCCGCCTCACCACCAGGAACTCGCTCCACCCCACAACTGCCACTCCAGACCTCCATAACCACCCCCCGAACAACCCACCATCTCCGGCCACAGGTTGACCTAGGCGCGCACGCCTAGGCCGACCGACAACCTGCAGCATCACCCACCGCCTTCGCCGTGCTGCGGCGAAGGTTTCCAGCTATTCTGATTGGGCCAATAGGCCGTTCTGTGGAATCTCAGGTGAACGACCCGGCCGCCATTAACAGCCGAAGCAGCAGGAAGCTTGGAGCAGCAGCAGGCGTCAGGCTTCCCAGGCGGCAGGTGCAGCTGGCTCTCGCAAGTGTCGCGAAGTGACTGAGTTCAGCAGGGAGCACCAGCAGGGCCTTCAGCGTGGGCAATTGCACACGAGAGTCTGCGGGCGTGCGCAAAGGAAGGGCGGAACGTTTAGTCCCACCTCGTGGACTCTCAAGGCACAGGTATGGTATAAAGAGCTTTTGTGATATAGCTTTACTGCCTCGAAAGCACAGGGGTGAGGTCCCTCACTGACCCCACCCGCCTTGTCCGCGGCATGACCACGTGGACTTGGCGGATCCGACCCGACCTAGACCTACGCACTCCTCGCGCATCACACCACCTTCAGGTGCGCCTGGTCCCGGGTACGATCCGACCCGATTAATGCTTGTGGCTCTGGGAGAGCGGCTCTGAGTGAATTGCTTGAGAGAGAGAGACGTGCGGGTAGCGGGAGAAGGGTTAGGTTTTGCTCCTGTTCGCAGGAAAAGGACTTGGCCGCTGCAGAAGAAGGAAAAGCAAGACAAAGAAGAAGACAGAAGAAGAAGAAAGAAGCCTTCGCAGGAGAAGGAAAACAGAAAGATTAGAAGTCCTCGCAGAGAAGAAGAAGAAGGACAAGGGCAGATTGAAAGAGATCGGAACGGCAAAGCAGAAGGAAAGATACAGAAGCAGAAAGGAGAAGAAGGACAAGGGCAGATTGAAAGAGATCGGAACGGCAAAGCAGAAGGAAAGATACAGAAGCAGAAAGGAGAAGAAGGAAGAAAGGAAGAAAGATCACATTTAAGACGTCTGATACATAAATCAGACGTCTAATTCTACTTTTTCTAAAAACTCTTTGAATCAATTATATTTGCATGTAACAGTTGTATTCTTGGGTTTTCCAAAGTACTGAGATTGCTCCCTGTGTTCGACCTCGGATACTCCGGTTTTCGAGTAATAAAAATCTTTATTTGTTTTGAACGCTTTCGCGGCTATACTACAACACGATATTATCTTTTAACAAACCGCACAAAAGCGTGACGAGCACCCCCCAAAGGCCACGGATGGCCCTGCAAAACCTAACGGCTCTCCCGCGGACGCCACGTGCCTCCTCTCTCGCCGGTCTTGTGAAAAGTCTGGCTGAAAGGGCCTCTTCCGCCCGCCGTCAGTGTCTCGCGCGGACGGGTTGGTCTCCTCGTAAGTCATGGCTGCCTCCACCACCCTCGAAAACGTAGGCAGCTTCAGGGGTTTGACATACCCCCGAATCGCAGGCCGGAGCCCCTCGGTGAACCTCCAAAGGTGCTCCTCCTCAGTAGCTACCATTGTCGCAGCAAAGCGGGACAGCTCCAGGAAACGCGTGCGATATGCGCTTGACGTGCCTTCGTGCGTGTGTGTTAAGAGGTGTCGTTATAGTTGCACTTGATACGTCGGTTTTAAACGAAGTAAATGGAGGTGAGTCCGAGTGTCGATCTCAGGGAGGCGTGGAAATCGGATTTTGTTTACCACTTGTTGTCACGAAAAAGGCAGAGTTTTGCTTGCGAAAGAGACGATTTTGAAAAGCGAGAGATAGAGAGAGTTTAGGGTTAGAAAGCTCTTGGTTTTGATCATGCACTTTAAACAGAAATTAAAATGGAAACTAAATGGAAAATAATTTCATTAAACATGCATTCATAGTTCATGGTTTACAACATTAAATACATGCTTCAACAAAAGTAAATGAAAGCTTAAAAGAGAGAGAGAGAGGTAGAGAGAGAGTGGAGAGCGACGAGGCAGCCACGGCGGTGGAGGAGGCTCCGTCGGCGGCTCGTCGTCTCCGGCGATTACAAGAGTGCCAAAAACTAGCTAGGAGAGGAGTGGAGTAGTTGCAAGTGGGAGAGGATGCCTTGAATGGTGGTAGAAGGGGGTTTAAATAGAGTTAAGCGCTTCCTAAAAGAAGAATGTGCTTTAGCGACATCCAGAACATCGCTAAAATCGCTTCCAGATACGTCGGTGAAGCCCTCCTGCCGCCGGTCAGCTGCCCGCCCCTCTCTCTCTCCAAGCGCGATCCGTGGACGTTGAACGAGAGCCGTCCGATCGAAGATCGGACGGCTGAGATCCTCCCGCGCCCGCACTGAGATCGCGCCTCGGGCGCGCGTGCGCGTGTGCGTTTCCGCCCGGCATGCGCGCGTGCGTGGGGGCTCGGGAGCTGTCATCGCGCCGCGTGGCGCGATCCTGGCCGCCCGCTGCTGATCGGGCGGCCCAATTTTGCCGCGCCCTTCGCTCGCGCTTGATTTCCGCTCCGCGCGATTCGAACGTGCGTCGCTGCGATGCAGGCGCGCGCGCTAGCCGTTGCGCCACGCCCGCGCTTTGTCGCGGCGACCGCGGGCGAGCGCGCGGATTTCGGCCATTCGATCAAAGATCAACGGGCGAGATTCATCCTTGGATGGCTTGAGGGCGTC
Organism: Thalassia testudinum; assembly: GCA_037157565.1. NCBI lineage: Eukaryota > Viridiplantae > Streptophyta > Magnoliopsida > Alismatales > Hydrocharitaceae > Thalassia > Thalassia testudinum. Next base: position 93,685,795 of record JAZHRO010000039.1, read on the forward strand.
CGAGCGGTGGGGCCGGGGCGACGTGGCACTTTCTGGGCCATTGATCTCCAGAGCAACGGTCAGAATTTCTTAGGCCCATTGTGGGAGCTCCGGATGTCGGATTTGGCCGATCTTGACTCCGTTGGACTCCGTTCGTCGTTCTGAATCCATCCGTGCAGTCCGATTGCTCATCTGAGGCCTGCTTTGACACATGCTTTACCCAAATGGCCATTAATGCATTTTATAAGCAATCTTGGTACTTGATGCATGCAATGCTCCTATTCTACTTTATGTTGTGCCTTTTATTCTAAAGATGGGCCATATTCAACCTAATTACTACCCCCTTGCGTGGTGTTATCATACCCCCATGCTTACTCCTTGATAGTCCCTAGCAAGGTTTATTCTAGCCTTTATTTCTTTGGAGAATTCAAGAAGTAATTGCTTAGGCACTTCATTACTCGTCAATAAGAGGAAATATACGAAGATCTTAATATACAAAGACTAAGCAGCGCCCTGGTGTCTTCCAAAATACGAATTGCCCAAATCCTTGCTTTCTATACATATGTATACGTATATATCTATATATGTCTTTTTAGAATTTTCGGAATTCAGTGTGGGTTGGTAACTTTTTACGGCTACCCAACCCACCCAAAACTCGGTCAAAACCCTAAGTGCTAAGCATCTTGGTGTGAATGTTGTGATAGACTCACTTAACAGTAATTGAGACAGACTTCGAGTTTCTACGCCCCTAGGTGACCGGAAAAGAAAATAATTTTTTGCCTGAAGGTGTATTTGTTCGATTGGTAGCTTTCTCCCTACGTTCATTTTACTTGGGGTCAACACAAGGATTTTCCAATGTATATCTCCCCGGCTTGTACTACTTCCCCGCTTCGTCCTTAGGTGTTTTGGTCTTTTTTTGTGCAATTATTGAGCTGGGATCTGGACAACCAACCAATGGGCTGTTACCCACGATCACTTGCCAGCCATACATGTGCGATGAAGTGTGGTTTATTTTCTTTTTCTTTTTTTTTTCGTAGGTGGCTTCCCTAATCTCAAATGTACCTAGAGGCAGCGAAAAAGAAATGGCCTGTGGCTGGGTTCTAGACAACCTGCCAATGGGCTGTTACCCACGACAACTTGCCAGCCATACCACCCTAGAGAGTTCATTAGCTACCCAATTTCTGTCAAAATCTCCGAGAAGTGAGTCTGTGCAAAAATGTGTGTAGATGCTTAGACTCAAAGTTTTCCTGAGTTAGAGGGTGAGTTGATAAGTCGTATACTTATTACCTTATTTATTAGGTGGATTAGAATAGCTTAAAGTTGCAAGGATTCGCCGCTAAATCCATTTTTTAACGAACACCAGGGCTGATTAAGCCTGAAGGCCTGAAAAGTCTAAGTGTTTAAGTTCTTTTTGTATTATTTCCCACTATTGACAAGTTTCTAATGCCTAAGTTTTTCTTCCTAAATTCTTTTTTTTTTTTAATTAATTAATTTATTCATTCAGACTGATTAATTAAGCTCAGGATTATGCAATTTACCATCCCCCCCACGCTTAAGTTGGACAATGTCCTCATTGGCAGATGCATGGATGCAGAAGGGTTCAAAAAGATAGTACCTGAGTGATGTAAACTACCAGATCAGTCTGAATCCACTGGGTTGCCTCCCAAGAAGCACTGAGTTTAACGCCTCCAGCTGGGCGGTGCACAAATAGGAATGGCTTGGGTCAAGAAGATATGTTCAAAATTAACCAGACCCAAAATCAGAAGTCCACAGATGCGAATAAGGTTGTGGTGGAGTCCCGTTCCTAAGGGGCGGGAATTCTGTAACAGATATATCATGCATGCCCGTGTCAGATCCTCTCTTAGTTTGTGGGCATGCAAACAAGTTGCTGTGGACGAACGCACCCCAAATATGACATGCCAAACACTAAAGATGTAGGTCTTATATTCAGCTTGTGTCCCCATAAAACTATAATCCATCGAAAGTGTATCAATTCCAGTGCATTCGGGTTGCGAGATTCTTATTCTGGTAGGGCAGGTAACAAAGTCCAGAGTTTCATACTGAGCCCTACAACCAAGCATGAGGCCTCTCTCCAAAGACGAATCCATCTCTTCCGCAACTATGGTTTCATCGCTCATTCCTTCCAAGCCCTTGATCTCAAGAATATTTTCTGCCACCTTCTCTGTATCAGATTCACTGTTTGGGGTTACATTAGAGGTAGGGTCAATTTCATCCTCTAGATCATATTCTTTCTCTCAGCCCTCCTCCAAATTTGTGATGGGGATTCCAACCGATTCATAATCAATTTCTTTGAGATTGTAACTCCATTCTCCATCTATGATGATGGCTGCTGCTCCCACCGGATTGCTTCTCTTGGGCCGATTGGATTCAGATTCCAAGGCCTCTCCCCTCACATTCTCAGTTTCCTCCTGATGTTTCCCCAAATTGTGTTCCAAGGAATCCTTACTGTCCTTATCCACTGAGCTGTCCAACTCCTGAGGGGTATCAATGGTGGACTGAACCAAATCAGGATGACTGGGTGTAGTCCAATTGATCATGGTAGGTCCTTGCTTTATGAGTGGCATTGTGTGCAACATCTTTCTCTGGCCTTCTTTCCCCAATTGTTGGAACAAATCCATCATGCCCTGTTGCCCTTTAACCAATTCTTGATTCTGTCTGTGTAGTTCTAATTTGAGGTTATCAAGAATTGACATGGTGTCATTTGGTGTCCTTTGGATTTCCTCCTTGAGATCCTGGTTAAGAGAGTATGGTTGAGGTTGTGGATCAGAATCCATATTAGTGTTTAGGTTCTTGGGTGGGTCCTCTATTCTGTCATGTTCAGGGTCCAGTTCTTCAAGAGGAACCATTCTCTGTTTGGTCCTACTCCAGAATAGTTGAGGTTCTAAGTCCTCCTCCCAGTCAGATTCTTCATCAGGGGACCAAATCAAAGGTTGATGATCCTGGGCTTGCCTAGATTTCTGATCATTTTCTGATTTCCATTTGTCTAGAACTCCTTCTAATCCAAAGGTCAAGTAGGCAAGGTTGTTGAATTCAGATGACCTTTCTTGGTTATTATCCTGAGATGGGTAGGGTTCTTGGTGTTCTACTAAAGTGTAGGTCCTATCACAGTAGAGCGGATCGGACCTAAATGAGGAGGCATCGTGAGGACAATCGAGATATGGAGCCCCATGATTTGAATCGTACCCTTGGGTGGCTATGTTGGTTGTATTCCAATAAGAGGTTGGTGCGGTTTGGTCGTAGTTGGGCCAAGAGGGATATTCAAGGTTGTACCCCCAACTTGGTGGTTGGTTAGCCCAAGTAGGCTGCGAGTATGGTCCACTTGGGTTAGCATACGAATCCTGTTGGGGGTAGTTTGGGTAAGATGGATAGGCATTGAAATCCATGGTTTGGAAGAAATGGATGGATGTGGGAAGAACAGATGCGAGAGTTGTGTCCTCAACCAAGCAAACAAGCCTAGTCCTTATGGTGTATTCCTTAGAAGACCTAGAAATCTCACAAAGGTTGATTAAGTCCGTAAGCACTGGACTCCCCTTTCCGAGGTTAATCTGGCTAGGTTGATTACGAGGGGATTGCAGGGAAGGTTCTTCCTTTGGCTTGCGCCTCCGGTTCCATAGACCCCACAACCGCGGTCGTTTGACACTGCCCCGCAACCTAGTCACCAGATTCTACCAAGGGAATGAAAGCCAAGTGCCTAGCGAACAAAACCTCACCTTTTGAGACTTAACTCAGTCCTGCCTAGGGCACGTCTACTCATTTTTAAAGGGCTAGGATAGTGCTTGTGCTTAGAGTGATGTGATGAGGCGTTGATTGGGGTGGTTCCTCTTAATTTTCCACTTTCAAGGTGTGTGCTTTTATCAAAACATGGTTTTCAAGCAAGGATTTTTAAGGTGGTGTCTTTTAGTGTTTCATCCTTACTTTAGTGCTTTTTAGGGTTGACGTGTCTTAATGCTTTCAGACAAGTTTCAATGGGCACGTCAAGTTCTACACACAACTTGGTGAAAGTAGATTTCCTTTTTATTTTGTAAAGGCTCTAAAACCCTAGTGTACTCATCCTAAAGATCGTGCAGCTTCTATTAGATGAGTCAGTTTTTAGGGTTGAGTGGTGCGGCCCAGGTCAACTCACGGTGGCTTTGCAAACACCACTCAAGAGAAAAAGAAAAGAATACTCCAAGAATTTATCCAGCATATTAGAGTGTACATTTTTTGTAGGGTGGTGTGTTAAGAATGTGGGTCAAGCAATCATTCACCACGCCAATTTTTTTCAGTTTTTATGATTTTTTTAGCTTTTTCACGCAAGCAAACAATGAGAGAGAGGGTACTCACTATCGGTCCTCGAGGCGCCTACTCCCTTGCTACCGTCGTGGAATGCATCGCTTCGCCGTCCATGCGCCGAATTCCTGCAACCATCAAGTAAAAAGGAAAATAGGGCATTAGACGATATAAGAATGAAGGTGGAATGGAGGTGATAAAACAAATCCGTTGCCTCCCCGGCAACGGCGCCAAAAACTGACGTGCCTTCGTGCGTGTGTGTTAAGAGGTGTCGTTATAGTTGCACTTGATACGTCGATTTTAAAAGAAGTAAACGGAGGTGAGTCTGAGTGTCGATCTCTGGGAGGCGTGGAAATCGGATTTTGTTTACCACTTGTTGTCACGAAAAAGGCGGAGTTTTGCTTGCGAAAGAGACGGTTTTGAAAAGCGAGAGATAGAGAGAGAGTTTAGGGTTAGAAAGCTCTTGGTTTTGATCATGCACTTTAAACAGAAATTAAAATGGCAACTAAATGGAAAATAATTTCATTAAACATGCATCCATAGTTCATGGTTTACAACATTAAATACATGCTTCAACAAAAGTAAATGAAAGCTTAAAAGAGAGAGAGAGAGGTAGAGAGAGAGTGGAGAGCGACGAGGCAGCCACGACGGTGGAGGAGGCTCCGTCGGCGGCTCGTCGTCTCCGGCGATTACAAGAGTGCCTAAAACTAGCTAGGAGAGGAGTGGAGTAGTTGCAAGTGGGAGAGGATGCCTTGAATGGTGGTAGAAGGGGGTTTAAATAGAGTTAAGCGCTTCCTAAAAGAAGAATGTGCTTTAGCGACATCCAGAACGTCGCTAAAACCGCTTCCAGATACGTCGGTGAAGCCCTCCTGCCACCGGTCAGCTGCCCGCCCCTCTCTCTCTCCAAGCGCGATCCGTGGACGTTGAACGAGAGCCATCCGATCAAAGATCGGACGGCTGAGATCCTCCCGCACCCGTGCTGAGATCGCGCCTCGGGCGCGTGTGCGCGCGCGTGTTTCCGCCCGGCGTGCGCCCGCGCGTGGGCGCTCGGGAGCTGTCATCGTGCCGCGTAGCGCGATCCTGGCCACCCGCTGCTGATCGGGCGGCCCAATTTTGCCGCGCCCTTCGCTCGCGCTTGATTTCCGCTCCGCGCGATTCGAACGCGCGTCGCTGCGATGTGGGCGTGCGCGCTAGCCGTTGCGCCACGCCCGCGCTTTGTCGCGGCGACCGCGGGCGAGCGCACGGATTTGGGCCGTTCGATCGAAGATCAACGGCCGAGATTCGTCCTTGGATGGCTTGAGGGCGTCCGAGCGGTGGGGCCGGGGCGCCGTGGCGCTTTCTGGGCCGTTGATCTCCAGATCAACGGTCAGAATTTCTTGGGCGCATTGTGGGAGCTCCGGATGTCGGATTTGGCCGATCTTGAGTCCGTTGGACTCCGTTCGTCGTTCTGAATCCATCCGTGCAGTCCAATTGCTCATCTGAGGCCTTCTTTGACACATGCTTTACACAAATGGCCATTAATGCAGTTTATAAGCAATCTTGGTACTTGATGCATGCAATGCTCCTATTCTACTTTATGTTGTGCCTTTTATTCTAAAGATGGGCCATATTCAACCTAATTACTACCCCCTTGCGTGGTGTTATCAGCGCTCACGATCATCGTCCCTTGGCGGAGAGTGTGGAACTCCCACCTCCTCTGTTCCTGCCACGTCTGGGGAAAGTACTGCTCGCAGAAGAGGGCGACGAACCGATCCCAGGTCGGCTCGTCCCTCTCCTGTCCCCGGACCGCCCTCCACCACCTGTGTGCCGCACTCTCCAGCTGGTACGTGGAAAAGGCCACACGGCACTCCACCGGGGGGCGAAGGGTGTCGAAAATCTTCTCCAGCTGCTCGAGCCAGTCCTCTGCCTCGGTCGAGTCCTCATCCCCCTGGAAGGAGGGGGCTTCAGCTTCCGGAACTGCCCAAAGAGCTCGGAGTGGCGCTACAGTGGGGATGCTGGTGCACCTATAGGCAAAGGTGCCTCGTGCACAGAAGTGTCGGAGGAAGGTGGGGGCGACGGTGGCCCATCCCCTCCCCCGTGTCCAGCGCCACGTCCGTCGGGTGGTCCAACAGAGGACTCCCCCTCCGCAGCCCCAGGGTGAGGCGCTCGGGGCGGTGGGTGGAGCTCCTCTCGCACAATGTCCCGTATTAGCTAGGCGAGGTCCTGGGCCTGGACGCCCGGGAGTAGTGGCTAGTCCACTGAGGCGTCGGCAATGGCACACCCACCTCGCCGACCTCGTCCTCGGCCACGCCCGCGGCCCGCCTCACCAGTCCCGCGACGAGGCATCTCCTGCAAGGAGACGCGAAACAAAACGGAACACGTCATTAAGGAACGATACCTAACGGAAACGTCTAAGAGCTCATGTCAAAAGGTATGTTGTGGTGGCTACTCTAGTCATAGACATGTGAATTGGTTATTTTCCAGTCAGTTGATTCACTTCTCGGGACGACCTTGCTCTGATACCATCTTGTAACGACCCGATTCCCGAGTCCCTACGAGACACGAGAACCGGACCGACTCGACTAATCCCAAGACCTAGTCGAGCAGTAAAATAAACCACATTCAACATGAAATATAACTAGCAGTAACAAAATACAGCAGTAAGAAAAGGAATTACTACAACATGTACCACCACAACAGTAGAACAACATTTATAACATAACAAGAACTGCGAGTAAAGAAAAGTACAGGGAGTAACAAAAACTACTCACTACAGTGGAACAAAGAGGGCACAAAAGAACAGTGGTAACTCTACTGGACCCTACTCGGCCCAGCGTCCTCTGCAGCCGCTAACCCTGGCTGCTCAACACCTGGTCCTGAAAAGTAACGAGTGTAACATGTCAGCGAAACACTGAGTAGAGTGGCAGCTAAAACTAAAGAAGCAGTAAAGTGTACAGTAGCTGTTTTATTTTCTTTCTTCCTTTATTTACATCTTTCTATTGTTTCACAATTTATCTATTTCTCAGATCCTTCACTTGATCTCGAATGTTCCCCGTGGGAACGATCTTGATTGCAGTCTTTTCCGAACAGTAGAAGTAACACGTGGTGCTCTCCTTGCTGGGAGAGTCCCCCGTGGTGATCCTACTCTCAGTCAACCACCCCAAGGTCACTGACAGACGTAACGGTGACTACGACACGCGCGGTAAATGCATGGGTAGCTACCCCGTACTGGCACGCGGTCAGTCGTTTCCGTTAACGGGTGCACCTCAAAGCACAGCACGGAACCAGTATAGGGCAGAGCCCTCTCAGTAACAGTGGTCCAACCCCTCCACAGTAACCAAACAGGGGCCTTGCCCCTCCACAGTCCGTGCACCCTCGCCTGACTACCCTGGTTTGCCCAGTGGGCCTAACAAGTCGGTGTAGGTGAGCTAGCAGAACCACGGGGCCCGTGGGGTAGCTAGTACTTGCTCTACACTAGTAGCTCTCCTCGGTACTGTGTACACGAGGGCCAAAAAGTCGGTACAAAGTGGCCAGACCTAACCTCGGGTCCCTGGGGCGGCTGGCTCCGCTCTACACTAAGCAGGTAACAGGTGCTTCCCCTGGCACTACGTACCCAAGAGACAACGCACCTCCACATCTTTCTTTCTCAGTTCCATTTCATTTTCTTTCCAGGAGTACTACTCCTAATTCCCTATAGGGTTCCAGCTCTTTTAACTCAGCACATCAGGTTTCACCTTTCCAGTTTCACGTTCATACAACCCATATTCTCAATCATGTTCATTTATTCATAACAAGCAGCTGTTAAACCAATTTACAGGCAGCTATTATTTCCTTTCCACATTTTCCAAGACTGCAATATGTATATTCATTTCGCTAGTTTTCCAGTCCTAGGATTCATGCCGTACCCTAGGATCTATCATTCAATCTAGTTTTCCAGCCCTAGGATTCATGCAATACCCTGGGATCTATCATTCAATCTAGTTTCTCATTCCTAGGATTCATGCAATGCCCTAGGTTCTATTAATTGTTCCATAATTGTAACAATTTATGTTAATAATTTCTAGAGCCACTCTACCAGCTACAACGGAAGTACTCGGAGCGTGGTCGGAAATCCCGCGCGCCTCCGCAACCCCCGAGACTGTAATGGAACAGGGCCCTAACACAAGGATCAAACACAAGGAGTTTCTCTGAACAGTATATAATTACTGTAAACGGGTAGAGGATTTTATTCCGAAAAGAACGCAACTCGAAACGCGGAAAACGGACTCCGAACGGGCCCTAAACGAGTCGAAAACGACGAAACAGTCCAAAATCAGACCTCTGGAACATCTTCCAGACGTCTTAAAAAGTGGATCAGAGGATACCTTTCTTCTGCGTAGTCTCTCAGATGTCCAGAAGCTTGCGGGGGCGTCTGGCCTAGTTCCCAGACGTCTGATGGTCACCCCAGACGTCTGGAAGTCCTTCCAGTCGTCTCGCACTGCGGCCAGACGTCTGATTCGCGTTGGATGAGAATCTCAGCACCTACATGTACCCATTCATCGTTCTCAGTACAACGGTTGCAGAAAAGGACGAAGGACGAAAAATATCTTACTTGCCTGACGTCTGGACAGTCCTCCAGACGTCTTTACCGTCGTCTGGTTGGAAGCCCAGAAGTCTGATTCTGGAAAAACTTCCAGAATCAGAGCTCGACGCGCTCTCCGCCCGCGACGCACGGCCGCGCCGCGCCTCGTCCGCCTGCTGCTCGAGCTGCAGCAGCCCTCCCGCGTCACTCCGCGCCCGCTGCTCCCCCACCGATCGGCTCCAGCTGCCAAGGCAAGCTCGAGCCCTCACAGCCGAGCGTCTCCTCCCTCGCGCGACACCTCCTCCCACAACTCGCCGCGGCTGCCGCTGCCGCCGCTCGCTCGCGCTCGCACTCGCACTCCGGCTGGAAGAAGAAGAAGAAGGGAGCGGAGGAGATGAGAGTGAGGGAGAGGGCGAGGGCCCTTTTAAAGCCGCGCGAGGAGGGAGAGAGAGGGGGGGCAGCGCTGCGCCTACAAAGGAGAGAGGGGAAAAGAGGCGTCGCAGGTCTGCACGCGCAGGCGCGCAGACGAAATCGCGCGTGCTGCAGAAATCGAATCCCAGACGTCTGGAAGGGGTTCCAGACGTCTGGTCAGACGTCTGGGCCACCTCCCAGACGTCTTAAAAGACGTCTTGAAGCCTCATTCATAACATGTATCCTTCCACATCTTTCACACATTTTCAATCCTACCCTCCTACCACCACTTATCCCTAAGATGATTACTCTTCCGACTTGACTTGTAATTACCCATCCACTAGCCAGGATAACTTTGATTGGGGATATGAATCTGAACCTCAATGTTTACAAGGCGAAATCAGGTTTTAAAATAAATGCATCGTAGTATAGTTGAAATCACTCAAAAACAAATGAATTTTATTACTCGAAATTGTAAATCCGAGGTCGAACATAGGAAGCAAATGGAATTCATGCACTAAACTCAATGAATGCAATTTGAACACATAATATTACTCAAAAATATAATGAAAAATGTAAAGCATGAGTATATGGATAATAGGAATAAATGTAGCAGGAGATATAATGAGGACTTATGGAAATTGGACGTCTGATTGTAAAATCAGACGTCTTAAAATCATATGCTACAATGCTTTCTTCTTCTTCCTTTTGATTCTTTCTTCTCTTCGTCTTCTCTTTTCTTTACCTTCTCTGTCTTCTTCTTCCTTCTTCTGTTCCTTCCTGCCTTGGCTTTTTCTTCCTTCTTTCTTCTCTTTCTTCTTCTCTAGCTTTGGTCTTGCAAGCCTTAGCTCCTTTCTTCTTCCTTTCTTCTTCCTCTTTCCTTAGCTACTCTGTGGCTCTTTTCCTCTTCAGCTCTCTTCTGATTTTTGCTTCAGCCCTTAGCTTCCTCTTCGGCTTCATCCTTCTTCTTCCTTGGCTTCACCCTTGGATTCTTCCTCTTCTCCTTTCCCTGCAAGAGCAAAACCTACCCCTACCCTCCCATGCAATCTCTCTTCTTCCTTCTCTCTTAGGCTCACTCTCCCAGAGCCTTCTCGGGTTATCAGGTCGGGTACGCACCCGGGACCAGGCCCACCGGCGTGCGGTGGTGGGCAAGGTGTGCTAGTCCGGTCGGGTCAAGACTAGGTCCGCGGGGCATGGTCATTGACGAAGTGGTGGCCGAGTGGGACCTCACCTCGAGGTCAGGAGGCGCTAAGCCCCTGACACTTTTTCACTTTATATCACAACTTCCGCCCACTATCTTCTGAGGTGGGACTAAACGTCCCACCTTCCTGTTGTGTGCACCCGCAGTCGAAGGCATTCAATTGCAGCTGCTGCTGTGACCTCCAGAGACAATTACTTGGCTGAGGTATGCGCGAGATGATTCTGCGTAGCCGGGGGCCTGTCGCCTGGGGCAAGGTGACCTAGAACAAGCTTGTAAGCAAGCTTCATGCCTGCTTCAATGGCGGTGGAGGCCTAAACCCTGTCAACAAGAAAATAGCCTTACGGCCTCATCAAAACACACAGGGAGCTTCGTCTGGACATGGCGAAGGTGGGATGGTGGTCAACATGGCGTAGGGTGGCCTGAGCGTGCGTGCCTTGGTCACCCTGTGGATGTGAAAGTGGGTGTGTTCGAGGGGTGTTTTGGGTGTGTGGCAGAGAGATTGGAGTAAGGGGAAATGGTCAGTGAAGTGTGGTGGAGCTCTTGAGGTAGTTGGCGAGATGGATGGAGGTGTGGAGCAGTGGGAACACCTCACCGATGGTCTAGTCAGAGGTGGAGAAGATAATGGTGGCTTGCGAACGTCAAGGCAAATTTTAAGAAATAAAGAGGGGGAAATAGGAAGAGGAGGGAGAGAGGAATTATCTGACCTAATTTAAGGAAGAAGGGGGCAGGGATGGCGGATGGCTAGTGTTTGCCATCATTGGAGATGAATCTCTCTGTAGGTGAGGCGACGGCGACGATAGGTGCAGAAGCAGTGTTAGGCTGGTATGGCCGACGCGGAAGAATGAGAGGAAGGTAGCCCAACCACTGGTTTTGTGGCTGGGCAACGAGATAGGGAGGACGGAGCTGTCAGAGCTTGTGGAGAAATTACAGCCAGCGAGGAGAGAAGAAGGTGGGGTGGACCGGCCCAAATCCAAGCTGAGGAAGTGCGGAGCGATCTGAGGAGTCTTTTATAAGCCTTGGTAGGAGGTCTTGTGCTTGGAATCTAAGCTTCCAAGCACGGGCATGTCGCCGGAGATGGAAGGTAAAAAAGACCCAAATCTCCCATGCGTTCGCATGAGAGATTAGGTACAAATTAGGGCTTCAAATTAGGTTCATACGAGAGGGGATTTCTCAGAGAATCTCCCTTTCAATTTTCAAAGGGATTCTCTGAGGAATCAGGGAGTTCTTTCCCTCGAATCCTCATCAGAGTAGGATTTTCTCTGTTGTAATGGTAGAGGGACCTAATTGCAAAGAACAACGAGGAAGTTAGTGGGGCTTATGTAAAGGTTTTCAAAAGTTAGGGGTAGAAATGTAATTGGGCTGGACTAGTTTGCAAAGTAGGTCAAGGAGAATTCCCCTTAGGTCCAAATTTTGGTACAAACCTAATTTGGACCTAAGGAATCCAATGGTGAAGTTGGATTTTTGGTTTGACCACGTTTGACTAGGTAATTTACATAAAAACCTAATTTATGGCAAATAATGACTGAGACCCCTATTTAGGTCAAAATAGGTTTTAAGGGCCAAATTGAAGGTTCTAAACCCTAGAAGATATTTTTCCATGAATTTTAGAGGGTTTAGGTGAATTTTATCCTACCTAGAACCTTGTTAAATTAAGTGGATCTATTTTAGGGTTACAAGAAGTCATTTAATTCCCAGATTTCACATGAACCCTTTTCTATTTGGACCAACCCACTTTTTATCTTGTTAAGACCATTTGACCGATGTTTATCCCATGAGAAATCCCGTTGTTGCACTGTAATGGTAAAATTGCAGTTTTACCCCTTATTTCTTGCTTTTCTCTCAGGCTAATTATTCATTGAGTTAGGACCTTCATTTGGTTATGTAGGAGATTCTGTTCTCTTTTCTGGGTCAAAATGAGCTAGTTAGAGCTCATGATGGTGTTCCCATCACTCAGTGTTCAGGGCCTAATCTTGGACAATAAGATTATGATTACTATCCTTCCCTGACTACAATGACTATGGATCTCCATCCTTTGATGACCAAACCAACCTGATTTACAATCAAGAAGGATATGATGATTATAACACCTACCCTCCCCAGTATTCCACTGAATATAGGCCGCCACCATCCTTTAAACAACCTGAAATGACCTACTATCAGGGAGGGACCCGAGAACCTCAATATCTTGACTCCCCTAGATTTAACCCAAACCTAAATCGAACAAGTCAATTCAGGTGAACCAGATCTAGGATAAGGTGTCAGCTAATTTGAGGAACACTATACAAACTTTAGAAGCTCAGCCAACACCATGCACAAAAGCACTAGAGCCTATGATCAAAATGATTTATGAACTTAATAGTTCTCTATTGGATTTGCTCCAACGTGTTAGGGATAGGGACCTGGGTGAGTTTCTTCTTAGGAAATTGTCAAGGTTGAGAATGAAATTTGTGGTTGTCCTAGTCAAATCTTAGGATGATTCTCAAGATGAACCCCCTTCAGGAGAGCCAATGTCTGAACCTGCTCAAGCACCTGTCGGGGGGGATACATATTCTGAGATTCGAGATGACCAGGTTGGTATAGAGCAACCCTTTGAGGATGAATCGAGTTTCTCACCTGAGGTCCCAAATCCAAGGAATGACGAAAAATGTCTCCACAGACCATGAAATGACATATGATTTTGAGACATATACAAATGAGGATCATGGATTCTTTGATTCTGAGGGTGACGAATCTCTTAGTGAAGTCTCACTTGAGCTTAAGGAAGATGACTTTAGTGAGACAAACGAGCTTGAGGAGCATGACGAACCATTTGATTGCCCATTCATTGAAGATTTTGATTCGGTTTGGGCTAACTTGGAGGATTCGAATCCTTATTTACTAGAAGATTCAATCAATGGCCCCATTCCTCATCCGCACCTCGAAGAACTGACTTCTGAGATCATTGTGCCCAAGTCAATCTTAATTCAGCCACAATTTCTGAACTTGGGAGAATCATATGGGGTGAATGATATGCTAAAGGTCCCGGAGCTTGAGCTCTTAATGTTGGAGGATAGAATTGTTGAAATAAAAATTTGGAAGGTTAATTCCGAGAGAACTATGATTTTGGATCTAAGGGTACCTATTGACCTGAAACCACATACCTTCTATCAGGACCCTTATGATATCTTCCACGTGCGACCCAAGCCTGGAATAATTGACTATCTTCTGAGCTAAACTATAAGTGGACACCCAATTTTAATGAATCAAATCAACCCGTTGTCCGACACTTTGGTCTTGGGTTGCACACCACAAAACCGTAGACCCGACCCTGCAAACACAATAATCTTAGGTTCTGGGTGATTTTCATCCAGAACCTTAGAACCACTCGACCCTAGGGCATGGGTCTACATCATAATTTGGTCCACATCTGTGGACATCTTCTACTGATGGGTTTCAGGATCAACCTTTTGATTTTGATTCTGACCCGCAGTTGTGAATTCCTAATTTCTTCTTTGTATGTATATTATGCCTAGCTGAAGGCATTAAACTTAGCGCATGTGTATACTCTCTTCTCTCTGCGAAGCTGACTGGGTTGTCACAAAATTCAGGTGATATTCTATTTACTCTACCCTTTTCATGTCTTTATTTTTACAATGAGGACATTGCATCATTTAGGCATTGGGGGTGAATACTTTATCCTAAAATCATTTTGTTAACTCTGTAGAATTTCTTTTAGTTTCTTTATTTTTTAACAAAAAAAGAATGAAATTAAAAAAGATAAAAAAAAAAGAAACTAGAATTAGGAGAAGAAAACTTAGGCTTTTAGGCATTATTAACTTTAGGAAATGATACAAGAGGACCTAAACACTTAGACTGTTCAAGTCTTCGAGCCTAATTAGCCCGGGTGTCCACTTAAATGTGGACTTAGTCTCGAGTCCTCGCCAATTCAAATTTATTTTAATTTGGCTAATAAATTGGGATGATAAGTATGTGACTTATCAACCTGCCCTCTGATTTGAGGGGATTTTAAGTCTAAGCATCTACACACTATTTGCGCTGACTCACTTTTCGACGATTTCTTCGGAAATTGGGTAGCTAATGAACTATCTAGGGTAGTATGGCTAGCATGTTGTCGATGATAATAGTTCATTGGCCGGTTATCCAGAGCCTAGTCACATGACCATTTTCGTCGTACTGCTTTTAGGTAAATCTTAGATCAAGGAAGCCACCTACTTAGAAAAAAAAAAGAAAAAAATGTAGAAAAAAAATAGAAAAAGGAGAAAATAAATAAAAATAAACAAATAAAACCACACTTCACAGCACGAGTATGGCTGGCAGGTTGCCGTGGGTAACAGCCCATTGGCAGGTTATCCAGAGCCCAGCTCAAAAAAATGCACAATAATTCTCAAAACACTTAGGGAAGAAGTGGGGAAGTAGAATAAATCTGAGAGATATACACTAGGTTCGCCCTTGTGTTGACCCCATAAATAAAAGTAGGGAGAAAGCTACCATTCGAAAAGATAAACCTCTAGGCAAGGTCACCTAGGGTCGTAGAAACCCGAAGTCCATTTCAACAGCCGCCTAGTCAGTCTTTCACTCTTTTCACTAGATGCTTAGCACTTAGAGTCCTTTTCGAGTCTTGGGTAGGTCGGGTAGTCGTAGAAAGTTACCCCAGAACTCTCAAACTCCAAAAGTACAAAAAAAATTAGAAAAGAAGAAAAAATAAAAAAATGTATCTTCCCTTTCCAAATAAGGCGAGGACTTGGGCGGTCTGCATTCTGGCAGACACCCGGGTACTGTTGAGTTTTCGTTGTTTAGAACCTTAGTTGAAATTTTTCTATTGTTAAATAAATGACTTAGGCCTAAGCGATCAAATCCTAATTCTATTTTTATACATAGCATGTAGTTTAATTTTGCTAGGGACTAGCAAAAGATAGGCATGGGAGTATGATATAGACACAATTATTGAGGGTAAAATGCCTATTAATGCATGTTCCTAGTCTTAGATTTGTATTTCATGTTATAAATATTGCATAGCATGCATCATTCTGCATTTAGAGTAGTTGTATATAATTTAGGTTAATTACATCCTTTTTGTGGTCAGGAGAGAAGGATATTTATTTTGGAACCTCGGATTGACGATTTGACCATACGGATCTAATCAAGACGATAATCGGAGTCCAACGCCTCTGAAATCACCTCGATCGGAGTTCCGTAGCACCATATGTTGTCCAAGGAAGATCAACGGCCAAGGGACTAGGTGACATAATTTAGAGCTTCAAATGACAAATCCGACCGTGCGGATGGATTCGGATCGACGATCGCAGCCCAATGGCGTGAAAATCGACTCAATCCGACCTCTGTAGCAGCCCCTACAACGAAAAGAAGATGGACGGCCTAGATCGTGCCATGTGGCGCAACCCAAACCACCCATGCTCACGCACGTGCCACCGCACACGCACGCGTGCAGCGGCAGCGCACTCCGCGCACGCCAACGTAGCAGCAGCGTGGGCACATGGTTGTCTTCAGCGACGTTTGCCACAGATCTTCAATGATGTTTATGACCGTCACTAAATGTCCTATATACGAATTTGATTCTTTCCTCCACTATAAAAGGACCCTTACCCCTCCCATTTTTCTTCATCTCTTCCTTTCTTCCTCTCACCACCTCCAAGGCTCTAGAGAGAGCTTGTCCCAAGCTCGGGATACTCCTCTAGAGTAGAAAATCAAATAGTTTTCCCTCTCCTCATCCCTATTCGTGGAGCATCCCGTGGTTGTCCTCTCACCACCCTTCGGGAAGAAGATCCTCGCCGTGACGCCATCTTGCCCCACCCTCCGTCCTCCGGCTCCGTTCCTGTTCGTCCCACTCCTCCCACCTTCCTCCAGGCGACGTCAAAGCGAGTCGTCCTCCGAGTGACCATAGAGGGGGATTTCTCTCACCTCTCTCTACCTTTTTACGATTTCGTAGTGTAGATTTAACTCTTTTGTAACAAACATTTGTTTATAAATAGATGATTGTTTCTCTCTCTCTTTCTCCCTCTCTCTCTTATATTGTTGCAAGTAGATTAGCTAGAATTCATCGACCTAATCTCTTGCTTGCTAAAAACTAAAAAAATTAGAAAAGACAAAAAACGACAAAAAAAAATAAAAGAGAAACGTGGATTTTCAAAACCAAACGTTCGCCTCCCCGTATTTGACCCGGGACTGAGTTTCGGTTATAAATTTTATTTGATGGATGCATTTTGCAAGCTACAACGACGAGTCCTCCAAACCCTAATTCTAATTCACGAAGCACACCTGCTATCATCCGCAGTGAAGATGAGTGGAGAATGTGGATCTGCTCCTGCCTCTCCATTTTAAATCCATGCAGACAGCTACAAGAGAGGAGGAGCTGCTACCGTGCTCGAGGAGACTCTACCCCGACTCCACCACTGTGAAGAGATTCGAGCTCACCTCCATCACCACCACCATGCGTCTCCAAGGCCGAGCTCCACCACACCGTGGGCCAGCGAGGTGATAGCTCGCCACGCCAAGCCGGTGGACTCATGCTAACACTGTGTGTGTGCATCTCCAATAGCATGCAACCATCACCGTGCACCACCCTCACCGCCATCACCAGCAACCACCACCGCACTAACACATCAGCAACCACTTTCGCAATTTTAAGATATCCGAGAAGCTTCTCAGACGTCTGAAGCCTCTTTACCACCTTCTTCCTCTTCGTTTCTTCTTCCACTGTTTCTCCTCCACTTCAATGAAACCCACCACCATCATCACCAATAGTGCGCCACTGCCCTCCTTCTCGCCCGCGCGCAACCCAGCCCATAGTAGCGCACCACCTTCAACAGAGGCCGCACGTAACCCAACGTGTAGCAGCCGCATGCACGTGCCCCAAAGCTCCCCCTCGCCTCCAATGACCATGCCCCTTTTAGCTGTGCCTCTGCCACGCCCGCAGCAACACGCGTGCGGCCGTGTGTTCTCCAGTAGTGCCACTGCGACCGCGCTCCTTCAACAGCATTCCCCCACGCGCTTACACTCCCTACAACATACCAACGCCTCCCACGCTCGACCTGAACCACACTCGTGCACCACCTTCTCCTCACATACGGGCGCCCACCGCCATTCTTGCGCTGCGCCCAGCAGGGTCGCCACACACCCAGTGCCTACCCAAGCCGCCTCCGCACGCACCGTGCGTGCCTCCTCGCTGCCATCATCACCATCTTTGTGCATACCTCTCTAGTAGCAGCAGCAGCAAGAAACACCCAACATACCCACCGCCGTCTCCTCCTAGCCACCGCCACCACCTCCAGCTGTCATTTGCTAGGCGGCCAGCACCGCCGAGTAGCCCTCAACCCACTCGACCTCCGATGAGCTTCACGCTTCCAGCCATGGTCTCCTCTACGCGTGCGAGCAAGGCAAAGCTCTTCCCCTATTTTGCTACAGGAACCACCCCTATTGGTTATTATCATCATATGCCATTGCCACTACATTTTTTTATTTCATTATCATGGTGATTTTATGAGAACCCCCTTCATTGTTTAACTTATTAAGCAAATCAATTTCTTAAACTTAATCTAAGTGGGTTTTCATTCAATTCTTGGAAGAATTTTGCTATAGGAGAAGCTTAATTCGTATTTACATTTAAGTGCCATTGTGAGGATTTTATTCTTATTTTATTGTGGTACACATTACATTGAACCCCCTCCTATTTGGCTTAAATGCAATTTCAACTTGCACTTTTATTTAAACTCATATCTACACGATTTTCGACATAATTTCTTAAGGAAATCATTCGTGAACAATAATTTTTAATTATCACGAGTTTGTAATAGCCATTGCCTCCCTATGGACATGACCCGCTCCTAATTGAGTGATTATTTTAATTATTTTGATTGGTTGATTTTCCACCACTTAGAAATACGATAAATCATCTTAATGATCATTTTTGAAAGCAAAAATTCGACTCGTCAAGTGTGTACACTACAACTACAAAACAACATGGAAAAGCATACTAACTACAGCATGAAAATTGGAAGGTGAATAACTTTTGTATTACTAGTAAAGTCAAATACAAGTAGAGGAATGCTTCTATAAGAACATGAAACTACTAGCTAATACAAAAAGTAGAGTGGAAGATAAAGAAGAAGAAAGGGGATCCTCTAGTTGCAGTTGGGATGGCCCTTGCTCCAAGTACAGTTGCCATACACTTGAAAAGGGTCTTCCTTCTTCCTTGATGTAGTCCTCCTCCAAGCTATCCTCCAAGGTAGGCGTCAACCAACATGCCCCTCCTCTTGCCTGGTGATAAACGCCAGTTTATCATCATTCTTATGCATTAAAACAAACCTAGCTCTTAGGATTTTACTCCGCAAACGGGTTTTTGGGCTGCATTTAGGCATTAAATAGGTTAAGCATGCATTGCATTTTTTATTGTCTTTTTAATATGTTTTTGTGAGTGTTAGGGATGTACAGATATATAGATCCCTAAAACCCTAGCACTCAAGAAGGCAAATGGTGGAGAAGCCCAGACTAGCTGGAACTCAGCCTAATCCAGCTCACCTCAGCTTGATCCAGCTCACCTCAGCTTGATCCAGCTCACCGCAGCTGGAACCTAGCTTACTTGAACTAGGGTTAGCTCATCTCCATTTAGCTAATCTCAACTGGATGGTAGCTCAAGAGAGTTCACCTTAGCTCACCCTAGCTCAAGTCAGCTCAGATCTAGCTCAACTTAGCTGAGTCTAGCTCATCTCAACTCCCACTAGTCCACAGGGAGCTCTAGCTAGCTCAGCTAAGTTGACAAGAGTTCACCCCAGCTCAGATCCAGCTACATCCAGCTCCACTCAGCTCCAGTCAGCTGAAGAAGAACTCATCCCAGCTCAGGAAGCTCAAGTCCAGCTCCCGGGGACTCAGCTTAGCTCAACTCAGTTGAGCTAAGCTACCTTAGCTGCCTCAACCAGCTTGATTCTCCCCGGGAGCACCGGACCTAGCTCACCTCAGCTCATTTTGGTAGAAGCTAGCTCACTTTAGCTTGGCTTAGCAACTAGCAAAGAACTAGCAAGCTAAGCCAGCTAGAGTAGCCCCATGCCAGCCTCTTCAGCAGCAGCCAGCTCCAGCTCCAACTCCAGACTTCTTCTCCTCAGCTCCTTCCTCCAAACCCTAGCTCCAACACCTTCTCCTATACTCCTCCATTAGCTAAGCTAACTTAGCTTAGCTTAGCTTAGCTTAATTATGCTCCAACTTCCTTGGCTTGTACCACCCCAAAAACCCACCTACCAACTCCACCCAACTAGCTCCACCTAAGCTCCACATAAGCTAACCTACTTGGCACCAACCTAACCTACCCACCACCTCCAAAAGACACCTAAAAGTGGCGCCAAAAATTACCCATAACCACCCCTTAATGGCGCCACTTTTCCCTCCAAAATCCCCCCCCATCTCCACCACACAATCCCCCTTGAATCCATCTCCACCATCCACCTAACTCCCCTTCTAGAAGACCCCATGTTGGCGCCAACATGGGGGTGTCTCTCCACCACCAAAAGACACCAACACCACCATAACCGCCCCCTTTAACACCCCTTGGGTTGGCGCCAACTCACCCTAGCCATAGGATCACCAACCACCCTCATCCTTCCATCCTAGCCCTCCATTTCAAGGGGCACCTTAACCCCCCATCCTATTCTATAAAAACCCACCACCTACCACCATTTTGGGGCATCCTCCATTAGTGTATTTTTCTACCTAAACCACCTATACCTACAGCCAAGAAGAAGGAGTAGAGAAGGAGATTAAAGGGGCACATCACCAGCCCCTTTGGTGCCTTCTTCTCCCCACTCTCTTCAACTTGAGCCACGCCAAGGAGGAGGACTCTTCCACTTCAAGGAGGACGGCCAGGAAAAGGAGAAGGACTTAGGGTGGACATCCACCCTTGGAGAGAAACTTAGGGCACGCCCCCTTAGGGCTTGCCTTGAAGGACATCACCTTGGCGGAGCACTGCAAGGAAGGAGTTGAAGGACTCTTTTCAAGATTGGGAGCACCAACCTTGGAGCAAGAAGCCCTCTTCTTCACCATCTATCTAGAGGATTTTTGTTTTCTTTTCTTATTTGCATTTTTCTAGTAGTACAAGCTTTCCTCTACTAGGCCTTTTGTAAAACACTTTATCAATTATCTAATTGCCTTCTTTGCAATTTTTTTGTTTGCATTTCTATTAGCTTATTTTCAGCATTCTTCACTCCCTCTCCCTAATTATTCTAGGCCTCCACTTGCCTAGAGTGAGCTTAGGGAGAGGCTCTACTTGCCACATAGAAGTGCTATTTAAATTGAAGTGTAAATCACTTTTCCCGCCATCAGTTCGCATGTTGCCTTAGCTTAAAAACAAAAAAATGATATATTGAAAAAAATTACCAAAAATAAAGTTGAGATTTATATTCCTAGCAAGAGAATCAATTTTGCAACCATATTGCCTCCTTGGACGACCCTAGATACTTCCCTATCTAGGATTATAAATTTAAGAGCGAAAGCGGATTCGCGTGTTACAACGACGTTAAAAACCCACTTTTACAAATCATGCGTATTTCGCTATCACCTGGCCGTCCCCTTGATGTTGAAGATGATCTCCTTCTTAGTGTGGCTAAGGGAGAAGAAGAGAGAGGAAGAAGGCACCAAGGGGGCGGATAGATTGCCCTTGATCTTCTTCCCTCCTTCTTCCTTGGAGTGGAGATGGGGTGGAAGAATGGTGAACCTAACTAACAAAGAAGATGATTTTTTGGTGGTGATTATGGTGGGTATTTATAGAGGTAGATTAGGGGTGGTTGTCATGGGCTTAGGTGTAGGGCTAGGATTAGGTTTGGTGGGTAGTTAGTGGTGGTTATGGGGATCCTAGGGTTAAGGCTTGGTGGCGCCAACTTAAGGGTGTGAAGGGGGGTAGTTGTAAGTGGTGTTGGTGGCTTTTGGTGGTGAAGAGACACCACAAGTTGGCACCAAATAGGGGGGCATTCTAGAAGGTTTTTGTTGGCTCCAAAAGTAAGGGTTAGGATGGGTTGGATGGTGATGTGTAGGGTGGAGATGAGGAGTTGGGTTGGCGCCATTTTTATGATGGTTATGGAGGGAGTTTTGGCACCAAAATGCGGTGCCCCTTGGTGGTGGTTGAGGGGTGAAGAGGTGGCTTGGGTTGGCGCCAAGCTGAGGTGGAGTAGGGTAGCTTAGGTGGTCTTAAGTAGGTGGACTAGTTGGATGGGAATTAGGGTTAGGTAGGGTTGCCAAGGAGATGACTAGCTAAGCTAAGCTAACTTAGCTAGCTTAACTAGTAAGGAGTAGGGTTGGAGGCATTTTGAGCTAGGGTTTTGAGGGTGAAGAGCTGGAGGTAGTCATCTTGAGCTGCACTGGAGCTAGTGGCTACTGAAGAGAGCTACAAGGATCTACCTTAGCTGGCTTAGCTTGCTAGTTCTTTGCTAGCTGCTAAGCCAAGCTAAGATGAGCTGGCTTTTGCTGATGTGAGTTGAGATGAGCTGGGTCTGATATTCCTGGGGAGGACCTAGCTAGCTGGAGTATCTAAAGTAGCTTATCTCAACTAAGCTGAGCTAAGTGGAGTCCCCGGGAGCTGAACTTGAGCTGGCTTGAGCTAGTTAAGGTCATCTTCAGCTGACCAGGTCTAGCTAGTTGATGTCAGTAGCTAGTCTTAGTCAGGTTGAACTTCCAGTGAACTTTTCTGAGCTGGAAGAGCTAGAATGGAGCTGGGATCAGCTGTCTTTAGCTAGTTTGAGCTGCCATCCAGCTGAGGTGAGCTGAATGGAGCTAAGGTGAACTAGCTAAAGCTACCATTCAGCTGAGATGAGCTGAATGGAGCTAAGGGTGAGTTAATCCAGCTACAAAGAGCCAGGATCCAGCTGAGATGAGCTGGATCTAGCTAGGATTCAGCTGAAATGAGCTGGATCTAGCTGGGATCCGACTGATAGGAGCTTCTTCTTCTTCTGCCTTCCTAAGTGCCAAGATGTGTGGGATCTGACATTCTGCCTAATCTTGACACTCAGATAAATGCATCAAAAATACATTAAAATGCCATGCATGCCTATCCTAGGTAAATGCCTAAATGCAGCCCAAAAACCCGTTTGCAGAGTTAAAACCCTAAGAGCTAGGTTAGTTTTGGGGCATAAGTATGATGATAAACTGGCGTTTATCAACAATTCTGTCAATCTAAGGCAGGAATTCATGAAGTCCAAACTACAACTAACCAAGTTGACATTGATTTGATTTGTCAGAAGTTGGATAAGGTGGACTTGGTCTCGAAGAAGTTGGATGAATTAATGAATTAGACCAAGAGTCCCTTAGGATTACAAGCACATACATCTACATAGGGAACATCTTCACATGCACCACAACTCTACACCACTCTCACAACTTAGGTGCATAATCTAGATCTAACTCCACATATGAGCCCTCTGACCATGGAACCACTCTTTACGTTCCAACTCGAGACCTTTGATCCCATGCTTTCTGATTCCACCTATCCAACCTTCTCTACCCATTCTTCTATTCTGTCTCAGACTTTTGAGGATGCCCAAGCCATCCAAGGGAACTACAAATTGAATCCTTACTCCAACACATATAATCCAGGTTAGAGGAACCATCTTAATTTCTCTTGGAAAAACTAGGGGTAGGATAACAACCAAGTGATTCCACTTAAGCTATATCCCTCAAGTCAAAACTTGCAAGGAACCATGAACCAAACCTACTCATCCCAGCCTACACATCAGAATACCTACGCTTACCTAAACTTGCAGAACCAAAAGCTTATGGTGGAAATCCAAGCTTCACTACTTCAAATGATGCAACAAATGCAACAATTCCTTATTGAGTTGAAGAATCACATAGGGCACAATCAGAATAGTAGACAACTTGGATCCTTACTTGCCCAACCCATCCCAAACCTAAGGAATGAGCAAAATAGAGTTAATAATCCTCCTAGGTTTAATCAGTATATATGGGGGGCCTTAGCAGAACCAAGCTCATTTGACTAACCAAGCCCCACCTAGTTTCAATTTAAGCCAAGTTCCTCAACAAGCTTTACTTATTCTACCCAACCCACCTCAGGGTCCTACTAACCTACATGCCTCTACAAATGCCATTACCTTTAGGTGTGGTACTAAGACCCAAGGTCGCACTTGGCCTTCTTATTCTACCCATAAGGACCCTAGTGAGCCTAAATTGATTGAGAAATCTACAGAATCTAAGGAGGAAAATGAAGCAGAAAAGGCTCAGGAACTATTAATTGGGGACACTATTCACATACCCTTCCCTGAAGCCTCAGAGAAAGTGATGAAAAAGAAAAACCAGGCTAGCGACGAGGAAATCCTTGATGTGTTTAGATAAGTCCAGATTAGCATTATGCTCCTTGATGCTATTAGACATATCCCGACCTATGCTAAATTCTTGAAGGAACTCTGCACTCTAAAGCATAAGGCAAGATCAAGTCCCTTAGGAGGGTAGTGTTATCTAAATAGGCCAGCTCGGTGATTTTGAATAAACTACCCCCTAAGAAGCCTAAAGCCCCTTTGATCTCACGTGTTATTAGTGATTTGACCCTTATAGGGTTCTACTTGATTTAGGTGTTTCCATCAACCTTATTCCAATATTGATTTATGAGAGATTTAGACTCGATGATTTGAAACCAACCTCTGTCACACTTCAGCTAGCTAACTGATCAATTAACTAGGTATGCAAATGTAAACCCATTTAACTAGGGGGGGATCCCTCCCAATTGAATGCAACGAGCTTCCTGCCGATCCTCTTAGTACTCTTGAGCCAAAAATTAAGTAGCTCCTCAATTGTCCATTTTACTTTCTCCATATGAGAGAGTAGCTTCCTCGTCCAACCTTCTACTAGGTCCTCCACCCTTGCTTTTAATGTCTTGAAGATGTCCCTACTTCTTCCATCTAAAGTAAGAGGGATGCCTACATATCTAGAAGGGAAGGAATTGCTCAACATTCCAATAGTTAAGTAGGTAATACACTATCCTCTAGTGCATAGGGAAATGTATGCGCAACTCATGTTAGCATTTAGTCGCAAGCCAAATAATGCATCAAACACATCCATGACATTTCGAACACCCATAGTCTATCTTCTCTCTACCTTTGCAAATATAAGATCATCCACAAATAGTAGGTGGGAAATATAATCTACCCACCCATTGTCGGAACCCTTATTCATCCTCTTCACACCTAGGTTTCAAGCAACACTAACAAACAAATCATAACTAGTACAAATAGCAAAGGTGAGAGGGGATCACCTTGTCGAAAGGCTCTTAACATAGTCATCAATCTAATTAGAACTCCATTCATGTACAGGGAGATACTAGGGCCATCAATGCACCTACATATCGAGTTGATCTAAATAATATCATACCCCATCAACCTTAGGATGTAGATTATGAAATCCCTCCTTACTATGTCATAGGCTTTCTTAAGGTTGGCCTTGACACACATGCGTGGTGCTACCATTCTTAAGTTAAAACTGCATATATATTCCTAGGCTAATAGTGCACAATTAGCTAGCTTCCCCACAAGAACAAAGGCACCTTGTTATGGTGCAACCAACATTGGAAGTAAGGAGCATAGCTTCTATGCTAGTATTGTTGAAATCAATGCATATAAGAAATAAATAAATAAAAACATATGCATTTCCAACGATTTCACATAGATCAAAAATATTAAATCAAGCAAGTTAAACATGATTTGGTAAGATCCATAATAAAATAAAGAACAAAGAACATACAATAGTACAAATAACAAAATGAGAAGAGATTAGATTTTACTCTGATTGAAGTGTCCACTAAAGACTTTCCTTAGAGAAGGTATCGCCTCCCATAACTGATGCGTTAGGGTCTGATGAACTCCCCCCAAGATAAGATGATCCACCTCAATGATTCGACACACTCCGATCTTATACATCCTCGAAAATCACCTCAAGAGAACAAGGCCAAGGCAATTTGGTTTATCAAGCAAATTCCCTATTGATCTACTAATTTAATGGTTTGATCAATAAAAAATCTCTCATGGATCACTCTCAACCCTTGTGTAAGATTGACAAACTTGATTGGAGATTTTTCTACCAATCTTACGTCGAACGAAAACATCAAGAAAGAGAGATAAGAATGAGAGAGGGGGACAAAGAGTGGAGAGAGATTTTTTGCTTTTGTTATTATTGCATCGAAGATCATCATAGTTAGGAAAATATCATAACGTAGTATAGTGGCGAAAATCTATATGACATTTAAATTTATAAAGCTTGAAAAATCTTTGAGTTCCGAGGTCGTTGGCAGCGAGAAAGTGTAACAAATCAATTCACCAATCACAATAATAAAAAATAATGATGCAATTGAATCAAATAACTAAAATGATATTCAATTAGAAGCAAGAATGTGTCTCAAGAGTTAGGGACAAAAAATATAAATAAAAGCCTAAAACTGGTGGTTGAACCACCAATTAAGCCCTACAATTAAGCATAATTCCCAAGGATCAATATCTCAACAGTAACATCAACCACTTAGCCACGTCGAATCCAAGCACCAAATCAGAGCCAAATATTTCAACAATAACCCAAATCAAATGTCCGATATACAGCTTAGATGCCTTAAGGAACAACCTAGATCACCTTAGAATTCACCCAAGTGTTGGGTGTGAATCCCAACGTGCTACGATGCAAAAACACCCCCCTCCCCCCTTAGAATTTCCTCTTTCTCTTTCCTCAAATCTGAGTTAGGGTATACGGGTAACCGAGTAATTGGGTAAGCGGACTAGGGACCAGACCCACCGACATGGGGTGGCAAGTGAGGTGTGCGGGTCACGTGCGTGGGGGACCCGACCCCCTGTGTACTGGGTAGCCAGGTAACACACAAGATTCATAATATACTCCTTCGCGAGCTTATCAGTCCCTAATGTGGGACTAAATCCCACACTTCTTTCGTGTGAAGCTGCTAAGGATGAGGGTGCAATTGCTGCTGCTTCTTCGTCGCTGTTGTTCGATTGGTGGTGTAGATGCCCTCAGGAGATGAGGCCTCTTTGATTGAGGGTGGCAGCAGGTCTAGTGGTAGCCGGATAAGGGTAAACAGCTTCGAGGAAGACGATGACAACGGCAGAGCTCCAACGACATACCTGCGACAAGAATATGACCGATTGGGCCTTATTAAATAGCTAGGAAACTCCGCCGTGAAGTGGCGGAGCATGTAGTAGTGGTGATTTGGTGTGTGCGTGCATGAGGTGGTCGGACGGTGATGACAGAGGCAGCGAATGTTGGGTTTGTTCGTCGAGGGTTTAAAGTGGTCAAAACGCCCAATAGAGTTATGGCTTTTGTTTGTGGAGTTAAGATGAAGGTAGTGGTGGTAGTGGTTGGATGTTTGGTAGTCGGTGGTGGCTAGATGAAGCTCGTCGAAGCTTCACCGGCCATGGAGAAGATAAAGGGGAGAACGTGGATGCGTGGTCAATCTAAGTCCTAAAGACTTGAGAGTGATCTAGAGAAAGGGGAAAAGAATGGGAGGTTTATCTAGGTGAAAGGGATTGAGACCATGCCCGGCATTGGTTGGCTAGACGTGGGGATGAAGGAGTCGACGGTGAGGCAACGACAATGAAAAAGAGGTTGAATGTGACCCTGCTTTGGCTAGCAGTGTTCGTAATGAAGAAAGGTAGAGGTTAGCAGTGTCTGTTGGCGGAGTACACGCGTAGAGGAGGGGATCGGAGAGGGTTCGCCGGAGCTCAAGAAACGATGGCCGAAGGAGGAAGGAAAGGGGTAATTCTGACTATTTCTTGGCTAGTTTTGACTACTGATCCCCATGGAGCTTATATAGAGCTCTATTAGGGTCTCAAATTGGAAGTTTACATGCATGGGAGTTCGATTTGAAAGCAAGGAGAATCCATGCTTTCTTGGAATTTACGTGAGATTTTTGCTACAAATCGGGGTTTAAGATCCTAAATAAATGATTCTCCACTGTCTGAACACCAATCCCACCAAATTTAGTAAGATTTGGTGATGATTTGCTAGTGTTTTGAGTTGGTCAAAGGTAGCAATGCTTGGTTTTGACCGTCATTCACACTGTTCATGGAGGCAGGGGCATTTTTGAGAAGGTGAAGACAAAGTTAGGGGGGTAATTGTAAGAAACTTGAAACATAGTGGTGCAAATGTGAGAAATAGAATTTTTAGGGGCTAAAATGAAAACTAAGTCAAGATGGACTCTAATTGGGCCCAAATTTTGGTGTTAACCTAATTTTGACCCAAGGAATCTAATGGTGAACTTGGATTTGAGTTTTGACCAAGTCTGACTGGGTAAATTGAATAGAAGCTCAAATCAGGGCAAATTCCCATCTGAAACTCTATTCTAGGACAAAATAGGTTCAAATGATCAAACCAAAGGTACCAAACCTCTTAGAATATTTTTCAATTATTTTTAGAAGGTTTAGATTGATTTTATCCTGATCAAAACCTTTACAATTTAAGTGGGGTTGATAATTAGAGTTTTTAGTACTATTTTCACCCTCGAAATGCGTGAAACCTTGATTCAGTCAGTGTGAACCCACTTTCTTGTCTTTTATGTTCATTTTACCTTTAATTAACCCTTGATTAACCATGTGGTTAATTTACATTTGTGATGTCCTGTTAAAATAGCAGAGTTAATCATATTTTCTTGTCTTCTTCTCAAATCAGATTATTGTGGAATTGTGACTCTCAGATGATCAAGTAGGAGCATTTACCAATTGGATATAACTAATTATGGCTAGTTAGGATCCATGATGGTGTTACCATCATTTGTGTCAAATGAGAGCCCCCTCATGACTCTTATATAGAGCTCATAATTCGACGTTTATGAAAATTTCCATTTTATGGAAATACATCATTTGCTTCACCAATTTAGTCCCATTGATCATTTAAAATCAATTGATCAATCAAAATTGACTTTTTGGTTGACCAAGCCAATTAATCGACCAAACTTAACTCATTGATCGAGCAATTTTACCTTTTGATTGACTAATCCAGGTTAAAATCATGGGATTAAAAATCCGTAGCCAAAAATTTCAAGTTCTAAAGTAATTCTCACCCGAGTCCCAGCCCGAGACAAAGTTGGCTTGGGGTAGGGCGCGTGCGCATGTGTGTGGTCCCCAACCCCACTTCTCACTCATTACTATATAAGCCACGGGAGGCAGAAGCCTTTTACACCTACAAGAGGTTTATGCACTTCTAGTATGGGACTAAAAACCTCTACCAAATCTCACTAATTTCAACTTGAATTCCCATGTCACCATATATCAATTGCATCTTGATTGATGCAATTAGGCTCTCAAATCCAACAAGTATTTTAGATATAACCTTGTACAAGGTATTGCAACATGCAATTGGGCGAAGTTTTGAATAGACATGATAGAATCTCCCTTCTAGATGAGTGTAAGAAATGTGTGATTGACCTCTTGAACTAGGCCTCCCCAGTCCAGGAATCTGACCCCACCAATGATGTCTCTCCCAACAATGTGACACATCTTTTGAAAATAAGAAGCATTGAAGCCATCCAATCGTGATGCTAATTTATTGGGACCAATGTCCCACAAAGCATTCTTAATCTCATCCTCGGAGGCACTCTGATGAGATCTTCATTCTCTTTATTTGTCACCTTCATTTTAGAGGGAATGTTGATTCCATTAAGAGGCTCCTCCATCTTGTTTGTGGAGTACCATGAAAACAACTCCATTGCTTCCATCCACAACTCCTCTTCTCTATCGAGAATGGATTCGTCACACCTAAAGCTTGGCCATGGCATTTCGATTTTGGTGGATCCTTAGTGGTAGTAGCAAAGAACTCGATGCTCCTATCCCAAACATCCAAGTGAGTCGACTCTGCTCTGCTACTCCCATTGCTCCTTCTCCTCCTTTAGAAGCTGTAGGATGGAGTTCTTTAACGTAGTTTCCTGCACATGTAAGTCTCTATCCTAGAGGGTTTCAATCAATACCCCCACCACTCTTTTGATAGAAATTTAGACAAGAATTGCTTTGAGGCGTGTGGAAATCACTTTCCTAAAGGCATTATTGCACCGTATACTAGATACAAGCAATACAAAGCCTTTTCTGGAATCTCTTAGAGAAGGTATATGTTTTTTTTTATTGGATTAGGGGATATATATTTATATAGAAATATGACCTACGTAACTACCTTTTCATAACAGAAAGACAATTCCAAAGAAGGGACACATCTGTTGGACATCTATAACTATTCATAACTTCTTAATTCAAATTCAAAATTAAAATCGAAATTGCATTTAGGAACAAATCCCAAGATGCCCTAAGTGCCCAAGTGCCCTTGTCAAGATTTTTTAAATATAAGGGCCCAACATGTTATATTCCCATGGGTCTTACTTCTATTTGGGATATAATGGAAAGTTTTACAAATAAACTCTCCAACTTTCTTTTCCCAAACAATGTGGGACCAAACCACCATATTACAAACTCCAACAATCCCCCACTAGTTAGTAATATTTTAATTTATTCGCCCACTATTAGTGATATTTGTACCATGAACCATTATGCTTATGTGAAGGTATCTTTCGATTTAAACTTCCCATTAGTGTAACATTCACATTCTAAATAAGTTGTAGGTTTCCGCAGATTAAACCACAACTCATTGTTTTAGAAGTAAAGAATGTAACACACATAATGTTCATTCCCAACTCTAAGAGTTCCATCTTGCTTTAGCACTATTATGGCCATGTGCTAAATCCTGGAATTCATGAACATTTACAAGAGAATTCCAATCTCTCTTGCCGAAGCAGCACCACCTCAATGTTCATATAGGTGAAGTTCCTTACATGTTTCAGTTGTTACAGACATTGAAATATAATACAACTTCATTAAGAGCTAAGAGCTCAAACTTCCTTAATCACAACTGTTTATACCAACAAATGTTAGCACATCCAAGCACAATGCAGTAACTTGTTATTACCCTTTAAACTTCAAAGTAGTTTTCTAATTTTGAAGTTTGGTTACCATTACTGGTGCTTTATAATTGGAATGTTAATCCCATACCACTACTAGTATTCTTTACCTTATCCCTAGGTAGAGATTTGGTAAGAGGATGTGCAAGATTATTTCTAGATCTTACGTAAATTATAGTGATCACTCCACTAGAAATCAATTCTCGAATGTAAGCATGCCTAATACTAATGTGTCTTGACTTGCCATTATATATATTGCTATATGCCTTAGACATTGCTACTTCACTATCGCAGTGCAAAGAAATGGATGGCATTGATTGTGGCCATAAATCTATTTCTAGTAAAAGATTTCTCAACCATTCAGCTTCTTTGCTTGCTGCTACCATAGCAATAAACTCAGATTCCACTGTTGAATGAGTTATACAAGTCTGCTTCTTGGAGGCCCAGCTAACTGCACCACCTCCAAGATTAAAAATCAAACCTGTAGTGGATTTATTATCACTTTCACCAGTGATCCAACTAGCATCATGTTACGACCCGGTTCCCGAATCCCTACAGGACACGAGACTGGACCAACTCGACTAATCCCAAGACCCAGTCATCCAACGAGAAAGTAACCAAAAAGCAGGAAAGTAAACCGTATTCACTATGCTAAGCAACTAACAGTAACAAAAGTACAGCAGTAAAGAAGTAAAACTACTACAGTACACACCACCACAATAGTAGAAAAGTAAACGGGTATAGGAATATAATGTACAAAATTTAAGAGTACAGAAGTGCAATAAACTACTCAATACAACAGAAAAGGAGTACAACAAGAAACTACAACTACTGAGCTCTACTGGGCCCAGCACCCTCTGCAGCCGTAGGCTCTGGCTGCTCAACACCTGGACCTGAAAAGGGTTATGAGTACACGAAGTCAGCGAACGCTGAGTAGAGTGTCAACCAACTAACTAAAACAGTAACAGTGGACAAGTAGCTGTTGTTTCTCCATTTATTTTCTTTACTACTTATTTTTTTCCATCACTTGGTTTATTTATCAGGTCTTTTTTTTATCTCGAATGTTCCTCGTGGGAACGATCTTGATTGCAGTCTTTTCCGCAGAGTAGAAGGCGCACGTGGTGCTCTCCTGGCCGGGAGAGTCCCCCATGCTGATCCTACACCCAGTCAACCACCCCAAGGTCACGGACAGACGTAATGGTGACTACGACACGCGAGATAAGCGCACGGGTAGCTACCCCGCACTGGCACGCGGTTAGTCGTTTCCGTTAGCGAGTGCGCCCAAAGCACAGCTCGAAACCAGCATAGGGCCTAGCCCTTACAGTAACAGGGGTCTAGCCCCTAAGAACCAAATAAGGGTCTCGCCCCTCCACAGTCCGCGCACCCTCTCCTGACTACCCTGGTTTGCCCAATGGGCCTAACAAGTCGGTGTAGGGTGGATAGCTAAACCCCGGGCCCCGTGGGGTGGCTAGCTCTCTCCCTACACTAGTAGCTCTCCCCGGTACAGTGTACATGAGGGCCATAGAGTCGGTGCAAAGTGGCCAAACCCACCCCAGATCTCAACCCGAAGGCGGCAAGCACCCCTCTACACTAAGATGTAACATGCGCTCCCCTTGGTATCA
Source organism: Thalassia testudinum (assembly GCA_037157565.1). Classification (NCBI taxonomy): domain Eukaryota; kingdom Viridiplantae; phylum Streptophyta; class Magnoliopsida; order Alismatales; family Hydrocharitaceae; genus Thalassia; species Thalassia testudinum. Next base: position 93,717,777 of record JAZHRO010000039.1, read on the forward strand.
CATACTCAAGAGGTAGCACATTTCCCAAATCATTTCCAGATCCATTCCATATATTTCTCAGGAGCTCTGCTCCTAACCTCCCCATAGGGCTCATGTTCAAAATCCTAATGCCATTCCATACCAAGTTTCATTATTTCTATTTCCATTCTCAGGTTATACACATGCACATTGTAATTCTATCGTTCATATTTCCATATTCAGGCCATTCACAGGTAGCTAGTGTTTCCAACATTCACCTTTCCATTTCCAAATTTATATACATACAGCTCATATTATGTCATTTCACGTGTGCGATAGGAACGTTACATTTAACAGTTAACTAGCACAATTACTACATATTTCGTAGGCAAATGTTATTCATTTACAGGCAATTGTTATCATTCTATCTACTCATTCACGACTGCAATCCATCATTCAATACAAACATTCCAGTATTTCTAGTCCTAGGATTCATGCCATACCCTAGGATCTAATCATTCATTCCACACATGCATTCAGGTTTGTATTTAAATTAGGGGAAACCACTCTACCAGTAAACCCAGTAGTAGTGGGGGCTTGAACGGCAGGCTCACGTGCCTCAGCAAGCCCCGAACCCGCAAGAGAAACAAGTCCTATCACAAGGATCAATCACAAGAGAATATTCAGAATAGTATAGAAAGTATTCCAACAAGTAGGGGAATTCATACGAGAAACATCGGTATCTTAATTGCAGAAAACGAGCCTCAAACGGACCCTAAAAGGGTCAAAAACAGTGTTCCTGACTCAAATCAGATGTCTGGAACAACTTCCAGACGTCTTAAAAGTGTCCAGTGCCATACCTCAAGTCCTACGCCACTCCCAAGACGTCCAGGAACTTCACTGGACTGTCTAGACCCAGTTCCAGATGTTCGACCACCTCTCCGAACATCTGGAAGTGCTTCCCATCGTCTGGTATGTCACCCAGACGTCAGAAATGCGTGGGAGGGAGTGTCCTACGCCTTCCTGAAGCGAAGCCTTCACGAAATCCACCAAATCTCCTCAAAATGGCATGCAACAGTGCCTCAGCGGAGTGGCCTGCATGATCGTATCCGCAAAGAAGACGTACCTTCGCGAAGTCTACTCCTCAGTCATTTGGAACCTCCTCCAGACGTCGGCTACGTCGTCTGGACATCGCTCCAGACGTCTGATTCTGGGAAAACGCAGAACCAGAACCTGCTTCCGCCCTCTCGTGCCGCACGTGACCGTGCTGCACCCTCTCGCCTGCTACTCCGGCTGCAGCAGTGTCGGGGAGGACCTCCACAACGCACTCCTCTGCCTTGCACACATGCAGCTCCGGCCTTGAGCTCACCGGCGAGCTCCCACGCAAGCTCACAAGCTAAACTCCTCTCCTTCTCACGCTGCTCCTCCCCTCGTTCGCATGCCACTCCTGCGCTCTCACTCGCTCTACTGCTCTCACTGGAGGGAAGGAGGAAGGTGGTTGGGAAGTGGGGTGGAACGAGGGAGAGGAGGGGGGTTTTATATAAGGGTGTGGGTTTAGGGTTTCCTCAAGGCGGAAGGAGAGAGAAGAAGGAAAACAAGAGGAGTGTACTGTCTGCACGCAGCACGCGCGCAGACGCGAGCTTGTACTCAAAATTTTCGATTTCCAGATGTCTGGGAAGGTGTCCAAACGTCTGACCCACAGTCCAGACTTAAAAGGCTCAAACAGCATGGGTCTTAACATCATAACAAACTCAAAGGAAGTTTCATCCTCGAAACTTGAGTTAGCTAGGGTGTGGAAAAAGAACAACATACTCATAACAAACTCAAAGTGGACCGAAGTCGATCTGAAAAGACGTACCCTCAAAAAGCTCCGGGTACCGCTCTCGCATCACTGCCTTAGGCTCCCAGGTAGCCTCCTCGTACCTCTGGTTCCTCCACAAAACCTTCACCAGGGGTACCTACTTCCATCTCAAACTCCGGACAGCTCTGTCTAGTATCTGCACTAGTCGCTCGGGGTAGGTCAAGTCGTCACCCACCTCGACACTCTCGTGGCTCAAAACGTGACTGGGATCGGTGACGTACTTCCTGAGGTTGGACACGTGGAACACGTCGTGCACACCAGAAAGCTGGGGAGGAAGGGCAAGCTTGTAAGCAACGGGTCCAACCTGCTCCAGGACCTTAAAGGGCCACACAAACCTCGGCGTGAGCTTCCCTTTCACCCCAAAATGCTGCAGGCTCTTCATGGGCAAAACACGAAGGAAGACGTAATCCCTAACCTCAAACTGCACCTCTCTGTGCTTCCGATCAGCATAGCTCTTCTGTCTGCTCCTGACAGTGCGGAGCCATCTGTGAATCTGCTCAACCACCTCCTGACTTTGCTGGATCAGCTTGGGGCCAACCTCCCACTTGGTCCCCACCTCAACCCAACTCAATGGTGCAGTACACCCCATCCGTACAGAGACTCGTAGGGTGCCATGCCGATGCTCAAGTGATAACTGTCATTATATGCAAACTCTGCCAGGGGCAAGTGCTCCTCCCAAGAGCCCCTCCAGTCCAGTACACAGGCATGCAAAAGGTCCTCAAGCGTTTATATCGTGCGCTCCGACTGTCCGTCCGTCTGGGGGTGGTATGCCATGCTGAACCTCAATCGTATCCCCAAAGCCTGCTAAAACTCAACCCAAAATTGGGACACAAAACGGGTATCCTGGTCGGATACAATCTCCCGCAGAACTCCGTGCAGACGTACCACGTCACAAATATACCTCTCTATCAACTGTATTGGTCCCAAGGTGACTCGGATCGGCAAGAAATGTGACGTCTTTGTCAATCTATCTACAATCACCCAGATTGTGTCATGTCGTCGCTGGGTAACGGGCAAGCCCACCACCAAGTCCTTGGTGATCTCTCCCACTTCCACTCTGGCACTGGAAGTGGCTGAAACAGCCCTGCAGGCCTCTAATGCTCAGCCTTCACCTGCTGACACACCAAACACTGCTGTATGAACTCACCTACATCCCGCTTCATTCCCCTCCACCAAAAGTCACGTCTCAGATCATGATACAACTTTGTGTTCCCGGGATGTATGGTGAACCTGGAACCGTGTGCCTTAAGCAGGAGCTCTCTCAACAACTCCTTGTCCCTGGGAACGCACAAACGTCCCCTCATGCGCAACACCTCATCAGTAAAGGAGAAGTCTCCAGGGTCCCCTGACAGTACTCTGTCACGCAACGACTGCAGGTTCGAGTCTGCCACCTGTCCTGTGATGATGCGATCTATCAACTCTAACCTCGTCTATCGTGTCATAGTCACTGCCCCACAGTGCCCCAATAACTCTAGGGGTCGCCAACTGCCCATCTCCTCCATGAGTCTCCAACTCTGTGCCTGTAAACTAGCCAAGTGGGTGGGCACCTTTCCGTTCAAGGCGTCAGCCACCACGTTGGCCTTCCCTGGATGGTAGGAAATGCTGCAGTCATAGTCCTTCAGGAGCTCTAACCAACGTCTCTGTCTCCTGTTGAGCTCCTTTTAGTCAAACAAGTACCTAAGGCTCTTATGATCCATGAATATCCCAAAGGTCTCACCGTACAGGTAGTGCCTCCATCTCTTCAGTGCGAAGACGACAGCTGCCAGCTCTAGGTCATGGGTAGGGTAGTTATGCTCATGGGGCTTCAGTTGCCTTGAAGCATAAGCGACAACGTGACCCTGTTGCATGAGCACACCCCCTAACCCCTGCAAAGAGGCATCCGTGTACACAACAAAACCGTCGCTGCTGTCTGGAATGGTAAGCACAGGAGCCGAAGCCAGCCTCTCCTTCAACTCCTGAAAACACGCCTCACAAGCGTTTGTCCAAGAAAAGGGCACGTCCTTCCAGGTCAACTGTGTCATAGAACGTGCAATCTACAAGAAACCTCTGATAAACCGTCGGTAGTAGCCTGCCAGTCCCAAGAAACTGCAGATCTCTGTCACTGTACGTGGTCTCTCCCACTTGAGCACTGCCTCAACCTTGGCTGGGTCTACAGCCAAGCCATCCCCTGAAATTACATGACCTAAGAGGTCACTTGCCTCAACCAGAACTCGCACTTGCTGTATTTGGCCTACAGCCTACGTCGCCTCAACGTGTCCAAAACCATCCGCAGGTGTTGTCCGTGCTGCGCCTGATCCTATGAGTAGATGAGTACATCATCAATAAATACCACCACAAACTGATCCAGATACAGTCTAAACACCCGGTTCATCAAATCCATGAAAGCAGCGAGGGCATTGGTCAGCCCAAACAACATGACCTAAAACTCATAGTGTCCGTACCTGTTGCGAAAAGCTGTCTTACAGATGTCGGTCTCCTTGATCCTCAACTGGTGGTAGCCAGACCTCAAGTTTATCTTGGAGAAAACCGTGGCACCTCGCAACTGGTCAAACAAGTCGTTAATCCTTGGCAGCAGATATCTATTCTTGATGGTGACCCTATTCAGTTGTCTGTAGTATACACAAAGGCATAGGGTACCATCCTTCTTCTTCGCAAATAATACCGAGGCTCCCCCTTGGAGACTGACTGGGCCTCACAAAGCCCTTCTCCAGAAGGTCCTGCAACTGGGACTTGAGCTCTCGCAGCTCAAGTGGTGCCATCCTGTAAGGTGCTGTAGAAATGGGGCTGGTCCTCGGTACCAGTGAGATCTCGAACTCAATCTCACGCTCAGGCGATAGTCCTGGCAGCTCCTCTGGAAACACGTCGGGGTACTCTCTGACTACCGAGATACTCTGAAAGTCTGCCACGAGGTTGGGCTCTGCCACTACACAAGCCAGAAAGCCCTCACACCCTTGGCCCAAAAGTCACGCCGCCCGAAGTGTAGAAATGCACCTGAAGCCTCCGTCCACTAGCTATCCATGAAACTCAAAAGAAGGCATCTCCGGTATGGAGAAGACGATCTTCCTCTCAAAATAGTCCACCAAAGTGTGGTAAGCAGACAACCAGTCCATCCCCAGAATCACGCCAAAGTCCTCCATCGATATCATAATCAGATCAGCAGGGAGGCTGTGTCCCCCAACACTGACCTCACAACCTGTGTAAACCTCCTCAACTACAAACAGCTAACCACCCAGACCTCTGATCACAAATGGATCCTCTAACAACACACAGTCCTATCCCAAACTGACAGCAAAACTAGTAGCAACAAACGAGTGCGTGGCGTCGGAATCAAAAAGCGTGTAAACTAGTCTGCCGGAAACTGTAACAATACCTACCACCACCGAACTTGAAGCTCTGGCATCTCTATGTGTCAGGGCGTTGATACGCCCCTCAGCTCTCAATGCGGACGAAGCAACCACACTCTGCGTCGGACGGGTAGCCATTGGCCGGTACCCTCCTCGCGACTGCTGACCTCCCCCACACGTCTGGGAACCACGGCCTCTTGTTCGTCCTCCAACGCTCGATGCGGGGAGCATCTACTGACCTCCAGCCCTAGACGGGCAGTCCCTCCTGATGTCGCCCGACTGGACACACTGGTAGTAAAGGGGAACTCAACTCCCGCCCTCAGTAAGTCCTTGCTGACGGTTGGGCGAGGGTCCAGTACTGGCAGCTAGCCCCTGTCGGGGGCCCCCAAAGGCCACTGACAGTCCCGCAAAGCGTGACGGCTCTCCTGTGGGCGTCGCATGCCTCCTCTCTCGTCGGCCCTGTGAGTAGTCTGGCTGGTAGGGCCTCTTCCGTCCACTGTCAGTGTCACGTGCGGCCGGGTTGGTCTCCTCATATGTCATAGCTGCCTCCACCACTCACGAGAATGTAGGTAGCTTCAGGGGTTTGACATAACCCCGAATAGCAGGCTGGAGCCCCTCGGTGAACCTCTACAGGCGCACCTCCTCAGTAGCTACAGCTGTCGCAGCGAAACGAGACAGCTCCAGAAAACACGTGCGATATGCACTCACAGTCATCGTCCCCTGGCAGAGAGTGTGGAACTCCCGCCTCCTCTGATCCTGCCATGTCTGGGGAAAGTATTGCTCGCAAAAGAGGGTGACAAACTGGTCCCATGTCGGCTCGGCCCTCTCTTGACCTCTGACCGCCCTCCACCGCCTGTGTGCCACGCTCTCCAGCTAGTACGTGGCAAATGCCACGCAGCACTCCGCAGGGGTGAGAAGGGTGTCAAACACCTTCTTAATCTGCTCGAGCCAGTCCTCCGCCTTGGTCGGGTCCTCATCCCCCTTGAAGGAGGGGAGCTTCAGCTTCCGAAATTGTCCGAAAAACTCGTAATGGCGCTGAAGTGGGGAAACTAGTACGCCTCCAGGTAGGGAGGGCTCGTGCTCGGAAGTGTCAGAGGACGGTGGGGGTGGTGGAGGACCACCTTTTTCCCCACGTCCAGTGTTGCATCTGTCTCGCAGTCCCACAGAGGACTCCCCCTCCACGTCCCCAGGGAGAGGCGCCTGTGGAGGCGGGTGGAGCTCCTCTCGCACAATCTCCCATATCAGCTAGGCAATGTCCTAGGCCTAAACATCCGGAAGTAGTGGCTAGTCCACTGAGACGTCAGGCTCAACACGTACGCCCCTCCGACCTCGTCCTCGGCCGTGTCCGTGGCCCGCCTCAATGACTCCACATCGAGGCATCTCCTGCAAGGAGACACGAACATAGAATAGGAAGACATCAATTCCAACGGACATTCAGCAAAAGAACCTTACAATAGATGTCAAAAGGCACATTGTGGGTGGTTACTCTAGTTAGAAGCACGTGAATTGGTTATTCTCAAGCTAGTTGGAGCGACCTTGCTCTAATACCACCTTGTTACGACCCCGTTCCCGAATCCCTACAGGACACGAGACTAGAACGACTCGACTAATCCCAAGACCCAGTCGTCCAACGAGAAAGTAGCCAAAAAGCAAGAAAGTAAACCACATTCACTATGCTAAGCAACTAATAGTAACAAAAGTACAGCAGTAAAGAAGTAAAACTACTACAGTATATACCACCACAATAGTAGAAAAGTAAACGGGTATAAGAATATAATGTACAAAATGTAAGAGTACAGAAATGCAATAAACTACTCACTATAATAGAAAAGGAGTACAACAAGAAGCTACAACTACTGGGCTCTACTCGGCCCAGCACCCTCTGCAGCCGTAGGCTCTAGCTGCTCAACACCTGGACCTGAAAAGGGTTATGAGTACACGAAGTCAGCGAATGCTGAGTAAAGTGGCAACCAACTAACTAAAATAGTAACAATGGACAGGTAGCTGTTGTTTTTCCATTTATTTTCTTTACTACTTATTCTTTTCCATCACTTGGTTTATTTATCAGGTCATTTTCTTTTATCTCGAATGTTCCTCGTGGGAACGATCTTGATTGTAGTCTTTTCCGAAGAGTAGAAGGCGCACGTGGTGCTCTCCTGGTCGGGAGAGTCTCCCGTGGTGATCCTACACCCAGTCAACCACCCCAAGGTCACGGACAGACATAACGGTGACTACGGCACGCCCGATAAGCTCACGGGTAGCTACCCCGCACTGGCATGCGGTAAGTCGTTTCCGTTAGCGGGTGCGCCCAAAGCACAGCACGGAACTAGCATAGGGCCTAGCCCTCACAGTAACAGGGGTCTAGCCCCTAAGAACCAAACAGGGGTCTCGCCCCTCCACAGTCCACGCACCCTCGCCTGACTACCCTGGTTTGCCTAGTGGGCCTAACAAGTTGGTGTAGGGTGGCTAGCTGAGCCCCGGGCCCTGTGGGGTGGCTAGCTCTCTCCCTACACTAGTAGCTCTCCCCAGTACAGTGTACACGAGGACCATAGAATCTGTGTAAAGTGGCCAAACCCATCCCAGGTCTCAACCCAAAGGCGGCAAGCACCCCTTTACACTAAGAGGTAACATGCGCTCCCCTTGGTACCACGTACTCAAGAGGTAGCACATTTCCCAAAGCATTTCCAGATCCATTCCATATATTTCTCAGGAGCTCTACTCCTAACCTCCCCAAAGGGTTCATGTTCAAAAGCCTAATGCCATTCCATACTAGGTTTCATCATTTCTATTTCCACTCTCAGGTTATACACATGCATATTGTAATTCTATCATTCACATTTCCATACTCAGGTTATTCACAGGTAGCTAGTGTTTCCAACATTCACCTTTCCATTTTCAAATTTATATACATGCAACTCATATTATGTCATTTCACGTGTGCGACAGGAAAGTTACATTTAACAGTTAACTAGCACAATTACTACATATTTCGTAGGCAACTGTTATTCATTTACAGGCAATTGTTATCATTCTATCTACTCATTCATGACTGCAATCCATTCATTCAATACAAACATTCCAATATTTCTAGTCCTAGGATTCATGCCATACCTTAATATCTAATCATTCATTCCACACATGCATTCAGGTTTGTATTTAAATTAGGGGAAGCCATTCTACCAGTAAACCCAGGAGTAGTGGGGGCTTGAACAACAGGCTCACGTGCCTCAGCAAGCCCCGAACCTACAACGAAAACAAGTCCTATCACAAGGATCAATCACAAGAGAATACTCAGAACAGTATAGAAAGTATTCCAACAAGTAGGGAAATTCATACGGGAAATATCGGTATCTTAATTGCGGAAAACGGACCCTAAATGGGACAAAAACAGTGTTCCTGACTCAAATCAGACGTCTGGAACAACATCCAGACGTCTTAGAAGTGTCCAGTGCCACTCCTCAGACGTCCAGGAACTCCGCTAGACCGTTTGGACCCAGTTCCAGACGTCCGACCACCTCTCCAGACGTTTGGAAGCGCTTCCCATCGTCTGGTATGTCGCCCAGATGTCCGAAATGCAAGGGAGGGCGTGTCCCGCGCCTTCCCAAAGCGAAGCCTGCACGAAATCCACCAATTCTCCTCAAAAAGGCATGCAACAGTGCCTCGGTGGAGCGGCTTGCATGGTCTTATCTGCAAAGAAGACATACCTTTGCGAAGTCTACTCCTCAGTCATCTAGAACCTCATCTAGACGTCTGCTACGTCGTCTAGACGTCGCTCCAGACGTCTGATTCTGGGAAAACCTAGAACCAGAACCTGCTTCCGCCCTCTCGCGCCGCGCGTGGCCGCGCCGCGCCCTCTCGCCTGCTGCACCGGTTGCAGCAGTGTCAGGGAGTACCTCCCCGACGCACTCCTCCACCTTGCGCTCGCGTCGCTCCAGCCGTGAGCTCACTGGCGAGCTCCCACGCAAGCTCGCAAGCTAAACTTCTCTCCCTCTTACGCTGCTCCTCCTCTCCTTCTCATGCCACTCCCACGCTCTCACTCGCTCTACTGCTCTCACTGGAGGGAAGGAGGAAGGTGGCTGGGAAGTAAGGTGGAACAAGGGAGAGGAGGGGGGCTTTCTATAAGGGTGTGGGTTTAGGGTTTCGTCGGGGCGGAAGGAGAGAGAAGAAGAAGGAAAACGATAGGAGTGTACTGTCTGCCCGCAGCACATGCACAGAAGCGAGCTTGTACTCAAAATTTTCGATTTCCAGATGTCTAGGAAGGTGTCCAGATGTCTGACCAGACGTCTGACCCACAGTCCAGACATCTTAAAAGGCTCAAACAGCACGGGTCTTAACACATCAGAATATCCTTCCAAGATAATAGGAAATTTTGAATATTTCAAGCTATAATTCTTGATTCTCTTAAGATAACCGAGAACTCTTCCAATAGCCTTCAAATGCAGTTTGTTTGGTTTGCTAGTGTATCTTGACAATTTGCATACACTAAAAGCTATACCGGCCTTGTGCAATGCATAGCATACATAAGACTACCTATTACACTAGTATATTCCAATTGTGCAATAACATGGTCATAATTTTCTGATAATTTCATACTTGAATCAAATGAAGTACTTGCATCCTTTATACCAAGGTGCTTGTATTTTTCAATCAACTTTTCAATATAATGTGTTTGATTCAAAGCATATCCTTGAACATGTTTTTTCACTTTTATCCCAAGTATAGTTTCTACCTCATTTAAATCCTTCATTTTGAATGTAGAAATTAGATACTTCTTGGTTTCATTTATTCCATCTATGTTTGTGCTGAAAATAAGCATATCATCAACATACAAACAAATGATCACTCCATATTTTGGAGTGAATTTGGAATATAAGCACGTATCAGCATTATTGTGCCTAAAACCATTAGATAGAATAGCATTATCAAATTTCACATGCCATTGCTTGGGAGCCTGTTTGAGTCCATACAATGATTTAACTAGTTTACATACTTTATTTTCATTTCCAGGAATCTTAAAACCTTCAGGTTGCTCCATATATACTTCTTCAGTTAAATCACCATTCAAAAATGTTGTTTTGACATCCATTTGATGAACATGCAATTTATAGATTGATGCCAAAGCAAAAAGTATTCTGATTGAAGTTATACGTGCTACAGGAGCATAAGTGTCAAAATAATCAATGCCTTCTCTTTGTGTAAATCCTTTAGCTACTAATCTAGCCTTGAAAGCTTGAATGGAACCATCAATGTTGTATTTTCTTCTAAACACCCATTTGCAACCAGTAGGTTTTGAACCCTTAGGCAAGTCAACTAAGATCCAGGTGTTATTAGACAATATAGAGTCCATTTCATCATTTATCACTTCTTTACAGAAAGCTGCATCTCTAGAAGAGATGGCTTCATAAAATGTTTTTGGATCACCCTCTATATTCAATAAAAGAGGCATTTTATTCAGTACGTCAGATCTATTTGCTTCAACAAGAAAAACAATAAAATTAGTCGAGATAAAATCATGACCTAAATCTTTAAACGTTCTTATTCTTTGACTTCTTCTTAATTCAGTTGTACTATCAGATTCGTTTCTTCTCTCCAATAACCACAGGAAGTAATAAAGCATTTTCTTTGTCCTTTCTTTGTTCAGAAAGTAGGGAATCATGAATAAACTTTGTTTCAAAAAATTCAAAATGTATAGCCTCAACAATGACATTTGATTCTAAATCCAGCAATCTATAAGCCTTAGAAGCTTGAGCATAACCAACAAATACACTCGTAATCCCTTTAGATCCTAATTTGAGCCTATGTAGATCATTAACCTTGTAATAGGTAATGCATCCCATACTTTGAAATAATTCAGGTTAGGTTTCCTCCCATTATACCAGAGTTCATATGGTGAAATGTGAGTTCGTTTTGAAGGAACTCGATTATGAATATGACAGGCAGTAAACAATGCTTCACCCCAAAGACTAAGAGGCAACTTTGCATTTTGTAGCATACCATTTACCATATCAACCAAAGTACGATTCTTTCTTTCAGCTAATCCATTTTGTTGTGGGGTATAGGGTGCAGTTCTCTGATGAATTATTCCATTCTCTTCACATAATGAAGAAAATGAATTAGCAAAGTATTCCCCTCCTCGATCACTTCTAAGGATTTTTATTTTATTTTCCTTTTGATTTTCAACAACAGCTTTGAATTCTTTAAATTTCTCAAAAGCATCATCTTTAGTTCTTAGCAAGTACACATATGTGAAGCATGAGAAATCATCTATAAAAGTAATGAAATATCTTTTTCCCCTTCTCATCAAATGACCATTCAACTCACAAATGTGTGAATGTATTAATTCTAATAATTTTGTATCTTTTTCAATTTTAGGAAAGGGCTTCTTGGTCATTTTAGCTTCAACACAAATTTCACATTTATCAGCATTATCATTTCTACAAGCTATGTAATTATGTTTGGACATATAGTTTAAGGAACGAAAATTCAAGTGTCCTAATCTAGCATGCCACAGAGAAGAAGGATACTCTACAATATAAGCAGAAGAAGAATTTATTTCATTGATATTAAACTTGACCATGCCATCATAGGAATAGCTCTTCCCAACAAACAAACCTTTCTTGGTTACAATGATCTTATCAGATTCAAGAACAATTTTAAAGCCTTTCTCACACAACAGACTTGTAGATACAAGATTCTTCCTCAGATCAGGAACATAGAACATATTTATTAATGTGAGTTTTTTCCTAGAGGTGAACCTTAATTCTATGCTTCCTTTTCCAACAACTTTAGCAGTGACATGATTTCCCATAAGTACTTCTTCTGGTTCCTTCATGTCCTCATAGGACAGGAATTGGTTCCTGCTATTGCATACATGAATGGTAGCACCCGAGTCAAGCCACCAATCCACAGATTTTGTAACTGCAGCCATATGCAACTCAGTAATCATGTCAATTTGCATTTTGGATACCATGGCAACCAGCTCTTTTACTTCAGTCTCAACCAAATTTGCATTGTTGGTATTTCCAGAATTTGAGCCTTTTATTGTCTTCAAAAACCTGCACTCATTTTTGTAGTGTCCCTTTTTTCCACGGTGGAAACAAGACCTGGTTTTCTTTACCGACTTTGAGTTCTTGAATTGATTGTTCTTCTTTTGAACTTTCAGGTTATTCTGAGGTCTCCCAGAATTTTTATCACTCACGTAATTCACCCTCGAAGTCTGAAATAAAACATCTCATGCACGACTCTCTACTTCAATTTGTAGATGAGTCATGAACTTTTCTATAGATAATTTGCAGTTCACTTAACTGGGAAATAAGAATCTGTAACTCGTGTACTTGATCCATAATTGCTCCTACTCTCTTTCGGAGTTTTTAAGTTCCGATAGAAATCATAGCGACGATTACTGAGTGAGTTAAAAAGGTACCCACGACATACCTACGTAAAGGGTGCCCAAGTGCCCTTGTCAAGATTTGTTAAATATAAAGGTCCAACATGTTATACTTTGGGTCTTATTTTTATTTGAGATATAATGAAAAATTTTACAAATAAATTTTCCAACTTTCTTTTTCCAAACGATATGGGACCAAACCACTATATTACAAACTCCAACATCTTTCCCCCTCACGCCCTCCTGATCATGGGAAGCAACTCCTTCCTTTCTGTCAAAAAATTACAGAGATAGTTATAGTTATTACTTAAAGGTCGACGTAGCCTTTTGGTTTTATTAATGTTAAAGTGTATCATTGATTTTGACATTAATTAAATGTGGAGAAGAAGAAGCAAAGTATACTATGTCAATGTTTGTCTTTTTGTAGGCATCAAGAGAGACGTAGTTTCATGTAGTGTAAGGAGACTTATTGTGTAGGTTCAATACATGCATGTTATAAACAACCAAAGATCCAACAAGCAAAACCTTGTAAGGAAGGGCCCTTAGATTCAAATAATATCTTCAGACTGTGCGGCTAGAGTTACGGTTGAAGTGACCTACCCCTGCTTTTCCCCCAATCTCGCTGACCGCATCTTCAAAAAAAAAACTTTTGTTACTTTCCACCTAAGTTCCCAATTAAAATTTCTTGATTTTTGATTAACATATTATTACTTTAAGTGGTTGTCCAATAATATAATATCATTTCAGATCTTTCCATCACGAAGCAATCGATCTTAATGGTGTCATTCAATTCACAAAGGCTTATTGCTGACTCAAGGCTAATGGTCAATAATTAATCAACTACCTAAATGTTGTCAAAAACTCATTGCGCATATTAGGTTAAAGAAATATCCAGTAACGATCAACATCTCTACTCACCTGATTACGATACGAATACTTTTCACGCGCGTCAACCTTTTTAATCGGGGTGAAATCTCAGTTAGGATACATACATCGATGTGATATTGCCCATTATATATATATATATATATATGAGAATTTAAAGCTCAAGTTGCAACGTGTATAAATGTGATGCCATATGTCAATATCCTTACATAATTAATAGAATACGTACTGGAAAGCAAAAATATTGTCAAGCTACAGAAAAAGAAGTGTCCAGATGACAATGCAGCTGCGGACAAACACCCGAGATCACGGAAGATGGAGTGCTGATTGATAAGGGTGCTATCACGTTAAAACAGAGAGTCTCACATCAAACCATATACGTGATTTAAACAAATTAAGAGATCGACGGGATTTGAGAACTAACCTAGCTTTTGCCGTTTTTGATAAAGGATCCTTTTCATCGGATCTTGTTGGATTTACACAAGAATATGATTAATCTCAAGTAATAAAATGAATCAGAAGAAAGTATGAGGATTTGATTATTCAGTTTTTTCCGAAAGATACACCTTGGTGGGAAGTGTTATTAGTGATTTCACTGTTACGAGTGTGTCTACGAGACAAAAAAATTTTGAAAAGCGTGATCTCACATGACGAAAATCGTAGCTCATCTAGAGCAGCAGAGGAGTAACGCTACGAACTTGGTCACCTCCAAAATAATCGATGTTCTTAGACGACGAAGGTAGTTGCTTGAGTAATCTAACTATTGTTATTGGTATTATTGCTGGCTTTGACTCATAGTCTCTAATGTACTGAACACATCATAGCTCGACAGGTAGTCATAGGTGGCTTAACTTTTACTGGTCTACTTTTATCAGTCAACTCGATTGGTCAAGAACCCTTGGATGGATTTATCTATCTATTTTTGTAGTCGAATTTCTACTCAATTGAAGGTCATCTTGAGTTGATTATTAAGTTCTTTTAAAATATATTTATTATTTGAATTTAACAAATTTAATGAACTTAATTGGAAATTTTTCCTTCCACATCATATTTTTATCAAATGACCTTTTGTCTATCGTGAAAATGATCTCAACTACATGATGGTTCCAAACAAGATTGTAAAAATTCTAAATTTTCTCATTTAGTTTCCAATATTGTTGGATTGGGGACTCCTACCTCTTGATATAAAAGAAAATATTTGAGAGTACTCATGTTTTAAAATAAGATATGAATACAAAAGTGGCAAAAGTTGAGATATTCTACAACATGTTGATATGATATATTGACGTAAAATAATTTTACATTAATGTAAAATTACATTGATTCATTTTACATATTTTCCATCAAAAAAGTTCCATTATAAAATTACTCCATAATTATTTTATATTTATATATTTTAATTTTTAATAAAATTTTTTACTTATATAAAATAATTTTTCACCTACAAAGATAATTTTTTATAATTCTTAAATTCTAAATCCTCAATCCTAAATCAAAGCTTACATCGTAAACTTATACCACTTTATATTGGTACGTGATAATATCTGGAGTTATCTTTTTAATTTAAAGATAGATGCAATTACATGAAAGTTGCTCACAATTTTATTTCTTTCAGGGATATTGGCTCTGGTAAAATTGCCACAATACGAAGGCTATATACCTTTGTCGAAAATAAATTTATTTTCTTTTTTTTTTTTATCTCTCTTAATCGGCCAGAGATTTACTTTCGTCTGTACCTCGATACGTAAATTATCTTTGAGTTGTATTTCTTATTCTTCTAAACCTTACATAAAATGTCCCAAGTTATTCTTTATTGCAAAGACAATTATCTGGCAAACAGAGATGTAATAAGCAAAGGGAGAGAACGAGGAGGAAAAATGAAGCTGATAGTTTCTTAAGGTATGATCGAATGACAAAGATTTTTAACTTTAATACGAGAGACTTAGGTTTGAATTTTTACGTACGCGACGAACATTTTTGGCTTGGTTTGCCTAATTAGATTCTTAATTATTAAAGAAAAAAAGAAAAATAAATAAACTTTAGAAACCAATCACCATGTACCATCACAATTGAAAAATGAAATGCCTTTTGTCCTCTAATGATCGGCGCTGGTGCCTCTAAAATAATTAATGTCGATGCTGATATTTTATCCATGAGTGGCCACGGTGATACTCACATGGCGCCGTGGGAAGTTAAAAAAATGCCCTAAGAGTGCGGAGAGAAAAAAAGAGAGATGTTGAAATGTTTCTTCGGCATCGCAGTGATCAGAAGGTGGGATTCAAAAGTTGACGTGCAATACGCTGAATGTGATCGTAACTTATGTTTCTATTTTTACGTAAAAAAAAATGTTAGTATCTATCAAAATCAACAATGATTTTTTTCCGAAAAAAAAAAAAGAGCAACAATTACTTTGGTAAATATACAAATTATCCAAATTATTTTATATTGATATAAAATTATTTTATATGAATATAATCTTATTTTATATTTATATAAAATTACTTTATACCTTAAAAATGATTTTATACGGATATAAAGTAAAATTATACTGGTATAATCTTACTTTAAACTACTTTATACCGATATAATCTTATTTTACACAGGTGTAAAGTAAAATTATATCGGTGCAATCTTACTTTGAATTATCTCGCACCGATGTAAAGTAAGATTATACCAATGTAAAATTAAATTCTAAGTATTTCTTAAATTATGACAAGTAATTTTACACTTGAAAAGAGATTTTTCCATCTTAGAGTTTAGGGTTTAGTCTTTAGTATTCTCTAAACTCTAAACCTTAAACGTTAAGGTAAAAAATCACCTTTTAATTGAAAAATCACTTCTCATACATAAAATCACTTTCTATAAACTTAAATCATAAACCTTAAATCCTAAACTCATAGGTTAAAATCACTTTACGCAGGTATAAAATCATTTTGTATAAATGAAACTACCCTTGAAATAATTTTGCACCGATGTAAAATGAGATTGCATCGATGCAAAGACACCTTAAAATAATTTATTACTAGTACAAAATCATTTTACATATGTGTAAAATCACCCAAAATAATTTATCACCGATGTAAAGTAGTTTATCATCAATATAAAATTATTTATCACCTATATATTTTAAGTTAAAGTAATATAATCATTTTTTTACTATAATAAGTACCATCAAATAACAAATCTTATATTTTTTTATTTCTTTACATTAAATATCAATTATCAAATAAATTCACGTGATAATATTATATAAAATATAAAAATAATACCTATAAATTTACCACGTCATCTTTTGTGTCGGTACATACCTACATTTTAGCAATTAATTAATACACAGCGTTTCCAGCAACTTTAAATAAATTAATGTTGCTGGACATTGTTAAGTGAAGAGTGGGGTAGCGGGGATTCTTGAGGGGTTTTTCATCTTCACAATGATCTGGCTTTTGATTAGGAAGGGGCGAGGTGGTGGTGGTGGTTACAAAGTCAAAAGCAACTTTGGAGTACCATTTGGTTTTCTCTGTCTTCTTCTTTTTTGGGCCGAAGGTAACAAATTACGATGCTCAAGATCGAGAGTATGTATGGGCGTGCAATAAATAGGCTTCAAGCCCATCGCCATATGGGCCACACAGTCTCCTCCATTTCAAATGCTTTATTTGTTGTTTACATGGAAAAATGGGCTGCATCCACGATTATTTAGTCAGATGTGCTTGTTCTTTGGCATGCAATATATTGGGATTGAGAAGACATATGACATGCTTAAGAATCTCATTGGGCATTCTGCTTGGACACTCCCAAGATCATGGGGGTGGTGAAACACTCTCGGTGATACATGTGGGAAAAGGAGAGGTTAGCTAGCTTGCTTGCTTGCTTGCGTATTTGTAATCCATCGTTTGGATTTGATTGATTTGATTCGATATCTTTTGCTGTTGCAGTAATAAATAATCAAGAGCTTTTGTTCCACGTGTGTGTGGGCAATGGATTCAATTGTTTTCAATAATCTAGTTGGGGATTACGAAGGATACCAAGGATTACAATAAATGAGGATCTGTGGAAATCCAGAATCTAATTCTGAAAGCCACATCCCCCTCAAGGCAACTGGCAGTGACGAGAGAGAATTATGCCCTGATTCTTCCCCTAAACAAAAAAAAAATCAGAAAATTGTGCTTATAATCTTAATGGAAGGTGCTGGTGGAATTAGTCCTCTACACTTTGACACTGAAATTGTGGTTACATGACATCTTTCAGAAAATCTTGCTTTTAAAATACGGAAGTGCAATGCATAATTGATGCCAATCCGAGAGTTCGAACTAAGAATCTTGGGGAGTAGAATCGCCATAATCTGGCGCTAGTAGAATATACGTCTATATCCCTGTTGGCTAAGTCTCTCTCTGAAAGGCTATAACATGATTGATATTGTAATTAATTACAAATGTCATTTCCTTGCAAGTTTTATTTACGATAAATGGAAGTTAGACCTGGCTAATGAGATGGTTGCTCGCCCATCCAGCACGTATGCTAACAGTTTAGGTTCAGGCTCACGAAGTTACACATCGACCTAACGCATCCCATGGCTCTGCCTGCTCTCTATTGAGTTGGATCTGGCCTTTGGACATGGCCTTTGGTTTCAATACCTAGCCTTGCCTGGTTAAACTTCCTAGTCAATAGGATTCAAATTCGACGAATCCGACATGGACCAAATGTAAATAACAAATTTGAACTCCATCCATATTCGATTAACTTAAATAGGTCCAAACTCATTTAAGTGAATTGGTTAAGTTCGCTTTCGACCCCACAAACTTGACCTACTCCTTTAAACAAGGTTAAAAAAAAAAAGAATAGAAAATTTCACCTATAAATCTTAGCTTATTTAACATATTTAAGTTGCTTATCCATTTTACCCACTTAACCTACTTAACCCATATAATAAACAAATCATGTCGAGATTACTTATGTTTAGATGGATTGAATGCACGTTTCGATCCATGCTTCTTTTTAACAGAGAGGTAGAATTCCACCTAACTCGAGTATAAACGAATTTGATTTAAACGGATCAGCGTCGGATCCGACCGAACCCATATTGCAGCTCTATGATTTTGAGAAGAATATATTTCAGCCCTATGCTCATAATCGTCAGCGTATATGAAAGGTCGGCAAATCTGCTTGGGCAAGACAGGTGAAGATGAGTTCTCTCTGTCTTACTCCTTGCATTCCCAAGGTCCATGAATTAATTAATTATGACAACAAAACAACAAGAGTTCCCATCTTTCTCCGCTAATCTTGCCGGTGTTTAAACCAACCGATCAATTCCATTAATTAAAATTTTTTTATCATCTAAAGCGTAGAGTTTTACTTGTCCCTTATAATAAAAGGGTTCCATTCAACGGTGAGATTCGTAATCTAAAATTCGTGGTGGATCAAGTATTGCCCTTGTAAATTGCAGTATAAGTTCCGAGTGCGATGAATCTTTTTCAGCTCAATTTTGGATAGGATTTAAGTTAGGAAAGCATCTAAGTCATACATCATGATAAAATATAAAAGCTACAACATATATTTTGTATCGATCATTAATTAAATAAGAATATTGGGTCAGGTAGCACCTTGCTTGCCATATGCCTTGGGTCAGAGGTCGTCTTCCCTGGAAGTCACCGAATTTTTCGCTCCAGAAATACCTTACTTATGGAAATCAACAACCATTCATTTTCAATATTCTCTGTGGCAGAAGCACGCACTCCAAGGCTTTATAGGGAATTTTTAGCCTTTGGTATATTATTCTTTAATTCTATTCCAGTGATCATGCTTTAGATTAACCTGTGAATGATCACAGTGATTTCTATCTATTAATGTATCCACAGGTTAAGATAACTTAGTTGTCAGGCATGAGGGTGCAACTTCTGTTTTTTAATTTTTTTTTCTTTTTTCCTCTGTGTGTGTCAAAAAAAAAAAAAAAGAAAAAAAAAATATATATATATATAAAGTAATAATCTCATGAGAAACTTCTCTTGATGAGATGATGAGAACAATCCATGTAAATTGTTTCATATTTGCTTAAATTATGAATGATTAAGATTAAAAATTTCTATATTCATTCTTCCCTCCCCCCAACACCCACCCCCGAAGAATGACCCTTTACCTCCGCTACATGAGACTCATGGTATTGCAACTCTCAAGCCCTCTCCATGATGCCCACCCCCCCTCCCCTCCCTCACTTCTCTTTAGCAACTCTCCAACGACTTCCCATTCCGTCGATGCCCTCCTTTCTGCTTCTCACCTTTGGCTAGGTAACAACCCACCTCTTCTTCTCCCTCAACAATCCCCCCCCTTCTCCCTCAACACTACCGCCCTCTGCCACAACCAACTCCCTCCTCCCTTCCCTTTCACCCCTCTGTCACCCTCCCCCACCTCCCCCCAATGACTCCCCTCTCATCCTCCTTCCCCCTCTATGATAGCCTCTCACCCCTTTGGCGAATCTAGTTCGTCCCCTTCTTACCTTCCCCTCTTCTTTGCTCACCACACCTCCACCCATCTTCCTCAACCCCACCATCTCCCATCCTCCTCTTGTCCCTGAAGCCTACCACCCTCTTAAATCTCCTATGCAACTCCCACCTCCCTATCCTGACATCCACTACCACCATTACCCCTCTTCAATCAAAAGGTTGATTTTCAATCAAAATCATTTCCCGTCACGACCTCACCAAGGATCCAAACCCGTTATCGAATGCCAAAAAGAACCTTTGCTCAAGATGATGTCTTTTATATGAGAATATCATAGTAACCAAACACATTAGTAGATTATTTACTGAATCAGCAATCGTAAAATAAAAAAAAAATGAAAAGAAAAATCCAGATAAGATTTCCTTGAAGAGACAATACTAGATAAACGATGCTTTTAATCAAATGAAATAGGCAAAATGATGTAAAATGTATGTTGAGATTTTGAACTTATTCAAGAAATTCTTCTTCAACTTTTTTGTCAATTGTTATCCTTACGTTTGAATTGAGATGCTATTAATTATAAACTTTATTCCCTTTCCGATGCCATCTCCACATCCAGCCATGCAAAACACAAACCTCTCCAATTTCCTCCGCTGCCTATGCCCACGCTACCTCCTCCCACTCACACCAACCGTGCACGACCCTTCCCACCTCCACCTCCACCTCCACCTCCACCTCCACCCTTAATCACCCCCAATCCATGCCCTCAATTAAATCCTCCCATCCTCACCTATATATATAAACACCTTCCATCCATCATCTAAAAATCATCCCCTCCTACTCCCACTTCTCTCTGCATGCCCAGGGGCTCTCCCTCTCCAACCTCGCTTCCTTCCTTCAAGGAAAGCCATCTCCTCCGATACAAAGTACTCTCTCAATTTCGTCTCCTTTGTTGCATAAAAAATATCCATTTGTGCGACTCCTCTATTTATAGGTGACGCTCTCCCAAGAGTGGGTTTCGTGTGGTGCCTAGTAATTTAATGCCATAATCGACGTCGAGTGATTAATCTCATGATAAATGCCACAACGATCAGTCGTTATAATTTTACCCACACGGATCTGGATGGGACATGCATTACCCCAGTCAGTCAGGTCCAATAGGATCCAACATCTAATCCGATCTGCCACATGGTGGGTAATAAGTTTACTCGGGTAATCAAATCTGGGTAAAAGCTATCAAAGATTTTCTTATCCTCCTCATTTAGCGAGAAGAATATTACTCCCCGATAAAGTTAAGTTTATAAGATTATCATAAGACTTTACATATTAGGTGGTACTTAGATGTCGCTTTTGTCTTACGCTACACTAGTTGTTAAAAAACTAAATTTCTCTAAGCTAAAAAATAAAAAATTGAATAATTGTTAACTTTTAAGAAGCATATTGAAGATCTTTAAAACGTCGTATTTATTTACTACCTTCGTACTTCTCTGCAACGAATGAAAACTTGAGTATATAAATTATACTCCTGTGGTAAAATTAGTATTTGAGTATATTTCGTGACATCGATGATTTATTTCAATATGGTCATAACATATTAAAGATATTAAAGTAATTATAAATAATTTTTTATAATCCAAAGTTTCATTTAAAAAAATTGGATAAAATTGATCATTTTGCACTATCAATTCTCTGGATAATATGTGGATGAAGACTTGAATTTAAATTTGTTTTACTAAAATTAAGAGTTCCACCGTTCAAGCATTACCCTTGTGGGCAATACTTATAAACTTTGCAAGGTTGTCGATGTACATTTATTGACCTTAGAAAAGAAAACAGGGACGTGCAAAGACATGTGCTTAAAAATTGACCCGATAACCCAAAGACTTTATCGTTGTAGCTACATTTGACTTAGTTACGAAGTTGCCACAGTGGATTTGTTGATAACGTTGAATGAGAAAATTATAAACCTCCAAAGTCCACCGCTATCAAAAAGGAGAGGAAAATCTTCTACTGTGAGAATTGGAAAAAGTACAAGTGCTTTTAATTCCAGAGAAGATTGTCTCGACAAAATGTTAAGATTAGGTTAGTCCGGTAGAGGTTAAAGTTTAGTAGTAGGTAAAGTTAGGAATATATATATCTGTGTGTGTGTTTATTAATTTTTATTTTTATTTATATTAAGAGTGAGATAGATGCAGTAGATAAAAAATTATACCTCTGTATCGCTTATTTACTGTATCCTATAATTATAGGGTAAACAGTGGATACCTAAGCGGTGGTTGTACGTAGGGACAATATTTTTTTACTTTTCCTCTTTGTATATACTTGTCAATTCACATTGGCTGCGACGAAAAATGGGGATAGATCCACGTTTTGCATCTTTGCCACTCTTTCTGTAAAGGGAGAGGGTATATTTGTGGGGGTAGAGGAATTGGTATGCAATTAAACTTATAATTTCCCTATAATTCCATTGTTGTTAGATCTTTAGAAGATATGATGTATGAGACCTTGAACCTATTTCATGGTAATTGTCCTAGATTCTTTACCACCAAGATAACTCGATTGTAGATCATTCTGTCTAGTCTTTTGGACATAAGGAAGAGATCAAGCATATCTTTGAAGTATATCAAATAAAAATCAACACTGCTCGTAGGAAATATGCACCTAATAAACCGATGGTATGTCTATTCCTCCCATCAATCAATATTACTAATGTATTACTTGTAAATTAAGTTTTCAATTCTTTCAAATCCCCGATCAAATCATCAACTCAAAAGCAAGGCAATTAAAGCTTACTTTACCCACTTGCCGCTATTAGAAAAAGCTGTTTTATCATCGATTATTTACCGTATATTTTTCAAGTGACGGCAAAAATATTTTAAGTAATAGAGAATACATCATTAAAACTAACATTTTCCATCTCTTGCAAAAAAATAATATGTAATAAATATTTACTATCATTCACTGTAAAAAGTGACAGCAAAGATGAGGATAAAAGTTACTCACAAAAGCTACCAAAATTTGGACACAAGTTTGGAATTAATTGAGACATTTTTTGTCACTTTCTAACATAATCGATGGCAAATGTCGGTTCATCTAAACTCATGCAGAGCTCTCTCCTCCCTCACATTTCGCACAAACCCTCCTCGTCCCGCAGAGCCCTCTAACAGTGTCCATCGCTGCCCCTCCTCATTGTTGCCCCTCCTCGTCGTTGCCCCTCCTCGATCGCCAACCATCGTGGTCAATCGTCGCTCGTCTTCCCCCTCTTCAGGTAACCTCTTGTTGCCCTCATCTTCCTTGTATTCCTCCTCCTCCTCCTCCACACCCCCTCCTCTTCCTCCTCCCTGCCGCCCTCCTACCAACACGCCTGTTGGTGCGAGAGTACCACAATCGTTTATTTTGATGATAACAAAATACGTGTTATTTAACATTTGCACCTGAAGTCTTAGATTTCAAGTTAATTGCAAATGGAGACATGACATGTTTAGACAGAGTTCGAGCTCGTATCCATGGCGGATTAGAGGAGCTTGACAGAGGAGGTGGAGCTTCGCGAGAAGCGAAAGCTTCAAGAAGGAAGGAGATGAAGAATATGATAGATTTCCCTTCTTGTTCATTGTAATTTATCTTTATTTCTTTTGTTGCTCTTTATATTTCTTAGATTACTTATTAAAGAGCCTCAAAGAACCTTTAAAGTAGTCTTAGGAACACTTGCACAACCCTAGGATACTTAAGTTTTCTGTAAAGAACTTAGAAAATCAAAATAAGATTCTGATAGCCTAATCAGACGTCTAATCTGGAAATCAGGCGTCTGATAGCGACTTTTAAGATGTCTGGCTGTTAACTCAGACATCCAATAACTTAGGCTGGACTTCATAGGTTCTGTTTGATTAAATCAGACATCTAAACCTTAGTCCAGACGTCTTAGAATGAGTCTGATGGTTGTATCAGATGTCCAATTAGTAGAACGTTGGCTAACAAAATAGACGTTGAGGAAAATAACCGTTAGACTTCTATCAGACATCTATAGAGGACCCCAGACGTTTGATATGTGACCGTTGAGCCTCGACTGACCCAAAATCACTTTGTGAGATTTTCTAGCCGTTTGGACCTTGGGAAAGCCATTCCCACAGTACAATAGTTTTCCAGATGTCTAGACCTAGTGTCAGATGTCCTGTACGTCGTTTGGTGGCCTTACACTAGAACCCTGTTTAGGTCTGATGAAAGGAAGGAAGGAAACCCGCCTAGAATCAGACGTCTGACTTAGTTCTCAGACGTCTTAAACTAGTTTTCCTGACGTCTGATACTCGGACCAGACGTCTAATAACCCTGTCAGAATCATAAATGATTCTGATTACGGCCTGTTTTGCCTTGGGTTCAACCCCAACGACTATGGAAGCCTTTTAAGGCCTTCCAAAGCCTTCCTAGGCCCTCTATAAATAGAGGAGGACCCTTGCCTTGTGAAGACATACCAAGCATTAGCATTTTCACATCATTTGTGTCAAATTAATCTTGAGAAGAAGATCTTGCTCTCCATTTCACCATTCCACATCTTGAGAGCTGTCTTTTAGTTACGCACTACTCTCCCTCCGAGATTACGAGAGCAACGAAGCGTCGCCATGTGGTTCATGCATCCACATGAAGTCAACGCACTTCCAGCAAAGGGAAGTTCCCTTACCTATAGTAGCTAGATTTAACCATATACTTTGTGACTCTATAGGTTGTATTGTATTTTATCTTTGCTTGTGTTGGATATTCGCTTTGCGAATTCCTGTCTCCATCGAGGGACAAAATACTCCTCGTGAAGAGGGGTGGTTTTGAGGTACGCTACCCACAGGTATAAAGTAGCGTGGTTGTACTGAGGTTGAACTACCCTCGTTTTAAGTAGTTCGTTTAGTGGATTTGATAGACTTTGTTGATTGGGAAA
Organism: Thalassia testudinum; assembly: GCA_037157565.1. Taxonomy (NCBI): domain Eukaryota; kingdom Viridiplantae; phylum Streptophyta; class Magnoliopsida; order Alismatales; family Hydrocharitaceae; genus Thalassia; species Thalassia testudinum. Next base: position 93,742,565 of record JAZHRO010000039.1, read on the forward strand.
TCCTAACTTGAGAGGGTTAGGTGGTGATTTTTACCCGGGTTGAGTTTCCACAAAAAAATTACTTGTGTCATTGTGTGATTGCTTTTTTTTTGTGAGATTGCTATTATATTTCCGCTTTTATTACGTCACGCATATCTCACCTCCTCCCGTAGGGAATCACAACACCCTCCTCCTCGCTGCCCTCCTCCTCCTCCTCATCGTCTTCCTCCTCCTCTTCCTTCTCCTCCTCCATGACCCCTTTCTCTTCCTCCTCCCCGTCACCCTCCTGCCAGCACGTCCTCCTCCTCGCCACCCTCCTCTTCCTCATCTTCCTACTTTTCCTCCTCCTACTCGCCCCTTGATAACAATACATCGTGGGATGATAATTCTGTCAATTAGGGCTTATCTTAAGAGCAAAATGCACAAATAACACATCATAAATAGGAATAGGAGCATCGCATGCATTACACATCAAGATTGCTTATAATGTATTATTAACGGCCATGTGTACAAGGACATGTCAAAACAGGCCTCAGATGAGCAATCAGACTGCACGGATGGATTTAGAGCGACGAACAGAGTTCAACGGACTCGAAATCAGCCAAATCCGACATTCGAAGCTCCTGCAATGGGCCCAAGAAGTTCTGACCGTTGATCTGACAATCAATGACTCATAAGGTGCCACGTGGCACCTGTTCAGCGCTCGCACGCCTCACCCAGCCCCCTCCATTAATTGCAGAATGATCTGAGCCATCCAATCTTCTATTGGAAGACTGAGAACACTGCACCATCGCCAGCGCCATCACTACACTCTTTGCCTGCAGCAGATCACGACCGTCGGATCTCCATCCAACGGTTGGTAGCACCCGAGCACCGACGCACGATCGCAACCATCCATACGGAGCAGTGCAGTGGTCGAAGTGCTCACCCGCGCTCGCACAATGCGAGATCGAAACGCATCGCGCAGCAAATCAAAGGTGAAGGCGCACACGGGCGAAATTGGACCGTACATCGGTGAGCGGACGGGTGCGATTGCGAGATGTGGTGCCCGCAGATGCGTCTTGACTAGACGCGCGTGATGACGCACACAATCCGTACCAGCGCCCCACGCGGAAGCTCAGCCGTCCGATCTTCGATCGGACGGCTTACAACACGCGCACGCGGATCAGGTGCGAAGAAGAACAGACACGCGCGAGCGACCGGTGTGTAGGGGCCTTCACCGACGTTTTGGGAAGGGTTTTAGCAATGTCCCGGACATCGCTAAAACCCCTCCTTCATTTGGAAAGCCCTTCTTCCTATTTAAACCCCTTCCAACCACCCATGGGAGGCATTCACTCCACTTGCAATCGTTCTACCCTCCTCCTAGCCACCATTAGCTCTCTTTGTAATCGCCGGAGACGACGAGCTGCCGGCGGAGCCCTCCACCGCCGTGGCTGCCTCACCGTCTTCTCTCTCTTTCCTTCTTTATCTTAAGCTTTACCTTACTTATGTTCAAGCATTCATCTAGTGTTGTAATTATAAGCTAAAGTTGCATGTCAAATGAAGTTGTTTCCTATTCAATTGCTTGCCCTCTTTTATGTTTAAAGTTGCATGTGTGAATGAAACAATTCTAACCCTAATCTCTCTCTCTCTCTCTTTCCCTCTCTCTCACTCGCTTTTCACCCACGACTTTTCGCAAGCAAAAACCGTCTATTTCCGTGACATTAAGTGACAAGAAAAATCCGGTTCTCATGCCTCCCTAAGATCGACACCCAGACTCAGTCCATTTCTTCATTCTAAAATTGACGTTGTGAGTGCAAGCTACAACGACTCTTCTAAACACACGCGCCCCATGCCACGTTAGTTTTGGCACCGTTGCTGAGGAGGCAACGGATTTGTTTTGTCACTTCCATTTTACATCCATGCTCACATCATCTAACACCTTGTCTCCTTCTACTTGATGGTTGCATGAATTCGATGCTTGGACGGCGAAGCAACGCAACCCATGACGGTAACAAGGGAGTAGCTGCAACAAGGACTGGTCGTAAGTATTTCTTCACCCATGGTTATTTACTTGCTTAAAAATCTAAAAAATTGTAAAACTGAAAAAATTGGTGTGGTGCATGTTTGCTTGATCCACATCCTTAACACATTACCCAGCAAAAAAAAATACACTCTAATATTCTGAATAATCTAAGATTCTTGGAGTGTTCTTTTTTCTTTTTGAGTAGTGTTTGCGAAGCCTCTTCGAATTGACTTGGGCCGCATCACTCAACTCTAAAATCGACTCATCTAATAGAAGCTGCATGATCACTAGGATGAGTACATTAGGGTTTTAGAGCCTCTACACAATAAAAGGAAATCTACTTTCACCAAATTGTGTGCAAAACTTGATGTGCCCACTGAAACTTGTCTGAAAACATTAAGACACATCAATCCTAAAAGACATAAAAGTAAGGATGAAACATTAAAAGACACCACATCTTAAAAAAATCCTTGCTTGAAAACCATGTTTTGATAGAAGCACACACTCTGAAATCGAAAAATTAAGAGGCACTACCCCAATCAATGCCTCATCACATAACCCTAGCACAAGCACTATCCTAGCACTTTTAAAACAGAGTAGACGTGCCTTAGGTAGGACTGAGTCAAGTCTCGAGAGGCGGGGTTTTGTTCGCTGGGCACTTGGCTTTCTTTCCCTTAGTAGAATCTGGTGACTAGGCTGCAGTGCAGTGTCAAACAATCGCGGTTGTGGGGTCTATGGAACTGGCGGCACAAGCCAAAGGAAGAACCTTCCCTGCAATCCCCTCGTAATCAACCTGGCCAGATTAGCTTTGGGAAGGAGAGTCCAGTGCTTACGGACTTAATCACCCTTTTGGAGATTTCTAGGTCCCCTAAGGAATACACCATAAGGACTAGGCTTGTTTGCTTGGTTGAACACACACTTCTCGCATCTGTCGCTCTCCGCATCCCCTCTTGTTCTTCTCTAGTGTATGCACGGGAGACGCTCACTGCATCCCGAGTTGTTTGTTTTGGGACGGGAATCCAGGCGACTTGATTCTGCTAGAAACATGGCTGAACCTAGGGTAGATGAGGTTGAGGACCAACCCCCACCAAACACAATGGCCATCATCCAAGCCCAGATTAACGCAAACCACCGAATTCAGCAACAATAGTTCCACACTATCATGCAAGTCATACACTGGTTGCAGAACCCACAAGGGCAACCACCACCACCTTTCCAAGGTCCACAAGGGCAACCGCCACCTGATCTACCACCATTCCAGGACCAACCTAGGCCCCTCCGCAATTTCTACAATCCTTCCACTATTAGAGTCGAACTACACCTTAGGATCCCCGAAGGGGGAGATGATTTTGAGCTAAAACCAAATGTCTTGAGTCTAATTCAGAGCCACTTGCATGGAAGCTCAAATGAAGACCCCTTCTAGCACCTAGAGGATCTTGATCGAATAGCCCGAATTGTGAAACCTAGGAACATTAGCATTGACATTGTTTTGATTAAGATGTTCCCCTTCTCGTTGAGAGACAAGGCATCTCACTGGCTTAGAACACTAGGTAGACCCATCACCACCTGGGAAGAACTGAGGCATGCATTTCTAAAGAAATTCTTCCCCATAGGAAAGACTAATGCCCTTAGAAGAGCCATTACTACCTTTACACTCCAGGGTGGGGAATAGTCCATGAGGCGTGGGAAAGATTTAATGAACTATTAAGGAAATGCCCACACCACGAAGTACCAAGGTGGCAATTAGCCCAGATCTTCTACCACGGTCTGAACAGTAACCTACAGAACTTCGTCAATGCCTCATACGGGGGGAACTTCCTAAACAAAGACGAGGAGAGCGCGTTTGAGCTCTTTGAGTCTATAAGCGAAAATTGGCTCAACAATGCCTCCATGACCCAGTTTAATCGATCCAGTCAACCCCTTGGTGGGATTTATGAGGTACAAGAAAATTTTGGAATGGTTGACATGGACATCATTTCCAAGAAATTAGATTGAGTGGAATTGGTGGATAAAAAGATTGATGAGCTATTGAACCAGACCATGAACCCATTACAGACCTTCTCCCTAGCAAAGGGAGCTCACAATGTTGACCTGGTCCAGCCCTTAAGCCAATTGAACCTGGAACAACCCCTGACCACATTCCAGGGAGGGACCTTTGCTCCCTCAACCCTTGATTACTCTCTTCCCTCCCCATCGACATCTGCTATCCTTGAAGATGTATAGGCTGTCTAAGGTTATGCTAAACCTAACCCTTTCTCCAACACTTACAACACTGGCTGGCGTAATTACCCCAACTTTGGTTGGACAAACCAGAAATCACCTCAATTTCAGAACCAGCCCAGGCCAAACCAGCAGCCAAACTTGCCTCCTATCAGTAAGGACCACCAGTTAGACCCCCATACAATCAGAACAGGGCGGCCCCTCCCTCGCAGAACCAAATGGACACCCTGATAAAGATGATGGCTGAAATGAACCAAAAACATCAGGAGGAAATGGCCTTAGTAAAGGGACAGTTAAGCCAACTATTGGACTGTAAACAACAAGAATCCCTACCTTCCCAGCCACAACCGAACCTGCGAAACATGATTAACAGAGGCCCCAATTCGCAAGGGTTCTAGGGCAATCCCAGGCAGGCTCACATGGTCCAGCCATCCCCACAAACAGCCCCTAGGTTTGGTGCTTCTTCATCCTCGTCTTCTTAAGGATCAACCCATGGTCCCAATGCCTCTGCGAATGCGGTAACCTTGAGAAGCGGCACCAAAACCTAGGATCCTAAATGGCCGACTCTTCCCAAGACTTCATCAGCTGAAACACCCGACTCAGAAGAGACACTGGAAAAACCCAAGGACCCAGAAATAGATCCTATCCATGTCCAGACACCATACCCCGAGGCCTTGGAGATAATCAAGAAGAAGAAAAGTGTTATGGAAACTGAGGAGCTTTTGGAGATTTTTGAGAAAGTTCAGATTAATATTCCGCTCCTCGAAGCTGTTAAGCACATCCCGGCTTACGCCAAGTTTTTAAAGGATGCCTGTACACCCAAACGTAAGCTAAGACCTCAAGAACCTAGGAAGGTTGTGCTCTCCGAGCAAGCAAGTTCCGCAATATCAAGCAACCTTTCGCTCAAGCAAACTGACCCAGGAGAACCCCTAATATCCTGCAATATCGGGGACATGACATTTGATAGAGCGCTCCTGGACTTAGGTGCTTCCATCAATCTAATTCCAACAACCCTGTACCACCAATTTGGTTTCGGAGAGTTGACACCCACACCTATCACCATCCAGCAGGCTGATAGATCTGTGAAGACCCCGGAGGGGGTTGTCGAGGACGTGATTGTGCGGGTCAAGGACTTCTATTTTCTGGTCGACTTCTTGGTGCTCGACATGGAAGTCCCTGGAAAACTACAGAGCGCACCCATAATCATAGGCAGACCTTTCTTAGCTACATCTAAGGCAAACATCGATTGTGACACGGGATGTATGAAAATCACCTTCGGAGACAAGAAAATGCAATTGGATATCTTCCGGGCGACCAAGTCTTTTGATTGTGATTGTGTTGAGGAACATGATCCCATGGAACCTTTGGTCGAGGAATGCCTCACCCTTAGTTCTGTCTCAGACCACTAATCTTGTAACGACTATTCTGACCCGTCACCATCGCTACCCATGGACCTCTATAGGGCTGATTACCATCAAACAACACCATTTGAGGAGATTGATGTTGATCAACTCCCGCCTTTCCCTTTCCCATCGACTGTTGTTCCACCCGCACCCGAACTAAAGCCACTACCTGAGAGTCTCAAGTATGTCTTCCTGGGACCTGACCAGACCTTCCCTGTGATTATTAACTCTCATCTAACCAAGGATCAGGAACTCAGGTTGACCACGACCCTTTCGGAACATCGGGCCACCATTGGATGGACCATTTCAGACTTGAGAGGAATTAGCCCCACCTATTGCACTCATAAGATTTACCTGGAAGACGGGGCACGACCCTCCCGCCAGATGCAGAGACGGTTAAACCCAAACATGCGGGAGGTCGTTAAGAAAGAAATTATCAAGTGGCTTGACGCCGACATCATCTATCTCATCTCTGATAGCCCCTGGGTGAGCCCCACTCAAGTGGTTTCAAAGAAAGTCGGGCTTACCATTGTTACCAATGAGCATGGCAAATCCATCCCCACCCGCACCACCACCGCATGGCGGGTGTGTATTGATTACAGGAAGCTCAATGAAGCAACCAAGAAGGATCATTTCCCCTTGCCATTCATTGACCAGATCCTTGAAAGATTGGCAGGGCAGAAGTATTTTTGCTTCCTGGATGGATATTCAGGACATAACTAAGTCGCAATTGCTCCTAAAGATCAAGAGAAGACCACATTCACTTGCCCGTACGACACATTTGCATTCTGTCGTATGCTGTTCAGGTTATGCAATGCACCCGCTACCTTTCAGCATTGCATGCTAGCCATTTTTTCAGAAATGGTGGGTGAATACCTAGAGGTCTTTATGGATGATTTCTCTGTATTTGGGAATTTATTCGACCATTGTTTGAGCAGCTTGGAGAAAATCCTGAAACGATGTATCAAGGTTAATTTGGTGTTAAGTTGGGAAAAGAGCCATTTTATGGTTCAAGAAGGAATCATCCTCGGTCACATCATATCACATAGGGGCATTGAGGTGGATCGGGCTAAGGTTGATTTGATTTCCAAACTTCCTCCACCTAGCTCGGTTCGGTAGACCCGTTCATTCCTGGGACATGTTGGCTTCTACCGAAGGTTCATCAAAGACTTCTCCAAGCTTTCCAAACCCTTAATCAACCTTCTGGCCAACGACGCCATATTCCACATGACCTCTGATTGCATCCAGGCTTATCACACCCTCCGAGACTTAGTTTCCATAGCACCTGTACTTCAGCCCCCGGATTGGTCTCAGGACTTTGAGATTATGTGTGATGCATCAGATTTTGCCATAGGCGCTATCCTGGGACAAAGACAAGACAAGAAACCTGTGGTGATCTACTACACGAGCAAGACGTTGGACGAGGCCCAACGAAATTATACGGTCACAGAGAAAGAATTGCTCGCTGTAGTTTTCGGACTTGAGAAGTTCCGACCTTACCTGCTGGGATCCCACGTGACCATCTATACTGACCATTTAGCCATCCGGCATCTGTTGACTAAAAAGGACGCGAAGCCCAGGCTCATCAGATGGATCCTACTCTTGCAGGAATTTGACCTAGAAATTCGTGACAAAGCCGGATCAAAGAATGTGGTGGCTGACCACTTATCCAGACTTCACCCAGAGCACATTGGACCCTCCTTACCTTTATCCAACACCTTCCCCGATGAACACATTTTGGCTATGCAAGACAAGAAACTGCCTTGGTATGCTGACTATTTCAACTACCTAGTTGTAGGACAAACCCCGCACAGCTGGTCCAGACAGCAATGGGACAAGTTCTTGGCCAAGGCCAAGCATTATTTCTGGGATGATCCCATGCTGTTTCGCCTCTGTGCCGACCAAATCATCAGGAGGTGTATCCCTGAGGATGAAGTTCAGAGTGTGCTATCTTTTTGTCATGACCAAGCTTGTGGTGGCCACTTCTCAGGAAAGAAAACAGCTGCGAAGGTTCTACAGTCCGGATTTTACTGGCCTTCCCTATTTAAGGATGCACACAACTTTGCCAAGACTTGCTCGCGCTGCCAAACCCTGGGGACCATGACCAGAAAAGATATGATGCCCCTCCAGCCCATTTTGATTGTCGAAATCTTCGACGTTTGGGGTATTGATTTTATGAGCCCCTTTCCACCATCCAACGGCTTTGAGTACATCCTAGTCTTGGTAGACTATGTTTCTAAATGGATTGAAGCCGTCGCCACCGGCCGATGCGATCATAAGACTGTCATGGATTTTGTTAAGCAGAACATCTTTTCCCGGTTTGGAATACCAAAGGCCACGATCAGTGATGGTAGAAGTCATTTTATTCACTCCCAATTCCATGCCCTACTTAGAAAATACGGGGTTAACCACTACATTGCTACCACGTATCATCCGCAAACAAATGGGCAGACCGAGGTCTCAAATAGACAAATCAAGAACATTCTACAGAAAACCGTGAGACCTGACAGGAAAGACTGGTCCACACGATTGGATGGTGCCCTGTGGGCATACAGGACCGCTTTTAAGACCCCGATAGGCATGTCGCCTTATCACTTGGTCTTTGGCAAAGCCTGCCACCTTCCTGTCGAATTGGAACACCGAGCTTACTGGGCTGTCAAGCAGTGTAACATGGATTCCCAATTAGTCGGTGCGCAAAGGACGCTCCAACTCTCTGAGCTCGAAGAAATTCGTCGGGACGCCTTTGAGAACAGTTGACTGTATAAGGAGAAAATGAAAGCCGTCCACGACCGACTCATCCATAGAAAGATCTTTGACTCTAACCAACAAGTCTGGCTTTTTGATGCCTGCCTAAAACTCTTTCTAGGGAAGCTCAGGTCCAAGTGGACAGGACCATTTAGGGTGGTCAAGCCTCACTCCAATGGGGTGATCCAAACACTGGGCACACTTTTACAGTCAATGGCCAAAGATTGAAACACTTCCTAGCCCAGGTTCCCCTAAAGGAGAGTGTCACCCTCATTAAGGGATGACATGAAGCACTACCCAGCTGGAGGCGTTAAACTCAGCACTTCCTGGGAGGCAACCCAGAGGATTCAGATTGATCCGGTATACTACGTCACCCAGGTAATATCTTTTCGAACCCCTGTTGCATCCATATATTTGTCAATGAGGACATTGTCCAACTTAAGCATGGGGGTGGTGGTAAATTGCATGATCCTGATCTCATTTAATCAGTCTGAATAGAATAAAATTAAATTAAAAAAAAAAGAATTTAGGAAGAGAAACTTAGGCATTAGAATTTTTCAATAGTGGGAAATAATACGGAAAGAACTTGAACACTTAGACTTTTCAAGCCTTCAGGCTTAATCATCCCTGGTGTCCGTTAAAATATGAATTTAGCTTCAAATCCTTGCAACCTTAACTACTCTAATCTACTAACCAAATAAGGTAATAAGTATATGACTTATCAACTCACCCTCTAACTCAGAAGGACTTTTAGTCTAAGCATCTGCACACATTTTTGCATAGACTCACTCCTCGGAGATTCTGACAGAAATTGGGTAGCTAATGAACTCTCTAGGGTGGTATGGCTGGCAAGTTGTCATGGGTAACAGCCCATTGGCAGGTTGTCCAGAGCCCAGCCACGGGACCACCTCTTCTTCGTTGCCTCTAGGTAAATTTGAGATCAGGGAAGCCACCTACCAAAAAAAAAAGGAGAAAAAAAGAGAACAAAATAAACCATACTTCACCGCACGAGTATGGCTGACAAGTGATCGTGGGTAACAGCCCATTGGTCGATTATCCAGAGCCCAGCTCAGTAAATGCACAAAAAGAACCAAAACACTTAAGGAAGAAGTGGGGAAGTAGAGCAAGCCGGGGAGATATACACTGGAAAAATCCTTGTGTTGACCCCAATTAAAGCAAACGTAGGGAGAAAGCTACCGATCGAACAAATACACCTTCAGGTAAAACACTTCCTCTTTCGGTCACCTAGGGGCATAGAAACCTGAAGTCTGTCTAAATTACGGTTGAGTCTATCATAATCTTCACACCAAGCTAGAGTTTTGTCCGAGTTTTAGGTGGGTTGGGTAGCCGTAAAAAGTTACCAAACACACTCTAATTCAAAAAAAAATCTAAAAATAAGAAAAATATATATATATTTACATACATTAAAGCAAGGATTCAGGCGATTCATATTTTGGCAGACACCCGGGCGCTGCTTAGTCCTTGTAGATTAAGATCGTAGTATATTTCCTCCTATTGACAAGTAACGAAGTGTCTAAATAGTTACGTCTTAAATTTTGATTGGAAATAAAGGCTAGAATAAACCTTGCTAGGGACTAGCAAAGAGTAAGCATTGGGGTATGATAACACTGCATCGTGGGATGATAATTCTGTCAATTGGGGCTTATCTTAAGAGCAAAATGCACAAATAACACATCATAAATAGGAATAGGAGCATCGCATGCATTACACATCAAGATTTCTTATAATGTATTATTAACAGCCATGTGTACAACGACATGTCAAAACAGACCTCAGATGAGCAATCGGATTGCACGGATGGATTCAGAGCGACAAATAGAGTCCAACAGACTCGAAATCGGCCAAATTCGACATCCGGAGCTCCTGCAATGGGCCTAAGAAGTTCAAGGCGTCACGTGGCACTCGATGAGTGCCTGCACTCCTCGCCTAGCCCCCTCCATCAATTGCAGAACGATCTGAGCCGTGAAGATCAAACGGCTGAGAATGCTGCACCATCGCCAGCACCATCGCTACACTCTTCGCCCGCAGTAGATCACGACCGTCGGATCTCCATCCAACGGTCAGCAGCAGTCGAGCATCGACGCACGATCATAACCATCCATACGGAGCAGCGCAGCGGTCGAAGCACTCACCCGCGCTCGCGTGATGCGAGATCGAAACGCACCGTGTAGCAAATCGAAGGCGAAGGCGCATGCGGGCAAAATTGGACCGTAGATCGGTGAGCAGACGGGTGCGATTGTGAGACGTGGCACTCGCAGATGCGCCTTGACCAGATGCGCGTGATGACGCACACGATCTGCGCCAGCGCCCCACGTGGAAGCTCAACCGTACGATCAAAGATCGGATGGCTTACGACGTGCGCATGCGGATCAAGCACAAAGAAGAACGGACGCGCACGAGCGACCGGTGGGCAGGGGCCTTCACCGACATTTTGGGAAGGGTTTTAGAAATGTCCCGGACGTCGCTAAAACCCCTTCTTCTTTTGGAAAGCCCTTCTTCCTATTTAAACCCCTTCCAACCACCCATGGGAGGCATTCACTCCACTTGCAATTGTTCTACCCCCTCCTAGCCACCATTAGCTCTCTTTGTAATCGCCGGAGACGACGAGCCACTGACGGAGCCCTCCTCCACCGCTGTGGCTGCCTTGCCGTCTTCTCTCTCTCTCTTTCCTTCTTTATCTTAACCTTTACCTTACTTATGTTCAAGCATTCATCTAGTGTTGTAATTATGAACTAAAGTTGCATGTCAAATGAAGTTGTTTCCTATTCAATTGCTTGCCCTCTTTTATGTTTAAAGTTGCATGTGTGAATGAAACAATTCTAACCCTAATCTCTTTCTCTCTCTCTTTCCCTCTCTCTCACTCGCTTTTCACCCACGACTTTTCACAAGCAAAAACCCGTTACTTCCGTGACATTAAGTGACAAGAAAAATCTAGTTCTCATGCCTCCCTGAGATCGACACTCGAACTCACGTCCATTTCTTCATTTTAAAACCGACGTTGCGAGCGCAAGCTATAACGACTCTTCAAAACACACGCACCCCATGCCACGTCACCCCTCTCCTCTTCCTCCTCCCCGCTACCCTCTAGCACCTCTTCCCCGCCCTCCTCCTCCTCATCCCTATCCCCTTCCTCCTCCTCGTCCTCCCCGTCCCTCACCTCCTCCTCCTCCTACTGCAGCTTCCTCCTCCTTATCCTCCCCACCCTCCTCCTCGTCCCCCTTCCTCCTCTTCTTCTCCTATTGCCTTCCCCCTCCTCATCTCCTCTTGTGTTCCCCCTCCTGCTCCTCATCGGCCCTCCCCCCCGCCCCCTTCATCCTCTCCTCCTCCTACTACCTTTGAGCGTGGCCTAAATTTGGATTCATAACGCGCTTCTAGGTTGGTACGTTATTTGGGTTAGGAAGGGGTTGGGAAGGGAGTGTGCCTGGCTGGCGAGAATTTGCCAACTGGGCCAGTTGAGTTTTAACTTCAGTAAGCTCGTCCTTGTGCTGTTTTTGAATGGCCGCATTCGATTTTTGAATGTCAGCCAGAGTCTGAAGGATTAAGGACATTTGATCTTGATTTGGCCCTGATGGATAAGTAGGGTTGGGCCGAGGCTGAGGCGGCTGGTAGTGATGAGAGGGCTGTGGGCGGGACTGAAAAGGTGGTCTTTGGGTTTGGGGATTTCCCGCCCACTGAAAATTGGGATGGTTTCGCCATCCAGGGTTGTAAGTGTTGGAGAATGGGTCGTTCTGGATGGCGTTGAGGTCCTCGCAGGTCTGAGGAACCTCCTGAGAATCAGGGAAAGGAGGAATGGAGTTCCCCCGGCTGGTGAAGAAAGGATCGGATGATTTTCCAGTCCAAGAATCAGATGGGGATGGATATGGATCCATCCCAAGGGAGGATCGGTGGAGGATGTTTTGCACAGTCTCCTGTGTGGAAGGAGGTTGTGCAAAGGAGTTACGCGCAGAGGTGGCTCGCTGCAAGTGCTGAGTTAGCTCATCCACCTTCTTTTCAATGATTGAGACATTGTCCAATCGACTGGCCATTAATTCCAGGTCGACTGATGTGGACAGGTCCTGCGTCTCATGTGCTCCCTTAAGATTCGTCGCTGCGCGGGTATTCGTCCTGTCGAATAATCCCATGGAGTCATTGTTGATGGAGTTCTCGCACATGTTTTCGAGAATCTCCCATACGGTGTCTTCATGTTGACCCATGATGTTTCCTCCGCAGGTTGCATTGACGAAAAGGCGGATGTCCTCACGGAGTCCCTGGTAAAAAGATTGGACTTGTTCCCATTTAGGAACTCCGTGATGGGGGCACTTCCTCATGAGATCCTGAAAACGATCCCATGCCTCATGGAGAGGTTCTCCTGATTGTTGAGTGAAGTGTGTAATCTGATGGCGCAAGGCGTTGGTCCGACCAACGGGAAAGAACTTTTTCAAAAACTCGGATTGAAGTTCTTCCCAAGTGTTGATCGGCCGGGTCTGAGTTTGATACCAATGGGCGGCCTTGTCCATAAGAGAAAAGGAGAACATCTTCATGAGAAGAATATCCCGATTTTGCGCATCTGATCCAAAAGTGTGGGCCAGATGCTTTAGCTGTTTGATGTGCTGGAAGGGATCTTCAGAATTAAGCCCATGGAATTTAGGTATAGCATGAACCATGTTGGGCTTTAGTTCGGAATCAGGTCCTCCAATCGGGATTCTGACTCGAGGCTCAATGGCCACCGCAGCAGGATTGTAGTGGTCCCGCATCATAGGACGCTGTGGTGGGTGCACGAAGTTTTGGAAGAGGTCATTGAGTCGCTGGAGCTGGTGTTCCAGATTATTTTCTTCCTCAACTGGCTGAGCCATGATGGGGGAAGAAGAAGAACTTGGTTCTGAATCAGAAGAGAGAATAATGTGAGGGTGTTGCTGCACAACTACGGGCGTCGAGGCTTGGCCTTGACGAGAGCGAATTTCTAATGGAGGTCTTAAGGGTGGTCTTAGAGACCTCCTTCCGTACATGCACAGTTGGGAGAGGTAAGTTTAGAAGGTGCTGGACCCAATCAAGACACCCAAAAATGTGTTGGGTGGCTATAGAGGTGCGGGGCAGATGGACCCCTTGATCAGAAAGATCGTCCACCTGAGAATTACCTGGGCAGCCAGAGAGGGAGAGTCCCGCGAAGACCCCTACACGGTAGAGCGTCCCCACGGGTTACAGGGTTTCCCCCACCCGACCTCTCTTGTCACTGCGGTTCCAGGTAGACCAGAATGGGGATCTTGACCTCTTAAGTCTACCAATTTTAAGATCAGGGTGCTTAAGGTTTCACTTGAACTTTAGTCTTTTTAAGTGCAAAGAGTGACCTAATTTAAGGTTGGTTAACCCAAAGGGGTCAACTTTACCTCTTGTTTTCTTTGAGAGCTTTTTGGGTCCTTTCTTTTAGGGTTCAAGTGTTTAGAGAGAGCCAATTGTTTAGGATTTTTCTTGTTAATTATTTTCAATCAATGGCTTGGGCACACCTCTTTTGGATTTCCTCAATTCTTGATTAAGGGGTGTGTCTCTACTGAAATCCTAATGTTTGACCTTATGTTGGCTCTACTTGGTCCATTTAACTCTTTGTTGGGCAATTAGGGCTCAAGCAAGAATGTGTTAGCCCTTAAATACCCTTAATAGTGTGCAGGAGTGATGAGTTGAAAACATGCAACTTTTTATGGTTACTAAGTATGGAAGACAGGTTAGCCCTATATTGCTTGTTCTTTTCTTTTCTTCCTCTTTAGAGTGTAGGGGTTAATAGTGAGAGAAAAGATTTACCTGTCTTCGGAGTGGTTGTGTGGTTGCTTGTCTTCTTGAGTTCCTGTAGCTGCACAAAAGAGAGGAGATTATCAGAACTTAAAAGAAACAGGAATGTTTACCTCTAGAATAGCCGTTGCTCCCCGGCAGCGGCGCCAAAATGAAACGTCGCGGCAACCGGGTTTAAGGGTTTTGTTATAACGTTGTAGTAAAGCCGATTATTACCAACATTTCAAATATAAATTTTTTTACTCGGAAAATGAAAGAGTTCCCGAGGTCGAACTCAGGGAGCAAGTCGTATTCTAGAGATATACATGTTTCTTTTACAAAAACAAAGAGAGGGGGAAAGAATTTGTTGTTTTCTCTTTGTTCTGCAGAGGGGGATGCTCTTCTTTCTCTCTTTCTTTCTCTCTGTTCTGCAGAGGTGATATTCTTCTTCTGCAATGGTGATGCTCTTCTTCTTCTTCCTGTTGTTCCTGCGTTGGTGATGTTCTTCTTTCTTCAGAGCTCCTTGTTCTTCTTCTTCTTTGGTTTTCTGCCTTGACCTTTCTTCTTCTTCTTCTGCAATCGTGGTGACCCTTTCTCTTTTCCCCTTTTTTTTTATGGCTGCAGAGCTTCTGCCTTCAGCTACTAAGTCTTCCTTTCTTCTTCTTCTGCTTTGGCCGTTGCTCTTCCTTCTTCTTCAGCCTGCCTTCTTCTTCCGCGGGTCTTCTTCTTCTTCTTTGGCCTGCACACTTCAGAGTTTTTCGTCAAGAGGCAAAACCTACTCTACCCTCCCCCCCGCGTCTCTCTTTCTCTCTGAAACCACTCTTGGGAAAGCTCTCCCAGAGCTACCGGGTAATCGGGTTCGGGTCAGGCCCGGGTCCAGGCCCACCGGCGTGCGTGGTGGGCGAGGAGTGCAGTCAGTCTAAGTCGGGTCGGGTCAGGTCCGCGAGGCGTGAGCGCGGACGAGACCGGGTAACCGGGCGGGTGTAAGGGGACCTCACCCCGTGTACTGAGGCAATGAGGCTAGTGCACGAAATCAATTTAAACAGTGGAACGTGTGTGAGGCTTACCGATGTGGGACTAAACGCAGACCGTCCCTCGCGTGCGCCTGCTGGGAGACCGTGGCTTGGCTTCTGCAGCTGCGGCTTCTATCTGCATAAGTTGCTGGCTGGCTGCCTTCGCACGACGCCCCGTACCCCGCAGCAGCTGGAGACCTGGCGTCCTCAAGCCTGGAGCGCGGGAGAAGCTGCTTTAATGTGCGTCAATGGCGGTCGGACCTCAAAACCTGTCGGACACGAATATGGCCTCGCGGCCTAATCAAACCACTGGGGAACCTTCGCCGTGGCACGGCGAAGGTGAGGAGCTGCGCGGCAGGCCGCAAGGAGGTGTCTGGTGGCAGCCCTGGGTCGGACTGCAACCGGAGGCATGGGTTTGTTCGGGGGAGTGTTACGGAGGTGTGGAGTGGCAGTGGAGGGGTGGGAGGTGCTCAGTGTGATGAGGCGGAGGTGCAGTGAGGGTCGGCGAGCCGTGTGGGTTGCTGAGGTGATGGGAACGGCTCGCCGGAGGGCGGTCGGAGGCGAAGGGGGTGAAGGTGGTCAGGGTCGGTAGAGGGCTTAATTGAATAAATTGAAAGCGGGGAAAGAAAGAGGAGGAGAAGGGGAGTAGCTCTAGCTTACTTGCAGGGACGAAGGGGGAGGAACAGGGCGACAGTCGTATCGACTGTCGCCGGAGAAGATGATGCTCAGGGAGAGGGGCGGCGGCGAGCAGAGAGCCGGAGAGGCGCCAGCTGGGTGCGGCGTGGCGCGGGAAGAGCAGGGGAGGAAGTCTCTGCTGCTGGTATTGCGGCAGAGCGAAGAGGTGGAGGGGGAGGAAGCCGCCGGAGCTGGTGAGCGTCTGCCGGAGGAAGAAGAGAAGAAAGCTCGGGGTTTTCTCCGTCAGATCCCGGCTGCCCTGGTCGGTGGAGGAGCGGGGGGTATTTGTAGGGATGAAACAGGGAGGAAGGTGGAGGGAGACGACGTGTCTCCCTCGCCGGAGAATGGTCGGAACACGAACCCATACCGTCCGTGCGTTCGCACGGCCGGTATGGTGGGCTACAATGACCAGGGGGGTGCCCCTGCGACGGCTGACGACGCAGGGCACCCCCGGTTTACTTGCCAGGTCCCCCACCTCACCCTGCGCGGCGCCATGCTCCGCGCAAGGTCGCCGGAGCATGGTGCTGGCAGGGTTTTGCAGGAGGGACCTGATTGCAAAGAACGAAGGAGAGTTAGGGGCCAAAATGCGAGGGTTCAAAAGTTGAGGGCCAAAGAGTAAATATATGAGGACCAAAGTGTGAAGTCGGTCAAGGAGGTTTCTTCTTAGGCTCAAGTTTTTATACATGACTAATTAGGACCTAAGGAATCTGATGGTGAATTTCATTTTCATATTAAACCTTGTTTGACCGGTCAATTTGCGCAAAAACCCAAATTAAGTTATTAATTGGGCATGGTTCTCAATGTAGGTCAAAATGGGTTCTAAAGGCCAAATTGAAGGTTCTAAACCCTAGAGATTATTTTTCTATGAATTTAAGAGGGTTTATTCTATTTTTACTTTGCCTCGAACCTTGTGAATTGAAGTGGGTTGTTTTAGGGTTACAGATTATCATTTGGTTCCTTGAAAGTGCTGTAGCCCTTACTAGATCATCTCATCCCACTTTTATTCTTATTAAGCTGTTTTGACCTGTGTTTGGGCCCTGAATTACCCTGTATGCAGATTATACTGGTAAAATTGCACTTTTACCCCTTGTGACTGGTTTTCTTCTCAAACTCAGAATTCTCTGAGTTAAGCCTTTCCTTGAGATATGTAGGAGCTTTTATCCTTTGTATTGGGTCAAAATGAGCTAGTTATGGCTCATGATGAGGTTCTCATCATACCCCCATGCCTAGCTTTTGCTAGTCCCTTAGCAAAAACTTAAGGTTTCAACCCTTGTTCTAGACCATGAAGTTTTTAATGGTTTTAGATAAGTGCCTTTTTTATTTGAGCATAGATTAGGTTAGAATGCTGACCATAGGCCTAAAAGGTACTCTAGTACCAATCAAGATCCAAATCTGTCTAGCCTTAGCCTCAGTCTTTTAGCAAAGGTTTTTAAGGCCCGCAAGAACTAACCTAAGGTTTATTGGACTTCGTGGTTAAAGCACCCGTGCTTGAAATGATTTTAGCCCTGGCTCAGTTCGCAGTGCGTTTTGTAAGAGAGAGATAGAAAGTTTTTCTGTTTGGAGAGTTTTCTCTCTCTTTTTCTTTTTAGTTCTAGCCTAGGATTGGCTTTTCAACACGGTCTGTATCAGATTCCTTGCTCCCATCATCAATCCTCAAGGGTTCCTGGCGATCGATGCTTCGAGATAGCACCGCCCATGGCAACCCCCGGAACCCTGGCTATTGAGATTTCGAGATAATCCCATCCATGGTATTTCGTGGCCGAATCCAGACCGTGGCAATTGACACTTCGAGATAATGCCATCCATGGAATCTGAACCAGCAGAGTGCTTACATGCCCCTCGTAGGATATGTAAATATCCTAAGAGACAAGCACCGAGGAGATGATATTTTGTTACGCATCTTCGAGGGGATTTCCCGCCTCTCCGCGCTAGGAACTCGTCCAAATCAACTTGTGTTGATCGACCGCTCCTATTCTAGGTGTTCTTTTCAGATTTTTGCGACGCTTCTGCGTGATTCTGATTTTTACGCTTACTGAACCAGGCTGTGTGTGAGATTAGGGTGCTTAGGTTACTGAGTCCCGTAAACCAAAAATTAGTTAACGAGGCCGAAAACTCCCTAAGCCTTAGACCTAATACTTCAGCTTTTCATTTTCCTCAACCTCTTGAGGATTGTCAAGATCTTAATGGGTACTAAGAGTCTATTCAAGAATGCCTAGGGTTTGCATTCTTACTAATCTCATTGTGCACTTTTCAGTTATTTTCTTGAATGAGGTCTAGAACTTAGGTTAATTCCTTAGTTCCTTACTAATGACTATCACTTTTTCTCATAATTTTGTGCTCCTTTTTCATTTTGTTTCTTTTCACAAAATTTTCCTTCTCCTCTTTTCCTCTTATTCTTTTTCGAAAAATTTTTTTAATTTTTATGGTATTTTTGGCATATGTGAATTTTTTTGTTTGAAACCTTTTCTTACAAGTTTTTGCACTTTCCTACCCCCCCATGCCTAAGATTTGCAATGTCCTCATTGTAACCTAGGGGGTCTTAGTTCATTCCTTAAGACAGAAATTTGGATGAGTGAATGGGTCGGGTTGAATTTTTGCGGACGATTTCAAATCCCAGATGCAAACATCTGAGTTAGGGTCGGCTGTCTACAAGGGTGAACTTCGAGTGCTGAAAGGTGTCAGAACAAGTTTCAGGTTTTCAAAGAGAATGACGGGCTGCCTCCCGTTAAGCGCTGAGTTTTACGCCATCGGCTGGGCGCAATAAGCTCAAGGGGAAAGGAGGATATAAGATGCCTCAGCCAAATCAGTAGAAGTTACATCAATGAACGGCTTGAGTCTCTGACCGTTCACGATGAAAGGTTCAGAATCGTGGCTGAGTGAACTGATTTCGATTGCTCCATTTCCAAAAACCTGTCGGACCAAATATGGTCCGACCCACTTAGATCTCAGTTTTCCTGGGAAGAGTTTGAGTCGGGCATCAAAGAGTAGGACCTTTTGACCAGGATGAAAGATCTTTCTCGAGATGTGTTTGTCGTGGAAGGCTTTAACCCGCTCCTTGTAGATTTGCGAGTTCTCGTACGCGTCTATGCGCAATTCATCGATCTCGCTGATTTGGAGTTTTCTGTGGGTCCCAGCCTTAGAAAGATCTAGATTACAGTTCCGTACTGCCCAATAGGCTTTATGCTCCAGTTCGACGGGAAGGTGGCATGCCTTTCCGTACACCAGTCTAAAGGGAGACATGCCTAATTGGGTCTTGTGGGCGGTCCTATAGGCCCACAATGCTTCCGGAAGTCGGGACGACCAGTCCTTCCTGTCAGGTCGAATAGTGACTTGCAGGATTTTCTTGATCTCCCGATTAGACAGCTCAGCTAGACCATTAGTTTGGGGGTGGTAAGGAGTAGAGATTCGGTGAGACACCCCGTATTTGGTCATCAGTGACCTAAACTGAGCATTTGTGAAATGGGTCCCCCCATCAGAGATTATTGCACGAGGAATCCCGAACCTTGAGAAAATGTGTTGATGAATAAATTTGAGAACGATTTTGTGATCACAGGTTCGGGTCGGTATGGCTTCGATCCATTTGGACACGTAGTCCACAGCCAACAGAATGTATTCGAAACCATCCGAAACAGGAAAGGCGCCCATAAAATCAATCCCCCAAACATCAAAGATTTCGCATACTAGAATCGGTTGCATAGGCATCATGTCGCGATGGCTCATGTTGCCCAAAGTCTGGCAATGACTGCATGCCTTGCAATGACTGTATGCGTCTTTGAACAGTGTGGGCCAGTAAAAGCCGCACTGGAGGGCTTTTGATGCGGTTTTATGCCCGGCAAAATGGCCACCGCATGCCTGGTCATGGCAGAAAGAGAGGATATTGTTGACTTCCCCTTCCGGGACACATCTCCGGATGATCTGATCGGCACCTATGCGGAAGAGGTACGGGTCTTCCCAAATGTAATACTTGGCATCGGAGCGTAATTTGTCTTTCTTGGCCTTCGGCCAATCGGATGGGGTCTGATGAGATGCCAAGTAATTTACAATATTAGCAAACCATGGAAGGCTAGTACCAATAGTCAGCAGGTGCTCATCGGGAAAATGCTCAGTGATGGGTCCGGAAGGGTCTATCATTTCAGAAGGAAGACGGGACAAGTGATCAGCTACCACGTTTTGTTTTCCCGCTTTATCGCGAATCTCGAGGTCAAATTCTTGCAACAGCAAGATCCATCGGATCAATCGAGGTTTCGCGTCCTTCTTTGCAAGGAGATGCCTCACAGCCGTGTGATCCGAGTATATGATGACATGGGAACCCAGAAGGTACGATCTGAACTTCTCTAGGGCAAATATTACAGCTAGCAGCTCTTTCTCAGTAACTGTATAGTTACGCTGAGCCTCATCGAGTGTTTTGCTGGCGTAGTAAATGACCACAGGTTTCTTGTCATTTTTCTGCCCCAAAACCGCTCCTACAGCGAAGTCGGATGCATCACACATGATCTCAAAGGGTTGAGACCAATCAGGGGACTGTAGGATCGGGGCTTGGGTGACTCGGTCACGCAGGATTTCAAATGCTTGAGTGCATTCCTTGGAGATTTCGAAGGGAACATCCTTGGAGAGAAGAGTGGTCAGGGGGCGTGCGATTTTTGAAAAATTAGGGATAAATCGTCGATAAAAACTGACATGCCCTAAAAAGGATCGGATGTCCCTGATCGAGCTAGGCATAGGAAGGTGAGAAATCAGATTAACCTTAGCTCGATCCACTTGGATACCTTTCTCCGAAATTGAGTGTCCCAGGACAATTCCCTCAGGCACCATGAAATGGCTCTTTTCCCAGGAAAGAACTAAATTCACGTCGATGCACCGCCTGAGTATCTGGACCAAGTGTTGGAGGCAATCGTCGAATGATGCTCCGAAAACTGAAAAGTCATCCATGAAGACTTCCAGATAATCACCTACCATATCTGAGAATATGGCAAGCATGCATCGCTGAAAAGTAGCGGGTGCATTGCAAAGACCGAAAGGCATCCTTCGGAAAGCGTATGTTCCGAAGGGGCAGGTGAACGTGGTCTTTTCTTGGTCCTCAGGATGGATTGCCACCTGGTTATAACCGGAGTACCCGTCAAGAAAGCAGAAGAACCTATTTCCCGCTAGTTTTTCGAGAATTTGATCAATGAAGGGTAGTGGGAAATGATCCTTCTTCGTGGAGGAATTGAGTCGACGGTAATCTATACAGACTCTCCACGAGTTGGCTAATCGGGTAGGAATGATTTCTCCGGTCTCAGTCGTTATAGTGGTGAGTCCTGCCTTCTTAGGCACGACCTGAATTGGGCTCACCCAACGACTATCGGAGATCGGGTAGATGATCCCGGCATCTAACCACTTGATGATCTCCTTTTTCACGACCTCCTGCAGATTGGGGTTCAAGCGTCTCTGCATTTCACGAGAAGGTCGTGTGCCCTCTTCTGAATAGATATGATGAGTACAATAAGAGGGACTTATTCCAGTCAAATCATCGAGGGTCCATCCGATGGCTCTGCGATGTTGCTGGAGGACAACAATCAGACGGGATTCCTGTTCAGGACTGAGGTTGGAATTGATGATCACAGGAAGGGTCTGATTAGAACCCAAAAAGATGTATTTCAAATGAGCAGGAAGGGGTTTTAGTTCGAGGACGGGGTTTTCAGCAGCAGCGGGTGGTTCAGTATAGATGTGAGGTTCAAGGGTGGGAGTTACTGGGTTGTTCACATCTGGAATTGACTCCTCTGTTTGCGGGTCAAGATCCTTCTGTGGTTGATGAGGCATACTCAAGTCATTCTGGAGGTGTGATTCATCAACCAAAGTCTTGATGTCACAAATTTGCTCGATGACGCCGCAATTAATTCCTTGTTGGGCCTTAAATATATCAATTTTCAGTGTTTGATCTCCAAACTTAAGCTCTATTTGGCCCTCCTCACAGCTGATGTTGGCTCTAGCAGTAGCCAAGAAAGGTCTCCCTAGAATGATTGGTGTATCCCTAGGGTTCTCAGGTGCATCCATGTCTAAGACTATAAAGTCCACTGGAAAATAGAAATCCTGCACTCTCACGATAACATCCTCGAGAATCCCTTTTGGTGACTTTATAGATCGATCTGCTAATTGTAATGTCACCTCGGTTGGTTTCAGCTCAGACTCTTCCAGATGGTCAAGTAAGGATGTGGGTATCAGATTTATAGATGCACCTAAGTCTAACAATGCTCTATTAAATTGGGTACCACCTATCTTACAGGAGATCAGGGGAGTTCCAGGATCTTTTGCCTTGGGTGGGAGTCTACTAAGGATTACAGAGCTGGCTTGCTCTGACAGAACAATTGGGCTCCCTTCCTTGGTCCGCGGCTTACGCTGGGGTGTACATATATTCTTTAGAAATCGTGCGTAAGCTGGTACGTGGCGGATTGCATCCATCAAGGGGATGTTTATGTGGACCTGCTCAAAGAGCTTGACCAGGTCCTCCTCAGGGGCCACGGGCTTGGTGGTCTTCTTTCCCTTGGTCAGGGCCTCGGGAAACGGGATCTTGGTTGGTTCCTCTAGGATAGGTCCAGGTTGTGGGTCTGGAACAGCGGTACCTTGGATAACTATCCTAGGGTCATGGTTATCAGGCTGGGAGTGGTTTGGATAATGCGGGTCCTGAGTTGTCTTACCACTACGTGTTGTTACAGAATTTAATCCGGCCTGATTTTGGTTTGGGTTTGGTAGGAGGGGTGGCTGCTGCTGAAATCCCGCACGAGAAGTTGAGGCATTCATCTCGTCTGGAGATGGAGCAATGGGGGCCTGATAAATCCATTGAGCGTGGCCTAAATTTGGATTCATAACGCGCTTCTGGGTTGGCACGTTATTTGGGTTAGGAAGGGGTTGGGAAGGGAGTGTGCCTGGCTGGCGAGAATTTGCCAACTGGGCCAGTTGAGTTTTAACTTCAGTAAGCTCGTCCTTGTGCTGTTTTTGAATGGCCGCATTCGATTTTTGAATGTCAGCCAGAGTCTGAAGGATTAAGGACATTTGATCTTGATTTGGCCCTGATGGATAAGTAGGGATGGGCCGAGGCTGAGGCGGCTGGTAGTGATGAGAGGGCTGTGGGCGGGACTGAAAAGGTGGTCTTTGGGTTTGGGGATTTCCCGCCCACTGAAAATTGGGATGGTTTCGCCATCCAGGGTTGTAAGTGTTGGAGAATGGGTCATTCTGGATGGCGTTGAGGTCCTCGCAGGTCTGAGGAACCTCCTGAGAATCAGGGAAAGGAGGAATGGAGTTCCCCCGGCTGGTGAAGAAAGGATCGGATGATTTTCCAGTCCAAGAATCAGATGGGGATGGATATGGATCCATCCCAAGGGAGGATCGGTGGAGGATGTTTTGCACAGTCTCCTGTGTGGAAGGAGGTTGTGCAAAGGAGTTACGCGCAGAGGTGGCTCGCTGCAAGTGCTGAGTTAGCTCATCCACCTTCTTTTCAATGATTGAGACCTTGTCCAATCGACTGGCCATTAATTCCAGGTCGACTGATGCGGACAGGTCCTGCGTCTCATGTGCTCCCTTAAGATTCGTCGCTGCGCGGGTATTCGTCCTGTCGAATAATCCCATGGAGTCATTGTTGATGGAGTTCTCGCACATGTTTTCGAGAATCTCCCATACGGTGTCTTCATGTTGACCCATGATGTTTCCTCCGCAGGTTGCATTGACGAAAAGGCGGATGTCCTCACGGAGTCCCTGGTAAAAAGATTGGACTTGTTCCCATTTAGGAACTCCGTGATGGGGGCACTTCCTCATGAGATCCTGAAAACGATCCCATGCCTCATGGAGAGGTTCTCCTGATTGTTGAGTGAAGTGTGTAATCTGATGGCGCAAGGCGTTGGTCCGACCAACGGGAAAGAACTTTTTCAAAAACTCGGATTGAAGTTCTTCCCAAGTGTTGATCGGCCGGGTCTGAGTTTGATACCAATGGGCGGCCTTGTCCATAAGAGAAAAGGAGAACATCTTCATGAGAAGAATATCCCGATTTTGCGCATCTGATCCAAAAGTGTGGGCCAGATGCTTTAGCTGTTTGATGTGCTGGAAGGGATCTTCAGAATTAAGCCCATGGAATTTAGGTATAGCATGAATCATGTTGGGCTTTAGTTCGGAATCAGGTCCTCCAATCGGGATTCTGACTCGAGGCTCAATGGCCACCGCAGCAGGATTGTAGTGGTCCCGCATCATAGGACGCTGTGGTGGGTGCACGAAGTTTTGGAAGAGGTCATTGAGTCGCTGGAGCTGGTGTTCCAGATTATTTTCTTCCTCAACTGGCTGAGCCATGATGGGGGAAGAAGAAGAACTTGGTTCTGAATCAGAAGAGAGAATAATGTGAGGGTGTTGCTGCACAACTACGGGCGTCGAGGCTTGGCCTTGACGAGAGCGAATTTCTAATGGAGGTCTTAAGGGTGGTCTTAGAGACCTCCTTCCGTACATGCACAGTTGGGAGAGGTAAGTTTAGAAGGTGCTGGACCCAATCAAGACACCCAAAAATGTGTTGGGTGGCTATAGAGGTGCGGGGCAGATGGACCCCTTGATCAGAAAGATCGTCCACCTGAGAATTACCTGGGCAGCCAGAGAGGGAGAGTCCCGCGAAGACCCCTACACGGTAGAGCGTCCCCACGGGTTACAGGGTTTCCCCCACCCGACCTCTCTTGTCACTGCGGTTCCAGGTAGACCAGAATGGGGATCTTGACCTCTTAAGTCTACCAATTTTAAGATCAGGGTGCTTAAGGTTTCACTTGAACTTTAGTCTTTTTAAGTGCAAAGAGTGACCTAATTTAAGGTTGGTTAACCCAAAGGGGTCAACTTTACCTCTTGTTTTCTTTGAGAGCTTTTTGGGTCCTTTCTTTTAGGGTTCAAGTGTTTAGAGAGAGCCAATTGTTTAGGATTTTTCTTGTTAATTATTTTCAATCAATGGCTTGGGCACACCTCTTTTGGATTTCCTCAATTCTTGATTAAGGGGTGTGTCTCTACTGAAATCCTAATGTTTGACCTTATGTTGGCTCTACTTGGTCCATTTAACTCTTTGTTGGGCAATTAGGGCTCAAGCAAGAATGTGTTAGCCCTTAAATACCCTTAATAGTGTGCAGGAGTGATGAGTTGAAAACATGCAACTTTTTATGGTTACTAAGTATGGAAGACAGGTTAGCCCTATATTGCTTGTTCTTTTCTTTTCTTCCTCTTTAGAGTGTAGGGGTTAATAGTGAGAGAAAAGATTTACCTGTCTTCGGAGTGGTTGTGTGGTTGCTTGTCTTCTTGAGTTCCTGTAGCTGCACAAAAGAGAGGAGATTATCAGAACTTAAAAGAAACAGGAATGTTTACCTCTAGAATAGCCGTTGCTCCCCGGCAGCGGTGCCAAAATGAAACGTCGCGGCAACCGGGTTTAAGGGTTTTGTTATAACGTTGTAGTAAAGCCGATTATTACCAACATTTCAAATATAAATTTTTTTACTCGGAAAATGAAAGAGTTCCCGAGGTCGAACTCAGGGAGCAAGTCGTATTCTAGAGATATACATGTTTCTTTTACAAAAACAAAGAGAGGGGTAAAGAATTTGTTGTTTTCTCTTTGTTCTGCAGAGGGGGATGCTCTTCTTTCTCTCTTTCTTTCTCTCTGTTCTGCAGAGGTGATATTCTTCTTCTGCAATGGTGATGCTCTTCTTCTTCTTCCTGTTGTTCCTGCGTTGGTGATGTTCTTCTTTCTTCAGAGCTCCTTGTTCTTCTTCTTCTTTGGTTTTCTGCCTTGACCTTTCTTCTTCTTCTTCTGCAATCGTGGTGACCCTTTCTCTTTTCCCCTTTTTTTTTATGGCTGCAGAGCTTCTGCCTTCAGCTACTAAGTCTTCCTTTCTTCTTCTTCTGCTTTGGCCGTTGCTCTTCCTTCTTCTTCAGCCTGCCTTCTTCTTCCGCGGGTCTTCTTCTTCTTCTTTGGCCTGCACACTTCAGAGTTTTTCGTCAAGAGGCAAAACCTACTCTACCCTCTCCCCCGCGTCTCTCTTTCTCTCTGAAACCACTCTTGGGAAAGCTCTCCCAGAGCTACCGGGTAATCGGGTTCGGGTCAGGCCCGGGTCCAGGCCCACCGGCGTGCGTGGTGGGCGAGGAGTGCAGTCAGTCTAAGTCGGGTCGGGTCAGGTCCGCGAGGCGTGAGCGCGGACGAGACCGGGTAACCGGGCGGGTGTAAGGGGACCTCACCCCGTGTACTGAGGCAATGAGGCTAGTGCACGAAATCAATTTAAACAGTGGAACGTGTGTGAGGCTTACCGATGTGGGACTAAACGCAGACCGTCCCTCGCGTGCGCCTGCTGGGAGACCGTGGCTTGGCTTCTGCAGCTGCGGCTTCTATCTGCATAAGTTGCTGGCTGGCTGCCTTCGCACGACGCCCCGTACCCCGCAGCAGCTGGAGACCTGGCGTCCTCAAGCCTGGAGCGCGGGAGAAGCTGCTTTAATGTGCGTCAATGGCGGTCGGACCTCAAAACCTGTCGGACACGAATATGGCCTCGCGGCCTAATCAAACCACTGGGGAACCTTCGCCGTGGCACGGCGAAGGTGAGGAGCTGCGCGGCAGGCCGCAAGGAGGTGTCTGGTGGCAGCCCTGGGTCGGACTGCAACCGGAGGCATGGGTTTGTTCGGGGGAGTGTTACGGAGGTGTGGAGTGGCAGTGGAGGGGTGGGAGGTGCTCAGTGTGATGAGGCGGAGGTGCAGTGAGGGTCGGCGAGCCGTGTGGGTTGCTGAGGTGATGGGAACGGCTCGCCGGAGGGCGGTCGGAGGCGAAGGGGGTGAAGGTGGTCAGGGTCGGTAGAGGGCTTAATTGAATAAATTGAAAGCGGGGAAAGAAAGAGGAGGAGAAGGGGAGTAGCTCTAGCTTACTTGCAGGGACGAAGGGGGAGGAACAGGGCGACAGTCGTATCGACTGTCGCCGGAGAAGATGATGCTCAGGGAGAGGGGCGGCGGCGAGCAGAGAGCCGGAGAGGCGCCAGCTGGGTGCGGCGTGGCGCGGGAAGAGCAGGGGAGGAAGTCTCTGCTGCTGGTATTGCGGCAGAGCGAAGAGGTGGAGGGGGAGGAAGCCGCCGGAGCTGGTGAGCGTCTGCCGGAGGAAGAAGAGAAGAAAGCTGGGGGTTTTCTCCGTCAGATCCCGGCTGCCCTGGTCGGTGGAGGAGCGGGGGGTATTTGTAGGGATGAAACAGGGAGGAAGGCGGAGGGAGACGACGTGTCTCCCTTGCCGGAGAATGGTCGGAACACGAACCCATACCGTCCGTGCGTTCGCACGGCCGGTATGGTGGGCTACAATGACCAGGGGGGTGCCCCTGCGACGGCTGACGACGCAGGGCACCCCCGGTTTACTTGCCAGGTCCCCCACCTCACCCTGCGCGGCGCCATGCTCCGCGCAAGGTCGCCGGAGCATGGTGCTGGCAGGGTTTTGCAGGAGGGACCTGATTGCAAAGAACGAAGGAGAGTTAGGGGCCAAAATGCGAGGGTTCAAAAGTTGAGGGCCAAAGAGTAAATATATGAGGACCAAAGTGTGAAGTCGGTCAAGGAGGTTTCTTCTTAGGCTCAAGTTTTTATACATGACTAATTAGGACCTAAGGAATCTGATGGTGAATTTCATTTTCATATTAAACCTTGTTTGACCAGTCAATTTGCGCAAAAACCCAAATTAAGTTATTAATTGGGCATGGTTCTCAATGTAGGTCAAAATGGGTTCTAAAGGCCAAATTGAAGGTTCTAAACCCTAGAGATTATTTTTCTATGAATTTAAGAGGGTTTATTCTATTTTTACTTTGCCTCGAACCTTGTGAATTGAAGTGGGTTGTTTTAGGGTTACAGATTATCATTTGGTTCCTTGAAAGTGCTGTAGCCTTTACTAGATCATCTCATCCCACTTTTATTCTTATTAAGCTGTTTTGACCTGTGTTTGGGCCCTGAATTACCCTGTATGCAGATTATACTGGTAAAATTGCACTTTTACCCCTTGTGACTGGTTTTCTTCTCAAACTCAGAATTCTCTGAGTTAAGCCTTTCCTTGAGATATGTAGGAGCTTTTATCCTTTGTATTGGGTCAAAATGAGCTAGTTATGGCTCATGATGAGGTTCTCATCAGGGAGGCAATGGAATTTACTTTATTGTTTTCTATGCTTCTTTGCATTTACATAACATTAACCCCGCTTATCTTTGATCTACTATCTTGCAGGTACCTTAGCATGGAGATCCAAGTGCGGTAGACCAGAGTAAAGTGATGGTAGAGTGTTTTGTAAGTGTCCCCCACATTCCCCCCCACTAGTTCATTTTGCCACAATCATAACCAAGACCTAATCTACTTAGGTGTTTGCATAAACCCTAGGATAGACTTTGTTTGTCTTGTTTGCCACCTTCACCCATCTCACCCACATCTTATAAAAATAAAAAATAAAAAGATATTTTCTGTGGGACGAATCAATTTATACACTTTATACACCTACATCAAAGGCACATAACTTGACCTTATTTTCATCTATTCAACCGGGATTCCGACCTGTGGACCCAATACACAAATTCAACACATAAAAGAGTAGAAATCATATTAGGTTAATCTTTTTTTTTTGTGCCTTAATCGGTGGTGCATTTGGGTCAATTGATTGAATTGTTTGGGCCGTACTACCTAATCTAAAAGAGATTCATTTTGTAGCTGCCCCATAGGATTTAATACTTAGGTCAAGCTAGGCACTCCATATTTTCTTGATTTACAAAGGAAAAATACTTGAACTTGTGCTTTCAAAACTTGGATTGCCTCACAAAACTTGATTGAATATACCTAGTATTTGAATCCTAAAAGCTACTAAGCAAGATTCGAACCCTAAAACTCACCTCATCATTAATAATCTTGCTTGAAAACCTCTTGGTTATGCACATTCACACATTCTCAAACAAATCATTAAGGGCACAACCCATTAAGGGCCCATTACATTCTAGAAGCACCATTATCCCAAGCCTAACTAAAATTGATTAGACGTTGGCCTTAAGGACTGGTTCGCTCTACGGGATCCAGACTGAGATTATTCACAATTAACCTATTTCTACTAGTCAATCTGATGTCTAACTAAGGGAGTAGTGTCAAACAACTACGGCTGTGGGGTACACTAGGAACCGGAGGTGCAAGCCAAAGGAAGAACATTTTCCCCAGTCCCTCCTTCTAATTTGTTGGATTGCCTGGACATAAGTAGAGTAAATCGTCCATAATCTTAGGACGGATTCTGAGAGTCTATAGACCTTTAGGCTACCCAACCTAAGGATAGGCTTATATTTTTTGTGCTGTAGGGTTCCTTCTCTTCCCCGTCCTTCCGACTTCCTTCCAGTGTATGCTTGAAAGGAGGTCATTGAACCCTCAATTGGAAAGACCTTTTGACCATTCCCGGAGGCAGAGGTTGATCTTTAGCCAAGCAGATCCCATGGCTAATCAATAACCACCTCCCCACCCTCGAACCAGCAGGAGTTGATTCAAAGGCAGTTGGAAGAATTGCAACAGATGCAACAATGGTTCCAACGAATGAATGGTCAGGGCGCTCGGCCCTTGAAGGATTTTTATGATCCTTCAAATTATGAGGATTGTCTCGGCGTTGTGATCCCCATCGGAGATGTTGAGATCAAGCCCCAGGTTTTGAGTCTAATTAAACACTTTCATGGGCTTGGCTCAGAGGACCCATTCCAACATTTGGAAGACCTGATCACTCTGGTTTAGACTAACAAATTGCGGAATGTGGATGAAGAACATATGCTTATGAGGCTTTTCCCCCATTCACTCAGGGATAAGGCTGCACATTGGTATCGTACCATTGGAAGACCTATTGCTACCTAGACAGCTTTGAAATCCGCCTTCTTGAAGAAATTTCTCCCAAATGGGCGAACCACTGCATTGCGACGGGCAATTACCACTTTTGCCTAGCGGTAGGGGGAACCATTTCATGAGGCCTGGGAGAGATTCCAGGATCTGTTGCGGAAGTGTCCACACCACGAGGTGCCTAAATGGCAACTTGTGCAGATTTTTTATCACGAGTTAAATGATCAACTCTGTAATCATGTGATGCTTCTTGCGGAGGCAATTTCCTCAACAAGGACGCAGATAGCGCTTATGATTTGTTTGAGGAAATGAGAAAAAATTCTTTAAACCACGCCTCCATGGAAACCTTCAACCGATCCCAACAAATTAGATCAAATGCCAATGAGGTCCAAGATTCTTATACATCTGATATGAAATTGATCTACAATAGATTAGGTAAGATGGATCTGGTTACTAAACGAATGGAAGAGTGGATGTCCAGAAACTCTAATTTTTCCAGATCCACTCAATCCTAGGGATCAGGATTCCATTCTTCGCAAGCTCCTACGGGACGGGAGTTTGTGAACAAACTGGAGCCGGCTCCACCTTCGAGCCAACTCTTCTCGAAACCTTATGGGTTCCAAACTGGGGCCTTTGATCCCAATCTTTCCGATCCTTCTTCATCCTCATCTTATGAGGATGTTCATGCTGTGCAAGAGAGTGTTAGGTCCAACCCTTATTCGAATTCCTACAATTCTGGTTGGAAAAATCATCCTAACTTCTCTTGGAAAGATCAGGGGCAGCAGACCTAATATCAACCCACAACTATGTACCACAAAAATCAATGGGTCAGGGTTATGTATACACTCAGTTGCCCCTAAATCAGGTTAATCAACCCATGTGGAATGCTCAACAACCTGCCGAGCAAGCTGACTTGAACCTGAAAATGGTAGAAATGCAAGGGTCAATGCTCCAGCTCATGCAACAGATGAAAACTTCGTTGGACACCTTGCAATCCGGACTTAGTACAAACAACCGACAACCCAGATCTCTACCATCATAATCTGTACCAAACCCAAGGAATGTACAGAACCAAGGCAATGGGCCTCAAGGGTTTGGTAATGATGGGGAGTCGCATGTTCAAGCTCATGCTATCTATCAGGCTACCCCAGCCCCTCCCAGAGCAAACCAAGTTCCTACCATAATCAACCGTGAGCCTCTTGTTTTGCCCAACCCTCCTCAAGGCACTAGCCAACATCATTTTTCCATGGCAAACACCATCACCTTGAGGAGTGCTAGTAGACACAAGGCACCTACTGTAATGACCCGGTTCCCGAGTCCCTACGAGACACAAGAACCGGACCGACTTGACTAATCCCAAGACCTAGTCGTCCAACGAGAAAATAACCAAAAGAGCAGTAAAATAAACCACATTCAGCATGAATATAACTAATAGTAAGGAAGTACAGCAGTAAGGAAAGAAACTACTACAGTAGATACCACCACAACAGTAGAACAACATTTATCATATAACAAGAACTGCAGGTAAAGAAAGTACAGCGGAAACAAGAACTACTCACTATAACAGAAACAAAAGAGGTACAAAAGACTGTGGTAAACTCTACTGGACCCTACTCGGCCCAGCGTCCTCTGCAGCCGCTGACCCTGGCTGCTCAACACCTGGTCCTCAAAAAGGTAACGAGTGTAACACGTCAGCAAAACGCTGAGTAGAGTGGCAAACTAACTAAAGGCAATAGTAGAGTGTACAGTAGCTGTTATGTTCTGTTACTTCCTTTATTCACATCTTTCAATTTTTCTCACTATTTCATTTATTTCTCAGATCCTTTACTTGATCTCGAATGTCCTCGTGGGAACGATCTTGATTGCAGTCTTTTCCAAAAGTAGAAGTAGCACATGGTGCTCTCCTGGCCGGGAGAGTCCCCCGTGGTGATCCTACCCTCAGTCAACCACCCCAAGGTCACTGACAGACGTAACGGTGACTACGGCACGCACGATAAACGCACAGGTAGCTAGCCCGCACTGGCACGCGGTCAGTCGTTTCCGTTAACGGGTGCGCCCAAAGCACAGCACGGAACCAGGGCAGAGCCCTCTCAGTAACAGGGGTCCAACCCCTCCACAGTAACCAAACCGGGGCCTTGCCCCTCCACAGTCCGCGCACCCTCGCCTGACTACCCTGGTTTGCCCTAGTGGGCCTAACAAGTCGGTGAAGGAGGCTAGCAGAACCCCGGGGCCCATAGGGTAGCTAGTACTCTCCTAACACTAGTAGCTCTCCTCGGTACTACGTACACGAGGGCCAACAAGTCGGTACAGAGCGGCCAATCCTAACCCTGGGTCCCTGGGGCGGCTGGCCCCACTCTGCACTAAACAGGTACAGGTACTTCCCTTGGTACTGCATACCCAAGAGACAGTACAAACTACATCTCAATTCCATTCCTTTTTCTTTCCAGGAGTTCCACTCCTAATTCCCCGTAGGGTTCCAGCTCTTTATCTCAAAACATCATATGTTTCACCTTCCAGTTTCACGTTCTCACAATCCATGATCTCAATCATGTTTCTTTATTCATAACAGGCAGCTGTTAATTCAATTTACAGGCAGCTTTATATTCCTTTCCATTTTTCCAAGACTGCAGTATTATACATTCCACTAGTTTTTCCATCCTAAGATTCATGCCACATCCTAGGATCTAGCATACAACTAGTTTTCCAGCCCTAGGATTCATGCATCACCTAGGAGCTATCATTCCATACATTTCTCATTCCTAGGATTCATGCAATGTCCTAGATTCTAGTTATGGTTCCATACTTTAACAGATTTTAAAAATAAACTTAAGCCAGTCTACCAGGTACAACGGGAGTAATGGGGGCGTAATCGGAAATCCCGCGTGCCTCCGTGACTCCCAAGACTGCAACTGAACGAGGTCCTATCACAAGGATCAAACACAAGGAGTATCTCAAAACAGTGTATAGCTACTGTAGACGGGTAGAGGAATTAATTCTGAAAAGAACGCAACTTGAATCGCGGAAAATGGAGCCCGAACGGGTCGAAAGAGACGATACTGTGCAAGATCAGACGTCTGGAACTTCTTCCAGACGTCTTAAAAAGTGGATCAGAGAATTACCTGTTCAGCGTGGTTTCCCAGACGTCCAGAAGTCTGCGGGGATGTCTCTCCTATCTCCCAGACGTCCGATGGTCACATAGGACGTCTGGAGGTCACTCCCGTCGTCTGGTACAACTTCCAGACGTCTGATTCGCAAAGGATGGTGAATCAGCAAGCCTGCGCACAGCCAACTCCCTCCCTTAGTACGGTCAGTCGACAGGAAGGAAGAAGAAAGCGGAATACTCACCTTTCAGACGTCTGTAGGATCTACCAGACGTCTTCCTCGCCGTTTGCCTATCAACCCAGACGTCCGATTCTGGAAATTTTTCCAGAACAGGGCACCACCCAGCTTCCGCTCACGACGCTGCCCGCGTCGCACCTCGCGCGCCTGCTGCTCAGATTGCAGCAGGTCCCTCTCCGCGTCGCTCCGTGCCCCCTGCGCCCTCCGCCGGCCGGCCAAGCCGCTCCGGCGAGCTCGCCCTCACGGCAGAGCTCCGCTCTCGCATGCCGCACCTCCTCCGTGCTCACTGCGGCCGCAGCTGCTGCCCTCACACTCGCGCTCACGCTCACTGGCTGAAGGAGAAGAAGGAGGAGACGGTGGAGACGGGAGGGGAGGCGTGGCCCTTTTAAGGCCACACGAGGAGGAGGGAGAGAGAGAGCGCGGCAGGTCTGCAGCCGCAGAGAGAGAGGGAAAAAGAGAGAGAGAGAGGGGAATCGCGGGTCTGTGCGCACAGGCGCGCAGACGAATCTCCCGTGCGAAAATAACTGTTCTCCAGACGTCTGGAAACGATCCCAGACGTCTGGTCAGACGTCTAGATGTGATCCCAGACGTCTGGTCCAACGCCTAGGCCACCTCCCAGACGTCTCAAAAGACGTCTGGGGCACGCGTTCGTTACACCTACCCAACCCCATGTCAACCCCATTAGGCCCTGTAGCAAGAATTCCAAACTCCCAACTAAGAATGTGATCAACAAAATATCAGAGTCAGATTCGGGAGTATGTTGTTGTTGTATGGGCAAACAGAAAAGTCAGAGGAGAAATTGGAGGAAAGGATGTCCTTACTTTAGGCTTTCAAATTGACAACCATTTTACTCCTTGCGGCTATCGGATCAATCCCCGCCTACGCCATAGGTTTACTAAATGCATATAAAGAAAGGCGTAGAGCGAAATATGAAAATAATAGGAGAGTAGTTTTGTCCGATAACACAGGCACACTGATCCTAAACAAGCTACCTCCTAAGAAGCAGGACCCGAGAGCCTCGTTGATTTCTTGCACAATAGGAAACATTACTTCTGACCAGGCCCTCATTGACTTGGGTGCTTCCATTAATGTGATCCCCACCTCACTGCACATGGAATTGGGTCTAGGCTATCTAAAACACACTGACATAACCTTGCAGTTAGCCGATAGATCCATTACAAAACCAAGGGGTATTTTGGAGGATGTTTTAGTCAAGGTTAATGATTTACATTACCTTGTTGATTTCATGGTCCTGGACATGGAATCCCCAAAACAACTCAACCACACCCTGATTATTTTGGGAAGACCTTTCCTGGCTACTGCCAAGGCGAGGATTGATTGTGAATCGGGATATATAGAAATGGCCTCAGGGGATAAGACAAATCGATTCAATATTTTTAAGGTCTCAAAGAAGAATAAAATTAAGTGTGGTTCGATGGAGGAGCTTGGTAGAATAGAGGAAGTAATGGCTATATCAACCTTAGATAACCTTTTAATGGCCAACTCAACCCAAACTCAGGAAGAAGATCACACGGTTGTGGAAATAATTGAGGACAAAGCAAAAATGCGACCAATTGTTGCAACATGGGATGAGGAAGATATACATGAAATCAAAAATTTGTTGGATGATTCACGTGATCAAGATAAAATCCAACAACATTCTTATCCTGAATGCTTAGAGTTTGAGGTCCAACTTGTGGGTGGGAATTTTGAGGATCAAGATGGTTGGTTTAAGAACCTAGAGTGTGAGGACGAAATTGAACATTGGGGAAGAACTCTTCAAACATTAGGTATTCTAGAGCACCCACAAATCCCCAGCACATCACAAAACCCTCATCGTCCTTTTTCACCCAACCACCGCACAAATTCTATACCTAACCACACTTCCTCTATATAAAATCAACAAAACTCCTATTGGAGACCATTTGGGCTGTCCCTGCACCACCAGCTTGCCACTTTCATTGTTCATCTCTTTGGCAAGCCCATTTTCACTCTCTGGGACCCATACCTGGGGCCCGGAAACTGTGTTGTTGTGGCCTTAATGTTTAGTTATTTCTTATTGAGGACCTCGCCTAGCTGAAGGCACTAAACTCAACACATATAAAGATTATTCCAAGTTGACCAAAGTCTCATGGAAACCAAGCGCTATTCTTCCACTTCTACTCTCCTGCATGCTTTCATTTTTCACAATGAGGACATTACAATAGCTAAGCATGGGGGGGTGGACATATTTTATAACTTTTTTGTCAGCTGTAACAGTAATTTCCTATTATTTGATTCTTATAAAAAAAATTTGAAAATTTGAAAAAGATAAAAAAAGAAAGAAATTAGGAAAAGAGAACTTAGGCATTTGAAAATTATTAACTTTAGGAAATGATACGAGAGGACCTAAACATTTAGACTCTTCAGGTCTTCGAGCTTAATTAGCCCGAGTGTCCACTCGAATGTGGACTTAGTCTTGAGTCCTCGCCAATTAACATTCATTTTAAGTTGGTAAATAAATTGGGATGATAAGTATGCAACTTATCAACCTGCCCTCTAATTTAAGGGGACTTTAAGCCTAAGCATTTATACACTTTTTTTTGCATTGACTCACCTTTCAACGATTTGTTCGGAAATTGGGTAGCTAATGAACTATCTAGGGTGATATGGCTGGCAAGTTGTCCAAAGCCCAGTCACAAGACCATTTTTGTTGTACTGCCTTTAGGTAAATCTTAGATTAGGGAAGCCATCTACTTAAAAAATAAAAATAAAAAGAAAAAGAAAAAAATATATAGAAAAAGGAGAAAAAAATAAAAAAATAAAAACAAACAAAATCACGCTTTCACCGCACGAGTATGGTTAGCAAATTACCGTGGGTAACAACCCATTGACCGGTTGTCTAGAACCCAATTCACAAAAAATGCATAATAATTTCCAAAACACTTAGGGAAGAAGCGGGGAAGTAGAATAAACTGGGGAGATATACACTTGGTTCGCCCTTGTGTTGACCCCATAAATAAAAGTAGCGAGAAAACTACTAATCGAAAAGATAAACCTTCAGGCAAGGTCACCTAGGGTCGTAGAAACCCAAAGTCCGTTTCAATGACTGCCTAGTGATTCTTTCATTACTTTCACAAGATGTTTAGCACTTAGAGTCCTTTTCAAGTCTTGGGTGGGTCGAGTAGCCATAAAAAGTTATCCCAGAACTCTCAAACTCCAAAAGTACAAAAAAATTAGAAAAGAAGAAAAATAAAAAAATGTATCTTCCCTTTTCAAATAAGGCGAGGACTTGGGCGATCTACATTCTGGTAGACACCCAGGTACTATTGGGTCTTCGTAGTTTAGGACTTTAGTTGAAATTTTCTATTGTTAATAAACGACTTAGGCCAAAGCAATCTAATCCTAATTCTGTTTTTATACATAGCATGTAGTTTAATTTTGCTAGGGACTTGCAAAAAATAAGCATGGGGGTATGATGTAGACACAATTATTGAGGGTAAAATGTCTATTCATGTATGTTCCTAGGCTTAGATTTGAATTTCATGTTATAAATATTGCATAGCATGCATCATTATGCATTTAGAGTAGTTGTATATAATTTAGGTTAATTGTGCCCTTTTTGTGATCAGGAGAGAAGGATATTTATTTCAAAGCCTTGGATTGATGATCCGACCGTACGGATTTGATCAAGACGACGATCGGAGTCCAACTCCTTCAAAATCGCCTTGATTGGAGTCCCGTAGCACCATATGCAGTAGGAGGAAGATCAACGGCCAAGGGACTAGGTGACACAATTCAGAGCTTCAAATGACAAATACGATCGCAGGATGGATTTGGGTCGATGATCGCAGCCTAACGGCGTAACAATCGACTCAATCCGACCTCTGTAGCTGCCCCTACAACGAAAAGAAGATGGACGGCCCAGACTGTGCCACGTGGTGCAGACTAGGCTACCCATGTGCACGCACGCACCACCACATGCGCGCGGTAGCATGGGCGCGCTCCCGTGCATGCGAAAGCACACATGCGCACAGCGTAATGCCAGCGCGTGAGCGTGCACGCATGGGGCAAAGAGAGGCACAGCGTAGCGCCAGCGACACATGAGCTGGCCTACAGTGACACATGAGCTGGACCTACAACGATGCTTACAGCCATCTCTAATTCTTCCCGCGCCAGCAAAGCCAGCTGTGGGCATGAGCGGGCATGAGTTGCCTACAGCGACACTTCCAACGATGGCTTGGAGGTCACTAATGGTCCCATACCTATTTTTGCCTCTTCTCCACTATAAAAGGAACTACACCCCCTCCCTTCCAAGCCATCTCTACCTACTCTACTCCCACCTACTCCCAAGTTCTAGCAAGCCTACCAACGCTCTGTTAGAGCTTGCTCTCAAGCTCCCAAGGCTCCTATTAGTGTAGCGAACCTCTGCCTCACCAAATATTCATCCATCTTCCCATCTCCATTCATAGGTCGCCTTGGAGCCGTCCTCCCACCTCCATTCCGGTAGTAGATCATCTCCGTCTTCTCACCTCCATTCCGGAGCCACACCGAAGCTTTCCTCTACTCAACGTCCTCCTGCATCTCACCTCCATCGTCTTGCTCCTCACTTCCTTCGTCCGAGCTTTTGCCAGGCACCGTCGTCTCGTCGAACAGCTGATTCAGGAGATTTCCTCTCACCTCCCTCTCTTTTTATGCTTTCATAGTTTATTGTAATCGACATTGGATTGATATATATATCATATTTGTTCCATTTCTATCTTGTGATTCATTTTGCTTGTCTTCTTTTAAAAAATACAAAAAAAAAACAAAACCCTAAAATACCAAAAAGAAACAAAACAAAGCACAGTTTTCAGTTAAAGTAAATGTCGCCTCCCTGTGTTCGACCCGGGACTCCCTTGGAGTTTCGGTATAAATTTTATTTGACCACGAGTTTTGCAACTACAACAACGGGTTACTTGTAATCCTGATTTCAAACTCTCGAAACACGTGTGACCACTGTTATATGAATAAGAAACCATAACATGACCAGAGATACATGCCGTGTAATGAAATGAGACTAGTACTATGAATGAACCCTACGGGGAACTAGAAAGATAGCTTAAGTACCGTGACATGGAAACTCTAATGGTTACGGAATAATTCGCTTATTGTGAGGCATGACTGTTAGTTAAGCTCTAACTTGGGCTTGAGTTGGTCCTCGTGTACGCACGTACTGAGGAGAGCTAATTATCCTTTATAGAGGATAAACTGGCCCTCATGTACGCATGTATTGAGGAGAGCTAATCACCCCTTGTGTAGAGAGAATAGGCTATCCCTCGAGTATGTGGTACCGAGGAGAGCTATTGTCACTTTTGTGTAGGGAGAGTGGTAACCACCCCTTGGGTTGGGACCCGGGGTTAGGATTGGCCTCCCTACACCGAGTCCTGTGAGGCCCATTAGGCAAACCGGGATAGTTGAGAGAGGGTACATAGACTGTTGAGGGGTGAGGCCCCTGTTATATTCTGTGCTTCACGTTTGGGTGTACCCGCTAGCGGAAAGGACTGACCACGTGCCATTACGAGGTAGCTACCCATGTGTTTATCACGCATGTTGTAATCACCGCTACGTTGTGACCATGACCTCGGGGTAGTAGACTGGGTGCAGAGCTACCACGGGGTACTCTCCCGACCAGGAGAGTGTCACGAGGGTGTCCCACATCGTAGGAAAATTGTATCAAAATTGTTCCCTTAGGGAACATGTGAATTAACTTATGATGTTAACCTTGACTAGAATATGCGAATAATTAAACACATAGTTGTTATTGTAGATTCTTACGGGAGGAGGTGAGATTTGTGGAATATAGATAAAGTGCAGAATTAAAATATAATAATCTCACAAAAATGCAACAAACACAAGTACACAAGAATTTTTAAGTGGAAACCCAAACCGAGTGAAAACCATCACCTAACCCTCTCAAGTTAGGATTTTTCGATCGACTGAGTCGATCAAAATCCACCAACAGAACTACTTTAACGAGGGTAGTTCAACCTCTATACAATACGCCACAAGTACGAGGGTAGTGACTGATCGATCTTTCGCTTTTAAGTCGTTTGTAGTTTAATGTGGTGGAAAAATCGACTAATCAATTTTTAACAAGAAATAACCACTCGCAGAGGAGCGGGTCGTATCCACAGGGAGGCAATAACGTATTAAAATTCGCGCCACTTAAAAATGTTTGTTCGTAGTCAATTTGGACAAAAACCAAGCCAAGATTGCCTTTAGATTAAGGTTTAAGCAAGAAACAATGCTGAAATGGCAATTATGAGAAACTACAGGATATTTTCCGCAATGCAGAGTCAATAGAATATGATTAAAATGTGGCAATGGCAGAAAATGTAAATTTTAATTAACGTTTTACTGTAGCAAAACAGGAGAATTTTTCCCCGTTGTCTTGCGCGACGAGGAGCCGATGGCCGGGCGCGGGAAGCTCGGAGGAGGTCCCTTGGATCAAGGGCTTCGAATCGGTGGTGGAGGCGAGTCGCGCGGCGGTCGGAGGTGGCCGGACGAGCTCCGGCGGAGGTGCTACAGCCGGCAGCTTGCGCAGCCTGTTGGCGTGAAGTCCGCCGCCTGCTGTTGCTGCGGGGGTGGCTGCTGCCGCTGCCGTGGGCACTGCTGCGGCTGGCGTGGTGAGTGCTGGACTGCAGGCGCGGGGAAGAGGGCGCTGCTGGTGATTCTGCAGGCGCGGGGGTGAACGGCGTGGATTGCAGGCGCTGTTGGAGTTCTGCAGGTGCGGTTGCTGCTGCAGGAGCGGGAGGTGGGTGCTGCAGGCTGAGGAGTGTGTGCGCGGTCTAGAGGGCGTGGAGATGGCGAAGGCTGATGGTGGGCGCGGTTGCGCTGGAGGCTGGTGGGTGACGCTGTAGGCGTGGGCGCGCACGGATGAAGGTGCAGGCGCGGGGATGGTGGTGCGGGCGTGAACGGTGAGATGGGTGGATGTGGCTGTGCGGGTGCGGGTGGAGTTCAGACGGGTACGCAAGCGGGTGATCGCAGGTGAGCGGGTAGCTTCAGACGTCCGGGAAATTTTCCGGACGTCTTAAGTGAATGAGAAGGTGATTTCAGTGACGGTGGTTGCGGCGGTGGTGGTTGGTGACGACGGCGAGGGAGTTGCACGCTAAGGTGCTCACGGTAATGCGGGCGAGCTCCGAATGGCGGTGTGGCCTGTCACACCACACGCCCACGGTGGTGGAGACTCGCCGCCACGGTAGAGGCCGGTAGTGTGGAGTGGAAGAGAGAGGTTCTCTCTGCACAGTGGTGGGTCGGTGGCGGAGGCCTCATGAGCTCGACTGCCTCCCTGCTCCTTTTGTAGTGGCCTGAACAAATTTGAAATCAGCCGCCGACCAGATCCACCACATCCGCTCCCCCTTGAATGACTTCTTCACTGCATCAGCCGGGCGTTGGAGCGGCAGCCAGCCGTTCTGAAAGAAGAAGAATAAAGAAAATATTATTAAAATATTAGGGTTATTTA
Source organism: Thalassia testudinum (assembly GCA_037157565.1). NCBI lineage: Eukaryota > Viridiplantae > Streptophyta > Magnoliopsida > Alismatales > Hydrocharitaceae > Thalassia > Thalassia testudinum. Next base: position 93,783,024 of record JAZHRO010000039.1, read on the forward strand.
TGTATAGACCCTCAACTTCTATGTTAATAAAAATAATATACCTAATTGGTTATCTAATTAGATGAATGCTATTCTAAGCTAATTCTAAATGCACTTAAGATATGAATGCAATGTATGGATTATGTAATTAGATTAAAACTATGAATTAATCTATTTACATCCTAATTTATACTAAATAAATGTTAGAATTAATCTAATGTATAGGCACTTAAATACTTAAATAGCCCACAACTATGGGCTAATCAAATACCCCCATGCCTAGTTTTTACTAGTCCCTAGCAAAATTAAGCGAAACATAGCACTCTAAGTAGACTAGTCAACTCACTTAGTCTTCCTTCAGAAGCATATTAAGTTCAGGTTCTAAACCCAAGGTTCCTAGGTAGTTGCTAAGTTACAGACTAGGTTGGCAAAAGACAAGTTGCAGGCACAAGTTTCCATGATTTCTGAGTCTACCCTAAAGTTTATTGATCCCTGAGATTAAAGCATCCGTGCCTGTGTATTGGTCTGAGTTATTTGAGTTAAAGGTTTATATATATATATATATATATATATATACTTTTTTTTTTGTTTGATTCTTTTAAGTTTAACCTTAGATCAGCTATCAACACTGTCTGTGTCGGATTCATTGTCCCCATTACCATACCTCGAAGGGTGCCTGGCTTTCGATGCTTCGAGATAGCACCGCCCATAACGACCCCAAGAACTCCTGGCAATCGACACTTCGAGATAGTATCGCCCATGGATTTCTTAAGCGAATTCAGGTCTCTGGCAATCAACACTTCGTGATAGGGCCGCCCATGGTACCTGAACCGCGCAATGCGCTTACATGCCCCAGTAGGATGGATATCCTAAGAGACAAGCGCCGAGGAGGTAATATGTTATCATCGCATCCTCAAGGTGAGTATATACTCGACCTCTCCTGCGGCGGGAACTCTTCCAATCAAAATGTGTTTTCAAGCCTCTCTTAAGTCAAAACTAAGAGAACCAAATCTCTTTTCAGAAAGACAGAAATTAAGTTGATTACCAGACCAAGTGTGAAATTTGGATGCTTGGGTTACAAGGACCCGTAAACCAAAAGGTAGAATAAGACTCCAGGTACTACCCCACCTTTTAACTCAAACCCTAGCTTCCCTTCCTCAACCTCTTGAAGAATGGTCCGCAACTTAACTCCTACTTAAGTTTTTAAGTCCACAAAGGACCCTAAAGGTCTAAAGCTAGTAGCTTATTTAGCTTCTAAAGTTTGACCCTAGAATTAGTTTAGTCTACGCTAGAGTTCTGATTTGCTTAAGAATGCAGGACTTAGCCAGTTAAGCTCAAAACTTTTTTTTTTTTTTTATATGTACAAATGTATGCAATTATGCTATGTATATCCCCAAGTACACCCCCCCATGCCTAAAATCTGCAATGTCCTCATTGCATAGAAGGATATTACCTGGGTCAAAGCTAGGCTGAATAGCCGAAGAACCTGCAAATCAGGTTCAAGAATTACAGAAATAGGCCTTAAAATTGAGCAAAGCAAAGTTGGCCTAGAAAATATTTAACCTAGGATGTTGGCGAGCTGATGATGAATCCCGATAGCAAATGCTCGCCCAACTAAAATGGGAATGAAATCTTCCCAGGTCACGAGAAGAGGTTCTAAAGGATAAACAGTTAAAATAACCTCCAAAGGGGTAGGGGTAGGATGACAAGGGTCCTCTAAAAAGAATGGGGAAGGAATGGTATAGAGATAAACCCCCAGGGTAATGGACTGACTAAAGAAATCATCAATCCATACCCGATACTCCATTACAGAAAATATTGGTCTGTTAAGCCCCCTAGTCAGAACAAAAATGAGCAATTCTCTAAGGCAAGGATCGTCTAGGGTGTCCAAGTTATGAGGTTGTGGGATGGCCATAAGATCTAGGTTGGGTTTAATCAGCTTGGTGTCCATCCCAAACACTCTTTCTAAATCCTCAATTTCATCCCTAGCATTCCTTGCACCATCACGTGGATCTTCCTGCTCTTCATCAGGAGTCACAATTTCGCTTTCAGATATAAGCGAATCAGAGGGTGACTTCGAAGTGAATGAAGGCAGGTTGGAAGCAACAGATCTAGGGATTATCCTATCAATGTCATCCCCGGGTTTTTGTTCTTTACTCAAATCTTCCTCGGAGTCTATATGTGAATCCACATAAATCTTAGAAATTGCTTCCAAATTTTCCATCATTTTATCATGAGGAGAAATATCATCAATGGGTGTGCCAAGGAAACCTAATTTGGTCAAATTTGTGACATCCTCAGGGGCTAACTCTTCAAATAAGACATAATCACCCTTAGTGTCACTCCAAATCTTGAATGTAGGTTCCTCATATAATTCGTCTTCCTCCTCATCACACAATTCATCATGTACCCGAGGTCTAGAATCATTTAATATCTCAGCAGATCCCCTAGGGTGCTCTATCTGAGGTAAATTATTTACATTGGTTACATCAGACTCCTCAGATAGATCAATTTCTTTAGGGTTAGGTTCCCTAAGGGTGGGTTTGAGTTCCATATCGTGATCAGAAGGGAGGGTAGGATTAACAACTTGACTTTGACCCACTTCATCAAATGTCACGAAAATACTATCATCTGGGTCGAGGTCTTCCAATGGTACCATCATTCCCTTCTTTTGACTCCAATATAATTCAGGTGGATACTCAACCTTATCATCATCTTCCTCGGGTTGCCACCTTTCTTCATCCAATGCATAGCTACTTCATGTGTATTTTCCTCCCACCTAAAGTGTAGATCTCCCAAGGAAGTGTCATCTAATGGGGAGGTTTCAAAATCGATCCTCGAAAAGTAGCTATTCTCCCCAGAATTTCCCTTCAACTTAAAGTGTAGCTTTCCCACGGGAGATGCATCTATTGTAGAGGGGTGTACGTCATCGTCAATGGGGCAGATTGGGTGGCCAATTTCATCTCTTTCTTGTTGGCCTGCTCTCAAAGATTCTCCTAACAATTCACTCATTTCATTTGGCATTTTCTGTATTTCCATCTTCAAAGAGGAGAGGTCATTTCTATCATAAGAGAAGTCAGGCTCAGGCTTATAGTACTCAGGAGTGTTTGTCCAACCATTATAAGTTTTCAGGGAGGGTGGGTTGGGTATTTCTTTGGTATGTGGGATATTGGGCAAAGCAAATCCCGCTCCTGAGTTCTGCTCACTAATTTGGGGCTTAACTAGGCCAATACTCCTATAATAGGAGTAAAACGGATCCCAATGATTGTCATTATGTCCATCAAGGAATGGACCATCTCGGCGTCTGGGATTGAAGGATGCAGAGTGGGGGTGAGGGTGTGGGCAAGATGTGAAAGGATGAAAATCAATGTGGTCCATTCTAACTCACACTTCAATCAGAATTCCCCAAGCAAGACACAATTCAAAAAGGACCTTTTAGGTCTTTCCCAATTTAGGCTTTTGATTTTAAGTCAGATTGCAGGTGACAATACAATTTGTTCAATCAATTTACGCGCCTATTGTCGACCTACGGCTGGCCTAAAAAGACCTAGTTGGAGCTTAGGTGTTCTTCCCTAAATCTCAAATGGTCAAGTAAATCCAAAGATGGAAGATCGAGGGATGCAAGTAGGCCTAAGCCTTCCTTTGAAGCTGTGCTTTCGCGGTGCTCCTCAACTACCCCCAAAAATCCGTGACAGGGTATCCCCCTCTTTGGATTTACAAAACCTTTGATCTCAAGTTCCGAACACTTTAGAATCCAACGAAAGGAGGGCTCTTGTCCTAGTATTTCCAAACCTAAGGAGTGTCTAGAAGCGTGCCGTGGTGCAAGTGAAATAAGTGTGCATACACCGTAAAAGATTTTGAACTTTGAATTGCACGCCAAGTTTGAAAATGAAATCCTTGGTTTTTAAAATGTCCTTCCTTTAATTAGTCCTTTTTCTAAAAAAAATGTGACCACTTGTTAGATTTATTCAGTACAAATTAGGTGGTCTTCGCATTAAATCCCAAATGCAATGCGTGATCAAAAATAGGATGCAAAGTAAGAGAATGCGTACCTTGCCTCCAGTGATCTTCGATGCAAAAATGCACGCAATGCAGAAAAGCAAATCTAGAGGCTGCTCATACAGACCTAAATGGTTCGTCCTAGGGCAGGCAGCTTCTAGCAGGCAACTCGTTTTTTTCTTTTTCTATTTTTTTTTAGAACTACTTATGCACAAGCAAATAAAAGAAATAATAATAAAAAAAATAAACCTAAATCTAAAGAAAAGGGAACAGGCTCCCAAAAATTACCCAACATGGGTTCAAAACAAAATCGGGGAACAAACCCCTCAAAATTTGCCCCAGAACAAGGGTTTCAAACTAACTGTAATGAAAAATTAAGTCTACAATCTTAATTCTATTCTAATTAAACTAATGACTAAATGGTGTCCGTCGCGTCCTCGTCCTTCTCCTCCGTTTAAAAATGGCTCACCCAATTCTCGTCTGGCGACGTCAAGGGTTGCTTCTCACACTGGCTGATTCTTGCACAAATTTTCTCGCACAGAAAAGAAAATAATGAATGGTCAAATCTCTATGCAATTGACAAATAATCAAAATAAAATTAGGCGAAATTATTGCGTCTGTTGCCTCCCCGGCAACGGCGCCATTTGACTGGTCGATCTTTCGCTTTTAAGTTGTTTGTAGTTTAATGTGGTGGAAAAATCGACTAATCAATTTTTAACAAGAAATAACCACTCGCAGAGGAGCGGGTCGTATCCACAGGGAGGCAATAACGTATTAAAATTCGCGCCACTTAAAAATGTTTGTTCGTAGTCAATTTGGACAAAAACCAAGCCAAGATTGCCTTTAGATTAAGGTTTAAGCAAGAAACAATGCTGAAATGGCAATTATGAGAAACTACAGGATATTTTCCGCAATGCAGAGTCAATAGAATATGATTAAAATGTGGCAATGGCAGAAAATGTAAATTTTAATTAACGTTTTACTGTAGCAAAACAAGGGAATTTTTCCCCGTTGTCTTGCGCGACGAGGAGCCGATGGCCGGGTGCGGGAAGCTCGGAGGAGGTCCCTTGGATCAAGGGCTTCGAATCGGTGGTGGAGGCGAGTCGCGCGGCGATCGGAGGTGGCCGGACGAGCTCCGGCGGAGGTGCTGCAGCCGGCAGCTTGCGCAGCCTGCTGCTGCTGCGGGGGTGGCTGCTGCCGCTGCCATGGGCGCTACTGCGGCTGGCGTGGTGAGTGATGGACTGCAGGCGCGGGGAAGAGGGCGTGCTGGTGGCGGTTCTGCAGGCGCAGGGAAGAGGGCGCTGCTGGTGGTTCTGCAGGCGCGGGGGTGAACGGCGTGGATTGCAGGCGCTGTTGGAGTTCTGCAGGCGCTGTTGCTGCTGCAGGAGCGGGAGGTGGGTGCTGCAGGCTGAGGAGTGCGTGCGCGGTCTAGAGGGCGTGGAGATGGCGAAGGCTGATGGTGGGCGCGGTTGCGCTGGAGGCTGGTGGGTGACGCTGCAGGCGTGGGCGCGCACGGATGAAGGCACAGGCACAGGGATGGTGGTGCGGGCGTGAACGGTGAGATGGGCGGATGTGGCTGTGCGGGTGCGGGTGGAGTTCAGACGGGTACGCAAGCGGGTGATCGCAGGTGAGCGGGTAGCTTCAGACGTCCAGGAAATTTTCCGGACATCTTAAGTGAATGAGAAGGTGATTTCAGTGACGGTGGTTGCGGCGGTGGTGGTTGGTGACGACTGCGAGGGAGTTGCACGCTAAGGTGCTCACGGTAATGCGGGCGAGCTCTGGATGGCGGTGTGGCCTGTCACACCACACACCCACGGTGGTGGAGACTCGCCGCCACGGTAGAGGCCGGCAGTGTGGAGTGGAAGAGAGAGGTTCTCTCTGCACAGTGGTGGGTCGGTGGCGGAGGCCTCATGAGCTCGGCTGCCTCCCTGCTCCTTTTGTAGTGGCTTGAACAAATTTGAAATCAGCCGCCGACCAGATCCACCACATCCGCTCCCCCTTAAATGGCTTCTTCACTGTATCAGCCAGGCGTTGGAGCGGCAGCCAGCCGTTCTGAAGGAAGAAGAATAAAGAAAATATTATTAAAATATTAGGGTTATTTATGTATAGACCCTCAACTTCTATGTTAATAAAAACAATATACCTAATTGGTTATCTAATTAGATGAATGCTATTCTAAGCTAATTCTAAATGCACTTAAGATATGAATGCAATGTATGGATTATGTAATTAGATTAAAACTATGAATTAATCTATTTACATCCTAATTTATACTAAATAAATGTTAGAATTAATCTAATGTATAGGCACTTAAATACTTAAATAGCCCACAACTATGGGCTAATCAGGTAGCATTCCTCAACCCCTCCTCTTCACGAGGAGTATTTTGTCCCTCAATGGAGACGAAAATTCACAAAGTGAATACACAACATAGTGACAAAGATAAATTACAAACAAGACCTATAGAGCCATAAAGATAAACCTAGCTACAATAGGTAAGGATTACTTCCCTTTGCTGAAAGTGTGTCGACTTGACGCGGATGCGTGAACCACGCAGCAGCACTTCGTCTCTCTCGGAATCGCAGAGGGAGAGCGGGTGCACAGCTGGATGATGCTCTCTTGATGTAGAACTAAGGCTTGGAGAGTAACAAGTCTCCTAATGATCGATTGGACAAATATAGTGGAAGTAGTTGTTAATCACTCTGAAATAGGTTTTAAAATCGTAGTGTTGCAGTATAGGTTGAATCAGCACAAAAAACACTTAAAATTTATACTCGAATGAAATTTGATGTCGTTCGCTGTGAGTAAGTGGCAAAATAAATCTCAAGATCATAATATATAAGAAATTTCAATCAAAACTTAATTCAGAATGATATATCAGGGATGCAAGTATCAATGTGCAAAAATAATAGGGTAAAATGGTGATTTAAATCCCCAATTACCCTTATACAATAATAGCAAATAAATGCACAGTGTCAATCAAGTTATTTCAAGATAATATAGCCTTAGAAGCTCGAAGAAGGAGAATCAGACATCTGATGATCAGATTAGACGTCTTAAACGTCTGATGCTACAGTGCTTTCAAGAGGTTCAAGGGCCTCGCTCCTTCTCTTCCTTTTTCTTCTTCCTTCTTCTCAGTTCTTCAAGTCTTCCTTCTTTCTTCCTTGTCTTCTCCTCTTCTTCTTTAATCCTCTTCACACATGAAGCCTCTTACAGGGGTAACAATCTCAAATTTGGCTAAGTGTTTAGCCAATACTCTGAAGCAAAACCCCCCTTGACCCCACGCTCTCTCTCTCTCTCTCTATTCTTTCTCTCTTAGGTTCCTTCTCTTTCCCGCCATTCAAGGGCCAATGCACAGTACCGGGTAATCGGATAATCGGGGATTCGCATGCCCGGGACCAGGGCTATCGACGTGGGTGGTAGCCGAGGTGTGAGTACAAGTTAGGTGGGTCGGGTGAGTGTGGGTGAGCGGTGACCTCACCCCCAGTGTTCTGAGGCAAACAACCTCAAACACCTTTTCAATTTATAATGCTACTTCTGCTCTACCGCTTCCGATATGGCACTAAAGATAGTTCCCTTCTTCATGCAACTGGCAGCAGCAGTTCCTTTGTTGAATTCGCGGTCAAGCAGTGGTCAAACGCTCCAATTGGTGTTCCAAGAGTAGACCTGGGACGATTCCGTAGTAGCTGCAGTCGATACCTGGGACTGGCGTTTGCTGAAGAGAGCTTCAAGCGAGCTTGAACTTGCTCGTTAATGGAGGAGAAGATCTGAAGACCTGAAACAAATAAAATGACCTCTCGGCCACGTCAGACGGTTAAGCAGCTTCACAGTGTGACGGCGAACGTGGTGGTGGATGCAGCGTAGCGTGCGTGTGTGTGTGGAGGTCGTATGACCTCGGTGAGTCAGTGTAGTGAGGGTGGAGTTGCGAATCAGAGAAATAGACAGAGGGGTTTTGCCCTCCATGTGATGGCAGAGCTTGTGGAGTCAATGGCGAGGTGTGTGGATGGGTGTAGCGATGGGGGCGCCTCACCGGAGGAGTGGTCGGAGATAGAGAAGACGAAGGTGGTCAGTGGATTCGAGGGGTTCTTTTTGGGATTTTTGGGTAGGAAACTAACCTACAAGCTATAAGGAACCGAGCTAACCTAAGATAATTAGAAGAAAGAGGGAGATTTACCGTGCCGGTGGTATGCTGGCGTCGGGAAGACAGAGGCTCCAGTGAGGTAGAAATCGGCGATGAGGACAAAGGAGAGGCTCCTGCTGATACGACTAGGAGTGGAAGAGTGAGAGGGATGTGGCTCCGCCGTCGGTATTGCGAATGGAGGAAGAGAGGAGTCAAAGGAGGTCACCAGACGTCGAGGAGCACTTCGACTGGAGTAGGAGAGATGAGATTAGGGTAGATCCAATCGAAATCGAGCATGGAAGATCAGGCAGGCCTTGGGGGTCCTTATAGAGGCATCAAAGGGTCGGTTGAAGCTTGGAATGCAAGTTTTCAAGCTTGGAAGGTTCGCTAGAGTAGGAAACCCAAATCTCTCATGCGTTCGCATGAGAGATTGGGAAAGAGTTGAAGCTCAAGAATTGGTTTGATTGAAATAGGATTTTGAGAGGAATCTTTGGTTCAACTTTTAGGATGTTTCATCAATCAATTAAGGAGAAATCCTTGATTGATTGTCACCGGAGGTTTACGATTAGGAGTTCCATGTGGCGGGGACCTTTTTGAAGAAGAAGATGATAAAGTTGGGGAGTTTTGTGTAAGAAATTTGAAAGCTAAGGGACCATTTGAGATAAAGAAAATTAGACTTGGACCAAAATGCAAACTAGGTCGAAATAATCTCAGATTGAGCCCAAGTTTTGATACAAACCTAATTTGGACCTAAGGAATCAAATGGTGAAGTTGGATTTTGGTTTTGACTTAGTTTGACTGGATAATTTATGCAAAAATCTAAATTAAGGCAAAAGTCTGTCTGTGGCTCTATTTTGGGTCGAGACAGGTTCTGATGGTCAAATTGAAAGTACCAAACCCTAGAGAATATTTTTCTATGAATTTTAGAGGGTTTAACCGAATTTTATCCTGACCAGAACCTCAGTTAATTCAAGCGGGTTTGTTTTTAGAGTTTCAGATGTCCGTTAATTCTCGTAACGCGTAAAAACCCGTTTCATTCTATATGAACCCTCTTGTTAGACTCTAAAGCACATTTTGAGCTTTATTTAACTCCTGAGAAAACTCATGGTTATTCTATTTTTGCAATAGAGTGGTAAATTTGCAGAAATAACCCTATTTTCTTTTTTTCTTCTCAAATCAGTGTTTTGTGCCCTTAAGAACTTCTGGTGGATATGTAGGAGGTTTTATTGACTTAATCAGATCAAACTGAGCTAGTTATGACTCATGATGGTGTTTCCATCAGTAGTTTCTCTAGGTGTCTTTGCAAGGCAAGGGTCCTCCTCTATTTATAGAGGGCATAGGAAGGCTTTAGAAGGCCTTGGAAGGCTTTTATAGTCGTTGGATGCAAATCCAAGGCAAATCAAGCCACAATTAGAATCATTAATGATTTTGACAGGGTTATCAGACGTCTAGACATAGGGTCAAACGTCGGGGTCGTTGTCTGATTATAGGGTCGGTCGTCTGATCTAGGTGGGTTAATCATCTGGACGAAGTTGGATTAGATCGGACGTCTAATGTTGTCTTTTAAGATGTCTAGACATATGGTCAGACATCTAATTCTAAACGTGTTTCCTTCTTGTTTGAGTCTAGACCTAAACAGGGTTCTAGGTCTTAGTGAATAGATGACAGATCGGTCATCTGGCCCATGATTTGGACGTCTGGGCGGGAATTGATTCCCAAGAGAGGTTAACGACTATAAGATCTGACATAGGTGATTTGGCGTCTAACGAGGTTCAACTTCCATTTATCACATGTCTGGGCATCACTATGGCCGTCTGGAATCTAATAAAATGTTAGATAAAGATTAACTCTCTAATAATAGTTTGCTAAGGCTAATGGTCGTCTAATTGGACGTCTGACCAAGGCATCAAACGTTTGCTATGACATCTGGACTATGGGCTGGTCATCTGAATTCAACAGACAGAACCTACGTAGACCAGCATAAGTGATTGGATGTTTGATTCAACATTTAGACATCTTAAAGTTAATTATCAGACGTTTGATTTTTATATTAGACGTCTAAAAAGGATGTCTGAAGCCTATTCTGATTTTTCTAAGTCTTTTACGAAAAATCTAAGTATCCTAGGGTTGTGCAAGTGTTCGTAGGACTACTGTAAGGATACTTTGAGGCTCTTTAACATGAATCTAAGAAAGAAAATAAAGAACAACAAAAGAAACAATAAAGATACAAGGAGCAAGATAAAAATGAGATCTATCATATTCTTGTCTTCATGCCTTTTTCAAGCTATTGCTCCTCGCGAAGCACCTTCTCCTCCGTCAATCTCCTCCAATCCACCATGGATGCGAGCTCGAACTTCATCTTCGAACTTCGTCTTCAAACTTGTATACATTTGCAAATAACTTGAAATCTAAGACTCCAAATGCAAATGTTAAATACAAGTGTTTTGTTATCATCAAAATTAATGATCATGGTGTCTTGCACCAACAGTTATAAACGAAAACAGATGATAATAAATAACTGGAAGTGTGCATGAATAGTTTAGAGCTTTTCTTTCATGGTTAAATGCATTAATGTTCTTATGTGCCACTCTACTCAGCATTAGCTGACCACAAATATATGTAAACATGTTCAAGTCAGGGGGTTAAGCAGCCAGCGCCACCGGCTATAGAGGGTGCTGGGTCCAGTCGAGCCCAGTAGTAGTTGTTCTTGCTCCTTTCCCATTTCAGAGGCCTTTTTGTTGTTAGTGAGTATATGTTGGAACCTGTTGTTGTTTATGTCCTTTCTACTTTAGTTGTGATGGCTAGCTAGCGAACTTTATTTTTTTCCTCCTGTGGCGTGTTGTTCCGTTTGAACTCTGTTCTATTTTTTTTCGGTTGCTGTCTTTTACTTAATTGCTTAACTACGTTGCATGTGTGGTTTGTGGATTGTTTAACCTTGAATTTGGTTGGTTTTTCGTTGGACGACTGGGTCTTGGGATTAGTTGAGGCGGGCCATTCTCAGGTTCTATAGGGAGCCGGGTTCGAGTCATAACAACTTTCCCTACTCTTGTGTATCTACAAATCATATGAGAATTGGTGATTTAAGTAGAAATGGGTGAACACTTGCAAAAACCTACCATTAGGGAGGTAGAACAACTAGAGATAGTTGCGATAATACCCCATCTCTAGTTAGGGTAGGAACAATCCTTCCAAGGAGTGGATTATATAATACAAGGCACCTTTAACAATTTTTCCCCATTCAATTTGTTTTGTCCCCCTTCAATTTGCATCACACAATATGCAAATGCTAACACTTGAAGAGGATCTATCAAGAAAAGGAGAAAGAAAAACACTTGAAGATAAACATCTCTTTTATAACATTAGCATTATTTGGCTATACTCTATTGTTACAATGTCAGTGTGAAGTATTTGGGCTATTAAAAGGGTGCATTGGGCCATGTCTCAATGCAAACCTTAGTTTGGCACAAATACATAGAGTGTTAAACATATATGTAGAGATAGTTTTTAATTTTTTCAACTTTGTTTCCTCCTATAAAGCATGTTATATATCTCTTGATGTAGTTCCAGTTTATCATGTAGATCATGTTTTTGGGCCCACAACAACCACAAGACATGTGTATGATGTGGCTGCTCAGCATGTTGTTAGTGGTGCTATGGAGGGAATCCATGATAAGTTTATGGGTTCTAATTTTTTTATTTAGCTAATTTTCTATGCATAGAAGAAGTATGTAGACATTGTTGCATTCTTAGTTGACAATTTTCTTCTATTCTGCTTGACAATGTTTTGCTATGTTCTTGCATTTTAAGGATGAATTCATTTATGGCAAGCAACTATTGATCTATCGATTGTGCTTGTAAATTATCATGACTTACCTTCCCTATTCTCATAGGGACGATCTTTGCTTATGGAGTCACTTGCAATGGAAAGACACATACCATGCATGTTAGTCTTTTGACATTCAGTTCTGCCATCTGTTTCTTATGCTTTTGAAATATTCCTGTGATGGTGAAAATGAATATGTAAAAGAGTTACTAGCTAGCAACTAGATGGAATTATGCGTTTGTTACTTCAGTTGGTACATTCCTTTAAGATATCTTTGGTTCTAGAAACTTTTTTTTATCATGATGGAGCAGTGTGTATAGGGGGATCAAAGATCACCTTGGATAATTCCACTGGTTGTGAAGGATGCATTTAGCATCATCCAAGAGATACCCATTGCATATAATGAATGCTTATCTACTTGAAAGATGTGTTACTTATTAAATAAATTTTCATGATAGACATTAAGTAGAGAATTTCTTCTACGTGTCTCTTATCTGAAAATATACAATGACGTACAATGTCTTCCCCATTCTATTTTTCTTCCTCTTTTTAATATTTAGGCCTCTACTTTAGAAAAAAGAATTTATTGTTTCTCTGTATGTAGTTCTACTTTAGATTGTAACGTGCATCAACTAAGAACTTCTATAGAAAAATATGCTATATACAATTTTACATTATGACCTCCATATTTTTTACATGTCTCAACCTTTCTGTTGAATTTTGCATTTAGGTAGGAACTTAATTCTTCAAAATTGGGTACTTCAGTATGATTTTCTAAGTTAATAAGTTTATCCATGTGGGGGTGTACCCAATTTTAGGAATAGGAGTGTGCATGATGCACACGTGTGTACTATAGTCTCGTTTGCTGTAAAATAAACCCTTATGCCTGGAAAGTGCTAAGTATTTCATTGTCTCACAGATGCTATGAATGTTTATAATCAATGCCAGACTTGATTTTAAACTCCTTTGGAGCAACATGAAATCATTTAAAAAATTCATGTAAGTAATTGTATATTTCAAAGGCTTACGGTGCTAATTTCCATCCTTTTGTTAAACATATTTCTTTGTGATTTACTCAAGTTCTTGCATCAAAGTTCTAAAGTAAGTTGCTGCAGATAATCGATTCAAGTATTCATTTTACTCAAAGAGAGATGATCATGCTACCGTATTAAGGTACCAAGTTGCTTTATTCATTCTTCTTTTGATCCGCAGCTGTGCTAGTTGTTTCTTTTTTCGTTCATTTTTTAACCAAACTATTGCGAGGGTGACTTAAAAACGTGGGTCCTATTTGTGAGAATAGCTATGCGTGACCACATGTATATTGCCTGATTATGCCTCCGTTCTTCCGCAAGGAGACCATTTCAATAAATGAATACCCTGTTTTGAGAATGTTTTTCTATGTTTTATGGTTGTCTTGATTTGATATTTTTTTAGGTTAACTTGTAAGCATGAGCATGTACAAGGATCTTAATATTAATAATTAAAAAAATATACATTTTTATCTTGATCGTTGATCTTTATAATAATCAATGATATTAAACGATAATTTTTTTAAATAAATATAATTATTTACCATTGCTTATTACAAATGTGATGATAAAAATATCAACGTTGTCGTTTAATAATAATAATAATAAATGATCATGTTTAAGTTTTTATTTTTTAAAAAATTATTATTTATCCTCGCTTTTGTATGAAGTAATGGTATAAATATCTACGTCGTCATTTTTAGAAGTGATGTGTTTCTATTTAAATGATGACAAAAATCTAAAAGTAATGTGTTAAAGTGGAAAAATACGATGTACAATCTCGATCTCTTGTTTTCTAAATGACGTAAAATACAATTATCGTTAATTATAAAGTGACGGTAAAAAATTTAATCCGTTCACTAGAGTAACGTTAATTCGATATCGAATTTTTATAACCAACGGTAAAACGAAACTACGTCACTGATAATGTCGTTGTCTTTTAATATCAATTTAAATATTTTTGTCATTGATTTTCAATGGACGATGAAGGCCAAGTATACTAAGTGTGCGTTTGTTTAGTATGTGTATTGCGATCAAAGAAGCATGTTGGAATGCAGAATTGACACTCTGCATCGGCCGAAGTCACACTTGTTGAACTCATTTGTGGTTGCTCTATATCACAAGCCGGCTAAGATGGGACTTGGTGTGAGCTGTAGCCTTAATCTGATTCGACAACACAGGTTTATTAGGGCACAGTGAAAATAGCATTGAAATGGGGGATGACGAAAGCTCGTTTAAATGAGCTTAAAAATTTTAAAAAATGAGGCGTAAAATTACCCCATAATATGATTGATGTACGTGTCATTTTGGAAATTTGATGGTGGAGGGGAGTACACAATGTTACCATCGTTTTGAAATGTTATTGCAAAAGAACTCCTATTGCTGGCACTTCAATTTATGTGGTATAACTTGAAAGGTACTTATGCTAAATATAATCATAGCCGGCCCATAATTTGCTTTCTCAAGGGCTTTATTAGAATTTAAATACTGCGTTTTGAATGTATAGATGGCAAAATGGAGGGAAAAGTTTGGAATTTTCGCATGATGATCTCTGATCTATGTTGCATCGAAGTATTGGTGAGAATAAACTTCTGAAGGCAATTTAAGCTACATGATTTTGCTGATATACATGGGAAGGAAGAAGGTTACTTTAATGATCTGTGAAATCTTTTTCTTTGGTTTTTGTTTTCTCCATTATAGGCTGAGGCCCATGGGCCCAAACTATATTCGTTCTAATTTCTGAAATGCCCATTTGGCAGGACATTGTAGAGGGGCCCTAGGGTCAAAAGGAGTCCCATAAACAAAACCCTGCAAAAGCCCACTGGAAAACTACAAGTTCCAGAAAGCAAAAGAAAAAAGAGGAAGAGAGAGAGAGAGAGAATACAAAAAGAGAGCAATAGTCCGAGCATCCTGCGGGAGACTTCGTTGTTCCACAGTGAAAAGGTGAGCCACTTAAATTTCTTTAAGAGTCCCCCGAAAAACCTGTATGATGGAAGATAGTTATGAATTTCATCACAAAAGGTTTGCAGATGTTAAGCTTGGTAAAATTAAGAAATATTTTTTTTTTTAAAGTAGCACTTGAAGATGTGCTGTAGTGTTGGTTTTAAGATTCCATTACATCTTTTATTCCTGGAGAACAAGGGATACGAAGAGTTTCGAAATTTTGAAACGTTCCAAGGATCATGGGAGGTTAGTTGTTGCCATGATTGAAGTAATTGAGAGTTTGGATTGCGAAGGAGAAGGCTTTGAATTAGTGAGATCGAAACAGTCTCCTCGTAGTCTTTGCAAAGAACACATTTATTAGCCAAGTGACAATCCGTATATCATTTAGTTTCAGCAGCTTATTTTCAAGAAGAAGCCAATCATGAGACTCCAAGATTGCTCCAGATAAGGGGAGGGAGAGGAAAGTAGCACCCACAAAGGTCAAATGTTTGTAATGTTTATTGGTCAAAAAGAAAGTTTCCAATGAAGACGAAGTTCATCCGAGGTGTCATTTAAAGCGACGTCATGAAAAGCTCATCTAGCGGTTGTATCTCAGTGATGGTTATTAGTTCTGTGGATCTATTTTTTAAGTCAATTATTTCTAGTGTTAAGAATTTAGAGAGCTTGGTTTAACGAGTTGTCCATATGTTTTAGGATCTTTAGTCGAGGAAGATGTACTCTCCGTTAAGAGAGAAATGGAGCACTTATTTTTCTTTTTTTTTTGTTTAATGTTGGTAGGAAACATACGTTGTAATATATTTTATAATATAAATTTTTATCTAACTAAATATATTGGTATATTTTGATATTTAATTGATATATTTTTTTTTCATTGGTTGAAAATAAAAGTAGACTTATTGAAAATAAAAATACATCGATGAATTTTGATTTTTAACTGATTTTCACCTATTTCAAGTGATTTTTCACTTGAAAAATAATTTTTCACCTTAAGGTTTAGAATTTAGTTTATAATGTTTAGATTTACCCTAAATACTAAAGATTAAACCCTAAATCTTAAACCTTAAGGTGGAAAATCACTTTTCAAGTGAAAAATAATCACCTTCTTTAGGTAAACAATTATTTTCATAAACCTAAACCTTAAAGCCTAACCTCAAAATCCTAAACTTAAATTCTATATCTTAAATTCTAAATCCTAAATCCAAAACTCATTGGTAAAAATCATTTTTCACTTTTTAAGTGAAAATCCATTTTTTACCAGTTGAAAATGAAAATAGACCAGTGTGTTTTCATTTTCAAATGGTGTATTTTAATTTTCAACCAGTCTGTTTATTTTCAAACGTTGTATTTTGATTTTCAATCGTTGTATTTTGATAAATAACCAAAATACATAAATTAAAAATCAAAATACACTAATATATTTTATTAAACAGGGGATGCATGCTAAACAATGCATTGCAATACATATTCCTTTACTTTTTAACCTTTTTATTTTTTCAATTTTCTAAAAATGTGATGCTGTGTAGGGTCTATTTTCCTAACAATTTTCTTTTGAAAGAAGGAAGCCTTGGTATTTATGAAGAGTACAAAGGGAAGGTGGCTGTTATGGCAAACATGTGCCCTTACAAGCTTGGACCATACAACTTGATCATTGCTTTAAGCTTTACTAGGTGATATTGTAATCTTTCTCCATTTTGACCCAAGGAAAGTTTTCTTTATATGGTCAATGTTTCATTGGATTGTACAAACAACGAAGTGTAGGTTAGATCTCCTATAAAGTGAAGCACAGTAGAATAAGTTCATCTTCTTTGCATCCTACTCGTAACCTTGTGTATTTGACTCTCGTGATGCAGCAAATTAAGTTTGGTTAGTTAGCTTCTCCTCCTACGAAGTTAAGAAAAATAGCTCCAATAACGAAGTGAAACTTGTTAGAGCTAGACGTAGTTTACTGCTTGAAAGCGCAAGGTATATATGGATCCTACACAAGGACTTATAATATTGGTTGCCAATAAGGTGTTAATTTGCCAAGTTATGGTTGGTATAAAGGAAGATTGGAATTTATACGGGAGGATAGGGAGAGTTCTATTGTATTTATAAGCTTCTTGAGCTTTCTCTGGAGTTTATCAAGAATGGCAGACCATTGTGATTGAAAGAAACCTAGAGATATTGGGAAGTTTCCCAATCGACAAGGAAGTGGCCAAAGTTCAAGCCTTGGCTCATATATGTATTACGTTTATAAGGACGGAACAGGTGGATTTGTAAAAGTTTAACTTTATTCCTGTGAGTTAGGAGACAATAATAGGCATTTTCTTGAACAAATTAACATTGTCTATATCTGCCTCTACTAGATTGAAACCTCACCGCAATAGAATTATCTTTTCGACCTAGGTTGTTGATTGAGACTTTTAGAATAGAGAATTCGACTCAAATGCAATCGTACAAAAGAAGACAGAGAAATTGGTGATATAATTCCTCCTTAAATGGTGTACATCTTGGGAGAGTGTTAAACTTTCGAAATTCACTATTGGTTTTCGTGAATACATGATACAAGAATGTTTTCTCCTTTTTCTTCTCTCAGATTGCGTAGCGTTTTCCAGTTGAGCAACTTCGGTTATATAGGTTACAAGATCCACGAATGTGGAGATCGTCATTCCTTAGGTAGATGATTGTGGGTCAAAGCACACGTTCCCACAATCTCCCTAAATGACAAAGGCGTGTTCCTGAAATAACCATTCCGTCTGGAGCAGCTCTCTTGTAATCGTACCTGGACGAGTGAACGGGTAATCCTTCCTGCCGGTTGTGGCTGGCAGTGGATTCCGCCAACTTGTTTGGATATATCAATCGGACAGGTGATGCCTTCTTGCTCATTCGCTGCAATAAGACCTCTAGGTGGTCATCAACTACATACCGCGTGGTAGGATTTGCTCAACTGTTTGCCTCCCGGGTAGTCGGATCAAGCCAACCTATTGGGTAGTTGGGTGAAGATCTGCCTCCAGGTAGCCAAACCTAACCGAGCTGCCAGGCAAGCAAGTTGTCAAACTAAGTCTGTATAAGCATCCTGAGATGAGCTTATTTCTTTTGATGGACCTTATTAGCAAGGCTCAGATGTAGAGGATTTTTTTTCCCTCATCAGTTGCCTCCACTCTCTTTGTTAACAAAATAGCGAAGAGAGTACTGAAATGAATCCATCTGATGGAAATAAGCTCCTGTGTATAATGCCCTTAGTGATTGGCCGGCTATAAGTTAGGCACCTCAATCATCTAAAAATAGGGTAAGATTTAGTAACATTTGCGACTATAGGTGGTTTGGGCTTGGATAATTATTTTTTTGAGGTAGCCATGCATTAAGAAAAGATGGGCATATCACCACCCATGTAAAGGGAAATGCAGGCATATTGTTGCCTGAATTCCTCCCTGGTAGGCTTTAATGTTGCCATCTCGAGATTTAATTTCGTACAATGTATATAGTGGCTACTGTGAGTGATGGCTAGTCACCGCAGGGTAATGTCTGTCATTTAGGAATGACAAGATAGGAATTCATTGCCGTAATGGTGAGAACCCTCGATGCGGTAATTGGAGTGGATTATGCAATTTTAGAGAGCGGTGTCTTTTCAAGGTAATGTTGCACTCGTAGCGGCATTAAATGCCCATCATGATGGCAGGAATCGAAAATTTTGAATGCTGTGTCAGGCAAGGTTATAAATATGCATGGGTGGGGGTTTTAGTAAATGCCCCCACACCTCCTATGTAAAAACTTAAGCAACTCGAGAGAATGTTCTCATTCGAGAGAAGAGTGATCCTCTGAGATGAAGGGAGTGCTTCATCGGAAGACGATACTGTTCCGAGAAGATGTCGAGGAATGCTAGGAAAGGTGAGTCTGTCTCATCCTTGTCTAAATTGTTAGGTGAAACCTTAGTGTTCTATACATTTAGTTTTGACTTCCGTAGCTAGTCATCTATTAAGGAGTTCTTGAAAGAACATGAACCTGGAGAAGTCCAATTTCATGCACTTGGTCAAAGCACTCGCCTATGTTCACCTGGCAGGGATGTTTTCTTTATATTATGTAAATATGCCATCGAGCACGGGCTGAGGGTACCAATAAACTCCTTTATCACCTCCTTCCTTTTTTATTATAAACTCACCCTTTCTCAGCTGAGTCTAAATTGTTGGCCGATCTTGAATGCCTTTATTGTTATATGCTTTCACCTGGGAATTCGTCCCCGGATGGGGTTCTGCCTTCTTTTTGGCTTAATGCCATTAAAAGTGAAGAAGGGGAAGCTACCATCTGAGACTCACACCCTTTATAGCCAGAGGATCAAATATAGAATTATGGACCTATCCATGGTAACTAGAGTAAGAGAGATGTAGTATTATTGCCATCATAATGTCTCTTGGGTTATGGTTGCACATCTCTCCAAAGGCAAAATCATGCTTTATAATTTGATATTTATAGTTTATTTATTGGTGTAACGTAATAGTTTATAATTTCTTCAAGAAGTTTTTTTGCTCTTGACCTCTTTGGTCCACCCAAGCTTCCTTAATTATTTTCATGAGTAGCTTGATTATTCTTTTACTATTTCATTCCTTTAGTTACAAGCTAAAGCCTTATTCATGTGGTGCCAATTTCATATTCTGTCCCTCTCTTACCGATATTTCCTCTTGCTTACATACTTCGTTCCTGAAGCTATATATATTTTGATTGTATGTTCAGAGAGAGCCATCTTTAATTTTGAGGAACAAGATGAATGGGGAACCTATGATAGGAAAGAAGCTATATTCAATTTGGAAAACGAGTTTTCTAATTTTTGCCAAGGAGTCTCCTGTTATTAACGTTGAACTTATTCTAGTTTTTGCACTAATGTTTTTTGTTCTTTTCGAGTGATTTCAAAGTAAATATAATGTTTGAGATAAGTTGGACTTTCATGCAAACAAGATTGTATATATAAGAAATTTTATTACTTTGACGTAGATGATGATTGTATTATTTAGCAGCATGCAGTCAAGGGTAGGAATCCTCGAAGAGGTCCCTTCAAGTCTCAGTCTCAATAGAGATCATAGTTGACATAAAGAGAAGGGCCATCACAAGGAAGGCCATGAGGAGATATTAAGGCTTCTAGGTAGTTGCGATGATATGATGCACTATATATGATTGTTATTTGGGTCGGGTTAAGGAGGCACAAGTCCTACACATAGGTTTACCATTACTTTTCCAAGATTAAGGGGAGATGTTAGAAAGTATCTATTGAGATTGATTTTAAGTTGGTATGATTGATTGTGGTTTTACGTAAAATCCAATGCCCTAGCTACCTGGATTGATTTAAAATGACCACTTTGGTTAGATTTCCATTTAGATGGGTATACTTGTAATTAGATTATACTATTTATGAAACTCACAAATAATTGAATTTTCTCTCTATATAACCTTCATCCTTTCACTTGGAGGGTTTTGCACACATCGGCCTGCTTCCAGTAATTGGTTGTATACAATTACCTATTTTGTTTTCAGCAAGTGACTATGAGATACTCTAAATTGATACTCCCTCCCACAACAAGGTTTAAATTAGTGTTTTATGAAACTCTAAAAATATCCAAATCCATCCAAATCGAAACGTCAATAACATGTACACGAAGGCAAGGTGCTGCGCAACCACTAACAAACCAAACCATGATGGGATCCACCACGTCGGAAGAATCGTGCAACAGGCACTTTTGACCAATTAAATTACGTAGAGAGTGGGCATGGCTTTATCATGCAATGATATATAGCGAAGAAACTTTTATTTACGTAGAATGATATATATGACGTCAGTCATATAAGTAGCGCGTACGACTAATGCAAAGGCACACCGACACATTTATTTAACCAAGAAACTAGTGTTACTTGGTAGTAGACTACAGGTACTTTGATCGATATGAGATGATGATCATCTACTTGTGGCACCGTTTGCAGCAGTAGCGGTGGCCACGGCGGTAGCACCATTTGCAGCAGCGGCGGTCTCCGTAAATTTGATCTGCAATTCAAGAAAAAGGAGAAGGAAAATAAAAAGACCTTGTCCTCAATCTTTAGCATACACTACAACATTAATTAATTTGGTTGAATATATCAGAATTTAGTTGCAGCAATATGTTAAACATTTTCCAGTCGAGTTAAACTTTTAAGGTCTCTTATCAGTCTATGTATATAGATCCAACGTTCTATATATATTATACAAGATCGTTAATATATAGAGTTAGCAACCAAAAGAAATTGATGGATGAACCGATAAATTGCGTCGTTACGGATTAGGAGAGCTTAAGGATCAAAATCAAATTGTTAGCAAATCGAGATCAACAAATGAATTAGAGAAAGGAAGAATGACAGATCGTAAATTAGTTTTCTCTTGGCTCTTACGAATATTCATGGGTGGCCAGATTCAAAATTAAGGTGCGTGTGTATTAATTTATTTATGTTATTAAAAAAAAAAAAAGCAACAAAGTGTATTTATTTAATTACCGGGCTCCACGCCTTGGGTTTCCTCAGAGAGGTCCCTCCCACTCCCAGTTGTCTCAGCAGTGACCATAGTGGGTGTAAGGAGAAGAGCCACCACGAGGATGGTCATGAGGAGATAAGGCTTCTTGGTAGCTGCCATGATATGCTATATATGACTATAATTAGTGTGGCACAAGTTCCACTTTACTTTGTGAAGGGAGCGATGGATGGAAGGCTTAGCTTGCAGGATCTATCCTACTAGTATTTATAGTGCGATGGGTTGTTTGAATACATGGGATCACTTCCCTTTCCATTTTGGCGTCCGTTCTCTTCGTCATCCACAGCAGGTCATATAACGTCAATTGCCTAAGGGGCCACCTTGAATAGTTGGCTGTAGCCGGTTACCTATTTTGGAAGAATTCTTCCAAATATAAGTCTACTTAGATTCTGTTGTTTAAACCAGTATGGGATACGTATGTATATATCTACAGAGATATAAATATATGCAAGTTAAGTTCTCGGCATTTGATTGTTTGTTAGAAAGGGTGGTAGATTTGAGAAGGCCAACTCCTCATCAGGCACGCTGAAATAATTAGTTGACTAGCAAAATCTTTGAAGGCATAAAAGGAGTTTAATGAGCTTGATTCATGTGAAAGTTGATATGCAAAAAGCTGTTGCTCGATGAGCTTAACATAACATATGTTCATCATTTCTCATGCTCGTGAGCGAGTCGAGGAGTCTAGCTTAAGACTTGAGGTCGAGAATAATTTGCTTATCTTATTAACGCAGTACAAATCAAAGATTGTTCGGTAGACTTATATTTTACCAAGAGAGAAATGTTTAAAACAAAAATTTATGAATTAAAATAAAATTAATTTTCAATAACAATGTAAATAATAAAATATTATACAAATATATGTCACAGCCAAATCTAATGTAGTGATAAGTACATCATAATTATCACTGCATTGATTCACTTGAAATTAAGATTACATTTAGCAACAAATTAATTAGAGGAGTATACAAATGTATAGTGATAATGTATTCTTCAACACAAAAATATAATAAAAGAATTAAAAAATCAATAATGATTTTTATTTATAATTAAAAATTTCTGATGATATTTCAAATAAAGTATAGATTGCAACCTGTGATGCAAACAGCTTTACCTATGATTTTTCACATATTATATTGGTACAATTCAAAAATCACTTAAGCATTTTAATTAATAACGAAAAATATCCCATGCATATCAGTTCAGAACTAATTAACAATCACCCAATGTAAAATCATACTTTTATAAATTAAATTACATGGATGATGTTTAAATACCACAAATGATTTTTCTTATATTTTACCAATGTAATTCAATAATCACAAATATATTTTTATTTAAAACAAAAATCACTCGTCCATTTTCGTTCGAAACCAATTCACCCAACGTTAAAAGCGGCACGCCTTCGTAAAATAAATTCCAGTGATATTTTAATGGAATTAAAAAATGATCGATACTTTTTTATTTAAAATAAAAAAACCTCCCACATATTTTGATTAAAAATAAAAAATCACCCACCAAAAAAATACAACACACTTTCATACAATTAAATTGTATTGGTTAAACTTCTTATATAACATTGGTGTAATTCAAAAATATCGTTATACCTTAGTTTAAAATTAAAAATTACCTATATATTTTAATTTATAATTACAAATTATTTGTATTTTTTCATTTAAGATTAAAAAAAAAATTCATCGGTGATTTTTTTTTCTTTGATGATGAGATTCTGTTTTATTAATTAGTCTCCGAGAGATCGCAACGGCCCAGCACTATAATCTTTAAGTAAATTCAATATTTACCCGACTTAAATCGACGATCTCATTCTCCCGATAGTTATATAAGAATCTTAGCTGAACCATCTGCTGAAAGCAACCGATGACTTCTTAATTCAAAAGTGAAGACTTTTTACACGATAGCAGACTTCATCCTGCAGCAATATTTACGTTACTTTTTACCTTATTTTCTGATTTTTTTTACATTTCTTCCTTTTAATTTAGATATACAAATTTACCGGAGCCGCCATCATGTCGCTGTCAAGTGATAATTTATTTTAATAAAACATTATATAGGTCAATTTGAACTATGGAATTTTATGATATCGTCAACAAGCATTTTTGGCAGGAGGGATATTTCTTTACGGATAGTGGGATATTATCATGGTTACATCTCAAATCACAAAATTTTTTGTGTAGGTTTTCATTTGAAGAGTGTATACAAAAGTTAAAGAATTCTTGTGAAAGGTCCTTGTAAGTTGTCATATTTTTCTCTCTCTATTTTTTTATTTTATAGATCTTAGTCCAACAATTAATCGAAAGAACCTCGACGGGACCAAGTCTTGATCCACAGGTCAAGTTGTGCCCAAATTGACCCACGGGTTAAATCCAAAGCACTCTAGATGTAAATATATATAATGATAAGAATGACGTCAATATGAATACGGGTAATACATTATTATATTATATTTAATATCTATTGAAAAATTTAATTATATGAAATATTTTTTAAATAATTATATAAAAAATCAAATATTAATGAATATATAGTCAACGGTGACATCACATTTCCTATAATATTTAACGTATAATTTATAATATCACATATAATTTATAATGAAAATATTTAAGCTATAATCAACTGCATAGCTGAAAAGAGAAAGCACGTTGGAGTATTTTTGTTCGTTTTCCATAAGCTACGTTAAGCACACATCATGGTACTTATAGCTATAATGATACGACATTGTTGAAGAGGAAAGGCATACTGGAGTTTTTGCGTTCATTTTCCGTAAGCTACGTTAAGCACACATCTTGTTACCGATTAGGTAACATATTGCATATAATTTTGTAAAATTTTCCTGCCTATTATTCACTATTTTTTTGAACTTTATTTTACATTTTACCATGTATTGCCAAATTACGAAATAAGGTAATCCATCTTATTTTTGATGTAGGAGAGAGAGGACAAGGGGCATCGGAGGTGAGCTCTACCCAAAATATACGAGAAAAAAGGGAGAAAAGATTGAAAATGAAAGAAAAGTCAGAAGAAAAAGGATAAAGTAAATAAATGTATATTTGCAATACAGAAAGTGAGAATGGTGGTTTAAGTCAGTGTATTTTAGTTTTTACTTCTCATAAATGAAAAATCACTTTCTAAGTGAAAAATCACTTCTAATAAGTAAAAATTATGTTTCAAGTGAAAAATTATCTACCACCAATAGAATGGTCAAATACACCGATGTATTATCATTTTCAACCGGTACGTTTTGATTTTCAATTGTGTATTTTGATTTTCAACCAGTATATTTTAATTTTCAATCGATTGAAAATCATTTCCACCGAGTATATTTTGGTTGAAAACCATTTTCAACCGGTTTATTTTAATTTTCAACTGGTTGAAAATTATTTTCAACCAGTTGATTCTGATTTTCAACAGTTGATTCTGACCACGCGTTGCAAAACACGTTGCAACGTGCATTTCTCAACTCCTGTGCAAAAAAAAGAGATTTTCCACACTAATGCCACATGGGTCGAATGTGTTGACCTACGCTACACTCGTGTGGGGTGTACAAGCAAGTCAACCCCCACAGTTACCTCGTAAGGGCTGGGTAGGAATGAGGAGCGCACACTCCTTTCCTAGCAAGTGGCCAAATGGGCCTTGGCATCCACCCAACATGTGAAGGAGGGCTCGTGAGGGCATTTCAGGCCGAAATAGGCCATTTCTTGATAGGTCGGTGATAAACGCTAGTCTATCATCATTCTGATGCCCTAAAACAGATCTAGCTCTTAGTATTTTAACTTCGCAAATGGGTTTCTAGGTTGCATTTAGACATCATTTAGGTTAGGCATGCATTACATGATTTTTTGTATTTTTGACACATTTATTTGAGTATTAGGGATGAACATATAACCAGATCCCTAAAATCCTAACATTCAAGAAGGCAACAGGTGAAGAGGAAGTTCAATTCAACTGAACCACAGCTAAATCTAGCTCATCATAGTTAGACAACAACTCACTTGGGTTAGGCTTAGGTCTCTCAAGCTCCATTCAGCCCATCTTAGCTGGATGGTAGCTCAGGGAAGCTTAACTTAGCTCAAGTTAGCTTAGATCTAGCTCAACTTAGTTGAGTTTAGCTCACCTTAGCTCCAATCAGTTCATTGGGAGCTCTAGCTAGCTCAACTAAGTTAACAGGAGTCCACCTCAGCTCAAGTCCAGCTCTTTCCAGCTCTACTCAATTCTAGTCAGCTGAAGATAACCTCAACTAGCTCAGGCCAGCTCAAGTCCAACTCCTGGAAACTCAACTCAACTCAACTTAGTTGAGTTGAGCCACTTAACCTAAACTAGCTACTCCAGCTAGCTAGGTAACCACCAAGAAGACTAGACCTAACTCACCTCAGCTCAATTTAGCAGAAGCCAGCTCACTTTAGCTTAGCTTAGCAGCTAGCGAAGAACTAGCAAGCTAAGCCAGCCAAGGTAGCTCCTTACTGTTCTCTTCAGTAGTCCCAGCTCCAGTGCAGCTCCAAACAATTGATTTCAACTCCTCTTCTCAAAACCCTAGCTCCTCCCACCACTACCCTACTAGCTAAGCTAGCTTAGCTAGCTTAACTAAGCTCAACACCTCCTCCACTCTATGGCCATCCACCCTCTTCACTTAAACCCCACCATATCCCTACTTAAACCCAACCCTAAACCACAATGGTTGGCGCCAAAACACACCACTAGCAACCCTTCATTTTGGCACCAACCATGACACCCTTTCCTCCCATAACCACCACCTTAACTCCCCTTGACTTGGCACCAAAAACACTGTCACACCTCTCCAAAGTTGGTGCCAACTTTAAACCCCATCACAACCCTACACCTATTCCCATAAGGCCATCTCCACCATCCACCTAACCCTATTCTAGAAGCCCTCTTTGGTGCCAACCTTAACCCATCCCTTCACCACCTTAACTACCCTAGAACCACCACTATATGTTGGCGCTAAAACCCTACCCACATCCCTACAAGTTGGTGCCAACATCTACCACAATCCTAACCCTACACATAACCCTATGACCAAATCCTAGCTTTCCCATTTGGTGACAACTTCTAGAACTTAGAGTTGGTGCCATCCTTAACCTAACCACACCTAAACCACCACCTAACACACCCCTTCATGTGGCGCCAATAAACCCTAAACATCCATCTCATAACATCCACCCTACAACTCCATTCTAACCCTACAACACACCACACCAAACTGCTTAACACTAGTTACCACTAAGGATGGCACCAACCATCAATTACCCCTTCATTTTGGTGCCATCAAGCCTAACCCTAGGATCCCTTAACCACCCTCCATGAGCCATCCTAGCTGTTCCCTCTATTTGAGGTGAATTCGTCGTTGTTAAAGAGATGCGTCGTAGTATAGGACAAAATCGCTCAAATAATTACAATTTATAACTCAGAATCACAAAAAGTGTCCGAGGTTGAACATAACGAACAATTAATGGAATTCACAACATTATGAGTACAATTGATTAATCGCAAAATAAATATGCAATGAATGAAGCTTATCAGAATTAATATTGGAATATAAATCAATGTATCTTAAGATTGTATGGAATAAAAAAGAAAAGGGAATCAAAACAATGGTGATTTAAATCACCACTTATTCTCTTAATTAAACATGCATTCAATTATTCAATTCATTCAAATCAGAATTCAATCTTAACTTATGTTTTTAAATCATTCAATGGTAACCATAATCAACCTTTACGAGCACAGCGACAAGGCTACTCTTAGAAAGCCTTCTTCTTCTCTTCTTCACAAGCCTGTCCTTACTTCTTTTCTTCTTTAGCTTATTTCCTTCTTCTTCTTCACAAACCTTCTTAAGCACAGAGCACCACTTTCCTTTAGCGGCTAAGTGTCGCACAGGGGTATGCCCTCAAGAGCAAAACCCTCCCCTTCTCTCTTACAATTCCTCCTCCTTTTCTCTCAAGACCCAGCATGTAATTAGAACAAGATACGGGTTACCGAGTTGAGAGCATGGACCAGGCCTGCGGGCGTGTATCGCAGGTAAGGAGTGCGCTTAGGTCAGGTAAGCAGGTGAGGGTGATGAGGGACCCGACCCATCAGTGTCTTGGGTGAACAGCAGTCTTCATAAAAATAACTTATGCATCTACGCCTACCTATTTGTTCACAATGTGGCACTATAGCGTCAAGGCTTCTTCGCGCAAAGCCCGCAGGAGGAAATGCCTAATTGGAGTGCTGCAGAGGCTTGCTGCTGTAATTGAGGATTTGGGCAAGGTCCTGGAGCTAAGCTGCGTCGCCTAGGTGTGGTATTAAGTCTTGAGCTTGTCGAAGCATTGCGAACATGGTCGGGCGAGACGGCGGTGATGGTGAAGAACGACGATGACCTAAAATGCAAAATAAGGCCTCACGGCCATGTTAGAACAACTCAGGAGAACCACCAAGTGATGGCGAAGGTGGTCGTGGTGTTTGCACGGTGTGGGAGTGGTCATGGAGGGCGTGCAAAGTCGGGGATGGAATGCGATGAAGGTCATGCTTGGTGGGGTGTTCGAGTGAGTGAATCGAGGAATTAGGTGAGGGGTTTTATGCAGTGAGGTGAGGTGGAGCTTTTGGAGGTGGAGCGGCGTGGTCTGTGGTTGAAACTAGGTTTTAAAGAGGGGAAAAGAGAGTAGAGGGGAAGAGGAAGTGAGGGAACCTAAGGTTAATGGTTGAAAGGGGAAGGAGGGTGTCGGATGTGATTGGTCGACGTCGTGGAAGAGAACACCTCTGTTAAGGGAGATGGCAGGAAGGAAAGGGAGAGGCTGCCCTCGTTGTGGCTGGCGAGACATGAACGAGCGTGAGGAAGAAGAGGGATGGGCCAATTTGGCCGTTAGTTGTCTGTTGAACGATGGGGAGGGAGGTCGCCGGAGCTTAGGTTGGAGGAGGCTAGAGATAGGGAAAGAAGAGGAATTTGAGGCCAAACCTAGCTAAGGAAGAACGGATACTTGTCCTGGGTCCTTTTATAGGCCTAAAAGAGGAGTTTCAAGCTTGGAAACAAGCTTGTGAACTACAGCTATTTCACGCACATAAGATACCCACATCTTCCATTCGTTCACATGAGAGATTGAGAATGAATCAAGGTTCATGGTTGGGTTCATTTGGAAGGAATTCCTCAAGGAATTTCAGGTTTAAATTTGGAAAAGTTTGATTGAGAATCGAGTGAGCAATCCTCGCTCGAATCTTGACAGAGCTCCTATGTTCACACTAATGGTGGTAGGGACCTATTTGCAAAGAATGATGAGAAAGTTAGGGGCCAATTTGCAAATAATTCAAAAGCTGAGGGGCTAATTGAGAGAGTCTGACTGGACTAAAATGCAAATTAGGTCAAGATGATCTCTGATTATACCCAAATTTTGGTGAAAACCTAATTTGGACCCAAGGGATTTAATGGTGAAGTCAGATTTCAGTTTTGACCAAGTTTGACTGGACAATGTACGCAAAAATCCAAATTATGGTAGAATTATGTCTGTGGCTCTGTTTAAGGTGAAAATGGGTTCCAAAAGTCAAATCAAGGGTACCAAACCTCATGAAATATTTTTATATGAATTTTAGAAGGTTTAGATGAATTTTATCCTGACTAGAACCTCAGTAATTTAAGCAGATTTGAAATTAGGATTTTGGGTGCTGTGCTAGTTCTTGAAATGCGTGAAATCTCATTTCTACCTGCATGGATCCACTTATTAGACTTTAATGATCATTTGATATTTATTTCACCCTTGGGAAACCTCATGATTATTATGCATTCATGATATGCTGTTAAAACTGCAGAATTAACCCTGATTTAGTGTTTTACTCTAGAAAAGGATATTCAGTGAGTTATGACTCTCAGGCGATTATGTAAGAGCTTTTGTCAATTGATTCTGATTAATTAAAGCTAGTTATTGCTCATGATGAAGTTATCATCACCATCCCTTAACCATACCTACCCCCCTACCACAGTTATAAAAAGACCTACCCTACCACCAAAAGAAGTTCACCTTTGGCTTCACCTTCCACACATACTACCACCTACATTCACCATACCCCATGGCCAAAAGAAGAAGGAGAAGAAGAAGATTAAGGGGACACTCTATCCCCTTAGTGCCTTCCCCTCTTCCCTTCTCTCTTGTGCCCACGCCAGCCAAAGGATAAGCCATGCAGGAGGACATCCAGAGGAGGAGTTCTTGAGGGTGGTTCGCGCCCACCCTAGGAGGAGATTTTGGAGTGAAATTCTTCCACTCTTGGAGGAGCTAGGCACACTCACTAAGGGCTTTCAAAGAAAGAAAGCAGCATCTTTGGAAGAGCATATCAAAAAGGGATTAGATAAAATCCTTTTCAAGCTCAAGAGTAGCTAAGCTTGGAGCAAGGATCTTCTCCTCTTCACTAACATCACCAGGAGGATTTCTATTTTCAATTTTTGTATTTTGATTTCTATAGTAAAAGCATTCCTCTACTTGCCATCTTGTAAAACACTTTTTCTCCTTAATCAAAGTTTCTTTTCCATTATTTTTTCTGTCGCATTTTCTTGCTTTTACCATAGTGCACCCATACCCTCTCTCTAATTACCCTAGGTCTTCACGTGCCTACCGTAAGCTTAGGAAGATGATTTTCTTGTCACTTAGGTTTTAGCTATAGCAATTAGGCGTAGTCTTTCTTCTCATACTATCTTGTTGTTGCCTGTTATTTCAAAATTCCAAAAAAATATCATATTCAAAAATTAAAAAAAGAAAGTTGATTTCCCATTTTCAAGTGAGAGTGTTTAAAAGTGCATTTCTGCCTCTTCTGGGATGACCTGAATACTTCCAAAGTACTCAGTTCTTATAAATTTTAAAAGTGATCAGAATTGCATATTACAATGATAAAAACCCTAATTAACAAATCGTGCATTTTCTGCATCACTTTTTGGCACTATTGCCGGGTCTTGCTAGTCCCTAACAAATGCAAGACTAAATTATTCACAGCAAGGGTCCTTAAGGGACTGATTATTTTATCAAGTGTATGCTTAGAGATTTTTCTCCTTTTTGTTTTCATCCTATGCTCTAGAAATTTAGACAATCGTGAAAGTGTAGCTATGTAGCTTTTGCAACAGATTCGAGTGAAATTAATTCACCTCTAAAGCCTGTACTTGACCCCTAGTAAAAATTCTAGCAGGATAGGCAGACTTCTTCCCTCGAGGTATTCAAGATATTCTATGAATTCCACCCTGGCTTTAGGCTTAAGTAGAGAATCCTGAGGGGCAAGATTATATATTTGGTGGCTCACTCTCACTTGGTGCTACATAGAGACTAGTACTACAGAATCTAGATTCCCGGATTACTAAGTAACTCAATTCAAAGAAAGACGAGAAAAACTATGCTCTCTTCTGGTTCCTTTGTATTCGTTATCTCTTTCTCTTTTTCTTTTTCATTTTTTTTTCTTAGAGCTCACAATCTCACCAAATTCACACATATGACCTGTATTTGGTGGTCTCACTTGGCATTAACACTTTAATTGAGTTTCCATAATCCTAACACTAAGTCGGAGTTCCTCAGCCAATATTTGGGCTGTCAGAAACACAAAAAAATTAGGTTAAGGCCACATTTGGTGGATCTTAAATTTATTTGGTGGTATTGCCTCAAACACTAAATATGCACACACTCTTTTTCTTTGCTTTTTCTTCTTTTTCTAATTTTTTTTTCTTTATCTTCTCTCTTTTTTTTTATAATTTTATAATTTTTCTAACTCAACATAATCTAGCAACACATTCATGAATTTTATTGAAGGGTCATTATTAGGGATTGGTGGTACTCAAGAGACATTGGATGGCTTATTTGGTGGAAGTGCCTACTCACGGCACCGAGAGAGATGGATAGGATGATGTATTTCTGACCTTGACATCAATACCCTCCTTCAGTCGAGGA
The DNA here is from genome assembly GCA_037157565.1 of Thalassia testudinum. Classification (NCBI taxonomy): domain Eukaryota; kingdom Viridiplantae; phylum Streptophyta; class Magnoliopsida; order Alismatales; family Hydrocharitaceae; genus Thalassia; species Thalassia testudinum. Next base: position 93,814,366 of record JAZHRO010000039.1, read on the forward strand.
TTTCATAAAGAATGGTTGTAACCATCCACCTTAGCCCTAGTTTTATGAAAACTTGCTCTCCGCATATTTGCCTTATTTGGTGGCTCTCAAAATTCACACAAAAAGGCATATGCAGGGACCGAGAGCGAAAACTATGCCTAATCTCTGAGTATCATTATTTAATTATCTAGGATTCTGGATTCCTTGTACTAATCTTAGAGCACCAGTACACTCTACTCTTATCTCACACTATTTGGTGGATTTTTTGGAAGAAAATCTTCCTGATTCCCAAAACACTATCCAGGGGTTCAAGAGAAGAACTGCTTCTTCTTGACAGACAAAAGACGTTTATCAGCCTTCACCGTGAATCCATTGCAAATTCTACTTGTGTGTGAAAAGTTGTACTGGATTCCAGATTACAAGAATCAACTAAAGGATAAAATCCCTAATGCATTCTCTTCATAAAATAATCTTATTCATGAATGCAATATGTATATATGCTATAAACAAGTAACCTCTTATATTCGTACTTCATGAAATTTTCCTTTCGGGTTACATTCAGCTTGACCCTAAATTTAGAACAAGAGGTGAGCAGGTGAGTTGGAAGTGGCTGTTGCGGATGATTTCTAGCTCCAATGCGAGCATTAGAGGTGGAGTTGGTTATTCTTTTATTTAGGATCCTAAAGTAGATTTTACATGCAGCTCCGAGGTTTTCCTAAATGTTGACATAAATTTTTTTTTCAGTTTTGTTGTATCTACCCCCCCATGCTTAGGTTCTTGCATGTCCTCATGCATGAATATAAAATAAAATAAATACTGGGTAGAAATCACCTAGAATTGCTCCTGAAAGTATACATTCAACATCGACCAACCTGTCAGTATGCAATATGAAGAAAAGAAATATGCTAATAGAAAGAAATATGCTATGTATAAAAATGGTTATGTATAGGGTGATGGATGTGGAGTAGATGCTGAGTTTAATGCCTCCAGCTGGGCGAAAACTCAATCAGATGTATCAGTTCTAGGATAGGAGCCAGTCAAGATTAAGAGAAAGATATGCTCGTATGCTCCCAGAATCAGTGGTCCGAAGATGCAAACCAACTGATTGTGCACCCCTACTCCAAAATGTCTAGCTATAAGAAAGTGTGGAGTAGTGGTGGAGAATAGAGGATAATCAGAGGGGGGATTGATGAGAACCTCATCATGAGCCATAACTAGCTCATTTTGACCCAATACAAAGGATAAAAGCTCCTACATAACTCAAGGAAAGGCTTAACTCAGAGAATTCTGAGTTTAAGGAGAAAACAAGTCATAAGGGGTAAAAATGCAATTTTACCAGTATAATCTGCATACAGGGTAATTCAGGGTCCAAACAAAGGTCAAAGCAACTTAATAAGAATAAAAGTGGGATGAGATGATCTAGCAAGGGCTACAGCAATTCCAAGGAACTAAATGATAATCTGTAACCCTAAAACAACCCACTTCAATTCACGACGTTCGAGGCAAAGTAAAATAAACCCTCTAAAATTCATAGAAAAATAATCTCTAGGGTTTAGAACCTTCAATTTGGCCTTCAGAACCCATGTTGACCTACATTGAGAACCATGCCCAATTAATAACTTAATCTGGGTTTTCGCATAAATTGACCAGTCAAACCAGGTTTAATATAGAAATAAAATTCACCATCAGATTCCTTAGGTCCTAATTAATCATGTATAAAAACTTGAGCCTAAGAAGAAACCTCCTTGACTGACTTTACACTTTGGTCCTCATATATTTACTTTTTGGCCCTCAACTTTTGAACCGTCGCATTTTGGCCCCTAACTCTCCTTCGTTCTTTGCATTCAGGTCCCCCCTGCAAAACCGGCCAGCACCATGCTCCGGCGACCTTGCGCGGAGCATGGCGCCGCGCAGGGTGAGGGGGAAAGCCTGGCAAGTAAACCAGGGGTGCCCTGCGTTGTCAGCCGTCGCAGGGACACCCCCCTGGTCGCTGTAGCCCACCATATCGGCCGTGCGAACGCACGGACGGTATGGGTTTTCGTCTCCAGCTATCCTCCGGCGAGGGAGACACGTCGTCTCCCTCCGCCTCCCTCCCTGTTTTGATCCCCATAAATACCCCCCGTTGCTCCACAGGCCGGGCAGCTCGGATCTGACGGAGAAAATCCCCAACTTTCCTCTCTTCTCTCTCCGGCAGACGCTCACCAGCTCCGGCGGTTCCTCCTTCTCCTCCTCTTCGCTCTGCCGCAATACCAGCAGCAGAAACTTCCTCCCCTGCTCTTCCCGCGCCACGCCGCACCCAGCTGGCGCCTCTCCGGCTCTCTGCTCGCCGCCGCCTCCTTCCCTGAGCATCTTCTTCTCCGGCGACAGTCGATACGACTGTCGCCCTACTGCTCCCCCATCGTCCCTGCAAGTAAGTTAGAACTATTTCCCTTCTTCTCCTCTTTCTTTCCCCGGTTCCAATTTGTTCAATTAAGCCCTCGACCGACCCTGACCATCGTCACCCCCTTCGACTCCGGCCACCCTCCGGCGAGATGTTCCCATCGCTCCACAGCCTCACACACCTCGCCGACCCTCACCGAACCTCCGCTTCATCACACTGAGCACCCCCCACCCCTCCACTGCCACTCCACACCTCCGTAACGCTCCCCCGAACAAACCCATTCCTCCGGTTGCAGTCCAACCTAGGGCTGCCGCCAGACACCACCTTGCGGCCTGCCGCGCAGCTCCTCACCTTCGCCGTGCCACGGCGAAGGTCCCCCAGTGGTTTGATCAAACCGAGAGGCCATATTCGTGTTCGACAGGTTTTGAGGTTCGACCGCCATTAACGCACATTGAAGCAGCTTCTCCCGCGCTCCAGGCTTGAGGACTCCAAGTCTCCAGCTGCTGCAGAGTACGGGGAGTCTTGCGAAGGCAGCCAGCCAGCAACCTACGCAAATCGAAGCCGCAGCTGCAGAAGCCAGGCCGCAGTCTCCCAGCAGGCGCACGCGAGGAAAGGTCTGCGTTTAGTCCCACATCGGTAAGCCTCACAACCTTTCCACTGTTTAAATTGATTTTGTGCACTAGCCTTACTGCCTCAGCACACGGGGTGAGGTCCCCTTTCACCCGCCCGGTTACCCGGTCTTGTCCGCGCTCACGCCCCGCGGACCTGACCCGACCCGACTTAGACTGACCTGCACTCCTCGCCCACCACGCACGCCGGTGGGCCTGGACCCAGGCGTGACCCGAACCCGATTACCCGGCAGCTCTGGGAGAGCTTTCCCAAGAGTGGTTTCAGAGAGAGAGAGACGCGGGGGGGAGAGGGTAGAGTAGGTTTTGTTCTCTGACGTAAGCTCTGAAGTGTGCAGGCACAGGTGAAGAAGAAGAACCGCAGAAGAAGAAGGAAGCTGAGGGAGACACTGTAGCAACAGGCAGTTTAAGTCGTCTGATTTGGAAATCAGACGACGTCCTGAAGGGAAAAGAAGAAAGAAGGAGGGAGATCTGAAGAACAACAGAAGAAGGCGAGGCAGAGGAGAACACAAAAGAACAAGGGAAGAACTGAAAGAGGAAAAACAAAGAAGAAAGAAGAAGATCTGAAGAAAGACAGAAGAAAAGGGAGGAGCAGGAACAGCTGGAAGAAGAAGAAGAGCATCACCATTGCAGAAGAAAGACATCACCTCTGCAGACAAAGAAGAAGAAGATCTGAGACGAGGAGAAAATAAAGAGAAAAGAAGACAACAAATTCTTTCCCTCTCGCTTTCTTTATTTTTGTAAAAGAAACATGTATATCTCTAGAATACAACTTGCTCCCTGAGTTCGACCTCGGGAACTCTTTTATTTTCCGAGTAAAAAAAATTATATTTGAAATGTTGGCAATAACTGGCTATACTACAACGCTATAACAATAAAACCCGGTTATCTCTCGAAGCCACCATTCCATTAGGGATCATGATGTTGATTCAGCTAATTTATCATGTCCCACAATTCAGTAGAAAGTTGCTGAGGGAGTAGATCAACATGTATCTCAGAACCAGAATCTAAGGGATCCTCATAACGATAACTGACATCAAAGATCATGCCCCCTCTAGGCTCTGGATCATATGGGGGTATCCGTGAAAGTAGATCTATGGGGAGGTCACTGAAATCATCGTCAGAAATTACTTCATCCTCAACAGTAATCATCTCTGATTCATTTGTGGCTGACTCTCCAGGCTCGGGGTCGAGCCATTGATTAGGATGATAGGTGCGTCCTCAGCTCATTCTGCTCAAAGCTTCACCCTCATATGCATTGGGTTCCTCAGTAATTCTTGCCTCAGGTAGCATATTTATTTCTTCGGTCAAAACCTCCATAGCTACTTCTGGTCTTCGGATGTCAGCATCAGGGATAGAAATTGTCATCTCAGAATCTCTAACATCCGAATTAGGTATGTAGGTGAAAGAAGAAGAGTGCAGATCAGAAGATGTTGGCTCTAGAACAGGTCCACCTACAGTGGGAAGTGGTCTAGATTGATCAGTAGTGTTGCATGTAATGTTTGCCTCAAGATCCATATCCTCAATTAGATCTACTTCCCTTATCTCAGTTGGGTTATCTAACCCAAAATGTATCTCCCAGGATTTAGGATAATCTAATTGTGGCTCAATCCTGGAGACATCAGTCCTTTCCTCAATTTTCTGAATGGAGTTCTCAGATGAACCCATTCGGCATACTTCCTGCTCCTGTCTCATATCCAAGCTAGATTCTTCTTCCCCTGAATTATCTTCTGGCATCTGCTCCCGAGAATCTTCTATGTGTTCTTCCGGCATAGTCGTTTCAGATTCTTCGAGGTCTTCAAGGCTATTTTCCACTTGATATCTCAAAAGCAGTAGTTCTTGAGTTTCCTGATTTTGTCCGAATCGCCTTGTTATCTTTGTTGTTTCCTGAAGGAACTCCATCACAGCTTGTTGATGCGGAATCCAGCTTTGTCTTTGGTTCGACTGAATGATAGCCTGGATTTCATGTAGATAGGATGCAGCCTTTTCCTTAGCACTAGCTATAGCTCTCTGTATTCTATAATGCGGTCGCATATGCACCGGTAGCTCTTCAGGGGTTCCAGGGGGTGAATCAGGTCTACCCATATACCATGGGTGAGAAGCAGGAGTATGAAATCCATATCCTGGTTATAAGATGCGATCCTTTGAGGGACCGACTAGTAAGGGTCATAATATCCAGGGTTAGGATATGGGTTAGCCATTTCGGTAACCCAAGGAGAAGGATTAGGCGAAGTGAAAAGTCATCTTCACCACCTTGGGTTCTGATCCCAAGGTTGAGCTGATTCAATGACCTGGTCTCTCAGATAAGCTCGTGGGTCCAGCTCTTCTGGATCTTGATTAGGTCCAGATCCAGGGTTAGCCATTGCGGCTAAGGAGTAGAAGAAGTAGGGGGAGAAGATGGTCCCAGCGAGGTGACTCGCCTCCTTGGGAGTGGCTCCCAAGGTCCAACCAAGTGAGGTCTAAGTGACCTCCTTCCTTGCATACACCACCCAACCCCTTGGTTGGTGTAGCCAAGTCAGACAAGGCTAAGGCCCTATCAATTAAGTAGTCCTTATGAATTGGATGACCGGATTTTTCGTTTTAGATTTTAATTCCTGAAGAAATTTGTCGTACAACTGACTGAAAGCGATTTCCGCCTCTTCGCTAACCCAGCAAAGAGGTTGAAACCACCCAATAGTACGACAACGAATTCGGGTTTAATTTCGTGTTTTAAAATTTGTTTTAGCCCATTTTCTTCAGTTAGGGTTTTCTCTTAGTGAGTGGCCCACAAGGTGACCAAGCTCACAGGCTAAGTACTAGACTTGATTAAGTCTAGGTTAGCCCAAGTGCGATCTCTAATTTGTAACCCTAAAGATTTACCTTAAGGTTCATGCAATTCTCAGGATTTGTTCTATTTCAGCAGACCACAAAAGTAAAATTCGTTCTATGATAGAAATTGGAATCCAATTAACTTGAAATTTGGCGAGTAGATTCCTTTTTCAATTATCTTTTCAGTGAATATTATTTTGGAATTTTTACTATTTCAACCGAATTTTTAGGGATTTTTGAATGTCAGGGGTCATATCTGGAATTTTGACCCCTGGACGATTTTTCAAATTGAAACAGTATCAAATGACTTTCAAAAATTCAGGAAAAATATGGAAAATAAAGCCAATAAGATCATCTTTCACACACCACCATTTTTAGTTAAAACAAATTTGTGGATTTCCCGAAATTGCTTTTTGAATTTTGAAACATCTCAGATCTGGGTCAGTCTAACACCCTTACACTTCGTGAATTTTTAAAAATTTTATACTAGGAATTTTTTCAAAAGAAAGGTGTCATTTAAAATATGGTTTGAAATTGAAGGTTTAGCACAAATTTCAGAATTTTTTGCTCACTAATTCTTTGGCAATCGAATTTTTAAATAAGACTTTGAAATCTGGCCGAAAATCAGAAAATGGTGGAGAAGCTTTTAAAGAGGGTTTGGGTTTGAAATCCAAGCTTTCCACCAAAAATATTTTTTTTTTTTGAAAACTTTTGCAAAATTTGTTTTTTCAAAAAGGAATTTTTTTTTTCGGAGGGTTTTCAAAAATATATATATATTTTTTGCTTTTTTTCAAACTAACCTATGATTCAAAAGAAACCTAGTCTAGATTTTTTTGATTTTTTTTTCTTTTTCATGAAAATGAATAAGTTGTTTTTTTTTCTTTTTTTTTCAAAAGAAACTGTAGGAAGTAAATCTAATCCTAGGGTTCAGAAGAAAACCTAATCTACGAGGAGATGATGTGCACTTGGATTTCTTTTCCAAGCTCGTTGTGTGCGCAGATCCTGTTCTTTTTCCCATTTTTCTTGCACATCAAAAAACAAAGTAGAGGCGAATTTGTTAGTGATAGATTAAAAGATCGAAATCAAGAAAAATGACGTTGCCTCCCCGGCAACGGTGCCATTTGTTGGAGGCGTATTGCACGTTTTTCATAGGAAAGAATGAGTTGTAGTATAGCGCACAATACGATTAAATAAAAATATTTAGTAAAAGATAACGAGACTTGAGTCCTGGTCGTTCGTCTCTGGGAGGCATTTATTCAAATCTAAAATCGATCTTTTATTGCTCTACTTTATCTGAAATCGCATGGCGATTTTTTGATTATCACATATTGAAGTACGACATGCTTAGTTGCAAAATATATATAAGTGAAAAATATGCAACTTGAATCACACAGGAAGGATGGCAACCAATAAGCTCATGGTGATTTCAAACATAGAGATATATATAAAAATGTATCTTGTATTCATTCATTTAGAGAAGTGTTTGCAACATGGAATGTAGAGGAAAGCTTGTACAGGAATGTTAAAAAATGCAAATCTAGCTACCAGAAAACGATCGCATATAGGAATCTGTGAGGGGATTTTGCATGCATTATTGGGGGAGAATAAGGAGCTAAAATACTAAGCAGTAAATATAAGCAGTAAAACTATGAAGAGCTAAGTTACTAATCTAGCAGAAGGAAGGGCGTTCAGAGGTGGTCTCCGATGGCCTTGGAGTAATAGAGAGGAGAATGAGGGGTGGCCAATGGAGCTTAGGTCGACCCTTGGAGAGAGGTTGGAGGAGTGATCCAGCATCCTGGCATGGTGTCCTTCATGATAGTTGTTATGAACGCGGCTTCAAGACGTCTTTTAAGACGTCTGGGAGGTGGCCCAGACGTCTACCCAGACGTCTGGGATTCGTTTTCTGTGGCACGCGCGATTTTGTCTGCGTGCCCGCAGACCTGCGACCCCTTTTCCCCTCTCTCCTCCGCAGGTGCAGCGCTGCCCCTCTCTCTCTCTCTCCCTGCGTGGCTTTAAAAGGGCCCTCGCCCTCTCGCTCGCTCTCATCACCTCCGCTCCTTCTTCTTCTTCCAGCGAGTGCGAGCGTGAGCGAGCGGCGGCAGCGACAGCCGCGGTGAGTGCGGGAGGAGGTGCTACGTGAGGGAGGAGGCGCTCGGCCGTGAGGGCTCGAGCTTGCCGGGGCAGCGAGAGCCGGCCGGCGGGGGCGCAGCGGGCACAGAGTGACGCGGGAGGTCTGCTGCAGCTCGAGCAGCAGGCGGGCGAGGCGCGGCGCGGCCGTGCATCGTGGGCGAAGGGCGAGTAGCACTCTGATTCTGGAAGTTTTTCCAGAATCAGACGTTTGGGTTTCCAACCAGACGACGGGGAAGACGTCTGCAGGACTGTCCAGACGTCTGAAAGGTAAGTTATTTTCGTACTTCCTCCTTTCCTTCGACCGTCCGTACTGAGAGCAAGGAATGGGTACGCGCAGGTTCTGAGATTCGCCATCCAACGCGAATCAGACGTCTGGCTGCAGTGCCAGACGACGGGAAAGACTTCCAGACGTCCAGGGTGACCATCGGACGTCTGGGAACTAGGCCAGACGCCCCCGCAGGCTTCTGGATGTCTGAGAGACTATACAGAGCGAAGGTACCATTTTATCCTCATTTTAAGACGTCTGGAAGAGGTTCCAGACGTCTGATTTTGCACTGTTTCGTCATTTTGGACCCGTTTAGGGCCTGTTCGGAGTCCGTTTTCCGCGTTTCGAGTTGCGTTCTTTTCGGAATTAAATCCTCTACCCGTCTACAGTAGTTATATACTATTTTGAGAAACTCCTTGTGTTTGATCCTTGTGATAGGACCCCGTTCCATTTCAATCTTGGGGATTGCGGAGGCGCGCGGGACATCCGACCATGCCCCCAATACTTCCGTTGTAGCTGGTAGAGTGGCTTTTAAGTTTATTAGCATAATCTATTAAACTATGGAACCGTAAATAGAACCTAGGACATTGCATGAATCCTAGGAATGAGAAACTAGATTGAATGATAGATCCTAGGGTGTTGCATGAATCCTAGGGCTGGAAAACTAGATTGTATGATAGATCCTGGGGTATGGCATGAATCCTAGGATGGGAAAACTAGTGGAATATATGAATACTGTAGTCTTGGAAAAGTGGAAAGGAATAAATAGCTGCCTGTAATTTGATTTAACAACTGCCTGTTATGAATAAATAAACGTGATTGAGAACATTGATTGTAAGAACGTGAAACTGGAAGGTGAAACCTGAATGTGCTGAGTTAAAAGAGCTGGAACCCTACGGGGAATTAGGAGTAGAACTCCTGAAAAGAGAAAGGAATGGAACTGAGAAAGAAAGACGTGGTAGTGTGCTGTCTCTTGGGTACGTAGTACCAGGGGAAGCACCTATTACCTGTTTAGTGCAGAGCGGAGCCAGTCGCCCCAGGGACCCGGGGTTAGGTCTGGCCACTTTGTACCAACTTGCTGGCCCTCGTGTACGTAGTACCGAGGAGAGCTACTAGTGTAGGGAGAGCACTAGCTACCCCACGGGCCCCGGGGTTCTGTTAGCCTCCTACACCGACTTGTTAGGCCCACTAGGGCAAACCAGGGTAGTCAGGCGAGGGTGCGCGGACTGTGGAGGGGTAAGGCCCCTGTTTGGTTACTGTGGAGGGGTTGGACCCTTGAGAGGGCTCTGCCCTATACTGGTTCCGTGCTGTGCTTTGGGCGCACCCGTTAACGGAAACGACTGACCGTGTGCCAGTGCAGGTTAGCTACCCGTGCGTTTACCGCGCGTACCGTAGTCACCGTTACGTTTGTCAGTGACCTTAGGGTGGTTGACTGAGAGTAGGATCACCACAGGGGACTTTCCCGACCAGGAGAGCACCACGTGTTACTTCTACTGTTCGGAAAAGACTGCAATCAAGATCGTTCCCACGAGGAACATCCGAGATCAAGTGAAGGATCTGAGAAATAGATAATTGTGAAACAATAGAAAGACATAAATAAAGGAAGAAAGAAAACAAAATAGCTACTGTACACTTTACTGCTTCTTTAGTTTAGCTGCCACTCTACTCAGGGTTTCGCTGACGTGTTACACTCGTTACTTTTCAGGACCAGGTGTTGAGCAGCCAGGGTCATCGGCTACAGAGGACGCTGGGCCGAGTAGGGTCCAGTAGAGTTACCACTGCTCTTTTGTGCCCTTTTTGTTTCACTGTAGTGAGTAGTTTTTGTTACTCTGTACTTTTCTTTACTCGCAGTTCTTATTATGTTATAAATGTTGTTCTACTGTTGTGGTGGTACATGCTGTAGTAGTCCCTTTTCTTACTGCTGTATTTTTGTTACTGCTAGTTATATTTCATGTTGAATGTGGTTTATTTTACTACTCTTTTGGTTACTTCCTCGTTGGACGACTAGGTCTGGGATTAGTCGAGTCGGTCCGGTTCTCGTGTGTCGTAGGGACTCAGGAATCAGGTCGTTACAAGATGGTATCAGAGTAAGGTCGTCCCGAGAAGTGAATCAGCTGACTGGAAAATAACCAATTCACATGTCTATAACTAGAGTAGCCACCACAACATATCTTTTGACATGAGCTCTTAGGCGTTTCCGTTAGGTATCGTTCCATAGTGACGTGTTCCGTTTTGTTTCGCGTCTCCTTGCAGGAGATGCCTCGTAGCAGGACTGGTGAGGCGGGCCGCGGGCGCGGCCGAGGATGAGGTCGGGTAGGTGGGCGTGCCGTTGCCGATGCCTCAGTGGACCAGCCACTACTCCCGGGCGTCCAGGCCTAGGACCTCGCCCAGCTGATATGGGATATTGTGCGAGAGGAGCTCCACCCACCGCCCCAAGCGCCTCACCCTGGGGCTGCGGAGGGGGAGTCCTCTGTGGGACCACCCGACGGACGCGGCATTGGACACGGGGGAGGGGATGGGCTGCCGCCGCCCCCACCTTCCTCCGACACTTCTGTGCACAAGGCACCTTTGCCTGGAGGTGCACCAGCATCCCCACTGCAGCGCCACTCTGAGTTCTTCGGGCAGTTCCGGAAGTTGAAGCCCCCCTCCTTCAAGGGGGATGAGGACCCGACCGAGGCGGAGGACTGGCTCGAGCAACTGGAGAAGATTTTCGACACCCTTCACCCCCCGGTGGAGTGCCGCGTGGCCTTTGCCACGCACCAGTTGGAGAGTGCGGCACACAGGTGGTGGAGGGCGGTCAGGGGACAGGAGAGGGACGAGCCGACCTGGGATCGGTTCGTCGCCCTCTTCTGCGAGCAGTACTTTCTCGAGACGTGGCAGGACCAGAGGAGGCGGGAGTTCCACACTCTCCGCCAAGAGATGATGACCGTGAGAGCGTATTGCACGCGTTTCCTGGAGCTATCCCGCTTTGCAGCGACAACGGTAGCCACTGAGGAGGAGCGCCTTTGGAGGTTCACCGAGGGGCTCCGGCTTGCGATTCGGGGTATGTCAAACCCCTGAAGCTGCCTACGTTTTCGAGGGTGGTGGAGGCAGCCATGACTTACGAGGAGACCAACCCGTCCCCGCGAGACACTGACGGCGGGCGGAAGAGGCCCTTTTAGCCAGACTTTTCACAGGGCCGGCGAGAAAGGAGACACGTGGAGTCCGCAGGAGAGCCGTCACATTTTGCAGGGCCATCAGTGGCCTTTGGGGGCCCTCGACAGGGGCCAGTCGCCAGCATCGGACCCCCGCCCAGCCGACAGTAGGGACCCACTGAGGGTGGGAGTCGGGTTCCCCTCTGTTACCAGTGTGGCCAGCCGAGCCACATCAGGAGGGACTACCCATCTAGGGCAGGAGGTCAGCAGATACTTCCCGCGCAGAGCACTGGAGGGTGCGTAGGAGGCCGCGGTTCCTAGGCGCGAGGAGGAGGACAATAGTCACAAGGAGGGTACCGACCAGCACCTGCCCGTCCGACGCAGAGTGTGGCTGCTTCGTCCGCACCTAGAGCTGAGGGGCGTGTCAACGCCCTGACACATAGGGATGCCAGAGCTTCGGGCTCAGTGGTGGCAGGTATGGTTTCAGTTTCCGGCAGACTCGTTTACACACTTTTCGACTCCGGCGCTACGCACTCGTTTGTCGCAGCCAGTTTCGTAGGTAGTTTGGGCCAGGACTATACGTTGTTAGAGAATCCGTTCGTAATCAGAGGTCCGAGTGGTCAGCTGTTTGTAGCTGAGTAGGTGTACATGGATTGCGAGGTCAGTGTCGGGGGACATAGTCTACCAGCTGACCTGATTATGATACAGATGGAGGACTTTGGCGTAATTCTGGGGATGGACTGGCTGTCCGCTTACCACGCTTTGGTGGACTGTTTTGAGAGGAAGATCGTCTTCTCCATGCCGGAGTTGCCTTCTTTCGAGTTTCACGGACAGCCAGTGGACGGAGGCTTTAGGTGCATTTCGGCACTTCGGGCGGCGAGACTTTTGAGCCAGGGGTGTGAGGGCTTCCTAGCTTGTGTAGTGGCAGAGCCCAGCCCTGTGGCAGACTTCCAGAGCATCTCGGTGGTCAGAGAGTACCCTGACGTGTTTCCAGACGAGTTACCAGGACTGCCGCCCGAGCGTGAGATCGAGTTTGAGATCTCACTAGTACCAGGGACCAGCCCCATCTCCACTGCACCATACAGGATGGCACCGCTTGAGCTATGAGAGCTCAAGTCTCAGTTGCAGGACCTTTTGGAGAAGGGTTTTGTGAGGCCCAGTGCATCTCCCTGGGGAGCCCCGGTACTGTTTGTGAAGAAGAAGGATGGTACCCTACGCCTTTGTGTGGACTACCGACAGTTGAATAGGGTCACCATCAAGAACAGATATCCGCTGCCGAGGATTGACGACTTGTTTGACTAGTTGCGGGGTGCCACGGTGTTATCCAAGATCGACTTGAGGTCGGGATACCACCAGTTGAGGATCAGGGAGACTGACGTCTCCAAGACAGCTTTCCGCACCCGGTACGGACACTACGAGTTTTTGGTCATGCCGTTTGGGTTGACCAATGCCCCCGCTGCTTTCATGGACCTGATGAACCGGGTGTTTAGACCGTACTTGGACCAGTTCGTGGTGGTATTCATAGATGATGTACTCATCTATTCTAGAGATCAGACGCAGCACGGACAGCACTTGCGGATGGTTCTGGACACTCTGAGACGACGTAGGCTGTACGCCAAATACAGCAAGTGCGAGTTCTGGTTGAGGGAGGTGACCTTCTTAGGTCATGTGATCTCTGGAGACGGCTTGGTGGTAGACCCAGCCAAGGTTGAGGTAGTGCTTAGGTGGGAGAGACCGCGTTCAGTCACTGAGATTCGCAGTTTCCTGGGACTGGCAGGCTACTACAGACGATTCATCAGAGGTTTTTCACAGATTGCGCGTCCTATGACACAGTTGACCCGGAAGGACGTGCCCTTCACTTGGACAGACGCCTGCGAGGCGTGTTTTCAGGAGCTGAAGGAGAGGTTGACTTCGACCCTCGTGCTCACCATCCCTGACAGTAGTGGCGGGTTCGTTGTGTACACGGACGCCTCCTTGCAGGGGTTAGGAGGTGTGCTCATGCAGAGGGGTCACGTTGTCGCTTACGCTTCGCGGCAACTGAAGCCCCATGAGCAAACCTACCCTACCCACGACCTGGAGTTGGCAGCTGTCATCTTTGCACTGAAGACCTGGAGACACTACTTGTACGGCGAGACCTTCGAGATTTTCACAGATCACAAGAGCCTCAGATACCTTTTTTATCAGAAGGAGCTCAACATGAGACAGAGACGTTGGTTGGAGCTCCTGAAGGACTACGACTGCAGCATTTCTTATCACCCGGGCAAGGCCAATGTGGTGGCTGACGCTTCAGCCGGAAGGTGCCCGCACACTTGGCCAGTTTACAGTTACAGAGTTGGAGCCTCTTGGAGGAGGTGGGCAGTTGGCGACCCCTGGAGTTACGGGGGCACTGTGGGGCAGTGACTATGACACGACAGACTAGGCCAGAGCTGATAGACCGCATCATCACAGGACAGATGGCTGACCCGTACTTACAGTCCTTGCGCGATAGAGTACTGTCAGGAGACCCAGGGGACTTCTCTTTCATAGACTAGGTGCTACGCCTGAGGGGACGGTTGTGCGTTCCCAGGGACGAGGAGCTGTTGAGAGAGCTCCTGACTGAGGCACACGGTTTCAGATTCACCATACATCCCGGAAACACGAAGATGTACTACGACTTGAGACGCGAGTTTTGGTGGAGGGGGATGAAGCGGGATGTGGGTGAATTCGTGCAGTAATGCTTAGTGTGTCAGCAGGTGAAAGCCGAGCATCAGAGGCCTGCAGGGCCGCTACAGCCGCTTCCAGTGCCAGAGTGGAAGTGGGAGAGCATCACCATGGACTTGGTGGTGGGTTTTCCAGTTACCCAGCGAGGACACGACGCAGTCTGGGTAATTGTGGATAGACTAACGAAGACAGCATGATTCTTGTCGATCCGAGTCACTTTGGGACCAGCACAGTTGGCAGAGAGGTATATCCGCAGCGTGGTACAACTACATGGAGTTTCGCGGGAAATCGTATCCGACCGGGATACCCGCTTTACGTCCCAGTTTTGGGCTGAGTTTCAGCAGGCCCTGGGGACACGGTTGAGGTTTAGTACAGCTTATCACCCCCAGACGGATGGATAGTCTAAGCGCACGATACAGACACTTGAGGACCTTTTGCATGCCTGTGTACTGGACTGGAGGGGCTCTTGGGAGGAGCACCTGCCCCTGGCGGAGTTTGCATACAACAACAGCTATCACTCGAGCATCGGCATGGCTCCCTACGAGGCTCTGTACGGACGGAGGTGTACGGCACCCTTGAGTTGGGTTGAGGTGGGGACCAAGTGGGAGGTTGGCCCCAGGTTGATCCGGCAGAGTCAGGAGGTAGTCGAGCAGATCCACAGGCGACTCCGCACTGTCAGGAGCAGACAGAAGAGCTACGTGGATCGAAGACGCAGAGAGGTGCAGTTTGAGGTTGGGGACCACGTCTTTCTTCGTGTTTCGCCCATGAAGGTTTGTGGGGCCCTTTGAGGTCCTGGAGCGGGTTGGACCGATTGCTTACAGGCTTGCCCTCCCTCCCCAGCTTTCTAGTGTGCACGACGTATTCCACGTGTCCAACCTCAGGAAGTACATAGCCGATCCCAGTCACGTACTGAGTCACGAGAGCGTCGAGGTGGACGACGACCTGACCTACCCCGAGCAGCCAGTGCAGATTCTAGACCGAGCCATCCGCAGTTTGAGACGAAAGCAAGTACCCCTGGTGAAGGTTTTGTGGAGGAGCCAGTGGTACGAGGAGGCTACCTGGGAGCCTGAGGTGGCAATGCGGGAGCAGTACCCGGAGCTCTTCGCAGGTACGTCTTTTCGGACCGGCTTCGGTCCTCTTTGAGTTTGTTATGGTTATTATGACGTTTTTCCCGCACCCTAGTTATCGCAAGTTTCGGGGACAAAACTTACCTTGAGTTTGTTATATTGTTACGAACACGGCTTTAAGACATCTTTTAAGACGTCTGGGAGGTGGCCCAGACGTCTGACCAGACGTCTGGAACCCCTTCCAGACGTCTGGGATTCGTTTTCTGCGGCACGCGCGATTTCGTCTGCGCGCCCGCAGACCTGCGACCCCTTTTCCCCTCTCTCCTCCGCAGGCGCAGCGCTGCTCCTCTCTCTCTCTCTCTTTCTCCCCGCACGGCTTTAAAAGGGCCCTCGCCCTCTCGCTCACTCTCATCACCTCCGCTCCTCCTCCTTCTTCTTCCAGCGAGTGCGAGCGCGAGCGAGCGGTGGCAGCGACAGCCGCGGTGAGTGCGAGAGTAGGTGCTGCGCGAGGGAGGAGGCGCTTGGCCGTGAGGGCTCGAGCTTGCCAGGGCAGCGAGAGCAGGCTGGCGGGGGCGCAGCGGGCACGGAGTGACGCGGGAGGTCTGCTGCAACTCGAGCAGTAGGCGGGCGAGGTGCGGCGCGGCCGTGCGTCGCGAGCGGAGGGTGAGTAGCGCTCTGATTCTGGAAGTTTTTCCAGAATCAAACGTCTGGGTTTCCAACCAGACGACGGGGAAGACGTCTGGAGGGCTGTCCAGACGTCTGAAAGGTAGGTTATTTTCGTACTTCCTCCTTTCCTTCGACTGTCCATACTGAGCGAGGAATGGGTACGTGCTGGTTCTGAGATTCGCCATCCAACGCGAATCAGACGTCTGGCTGCAGTGCCAGACGACGGAAAAGACTTCCAAACATCCGGGGTGACCATTGGACGTCTGGGAACTAGGCCAGACGCCCCCGCAGGCTTCTGGATGTCTGAGAGACTATACAGAGCGAAGGTAACATCTGATCCTCATTTTAAGACGTTTGGAATAGGTTCCAGACGTCTGATTTTGCACTGTTTCGTCATTTTGGACCCGTTTAGGGCCTGTTCGGAGTCTGTTTTCCGCGTTTCGAGTTGCGTTCTTTTCGGAATTAAATCCTCTACCCGTCTACAGTAGTTACATACTATTTTGAGAAAATCCTTGTGTTTGATCCTTGTGATAGGACCCCGTTCCATTTCAGTCTTGGGGATTGTAGAGGCGCGCGGGATTTCCGACCACGCCCCCAGTACTTCCGTTGTAGCTGGTAGAGTGGCTTTTAAGTTTATTAGCATAATCTGTTAAACTATGGAACCATAAATAGAACCTAGGACATTGCATGAATTCTCGGAATGAGAAACTAGATTGAATGATAGATCCTAGGGTGTTGCATGAATCCTAGGGCTGGAAAACTAGATTGTATGATAGATCCTAGGGTATGGCATGAATCCTAAGATGAGAAAGCTAGTGGAATATATGAATACTGCAGTCTTGGAAAAGTGAAAAGGAATAAATAGCTGCCTATAATTTGATTTAACAGCTGCCTGTTATGAATAAATAAATGTGATTGAGAACATGGATTGTAAGAACGTGAAACTGGAAGGTGAAACCTGAATGTGCTAAGTTAAAAGAGCTGGAACCCTACGGGGAATTAGGAGTAGAACTCCTGGAAAGAGAAAGGAATGGAACTGAGAAAGAAAGATGTGGTAGTGTGCTGTCTCTTGGGTATGTAGTTCCAGGGGAAGCACCTGTTACCTGTTTAGTGCAGAGCAGAGCCAGCCGCCCCAGGGACCCGGGGTTAGGTCTGGCCACTTTGTACCAACTTGCTGGCCCTCGTGTACGTAGTACCGAGGAGAGCTACTAGTGTAGGGAGAGAACTAGCTACCCCACGGGCCCCGGGGTTCTGCTATCCTCCTACACCGACTTGTTAGGCCCATTGGGGCAAACCAGGGTAGTCAGGCGAGGGTGCGCGGACTGTGGAGGGGCAAGGCCCCTGTTTGGTTACTGTGGAGGGGTTGGACCCCTGAAAGGGCTCTGCCTTGTACTGGTTCCGTGCTATGCTTTGGGCGCACCTGTTAACGGAAATGACTGACCGCGTGCCAGCGCGGGTTAGCTACCCGTGCCTTTACCGCGTGTGCCGTAGTCACCGTTACGTCTGTCAGTGACCTTGGGGTGGTTGACTGAGAGTAGGATCACCACGGGGGACTCTCCCGACCAGGAGAGCACCACGTGTTATTTCTACTGTTCGGAAAAGACTGCAATCAAGATCGTTCCCACGAGGAACATTCGAGATCAAGTGAAGGATCTAAGAAATAGATAAATTGTGAAACAATAGAAAGACGTAAATAAAGGAAGAAAGAAAACAAAACAGTTACTGTACACTTTGCTGCTTCTTTAGTTTAGCTGTCACTCTACTCAGCGTTTCGCTGATGTGTTACACTCATTACTTTTTAGGACCAGGTGTTGAGTAGCCAGGGTCAGCGGCTGCAGAGGACGCTGGGCTGAGTAGGGTCCAGTAGAGTTACCACAGTTCTTTTGTGCCCTTTTTGTTCCACTGTAGTGAGTAGTTTTTGTTACTCTGTACTTTTCTTTACTCGCAGTTCTTGTTATGTTATAAATGTTGTTCTACTGTTGTGGTGGTACATGTTGTAGTAGTCCCTTTTCTTACTGCTGTATTTTTGTTACTGCTAGTTATATTTCATGTTGAATGTGGTTTATTTTACTGCTCTTTTGGTTACTTTCTCGTTGGACACTAGGTCTTGGGATTAGTCGAGTCGGTCCGGTTCTTGTGTCTCGTAGGGACTCGGGAATCGGGTCGTTACAATAGTGCTCAGCTCGTGGAAATGGAGTGGAGAGGGTGGTGGCTAGCCTAAGTGGAGGTGGATGGAGCCAAGCAAGTATGGCCAAAAAGTGGATGTGAATGCAAATGGCCACCCCTTAGGTCTTTTTATAGACCTAAGGGAAACTCTCTAGAGAATTATGGAATTCTCTAGAGAGGCCTATGGTGGGAGGTCATGGGAGAGTGAGAGAGAGAGGATGGATGGTGGTTTTTAGATTCACCAAATGTGGATCTAAAAATTGAATGGCTCTTGGTTGCTAATTTTAGCAACCAAGGCAACCACACATGGTAGAGAGTTCTAGAGAACTCTAGGCTAGGTATTTTCGTGTGGATGGTGTGTGTGGGTGTGTGTGGGTCAAAACTTAGGTGGCTAGGTTGATTAGGTTAGGTTCTAGTGGGTTTAGGTCAAGGTATGTCTCAAATTAGGGTTATAAACCCTAATTCACTAAGGTAAAGTACAATTAAACTTAATACAAGTTTAATTGGGTGTGTGAAAACTTAATTAAGAGTGAGAAAACTCAATTAATTTAGGTCTAGGTCAATTGCATTCTCACTTAGTCTAATTGGACAGTGTGTGCTGAGATCAGGGCTCAATTGGACTCAATGAGTCCAATTGAATAAGCTAATGGAATCGACTAAGATCCAAGTCAACTAGGGTTAGGGCACCTTAATTTAGGTTCCAATGGGGTTGGAATTGGGTTTAGGGACCTAAAAGGCAAAACGGTCACATATCAGACATTTGGGGTCTTCTATAGACGTCTGATATAAGGGTAATGGTTATTTTCCTCAACGTTTACATAGGCAGCTAATGTTCCACTAATTGGACGTTTGACAAAGGTATTAGACGTCTCCTAAGACGTCTGGACTAACGTCTGGACGACTGATTCTAACAGATAGAACCTATTAAGTTTTGCCTAAATGTTATGGATGTCTGATCAAATAGTCAGACGTCTTAAAATTCACTATCTGACGTCTGATTTCCAGATTGGACGTTTGATAAAGCTGTCTGAACCCTATTTTGGTTTTCTAAGTTCTCTACAGAAAACCTGGGTATCCTAGGGCAGTGCAGGTGTTCCTGGGACTACTGTTAGGGTTCTTTGAGGCTCTTTAACATGAATCTAAGACATAAAATAAAGAGAAACAAAAGAAACAAAATTACATAGTACGATAGAAAGGAAATCTCTCATATTCTTCATCTCCTTCCTTCTTTAAGCTTTTTCTCCTCGCAAAGCTCCTCCGTTCTCCATCAAGCTCATCCAATCCGCCATGGATGCGAGCTTAAACTTTGTCTAAACACCTGTCTCCATTTGCAATTTGACCTGAAGTTTAGGACTCCAAAGCAAACATTAAATGACACGTGTTTTGTTATCATCAAAATAAGCAATCGTGGTGCTCTTGCACCAACAATCTCCCCCTTTTTGATGATGATAAAACTATAAATAATAATGCATAAAAATTCTCCCCCTTTTTGACATTATCAAAAAGATTTTTATCAATTTTAATTCTCCTAAACTCCCCCTTAAAACGTGCTCTTCTAGATTTTGGGTTGAATTTCTCTCAATCAAGAGTAATGTTCTCCCCCTTTTTGTAATAACAAGATAGCTATATATTTTTCTCCCCCCTTCTAAAGGAAATATAGCTAACTTAACACCTCCCCCTAAATGATTGACAATAAGCTCATAATTTTAACTCGCCCTATCTATATGCTAATGATAAAAAGATAGGGTTAAGGGTTTTACCTCACCTACCATGGCCAATAAAATGGCCCAAATGGAGGTGATGGATGCCACATTGGATGGGGCTCCCATCCGTAACTTGGAGGTCCGGGCATCGGCATCGGTCTCCAGTCTGGCAATCGACGTGTGGCAAGTCCATCATTTGTTCGTCGTCTTATCGGTCTTCTCGTTTTCCTCCTTGGTCTACTCCTTGGTCCTCCCAGCTCGAGTTGACCATTCTTGAGCTTGTAGGTCCAGTCCTTTACGTTGATATCTTCTTTGAAACCTACAAAACAAGATTCCAATTCTTTCTTCGGTATCCAAGTGAGCTTGAATCCAGATCTGTTAGTGAATCTCCTTGACGGAGATCCTTTCTCAATCTTAGGGCTGTACAATTTATCTACCTTGTTGATTAAGTTGTTAGAATTTTCCCTAAGACATGCAATTTCCTCTTCTTTAACGTGCATCTTAGTTTTTAAATCAGAAATTTCTAATTTTAAATTAGTGTTCTCCTCAATCAATTTGCTATTTTCAATGATTAGGTTGTGATTTTCTAATGACAAGTCATCATCTTTAGGACTAGAACTACTTTCTAAGTCCTTAAGTTTTATTTCTAACCTATCATTTTTATATTTAAGAAAACTAAGATTCTTTTTAATACTTTTATTTTCTACCTTAAGTGATTTGCTAAGCTCAAATAATTCATCAAATACATTTTGTAAATTGGAATTTACCTCATTGTTAGAGTTGCTTTCGCTGTCGCCCACTATCGCCATGAAACCCATGCATGCAGTTTCATTCTTCCTTTCGGGATTTTCTTCTTCTTCCCCCTAGCTCGAGTCATCCCAAGTCACTTGGAATGCCTTCTTCTTATACTTCTTCTCCTTCTCCTTCTTCTTCTCCTTCTTGAGAAGAGGGCACTCGGGTCGAAGATGACCATTTTCGTTGCAGAGGTAGTAACGTCTCGGGCTTTCCTTTTCCTTCTTTTTCTTCCCTACAAAACTTGGAAAATTTTTTAAGAATTTAAAATCTTCGTCATCGGAACTTACCTCACTATCTGACGTGTTTCTGAATGCGAGGGTCTTCTTCAATTTTGGTTCCGGTGTATCCTTCTTCTGCTTTAGTTTTGTCTCGTAGGCCATTAGATTTCCTAGGAGATCCTCCATGTTGAGTTCCTCCACCTCGTTCGCCTCCTCGATGGCGGTGACCTTCTGTTCCCACTCCGGTCTGAGAGAACGAAGAAGCTTCCCTTGAAGCTCCCCCTTGATGAAGGTCTTCCCTAAAGCTTTTAAACTATTTACAATGAGAGTGAACCTAGTGTTCATCTCACTTAAAGATTTGTTAGACTTCATTGAAAAGGACTTAAATTCTTGAGAAAGTAAATTGATTTTAGAAGTCTTTACCTTAGAGGTACCCTCGTGAGTTACCTCAAGTGTGTGCCAAATCTCGTATGCGGTGGTGCACTGCAAGATTCTGTCGAACTCCTCCAGGCTGAGCACACAATACAACGCGTTCATTGTCTTCGCGTTGAGAGAGAGCTCACGGATTTGTTGTTGCGAGTAGCCTCCTACAGGTTTCTCCGGGATGTTGAATGGCGTCTCGCTCCTGGCCCAAATCGTAAAGTCGTTGGCTTCAAGCCACGTCTTCATCCGCAGCTTTCAGTAGGGGTAGTTGCTCTCGTCGAAGAACGGTAGACGGGTCGTGGACTGCCCCTCGAAGATTCTGATTGTAGAACTGCTCCCCTCCATGATTTTCTTGTCGGGTGTTACTCCGATCTCGCAAGAACCTGCTCTGATACCAAATGTAGGAACCTACGTGGAGGGGGTGAGATATGCGTGATGTATAAAATGTGGAATTAAAATATAACAATCTCACAAAAATAAGCAATCTCACAAATGTACACAATTATTTTTAGGTGGAAACCCAAACTGGGTAAAAACCACCACCTAACCCTCTCGAGTTAGGATTTCCCGATCAATCTAGTCGATCAAATCCACTAGATGAACTACTTAAACGAGGGTAGTGCAACCTCAATTACAACCATGCTACAAGTACGAGGGTAGCGTTCCTCAACCCCTCCTCTTCACAAGGAGGATTTTATCCCTTGATGGAGATGGGAATTCGCAATGCGAATACCCAACCAAATAACAAAGTAAAGGACACAAGGATAGTCTTATAGAGTCAACAAAGTAATTCTTAAACTAAGCTTCTATAGGTAAAGAAACTTCCCTTTGCTTGGAAGTGTGTCAAATCGGTGACGCGGGTGCGTGAACCATGCAACGGTGCTTTGTCACTCTCTTAATCGCAGAGGGAGAGTGGGTGCGCAAATTGGATGAGGCTCTCGGATGTGGAACAAGCCTTTGAAAGCAAGTGCTTCTTCTACTTCAATTTGACACAAAATGAGTGGAAATATTCTTGCAAGGTGTATATCTACAAGGCAAGGGTTCTCTATTTATAGAGGGCCTAGGAAGGCTTTGGAAGGCCTTGGAAGGCTTCCATAGCCGTTGGGTGGAAATCCAAGGCAAATCAAGCCGGAATCAGGATTAATCATGACTCTGACAGGGTTATCAGACGTCTGGTCCAGGCATCAGACGTGTGGAAAACCTGTTTAAGGCGTTTGGGAACTAAGTTAGACTTCTGATTCTGAGCGGGTTTCCTTCTTGACTTGAATCAGACCTAAACAAGGTTCTAGTGTATCCCCATCAGACGACACATAGGATGTCTGGCATAGGGTCTGGACGTCTAGAAACCTATTTGTTCTGCGGAAATGGATTCCCAAGGAAGGTAATGGCTAGAAAATCTCCTAATGGAGATTTTGGGTCAGTAAAGGCAAAACGGTCACATATCAGACATTTGAGGTCTTCTATGGACGTCTGATATAAGGGTAACGGTCATTTTCCTCAACATTTACATAGGCAACCAATGTTCCACTAATTGGACGTTTGACAAAGGCATTAGACGCCTGCTAAGACGTCTGGACGATTGATTCTAACAGATAGAACCTATTAAGTCCTGCCTAAATGTTATGGACGTCTGATCAAATAGTCAGACGTCTGATTGCCAGATTGGACGTCTGATAAAGCTGTCTGAACCCTATTTTGGTTTTCTACGTTCTCTACAGAAAACCTGGGTATCCTAGGGCAGTGCAGGTGTTCCTAGGACTACTGTTAGGGTCCTTTGAGGCTCTTTAACATGAATCTAAGACATAAAATAAAGAGCAACAAAAGAAATAAAATTACATAGTACGATAGAAAGGAAATCTATCATATTCTTCATCTCCTTCCTTCTTCAAGCTTTCGCTCCTCGTGAAGCTCCTCCGTTCTCCGTCAAGCTCCTTCAATCCGCCATGGATGCGAGCTTGAACTCCGTCTAAACACCTGTCTCCATTTGCAATTTGACCTGAAGACTAGGACTCAAAAGCAAATGTTAAATGACATGTGTTTTGTTATCATCAAAATAAACGATTGTGGTGCTCTAGCACCAATAGAAAGGAATAGGGAGGATAAATCTGCCGCAGGTATGGCGGATGGACGATGAGGAGAGGCAGAAAAGGTCGCCGGACGTTGAGGAACCTTCGGTCATGAAAGAGAGAGGAATTGTGGGGATTCACGGTTGATTTCGAGCATCAAGAATTCAGGGAGAATTGGCGGCCCTTTTATAAGGATCTAGAGGCAAGGAAAGCTTGGAAATCAAGATTTCTAAGCTCGGAAACCTTCGTCAGATTTGGGAGTTCCTTTGATACCCAAATCTCTCATGTGTTCACATGAGAGATTGGGAAAGATTCGGTGCATAAGAGTGGGTTCAGATAGAAGAGGATTCCTCAAGGAGTTTCCCTTCCAATTTTGGAAGGGATTCTCCAAGCAATCAAGGAGAAATCTCCTGTCAAAGGTCGTCGGAGTAGGTTTCCTATGCGATAATGGTGGAGGGACCTAATTGTAAAGATAATGAGGAAGTTAGGGGGCTGATGCAATGATTTTTGAAAGTTGGGGGTATAAATGTAATCAGTCAGGACCATTTTGCAAACTAGGTCAAGATAAGTTCTCCTTGGGTCTAAATTTTGGTACAAACCTAATTTGGACTTAAGGAATCCAATGGTGATGTTGGATTTTGGTTTTGACCAATTTGATTGGGTAATTTATACAAAAACCTAAATTAGGGCAAATATCTGTCTAAGACTCTATTTTGGGTCAAGATGGGTTCTGATAGTCAAATTAAAGGTACTAAACCCTAGAGAATATTTTTCTATGATTTTTAGAGGGTTTATGTGAATTTTATCCTAACCAGAACCTTGGTTAATTAAGTGGGTCTATTTTTTGGATTTCAAAAGTCATTTAATTCTCAAAACATATGCAAACCATTTTATGTCTGATATAACCTACTTATTATCTTATTAAGACCATTTGACCTTTATTCAACCCTTGAGAAAATCCGTGGTTGTACTGCATTCATGATAAGCTGGTAAAATTATAATTTTAACCCTAGTTTCTTATTTTTCTCTCAGAATGGTTATACAGTGAGTTATGGTTCTCTAGCGATTATGTAGGAGCATTTATTGACTTAATTGGGTCAAACTGAGCTACTTATGGCTCATGATGGTGTTCCCATCATACCCCCATGCCTAGCTTTTGCTAGTCCCTTAGAAAAAATTTCAAGGTATTAACTTTGATTCTAGACTATAAAATCTTTTCATGCTTAAAAACTTTGATGTGTGCTTTCTTTTGTATATGAGGTCAGATTGCCGGTAATAGGCCTAGAGGTACTCAAGTATCAACCAAGATCCGGACCTGACCAGCTCTAGCCTCAATTCGTCGCGAGGGTTTGTAAGGCCCACAAAAACTAACCTGAGGTTCGTTGAACTCCGCGGTTAAAGTACCTGTGCTTGTAACATGTTTTAGTCCCGGTTCAGTTTGCAATGCATTTTTGTCAGAGAGAGACAGAGGAATTTTTCTTTGCTTTTGGAGAGTTTTCTCTCTCTTTTCCTTTTATTTCTAGCTTCGGATTGGCTTTACAACACGGTCTGTATCAAATTCCTAGTCCCCATCATCAATCCTCGCAGTGTCCCTGACAATTGATTTTTTGAGATAGCACCGCCCATGGCAACACCCAGAACCCTGGATTTCAAAATTTTGAGATAATCCCACCCACGACATTCTATAGCTAAATCCAAACCCTAGCAATCGACATTTCAAGATAGTGCTGCCATGGCATCTAAACCAGCACATGGTGCTTACATGCCCCCAATAGGATATGTAGATATCCTAGGAGATAAGCACCGAGGAGACGATATGTTATTGCGCATCTTCAAGGGGAATTTCCTGCCTCTCCGCGTCGGGAACTCATCTAAATCAACTTGTGTTGATCAGTTGCTCCTAATCTAGGTGACTTTTTCAGAACAATTTAAACGCATTTGCGTGATTTCGATACTTAGGTGCACTGAACCAGACTGTATGTGGATTAGGATGCTTAGGTTACCGAGTCCCACAAATCAAAGGTCAGTTAACGAGGCCGAATACTCCCTAAGCCTTAAACCTAATACTTAAGCTTCGCATTTTCCCCAATCTCTTGAGGACCATCCAGATCTTAGTGGGTACTTGAATTTTTAAGCCTAGGATTATATCCCAAATGGCCTAAAATCAGCGTTCCTAGTAATCTCTTCTCTGTTTCATTAGTACATTTTGCCTTTCATTTTCTTCCTTTTGATGTGGTCTAGAATTAAGTCAATTCCTTAATCTTTTACTAATGACTACCTCTTTTTTCTTTTTCTTTTCAAATTATGCTCCTTTTTGACATTTTTAACTCCTCCCCTTTTTCTCCTCAAAGTTTGATATGCCATCAAAATTTTCTCTCCTCTCATATTTTTTTTCTTTTTTCAAGAATTTTTCTTTTTGGTATTTTTGGGATATGTGATTTTTTTGATGAAACCCTTTCTTGTGAGGTGATTTTCATGGTGTTTTGCACTTTACTACCCCCCATGCCTACGATTTGTAATGTCCTCATTGTAAATTTGGTGGGTTCGAGTTCAGCTTAGATCATTCATTAGAATAGGTGTTGGGTGGGTGAATGGGTCGAGATGACTGTTGCAAACTATTTCAAGCTCGGGTATGGGTACTAGAGGTGGAGTCGGCTATTCTAATGGATGAACCCTAAACTGCAATATGAGTTCAGCATAGGATGTGCCAAGAAAGGTTTCAAGTTTTTCAAAATGACAGGTTGCCTTCCGTTAAGTGCTGAGTTTAACACTATCGGCTGGACGCAATGAGCTCAGGGAGAATGGAGGGTAAAAGATGTCTCAGCCAAATTTGTATCAGTAAGTTCAATGAACGGTTTGAGTCTCTGACCGTTCACGACAAAAGGTTCTGAATCGTGGCTGAGTTGACTAATTGCAACGGCTCCATTTCCAAAGATTCGTCAGACAAGGTAAGGTCCAATCTATTTTGATCTAAGTTTTCCTGGGAACAGTTTGAGTTTGGCATCAAAGAGTAGCGCTTTTTGACCAGGGAAAAAGATCTTTCTGGATATTGATAAATGCCAGTTTATCATCATTCTTATGCATTAAAACAAATCTAGCTCTTACGATTTTACTCCGCAAACAGGTTTTGGGTTTCATTTAGGCATTAACTAGGTTAGGCATTTATTGCATTTTCTTTTTTTATTTTAATGTGTTTTTGTGAGTGTTAGGGATGAACAGATATACAGATCCCTAAAACCCTAGCACTCAAGAAGGCAAATGGCGAAGGAGGAGCTCAGACTAGTTGGAACTCAGCTTGATCCAGCTGAGCATAGCTGGAACCTAGCTCACTTGAACTAGGGTTAGCTCATCCCAGCTCCATTCAACTAATGTCAGCTGAATGGCAGCTCAAGAGAGTTCATCTTAGCTCTCCCTAGCTCAAGTCATCTCATATCCAGCTCAACCTAGTTGAGTCTAGCTCATTTTAGCTCCCACTAGTCTACAGGGAGCTCTAGCTAACTCAGCTGAGTTGATTGGAGTTCACCCCAGCTCAGATCCAGCTACATCCAGCTCCACTCAACTCTACCCAGCTAAAGTTAACTTCATTCTAGCTTAGGAAGCTCAAGTCCAGCTCCCGGGGACTCAGCTTAGCTCAACTCGGTTGAGCTAAGCTACCTTAGCTGCCTCAACCAGCTTGATCCTCCCCAGGAGCACCAGACTCAACTCACCTCAGCTCATTATGGTAGAAGCCAGCCCACTTTAGCTTGGCTTAGCAACTAGCAAAGAACTAGCAAGCTAAGCCAGCTAGAGTAGCTCCATGCCAGCCTCTTCAGCAGCTGCCAGCTCCAGTTCCAGCTCCAGACTTCTTCTCCTCAGCTCCTCTCTTCAAACCCTAGCTCCAATACCTCCTCCTCTACTCCATAGCTAGCTAAGCTAGCTTAGCTTAGCTTAGCTTAGATACCAACCAGCTCCTTAGCCATCCACCACCTTCAACTCAACCCTATCTAGCTCCACCAACTTAAGCCCTACCTAAGCTAGCTATCCTACTCCAAGTTGGCACCACCTCTTAGCCATGTCTTCACCCCATCAACACCACCAAAAGGCACCAATTTTGGCACCATAACCTAACCCCCCTTTTTGGCACCAACATCCGCCCCCACATCCACCATACACCTAACCCTACAATCCATCCTAGCCACCCACCTACCCCTCCTTCTAGAACCTTACTTGGCACCACCTAAGCCCCCCTTCTAGAAGCTATTTTGGCACCAACTTCAAGGGGTGCCACCACCCATAACCACCCCCTAGGTGTTTCTTGGGTTGGCGCCAATTGCCCTTAGCCATAGGATCCCCAACCACCTCCATCTTCCCATCTTTGCCCTCCATTTCAAGAGTCACCTTAGCCCCCTTCCTACTCTATATAAACCCACCACCTACCACCATTTTAGAGCATCCTCCATTAGTGTATTATTCTACCTATACCCACCTACACCTACGGCCAAGAAGAAGGAATAGAGAAGAAGATTAAGGGGGCACATCACCTGCCCCTTTGGTGCCTTCTTCTCCCCACTTTCTTCAACTTGTGCCACACCAAGGAGGAGGAGCTTTCCACTTCAAGGAGGATGGCCAGGCAAAGGAGAAGAACCTAGGGTGGACGTCCACCCTTGGAGGAGGAGAATTAAACGTGGTAGCTACCACCTTGGAGGACACCATTTTCAAGGAAGGAGAAGGAGGAGCCCTTTTCAAGCCTAGGAGCCACTAAGCTTGGAGCAAGGAGCTGAAAGTTCCCTTCTAGGAGGGGTGACGTAAAAGTATGCGGAAATAAATATAAACAATATCACAAAATAAGCAATCACAAACTGTGCACAAAGATTTTTAGGTGGAAACCCAAACCGGGTGAAAACCACCACCTAACCCTCTCGAGTTAGGATTTTCCGATCAACCAAGTTGATCAAAATCCACTAAACGAATCACTTTAAACGAGGGTGATTCAACCTCAGTACAACCACGCTACAAGTACGAGGGTAGCGTTCCTCAACCCCTTCTCTCCACGAGAAGGATTTTGTCCCACGAAGGAGACGGGAATTCGCAAAGCGAATACCCAACCAAAATACAAAGATAGAATAAACAACAGTCCTATAGAGCCAACAAAATTAAACCTAGCTTCTATAGGAAATAGGAAACTCCCCTTTGCAAGGAGTGCGTCGACGATGACGCGGTGCGTGTGCCACGCGATGGCACTACGTCGCTCTCGTTATCTACGGCGGGAGAGCGGGCGCGCAAACTGTTTGATGCTCTCAAGATGTAGAGCTTGAGCTTGGAGAGCAAGTGCTTCAATTGGACACAAAAGAGTGGAACTAAGTTGCTTAGGTGTGTCTCTTGTTTCTCTTAGTGTGTATCTTGTGTATTTCTAAGTGTCTCTTTTGTTGTGTTTGTGTTGCAAAGGCTCCCCTCTATTTATAGAGGCCTTAGGAAGGCTTTGGAAGGCTTGGAAAAGCTTCCATAGCCGTTGGGTGCAAAGCCCAAGAGAATCAGGCCGAAATCAGGACAATGATTACACTTCACAGGGTTATCAGACGTCTAACTCTGGCATCAGACGTCTGGAAGGCCACTTTAAGACGTCTGATTCCAAGGTCAGACGTTTGATTCTATGCGGGTTTCTCCCTGACTTGAATCAGATCTAAACAGGGTTTTTGTACAAGTCCATCAGACGACATAGAGGACGTCTGGCACTAAGTCTGGACGTCTGGAAACCTACTTTTACCGTGGGAATTGATTTCCAAACGTTGCAACGGCTAGAAAATCTCTGAGAAGAGATTTTGGGTCAGCCGAGGCAAAACGGTCATTTATCAGACGTCTGTGAAGTCTTATGGACGTCTGATAAGGCTCCAACGGTCATATTCTTGAGTGTCTTCTAAGCCAGCCAACGGTCCACTAACTGGACGTCTGGCAAAGTCATCAGACGTCTCCTAAGACGTCTGGTATAAGGTCTGGACGTCTGAATTCATCAGACAGAACTAACTATGTCCAGCCTAACAGTTATCAGACGTCTGAAACAACAGTCAGACGTCTTAAAATCCTTTATCAGACGTCTGATTAGTGAATTAGACGTCTGGAAAGTCAGTTTTAACCCTATATTGGTTTTCTAAGTGTTCTACAGAAAACCTACGTATCCTAGGGTTGTGCAGGTGTTCCTAGGACTACTGTTAGGGTTCTTTGAGGCTCTTTAACATAATGTCTAAGGAAAATAAAGAGCAAGAAAATAAATACAAGAGATACATGAAAGGATAAAAAAGAATCTATCATATTCTTCTTGTCTTCCATCTCCAATCTTTCGCTCCACGCGAACCTCCTCTATTTTCCGTCAAGCTCCTCCAATTCGTCTTGGATGCGAGCTCGAACTCCGTCTAAACACGTCCACATTTGCAATTGACCTGAAATCTAGGACTCAAATTGCAAATGTTAAATAACACGTGTTTTGTTATCATCAAAACAAATGATCGTGGTGCTCTAGCACCAACAGGAGCTTCCCCTCTTCACCAAAAATTCAGGAAGATTTGTGTTTTATTTTCTTTGTTTCAATTATCTAGTAGTAGAAGCATTCATCTACTAGGGTTTTTTGTAAAACACTCTCTCTTTTAATCAAAGTTGCCTTCTTTAATCTTGTTGTTGCATAGTCTTGTAGAATTCTTGTTTAACCATTTTCACTTCCTCTCCCTAATTACTCTAGGCCTCCACGTGCCTAGAGTGAGCTCAGGGAGAGGTTCTACTTGTCACTATAATAGTAGTGTAGTGGATTAGTATAGAGAATTTTTTTGCTATCAACAAACCCACCTTGTTCTCGTTATTTCAAAACAAAAAAAAAATCATATATATAAAACAGCAAAAAGAAAGTTGAGTTCCATCTTTAAGCAAGGGATTTTAATTTTGCAAACATTTGGCTTCCTTGGACGACCCTAGATACTCCCCTATCTAGGTCTTACAAATTTAAAAGTGAAAGCGGATTTACGTGTTGCAATGACACTAAATTGCCTAATTAACAAACCACATATTTTTGCATCAGATATGTGCTTGTCGTGAAAGGCCTTAACCCGCTCTTTGTAAATTCGCAAGTTCTCATACGCGTCGTGGAGTAATTCATCGATCTTGCTCATTTGAAGCTTTCTTTGGGTTCCTGCCTTAGACAAATTGAGATTGATGTTCTGTACTGCCCAAAAGGCTTTGTGTTCCAATTCGACGGGGAGGTGACATGCATTCTTGTACACTAATCTGAAGGGAGATATGCCTAATTGGGTTTTGTGGGCGGTCCTATAAGTCCACAAATCTTCCGGAAGTGGGGATGACCAGTCTTTCTTATCAGGTCAAACAATGACCTGGAGGATTTTCTTGATCTCTCGATTTGATAGCTCAGCTAGACCATTAGTTTGGGGGTGATAAGGAGTAGAGATTCGATGTGACACCCCGTATTTGGTCATCAGTGACCTGAACTGAGCATTAGTGAAATGGGTCCCTCCATCAGAGATTATGAAACGTGGAATCCCGAACCGAGAAAGATGTTCTGATGAATGAATTTGATAACTACCTTATGATCGTTGGTTCGGGTCGGAATGGATTCGATCCATTTGGACACGTAGTCAACAGCAAGCAGAATGTACTCGAAGTTGTTCGAAATAGGAAAGGGTCCCATAAAATCAATCCCCCAGACATCAAAGATTTCGCATACGAGAATCGGCTGTAAGGGCATCATATCACAATGGCTCATGTTGCCTAAGGTCTAGCAACGAGTGTATGCCCTACAGTGATTGTATGCATCTTTGAAAATCGTGGGCCAATAGAAGCTGCACTGGAGGACTTTTGCTACGATTTTATGACCAGAGAAGTGTCCACCGCATGCCTGGTCATGGCAGGACAAAATGTCCTGAATTTTCATTTTCGGTACACATCGTCGGATGATTTGATCAGCACCAATGAGAAAGAGATACGGATCTCCCCAAAAGTAGTACTTGGCATTAGAAAGTAATTTGTCTTTCTTGGCCTTTAGCCAATTGGACGGGATTTGATGTGATGCCAAGTAGTTTACTAGATCAGCAAACCATGGAAGCCTTGTACTGATAGTCAGGAGGTGCTCATCAGGAAAATGTTCTGTAATGGGTCCGAAAGGGTCAATAATGTCAGAAGGAAGGCGGGACAAGTGATTAACTACCACGTTCTATTTTCCTACGTTGTCGCGAATCTCGAGGTCAAACTCTTGCAACAGTAAGATCCAGCAGATTAATCGAGGTTTTGTGTCGTTCTTCGCAAGGAGGTGTCTCACAGCAGTGTGATCAGAGTAAATGATAACACGGGAGCCCAGAAGTTATGATCTGAATTTTTCCAAGGCAAATACTACGGCTAGCAGCTCTTTCTCAGTAACTATGTAGTTATGCTGAGCCTCATCAAGTGTCTTGCTAGCGTAGTAGATGACCACAGGTTTCCCGTCTATTTTCTGCCCAAGTACCTCTCCTATAATGAAATTAGATGCATCGCACATGATCTCAAAGGGTTGAGACCAATCAGGGGACTGTAGGATCGGATCTTGGGAAACTCGATCACGTAGGATCTCAAATGCTTGAGTGCACTCCTTAGAGATTTCAAAAGGGACATCCTTAGATAGCAGATTAGTCAGGGGGCGTGCATTCTTCAAGAAGTCTGGAATGAATCGACGGTAAAAGCCAACGTGCCCCAAGAAGGATCGGATGTCTTTGACCGAACTAGGCATAGGGAGTTTGGAAATCAGATTTACCTTGGCTTGATCAACCTGGATGCCTTTCTCGGAGATGAGATGTCCCAGGACAATTCCCTCAGGTACCATGAAGTGGCTCTTTTCCCAGGAAAGAACCAAGTTCACGTCAATGCATTACCTGAGGATTTGGACCAAGTGCAGGAGGCAATTATCAAATGATTCGCCAAAAACTAAGAAGTCATTCATGAAGACTTCCAAAAATTCACCTACCATATCTGAGAATATGGCAAGCATGCACTACTGAAAAGTAGCAAGTGCATTGTAGAGACTCAAAGGCATCCTTTGGAATGCGTATGTCCCGAAGGGGCAGGTGAAAGTGGTCTTCTCTTGGTCCTCAGGATGGATTGCCACCTGGTTATAGCTGGAGTACTTGTCCAAAAAGCAGAAGAATGTATTTCCCGCTAATTTTTCGAGGATCTGATCAATAAATGGTAGTGGGAAATGATCCTTCTTTGTGGAGGTATTGAGTCTTCTGTAATCAATGTAGACTCTCCATGAATTTGCTACACGGGTCGATATGATTTCTTCGATCTCAGTCGTGATCACGGTGAGTCATGCCTTCTTAGGCACAACCTGGATTAGACTCACCCACCGATTGTCGGAGATCAGGTAGATGATCCCCACATCTAACCACTTAATGATCTCCTTTTTCACGACCTCCTGCAGATTAGGATTCAGACGTCTCTGCATTTCACGGGAAGGTCGTGTGCCCTCTTCAGTATAGATGCGGTGTGTGTAGTAAGAGGGGCTAATACCAGTCAAATCATCGAGAGTCCATCTAATGGCTCTTCGATGTTGCCGGAGAACAGAAATCAAATGGGATTCCTGATCAGGTGTGAGTCTAGAGTTGATAATCAAAGGAAACATCTGATTGGAACCCAAAAAGACGTACTTTAGATGATCGGGAAGAGGCTTTAGTTCTAAAATAGGGTTATCAGCAGCAGCGGGTGATTCAGGGTGGGTGTTGGGAGCAAGGAAAGGAGCTATGGGTGTGTCTAGGTTGAGTTCAGATTCCTCTAATTGCAGGTTTTGATCCTCTTATGGTTGATCAGAGGTAGTCAAGTTTTCCTCGATATACTGATCGTCAACCACAACCTCAATATCACATATTTGTTCTATAACTCCGCAATTAATCCCTTGTTGGGCCATAAAGATGTCGATCTTTAGTGCCTAGTTCCCAAATTTTAGTTCAATTTGACCCTCTTCACAATTAATGTTGGCTTTAGTAGTGGCCAGAAAGGGTCTCCCTAGTATGATTTGTGTGTTTCTCAGATTTTCCAGAGCATCCATATCCAAGACTACGAAATCCACTGGGAAATAGAAATCCTGAACCCTAACAATGACATCCTCAAGAACTCCTTTAGGTGACTTAATAGATCGATCTGCCAACTGCAATGTCACCTCTGTTGGTCTGAGCTCAGATTCCTCAAGATGGTCAAGTAGGGATGTAGGTATTAGGTTTATGGAGGCTCCTAGATCCAATAAAGCTCTATCAAATTGGATATCACCAATTGTACAGGAAATCAGGGGAGTACCTAGGTCTTTTGCCTTAGGTGGTAGCCTACTGAAAATGATGGAGCTGACTTGCTCCGACAATACAATTGGGCTCCCACTTTTGGTTCGCAGCTTACGCTTAGGTGTACACACGTCTTTCAGAAATCGTGCATAAGCCGGTACATGGCAAATCGCATCCATCAAGGGGATGTTTATATGGACCTATTCAAAGAGCTTGACTAGGTCCTCTTCAAGTGCTATGGGTTTGGTTGTCCTCTTTCCCTTGGTCAAGGCCTCAGGAAATGGAACCTTAGATGGTTCCTCAAGAATAGGTCCAAGTTCTTGATCTGGGACAGGGGTATCCTGGATGACTATCCTAGGGTTTAGGTTAGCACTACCAGGCTGAAAGTGGCTTGGGTAAGGTGGGTCCTGTGTTGCTTTGCCACTACGGGTCGTTACTGAATTCAGTCTTGCCTGGTTATGGTTTGGTGTAGGTAACATAGGTGGCTGCTGTTGAAATCCCAAGTACAATGTCGAAGCTTCCATCCCGTTGGGTGATGGAGCAGAAGGGGTCTAATAAACCATGTGGGCTTGGCCTGGATTTGGGTTTATAACACGCCTCTGGTTCGGCATGTTATTGGGATTAGGTAGAGGTTGCAAAGTGTAACAAGCGCGTGCCCCAGACGTCTTTTAAGACGTCTGGGAGGTGGCCCAGACGTCTGTAAAGACGTCTGGGATCACATCCAGACGTCTGACCAGACGTCCGGGATAGTTTACAGACGTCTGGCGAACAGTTATGCTCGCACGGGATATTCGTCTGCGCGCCTGTGCGCGC
The DNA here is from genome assembly GCA_037157565.1 of Thalassia testudinum. Classification (NCBI taxonomy): domain Eukaryota; kingdom Viridiplantae; phylum Streptophyta; class Magnoliopsida; order Alismatales; family Hydrocharitaceae; genus Thalassia; species Thalassia testudinum. The sequence continues at coordinate 93,848,582 of JAZHRO010000039.1, forward strand.
AGACCTGCGATCCTGCATCTTCTCTGCGGCTGCAGGCGGCTGCGACCGTCTCTCCCTCCTCTCCGCGCGGCGTTAAAAGGGGGAGGGGGCGCGCCTCCCCTCCCGTCTCCACCATCCTCCTCCTTCTCTCCTACCTGTGCGCGAGAGCGAGCGGACGCGAGGGCGCAGCGGCAGCGGCGGCCGCAGTAGGCGCGGAGGAGCTGCGGCGTGCGAGGGCGGGGCTCTGCCGTGAGGGCGAGCTCGCCGGGAGCGGCTTGGCCGGCCGGCGGAGGGCGCAGGGGGCGCAGAGCGTCGCGGAGAGGGACCTGCTGCGGGCGGAGCAGCGGACGCGCGAGGTGCGACGCGGGCGGCGTCGCGAGCGGAGGCCGAGCAAGGTTCTGGTTCTGGAAAAATTTCCAGAATCAGACGTCTGGACTGATATCCAGACGGCAAGGTCGACGTCTGTGAGATCATACAGACGTCTGAAAGGTGAGTTTCCGCTTTCTCCTTCTTTTTGTCGACTGACCGTACTGAGGGAGGAGGGTTGGCTGTGCGCAGGTGTTCGGATTCGTCATCCTTTGCGAATCAGACGTGTGGAAGTTGTACCAGACGGTGGGAGTGACCTCCAGACGTCCGGAGAGACCATCGGATGTCTGAGATCTAGGAGAGACGTCCCCACAGACTTCTGGACGTCCGGGGAACCAAGCCGAACAGGTAATTCTCTGATCCACCGTTTAAGACGTCTGGAAGGAGTTCCAGACGTCTGATTTTGCACAGTATTGTCTTTCTCGACCCGTTTAGGGCCCGTTTGGGCTCCGTTTTCCGCGATTCGAGTTGCGTTCGTTTCAGAATTTATTCCTCTACCCGCCTACAGTAGCTATACACTGTTTTGAGACACTCCTTGTGTTTGATCCTTGTGATAGGACCTCGTTCGGTTGCCGTCTTGAGAGTCGCGGAGGCGCGCGGGATTCCCGACCACGCCCCCATTACTCCCGTTGTACCTGGTAGAGTGGTTTTAAGTATTAATAAAATCTGTTAAAGTATGGAACCATAACTAGAACCTAGGGCATTGCATGAATCCTAGGAATGAGAAATATATGGAATGATAGCTCCTAGGTGTTGCATGAATCCTAGGGCCGGAAAACTAGATTGTATGATAGATCCTAGGATATGGCATGAATCCTAGGATGGAAAAACTAGTGGAATGTACATTACTGCAGTCTTGGAAAAATGGAAAGGAATATATAAAGCTGCCTGTAAATTTAATTAACAGCTGCCTGTTATGCATAAAGAATCATGTTGAGATCATGGAATGTGAGAACGAGAATCTGGAAAGTGAAACATATGATGTTCTGAGATAAAGAGCTGGAACCCTACGGGGAATTAGGAGTGGAACTCCTGGAAAGAAAAGGAATGGAACTGAGATGTAGTTTGTACTGTCTCTTGGGTACGCAGTACCAAGGGAAGTACCAGTACCTGTTTTAGTGCAGAGTGGGGCCAGCCGCCCCAGGGACCCGGGGTTAGGATTGGCCGCTCTGTACCGACTTGTTGGCCCTCGTGTACGTAGTACCGAGGAGAGCTAGTAGTGTTAGGAGAGTACTAGCTACCCCACGGGCCCCGGGGTTCTGCTAGCCTCCTTCACCGACTTGTTAGGCCCACTAGGGCAAACCAGGGTAGTCAGGCGAGGGTGCGCGGACTGTGGAGGGGCAAGGCCCCGGTTTGGTTACTGTGGAGGGGTTGGACCCCTGTTATTGAGAGGGCTCTGCCCTGGTTCCGTGCTGTGCTTTGGGCGCACCCGTTAACGGAAACGACTGACCGCGTGCCAGTACGGGCTAGCTACCTGTGCGTTTATCGCGCGTGCCGTAGTCACCGTTACGTCTGTCAGTGACCTTGGGGTGGTTGACTGAGGGTAGGATCACCACGGGGGACTCTCCCGGCCAGGAGAGCACCACGTGCTACTTCTACTGTTGGAAAAGACTGCAATCAAGATCGTCCCACGAGGACATTCGAGATCAAGTAAAGGATCTGAGAAGTAAATGAAATAATGAGAAAAATTGAAAGATGTAAATAAAGGAAGTAATAGAACATAACAGCTACTGTACACTCTACTGTTGCCTTTAGTTAGTTTGCCACTCTACTCAGCGTTTTGCTGACGTGTTACACTCGTTACCTTTTTCAGGACCAGGTGTTGAGCAGCCAGGGTCGGCGGCTGCAGAGGACGCTGGGCCGAGTAGGGTCCAGTAGAGTTACCACAGCTTTGTACCTTCTTTTTTTTGTTTCTGTTCTAGTGAGTAGTTTTGTTTCCGCTGTACCTTCTTTACCTGCAGTTTTTGTTATATGATAAATGTTGCTTTACTGTTGTGGTGGTACCTACTGTAGTAGTTTCTTTCCTTACTGCTGTACTTTCTTACTGTTAGTTATATTCATGCTGAATGTGGTTTATTTTACTGTCTTTTGGTTACTTCCTCGTTGGACGACTGGGTCTTGGGATTAGTCGAGTCGGTCCGGTTCTCGTGTCTCGTAGGGACTCGGGACCCGGGTCGTTACACAAAGGGAGTGTACTAGGTTGGCGGGAATTTGCCATCTAGGCGAGTTGATTACAAACCTTTGCGATCTCGTCTTTGTGCTGTTTCTGCATAGCCGCATTCGTCTTTTGAATGTCAGCCAGAGTTTGAAGGATAAGGGTCATTTGATCTCCTTGTGTTGGCCCAGATTGATAGGTAGGGTTGGGCCGAGGCTGAGCGGTTAATATGGACAAGAAGCCTGTGGATGGGGCTGATATGGTGGTCTCTAATTCTGATTGTTTCCCGCCCACATGAAATTAGGATGATTTCGCCATCCAGGGTTATAGCTATTAGAGAATGGGTCGTTCTAGATGGCGTTGAGGTCCTCGCAGGTCTGGAGAATCTCAGAAAAGTCGGAATGCGAGGGTTCAGAGTTCCCCTAACTAGAATAGGTAGGTTAGAGGTTTCCTCTGGCCCTAGAGTCAGACAAGGGTGGATACGGGTCCATCCCCTGAGAAGATCGGTGGTAGATGTTATGCACAGCTTCCCTCCCAGAGGGCGGTTGTGCGAACGGGTTTTGCGTAGAGGTGGCTCGCTGCAGATATCGAGTTAGCTCATCCACCTTCTTCTCAATAATAGAGACCTTGTCCAAACGACTGGCCATCAGTTCTAAGTCGACAGAAGAGGACAGGCCCTGTGTCTCATGTGCCCCCCTTGGATTCATCGATGCGCGGGCATTCTTCGCGAGAATATCCCACACAGTGTCCTCGTGTTGACCCATTATATTTCCTACGCAAGTTACATTGACGAATAATCGAATATCTTCACAGAGTCCCTAGTAAAAAGACTGCACTTGTTCCCATTGAGGAACTCCATGATGGGGGCACTTTCTCATGAGATCCAGGAAATGATCCCATGCTTCGTGAAGTGGTTCTCTAGATTGTTGTGTGAAGTGCGTGATCTGGTGTCGTAAAGCATTCGTCCGACCAACTAGGAAGAACTTTTTCAAAAACTCAGATTGTAGTTCAACCCATGTGTTGATTGGACGTGTTTGAGTCTGATACGAGTGAGCTGCTTTGTCCATGAGAGAGAAGGAGAACATTTTCATGAGAAGAATATCCCAATTCTGAACATCTGACCCGAAGGTCTGGGCCAGATGCTTGAGTTGTTTAATGTACTGGAAAGGATCCTCGGAGTTGAGCCCATGCAATTTCGAAATAGCATAAATTATGTTGGGCTTGAGTTCAGTATCAAGACCTCCAGCCAGGATTTGGACTCGAGGTTCGATCGCCACTGCAGCGGGATTGTAATAATCTCGCATCATAGGACGCTGCGATGGATTCACAAAGGCTTGGAATAAATCATTAAGGCACTGAAGTTGATTCTCGAGGTTATTCTCTTCTTCTGCGAGTTGTGCCATGATGATGGATGAAGGAGAATTAGGTTCAGATGAATCAGAAGAGATGTCTATGTGATGGGGTTGCTGTACATACACGGAAGTCGAGGCCTGGACTCAACGGGAGTGAATAACTAATGGAGGCCTCAAGGGTGGTCTTAAGGACCTCCTACCAAACATACACCGATGCACTGGATGAGAATAGAATGTGATGGACCCAATCAAGACACCCAAAAATTTTGGATGACTATGGAGGTTCAGGGCAGATCATACCCCTTAGTCAAAAAGCCGTCCACCTGTGAATTACCTGGGCAGCTAGATAGTGAGAGTCTCGCGAAGACCCCTACACGGTAGAGCACCCCCACGGGTTATAGGGTTTCTCGCACCCAACCTCTCTTGTCACTGATGTTCCAGGTAGACCAGAATGGGGACTTAACCTCTTAAGTTTACCAGTTTTAATTAAGAACAAGGGTGCTTAGAATTTCACTTGAACTTTAAAATGTATTGAGTGCAAGAGTGACCTAATTTAAAGATTTGTTGACCTAACAAGGTGGGCCAACTTTACCTGTTTGTCCTTTGAGAAGTTTTAGGTCCCTCTTTTATGATTCAAGTGAGATTAAGAGCCTGATTTTAGGGTTTGCTTGAATAGATCAGTTCAATCAAGGCTTAGGCACACTTTGTTTGGGAAAGATCAATTCTTGATTATGTGTGTCTCTAAACCCTAACTTGGAATCCTTACTTAGCTCTTGTTTTGGTCCACTTTAGTTTGTCCAAATGTGGTATCTAGGGCTCAAAGAAGAATGTGATAGCCCTAGTTACCTTAAGTGGGTGCACAAATCAGGTTTTGTTGTTTAAATCAAATCAGGCAACTTGATCAATTATCTAAGAATGCAAAGCAAGTAGCCCAAATTGACTTTTTCCTTTTAATTTTTTTTAGAAACAGGGGCTTAAGCGAGAGAGTAATCAGAATTTACCAGTCCCTGGCGTGTTTGATGTGCAGTTGAACTTTCTTGAATGTATCTTCTCCCTGAAACAACCACAACAAAAGAGATATAGCAAGTTAGAATCTAAATCAGGAATTGCAATCACAAGTTCTAAATTGCCTGATGCACCCCGGCAACGGCGCCAAAATGTTTAACGCGGCGAAATCGAGTTTAAAATGAAGCATTGTAATATAGTAGAAATCACTTTGAAAACAAATACAATTTTTATTACTCAAAAAGATTCTGAGGTCGAACATAGAGAGCAACATGGGATTTAGAAATCAAGATCACAATTCAAACTAAAAGAATTTGCAATAATATCAGTATCAATGTGTAAAAAGATGGGAGTAAAAATGGTGGTTTAAATCACCATATACTCCTTACAATAATAACTAAGGAACTCAATGTATATGTATGAAATGAAAGTAAACCCCTACGTCTGATTTACAAATCAGACGGCTTAAAGTCTGATCTTTCTTTCTCTGACTCTTCCTTTCTTCTGCAGCTTCTTCTCTTTCTTCAGCTACGACCTTCTTCTCCTTTTTCTCAGGCCTTCACTTCTCTCTCTCCTTTCTCCTCTATGCCTTTAGCTCTTCTTCAGCTTCTGCCTTTAGCTCTGTGATCCTCCTCCTCTTCTTCTCTTCTTCCTTCTTTAGCTTTCCTCTTCAGAATCCGACTAAGTGTCAGCCGAAGATTCCTATAGCAAAACCCTCCCCCTACCCACGCAACTCTCCTCTCTCTTTCTCTCTTAGGATCTGCTCTCCCAGAGCCACAGGTATTCAGGTTATCAGGTTCAGATGTGTACCTGGGCCAGGCTCACCGTCGTGCGGTGGTGAGCGAGGAGTGCAGGTCAGTTTATCAGGTCCAGGCCAGGTCCGTAGGTACGTGTCACGGACGAGGCCGGGTGACCGGGTGAGAGGGACCTCTCCCCGTGAACTGAGGCGAACAGTTGCTTTCACAAAATCAATTTATGCGCCTCAGCACGCTTCGCAGCCGACGATGTGGGACTATCCGCACCCTTCTTCTTTGTGCGTCTGCAGTAGGGAGTCTCCTTTAATTGCCTCAACTTGCGAGGCTCGCGTCTCCAATTAGGGACCTGGACTTGTGCGCAGGAGTTTTCTGCGTAGCCTGGTGCTTTGACTTGGGCGTAGCAGGACCTGGGGCGAGCTTCAAGCAAGCTCGAAGCTTGCTCGTCAATGGCGGCAAGGTCCGATACCTGAAAACAGCGAAACGGCCTTTTGGCCACGTCAGAATGATCAGGGATGGTTGCTGGAGCACGATGAACGTGATGGGGGTGGTGGCGTGGCATCTCATGGTCTGTGAGTGCGTAGCGAGGTCGAACTGCGTGCGTGTGAGTAGGTGTGTTTGGGGGTGCGTGTGAGTAGATGGAGAGGTGAATAAAGAGAGGGGAAATGAGCGAAGAGGTGAGGCAGTGGTCGTGGGCTTGTTAGCGAGGGATTTGGTGGTTTGTGGAGGTGGGATGGTCTTGCCGGAGGGGATGGCCGGAGATGGAGATGATGGAGTTGCGAGGGGTCATCGGTGGTCGGATTTGGAAAATAAAGAAAGGAGAAGAGGTAGGGGAGATAAGGAACTTATCTAGGAGGTAGGTGGACGAAGTGGGGTAGAGATGGCATTGGATGTGGTGTTGCCAACATCGGAGAGGAAGGTGGCTCCGGTGAGGTAGAAACGGCGAGGATGAATGGGAACGAGCGTCTGGTGGTACAGCGAGACACTGAGAGAAATAGGGAGGATAAATCCACCGAAGGTATGGTGGATGGACGATGAGGAGAGGCAGAAAAGGTCATTGGACGTCGAGGAACCTTCGGCCATGAAAGAGAGAGAGGAATTGTGGGGATTCACAGCTGATTTCGAGAGTCAAGAATTTAGGGAGAATTGGCGGCCCTTTTATAAGGATCTAGAGGCAAGGAAAGCTTGGAAATCAAGCTCTCCAAGCTCGGAAACCTTCACCGGATGTGGGACTTCCTTTAATACCCAAATCTCTCATGCGTTCGCATGAGAGATTAGGAAATATTCGGTGCACAAAAGTGGGTTCAGATTGAAGTGGATTCCTTAAGGAGTTTCCCTTCCAATTTTGGAAAAGATTTTTCAAGCAATCAAGGAGAAATCTCTTGTCAAAGGTCGTCGGAGTAGGTTTCCTATGCGATAATGGTGGATGGACCTAATTATAAAGATGACGAGGAAGTTAGGGGGCTGAATGCAATAGTTTTTGAAAGTTGGGGGTATAAATGTAATCAGGCAGGACCATTTTGTAAACTAGGTCAAGACAAGTTCTCCTTGGGTCCAAATTTTGGTACAAACCTAATTTGGACTTAAGGAATCCAATGGTGAAGTTGGATTTTGGTTTGAATCACATTTGATTGGGTAATTTATGCAAAAACCCAAATTAGGGTAAATATCTGTCTGAGACTCCATTTTGGGTCAAGATGGGTTCTGATGGTCAAATTGAAGGTATTAAACCCTAAATAATATTTTTATATTATTTTTAGAGGGTTTATGTAAATTTTATCCTGACCAAAACCTTGGTTAATTAAGTGGGTCTGTTTTTAGGGTTTCAAAGTCATTTAATTCTCAAAACATACGTAAACCCTTTTCCGTCTGATCTAACCCACTTGTTATCTTATTAAGACCATTTGACCTTTATTCATCCCTTTAGAAAACCCATGGTTGTACTGCATTCATGATAAGTTGGTAAAATTACAGTTTTAACCTTAGTTTCTTATTTTTCTCTTAGAATGGTTATACAGTGAGTTATGGTTCTTTGACGATTATGTAGGAGAATTTATTGACTTAATTAGGTCAAACTGAGCTAGTTATAGATCATGATGGTGTTTCCATCAAAGGTACTCAGAAATGTATGGTATATGCTCAGGATCCCTATGATGGGTTATAGATTCCATCTCAAGATTCAGACTGGGAGCTGGGTTGACTATTTGACTGCAACCCGTTTCATCAAATGTAATAAAGATACTATCATTCGGGTCGAGTTCATCTAATGGATAGTCACCAAGATTGCCTTCTGGTGGGCATATCTCATGAGGGATGTCTAAGTGACCGCTACTCCTCAAAATAGGATCCCTATTGTCATTGTTTTCCTTAAAATTATCTTGATAATCAAGGATATAAGGGTAGGGATCAGAATTTACTATAGGAGGATCGCCAATATGGTTAATCTCTTTAGTTAATATTTGACTATTCCTCAAAATCTCTCCCATAGAATCCATCATCTCTTTCTGTTATTTTTGCATTTCTATCATAAAAGAGGAGAGGCTACCATCAGATTGAGTAGGATAGTCAATCTCAGGTTCAAGTTGCCTAGGAGTATCAATCCAACCTCGATAAGACAAATCATGAAGGGTGGGCAGGTTGGGCATGGTCATGGAAGAGCTAGGGTTGGGATACCCTTCTCCCAGGTTCTGCTCAACACCACTGGGTTGGGGTTTAATCAGACCAATGTTCCTATAGTAAGAGTAGAAAGGATCCCCATGCTCATCAGAAGATGGATAACTGCAGGTATTGGGATTGGGTATTCTGGCTTGAAAATAAGTGAAGTAGTTATTGTAATCCATTTGAAAACACGACTTGAAAAACAACCCCAATCAAACACAAGGCAATGAGACTTCTTTGTTGGCGTGTCCAAGGGCGTGGCCAAGCTCGTGAGGTCAAGGCGAGATCATTGGTGTCGATGGTGTGAAGTTTTGAGGCCCGTAGACGTGGCTGCATGGAGGTGCTTGGATGCCTGCTTTGGGTTCCTCTCTATTGGCTGTCAAAGAAGAGGAAGAGGAGGGGCTGCTGGGGCTGGAGACATGTGTGTAAGGGTACGCGTGCACAGGTTGATGGCGGTGGTGTTGCACACGCAGGCGAAGGAAGCACATGGTGGAGAAGGGTGGTCCTGCGGTCGAGGATGGAGGGCCCTGCTGCTTGCGAAGAGGAAGGTGGCTGAGGTTGAGCAGTGAGTTATGTTTGTGGAGTTGCAGAACAGAAGGAAAAGGAGAAGAAGATGGAGCATGTGGTGATCTTTAGACATCCGGGATGGGTTCCCGAATGACTTAACTAGGGGAACAGGCACGCGGTTGAAGGTTTTGATGGTGGCTTGTAGTGGCGGTTGGGGGCGCAGTCGCGATGGCTTGCGGTGGCAGGGTTGGGCACACGGCCGTGAAGTCGGAGACGTAGTGGCGGACGTGGTTGCGGGTATCGATGCTGTCACCACCGACTACGATGGTGGTTGTCGGAGGCAAGATGCGGTGGTGGTTGTGGCGTTGGTGGTGATGATGGCACACGGTGGAGAAGTTGGAGAAGAGATGAAGATGCTCGGTGGTTGTCTGCAAGGAAGGAGAGGATGTTGGAGGACGTCCTCCCTTAGGGAGGAAGATGATTGCCTCTCTGTCGTAGTTCCCTGCATATGTATAGATTGCAAAAGAGTCAGACAATATTTCCAAATTACAAAGATAGATTTGAGGCAGAGATAAAGAATAAGGAAGGTGCTTTCTCTTTTTCTTCTTTCTTTCTTTTCTTTTTACCTTTCCTTGTATGTGTTAACGTGGGTTTAAGAAAAGGTAAGTGGTGGACTTTGATTGATTTTGAGGAAAAGGAATTATGGGAAAGAATATGTTAGGATTTTTTTCTTTTTCCTTTAATGCATTAGCCACCACTTTCCTTTGTTAATGACATTTGTCAAAACCAAGAGCCAACAAATGTAAGCCCACTTGCTTCCTTTGTTAATATGCTTGGAAGAATTAGATAATATGATGACAATTCTAAATTGACCCTTCAATCAATCCCTTTAAAATAATATGTCAATAGATGAGGTATTCATTAATGTGTACTTGCAGCATGGAAAATGCTGTAACACCCAAGACACAAGCTTAACTGATTTTTCAGTGGAATGCATGCTTAAGATCGAGTTCTCAATTCAATAATGATGAGCTTAGGCACTAAATTGGTCCACTAAAATGGACCTATTAGGGAACACATCGATAGGAGTCAACATGTCGTTCGTCATGAGACGAGAGAGATGGTCGGCCACTACATTTTGTGACCTTGCCTTATCCTTGATTTCCAAGTCAAATTCCTAGAGCAATAGGATCCAACAAATAAGGCGGGGTTTCGCATCTTTTTTGTTCAGAAGATATTTGAGTGTTGAGTGGTCAGTGTAAACGGTGACATGTGACCCTAACAAATATGAGCGAAATATTTCTAGGGCGAAGACAATGGTAAGTTCTTTTTCAGTAACTATGCAATTCCGTTGTGCATCATCAAGAGTTTTACCGGCATAGTAGATCACAATGGGCTTCTTGTCAATTATTTTCCCTAGAACGACCCCCATAGCAAAACCAGAGGCATCTGTCATTAATTCAAAGGGACAATTCCAATCAGGTTTCTGTAAAATCGGTGCCTCTATGACATCCTTTTTCAACTTATTAAAACTCTCCAGGCATTGGTCATTAAAATCAAAAGGCTAGTCTTTAGTAAGTAATTGACTTGAGGGCTTGGAAATTTGGGAAAAAATTTTAATGAAACGACAATAGAAGCCTACATGCCCCAAGAAAGATCGGATCTGTTTCACAGTAGTGGGTGGTGGGAGCTTAGATTTAGCATCAATTTTAGCATGATCTACCGCAATTCCCTTTTTTGAGATGACATGGCCAAGGACGATGCCTTCCTGAACCATGAAATGACTTTTTTCCCAACTAAAGACCAAGTTAACTTCTATGCATTTTTGGAGCATCCTTTCAAGATTTCTAAGATAGAGATCAAAGGAGTCTCCAAAAATAGAGAAATCATCCATAAAAACTTCAAGACATTCACCTACCAAGTCTGAAAAAATTGTAAGCATACACCTTTGAAAAGTCGTAAGTGCATTACAAAGACCGAAAGGCATCCTCTAGAAGGTGAAGGTTCTGAAGGGGCAAGTGAATGTAGTTTTGTCTTGATCCTCAAGATGGATCGCATCTTGATTATAATCTGAATAACCATCAAGAAAACAATAGTAATCACGTTCGACTAATCGCTCCAAGATTTGATCAATAAATGGGAGTAGAGAATAGTCCTTCTTAGTAGCGGTGTTCAATTTTCAGTAATCAATGCAAACGCTCCAAGAAGAAGAGGTCATAGTGGCTATATTTTTCCCATGTTCATTTGTGACAACTGTTAGTCCAGCCTTATTAGAAACTGCTTGCGTAAGACTAACCCAGGAGTTGTCTGAAATGGGGTAGATGATATCAGCATCAAGCCACTTAATAATCTCCTTTTTTACCAACTCCTGCATATTAGGGCTCAAGTGCCTTTGTGGTTGGCGGGAGGGGCAAGAATCTTCCTCAAAGTATATTCTATGAATGCAATAGGATGGATTGATACCCTTAAGGTCAGAAAGGGTCCAGCCAATAGTTTTTCGATTTTTACTCAAAACCTAGAGAAGTTTTTCCTCTTGTGTCCCAATAAGTCCAGAATCGATGATCAAGGGAATGGTCTGGTTTGATCCAAGGAAAACATATTTAAGGGAGTTGGGCAAAGGTTTTAACTCAAGTTGGGGGCCCGGCTCCAAAATGATTTCTACTTTGTGATCTAGGGGTGAAGTGAGAGGGAAGGAGTTAAATGGAGAAGGTGTGGTTAGGGTGGGAGGGTGGTTTAAATCAAAATGTTCAGGAACCGTATCAATTGTAAAGCAAGAACTCATGTGTGAAAATTGCATTGTTTCCTCCACTAAATTTTCAATCTCAGAGTCTGAGTCGTCAAATAAATCGGGTTCTTGGAAATGCCTAGAAGCTTGAAAAATATCGAGGGTAATAGATTCGCCACTGTACATGGTTTTCAACTTTCTAGAATCATAATCAATATTTACTTTAGCGATGGCTAAAATTGGTCTTCCAAGAATTATGGGGCCATTCTTTAGTGCTACCAGTACCTCGATGTCCAAGACCAAAAAGTCTACAGGAAATAGACAGCTTTTGACCTGGACGATGACATCCTCAACAATCCCCTTTAGTTTAATTGTAAATCAGTCAGTTAATTGAAGGATTACCATGATAGGCTTTAATTCACTGATTTTAAATTCTTCAAAAACAATAGTGGGGATGAGATTAATTGAGGCACCGAGATCCAACATGGCACAATCAAATGAAGTGTCATTAATGACCACTTGAATCAGGGGGGCACCTGGATCTTTTCTTTTCAAAGGCAGTTTACTCTATACAACTGAGCTTACTGTCCTTGGGAGAATCACCTTTCCTAGATTTCTTGGTTACATTTTGGGAGTACACAAATCTTTTAAGAATTTGGCATAGGCAGGGATATATTTAATGGCATCAAGGAGAGGGATATTTATTTTGACTTGCCCAAAAAGTTCCATCAATTCCTTATCAGTGGGATCATATTTCTTTTTTTTATTGTTGGTATAGTGAAGGGCTTGTGGAAAAGTTATGGGATTTTCCTGTTTTGCAATTGTGGGTTCCTAAACGAGGTTAGAGGAAGAGGGAGAAGAGTTGATCTACTTTTCTTTGTAGTGGGTTTCTTGAGCCGACAAGGGATCATGAGTAGTTTTCCCATTCCTCAAAATAACTACATTTGCATTGTGGTTGTTTCTAGGAGGGGGACGGGGAGCCTAGTTTTGATTAAAACCTGGTGGTTGCTGGGGTGCTGGGTAAATAGGTTGACTAGGGTATCCACCTTGATAATGGTCCCTTTGATTATTTGGGTTGGGCATGGGTTGGGATGGCAGGTTGCCAGTAGGTCTTTGACAGGTCTGGTCTTTGGGAGGAACTCTCTGCAATGCATCAAAGAGTGTAGGAGGTCCCTTGGCTTTTAGGGGGTGACTTTAATTGTCATCTCTCAAGTGATAATGGTCCTGGTGGGAGGTTGGATAGTTCAATGGCAGGCTTTCAAATGGTTGTGCAGAATCTGGGAGTGACAGGATACCCTATTAGTGAAGTGAAGTTCACTTGGAGAAATGGTAGTGGACAGACTTCTAAGTTGGATAGGATTTTTGGCAGTCCTAGCTTGTTGGAGAGGCATCAATTATCAGTAGTTATGAGCCTTGATAGGCCTTTCTCTGATCACACTCTGCTTGTATGGGACAGTGGGACAAATTCTGACATTGGATCCTATTTCAAACTCAAGAGATCTTGGTTTAGGGAGGAGGGGTTTGTGCAAATGGTGTCTCAGTGGTGGCAGAAGAAGGCAGTGCAAGGGTCTGCTACACAGCAGTTGGCTACAAAGCTGACAGGCTTGCGTGACATGCTAAAAGAATATGGACAAGCAGTGGCTTTGATCAAAGAACAGAAGAGGAGGGAGGCTCTGGCAGTGATCAGAGAATTGGATCTAAAGGAGTGCAAGCAGTCTTTGAACCCCCAGGAGCAGCAGCAAGGACAGCAGATGCAGTCTGTAGTGGGGGAGGAGGACCTGAAAAGAGAAATGGACTGGCGTGAAAGATCTAGACAGCTATGGCTCAAAGAGGGTGATGCAAACACAAAGTTTTTCATCTCACGGCCAGTGCTAGGATGAGATTCAATCTTATCTCATCAGTTAAAGTAGAAGAGAGAACTGTTACTTCTGTTAGTGAAATCAGAACTGAAGCAGGTAAATATTTTAAAGAATTGACCAAGGCTGCACCAAGGGGCTCTTGGAGGATGGCATCGGTGGACTTCCCTAGTGTCAGTTGTGATCAGAGAGACATGTTAGTTACTCCTATATCTGAACAAGAAGTATTAAAAGCAATTGAAGACTTAAACAATGAAGGGGCCCCTGGTTCGGATGGGATTCAGGTTTTCTTTTACAGAGAACTGTGGAGTGTTGTCAAAGTGGATGTATTGAAGGTTATTCATGAATTTGAACTGGGCAACTCTGGTTTTGAGAGGTTGAATAAATCCTATCTGTTCCTGCTTCCTAAAAAATCAAGTGCGGAGAAGTTTTCTTATTACAGACCCATTGCACTATCTAATTCTATTTACCTTATTATTAGTAAGATTATAACCAACAGATTGTGGGAGGTTTTGAAGGACTTGATAATGCTGGTCCAATCTGCCTTTCTTCCTGGGAGATTGCTACAGGAGTCCTTTATTATGGCACAGGAGATGGTAATGGGATGGCACAGGAGAAAGATCAAGGCCTTTTTATGGAAAGTAGATTTCTCCAAGGCTTATGATTCAGTCTCCTGGTCGTATATGTGGGAAATCCTTAAAAGAAGGAAATTTCCACCTCAGTTGATATAGTGGGTGAAGAGATGCATCACGACAGCCTCCTTTTCCCCATTGATAAATGGGAAACCATGCCGAACTTGGATTTAGCCCCAATGTGGAGTTAGGCAAGGATGTCCACTTGCCCCTCTGATTTTTAATCTAGTAGTGGATACATTGGCAAGATATGCATGCAAATTGGCAGCGGATGGATTTATAAGGGGGTATTCAATATCTAGTAATAGGGCTTTGGCTCCCATACTCCAATATACAGACGACACTATTTTTTTTTGTGGAAGGGGGGAAGAGGGAAGCGCAAGCGCTTTTTCATATGGTTAAGATTTTTGGTGAGATTTTTGGTCTTAGACTTAATGGAAACAAATCCTCCCTAGTCTGTTTTGGGATGAATGGAATGATACAGAATGACATCTCTACCACTTTGGGTACACCTATGGTCTCACTGCCTATCAAATATCTAGGTTTGCCTCTGAAATGTACTAAAATGAGGAAAGAAGATTGGTCCTTCCTATATGAAAAGGTGGCTACGAAATTGGAGGGTTGGAGCAGTAGATACCTATCAAAAGGGGGGGGTATATATTACTGAATTCTGTCATCATATCGATTCCAGTTTTCTTTTTCTCTATTCTCAAAGCCCCGAAGTCAATTTGGAAAAAACTTGATGTGATGCCCAAAAGATTCTTCTAGAAAGGGGCCTCTCACCAAGGGGCTTTTCTTCAACCTTTGAAATCGGATTCAATCTGCAAGCCAAAAAAGATTGGTGGCATGGGTGTTAGATCCCTCAAGGAATTTAATGATGCTTTGCTATTGAAGTGGGCTGTTCAATTGCTGCAAGGGAGAAAAAAAACGTGGACAGAAATAGTTCAGGATAGTTATGGGGCTACCAATGATGAGAAGAACCGCCTAAACCCCCATAAACCATCTCCTTTTTGGTCTTCGGTGGTGCATGCCCTGAGGGATAATTGGAGTTTGTTCAAATCCGTATTAGGTGATGGGAAAAGCTTCAATTTCTGGTTGGAGAATTGGATACCTGGGGGGGTGATTAAAGACAGGTTCCCCCTTGCTTATGCAGCGGCTTCGGATAAAAATGCTGTGGTGTCTGATTATTGGGATGTGGAGTCTAAGCAGTGGTCTTTTAATAATGCTATGTGGAATAATCATGAAACAAGAACATGAGCAGAGAATGAACGTCTCATGCAAGAACTTGCTGCCTTCAAACCCATGCCTCATGAATATGACACATACAAATGGTAGGGTAAGTTTTCTGCTATGGCTGCCTATGACAAGTTGATTAATTCTTCCAGGATGGCGGAACTTGATGTGGTGGGGAGAAAGGTATGGAAATTAAAAATACCACTGAAGGTACAAATTTTTTTGTGGCTCTGCAGAAGGGACGGTCTGATTACTAGAGATCTGAGGCAAAGGAGAATGGGAACTCCCACTCAGTTTTGGCACCAATGTGGGATGCATAATGATTCTAGCACTCATATTTTTTCTTCGTGTGTGATCACTGACTATATCTGGAGGAGAGTCTGTAATGATTCCCTTCCCACATGGGAGAATTTGTGGTGTTATCTTGTGGATGGGAATAAGCCATGTTTACCTATGGTGGCTGTGTTATGGTCTATATGGAGGGCTAGGAATGAGTGTGTTTTTTAGGAGACCCCAGTGAATGTGGATAAGATTGTAAATTGTTGCTGGAGTCTCATACAACAATGGGGGTCGAATATGTAATTAGTTTATTTTTTATTAATAAAAGCTCTCCTGGTTTGCTATCGGTGATTCAATAGCATTCCTTTCTTTTCCAAAAGAAAAACCTTTACTTGATGTTATAAATTGGTAATCATGCAGGTTACTTCAATCATTGGAGTCTGCATTCCCTGCAGAGTCTTCATGACCTGGGTGTTGATATCTTCCTAGGATGGCCCAGGATGATATATGTTTTTCCCATAAGTCCCAAATTGATTTTGCTTAGGAAATGGAACCTGATTTGGAGCTTTCCAGGAGGGATTTGGGTTGTTCGTCCAATTTTGATTATAAGAATTGGAGGAATTTCTAAATTTCTCCTGGAGAGCCGAAATGTTTTTAGTGGTGGGTTCAAAAAGATTTTGGTTAATAAAATCTAAAGTCCCAGTCAAATCTTGTGAAAATTCACATGAAAATTATTGCCTAGTAGGGGTAGCATTGATATTATGCAGATTTTCTCTTCTGAGAATGCGAGGCGAGTTAGGATAAGGAGCTTGTTTTTGGGTGAGCTTTTCTTCCATTTTCTTTTGGTTGATTTGCATCTGATCCAGTCGTTGAGCTATCATGTGTAGATCATCCTGTGTGACTGGAACAGATATGGATTTGGAGTCAATTTGATTAATTCCTAGTCTTGGGTTGTTGGTTCTACCAAAAGAATCCATTGAGGTCATATTAAATGAGTTTTCACTCATTTCTTCAAAAAGGAGGTAGGCACCTTTGGCATCTTTATTAAGAAAATTACCCCTGCATGAAGCATCCACGAATCATTTCAATTGATCTTCTAATCCATGATAGAAGATTTGCACAAGCTTCCATCATGGAATTTCATGGTGGGGGCAACTTCTTAGCAATTCTTGAAATCTCTCCCAAGACTTATGGAGAGGTTCACCAGATATTTGTTAAAAGGTCATGATTGATCGTCTTAAAGAATTTGTACGACCTATCAGGAAATTTTTTTTAAGAAAAGTGCTTTTTAATTGGGTCCAGGTAGTGATAGGATGCCCGACCGTTCTAAACCAATGAGATGCTTTATCTTTTAGTGAGAGAGGAAGAAGTCTCATAAGCCACACCTCTTCCTGCACATTGCAGGAATGGGTGGTTTAAGCGAAGACAGTCACCTCCTAGAGGTGGCAAAAGGGGTCCTCTCTTGAAAGACCATGAAAATGTTTGATTAGGTTCAGAATGACGGGTTTAATTTCAAAATCCCCTTAGGTTATAACCACTCCAGGTCTGTCTTCATTATTGGAAGGATCATAGAAATCCTTAAGAGGTACGAGAGGTTTCCCGAGTGGCTGACCTGGTCTTTGGTTGGCTAGGTTCGTGATTGTCCTAGCCAACTGTTGCTAGTTTTGTTGAAGTCGAACCAATTGGTCGACCATAAGAGAAAAGAGGTTTGTATTTTGATTTTGAGGGCCACCTTGCTATTTTGGATTTTGTGGTAGCTCCAAATGTGGGCGGTTAGGGATGGGAAAGTCAACTTGTGGGCAAGCTGACGGGTTAGGTTCGAGTTGGGATGTGGAAGCAAAATTTTTGGACCTATTTTCCATTCTTGAATCAGAGTAATGATGAGATGGAGAAGAAGAAAATAAGGATTTTTTTATGCGTGTGGCAAAATCAAATGGTCCCTCGAGATGTGGGTTCTAGGACCTTCGCCCGTGCATGCACTTGGAAGACAGGGAGAGGAGGAGAAGAGATAGAAGAAAGTGTGCAAAACAAATAACCAAGCCTAATATATCTTAAGGTTGACTCCTTAGTGAAACCTAAGACTTGGGAACCTGATAAATAAGAAATCAAGAAGTGAACCTACTTCCTTAAGATCACCTGGCTAGACTAAAGAGGTGGATTGAGCCTAAGCATGTCCTGGGAAAATCACCAAGAGCTTGTGTAAACCCGCACCCATCATTTGACTTCCCTTCAAGTCTGTCGCCGCATTTTCAAAAGGAATTAGGAGTGCTTAATGATTCTTAGATATCGAATATCAAGCCTAGTTTTGATGAAGTCTTTAAGTGATTAAACGGCTACTCGTTTTAAATTAGCCTTAGGTATCTGAATGGGCACGGGAATGTGGAGAGCATTAATTGGGGTAATGCCATGTTATTTCAATTTTTTTGTTGTGTGCAAATTGGACGGAGTGAGTCCAATGCCAAATCAAATTGTCACACAATTTTTGTTGTTTCTCTACTTTTAGGATTTGATTTAGTTTAATGTCTTTTAGGGTTTTCTTTTTATACTTTCAAACAAGTTTGACATCCACAATCAAAGAGAAATCAAGTTATATTGGTGAATGTAGATTTCCTTTAGAATGTGAAACTAGAAAAAATGAAGTGAAACCCTAATTAATTTGATTCCTTAAGTAGAAATGTTACTATCAATGAATATTTTCAGGCTTTTCTTATTAAGTAGTGGTCCAAACAAAGAAAACAACACCACTACTGGAAGGCAAATCAAACAGGAATTCCAAAAAAATTTTTAATGATTTTAGGAATTCATTTAATATTTTTTAAGATTTTTCTTTGTGTTGGTGTCGAAGTCTAAAAATGAAACCCATAGGTATTTTGGACTTTTCAGTAACACCACCGGCCACAAAAAATTTTGTGATTTTATATGTTGTGTAAAAATTCACAAGGATTCCAGAAAGTTAAATTTTACAGAATTTGTATAAGTGGAAAAATTCCTAAAATTTGTGGGCAGTAACAAAATTTTGAAATCAAAGGAGATGATGCCCCTGTGGTCCACGAATTTTTAAAAATTCTCTACGACTCCAAATGCTCTGAAATTCGAAACATATGTTCCTGACTTAATTTGGAACCTCTGGGTGAAATTTCAAGATTTTAGAAAGCCTATGGTGTTGGGAATTGATTTTTCAAATCCGTATAGAAGTTTAGACATGAAAATCAGAACACCAACACTTAAGGTAGAGTGGTGTTAATTAATCAAACAAGTAAACAATTGCTTTTAAATGTCACCACTCTACCTAATTTTAATGTTCTTGATCTTGAAAGCCTGATTTAATTTTTTTTTATAGCTTTTAAAAGAAATTATGTGACAAAAAGGATGTCTTTTTTTTGAGAAAGAAAGGAATGCTGTCGAATCACCAATAGCAAACCAGGAGAGTTATTATTGATAATAAAGAAATAATTACATGATCGAACCCCAATGCTGTATGAGACTCCAGCAAAAATTTACAATATTATCCACATACACTGGGGTCTTCTGAAAAATACACTCATTTCTAGCCCTCCAAACTGCCCATAACACAGCCACCATATGTAAACATGGCTTATTCCCATCCACAAGACAGTGCCACAAATTCTCCTATGTGGGTAGAGATTCATTACATACTCTCCTCCATACATAATCAGTGATCATGCATGAAGAAAAGATGTGAATGCTAGAATCATTATGCATCCCACATAAATGACAAAACTGGGTGGGGGTACCCATCCTCTTGTGCCTCAGATCTCCAGTAATCAAGCCATCCCTTCTGCAGAGCCATAAAAAAAATTGTATCTTTAGTGGTATTTTTAACTTCCATAGCTCTTCCCCATCTCATCAGCTTCCGCCATCTTGGAGGACATTATCAATCTGTCATAAGCAGCCGCAGTAGAAAATTTACCCTCCCATTTGTATGTGTCATATTCATGAGGCATGGGTTTGAAAGCAGCAAGTTCTTGCATGAGACGTTCATTCTCTACTCGTGTTCTTGTTTCATGATCATTCCCCCCACCATTATTGACCAGCCATTGCTTGGATTCCGCATCCCAATAATCGGACACCACAGCATTTTTATCCAAAGCCGCTGTGTAAGCAAGGGGGAACCTGTCTTTAAACATCCCTCCATGTACCCAATTTTCTAGCCAAAACTTGAAGCTTTTCCCATCACCTAATACAGATTTGAAAAAATTCCAATTGTCCCTCAGGGCGCGCACCACAGAAAACCAAAAGGGGCAAGGTTTACGGGGGTTTAGACGATTATTCTCATCATTGGCAGTCCCATAACTGTGACTCCATGGGGGTTTACGGGGGTTTACGGGGGTTTTTTGATAGCTTTTAAAAGAAATTATGTGACAAGAAGGATGTTACAAACCTTGACTCCATGGGAAGAAAAGGAACTTCAAGATTTTTCTTCCAAAAATCTTGCTTCCTTCCTATATTACCGGCACACACGAGAAGGAACAAAGAGAAGAGCATGAGATTTGCATATCAAGCAAGAGAGTTAAATAAATGCAAAGCCGTGCCTCCCTGATGATTGCACAGCAATTATAGGTCTTAATTGACCTAAATTAGGCTAGAATTTAACATAAGTTAGGGTAATTCATGCATGCATAAGCATTATCTGCATCTTTACTGCTTTCCTTTAGCTATGCATAAAATAATGTTATAATGTGCTAATTAAGTGCATTATATCGATTGTAGGCAATAAGCTAATCAGGAGCTAAATCTGGAGTAGGATCTGAAGCTGGATTAGGAATAACGGGTGTTGCAGTAGAGTTGGAGTAGAAGGCTTAGATTAGATGTAGGAATAATGATGTAAGGGAGTTAAAGTTTGTTATTCTATTAAGTAGGAATAAAGCAGTAAAATGTGAAGAGCTTAGGTCCATCCTAGCCCTAGGATAGCCTAGAGACTTCCCCAAGCCTTAGCTACTCTTAGATTAGGTCACAGCACCTTGGGAAGTCCTAAAACCCTAGTTCCAACCCTTATCTGGACGTCCAGATAAGTTATAGGACGTCCAGGACCCTTAGCCATCTCCCGCACACCTCAAACCCACTTCTGCAGTGTTATTGGACGTCCAGACACTTTGTCAGACGTCCAATTTCTGCAGAATACCTAAAACAGAACCTAGATTTCCTCCTGACTCAGATTGGACGTCCAGACAACAAGCCTGGACTTCTGATTTTTTGAGTATAAGATGTCTGACACTATTATTAGATGTCTGATACTGCTCTCCAGTTCCTATTTTAAGATTCAAGCCTTGATCTTGGATCTCTAGGTCCCTAAACCCAATTCCAACCCCATAGGAACCTAAATTAAGGTGCCCTAACCCTAGTACATCACCTCTAGACCTCCCTAAGGACCTAATTAGGTCCTCACTAAACCTAATTGACTTGGATCTTAGTCAATTCCATCAGCCTATTCAATTGGACTCATTGAGTCCAATTAAGACCTGATCTCAACACACACTGTCCAATTAGACTAAGTGAGTCCAATTGACCTAGACCTAAATTAATTCAGTTGTTTTACTCTCAATTAAGTTTCCACACACCTAATTAAACTTGTATTAAGTTTAATTGCACTTTACCTTAGTGAATTAGGGTTTATAACCATAATTTGAGACATACATTGACCTAAACCCACTAGAACCTAACCTAATCAACCTAGCCACCTAAGTTTTGACCCACACACACCATCCACATGAAAATACCTAGCCTAGAGTTCTCTAGAACTCTCTACCATGTGTGGTTGCCTTGGTTGCTAAAATTAGAAACCAAGAGCCATTCAATTTTTAGATCCACATTTGGTGAATCTAAAAACACCATCCATCCTCTCTCTCTCACTCTCCCACGAGCTCCCACCATAGGCCTCTCTAGAGAATTCCATAATTCTCTAGAGAGCTTCCCTTAGGTCTATAAAAAGACCTAAGGGGTGACCAATTTGCATTCACATCCACTTTTTGGCCATACTTGCTTGGCTCCATCCACCTCCACTTAGGCTAGCCGCCACCCTCTCCACTCCATCTCCACGAGCTGAGCACTATCATGAAGGACACCATGCCAGGATGCTGGATCACTCCTCCAACCTCTCTCCAAGGGCCGGCCTAAGCTCCATTGGCCGCCCCTCATTCTCCTCTCTGCCACTCCAAGGCCATCGGAGACCACCTCCGAATGCCCTTCCTTCTGCTAGATTAGTAACTTACCTCTTCGTAGTTTTACTGCTTATATTTACAGCTTAGTAGTTCAGCCCCTTACTCTCCCCCAATGATGCATGTAAAATCCCCCCACGTATTCCTGTATGCGATCGTTTTCTGGTAGTTGGATTTGCATTTTTTAGCATTCCTGTACAAGCTTTCCTCTACATTCCATGTTGCAAACATGTCTCACTTATATATATTTTGCAACTAAGCATGTCGTACTTCAATATGTGATAATCAAAAAACCGCCATGCGATTTTAGATAAAGTAGAGCAATAAAAGATCGATTTTAGATTTGAACAAATGCCTCCCAGAGACGAATGACTGGGACTCAAGTCTCGTTATCTTTTATTAAATATTTTTGTTTGATCGCATTGCGCGCTATACTACTACTCATTCTTTCCTATGAAAAACGCATGATACGTCTCCAACAAATGGCACCGTTTCCAGGGAGGTAACGTCATTTTTCTTAATTTCGATCTTTTAATCTATCACTGACAAATTCGCCTCTACTTTGTTTTTGGATGTGCAAGAAAAATAGAAAAAAGAATGGGATTTGCACACACAACGAGCATGGAAAAGAAATCCATGTGCACATCATCTCCTCATAGATTAGGTTTTCTTCTGAACCCAAGGATTAGATTTACTTCCTACAGTTGTTTTTGAAAAAAAAAAAGAAAAAAAATAATTTATTCATTTTCGTGAAAAAGAAAAAAAAATTCAAAAAAATAAAAAAAATCTAAACTAGGTTTCTTTTGAATCCTAGGTTAGTTTGAAAAAAAGCAATATATATATATATATTTGAAAACCCACCAAAAAAAAATTCCCTTTTGAAAAAAGAAAAATTTGCAAAAGTTTTCAAAAAAAAAAAAATAACATTTTTGGTGGAAAGCTTGGATTTCAAACCCAAACCCTCTTTAAAAGCCTCTTCACCATTTTTTGATTTTCGGCCAGATTTCAAAGTCTTCTTTAAAAATTCGATTACCAAAGAATTAGTGAGCAAAAAATTTTGAAGTTTTGGTCAAACCTTCATTTTTAAACCATCTTTCAAACGACACCTTTCTTTTGAAAAAATTTTTAGTAAAATATTTTTAAAAATTTGCGAAGTGTAAGGGGGTCAGACTGACCCATATTTAAAATTTTTCAAAATTCAAAAAGCAATTTTGAGCAATCCAAGAATCTGTTTTGATAAAAACTAGTGGGGTGTGAAAGCTGATATTATTGGCTTTATTTTACATATTTTTTCCAAATTTTTGAAAGTCATTTGGTACTATTTCAATTTGAAAAACCAACCAGGGGTCAAAATTCCAGATCTGACCCCCTGACATTCAAAAATCCATAAAAATTCGGTTGAAGCAGTAAAAATTCCAAAAAAATATTCTATGTAAATATAATTGAAAAAGGAATCTACTTGCCAAATTTCAAGTTAATTGGATTCCAATTGCTATCAAAGAATGAATTTTACTTTTGTGGTCTGTTGAAACAGAACAAAATCTGAGAATTGCATGAACCTTAGGGTAAATCTTTAGGGTTACAAATTAGAGACCGCACTTAGGCTAACCTAGACTTAATCAAGTATAGTACTTAGCTGGTGAGCTTGGTCACCTTGTGGGCCACTCACTAAGAGAAAACCCCAACTGAAGAAAATGGGCTAAAATAAATTTTAAAACACGAAATTAAACCCGAATTTGTTGTCGTACTACTGGGTGGTTTCAACCTCTTGGTTGGGTTAGCGAAGAGGCGGGAATCACTTTCAGTCGATTGTACGACAAATTTTTTCAGGAATTAAAATCTAAAACGAAAAATCCAGTCATCCGATTCATACGGACCACTTGATTGACAGGGCCTTAGCCTTGTCTGACTTGGCTGCACCAACCCAGGGGTTGGGTGGTGTATGCAAGGAAGGAGGTCACTTAGACCTCACTTGGTTGGACCTTGGGAGCCACTCCCAAGGAGGCAAGTCACCTCGTTGGGACCATCTTCTCCCCCTACTTCTTCTACTCCTTAGATGCAATGGCTAACCTTGGATCTGGACCTAATCAAGATCTAAAAGAGTTGGACCCACGAGCTTATCTGAGAGCCCGGGTCATTGAATCAGCTCAACCTTGGGATCAGAACCCAAGGTGGCGAAGACGACTTTTCGCTTTGCCTAATCCTTCTCCTTGGGTTACCGAAAT
The DNA here is from genome assembly GCA_037157565.1 of Thalassia testudinum. Taxonomy (NCBI): domain Eukaryota; kingdom Viridiplantae; phylum Streptophyta; class Magnoliopsida; order Alismatales; family Hydrocharitaceae; genus Thalassia; species Thalassia testudinum. Next base: position 93,872,482 of record JAZHRO010000039.1, read on the forward strand.
GGCTAACCCATATCCTAACCCTGGATATTATGACCCATACCAATCGATCCCTCAAAGGATTGCATCTTATAACCTAGGATATGGATTTCATACTCCTGCTTCTCACCCATGGTATATGGGTAGACCTGATTCACCCCCTGGAACCCCTGAAAAGCTACCAGTGCATATGCAACTGCATTACAAAATACAGAGAGCTATAGCTAATGCTAAGGAAAAGGTTGCATCCTATCTACATGAAATCCAGGCTATCATTGAGCTGAACCAAAGTCAATCTGGATTTTGCATCAACAAGTTGTGATGGAGCTCCTTCAGGAAACAGCAGAGATGACAAGGCGATTAGGACAAAATCTGGAAACTCAAGAACTATTGCTTTTGAGATATCAAGTGGAAAATAGCCTTGAAGACCTCGAAGAATCTGAAACGACTACGCTGGAAGAACACACAGAAGATTCTTGGGAGCAGATGCCAGAAGATAATTCAGGGGAAGAAGAATCTAGCTTGGATATGAGACAGGAGCAGGAAGTATGCCAAATGGGTTCATCTTAGAACTCCGTTCAGAAAATTTGAGGAGGAAAGGATTGATGTCTCCAGGATTGAGCCACAATCAGATTATCCTAAATCCTGGGAGATACATTTTGGGTTAGATAACCCAACTGAGATAAGGGAATTAGATCCAATTGAGGATATGGATCTTGAGGCAAACATTACATGCGGCACTACTGATCAATCTAGGCCACTTCCCACTGTAGGTGAACCTGTTCTAGAGACAACATCTTCTGATCTGTACTATTCTTCTTTCACCTACATACCTAATTCGAATGTTAGAGATTCTGAGATGACACTTTCTATCCTTGATGCTAACATCCGAAGACCAGAAGTAGCTATGGAGGTTTTGACTAAAGAAATAAATATGCTACCTGAAGCAAGAATTACTAAGGAACCCAATGCATATGAGGGTGAAGCTTTGAGCAGAATGAGCTGAGGACGCACCTATCATCCTAGTCAATGGCTCAACCCCAAGCCTGGAGAGTCAGCCACAGATGAATCATAGATGATTACTGTTGAGGACGAAGTAATTTCTGACGAGGATTTAGTGACCTCCCCATAGATCTACTTTCACGGATACCCCCATATGATCCAGAGCCTGGAGAGGGCATGATCTTTGATGTCAATTATTGTTATGAGGATCCCTATGACTCATATTCTGGTTCTGAGATACATGTTGACCTACTCCCTCAGCAACTTCCTGCTGAATTGTGGGACATGATAAATCAGCTGAATCAACATCATGATCCCCCCCTGATTATCCTCTATTCTCCACCACAACTCCACACTTTCTTATAGCAAGACTTTTTGGAGTAGGGGTGCACAATCAGTTGGTTCGCATCTTCGGACCACTGATTCTGGGAGCATATGAGCATATCTTTCTCTTAATCTTGATCGGCTCCTATGCTAGAACTGATACATCTGATTGAATTTTCGCCCAACTGGAGGCATTAAACTCAGCATCTACTCCACATCCATCACCCTATACATAACCATTTTTATACATAGCATATTTCTTTCTGTTAGCATATTTTCTTTCTGCATATTGCATACTAACAGGTTGGCTAGTGCTGAATGTATACTTTCAGGAGCAATTCCAGGTGATTTCTACCCATTTACTCCCTGCAGTATTTATTTTCTTTTATATTCATGCATGAGGACATGCAAGAACTTAAGTATGGGGGGGTAGATACAACAAATCTGAAAAAAAAAAATTTATGCCAACATTTAGGAAAACCTCGAAGCTACATGTAAAACGTACTTTAGGATCCTAAATAAAAGAACAACTGACTCCACCTCCAATGCTCACATTAGAGCTAGAAATCGTCCGCAACAACCACTTCCGACTCACCCGCTCACCTCTTATTCTAAATTTAGGGTCAAGCTGAATGTAACCCGAAAGGGAAATTTCATGAAGTATGAATATAAGAGGTTACTTGTTTATAGCATAAATACATATTGCATTCATGAATAAGATTATTTTATGAAGAGAATGCATTAGGGATATTATCCTCTAGTTGATTCTTATAATCTGGAATCCAGTACAACTTTTCACACATGTAGAATTTGCAATGGATTCACGGTGAAGGTTGATAAACGTCTTTTGTCTATCGAGAAGAAGCAGTGCTTCTCCTGAACCCCTGGACAGTATTTTAGGAGTCAGGCATATTTTCTTCCAAAAATCCACCAAATAGTGTGAGATGAGAGTAGAGTATACTGATGCTCTAAGATTAGTACAAGGAATCCGGAATCCTAGATAATTAAGTAATGATACTCAGAGATTAGGCATAGTTTTCGCTCTCGGTCCCTGCATATACATTTTTGTGTGAATTTTGAGAGCCACCAAATAAGAAAAATATGCAGAGAGCGAGTTTTCATAAAACTAGGGCTAAGGTGGATGGTTACAACCATTCTTTATGGAATCCTCGGTTGAAGGAGGGTATTGATGTCAAGGTCAGAAATACACCATCCTATCCATCTCTCCTGGTGCCGTAAGTAGGCACTTCCACCAAATAAGTCATCTAATGTCTCTTGAGTGCCACCAATCCCTAATAATGCCTCTTCAATAAAATTCATGAATGTGTTGCTAGATTGTGTTGAGTTAGAAAAATTATAAAATTATAAAAAAAAAGAGAAGGCAAAGAAAAAAAAATTAGAAAAAGAAGAAAAAGCAAAGAAAAAGAGTGTGTGCATATTTAGTGTTTGAGGCAATACCACCAAATAAATTTAAGATCCACCAAATATGGCCTTAACCTAATTTTTTTGTGTTTCTGACCGCCCAAATACTGGCTGAGGAACTCCGACTTAGTGTTAGGATTATGGAAATTCAATTAAAGTGTTAATGACAACTGAGACCACCAAATACAGATCATATGTGTGAATCTGGTGAGATTATGAGCTCTAAGAAAAGAAAAGAAAAAGAAAAAGAGAAAGAGATAATGAATACAAAGGAACCAGAAGAGAGCATAGTTTTTCTCATCTTTCTTTGAGTTGAGTTACTTAGTAATCCAGGAATCTAGATTCTGTAGTACTAGTCTCTATGTAGCACCAAGTGAGAGTGAGCCACCAACTATATAATCTTACCCCTCAGGATTCTCTACCTAAGCCTAAAGCCAGAGTGGAATTCATAGAATATCTTGAATAACCCGAGGGAAGAAGTCTGCCTATCCTGCTAGAATTTTCACTAGGGGTCAAGTACAGGCTTTAGAGGTGAATTAGTTTTTCACTCGAATCCGTTGCAAAAGCTACATAGCTGCACTTTCACGATTGTCTGGATTTCTAGAGCATAGGAGGAAAACAAAAAGGAGAAAAACCTCTAGGCATACACTTGATAAAATAATCAGTCCCTTAGGGACCCTTGCTGTAAATAATTTAGTCTTGCATTTGTTAGGGACTAGAAAGACCCGGCAATAGTGCCAAAAAGTGATGTAGGAAATGCATGATTTGTTAATTAGGGTTTTTATCATTGTAATACGCAATTCTGATCACTTTTAAAATTTATAAGAACTGAGTACTTGGGAAGTATTCAAGTCATCCCAGAAGAGGCAAAAATGCACTTTTAAACACTCTCACTTGAAAATGGGAAATCAACTTTCTTTTTTTAATTTTTGAATATGATATTTTTTTGGAATTTTGAAATAACAGGCAACAACAAGATAGTATGCGAAGAAAGACTATGCCTAATTGCTATAGCTAAAACCTAAGTGACAAGAAAATCCTCTTCCTAAGCTTATGGTAGGCGCGTGAAGACCTAAGGTAATTAAAGAGAGGGTGTGAGTGCACTATGGTAAAAGCAAGAAAATGCGACAGAAAAAATAATGGAAAGGAAACTTTGATTAAGGAGAAAAAGTGTTTTACAAGATGACAAGTAGAGGAATGCTTTTACTATAGAAATCAAAATACAAAAATTGAAAACACAAATCCTCCTGGTGATGTTGGTGAAGAGGAGAAGATCCTTGCTCCAAGCTTAGCTGCTCCTGAGCTTGAAAAGGATTTATTCTAATCCCTTTTTGATATGCTCTTCCAGAGTTGTTGCTTTCTTTCTTTGCAAGCCCTTGGTGAGCATGCCTAGCTCCTCCAAGAGTGGAAGAATTTCACTCCAAAATCTCCTCCTAGGGTGGGTGCGAACCACCCTCAAGAACTCCTCCTCTGGACATCCTCCTGCATGGCTTATCCTTTGGCTGGCGTGGGCACAAGAGAGAAGGGAAGAGGGGAAGGCACCAAGGGGACAGAGTGTCCCCTTAATCTTCTTCTTCTCATTCTCTTGGTCATGGGGTATGGTGGATGTAGGTGGTAGTATGTGTGGAAGGTGAAGCCAAAGGTGAACTTCTTTTGGTGGTAGGGTAGGTCTTTTTATAACTGTGGTAGGGGGGTAGGCATGGTTAAGGGAGGGTGATGATAACATCATAATGAGCCATAACTAGCTTGAATTAATCATAATCAATTGATAAAAGCTCTTACATAATCGCCTGAGAGTCATAACTCACTGAATATCCTTTTTCCAGAGTAAAACACTAAATCAGGGTTAATTATGCAGTTTTAACAGCATATCATGAACGCATAATAGTCACGAGGTTTCCCAGGGGTGAAATAAATATCAAATGATCATTAAAGTCTAATAAGTGGGTCCATGCAGGCAGAAATGAGATTTCACGCATTTCAAGAACTAGCACAGCACCCAAAACCCTAATTTCAGACCTACTTAAATTATTGAGGTTCTGGTCAGGATAAAATTCATCTAAACCTTTTAAAATTCATAGAAAAATATTTCATAAGGTTTGGTACCCTTGATTTGACTTTTGGAACCCATTTTCACCTTAAATAGAGTCACAGACATAATTCTACCCTAACTTGGGTTTTTACGTACATTGCCCAGTCAAACTTGGTCAAAACTAAAATCCGACTTCACCATTAAATCCCTTGGGTCCAAATTAGGTTTTCACCAAAATTTGGGCCCAATGAGAGATCATCTTGACCCAGTTTACATTTTAGTCCAGTCTGACTCTCTCTTATTTAGCCCCTCAGCTTTTGAATTATTTGCAAATTGGCCCCTAACTTTCTCATCATTCTTTGTAAATGGGTCCCTACCACCATTAGTGTGAACACAGGAGCTCCGTCGAGATTCGAGCGAGGATTTCTCGCTCGATTCTCAATCAAACTTTTCCAAATTTGAACAAGAAATTTCTTGAGGAATTCCTTCCAAATGAACCCAACCATGAATCTTGATTCATTCCTGGCTCTGCTTTTGTCTGTATAGTTATTATAGTCGTTGTGGTATATAACAAAACAGTTACCAGTTTAATACAATTTATTACTCAGAATTACAAGTTTCCCGAGGTCGAACTCAGGGAGCAACTATAATTCTAGAAGCCTATAAATTCTCAATATAAGGTTTTACAAAAATTAAGAGAGAGAGAGAAAGAAGGGGTGATTGGCTTCGACTCTCTTCTTTCTTCTTTTCTTCTTCTCTGCTTCTATGGTTCCTCTTTCTCTTTCTCCTTTCTTCCTTTCTAATTTTCTTCTCTTCTTCTTCTTTTCTTCTGCTCTGGCCGTTCCTCTTCTTTCTTTCTTTCTCTCCTGTCTTCTTCTTTTTCTTCTCTGCATCTTCTTCCTTCTTCTTCAGCAGCTACAGTTTTTCTTTTCTCTGGCTGCTGACCCTCCAACGTCTAACTCGGCACTCAGACGGCTTAACTGTGCATTTGCTACAGTGCGACTCTTCTTTTCTTTTCCTTCAGCTCCTTTCCTTCCTTTCTTCTTCCTTCGCCTGCTTCTTCCTTCTTTTTCCTTCTTCCCTACACGCACACACAACTATCAGTGCAAAACCTACCCCTACCCCTTCCCCGCGTTTCTCTCTCTCTCTGAATCTCTCTTTGGAAAGCTCTCCCAGAGCCGGGTAATCGGGTCAGATTGCGCGCCCGGGTCCAAGCACACCGGTGTGGGTGGTGCGCGAGGAGTGCACAGGCAGGGTAGTCGGGTCGGGTCACTAGGTCCACGTGGGTAGTGCCGCGGATGAGACGCGTGAACAAGTGAGGGACCTCACCCCTGTGTGACTGGAGGCAAACGACTAATGTCACTTTTTCAATTTAAGTGTGGGCGCGAGGCCACACACTTACGAGGTGGGACTAAAGTCCCACCTCTGCTCTGCGCGCCCACAAGCGAGAAGCAGCCGTTGATTTGGGCAGCAGTGAAGGCTTCACGCTCCCAATTGAGAACCTGGGCGCCTTCACTGGCTTGCCCCGCGTCACCTGGACCTCACACCTGGAGAGGGGGAGACCTGGAGCTACCTGCGAAGAAGCTCCAGCAGCTCATCAATGGCGGCGAGGAGGTTGAACCCTGAAATCACGAAGACGACCTCCCGGCCATGTTAGACAACACAGGAAGCTTCGCCGGAGTGTGGCGAAGGTAGTGCGAGGGTCAGTGAGGTGCAAGAGCGCCTGTGTCCGTGTGCCTAGGGCAGACTGTGTGTGCGGAAGTGGGTGTGTTCGGGGGGTGGTTGGGAGGTGAAGGGCGGTGAATGGAGTGGGGGAAAGGCTTGAGTGGAGTGAGGGGGAGCTTCTGGGCTTGTCGGGAGGGGTGAAATGGCCTGTGGAGGTGGAGCGACCTCGCCGAAGATGGCGACCGTAGGTGAAGCAGATGGGGGTGGTAGTGGCAGTCGAGGGGTCTGAAATGCTAATTGAATAAGGGAAAAGTGAGAGGAGGGTAAGGGGAAGGTTCCTACCTACTTAGTCGATGAAGAGGGAGAGGAAGACGTCCGGCTCATGCCTGTCGGAGCTGTGGACGAAGGTACCCAGAGGAGGAGCAACGGCGACGAGGAGGGGATCCGGAGACGCCAGCTGGTGCAGCCTGGCGTGGGAAGACGGGGCAGAGTGGGCTCTGCTGCAGGTATGGCAGTAGAGCGACGAGGAGGAGGAAGAAAGATCGTCAGAAGCTTGGGTTGTCTGACCAGAGAGGGGAGAGACGAAATCGAGGGTTTTTCTTGGCCAAAACTAGCTTGCCTTGGTCGGACGCCCCTGCCGCTCCTTATAAAGTTGCTGGCGAGGAGACCGGCCCGAGGGAAAGACGTGCAGCACACGTCGGAGATGGCAAGAGAAGGAGACACATGCCTTTCATGCATTCGCACGAGAGGCATGGCCGGTTGCAGGGGTCAGGGGAGGGTCCCTGCGACAGAGGACGACGCAGGGAACCTCCCGTTTGTTCCTGAGAACGGGTGCCATGCCCTGTGCGATGCCAACCTCCGCGCAAGGTCGCCGGAGGTATGGCGCTACTCAGAGATGGCAGGGAGGACCGTTCTACAAAGAACGATGAGAAAGATAGGGGGCCATTTGCAAGGGTTTCAAAAGATAAGGGTCAAAAAGTAATTTAAGAGGACCAATTTGTAAAGTCGATCAAGATGGTCTTTTCTTAAGCCCAAATTTTTATACCAGCCTAATTTGAACCTAAGGATTTTAATGGTAAAATTTTATTTTAGGTTGGACCATGTTTGACCGATCAATTTGCACAAAAGGCCAAATTAAGTTATAAATTGGGCATGGTTCTCATTTTGGGTCAAAATAGGTTGCAAAGGCCAAATTGAAAGTTCTAAACCCTAGGAAATATTTTTCCATGAATTTTAGAGGGTTTAGTTGATTTTTATCCTACCTCAAACCTCGTGAATTAGAGTGGATTTGTTTTAAGGTTATAGCATGTCATTTAATTCGTAAAAGTTGCTATAACCCTTTTTAAATCAGATCATCCCACTTCCCTCCTTATTAAGCTCATTTGACCTTCGTTTAGACCCTTAATTATCCTGTTTGCGCACTGCATTGGTGAAATTGCAGTTTACCCCTTATGATTTGTCTTATTCTTTAACTCAGAATTCTCTGAGTTAAGCCTCTCTTTAGGTTTTGTAGGAGCTTCTTCACACTTATTTAGATTAAATTATGCCAGTTAGGGTTTATGATGAGGCTCTCATCAATTCCCAATCTCTCATGCAAACGAATGGAAGATGTAGGTATCCTATGTGCGCGAAATAGCCGTAGTTCACAAGCTTGTTTCCAAGCTTGAAACTCCTCTTTTAGGCCTATAAAAGGACCCAGGATGAGTATCCGCTCTTCCTTAGCTAGGTTTGGCCTCAAATTCCTCTTCTTTCCCTATCTCTAGCCTCCTCCAACCTAAGCTCCAGCGACCTCCCTCCCCATCGTTCAACAGACAACTAACGGCCAAATTAGCCCGTCCCTCTTCTTCCTTATGCTCGTCCATGTCTTGCCAGCCACAACAAGGGCAGCCTCCCCCTTTCCTTGCAGTCGTCTCCCTCAACAGAGGCGCTCTCTTCCATGGCCCCGACCAATCACAGTCGGCACCCTCCTGCCCCTTTCAATCACTAACCTTAGGTTCCCTCACTTCCTCTTCCCCTCTACTCTCTTTCCCCCTCTTTAAAACCTAGTTTCGACCACAGACCACGCCGCTCCACCTCCAAAAGCTCCACCTCACCTCACTGCATAAAACCCCTCACCTAATTCCTCGATTCACCCACTCGAACACCCCACTAGGCATGGCCTTCATCGCATTCCGTCCTCGACTTTGTACGACCTCCATGACCACTCCCACACCGTGCAAACACCACGACCACCTTCGCCATCACTTGGCGGTTCTCCTAAGTTGTTCTAACATGGCTGTGAGGCCTTATTTTGCATTTTAGGTCATCATCATGCTTCACCATCGTCGCCGTCTCGCCCGACCACGTTCGCAATGCTCCGTCGAGCTCAAGACTTAATACCACGCTAAGGCGATGCGGCTTAGCTCCAAGACCTTGCCCAGATCCTCAATTGCAGCAACAAGCCTCTGCAACACTCCAATTAGGCATTTCCTCCTACGGGCTTTGCGTGAAGAAGCCATGACGTTATAGTGCCACATTGTGAACAAACAGGTAGGCGTAGATGCATAAGTTGTTTTTATGAAGACTGTTGTTCACCCAAGGCACTGATGGGTTGGGTCCCTCATCACCCTCACCCACTTACCTGACCTAAGCGCACTCCTTACCTGCGATACACGCCTGTAGGCCTGGTCCATGCTCTCAACCCAATAACCCGTATCTAGATCTGATTACATGCTGGGTCTTGAGAGAAAAGGAGGAGGAATTGTGAAAGAGAAGGGGAGGGTTTTGCTCTTGAGGGCATACCCTTGTGCGACACTTGGCCGCTGAAGGAAAGTGGTGCTCTATGCTTAAGAAGGCTTGTGAAGAAGAAGAAGGAAATAAGCTAAAGAAGAAAAGAAGTAAGGACAGGCTTGTGAAGAAGAAGAGAAGAAGAAGGCTTTCTAAAAGTAGCCTTGTCCCTATGCTCATAGAGGTTGATTATGGTTACCGTTGAATGATTTAAAAACATAAGTTAAGATTGAATTCTGATTTGAATGAATTGAATAATTGAATGCATGTTTAATTAAGAGAATAAGTGGTGATTCAAATCACCATTATTTTAATTCCATTTTCTCTTTGATTCCATACAATCTTAAGATACATTGATTTATATTTGAATATTAATTCTGATCAATTTCATTTAGTGCATATCTATTTTGCGATCAATCGATTGTACTCATAATGTTGTGAATTCCATTAATTGTTCCCTATGTTCAACCTCAGACACTTTTTGTGAATTTGAGTTATAAATTGAAATTATTTGAGTGATTTTGTCCTATACTAGGACCCATCTCTTTAACAACGACGAATTTGCCTCAAATAGAGGGAACAGCTAGGATGGCTCATGGAAAGTGGTTAAGGGATCCTAGGGTTAGGCTTGATGGCACCAAAATGAAGGGGTAATTGATGGTTGGTGCCATCCTTAGTGGTAACTAGTGTTAAGCGGTTTGGTGTGGTGTGTTGTAAGGTTAGAATGGAGTTGTAGGGTGGATGTTATGAGATGGATGTTTAGGGTTTATTGACGCCACATGACGGGGTGTGTTAGGTGGTGGTTTAGGTGTGGTTAGGTTAAGGATGGCACCAACTCTAAGTTCTAGAAGTTGTCACCAAAAGGGAAGGCTAGGATTTGGTTATAGGGTTATGTGTAGGGTTAGGATTGTGGTAGATGTTGGTGCCAACTTGTAGGGATGTGGGTAGGGTTTTAGCGCCAACATATAGTGGTGGTTCTAGGGTAGTTAAGGTGGTGAAGGGATGGGTTAAGGTTGGTGCCAAAGAGGGCTTCTAGAATAGGGTTAGGTGGATGGTCGAGATGGCCTTATTGGAATAGGTGTAGGGTTGTGATGGGGTTTAAAGTTGGCACCAACTTTGGAGAGGTGTGACGATGTTTTTGGTGCCAAGTCAAGGGGGGTTAAGGTGGTGGTTATGGGAGGAAAGGGTGCCATGGTTGGTGCCAAAATGAAGGGTTGCTAGTGGTGTGTTTTGGAGCCAACCATTGTGGTTTAGGGTTGGGTTTAGGTAGGGATATGGTGGGGTTTAAGTGAAGAGGGGTGGACGGCCATAGAGTGGAGGAGGTGTTGAGCTTTGTTAAGCTAGCTAAGCTAGCTTAGCTAGTAGGGTAGTGGTGGGAGGAGCTAGGGTTTTGAGAAAAGGAGCTGAAATCAATTGTCTGGAGCTGCACTGGAGCTGGGACTACTAAAGAGAACAGTAAGGAGCTACCTTAGCTGGCTTAGCTTGCTAGTTCTTTGCTAGCTGCTAAGCCAAGTTAAAGTGAGCTGGCTTCTGCTAAATTGAGCTGAGGTGAGTTAGGTCTGGTCTTCTCGGAGGCTACCTAGCTAGCTATAGTAGCTTGTTTAGGTTAAGTGGCTTAGCTTAACTAAGTTGAGCTGAGTTGAGTCTCTAGGAGTTGGACTTGAGCTGGCCTGAGCTAGTTGAGGTTATCTTCAGCTGACTAGAGTTGAGTAGAGCTGGAAAGAGCTAGACTTGAGCTGAGGTGGACTCCTGTTAACTTAGTTGAGCTAGCTAGAGCTCCCAATGAACTGATTGGAGTTAAGATGAGCTAGACTCAACTAAGTTGAGCTGGATCTAATCTAACTTGAGCTAAGTTGAGCTACCCTGAGCTACCATCCAGCTAAGATGGGTTGAATGGAGCTTGAGAGACCTAAACCTAACCCAAGTGAGCTGTTGTCCAACTATGATGAGCTAGATTTAGCTGTGGTTCAGTTGAATTGAACTTCCTCTTCACCTGTTGCCTTCTTGAATGTTAGGGTTTTAGGGATCTAGCTATATGTTCACCCCTAATACTCAAATAAATGTGTCAAAAATACAAAAAATCATGCAATGCATGCCTAACCTAAATGATGTCTAAATGCAACTTAGAAACCCATTTGCAAAGTTAAAATACTAAGAACTAGATCTATTTTAGGGCATCGGAATGATATAGACTAGCGTTTATCACCGACCTATCAAGAAATGGCCTATTTGGGCCCGAAATTTTCTCACGAGCCCTCCTTCACATGTTGGGTGGATGCCAAGGCCCATTTGGCCACTTGCTAGGAAAGGAGTGTGCGCTTCTCATTCCTACCCAGCCCTTATGAGTTAACTGTGGGGGTTGACTTGCTTGTACACCCCACACGAGTGTAGCGTAGGTCAACACAGTCGTCCCATGTGGCATTAGCGTGGAAAATCTTTTTTTTTTTTTCACAGGAGTAGAGAAACACACGTTGCAACGCGTTTTGCAGCGTGTGGTCCGAATCAACCGGTTGAAAATTAAAATCAACTGGTTGAAAATGAAAATCAACAAGTTGAAATTCAAGTAAACCAAAATACATCGGTTGGAAATAATTTTCAATCAGTTGAAAATTAAAATAAACCGGTTGAAAATGATTTTCAACCAAAACATACCAAGTGGAAATGATTTTCAATTGATTTCCAACCTGTGTATTTTGATTTTCAAATGATTGAAAATCAAAATACACTGGTTGAAAATCAAAACAAACCAGTTGAAAATTAAATCATACCGGTTGAAAATGATAATACGTCGGTCAAATTTGAAAATCAAAATACACCGGTTGAAAATCAAAACGCACCAGTTGAAAATTAAATCATACCGGTTGAAAATGATAATACGTCGGTGTATTTGACCATTCTATTGGTGGTAGATAATTTTTCACTTGAAATGTGATTTTCACTTATGGAAATTGATTTTTCACTTATAAAATAATTTTTTATTTATAAAAAGTAAAAATTTTATACATTGCAAATATACACTTATTTACTTTATCCTTTTTCTTTTGACTTTTCTCTCATTTTTAATCTTTTCTTCCCTTTTTCTCGTATATTTTGGGTTGAGCTCACCTCCGATACCCCTTGTCCTCTCTCTCCTACATCAAAAATAAGATGGATTGCCTTATTTCCTAATTTGGCAATACATGGCAAAATGTAAAATAAAGTTCAAAAAAATAGTGAATAATAGGTAGGAAAATTTTACAAAATTATGATGCAATATGTTACGTAATCGGTAACAAGATGTGTGCTTAATGTAGCTTAGGGAAAATGAACAAAAAAAACTCCAGTATGCATTTCCTCTTCAACAATGTCGTATCATTATAGTTATAAGTACCATGATTTGTGCTTAACGTAGCTGATGGAAAACGAACAAAAATACTCCAGCGTGGTTTCTCTTTTCAGCTATGCAGTTGATTATAGTTTAAGTATTTTCATTATAAACTATATGTGATATTATAAATTATACGTTAAATAATGTAGGAAATGTGATGTCACCATTGACTATATATTCAATAATATTTGATTTTTTATATAATTATTTTAAAAAATTTTCATATAATTAAACATTTTAATAGATATTAAATACAATGTAATCATGCTTGTTTACCCGTATTCATATTATCGTCATTCATATCATTATATATATTCGCATCTAGAATGCTTTGGATTTAACCCATAGGTCAATTTGGGCACAACTTGACCTGTGGGTCAAGACTTGGTCCCGTGTAGGTTCTTTCGGTTAATTGTTGGACTAAGATCTATAAAATCAAAAAATAGAGTGAAAAAAATATGAAAACTTATAAGGACCTTTCACCAGAATTCTTTAACTTTTGTATACACTTTTCAAATGAATACCTACACAAAAAATTTTGTGATTTGAGATGTAACCATGATAATATCCCACCATCCGTAAAGAAATATCCCTCCTGCCAAAAATGCTTGTTGACGATATCCTAAAATTCCATAGTTCAAATTGACCTATATAGTTTTTTATTAAAATAAATTATCACTTGACAGCGACATGATGGCGGCTCCGGTAAATTTGTATATCTAAATTAAAACGAAGAAATGTAAAAAAATTCAGAAAATAAGGTAAAAAGTAACGTAAATATTGCTGCAGGATGAAGTCTGCTATCGTGTAAAAAGTCTTCACTTCTGAATTAAGAAGTCATCGGTTGCTTTCAGCAGATGGTTCAGCTAATAAGATTTTTATATAATTGTCAGGAGAATGAGATCGGCGATATAAGTCTGATAAATATTGAATTTACCTCAAGTCTGATAAATATTGATCATCATCGGCCCTGAAAGTGTGGTTGTTCGGGGGAAGTGTAGGGCACGTGTGGCGGTCAATGAAGAGGCGGATGATAATCAGTGGATGGTGGTGAAGCTTCTGTGGTAGTTGGCGAGGTATGTAGGTGTGTGGAGTGATAATTGTGCCTTCGTCGGTGGTCTGCCAGAGATGAGGAAGACGAAGGTGGTCTGTGGCTGTCGAGGGTGGTTTTGTGAAATAAAGAGGGAGAAAATAAAGAGTAGAGAGAGAGGAGTTATTTGAGAGTAGCTAGACGAAGGGGGGAGGCAGAGGGCGAATGGCTCGTATCTACCATCGCCGGAGATGAAGGCCCTGAGATGAAGAGGCGGCGACGACAAGAGGGCTGAAGATGCGCGCACAGGTATGGCGCGATGCGGAAGAGCAAGGCGGAGAAGACTCTGCCACTGGTATGGTGGCAGAGAGACAAAAAGAGGGAGGAGATATCACTGGAGCTTGCGGGCTATTTGGTCGGAGATGGGAAATGAGGAATTTTGGGGGTTTCTTCAGCCAAATCAAGCTTGGAATGACCGGCTGTGCCTGGGGCTTCTTTTATAGGCACCGGTAGAGGGCCTTGTGCTTGGAAGACAAGCTTCCAAGCACGGGTTTCCTCGTTGGAGTAGGAAATTCGAGAGATACCCATATCTCTCGTGCATTCGCACGAGAGATTAGGTGAGAATCAGGACGTTTGATTGAGTTCACATGGTTAGGAATTCCTCAGAGAATCTCCCTTTCAAATCTGAGAGGGATTCTCTGAGAAATCAGGGAGAACTTCCCTCTTGAATCCTCGCCGGAGTAGGACTCCTCCAGTGTAATGGCGAAGGTACCTAATTGCAAAGAGGGGCGAGGAAGATAGGGGGGTCTCTGTAAGGTTTTGAATGTTAGGGGCATAAAAGTAATTGGGTTGGATTGTTTTGCAAAGTAGGTCAAGGTGAACTCCTCTTAGGTCCAAATTTTATTATAAATCTAATTTGGACCCAAGGAATCCAACGGTGAAGTTGGATTTTAGGTTTGACCACATTTGACTGGGTATTTTGCACAAAAATCTAATTTAGGGCAAATGTTTGACTAGGACCCTTATTTAGGTCAAAATAGGTTATAAAGGTCAAATTGAAGGTTCTAAACCCTAGAGGATATTTTTCCATAAAATTTAGAGGGTTTAGTTGATTTTTATCCAGTCCCGAACCTTGTTAAATGAAGTGGGCTTATTTCAAGGTTATAGGATGTTATTTAATTCTCAGATCTCACAATAACCCTTTTCTGATTGAACCATCCCACTTTTCATCTTGTCAAGACCAATTGACACATGTTGAACCCTTGAGAAATCCTGTTGTTGCACCGCAATGGTAAAATTACAGTGTTACCATTTGTTTCTTACTTTTCTTGCAACCCAGTTATTCTCTAAGTTAGGTCCTTCACTTGATTATGTAGAAGTTTTTATTCTTTTTTCTAGATTAAAATAAATTAGTTAGGATTCATGATCATGTTCCCATCAATTACAAAATGTAAAATAAAGTTCAAAAAAATAATAAAGAATATGCAAGAAAATTTTACAAAATTATGATGCAATATATGTTACGTAATCGGTAACAAGATGTGTGCTTAATGTAGCTTACGGAAAATGAACAAAAAAAACTCCAGTATGCCTTTCCTCTTCAACAATGTCGTTTCATTATTGTTATAAGTACCATGATGTGTGCTTAACGTAGCTTATGGAAAACGAACAAAAATACTCCAGCGTGCTTTCTCTTTTCAGCCATGCAGTTGATTATAGCTTAAATATTTTCATTATAAACTATATGTGATATTATAAATTATACGTTAAATAATGTAGGAAATGTGATGTCACCGTTGACTATATATTCAATAATATTTGATTTTTTATATAATTATTTAAGAAAACTTTCATATAATTAAACATTTCAATAGATATTAAATACAATATAATCTTGTTTGTTTACCAGTATTCATATTGACGTCATTCTTATCATTATATATATTTGCATCTAGAGTGCTTTGGATTTAACCCGTGGGTCAATTTGGGCACAACTTGACCTGTGGATCAAGACTTGGTCCCGTGTAGGTTCTTTCGATTAATTGTTGGACTAAGATCTATAAAATAAAAAAATAGAGAGAGAAAAATATGAAAACTTACAAGGACCTTTCACAAGAATTCTTTAACTTTTGTATACACTCTTCAAATGAAAACCTACACAAAAAATTTTGTGATTTGAGATGTAACCATGATAATATCCCACTATCCGTAAAGAAATATCCCTTCTGCCAAAAATGCTTGTTGAGGATATCATAAAATTCCATAGTTCAAATTGACCTATATAATTTTTTATTAAAATAAATTATCACTTGACAGCGACATGATGGCGGCTCCGGTAAATTTGTATATCTAAATTAAAACGAAGAAATGTAAAAAAATTCAGAAAATAAGGTAAAAAGTAACGTAAATATTGCTGCAGGATGAAGTCTGCTATCGTGTAAAAAGTCTTCACTTTTGAATTAAGAAGTCATCGGTTGCTTTCAGCAGATGGTTCAGCTAAGATTCTTATATAACTATCGGGAGAATGAGATCGTCGATTTAAGTCGGGTAAATATTGAATTTACTTAAAGATTATAGTGCTGGGCCGTTGCGATCTCTCGGAGACTAATTAATAAAACAGAATCTCATCATCAAAGAAAAAAAAATCACCGATGAAATTTTTTTTTAATCTTAAATGAAAAAATACAAATAATTTGTAATTATAAATTAAAATATATAGGTAATTTTTAATTTTAAACTAAGGTATAACGATATTTTTGAATTACACCAATGTTATATAAGAAGTTTAACCAATACAATTTAATTGTATGAAAGTGTGTTGTATTTTTTTGGTGGGTGATTTTTTATTTTTAATCAAAATATGTGGGAGGTTTTTTTATTTTAAATAAAAAAGTATCGATCATTTTTTAATTCCATTAAAATATCACTGGAATTTATTTTACGAAGGCGTGCCGCTTTTAACGTTGGGTGAATTGGTTTCGAACGAAAATGGACGAGTGATTTTTGTTTTAAATAAAAATATATTTGTGATTATTGAATTACATTGGTAAAATATAAGAAAAATCATTTGTGGTATTTAAACATCATCCATGTAATTTAATTTATAAAAGTATGATTTTACATTGGGTGATTGTTAATTAGTTCTGAACTGATATGCATGGGATATTTTTCGTTATTAATTAAAATGCTTAAGTGATTTTTGAATTGTACCAATATAATATGTGAAAAATCATAGGTAAAGCTGTTTGCATCACAGGTTGCAATCTATACTTTATTTGAAATATCATCAGAAATTTTTAATTATAAATAAAAATCATTATTGATTTTTTGATTCTTTTATTATATTTTTGTGTTGAAGAATACATTATCACTATACATTTGTATACTCCTCTAATTAATTTGTTGCTAAATGTAATCTTAATTTCAAGTGAATCAATGCAGTGATAATTATGATGTACTTATCACTACATTAGATTTGGCTGTGACATATATTTGTATAATATTTTATTATTTACATTGTTATTGAAAATTAATTTTATTTTAATTCATAAATTTTTGTTTTAAACATTTCTCTCTTGGTAAAATATAAGTCTACCGAACAATCTTTGATTTGTACTGCGTTAATAAGATAAGCAAATTATTCTCGACCTCAAGTCTTAAGCTAGACTCCTCGACTCGCTCACGAGCATGAGAAATGATGAACATATGTTATGTTAAGCTCATCGAGCAACAGCTTTTTGCATACCAACTTTCACATGAATCAAGCTCATTAAACTCCTTTTATGCCTTCAAAGATTTTGCTAGTCAACTAATTATTTCAGCGTGCCTGATGAGGAGTTGGCCTTCTCAAATCTACCACCCTTTCTAACAAACAATCAAATGCCGAGAACTTAACTTGCATATATTTATATCTCTGTAGATATATACATACGTATCCCATACTGGTTTAAACAACAGAATCTAAGTAGACTTATATTTGGAAGAATTCTTCCAAAATAGGTAACCGGCTACAGCCAACTATTCAAGGTGGCCCCTTAGGCAATTGACGTTATATGACCTGCTGTGGATGACGAAGAGAACGGACGCCAAAATGGAAAGGGAAGTGATCCCATGTATTCAAACAACCCATCGCACTATAAATACTAGTAGGATAGATCCTGCAAGCTAAGCCTTCCATCCATCGCTCCCTTCACAAAGTAAAGTGGAACTTGTGCCACACTAATTATAGTCATATATAGCATATCATGGCAGCTACCAAGAAGCCTTATCTCCTCATGACCATCCTCGTGGTGGCTCTTCTCCTTACACCCACTATGGTCACTGCTGAGACAACTGGGAGTGGGAGGGACCTCTCTGAGGAAACCCAAGGCGTGGAGCCCGGTAATTAAATAAATACACTTTGTTGCTTTTTTTTTTTTTAATAACATAAATAAATTAATACACACGCACCTTAATTTTGAATCTGGCCACCCATGAATATTCGTAAGAGCCAAGAGAAAACTAATTTACGATCTGTCATTCTTCCTTTCTCTAATTCATTTGTTGATCTCGATTTGCTAACAATTTGATTTTGATCCTTAAGCTCTCCTAATCCGTAACGACGCAATTTATCGGTTCATCCATCAATTTCTTTTGGTTGCTAACTCTATATATTAACGATCTTGTATAATATATATAGAACGTTGGATCTATATACATAGACTGATAAGAGACCTTAAAAGTTTAACTCGACTGGAAAATGTTTAACATATTGCTGCAACTAAATTCTGATATATTCAACCAAATTAATTAATGTTGTAGTGTATGCTAAAGATTGAGGACAAGGTCTTTTTATTTTCCTTCTCCTTTTTCTTGAATTGCAGATCAAATTTACGGAGACCGCCGCTGCTGCAAATGGTGCTACCGCCGTGGCCACCGCTACTGCTGCAAACGGTGCCACAAGTAGATGATCATCATCTCATATCGATCAAAGTACCTGTAGTCTACTACCAAGTAACACTAGTTTCTTGGTTAAATAAATGTGTCGGTGTGCCTTTGCATTAGTCGTACGCGCTACTTATATGACTGACGTCATATATATCATTCTACGTAAATAAAAGTTTCTTCGCTATATATCATTGCATGATAAAGCCATGCCCACTCTCTACGTAATTTAATTGGTCAAAAGTGCCTGTTGCACGATTCTTCCGACGTGGTGGATCCCATCATGGTTTGGTTTGTTAGTGGTTGCGCAGCACCTTGCCTTCGTGTACATGTTATTGACGTTTCGATTTGGATGGATTTGGATATTTTTAGAGTTTCATAAAACACTAATTTAAACCTTGTTGTGGGAGGGAGTATCAATTTAGAGTATCTCATAGTCACTTGCTGAAAACAAAATAGGTAATTGTATACAACCAATTACTGGAAGCAGGCCGATGTGTGCAAAACCCTCCAAGTGAAAGGATGAAGGTTATATAGAGAGAAAATTCAATTATTTGTGAGTTTCATAAATAGTATAATCTAATTACAAGTATACCCATCTAAATGGAAATCTAACCAAAGTGGTCATTTTAAATCAATCCAGGTAGCTAGGGCATTGGATTTTACGTAAAACCACAATCAATCATACCAACTTAAAATCAATCTCAATAGATACTTTCTAACATCTCCCCTTAATCTTGGAAAAGTAATGGTAAACCTATGTGTAGGACTTGTGCCTCCTTAACCCGACCCAAATAACAATCATATATAGTGCATCATATCATCGCAACTACCTAGAAGCCTTAATATCTCCTCATGGCCTTCCTTGTGATGGCCCTTCTCTTTATGTCAACTATGATCTCTATTGAGACTGAGACTTGAAGGGACCTCTTCGAGGATTCCTACCCTTGACTGCATGCTGCTAAATAATACAATCATCATCTACGTCAAAGTAATAAAATTTCTTATATATACAATCTTGTTTGCATGAAAGTCCAACTTATCTCAAACATTATATTTACTTTGAAATCACTCGAAAAGAACAAAAAACATTAGTGCAAAAACTAGAATAAGTTCAACGTTAATAACAGGAGACTCCTTGGCAAAAATTAGAAAACTCGTTTTCCAAATTGAATATAGCTTCTTTCCTATCATAGGTTCCCCATTCATCTTGTTCCTCAAAATTAAAGATGGCTCTCTCTGAACATACAATCAAAATATATATAGCTTCAGGAACGAAGTATGTAAGCAAGAGGAAATATCGGTAAGAGAGGGACAGAATATGAAATTGGCACCACATGAATAAGGCTTTAGCTTGTAACTAAAGGAATGAAATAGTAAAAGAATAATCAAGCTACTCATGAAAATAATTAAGGAAGCTTGGGTGGACCAAAGAGGTCAAGAGCAAAAAAACTTCTTGAAGAAATTATAAACTATTACGTTACACCAATAAATAAACTATAAATATCAAATTATAAAGCATGATTTTGCCTTTGGAGAGATGTGCAACCATAACCCAAGAGACATTATGATGGCAATAATACTACATCTCTCTTACTCTAGTTACCATGGATAGGTCCATAATTCTATATTTGATCCTCTGGCTATAAAGGGTGTGAGTCTCAGATGGTAGCTTCCCCTTCTTCACTTTTAATGGCATTAAGCCAAAAAGAAGGCAGAACCCCATCCGGGGATGAATTCCCAGGTGAAAGCATATAACAATAAAGGCATTCAAGATCGGCCAACAATTTAGACTCAGCTGAGAAAGGGTGAGTTTATAATAAAAAAGGAAGGAGGTGATAAAGGAGTTTATTGGTACCCTCAGCCCGTGCTCGATGGCATATTTACATAATATAAAGAAAACATCCCTGCCAGGTGAACATAGGCGAGTGCTTTGACCAAGTGCATGAAATTGGACTTCTCCAGGTTCATGTTCTTTCAAGAACTCCTTAATAGATGACTAGCTACGGAAGTCAAAACTAAATGTATAGAACACTAAGGTTTCACCTAACAATTTAGACAAGGATGAGACAGACTCACCTTTCCTAGCATTCCTCGACATCTTCTCGGAACAGTATCGTCTTCCGATGAAGCACTCCCTTCATCTCAGAGGATCGCTCTTCTCTCGAATGAGAACATTCTCTCGAGTTGCTTAAGTTTTTACAGAGGAGGTGTGGGGGCATTTACTAAAACCCCCACCCATGCATATTTATAACCTTGCCTGACACAGCATTCAAAATTTTCGATTCCTGCCATCATGATGGGCATTTAATGCCGCTACGAGTGCAACATTACCTTGAAAAGACACCGCTCTCTAAAATTGCATAATCCACTCCAATTACCGCATCGAGGGTTCTCACCATTACGGCAATGAATTCCTATCTTGTCATTCCTAAATGACAGACATTACCCTGCGGTGACTAGCCATCACTCACAGTAACCACTATATACATTGTACGAAATTAAATCTCGAGATGGCAACATTAAAGCCTACCAGGGAGGAATTCAGGCAACAATATGCCTGCATTTCCCTTTACATGGGTGGTGATATGCCCATCTTTTCTTAATGCATGGCTACCTCAAAAAAATAATTATCCAAGCCCAAACCACCTATAGTCGCAAATGTTACTAAATCTTACCCTATTTTTAGATGATTGAGGTGCCTAACTTATAGCCGGCCAATCACTAAGGGCATTATACACAGGAGCTTATTTCCATCAGATGGATTCATTTCAGTACTCTCTTCACTATTTTGTTAACAAAGAGAGTGGAGACAACTGATGAGGGAAAAAAAATCCTCTACATCTGAGCCTTGCCAATAAGGTCCATCAAAAGAAATAAGCTCATCTCAGGATGCTTATACAGACTTAGTTTGACAACTTGCTTGCCTGGCAGCTCGGTTAGGTTTGGCTACCTAGAGGCAGATCTTCACCCAACTACCCAATAGGCTGGCTCGATCCGACTACCCGGGAGGCAAACAGTTGAGCAAATCCTGCCACGCGGTATGTAGTTGATGACCATCTAGAGGTCTTATTGCAGCGAATGAGCAGGAAGGCATCACCTGTCCGATTGATATATCC
The DNA here is from genome assembly GCA_037157565.1 of Thalassia testudinum. NCBI lineage: Eukaryota > Viridiplantae > Streptophyta > Magnoliopsida > Alismatales > Hydrocharitaceae > Thalassia > Thalassia testudinum. Next base: position 93,894,108 of record JAZHRO010000039.1, read on the forward strand.
AAACAAGTTGGCGGAATCCACTGCCAGCCACAACCGGCAGGAAGGATTACCCGTTCACTCGTCCAGGTACGATTACAAGAGAGCTGCTCCAGACGGAATGGTTATTTCAGGAACACGCCTTTGTCATTTAGGGAGATTGTGGGAACGTGTGCTTTGACCCACAATCATCTACCTAAGGAATGACGATCTCCACATTCGTGGATCTTGTAACCTATATAACCGAAGTTGCTCAACTGGAAAACGCTACGCAATCTGAGAGAAGAAAAAGGAGAAAACATTCTTGTATCATGTATTCACGAAAACCAATAGTGAATTTCGAAAGTTTAACACTCTCCCAAGATGTACACCATTTAAGGAGGAATTATATCACCAATTTCTCTGTCTTCTTTTGTACGATTGCATTTGAGTCGAATTCTCTATTCTAAAAGTCTCAATCAACAACCTAGGTCGAAAAGATAATTCTATTGCGGTGAGGTTTCAATCTAGTAGAGGCAGATATAGACAATGTTAATTTGTTCAAGAAAATGCCTATTATTGTCTCCTAACTCACAGGAATAAAGTTAAACTTTTACAAATCCACCTGTTCCGTCCTTATAAACTTAATACATATATGAGCCAAGGCTTGAACTTTGGCCACTTCCTTGTCGATTGGGAAACTTCCCAATATCTCTAGGTTTCTTTCAATCACAATGGTCTGCCATTCTTGATAAACTCCAGAGAAAGCTCAAGAAGCTTATAAATACAATAGAACTCTCCCTATCCTCCCGTATAAATTCCAATCTTCCTTTATACCAACCATAACTTGGCAAATTAACACCTTATTGGCAACCAATATTATAAGTCCTTGTGTAGGATCCATATATACCTTGCGCTTTCAAGCATTAAACTACGTCTAGCTCTAACAAGTTCACTTCGTTATTGGAGCTATTTTTCTTAACTTCGTAGGAGGAGAAGCTAACTAACCAAACTTAATTTGCTGCATCACGAGAGTCAAATACACAAGGTTACGAGTAGGATGCAAAGAAGATGAACTTATTCTACTGTGCTTCACTTTATAGGAGATCTAACCTACACTTCGTTGTTTGTACAATCCAATGAAACATTGGCCATATAAAGAAAACTTTCCTTGGGTCAAAATGGAGAAAGATTACAATATCACCTAGTAAAGCTTAAAGCAATGATCAAGTTGTATGGTCCAAGCTTGTAAGGGCACATGTTTGCCATGACAGCCACCTTCCCTTTGTACTCTTCATAAATACCAAGGCTTCCTTCTTTCAAAAGAAAATTGTTAGGAAAATAGACCCTACACAGCATCACATTTTAGAAAATTGAAAAAATAAAAAGGTTAAAAAGTAAAGGAATATGCATTGCAATGCATTGTTTAGCATGCATCCCCTGTTTAATAAAATATATTAGTGTATTTTGATTTTTAATTTATGTATTTTGGTTATTTATCAAAATACAATGATTGAAAATCAAAATACAACGTTTGAAAATAAACAGACTGGTTGAAAATTAGAATACACCATTTGAAAATGAAAACACACTGGTCTATTTTCATTTTCAACTGGTAAAAAATAGATTTTCACTTAAAAAGTGAAATGATTTTTACCAATGAGTTTTGAATTTAGGATTTAAGATTTAAGATATAGGATTTAAGTTTAGGATTTTGAGGTTAGGCTTTAAGGTTTAGGTTTATGAAAATGATTGTTTACCTAAGGAAGGTGATTATTTTTCACTTGAAAAGTGATTTTCCACCTTAAGGTTTAAGATTTAGGGTTTAATCTTTAGTATTTAGGGTAATCCTAAACACTATAAACTAAATTCTAAACCTTAAGGTGAAAAATTATTTTTCAAGTGAAAAATCACTTGAAGTAGGTGAAAATCAGTTAAAAATCAAAATTCATCGGTGTATTTTTATTTTCAATAGGTCTATTTTTATTTTCAATCAATGAAAAAAAAAACATCAATTAAATATCAAAATGTACCAATATATTTAGTTAGATAAAAATTTATATTATAAAATACATTACAACGTATGTTCCCTACCAACATTAAACAAAAAAAAAAAGAAAAATAAGTGCTCCATAAACCAAGCTCTCTAAATTCTTAACACTAGAAATAATTGACTTAAAAAATAGATCCACAGAACTAATAACCATCACTGAGATACAACCGCTAGATGAGCTTTTCATGACGTCGCTTTAAATGACACCTTGGATGAACTTCGTCTTCATTGGAAACTTTCTTTTTGACCAATAAACATTACAAACATTTGACCTTTGTGGGTGCTACTTTCCTCTCCCTCCCCTTATCTGGAGCAATCTTGGAGTCTCATGATTGGCTTCTTCTTGAAAATAAGCTGCTGAAACTAAATGATATACGGATTGTCACTTGGTTAATAAATGTGTTCTTTGCAAAGACTACGAGGAGACTGTTTCGATCTCACTAATTCAAAGCCTTCTCCTTCGCAATCCAAACTCTCAATTACTTCAATCATGGCAACAACTAACCTCCCATGATCCTTGGAACGTTTCAAAATTTCGAAACTCTTCGTATCCCTTGTTCTCCAGGAATAAAAGATGTAATGGAATCTTAAAACCAACACTACAGCACATCTTCAAGTGCTACTTTAAAAAAAAAAATATTTCTTAATTTTACCAAGCTTAACATCTGCAAACCTTTTGTGATGAAATTCATAACTATCTTCCATCATACAGGTTTTTCGGGGGACTCTTAAAGAAATTTAAGTGGCTCACCTTTTCACCGTGGAACAACGAAGTCTCCCGCAGGATGCTCGGACTATTGCTCTCTTTTTGTATTCTCTCTCTCTCTCTCTTCCTCTTTTTTCTTTTGCTTTCTGGAACTTGTAGTTTTCCAGTGGGCTTTTGCAGGGTTTTGTTTATGGGACTCCTTTTGACCCTAGGGCCCCTCTACAATGTCCTGCCAAATGGGCATTTCAGAAATTAGAACGAATATAGTTTGGGCCCATGGGCCTCAGCCTATAATGGAGAAAACAAAAACCAAAGAAAAAGATTTCACAGATCATTAAAGTAACCTTCTTCCTTCCCATGTATATCAGCAAAATCATGTAGCTTAAATTGCCTTCAGAAGTTTATTCTCACCAATACTTCGATGCAACATAAATCAGAGATCATCATGCGAAAATTCCAAACTTTTCCCTCCATTTTGCCATCTATACATTCAAAACGCAGTATTTAAATTCTAATAAAGCCCTTGAGAAAGCAAATTATGGGCCGGCTATGATTATATTTAGCATAAGTACCTTTCAAGTTATACCACATAAATTGAAGTGCCAGCAATAGGAGTTCTTTTGCAATAACATTTCAAAACGATGGTAACATTGTGTACTCCCCTCCACCATCAAATTTCCAAAATGACACGTACATCAATCATATTATGGGGTAATTTTACGCCTCATTTTTTAAAATTTTTAAGCTCGTTTAAACGAGCTTTCGTCATCCCCCGTTTCAATGCTATTTTCACTATGCTCTAATAAACCTGTGTTGTCGAATCAGATTAAGGCTACAGCTCACACCAAGTCCCATCTTAGCCGGCTCATGATATAGAGCAACCACAAATGAGTTCAACAAGTGTGACTTCGGCCGATGCAGAGTGTCAATTCTGCATTCCAACATGCTTCTTTGATCGCAATACACATACTAAACAAACGCACACTACGTATACTTGGCCTTTATCGTCCATTGAAAATCAATGACAAAAATATTTAAATTGATATTAAAAGACAACGACAATATCAGTGACGTCGTTTCGTTTTACCGTTGGTTATAAAAAAATTTGACATCGAATTAACGTTACTCTAGTGAACGGATTAGGATTGTAGGAATTCGAATAAGGGTTGGACCTAACACTCTCTTGCACAGCATGAACATCCTCGTAAGATGAGGATGAAGAAGGATCGGAAAGATTGGGATCAAAGGCCCCAGTTTGGAACCCATAAGGTTTCAAGAAGAGTTGGCTCGAAGGTGGAGCCGGCTCCAGTTTGTTCACAAACTCCCGTCCCGTAGGAGCTTGCGAAGAATGGAATCCTGATCCCTAGGATTGAGTGGATCTGGAAAAATTAGAGTTTCTGGACATCCACTCTTCCATTCGTTTAGTAACCAGATCCATCTTACCTAATCTATTGTAGATCAATTCCATATCAGATGTATAAGAATCTTGGACCTCATTGGCATTTGATCTAATTTGTTGGGATCGGTTGAAGGTTTCCATGGAGGCGTGGTTTAAAGAATTTTTTCTCATTTCCTCAAACAAATCATAAGCGCTATCTGCGTCCTTGTTGAGGAAATTGCCTCCGCAAGAAGCATCACATGATTACAGAGTTGATCATTCAACTCGTGATAAAAGATCTACACAAGTTGCCATTTAGGCACCTCGTGGTGTGGACACTTCCGCAACAGATCCTGGAATCTCTCCCAGGCCTCATAAAATGGTTCCCCCTGCCGCTGGGAAAAAGTGGTAATTGCCCGTCGCAATGCATTGGTTCGCCCATTTGGGAGAAATTTCTTCAAGAAGGCCGATTTCAAAGCTATCTAGGTAGCAATAGGTCTTCCAATGGTACGATACCAATGTGCAGCCTTATCCCTGAGTGAATGGGGGAAAAGCCTCATAAGCATATGTTCTTCATCCACATTCCGCAATTTGGTAGTCTGAACCAGAGTGATCAGGTCTTCCAAATGTTGGAATGGGTCCTCTGAGCCAAGCCCATGAAAGTGTTTAATTAGACTCAAAACCTGGGGCTTGATCTCAACATCTCCGATGGGGATCACAACGCCGAGACAATCCTCATAATTTGAAGGATCATAAAAATCCTTCAAGGTCCGAGCGCCCTGACCATTCATTCGTTGGAACCATTGCTGCATCTGTTGCAATTCTTCCAACTGCCTCTGAATCAACTCCTGCTGGTTCGAGGGTGGGGAGGTGGTTGTTGATTAGCCATGGGATCTGCTTGGCTAAAGATCAACCTCTGCCTCCGGGAATGGTCAAAAGGTCTTTCCAATTGAGGGTTCAATGACCTCCTTTCAAGCATACACTGGAAGGAAGTCGGAAGGACGGGGAAGAGAAGGAACCCTACAGCACAAAAAATATAAGCCTATCCTTAGGTTGGGTAGCCTAAAGGTCTATAGACTCTCTGAATCCGTCCTAAGATTATGGACGATTTACTCTACTTATGTCCAGGCAATCCAACCAATTAGAAGGAGGGACTGGGGAAAATGTTCTTCCTTTGGCTTGCACCTCCGGTTCCTAGTGTACCCCACAGCCGCAGTTGTTTGACACTACTCCCCTAGCTAGACATCAGATTGACTAGTAGAAATAGGTTAATTGTGAATAATCTCAGTCTGGATCCCGTAGAGCGAACCAGTCCTTAAAGCCAATGTCTAATCAATTTTAGCTAGGCTTGGGATAATGGTGCTTCTAGAATGTAATGGGCCCTTAATGGGCTGTGCCCTTAATGATTTGTTTGAGAATGTGTGAATGTGCATAACCAAGAGGTTTTCAAGCAAGATTATTAATGATGAGGTGAGTTTTAAGGTTCGAATCTTACTTAGTAGCTTTTAGGATTCAAATACTAGGTATATTCAATCAAGTTTTGTGAGGCAATCCAAGTTTTGAAAGCACGAGTTCAAGTATTTTTCCTTTGTAAATCAAGAAAATATGGAGTGCCTAGCTTGACCTAAGTATTAAATCCTATGGTGCAGCTACAAAATGAATCTCTTTTAGATTAGGTAGTACGGCCCAAACAATTCAATCAATTGACCCAAATGCACCACCGATTAAGGCACAAAAAAAAAAGATTAACCTAATATGATTTCTACTCTTTTATGTGTTGAATTTGTGTATTGGGTCCACAGGTCGGAATCCCGGTTGAATAGATGAAAATAAGGTCAAGTTATGTGCCTTTGATGTAGGTGTATAAAGTGTGTAAATTGATTCGTCCCACAGAAAATATCTTTTTGTTTTTTTTTTTTATAAGATGTGGGTGAGATGGGTGAAGGTGGCAAACAAGACAAACAAAGTCTATCCTAGGGTTTATGCAAACACCTAAGTAGATTAGGTCTTGGTTATGATTGTGGCAAAATGAACTAGTGAGGGGGAATGTGGGGGACACTTACAAAACACTCTACCAGCACTTTACTCTGGTCTACCGCACTTGGATCTCCATGCTAAGGTACCTGCAAGATAGTAGATCAAAGATAAGCGGGGTTAATGTTATGTAAATGCAAAGAAGCATAGAAAACAATAAAGTAAATTCCATTGCCTCCCCGACAACAGCGCCAAAATGATCGCACGTGTTTCACGAATTTGAAATCAGGGTTATAAGTAACCCGTCGTTGTAGTTGCTAAACTCATGGTCAAATAAATTTATACCGAAACTCCAAGGGAGTACTGGGTCGAATACAGGGAGGCGATGTTTACTTTAACTGAAAACTGTGCTTCGTTTTGTTTCTTTTTGGTATTTTAGGGTTTTGTTATTTTTTTTGTATTTTTAAAAAGAAGACAAGCAGAATAAATCACAAGATAGAAATGGAACAAATATGATATATATATCAATCCAATGTCGATTACAATAAATTATGAAAGCATAAAATGAGAGGGAGGTGAGAGGAAATCTCCCTAAACGGCTATTCGGCGAGACAACGGCGCCTGGCGGAAACTCAGACGAAGGAGGTGAGGAGCAGAACGACGGAGGTAAGATGCAGGAGGATGTTGGGTAGAGGAAAGCTTCGGCGTGGCTCTGGAATGGAGGTGAGAAGACGGAGATGATATGCTACGGGAATGGAGGTGGGAGGACGACTCCAAGGTGACCTATGAATGGGGATGGGAAGATGGATGAATATTTGGTGAGGCAGAGGTTCGTTACACTAATAGGAGCCTTGGGAGCTTGAGAGCAAGCTCTAACAGAGTGTTGGTATGCTTGCTAGAGCTTGGGAGTATGTGGGAGTAGAGTAGGTAGAGATGGCTTGGAAGGGAGGGGGTGTAGGTCCTTTTATAGTGGAGGAGAAGAGGCAAAAATAGGTATGGGACCATTAGTGACCTTTAGGCCGTAGATGGAAGCGTCACTGTAGGCAGCTCATGCCCGCTCATGCCCACAGCTAGCTTTGCTGGAGCGCGAAGAATTAGCGACTGTTGTAAGCGTCGATGTAGGTCCAGCTCATGCATCGCTATAGGCCAGCTCATGCGTCGCTGGCGCTGCGCTGTGCCTCTCTTTGCCACGCGCGCGCATGCTCACGCGCTGGCATTGCGCGGTGCGCATGCGTGCTTCCGCACGCATTCGTGCGGTGGCGCGTGCATGCGCATGGGCATCTTGGGTTGTGCCACGTGACGCAGTCTAGGCCGTCCATCTTCTTTTCGTTGTAGGGGCTGCTACAGAGGTCGAATTGAGTCGATTTTCATGCCGTTAGGCTTTGATTGTCGGCCCGAATACATCGGCGTGGTCGGATTTGTCATTTGAAGCTCCGAATTATGTCACCTAGTCCCTTGGCCGTTGATCTTCCTTGGACTGCATATGGTGCTACGGGACTCCGATCGAGGCAATTTCGAAGGAGTTGGACTCCGATCGTCGTTTTGATCAGATCCGTATGGTCGAATCGTCAATCCAAGGCTCCAAAATAAATATCCTTCTCTCCTGACCACAAAAAAGATGTAATTAACCTAAATTATATACAACTACTCTAAATGCAGAATGATGCATGCTATGCAATATTTATAACATGAAATTCAAATATAAGCCTTGGAACATGCATGAATAGACATTTTACCCTCAATAATTGTGTCTACATCAAACAGGAAGCTTGTGATTCAACAAGACAAGCAATCATCACATCAATTTAAGTATTCAATTACTCACAGTAGGGAATTTAACCACATGCATTCTCAATTTATAGCAAGTGAGGTTCATGCATCGAATATAAATATTCACATTCTCAGTCCTAGGGTTTATCTCGTGTCCTAGGTTTCAAGCAGATATTTCTATTTAGCATGCACTTAATAGTTTAAACCACAGGAGTAGAGAGGACCACTCTACCAAGGTTTACGGGAGATATGAGGGCACGAACGACGGACCTCATAGCCTCTGCAAGTCCCATGTGTACCACGGACCGAAACCCTATTCCAAACGGTTGGTCAAACCTGACATTAATACTTTGACTAACGTTTCACCATGTCAAAACTAGCTCAAAACAGCAAGTAAAAGACTCCAACACATAGGAAATTCCGACAGAAAACCAACAGTACTTTGTTTGCATAAATTTGACTTCGTTTGGGCCCTAAACCGGCCCAAGCACTCTTCCTGGTTCACCTGAACCAGACCAGGCAGGTTGGTCCAGCTGAACCGGCCGCCTGGTGCCTAAAATTGAGCATTCAGACTAATATCAAACATCTGGGGTGGGTCCCAGACATCTTAAAAGTACGCAGAGCCCTTACCTTGCTTTCTACGTCTGTTTCCAACATTTGAATCCTCTCACAGCCATTTGAGGGTGTTTCCAGATGTTTGTCACAGCTCTTGGTTGTCTGGGATGGAGGTCAGACGTCTGGTGATGCTTTTGGACGTCCTAAAGCGCCTCTGTCGCCATGCCACGTGCCTTCCCAACGGCTCTTCCACCTGCAAGTATGCACGATAGACACCTAAGGCCCTACGACTGCTACAACAGTACGTACTCACGACACAAGGTTCGGGCAGAGATATACCTTTGTATTTTGTGCACTATCAGACGTCCTGTGTCCCTTCCGGTGGTCCGATGACTCCTTCAAACGTTTAGCGAGTGTCGCAGACGTCTAAAACTGCGGAAAATGACTCCACTGAACCTCCTCCAAACTCTCCCCTCCTCGCGAAGCTTCTCTCTTGTGCTAGGAGCTACAGCAGCTCCTCGCAATGGCGCGCAGCACCCTCAGGACCTCCTCCTCGCAAGCTCTCCTCACGCCCACCCCTCCAGCTTGGCCTCTCTCTTCCTCCCAAGCCCTCAGCTGCTCCTTGCAGCTCCTCCTTCCTTCGTGCTCACTCTTCTGTAGGTGGGGGACGAAGGGGTGTGGGGGTGGTGCGCCACCCAAGGAGATGGGGTGGAGGAAGGGGATGTGTGCAGGGTGCAGATTTCGAGGTCTAAAGGGGGGTTATATAGGTAGGGGTAGGGTAGGGTTAGGGTTTTAGGGTGGCCTGGATGAAGTCTGGGGCCAGGGTATTTTGCAAACTTGGCCCCGCAAAACTCCATTTTACCCTAGAGTCCACAAGGCAAGTTCCAGGGGGTTCAAAATTGCGACAAACCCCCTCCAGAAGTCAAAAACTCCACATGGGGTGTTCTGGTGCACGGAAAAAATTACGAGAAAACTCCAAAATTTTCCAGAAAGTCTAAACGACCCTTGAGAAGGGTCATTTCAAAAGCAATAGGAGGAAGGCAATAGGGGGCTACCATATTCTAGTCAAAGACACCATCTATTACATTTTTCAACCCAAGTTTTTCCCCTTCAAAAACTATCCTATTCCCCTGAAAGCACATAGAACGTACCAAAAAGCCACATCTTTCTCCCTCCACTTTCCAAGACTCTTCGTCTAAAGGCAACCAAAAAACACTTTAAAACAAATGGGTCAAAACACTTGTGACCACATTGGACTACAAAACACCCCTATACAACATGAATAAACAAGAGTAGTTTGTTGCATGCAAATGCTTCTAAAGCAATGCATATGCCTCATACTTATGAAGGCATTTGAGTAATTCATAAAACCTAATACTTATATAGGCACTACTACTTATTTCAGCATTATTGATGCCAAATACAGCAACAATTCCCCCTTCCCCCCACCCACGCCAATCTCCTTCAGAGATAAAGACACCCAGTAGTGATAGCCATCCAAAAATACATTAACATAATTTTTTAAGCAGCATACCAAGTCCTAAGCTCATAAACCACAGCATAAAAATGGCATGGCATAAATTAATTTAAAACATAAAATTAGCATAATAATAACAATTGTAAAGTGATTTACAATCTTCATGTCGTCTAGGATGAGATGAGGAGGGGAAAGGTAGTAGGAGGAGGAGAGGATGAAGGGGGCGAGGGGGAGGGCCGATGAGGAGCAGGAGGGGGAACACAAGAGGAGATGAGGAGGGGGAAGGCAATAGGAGGAGAAGAGGAGGAAGGGGGACGAGGAGGAGGGTGGGGAGGACAAGGAGGAGGAAGCTGCAGTAGGAGGAGGAGGAGGTGAGGGACGGGGAGGACGAGGAGGAGGAAGGGGATAGGGATGAGGAGGAGGAGGGCGGGGAAGAGGTGCTAGAGGGTAGCGGGGAGGAGGAAGAGGAGAGGGGTGACGTGGCATGGGGTGCGTGTGTTTTGAAGAGTCGTTATAGCTTGCGCTCGCAACGTCGATTTTAAAATGAAGAAATGGACGTGAGTTCGAGTGTCGATCTCAGGGAGGCATGAGAACTAGATTTTTCTTGTCACTTAATGTCACGGAAGTAGCGGGTTTTTGCTTGTGAAAAGTCGTGGGTGAAAAGCGAGTGAGAGAGAGGGAAAGAGAGAGAGAGAAAGAGATTAGGGTTAGAATTGTTTCATTCACACATGCAACTTTAAACATAAAAGAGGGCAAGCAATTGAATAGGAAACAACTTCATTTGACATGCAACTTTAGTTCATAATTACAACACTAGATGAATGCTTGAACATAAGTAAGGTAAAGCTTAAGATAAAGAAGGAAAGAGAGAGAGAGAAGACGGCAAGGCAGCCACGGCGGTGGAGGAGGGCTCCGTCGGTGGCTCATCGTCTCCGGCGATTACAAAGAGAGCTAATGGTGGCTAGGAGGGGGTAGAACAATTGCAAGTGGAGTGAATGCCTCCCATGGGTGGTTGAAAGGGGTTTAAATAGGAAGAAGGGCTTTCCAAATGAAGAAGGGGTTTTAGCGACGTCCGGGACATCGCTAAAACCCTTCCCAAAATGTCGGTGAAGGCCCCTGCCCACCGGTCGCTCGTGCGCGTCCGTTCTTCTTTGTGCTTGATCCGCATGCGCACGTCGTAAGCCATCCGATCTTTGATCGTACGGTTGAGCTTCCACGTGGGGCGTTGGCGCAGATCGTGTGCGTCATCACGCGCATCTGGTCAAGGCGCATCTGCGAGTGCCACGTCTCACAATCGCACCCGTCTGCTCACCGATCTACGGTCCAATTTTGCCCGCATGCGCCTTCGCCTTCGATTTGCTACACGGTGCATTTCGATCTCGCATCACGCGAGCGCGGGTGAGTGCTTCGACCGTTGCGCTACTCCGTATGGATGGTTAAGATCGTGCGTCGATGCTCGACTGCTTCCGACCGTTGGATGGAGATCCGACGGTCGTGATCTACTGCGGGCGAAGAGTGTAGCGATGGTGCTGGCGATGGTGCAGCATTCTCAGCCGTTTGATCTTCACGGCTCAGATCGTTCTGCAATTGATGGAGGGGGTTGGGCGAGGAGTGCAGGCACTGATCGGGTGCCACGTGACGCCTTGAACTTCTTAGGCCCATTGCAGGAGCTCCGGATGTCGGATTTGGCCGATTTCGAGTCTGTTGGACTCTATTTGTCGCTCTGAATCCATCTGTGCAATCCGATTGCTCATCTGAGGCCTGTTTTGACATGTCGTTGTACACATGGCCGTTAATAATACATTATAAGAAATCTTGATGTGTAATGCATGCAATGCTCCTATTCCTATTTATGATGTGTTATTTGTGCATTTTGCTCTTAAGATAAGCCCCAATTGACAGAATTATCATCCCACGATGCAGTGTTATCATACCCCAATGCTTACTCTTTGCTAGTCCCTAGCAAGGTTTATTCTAGCCTTTATTTCCAATCAAAATTTAAGACGTAACTACTTAGACACTTCGTTACTTGTCAATAGGAGGAAATATACTACGATCTTAATCTACAAGGACTAAGCAGCGCCCGGGTGTCTGCCAAAATATGAATCGCCTGAATCCTTGCTTTAATGTATGTAAATATATATTTTTTTTTCTTATTTTTAGATTTTTTTTTGAATTAGAGTGTGTTTGGTAACTTTTTACGGCTACCCAACCCACCTAAAACTCGGACAAAACTCTAGCTTGGTGTGAAGATTATGATAGACTCACTCAACCGTAATTTAGACAGACTTCGGGTTTCTACGCCCCTAGGTGACCGAAAGAGGAAGTGTTTTACCTGAAGGTGTATTTGTTCGATCGGTAGCTTTCTCCCTACGTTTGCTTTAATTGGAGTCAACACAAGGATTTTTCCAGTGTATATCTCCCCGGCTTGCTCTACTTCCCCACTTCTTCCTTAAGTGTTTTGGTTCTTTTTGTGCATTTACTGAGCTGGGCTCTGGATAACTGACCAATGGGCTGTTACCCACGATCACTTGTCAGCCATACTCGTGCGGTGAAATATGGTTTATTTTGTTCTCTTTTTTTCTCCTTTTTTTTTTTGGTAGGTGGCTTCCCTGATCTCAAATTTACCTAGAGGCAATGAAGAAGAGGTGGTCCCGTGGCTGGGCTCTGGACAACCTACCAATGGGCTGTTACCCATGACAACTTGCCAGCCATACCACCCTAGAGAGTTCATTAGCTACCCAATTTCTGTCAGAATCTCCGAGGAGTGAGTCTATGCAAAAATGTGTGCAGATGCTTAGACTAAAAGTCCTTCTGAGTTAGAGGGTGAGTTGATAAGTCATATACTTATTACCTTATTTGGTTAGTAGATTAGAGTAGTTAAGGTTGCAAGGATTTGAAGCTAAATTCATATTTTAACGGACACCAGGGATGATTAAGCCTGAAGGCTTGAAAAGTCTAAGTGTTCAAGTTCTTTCCGTATTATTTCCCACTATTGAAAAATTCTAATGCCTAAGTTTTTCTTCCTAAATTCTTTTTTTTTTAATTTAATTTTATTCTATTCAGACTGATTAAATGAGCTCAGGATCATGCAATTTACCACCACCCCCATGCTTAAGTTGGACAATGTCCTCATTGACAAATATATGGATGCAACAGGGGTTCGAAAAGATATTACCTGGGTGACGTAGTATACCGGATCAATCTGAATCCTCTGGGTTGCCTCCCAGGAAGTGCTGAGTTTAACGCCTCCAGCTGGGTAGTGCTTCATGTCATCCCTTAATGAGGGTGACACTCTCCTTTAGGGGAACCTGGGCTAGGAAGTGTTTCAATCTTTGGCCATTGACTGTAAAAGTGTGCCCAGTGTTCGGATCACCCCATTGGAGTGAGGCTTGACCACCCTAAATGGTCCTGTCCACTTGGACCTGAGCTTCCCTAGAAAGAGTTTTAGGCAGGCATCAAAAAGCCAGACTTGTTGGTTAGACTCAAAGATCTTTCTATGGATGAGTCGGTCGTGGACGACTTTCATTTTCTCCTTATACAGTCGACTGTTCTCAAAGGCGTCCCGACGAATTTCTTCGAGCTCAGAGAGTTGGAGCGTCCTTTGCGCACCGACTAATTGGGAATCCATGTTACACTGCTTGACAGCCCAGTAAGCTCGGTGTTCCAATTCGACAGGAAGGTGGCAGGCTTTGCCAAAGACCAGGTGATAAGGCGACATGCCTATCGGGGTCTTAAAAGCGGTCCTGTATGCCCACAGGGCACCATCCAATCGTGTGGACCAGTCTTTCCTGTCAGGTCTCACGGTTTTCTGTAGAATGTTCTTGATTTGTCTATTTGAGACCTCGGTCTGCCCATTTGTTTGCGGATGATACGGGGTAGCAATGTAGTGGTTAACCCCGTATTTTCTAAGTAGGGCATGGAATTGGAAGTGAATAAAATGACTTCTACCATCACTGATCGTGGCCTTTGGTATTCCAAACCGGGAAAAGATGTTCTGCTTAACAAAATCCATGACAGTCTTATGATCGCATCGGCGGGTGGCGACGGCTTCAATCCATTTAGAAACATAGTCTACCAAGACTAGGATGTACTCAAAGCCGTTGGATGGTGGAAAGGGGCTCATAAAATCAATACCCCAAACGTCAAAGATTTAGACAATCAAAATGGGTTGGAGGGGCATCATATCTTTTCTGGTCATGGTCCCCAGGGTTTGGCAGCGCGAGCAAGTCTTGGCAAAGTTGTGTGCATCCTTAAATAGGGAAGGCCAGTAAAATCCGGACTGTAGAACCTTCGTAGCTGTTTTCTTTCCTGAGAAGTGGCCACCACAAGCTTGGTCATGACAAAAAGATAGCACATTCTGAACTTCATCCTCAGGGATACACCTCCTGATGATTTGGTCGGCACAGAGGCGAAACAGCATGGGATCATCCCAGAAATAATGCTTGGCCTTGGCCAAGAACTTGTCCCGTTGCTGTCTGGACCAGCTGTGCGAGGTTTGTCCTACAACTAGGTAGTTGAAATAGTCAGCATACCAAGGCAGTTTCTTGTCTTGCATAGCCAAAATGTGTTCATTGGGGAAGGTGTTGGATAAAGGTAGGGAGGGTCCAATGTTCTCTGGGTGAAGTCTGGATAAGTGGTCAGCCACCACATTCTTTGATCCGGCTTTGTCACGAATTTCTAGGTCAAATTCCTGCAAGAGTAGGATCCATCTGATGAGCCTAGGCTTCGCGTCCTTTTTAGTCAACAGATGCCGGATGGCTAAATGGTCAGTATAGATGGTCACGTGGGATCCCAGCAGGTAAGGTCGGAACTTCTCAAGTCCGAAAACTACAACGAGCAATTCTTTCTCTGTGACCGTATAATTTCGTTGGGCCTCGTCCAACGTCTTGCTCGTGTAGTAGATCACCACAGGTTTCTTGTCTTGTCTTTGTCCCAGGATAACGCCTATGGAAAAATCTGATGCATCACACATAATCTCAAAGTCCTGAGACCAATCCGGGGGCTGAAGTACAGGTGCTATGGAAACTAAGTCTCGGAGGGTGTGATAAGCCTAGATGCAATCAGAGGTCATGTGGAATATGGCGTCGTTGGCCAGAAGGTTGATTAAGGGTTTGGAAAGCTTGGAGAAGTCTTTGATGAACCTTCGGTAGAAGCCAACATGTCCTAGGAATGAACGGGTCTACCGGACCGAGCTAGGTGGAGGAAGTTTGGAAATCAAATCAACCTTAGCCCGATCTACCTCAATGCCCCTATGTGATATGATGTGACCGAGGATGATTCCTTCTTGAACCATAAAATGGCTCTTTTCCCAACTTAACACCAAATTAACCTTGATACATCGTTTCAGGATTTTCTCCAAGCTGCTCAAACAATGGTCGAATAAATTCCCAAATACAGAGAAATCATCCATAAAGACCTCTAGGTATTCACCCACCATTTCTGAAAAAATGGCTAGCATGCAATGCTGAAAGGTAGCGGGTGCATTGCATAACCCGAACAGCATACGACAGAATGCAAATGTGTCGTGCGGGCAAGTGAATGTGGTCTTCTCTTGATCTTTAGGAGCAATTGCGACTTAGTTATGTCCTGAATATCCATCCAGGAAGCAAAAATACTTCCGCCCTGCCAATCTTTCAAGGATCTGGTCAATGAATGGAAAGGGGAAATGATCCTTCTTGGTTGCTTCATTGAGCTTCCTGTAATCAATACACACCCGCCATGCGGTGGTGGTGCGGGTGGGGATGGATTTGCCATGCTCATTGGTAACAATGGTAAGCCCGGCTTTCTTTGAAACCACTTGAGTGGGGCTCACCCAGGGGCTATCAGAGATGAGATAGATGATGTCGGCGTCAAGCCACTTGATAATTTCTTTCTTAACGACCTCCCGCATGTTTGGGTTTAACCGTCTCTGCATCTGGCGGGAGGGTCGTGCCCCGTCTTCCAGGTAAATCTTATGAGTGCAATAGGTGGGGTTAATTCCTCTCAAGTCTGAAATGGTCCATCCAATGGTGGCCCGATGTTCCGAAAGGGTCGCGGTCAACCTGAGTTCTTGATCCTTGGTTAGATGAGAGTTAATAATCACAGGGAAGGTCTGGTCAGGTCCTAGGAAGGCATACTTGAGACTCTCAGGTAGTGGCTTTAGTTCTGGTGCGGGTGGAACAACAGTCAATGGGAAAGGGAAAGGCGGGAGTTGATCAACATCAATCTTCTCAAATGGTGTTGTTTGATGGTAATCAGCCCTATAGAGGTCCATGGGTAGCGATGGTGACGGGTCAGAATAGTCGTTACAAGATTAGTGGTCTGAGACAGAACTAAGGGTGAGGCATTCCTCGACCAAAGGTTCCATGGGATCATGTTCCTCAACACAATCACAATCAAAAGACTTGGTCGCCCGAAAGATATCCAATTGCATTTTCTTGTCTCCGAAGGTGATCTTCATACATCCCGTGTCACAATCGATGTTTGCCTTAGATGTAGCTAAGAAAGGTCTGCCTATGATTATGGGTGCGCTCTGTAGTTTTTCAGGGACTTCCATGTCGAGCACCAAGAAGTCGACCGGAAAATAGAAGTCCTTGACCCGCACAATCACGTCCTCGACAACCCCCTCCGGGGTCTTCACAGATCTATCAGCCTGCTGGATGGTGATAGGTGTGGGTGTCAACTCTCCGAAACCAAATTGGTGGTACAGGGTTGTTGGAATTAGATTGATGGAACACCTAAGTCCAGGAGCGCTCTATCAAATGTCATGTCCCCGATATTGCAGGATATTAGGGGTTCTCCTGGGTCAGTTTGCTTGAGCGAAAGGTTGCTTGATATTGCGGAACTTGCTTGCTCGGAGAGCACAACCTTCCTAGGTTCTTGAGGTCTTAGCTTACGTTTGGGTGTACAGGCATCCTTTAAAAACTTGGCGTAAGCCGGGATGTGCTTAACGGCTTCGAGGAGCGGAATATTAATCTGAACTTTCTCAAAAATCTCCAAAAGCTCCTCAGTTTCCATAACACTTTTCTTCTTCTTGATTATCTCCAAGGCCTCGGGGTATGGTGTCTGGACATGGATAGGATCTATTTCTGGGTCCTTGGGTTTTTCCAGTGTCTCTTCTGAGTCGGGTGTTTCAGCTGATGAAGTCTTGGGAAGAGTCGGCCATTTAGGATCCTAGGTTTTGGTGCCGCTTCTCAAGGTTACCGCATTCGCAGAGGCATTGGGACCATGGGTTGATCCTTAAGAAGACGAGGATGAAGAAGCACCAAACCTAGGGGCTGTTTGTGGGGATGGCTGGACCATGTGAGCCTGCCTGGGATTGCCCTAGAACCCTTGCGAATTGGGGCCTCTGTTAATCATGTTTCGCAGGTTCGGTTGTGGCTAGGAAGGTAGGGATTCTTGTTGTTTACAGTCCAATAGTTGGCTTAACTGTCCCTTTACTAAGGCCATTTCCTCCTGATGTTTTTGGTTCATTTCAGCCATCATCTTTATCAGGGTGTCCATTTGGTTCTGCGAGGGAGGGGCCGCCCTGTTCTAATTGTATGGGGGTCTAACTGGTGGTCCTTACTGATAGGAGGCAAGTTTGGCTGCTGGTTTGGCCTGGGCTGGTTCTGAATTTGAGGTGATTTCTGGTTTGTCCAACCAAAGTTGGGGTAATTACGCCAGCCAGTATTGTAAGTGTTGGAGAAAGGGTTAGGTTTAGCATAACCTTGGACAGCCTATACATCTTCAAGGATAGCAGATGTCGATGGGGAGGGAAGAGAGTAATCAAGGGTTGAGGGAGCAAAGGTCCCTCCCTGGAATGTGGTCAGGGGTTGTTCCAGGTTCAATTGGCTTAAGGGCTGGACCAGGTCAACATTGTGAGCTCCCTTTGCTAGGGAGAAGGTCTGTAATGGGTTCATGGTCTGGTTCAATAGCTCATCAATCTTTTTATCCACCAATTCCACTCAATCTAATTTCTTGGAAATGATGTCCATGTCAACCATTCCAAAATTTGCTTGTACCTCATAAATCCCACCAAGGGGTTGACTGGATCGATTAAACTGGGTCATGGAGGCATTGTTGAGCCAATTTTCTCTTATAGACTCAAAGAGCTCAAACGCGCTCTCCTCGTCTTTGTTTAGGAAGTTCCCCCCGTATGAGGCATCGACGAAGTTCTGTAGGTTGCTGTTCAGACCGTGGTAAAAGATCTGGGCCAATTGCCACCTTGGTACTTCGTGGTGTGGGCATTTCCTTAATAGTTCATTAAATCTTTCCCACGCCTCATGGACTATTCCCCACCCTGGAGTGTAAAGGTAGTAATGGCTCTTCTGAGGGCATTAGTCTTTCCTATGGGGAAGAATTTCTTTAGAAATGCATGCCTCAGTTCTTCCCAGGTGGTGATGGGTCTACCTAGTGTTCTAAGCCAGTGAGATGCCTTGTCTCTCAACGAGAAGGGGAACATCTTAATCAAAACAATGTCAATGCTAATGTTCCTAGGTTTCACAATTCGGGCTATTCGATCAAGATCCTCTAGGTGCTAGAAGGGGTCTTCATTTGAGCTTCCATGCAAGTGGCTCTGAATTAGACTCAAGACATTTGGTTTTAGCTCAAAATCATCTCCCCCTTCGGGGATCCTAAGGTGTAGTTCGACTCTAATAGTGGAAGGATTGTAGAAATTGCGGAGGGGCCTAGGTTGGTCCTGGAATGGTGGTAGATCAGGTGGCGGTTGCCCTTGTGGACCTTGGAAAGGTGGTGGTGGTTGCCCTTGTGGGTTCTGCAACCAGTGTATGACTTGCATGATAGTGTGGAACTATTGTTGCTGAATTCGGTGGTTTGCGTTAATCTGGGCTTGGATGATGGCCATTGTGTTTGGTGGGGGTTGGTCCTCAACCTCATCTACCCTAGGTTCAGCCATGTTTCTAGCAGAATCAAGTCGCCTGGATTCCCGTCCCAAAACAAACAACTCAGGATGCAGTGAGCGTCTCCCGTGCATACACTAGAGAAGAACAGGAGGGGATGCGGAGAGCGACAGATGCGAGAAGTGTGTGTTCAACCAAGCAAACAAGCCTAGTCCTTATGGTGTATTCCTTAGGGGACCTAGAAATCTCCAAAAGGGTGATTAAGTCCATAAGCACTGGACTCTCCTTCCCAAAGCTAATCTGGCCAGGTTGATTACGAGGGGATTGCAGGGAAGGTTCTTCCTTTGGCTTGTGCCGCCAGTTCCATAGACCCCACAACCGCGATTGTTTGACACTGCACTGCAGCCTAGTCACCAGATTCTACTAAGGGAAAGAAAGCCAAGTGCCCAGCGAACAAAACCCCGCCTCTCGAGACTTGACCCAGTCCTACCTAAGGCACGTCTACTCTATTTTAAAAGTGCTAGGATAGTGCTTGTGCTAGGGTTATGTGATGAGGCATTGATTGGGGTAGTGCCTCTTAATTTTTCAATTTCAGAGTGTGTGCTTCTATCAAAACATGATTTTCAAGCAAGGATTTTTTTAAGATGTGGTGTCTTTTAATGTTTCATCCTTACTTTTATGTCTTTTAGGATTGATGTGTCT
Organism: Thalassia testudinum; assembly: GCA_037157565.1. Lineage (NCBI taxonomy): Eukaryota > Viridiplantae > Streptophyta > Magnoliopsida > Alismatales > Hydrocharitaceae > Thalassia > Thalassia testudinum. The sequence continues at coordinate 93,913,500 of JAZHRO010000039.1, forward strand.
TAATATTTTCAGACAAGTTTCAGTGGGCACATCAAGTTTTGCACACAATTTGGTGAAAGTAGATTTCCTTTTATTGTGTAGAGGCTCTAAAACCCTAATGTACTCATCCTAGTGATCATGCAGCTTCTATTAGATGAGTCGATTTTAGAGTTGAGTGGTGCGGCCCAAGTCAATTCAAAGAGGCTTCGCAAACACTACTCAAAAAGAAAAAAGAACACTCCAAGAATCTTAGATTATTCAGAATATTAGAGTGTATTTTTTTTTGCTGGGTAATGTGTTAAGGATGTGGATCAAGCAAACATGCACCACACCAATTTTTTCAGTTTTACAATTTTTTAGATTTTTAAGCAAGTAAACAACCATGGGTGAAGAAATACTTACGACCAGTCCTTGTTGCAGCTACTCCCTTGTTACCATCATGGGTTGCGTTGCTTCGCCGTCCAAGCATCGAATTCATGCAACCATCAAGTAGAAGGAGACAAGGTGTTAGATGATGTGAGCATGGATGTAAAATGGAAGTGACAAAACAAATCCGTTGCCTCCTCAGCAACGGTGCCAAAACTAACGTGGCATGGGGCGCGTGTGTTTAGAAGAGTCGTTGTAGCTTGCACTCACAACGTCAATTTTAGAATGAAGAAATGGACTGAGTCTGAGTGTCGATCTTAGGGAGGCATGAGAACCGGATTTTTCTTGTCACTTAATGTCACGGAAATAGACGGTTTTTGCTTGCGAAAAGTCGTGGGTGAAAAGCGAGTGAGAGAGAGGGAAAGAGAGAGAGAGATTAGGGTTAGAATTGTTTCATTCACACATGCAACTTTAAACATAAAAGAGGGCAAGCAATTGAATAGGAAACAACTTCATTTGACATGCAACTTTAGCTTATAATTACAACACTAGATGAATGCTTGAACATAAGTAAGGTAAAGCTTAAGATAAAGAAGGAAAGAGAGAGAAGACGGTGAGGCAGCCACGGCGGTGGAGGGCTCCGCCGGCAGCTCGTCGTCTTCGACGATTACAAAGAGAGCTAATGGTGGCTAAGAGGAGGGTAGAACAATTGCAAGTGGAGTGAATGCCTCCCATGGGTGGTTGGAAGGGGTTTAAATAGGAAGAAGGGCTTTCCAAATGAAGGAGGGGTTTTAGCGATGTCCGGGACATCGCTAAAACCCCTCCTTCATTTGGAAAGCCCTTCTTCCTATTTAAACCCCTTCCAACCACCCATGGGAGGCATTCACTCCACTTGCAATGGACATTGCTAAAACCCTTCCCAAAACGTCGGTGAAGGCCCCTACACACCGGTCGCTCGCGCATGTCTGTTCTTCTTCGCACCTAATCCGCGTGCGCGTGTTGTAAGCCGTCCGATCGAAGATCGGACGGCTGAGCTTCCGCGTGGGGCGCTGGTACGGATTGTGTGCGTCATCACGCGCGTCTAGTCAAGACGCATCTGCGGGCGCCACATCTCGCAATCGCACCCGTCCGCTCACCGATGTACGGTCCAATTTCGCCCGTGTGCGCCTTCGCCTTCGATTTGCTGCGCGATGCGTTTCGATCTCGCATTGTGCGAGCGCGGGTGAGCACTTCGACCACTGCACTGCTCCGTATGGATGGTTGCGATCGTGCATCGGTGCTCGGGTGCTACCAACCGTTGGATGGAGATCCGACGGTCGTGATCTGCTGCAGGCGAAGAGTGTAGTGATGGCGCTGGCGATGGTGCAATGTTCTCAGTCTTCCAATAGAAGATTGGATGGCTCAGATCATTCTGCAATTAATGGAGGGGGCTGGGTGAGGCGTGCGAGCGCTGAACAGGTGCCACGTGGCGCCTTATGAGCCATTGATTGTCAGATCAACGGTCAGAACTTCTTGGGCCCATTGCAGGAGCTTCGGATGTCGGATTTGGCCGATTTCGAGTCCGTTGAACTCTGTTCGTCGCTCTAAATCCATCCGTGCAGTCTGATTGCTCATCGGAGGCCTGTTTTGACATGTCCTTGTACACATGGCCGTTAATAATACATTATAAGCAATCTTGATGTGTAATGCATGCGATGCTCCTATTCCTATTTATGATGTGTTATTTGTGCATTTTGCTCTTAAGATAAGCCCTAATTGACAGAATTATCATCCCACGATGTATTGTTATCAAGGGGCGAGTAGGAGGAGGAAAAGGAGGAAGATGAGGAAGAGGAGGGTGGCGAGGAGGAGGACGTGCTGGCAGGAGGGTGACGGGGAGGAGCAAGAGAAAGGGGTCATGGAGGAGGAGAAGGAAGAGGAGGAGGAAGACGATGAGGAGGAGGAGGAGGGCAGCGAGGAGGAGGGCGTTGTGATTCCCTACGGGAGGAGGTGAGATATGCGTGACGTAATAAAAGCGGAAATATAATAGCAATCTCACAAAAAAAAAGCAATCACACAATGACACAAGTAATTTTTTTGTGGAAACTCAACCCGGGTAAAAATCACCACCTAACCCTCTCAAGTTAGGATTTCCCAATCAACAAAGTCTATTAAATCCACTAAACGAACTACTTAAAACAAGGGTAGTTCAACCTCAGTACAACCACGCTACTTTATACCTGTGGGTAGCGTACCTCAAAACCACCCCTCTTCACGAGGAGTATTTTGTCCCTCGATGGAGACAGGAATTCGCAAAGCGAATATCCAACACAAGCAAAGATAAAATACAATACAACCTATAGAGTCACAAAGTATATGGTTAAATCTAGCTACTATAGGTAAGGGAACTTCCCTTTGCTGGAAGTGCATTGACTTCATGTGGATGCATGAACCACATGGCGACGCTTCGTTGCTCTCGTAATCTCGGAGGGAGAGTAGTGCGTAACTAAAAGACAGCTCTCAAGATGTGGAATGGTGAAATGGAGAGCAAGATCTTCTTCTCAAGATTAATTTGACACAAATGATGTGAAAATGCTAATGCTTGGTATGTCTTCACAAGGCAAGGGTCCTCCTCTATTTATAGAGGGCCTAGGAAGGCTTTGGAAGGCCTTAAAAGGCTTCCATAGTCGTTGGGGTTGAACCCAAGGCAAAACAGGCCGTAATCAGAATCATTTATGATTCTGACAGGGTTATTAGACGTCTGGTCCGAGTATCAGACGTCAGGAAAACTAGTTTAAGACATCTGAGAACTAAGTCAGACGTCTGATTCTAGGCGGGTTTCCTTCCTTCCTTTCATCAGACCTAAACAGGGTTCTAGTGTAAGGCCACCAAACGACGTACAGGACGTCTGACACTAGGTCTAGACATCTGGAAAACTATTGTACTGTGGGAATGGCTTTCCCAAGGTCCAAACGGCTAGAAAATCTCACAAAGTGATTTTGGGTCAGTCGAGGCTCAACGGTCACATATCAAACGTCTGGGGTCCTCTATAGATGTCTGATAGAAGTCTAACGGTTATTTTCCTCAACGTCTATTTTGTTAGCCAACGTTCTACTAATTGGACATCTGGTACAACCATCAGACTCATTCTAAGACGTCTAGACTAAGGTTTAGATGTCTGATTTAATCAAACAGAACCTATGAAGTCCAGCCTAAGTTATTGGATGTCTGAGTTAACAGCCAGACGTCTTAAAAGTCGCTATCAGACGCCTGATTTCCAGATTAGACGTCTGATTAGGCTATCAGAATCTTATTTTGATTTTCTAAGTTTTTTACAGAAAACTTAAGTATCCTAGGGTTGTGCAAGTGTTCCTAAGACTACTTTAAAGGTTCTTTGAGGCTCTTTAATAAGTAATCTAAGAAATATAAAGAGCAACAAAAGAAATAAAGACAAATTACAATGAACAAGAAGGGAAATCTATCATATTCTTCATCTCCTTCCTTCTTGAAGCTTTCGCTTCTCGCGAAGCTCCACCTCCTCTGTCAAGCTCCTCCAATCCGCCATGGATACGAGCTCGAACTCTGTCTAAACATGTCATGTCTCCATTTGCAATTAACTTGAAATCTAAGACTTCAGGTGCAAATGTTAAATAACACGTATTTTGTTATCATCAAAATAAACGATTGTGGTACTCTCGCACCAACAGGCGTGTTGGTAGGAGGGCGGCAGGGAGGAGGAAGAGGAGGGGGTGTGGAGGAGGAGGAGAAGGAATACAAGGAAGATGAGGGCAACAAGAGGTTACCTGAAGAGGGGGAAGACGAGCGACGATTGACCACGACGGTTGGCGATCGAGGAGGGGCAACGACGAGGAGGGGCAACAATGAGGAGGGGCAGCGATGGACACTGTTAGAGGGCTCTGCGGGACGAGGAGGGTTTGTGCGAAATGTGAGGGAGGAGAGAGCTCTGCATGAGTTTAGATGAACCGACATTTGCCATCGATTATGTTAGAAAGCGACAAAAAATGTCTCAATTAATTCCAAACTTGTGTCCAAATTTTGGTAGCTTTTGCGAGTAACTTTTATCCTCATCTTTGCTGTCACTTTTTACAGTGAATGATAGTAAATATTTATTACATATTATTTTTTTGCAAGAGATGGAAAATGTTAGTTTTAATGATGTATTCTCTATTACTTAAAATATTTTTGCCGTCACTTGAAAAATATATGGTAAATAATCGATGATAAAACAGCTTTTTCTAATAGCGGCAAGTGGGTAAAGTAAGCTTTAATTGCCTTGCTTTTGAGTTGATGATTTGATCGGGGATTTGAAAGAATTGAAAACTTAATTTACAAGTAATACATTAGTAATATTGATTGATGGGAGGAATAGACATACCATCGGTTTATTAGGTGCATATTTCCTACGAGCAGTGTTGATTTTTATTTGATATACTTCAAAGATATGCTTGATCTCTTCCTTATGTCCAAAAGACTAGACAGAATGATCTACAATCGAGTTATCTTGGTGGTAAAGAATCTAGGACAATTACCATGAAATAGGTTCAAGGTCTCATACATCATATCTTCTAAAGATCTAACAACAATGGAATTATAGGGAAATTATAAGTTTAATTGCATACCAATTCCTCTACCCCCACAAATATACCCTCTCCCTTTACAGAAAGAGTGGCAAAGATGCAAGACGTGGATCTATCCCCATTTTTCGTCGCAGCCAATGTGAATTGACAAGTATATACAAAGAGGAAAAGTAAAAAAATATTGTCCCTACGTACAACCACCGCTTAGGTATCCACTGTTTACCCTATAATTATAGGATACAGTAAATAAGCGATACAGAGGTATAATTTTTTATCTACTGCATCTATCTCACTCTTAATATAAATAAAAATAAAAATTAATAAACACACACACAGATATATATATTCCTAACTTTACCTACTACTAAACTTTAACCTCTACCGGACTAACCTAATCTTAACATTTTGTCGAGACAATCTTCTCTGGAATTAAAAGCACTTGTACTTTTTCCAATTCTCACAGTAGAAGATTTTCCTCTCCTTTTTGATAGCGGTGGACTTTGGAGGTTTATAATTTTCTCATTCAACGTTATCAACAAATCCACTGTGGCAACTTCGTAACTAAGTCAAATGTAGCTACAACGATAAAGTCTTTGGGTTATCGGGTCAATTTTTAAGCACATGTCTTTGCACGTCCCTGTTTTCTTTTCTAAGGTCAATAAATGTACATCGACAACCTTGCAAAGTTTATAAGTATTGCCCACAAGGGTAATGCTTGAACGGTGGAACTCTTAATTTTAGTAAAACAAATTTAAATTCAAGTCTTCATCCACATATTATCCAGAGAATTGATAGTGCAAAATGATCAATTTTATCCAATTTTTTTAAATGAAACTTTGGATTATAAAAAATTATTTATAATTACTTTAATATCTTTAATATGTTATGACCATATTGAAATAAATCATCGATGTCACGAAATATACTCAAATACTAATTTTACCACAGGAGTATAATTTATATACTCAAGTTTTCATTCGTTGCAGAGAAGTACGAAGGTAGTAAATAAATACGACGTTTTAAAGATCTTCAATATGCTTCTTAAAAGTTAACAATTATTCAATTTTTTATTTTTTAGCTTAGAGAAATTTAGTTTTTTAACAACTAGTGTAGCGTAAGACAAAAGCGACATCTAAGTACCACCTAATATGTAAAGTCTTATGATAATCTTATAAACTTAACTTTATCGGGGAGTAATATTCTTCTCGCTAAATGAGGAGGATAAGAAAATCTTTGATAGCTTTTACCCAGATTTGATTACCCGAGTAAACTTATTACCCACCATGTGGCAGATCGGATTAGATGTTGGATCCTATTGGACCTGACTGACTGGGGTAATGCATGTCCCATCCAGATCCGTGTGGGTAAAATTATAACGACTGATCGTTGTGGCATTTATCATGAGATTAATCACTCGACGTCGATTATGGCATTAAATTACTAGGCACCACACGAAACCCACTCTTGGGAGAGCGTCACCTATAAATAGAGGAGTCGCACAAATGGATATTTTTTATGCAACAAAGGAGACGAAATTGAGAGAGTACTTTGTATCGGAGGAGATGGCTTTCCTTGAAGGAAGGAAGCGAGGTTGGAGAGGGAGAGCCCCTGGGCATGCAGAGAGAAGTGGGAGTAGGAGGGGATGATTTTTAGATGATGGATGGAAGGTGTTTATATATATAGGTGAGGATGGGAGGATTTAATTGAGGGCATGGATTGGGGGTGATTAAGGGTGGAGGTGGAGGTGGAGGTGGAGGTGGAGGTGGGAAGGGTCGTGCACGGTTGGTGTGAGTGGGAGGAGGTAGCGTGGGCATAGGCAGCGGAGGAAATTGGAGAGGTTTGTGTTTTGCATGGCTGGATGTGGAGATGGCATCGGAAAGGGAATAAAGTTTATAATTAATAGCATCTCAATTCAAACGTAAGGATAACAATTGACAAAAAAGTTGAAGAAGAATTTCTTGAATAAGTTCAAAATCTCAACATACATTTTACATCATTTTGCCTATTTCATTTGATTAAAAGCATCGTTTATCTAGTATTGTCTCTTCAAGGAAATCTTATCTGGATTTTTCTTTTCATTTTTTTTTTATTTTACGATTGCTGATTCAGTAAATAATCTACTAATGTGTTTGGTTACTATGATATTCTCATATAAAAGACATCATCTTGAGCAAAGGTTCTTTTTGGCATTCGATAACGGGTTTGGATCCTTGGTGAGGTCGTGACGGGAAATGATTTTGATTGAAAATCAACCTTTTGATTGAAGAGGGGTAATGGTGGTAGTGGATGTCAGGATAGGGAGGTGGGAGTTGCATAGGAGATTTAAGAGGGTGGTAGGCTTCAGGGACAAGAGGAGGATGGGAGATGGTGGGGTTGAGGAAGATGGGTGGAGGTGTGGTGAGCAAAGAAGAGGGGAAGGTAAGAAGGGGACGAACTAGATTCGCCAAAGGGGTGAGAGGCTATCATAGAGGGGGAAGGAGGATGAGAGGGGAGTCATTGGGGGGAGGTGGGGGAGGGTGACAGAGGGGTGAAAGGGAAGGGAGGAGGGAGTTGGTTGTGGCAGAGGGCGGTAGTGTTGAGGGAGAAGGGGGGGGATTGTTGAGGGAGAAGAAGAGGTGGGTTGTTACCTAGCCAAAGGTGAGAAGCAGAAAGGAGGGCATCGACGGAATGGGAAGTCGTTGGAGAGTTGCTAAAGAGAAGTGAGGGAGGGGAGGGGGGGTGGGCATCATGGAGAGGGCTTGAGAGTTGCAATACCATGAGTCTCATGTAGCGGAGGTAAAGGGTCATTCTTCGGGGGTGGGTGTTGGGGGGAGGGAAGAATGAATATAGAAATTTTTAATCTTAATCATTCATAATTTAAGCAAATATGAAACAATTTACATGGATTGTTCTCATCATCTCATCAAGAGAAGTTTCTCATGAGATTATTACTTTATATATATATATATTTTTTTTTTCTTTTTTTTTTTTTTTGACACACACAGAGGAAAAAAGAAAAAAAAATTAAAAAACAGAAGTTGCACCCTCATGCCTGACAACTAAGTTATCTTAACCTGTGGATACATTAATAGATAGAAATCACTGTGATCATTCACAGGTTAATCTAAAGCATGATCACTGGAATAGAATTAAAGAATAATATACCAAAGGCTAAAAATTCCCTATAAAGCCTTGGAGTGCGTGCTTCTGCCACAGAGAATATTGAAAATGAATGGTTGTTGATTTCCATAAGTAAGGTATTTCTGGAGCGAAAAATTCGGTGACTTCCAGGGAAGACGACCTCTGACCCAAGGCATATGGCAAGCAAGGTGCTACCTGACCCAATATTCTTATTTAATTAATGATCGATACAAAATATATGTTGTAGCTTTTATATTTTATCATGATGTATGACTTAGATGCTTTCCTAACTTAAATCCTATCCAAAATTGAGCTGAAAAAGATTCATCGCACTCGGAACTTATACTGCAATTTACAAGGGCAATACTTGATCCACCACGAATTTTAGATTACGAATCTCACCGTTGAATGGAACCCTTTTATTATAAGGGACAAGTAAAACTCTACGCTTTAGATGATAAAAAAATTTTAATTAATGGAATTGATCGGTTGGTTTAAACACCGGCAAGATTAGCGGAGAAAGATGGGAACTCTTGTTGTTTTGTTGTCATAATTAATTAATTCATGGACCTTGGGAATGCAAGGAGTAAGACAGAGAGAACTCATCTTCACCTGTCTTGCCCAAGCAGATTTGCCGACCTTTCATATACGCTGACGATTATGAGCATAGGGCTGAAATATATTCTTCTCAAAATCATAGAGCTGCAATATGGGTTCGGTCGGATCCGACGCTGATCCGTTTAAATCAAATTCGTTTATACTCGAGTTAGGTGGAATTCTACCTCTCTGTTAAAAAGAAGCATGGATCGAAACGTGCATTCAATCCATCTAAACATAAGTAATCTCGACATGATTTGTTTATTATATGGGTTAAGTAGGTTAAGTGGGTAAAATGGATAAGCAACTTAAATATGTTAAATAAGCTAAGATTTATAGGTGAAATTTTCTATTCTTTTTTTTTTTAACCTTGTTTAAAGGAGTAGGTCAAGTTTGTGGGGTCGAAAGCGAACTTAACCAATTCACTTAAATGAGTTTGGACCTATTTAAGTTAATCGAATATGGATGGAGTTCAAATTTGTTATTTACATTTGGTCCATGTCGGATTCGTCGAATTTGAATCCTATTGACTAGGAAGTTTAACCAGGCAAGGCTAGGTATTGAAACCAAAGGCCATGTCCAAAGGCCAGATCCAACTCAATAGAGAGCAGGCAGAGCCATGGGATGCGTTAGGTCGATGTGTAACTTCGTGAGCCTGAACCTAAACTGTTAGCATACGTGCTGGATGGGCGAGCAACCATCTCATTAGCCAGGTCTAACTTCCATTTATCGTAAATAAAACTTGCAAGGAAATGACATTTGTAATTAATTACAATATCAATCATGTTATAGCCTTTCAGAGAGAGACTTAGCCAACAGGGATATAGACGTATATTCTACTAGCGCCAGATTATGGCGATTCTACTCCCCAAGATTCTTAGTTCGAACTCTCGGATTGGCATCAATTATGCATTGCACTTCCGTATTTTAAAAGCAAGATTTTCTGAAAGATGTCATGTAACCACAATTTCAGTGTCAAAGTGTAGAGGACTAATTCCACCAGCACCTTCCATTAAGATTATAAGCACAATTTTCTGATTTTTTTTTTGTTTAGGGGAAGAATCAGGGCATAATTCTCTCTCGTCACTGCCAGTTGCCTTGAGGGGGATGTGGCTTTCAGAATTAGATTCTGGATTTCCACAGATCCTCATTTATTGTAATCCTTGGTATCCTTCGTAATCCCCAACTAGATTATTGAAAACAATTGAATCCATTGCCCACACACACGTGGAACAAAAGCTCTTGATTATTTATTACTGCAACAGCAAAAGATATCGAATCAAATCAATCAAATCCAAACGATGGATTACAAATACGCAAGCAAGCAAGCAAGCTAGCTAACCTCTCCTTTTCCCACATGTATCACCGAGAGTGTTTCACCACCCCCATGATCTTGGGAGTGTCCAAGCAGAATGCCCAATGAGATTCTTAAGCATGTCATATGTCTTCTCAATCCCAATATATTGCATGCCAAAGAACAAGCACATCTGACTAAATAATCGTGGATGCAGCCCATTTTTCCATGTAAACAACAAATAAAGCATTTGAAATGGAGGAGACTGTGTGGCCCATATGGCGATGGGCTTGAAGCCTATTTATTGCACGCCCATACATACTCTCGATCTTGAGCATCGTAATTTGTTACCTTCGGCCCAAAAAAGAAGAAGACAGAGAAAACCAAATGGTACTCCAAAGTTGCTTTTGACTTTGTAACCACCACCACCACCTCGCCCCTTCCTAATCAAAAGCCAGATCATTGTGAAGATGAAAAACCCCTCAAGAATCCCCGCTACCCCACTCTTCACTTAACAATGTCCAGCAACATTAATTTATTTAAAGTTGCTGGAAACGCTGTGTATTAATTAATTGCTAAAATGTAGGTATGTACCGACACAAAAGATGACGTGGTAAATTTATAGGTATTATTTTTATATTTTATATAATATTATCACGTGAATTTATTTGATAATTGATATTTAATGTAAAGAAATAAAAAAATATAAGATTTGTTATTTGATGGTACTTATTATAGTAAAAAAATGATTATATTACTTTAACTTAAAATATATAGGTGATAAATAATTTTATATTGATGATAAACTACTTTGCATCGGTGATAAATTATTTTGGGTGATTTTACACATATGTAAAATGATTTTGTACTAGTAATAAATTATTTTAAGGTGTCTTTGCATCGATGCAATCTCATTTTACATCGGTGCAAAATTATTTCAAGGGTAGTTTCATTTATACAAAATGATTTTATACCTGCGCAAAGTGATTTTAACCTATGAGTTTAGGATTTAAGGTTTAGGATTTAAGTTTATAGAAAGTGATTTTATGTATGAGAAGTGATTTTTCAATTAAAAGGTGATTTTTTACCTTAACGTTTAAGGTTTAGAGTTTAGAGAATACTAAAGACTAAACCCTAAACTCTAAGATGGAAAAATCTCTTTTCAAGTGTAAAATTACTTGTCATAATTTAAGAAATACTTAGAATTTAATTTTACATTGGTACAATCTTACTTTACATCGGTGCGAGATAATTCAAAGTAAGATTGCACCGATATAATTTTACTTTACACCTGTGTAAAATAAGATTATATCGGTATAAAGTAGTTTAAAGTAAGATTATACCAGTATAATTTTACTTTATATCCGTATAAAATCATTTTTAAGGTATAAAGTAATTTTATATAAATATAAAATAAGATTATATTCATATAAAATAATTTTATATCAATATAAAATAATTTGGATAATTTGTATATTTACCAAAGTAATTGTTGCTCTTTTTTTTTTTTCGGAAAAAAATCATTGTTGATTTTGATAGATACTAACATTTTTTTTTACGTAAAAATAGAAACATAAGTTACGATCACATTCAGCGTATTGCACGTCAACTTTTGAATCCCACCTTCTGATCACTGCGATACCCAAGAAACATTTCAACATCTCTCTCTCTTTTTCTCCCCATTCTTAGGGTATTTTTTTAACTTCCCACGGCCATGTGAGTATCACCAACATGCGGTGGCCACTCATGGATAAAATATCAGCATCGACATTAATTATTTTAGAGGCACCAACGCCGATCATTAGAGGACAAAAGGCATTTCATTTTTCAATTGTGATGGTACATGGTGATTGGTTTCTAAAGTTTATTTATTTTTCTTTTTTTCTTTAATAATTAAGAATCTAATTAGGCAAACCAAGCCAAAAATGTTCGTCGCGTACGTAAAAATTCAAACCTAAGTCTCTCGTATTAAAGTTAAAAATCTTTGTCATTCGATCATACCTTAAGAAACTATCAGCTTCACTTTTCCTCCTCGTTCTCTCCCTTTGCTTGTTACATCTCTGTTTGCCAGATAATTGTCTTTGCAATGAAGAATAACTTGGGACATTTTATGTAAGGTTAGAAGAATAAGAAATACAACTCAAAGATAATTTACGTATCGAGGTACAAACGAAAGTAAATCTCTGGCCGATTAAGAGAGATAAAAAAAAAGAAAAGAAAATAAAGTAATTTTCGACGAAGGTATGTAGCCTTCGTATTGTGGCAATTTTATTAGATCCAATATCCCTGAAAGAAATAAAATTGTGAGCAACTATCATGTAATTACATCTATCTTTAAATTAAAAAGATTACTCCATGGAGATACTATAATGTACAGATATAAAGTGGTACAAGTTTAGGATTTAAGTTTTAATCTAGGAATTAGGATTTAAAATTTAAAGTTTATGAAAAATTATTTTTGTAGTTAAAAAATTATTTTACATAAGTGAAAAAATTATTGAAAACCAAAATACATAGACATAAAATAATTATGGAGTGATTTTGTAATGGAGCTTCTTTGATGGAAAATATGCAAAACAAATCTAGGTGATTTTACATCAATGTAAAATTATTTTACATTAATGTATCATGTTAATACATTGGAGAACGTGTTAACTTTTACACCTTTGTACTCACATCTTATTTTGAAACATGAGTACTCTCAAATATTTTCTTTTGCATTGAGAGGCAGAAGTCCCCAACCCATTCATGTCAGAAACTAAATGAGAAAATTTGGAATTTTAACAAGCTTGTTTGGAATCATGGTGTAGTTGAGATCATTTTCGTGGTAGATAAAATGTCATTTGATAAATATATGATGTGGGGGGTAAAATTTTCAATTAAGTTCAATAAGTATGCTAGATTCAAATAACAAACGCATCTTGAAGGAATTTAACAATCAACTGAAAATAATCTTCAATTGCGTATAAATTCGACTATAAAAATAAATCGACAAATCCATCCAAAGGTTCTTAGTCGATTAATTTGATTAATAAAAATAAGCAACTAAAAGTTAAGTCGTCTGTAACTATTTGTCAAGCTACGACGTGTTCATACGTTAGTGACTATGAGTCAAAGCCAACAATAAGATTAATAACAACAGTTAAATTGAACAAGCAACTACCTCAGTCAACATAACCTACGTAACACATAATGGCCAACCATTGACAACCTAGCGCGTCTACCTATAACATCGATTATTTTGGAGGTGACCAAGTTCGTAAAGTTACGACTCTGCTGTTTTAGATGAGCTGCGATATTCGTCACGTGAGATCACGCTTTTCAAGATTGTTTTGTCTCGTAGACACACTCATAACAGTGAAATCACTAATAACACTTCCCTCGAAGGTATATCTTTCGGAAAAAACTGAATAATCAAATCCTCATACTTTCTTCTGATTTATTTTATTACTTGAGATTAATCATATTCTTGTGTAAATCCAACAAGATCCGATGAAAAGGATCCTTTATCAAAAACGGCAAAAGCTAGGTTAGTTCTCAAATCCCGTCGATCTCTTAATTTGTTTAAATCACATATATGGTTTGATGTGAGACTCTCTGATTTAACGTGATAGCACCCTTAATCAATCAGCAGTCCATCTTCCGCCATCACGGGTGTTTGTCCGCAGATTCATTGTCATCTGGACACTTCTTTTTCTGTAGCATGACAATATTTTTGCTTTCCAGTACGTATTCTATTAATTATGTAGGGATATTGACATATGGCATCACATTTATACACGTTGCAACTTGAGCTTTAAATTCTCATATATATATATATATATATATATATATATATATATATATATATATAAAATAGGCAATATCACATCGATGTATGTATCCTAATTTAGATTTCACCCCGCTTAAAAAGGTTGATGCACGAGAAATGTGTTCGAATGTTAATTAGGTATGTAAAGATGTTGATCATTACTGGATATTTCTGGAACTTAATATGCGCAATGAGTTTTTGACAACATTTGTGTAGTTGATTAATTATTGACCATTAACCTTGAGTCAGCAATAAACTTTTGTGAATCGAATGACACCATTAAGATTGATTGCTTCGTGATGGGAAGATCCTAGATGACATTATATTATTGGACAATCATTTCGAGTAATAATATGTTGATAAGAACTCAAGAAATTTTAATTGGGAACTTATGTGGAAAGTAACACAACCCTTTTTTTTTAAGATGCGGTTAGTGTGATCAGGGGAAAAGTAGGGGTACGTCACTTGAACCCTAACTCTAGGCGCATACTCTGAAGATATTATTTGGATCTAAGGGTCCTTCCTTACAAGGTTTTGCCTGATGAATTTTTGGTTATTTATCACATGCATGTATTGAACTTCTACACAATAAGTCTCCTTACATTACATAAAACTACGTCTATCTTGATGCTTACAAAAAGACAAACGTTGAGGTAGTATACTTTGCTTCTTCTTCTTTATATGAAATCAATGATAAATGGAATGATCATTTCCAATGGTTATTTGGAAAATTTTCAAAATTATAGGGATGTTACTATAATTTTAAATCCCCTCAATTTTAGTTGTGGGTTTTGCAGAGAAAAAGGAAACCTTGCGGGATCAACCTTGCAATTTTTCATCTCACATTCCACCCTCAACCCATGCACACACACACCCAAAACCTTAACCCTCCTCTATAAAAGACCCCCCTCACCTCTCCACCCTCCCTACACCCAATGCCACCACACCTCCACCTTCACTCCTCCACCCCTTATAGCCAACAGCCATTCCCTCGTTCCCTTGCCATCGTGAGTGGGGGATGAAGGGAGGAGAGGAACGTGAGGCGCCCGGAGGAGAGGGAGAGCAAGCGAAGGAGAGGAGGGGAGTAGGGAGAATGCGGAGGAGAGGAAGAGAGTACGTGGGAGAGGGGGGCGGCGAGTGCTACGAGAGGAGCCGACGCGACTTCGGCAGTTGGAGGAGCACGGGAGGGAGGAGAGACCAAGCAGGACGACAAGCTGTGTAAGGAGGGCGACGTTGCTGCGGTCGCAGCAGTTGGAGCTCGCGAGGAGCCTCTCGAAGAGTCCTGTGGAGTTATTTTTCCACACTATCAGACATCTGTGATGCTCTCCAAACCTTTGAAGGGGTCGTCGGACATCTGGAGAGGGCTCAGGACGTCTGACAGCACGTAGAGTACCAAGATACGTACCCTGCACGAGCTTGCATGCATGTACGGTTGTATTTACGTGTCGCTTTTTCATTGCGCATGCATGTGCAGATACGAAGGCATTGGAAAGGCACGTAGCATGACATTCGAGGCACTTTAAGGTGTCTGGAAGCCTCGTCAGATGTTTAACCCTCATCCCAGACGACCGGGAGAAGCGCCAGACATCTGGAGGAACCCTCAGATGATTGTGAAGGGTTCTAGACATCTGAAAAAGGTGCAGAGAGCAAGGTGAGCATTCTACTTTAGTTTAAGATGTCTGGGACTCACCCCAGACGTCTGATGTCGGTCTGATATCACTGTTTTAGGCATCAGGCGGCCGGTCCAGTTGGACCAGCCTACCTGGTCCGGTTCAGGTGAACCGGGAAGTGTGTTTAGGTTGGTTCAGGCCCAAACGAAGTTGATTTTTCACAAACAATGTATTGTTGGCCTTCTGTCAGATTTTCTTATGTGTTGAGATCGTTTACTAGCTGTTTTGAGCTCGTTTGACATGGTGGAATGTTAGTTAAGTAGTAATGTCTGGTTTGACTGATCGTTTGAATAGGGCATTCGTCCATGGTGTGCACGGGACCTGCGGAGGCTACGAGGTTCGTCGTTCGTGCCCCTCACATCTCCCTGTTACCTTGGTAGAGTAGTCCTCTCTTCTCCTGTTATTTAAATAATAAAATGCATGCTACTTTAAAAATATTTAGTTGAACCTTCGGATGTGAAATGAGCCCTAAGGCTAAGAAGGATGAATGGACATTACTTAAACCACACTGTTATACTCTAAAATGCATGTTAAAGTCTTTACTGCTAGCAACTAAATAGTTAATTGATGTGGTGATTGCTTAAATCGTTGTATCACGAGCTTCCAGTTATACGATTAAGAATCGGAATGGGAACGGAAATATATACCTTATCATGAAATAAGACGAATGCTGATGCACAAACCCTACAAGAAACTAGAAAGGGAAATCAAGGGATTATGATATGGAAATCCAATGTTGTTGGAACATGTTGCCTACGGGCTGGTTGGTTGTATGGACTTGGTTATGGAAAGTGAGCTGACCTTCGTGCACGTGGTACCGAGGAGAGCTACTATTACTTTAGTGTAGGGGGGAGCTAACCACCCCTTGGTTTGGGACCCGGGGTTAGGAATGGCCACCCTACACCGACTCCTGTTAAGAGAGCTACTATCACTTTAGTGTAGGGAGAGTTAACCGTCCCTTAGGTTAGGATCCGAGGTTAGGAATGGCCACCCTACACCAACTCCTATTAAGAGAGCTACTATTACTTTAGTGTAAGGGAAGCTAACCGTCCCTTGGGTTGAGATCCGGGGTTAGGAATGACCACCCTACACCAACTCTTGTCAGGCCCACTGGGTAAACTGAGATAGCCGAGCAAAGGTACGCAGACTATTGAGGGGTGTGGCTCTTGTTCTGTTCTGTGTTGTACGTTTGGGCATACCTATTAGCGAAAATTACTGACCACGTGCTAATGCGGGGTAGCTACCCGTTCACTTATCGCGTGTGCCGTAGTCACCGATACGTTGCGGCCATGACCTCGAGGTGGTAAATCGGGTGTAAGACTACCACGGGATACTTTCTCGGCCAGGAGAATGCCACGTGTGCATCTTGCATCGCGGGAAAATTGCATCAAGATCATTCCCTTAGGGAATAAGTGGATTAAAAAAAAAGGGTTGTGGACCCTTACTAGAATAATCGAATCAGAAACACATAGTTGTTAAAGACAAAAACAGATAATAATATATAACTGGAAATTGTATGATTAGTTAGCTGCTTTTTTCTTATGTTTAATTGCATGTAAATGACATATACACTACTCTACTCAGCGTTAGCTAATCATATATCCCTAGTTGTGATGGCTATCTATAATCGTATTTTTCCACTTATGGCATGTAATACCTTTGGAATTTTCTGTTCTATTTCCTTTACTGCCTATTATCTTTTTTTTTTACTTAGTTACATTATATGTGTGGTCATGGGATGATTCTGTATATTTGATTATTTCTCGTTGGACGGTTGGATCTTGAAATTTTATCAAGACAAGTTATTCTTAAATTTTATAGGGAACCAAGATCAGATCTTAACAATATACTTTAACATTAATAAAATCAAAAGGCTACGTCAACCTTCTAAATATACTTTAACATTAATAATCGATGATAAAATAGTATTTTCTAATAGTGGCAAGTGGTTAAAGTAAGCTTCAATAGCCTTGCTTTTGAGTTGGTGATTTGATTGGGGATTTGAAAGAATTGAAAACTTAATGTACAAGTACTACATTAGTAATATTGATTGATGGGAGGAATGGACATGCCATCTGTTTATTAGATTCATATTTCCTATGAACGGTGTTGATTTTTATTTGACATACTTCAAAGATATTCTCGGTCTCTTCCATATGTCCAAAAGACTAGATAGAATGATTTACAACCGAATTATCTTGGTGGTAAAAAATCCAAGATAATTACCATGAAATAGGTTCAAGGTCTCATACATCATATCTGTTAGAGATCTAACAACAGCGGACTTATAGGGAAATTATAAGTTTAATTGTGTACCAATTCCTCTACCCCCACAAATATACCCTCTCCCTTTACACAAAGAGTGGCAAAGGTGCAAGACGTGGATCTATCCCCATTTTTCGTCTCAACCAATGTGGATTGACAAGTATATATGAAGAGGAAAAGTAAAAAAATATTGTCCCTACTTACAACCACCACTTACGTACCCCACTGTTTACCATACAATTACAGGATATAATTTTTTATCTACCGCATCTATCTCACTCTTCACACACACAAACACACACAGATAATATTCCAAACTTTACCTAATACTAAACTTATCATGATTTTTCATTTTTTTTTTAATTTTACGATTGCTGATTCAGTAAATAATCTATTAATGTGTTTGGTTACTATGATATTCTTATATAAAACACATCATGTTGAGCAAAGGTTCTTTTTGGTACTCGATAACGGGTTTGGGCATACCTATTAGTGAAAATGACTGACCACGTGTCAATGCGGGGTAGCTACCTTGTGCTTATCGCGTGTGCCGTAGTCACCGATATGTTCGGCCATGACCTCAGGGTGGTAGATCGGGTGTAGGACTACCACGGGATACTTTCTCTTCCAGGAGAATGCCATATGCGCATCCTGCATTGCGGGAAAACTGCATCAAGATCATTCCCTTAGGGAACAAGTGGATTAAAAAAAAAAGGTTGTGGACCCTTACTAGAATAATCGAATCAGAAACACATAGTTGTTAAAGATGAAAACAGATAATAATATATAATCAAAAATTGTATGATTAGCTAGCTGCTTTTTCCTTATGTTTAATTGCATGTAAATGACATATATATCACTCTACTCAGCGTTAGCTAGCCATATATCTCTAGTTGTGATGGCCATCTATAATCGTATTTTTCCGCTTGTGGCATGTAATACCTTTGGAATTTTCTGTTCTATTTCCTTTACTGCCTATTATCTTTTTTTTTTTACTTAGTTATATTACATGTGTGGTCATGGGATGATTCTGTGTATTTGGTTATTTCTCGTTGGACGACTGGGTCTTGGGATTTTGTCAAGGTGAGCCATTCTTGGGTTCTGTAGGGAGCCAAGATCAGGTCGTAACAATATACTTTAACATTAATAAAACCAAAAGGCTACATCAACCTTTAAGTAATAACTACAACTATCTCTGTAATTTTTTGGTAGAAAGGAAGGAGATGCTTCCCCTGATCAGGAGGGTGCGAGGGGGAAAGAGTGGGGGGGGGGTGTTGATTGAAACCCTCTAGGATAGAGACTTACATGTGCAGGAAACTACGTTAAAGAACTCCATCCTACATCTTCTAAAGGAGGAGAAGGAACAATGGGAGCAGTAGAGCAAAGTCGATTCACTTGGATGTTTGGGATAGGAGCATCAAGTTCTTTGCTACTACCACTAAGGATCCACCAAAATTGAAATGCCATGGCCAAGCTTTAGGTGTAAAGAGTTCATTCTCGATAGAGAAGAGGAGTTGAAGATGGAAGCAATGGAGTTATTTTCATGGTACTCCATAGACAAGATGGAGGGGCCTCTCAATGGAATCAACATTCCCTCTGAAATGAAGGTGACAAATAAAGAGAATGAAGCTCTCATTAGAGTGCCCTCCGAGGATGAGATTAAGAATGCTTTGTGGGACATTGGTCCCAATAAACTAGCATTGAGATTGGATGGCTTCAATGCCTCCTATTTTCAAAAGACGTGTTACATTGTTAGGAGAGACATCATTGATGGGGTTAGACTCTTCCTGGACCGAGGAGGCCTGGTTCAAGAGGTCAATCACACATTTTTTACACTCATCTAGAAGGGAGATTCTATCATGTCTATTCAAAACTTCACCCAATTACATGTTGCAATACCTTGTAAATACGTGTTGGATTTGAGAGCCTAATTGCATCAATTAAGATGCAATTGATATATGGTGACATGGGAATTCAAGTTGAAATCAGTGAGATTTGGTAGAGGTTTTTAGTCCCATACTGGAAGTGCATAAACCTCTTAGTAGGTGTAAAAGGCTTCTACCTCCCATGGCTTATATAGTAATGAGTGAGAAGTGGGGTTGGGGACCAAGCATGTGCGCATGCACCCTACCCCAGGCCAGCTTCGGCTCGAGCTAGGACTCAGATGAGAATTAATTTAGAACTTGGAATTTTTGGCTACGGATTTTTAATCTCATGATTTTGACCTGGATTAGTCAATCAAAAGGTAAAATTGGTCGATCAATGAGTTAAGTTTGGTGATCAATTGGCTTAGTTAACCAAAAATTCAATTTTGATCAATCAATTGATTTTGATTGATTAATGGGACTAAATTGGTGAATCAATTGCTATATTTCCATAAAACGAGATTTTTCATAAACGTCAGATCATGAGCTCTATATAAGGGTCATGAGGGGGCTCTCATCTAACACAAATGATGGTAACACCATCATGGATCCTAACAATCCACAATTAGTCAGATTCAATTGGTAAATGCTCCTACTTGATCATTTGAAGGTCACAATTCTGTAATAATCTGATTTGAGAAGAAGATAAGAAAATAGGGTTAATTATATTATTTTAACAGGACATCATAAATGCAAATTAACCATGGGGTTACTCAATGGTTAATTAAAGGTAAAATGAAGATAAATGACTAAAAAAGTGGGTTCACATTGATTGAATCAAGGTTTCACGCATTTCGAGCACGAAAATAGTATTAAAAACCCTAATTATCAACCCCACTTAAATTGCAAAGGTTATGGTTTGGATAAAATCAATCTAAACCTCCTAAAATACATTAAAAAATGTTTTAAGAGGTTTAATACCTTTGGTTTGACTATTTGAACTCATTTTGACCTAGAACAGAGTTTCAGATAGGAATTTTCCTTGATTTGGACTTCTATGCAATTTACCAAGTCAAACTTGGTCAAAACTCAAATCCAAGTTCACCATTAGATTCCTTGGGTCAAAATTAGGTTAATACCAAAATTTGGGCCCAATTAGAGTCCATCTTGATCTAGTTTGCATTTTAGTCCCTAAAAACTCTATTTCTCACATTTGCACCCCTATGTTTCAAGTTTCTTCCAATTGCCCCCCTAACTTTGTCTTCACCTTCTCAAAAATACCCCTGCCTCCATGAACAGTGTGAGCAACGGTCAAAACCTAGCACCGCTGCCTTTGACCAACTCAAAACACTAGGAAATCATCACCAAATCCCACCAAATTTATTGGGATTGGTGTTCAGATGGTGGAGAATCATTTAATTAGGATCTTAGATGCTGATTTGGAGTAAAAAGCTCAAATGAATTCAAAGAAAGCATGGATTCTCCTTGCTTTCAAATCTGACTCCCATGCACGTAAACTTCTAATTTGAGACGTTAATGGAGCTCTATATAAACTCTATGGGGATTAGCAGTCAAAACTACCTAAGAAATAGTTGGAATTACCCTTGTCCTTCCTCCTCTGGCCACCATTTCTTGAGCTCCAGTGAACCCTCTCTGACCTCCTCCTCTACGCGTGTTCTCCGCCAACAGACACCGCCAACCTCTACCTTTCTTCATCGCGAACACTGCTAGCCAAAGTAGGGTCACATTCAACCTCTTCTTCATTGTTGTCACCTCGCCGTCGACTCCTTCATCCCCATGTCTGGCCAGCCAACGCCGGGCGTGGTCTCAATCCCTTTCGCCCAGATAAACCTCCCATTCTTTTCCCCTCTTTCTCGAGATCACTCTCAGGTCATTAGGACTTAAATTGACCACGCATCCACTCTCTCCCCCTCATCTTCTCCATGGTCGGTGAAGCTCTTGCAAGCTTCATCTAGCCACCATCGACTACCAAACACCCAACCACCACCACCACTACCTTCATCTTAACTCCACAAATGAAAACCCTAACTCTATTGGGTGTTTTGACCACTCTAAACCCTCGACGAACAAACCCAACATCCGCCGCCTCTGCTGTCACCGGTCGACCACCTTATGCACTCACACACCAAATCACCACCACTACATGCTCCACTACTTCACGGCGGAGCTTCCTAGCTATTTAATTGGGCCCAATTGGCCGTATTCTTGTCGCAGGTATGTCGTTGGAGCTCTGCCATCGCCGACGTCTTCCTCGAAGCCATTCACCCTTCTCTGGCTACCACTAGATCTGCTGCCACCCTCAATCAAAGTAGCCTCATCTCCTGAGGGCATTTGCACCACCAATCAAACGATAGTGACGAAGAAGCAGTAGCAATTGCACCCTCATCCTTAGTAGCTTCACGCGAAAGAAGTGTGGGATTTAGTCCCATATCAGGGACTAATAAGCTCACGAAGGAGTATATTACGAATCCTGTGTGTTACTTGGCTGCCTAGTACACAAGGGGTCGGGTCCCCCACGCACGTGACCTGCACACCTCACCCGTCACCCCACGTCAGCGGGTCTGGTCCTTGGTCTGTTTACCTGATTACTCGGTTACCCGTATACCCTGACCCATATTTGAGGAAAGAGAAAGAGGAAATTCTAAGGGGGTAGGGGGTGGTTTTGCATTGTAGCATGTTGGGATTCGTGCCTAAAACTTGGGCGAATTATGAGGTGATCTAGGTTGTTCCTTAAGGCGTCTAAGCTGCATATCTGACATCTGATTTGGGTTACTGTTGAAATATTTGGCTCTGATTTGGTGCTTGGATCCGACATGGCTAAGTGGTTGATGTTACTATTGAGATCTTGATCCTTGGGAATTGTGCTTAATTGTAGGGCTTAATTGCTGGTTTCAACCTTCATTTTTAGGCTTTTACTTATATTTTTTATCCCTAACTCTTGAGACACATTCTTGATTCTAATTGAATATCATTTTAGTTATTTGATTCAATTGCATTATTATTTTTTATTATTGTGATTGGTGAATTGATTTGTTACACTTGCTCCCTACGAACGACCTCGAAACTCAATGATATTTCAAGCTTTATAAATTCAAATGTCGTATAGATTTTCGTCGCTATACTATGACGTGATATTTTCCTAACTACGATGATCTTCGATGCAATAGCAACAAAAGCAGAAAAGCTCTGTCCACTCTCTGTCCCCCTCTCTCATTCTTATCTCTCTTTTTTGATGTTTTCGTTCGACGTAAGATTGGTAGAAAAATCTCCAATCAAGTTTGTCAATCTTGCGCAAGGGTTGAGAGTGATCCATGAGAGATTTTTGATTGATCAAACCATTAAATTGGTAGATAAATAGGGAATTTACTTGATAAACCAAATTACCTTGGCTTCGTTCTCCTGAGGTGGTTTTTAAGGATGTCTAAGATCGGAGTGTGCTGAATCATAGAGGTGGATCATCTTATCTTGGGAGGAGTTCGTCTGACTCTGATGCATCGGTATTATGGGAGGCCACACCTTTTCTAAGGAAAGTCCTTAATGGGCACTTCAATCGGAGTAAAATCTAATCCCTTCTCATTTTGTTATTTGTACTATTGTATGTTCTTTATTCTTTATTTTTTTATGGATCTTACCAAATCATGTTTAACTTGATTTAATATTTTTGATCTATGTGAAATCATTGGAAATGAATATGTTTTTATTTATTTATTTCCTATATGCGTTGATTTCAACAGTACTAGCATAGAAGCTATACTCCCTACTTCCAATGTTGGTTGCACCACAACAAGGCACCTTTGTTCATGTGGGGAAGCTAGCTAATTGTGCACTATTAGCCCAGGAATACATGTGCAGCTTTAACTTAAGATGGTAGCACCACGCATCTATGTCAAGGCCAACCTTAAGAAAGCCTATGACACAATAAGGAGGGATTTCGTAATCTACATCCTAAGGTTGATGGGGTATGATATTATTTAGATCAACTCGATATGTAGGTGCATTGATGGCCCTAGTATCTCCCTACTCATGAATGGAGTTCCAATCAGATTTATGACTATATTAAGAGCCTTTTGACAAGGTGATCCCCTCTCGCCTTTGTTATTTGTACTAGTTATGATTTGCTTGTTAGTGTTGCTTGAAACCTAGGTGTGAAGAGGAGGAATAAGGGTTTCGATAATGGGTGGGTAAACTATATTTCCCACCTACTATTTGTAGATGATGTTCCCATATTTGCAAAGGCAGAGAGAAGATTGACTATGGGTGTTCGAAATGTCATGGATGTGTCTGATGAGTCTAACAAGAGTTGTGCATATATTTCCCTACACACTAGAGGATAATGTAGCACCTACTTAACTCTTAGAATGTTGAGTGATTCCTTCCCTTCTAGATACATAGGCATCCCTCTTACTTTAGATGGAAGAAGTAGGGACATCTTCAAGACATTAAAAGCAAGGGTGGAGGACCTAATAGAAGGTTGGACAAGGAAACTACTCTCTCATATGGAGAAAGTAAAATGGACAATTGAGGAGCTACTTAATTTTTGGCTCAGGAGTGCTAACGAGGATCAGCAGGAAGCTCGCTACATTCATTTGGGAGGGATCCCCCCTAGTTAAATGGGTTTACATTTGCATACCTAGTTAACTGATCAGTTAGCTAGCTGAAGTGTGACAGAGGTTGGTTTCAAGTCACCGAGTCTAAATCTCTCATAAATCAATATTGGAATAAGTTTGATGGAAACACCTAAATCAAGTAGAGCCCTATCAATGGTCAAATCACCAATAACACATGAGATCAAAGGGGCTCTAGGCTTCTTAGGGGGTAGTTTATTCAAAATCACCTAGCTGGCATGTTCAGATAACACTACCCTCCTAAGGGACTTGATCTTGCCTTATGCTTTAGAGTGTAGAGTTCCTTCAAGAATTTAGCGTAGGTCGGGATATGTCTAATAGCATCGAGGAGCAGAATGCTAATTTGAACTTATCTAAACACATTAAAGATCTCCTCGTCGCTAGCATGGTTTTTCTTTTTCTTCACTTTCTCTGAGGCTTTAGGGAAGGGTATGTGAATAGTGTCCTAAATTAAGAGTTCCTGAGCCTTTCTTGCTTCATTTTCCTCCTCAGATTCTGCAGATTTCTCAATCAATTTAGGCTCACCAGGGTCCTTATGGGTAGAATAAGAAGGACAAGTGCGACCTTGGGTCTTAGTACCACACCTCAAGGTGATGGCATTTACAGAGGCATGCAGGTTAGTAGGACCCTGAGGTGGGTTGGGTAGAATAAGTAAAGCTTGTTGAGGAACTTGGCTTAAATTTAAACTAGGTGGGGCTTGATTAGTCAAATGAGCTTGGTTCTGCTAAGGCTCCCCATATATATTGATTAAACCCAAGAGGATTGTTAACTCTATTTTGCTCGTTCCTTAGGTTTGGGATGGGTTAGGCAAGTAAGGATCCAGGTTGTCTACTATTCCGATTGTGCCCTATGTGATTCTTCAACTCAATAAGGGATTGTTGCATTTGTTACATCATTTGAAGTAGTTAAGCTTAGATTTCCACCAAAAGCTTTTGGTTCTGCAAGTTTAGGTTAGCCTAGGTATTTTGATGTGTAGGCTAGGATGAGTAGGTTTGGTTCATGGTTCCTTGCAAGTTTTGACTTGAGGGATATGGCTTAAGTGGAATCACTTGGTTGTTATCCTACCCCTGGTTCTTCCAAGAGAAATTAAGATGGTTCCTCCAGCCTAGATTATATGTGTTGGAGTAAGGATTCATTTTGTAGTTCCCTTGGATGGCTTGGGCATCCTTAAAAGTTTGAGACGGAATAGAAGAATAGGCAGAGAAGGCTGGATAGATGGAATCAGAAAGCATGGGATTAAAGGTCCCAAGTTGGAACATAGAGAGTGGTTCCATGGTCAGAGGGCTCATATGTGGAGCTAGATCTAGAAGATCCCTGTGTAGATGTATGTGCTTGTAATCTTAAGGGACTCTTGGTCTAATTCATCAATTCATCCAACTTCTTTGAGACCAAGTCCACTTTATCCAACTTCTGACAAATCAAATCAATGTTAACTTGGTTAGGTGTAGTTTGAACTTCATGAATTCCTACCTTAGATTGACTGAATTGCTGATAAATGCTAGTTTATCATCATTCTTATGCCCTAAAACTAACCTAGCTCTTAGGGTTTTAACTCTGCAAATGAGTTTTTGGGCTGCATTTAGGCATTTACTTAGGATAGGCATGCATTGCATTTTAATGTATTTTTGATGCATTTACCTGAGTGTCAGGAATAGGCAGAATGTCAGATCCCACACATCTTAGCACTCAGGAAGGCAGAAGATGAAGAAGAAGCTCCTATCAGCAGGATCCCAGCTAGATCTAGCTCATTTCAGCTAAATCCTAGCTAGATCCAACTCATCCCAGCTCCTTCTAGTTGGATCAACTCACCCTTAACTCCATTCAGCTCATCTCAGCTGAATGGTAGGTTTAGCTAGTTCACCTTAGCTCCATTTAGCTCACCTCAGCTGGATGGTAGCTCAAACTAGCTAAAGACAGTTGATCCTAGCTCTATTCCAGCTCTTCCAGCTCAGAAAAGTTCACTGGAAGTTCAACCTGACTAAGACTAGCTACTGACATCAACTAACTAGACCTAGTCAGTTGAAGATGACCTTAACCAGCTCAGGCTAGCTCAAGTCCAGCTCTCGGGGACTCCACTTAGCTCAACTTAGTTGAGCTAAGCTACCTTACCTACTTCAGCTAGCTAGGTCCTCCTTGGGAATATCAGACCTAGCTTACCTCGGCTCACATCAGCAGAAGCTAGCTTATCTTAGCTTGGCTTAGCAGCTAGCAAAGAACTACCTAATGATAACATCATCATCAGCCATATCTAACTTTATTTAGTCATATTCCATCATTAAATGCTCCTATATAACCACTAGAAGGCCATAATTCATTGCAGATCCTTTCTAAGAGAATAATAAGAAACCAAAGTTAAAATTGTAATTTTACCATCATATCATGAATGAAGAATAACCATGGGTTTCTACAGGGGTTAATTAATGGTCAAATGATCTTAAGAGTCTAACAAGTGGGTTAGTACAGACAGAAAAGGGTTTTCACGCGTTTCGAGAGTTAAATGACATCTGAAACCTTAAAAATAGACCCGCTTAATTAACTGAGGTTTTGATCAAGATAAAATTTAGCTAAACCCTCTAAAATTCATAAAAAAATATTCTCTATGGTTTGGTATGCTTGATTTGACCATTGGAACCCATTTTGACCTAAAATAGAGTCTCAGACAGACATTTGCCCTAATTTAGGTTTTTGCATAAATTACCTAGTCAAACTAGGTCAAAACTAAAATTCAACTTCACCATTAGATTCCTTAGGTCCAAATTAGGTTTGTACCAAAATTTGGGCCCAATCTGAGATCATCTTGACCTAGTTTGCAATTTGGTAATGTCTGACTCCTTTCTCTCACACACATGCCCCTAACTTTCAAAATCCTTACAAAAAGATCCCTATCTTTGTCGTCATTATTTGCGAATAGGTCCCTCCACCATTATTGCGGAGGACTCCTTCTCCAGTGACCTTTGATTGAAGAGAACTCTAATAAATGAATCCCTTCCAAAATTGGAAGGAAGATTCATTGAGAAGTTCTCTTTCTATCGAACCCAACTTTGGACCCTGTAACCTTCCCAATCTCTCATGCGAACACATGAAAGAGTCATGTATCTTTTGAGTTTCAAACTCCGGCGAGCTTTCCAAGCTTGGAAGTTTGGTTTCCAAGCTTCAACCACTCTCTAAAAGCCTATATAAGAAGCCCCATTGCATATCGTGCTTCTTAGCAAGGTTTTGAGGCCAAATACCCCCTCTTCCTCCATCTCCAACCAGGTTCCACCTTAGCTTCGGTGGCCTCCTTCCCCATCTTCCTACGGATGGCCAACGACCAAATTGGCTCGTTCAACCTCTTCCTCATATTCTTCCACGCCTTGCCAGTCAAAGCGAGGGTTGTCTCCACCTCATTCTTCGCCGTCGTCCCTCTCCGGAGCTTCATCTTCCATGACGCTGGCCAATCAAAGCCGATGCCGCTTCGTCCCGTTTGTCCGTTAGATTAGGGTTAGTTAGGTCCCTCTCCCTTTTTACTTTCTTTCCCTTTCGTTCAACTCTCGTTTCGACCTCGATTACATCACCCACCACCTTTGTCTCCATCTCCGGTGACCACTCCGGCGAGGATTTCCGCATGCTACACACCTCCATCCTCCTCACCACAACTCCCATAAGCTCCGTCGTGCCACCCTCTACAAAAGCCCTCTACTATTTCTCTGATTCCACCTCCCAAACTACCCCTCGAACACCACCACCTTCGCACGCATAGTCCGCCTTCGCCATGCTCACCTGCCGCCTCTCATTGCATGCCATCACCACCAACACCCTCGCCGCATCCTTGCGAAGATTTTGAGCTGGTTTAACTTGGGTGTGAGGCCGTGTTTATGATTTAAGGTATTCACCCATTGCTGCCATGAACGAGCAGCTTCCAAGCAATCTCGGATCACGTTCGTGAGGTCCTTGCCCCAGGTGCTTATCCTAGGCTACGCAGAATCATTCTAGGTGCATCCCCAGGTCGCCAAATGGAACAGTTGGAGGTGATAGCAATTTATGCGTGATTTGTAAAAGTGGGTTTTTAACGTTGCTGTAACACGCGAATTCGCATATGCTTTTAAATTTATAAACCTAGATAGGGGAGTATCTAGGGTCGTCCAAGGAGGCCAAATGTTTGCAAAAGTGATTCTCTTGCTTGGAATACAAATCTCAACTTTCTTTTTGGTATTTTTCAATATATCATTTTTTTTATTTTTGAATTAAGACAACATGCGAAATGATGGCGGGAAGGTGATTTACACTTCAAATTCAAATACTACTTCTAAGTGGCAAGTAGAACCTCTCATTAAGCTCACTCTAGGCAAGTGGGGGCTTAGAATAATTAGGGAGACGGAGTGAAGAATGCTAAAAACAAAGCAAGTAGAAATGCAAATGAGAAATTGCAAAGAAGGCAATCTAGATTAATGAAAAGTGTTTTACAAAAAAGCCTAGTAGAGGAATGCTTCTACTACTAGAAAAATTAAAATAAAGAAAAGCAAACACAAATCCTCTAGATAGATGGTGAAGAAGAGGGCTTCTTTCTCCAAGGTTGGTAGCTCCCAAGCTTGAAAAGAATCCTCCAACTCCTTCCTTGATATGCTCTGCCAAGGTGATGTCCTCCAAGGCAAGCCCTAAGGGGTGTGCCCTAAGCTTTCTCTCCAAGGGTGGACGTCCACCCTAGGTTCTTCTCCTTTGCCTGGCTGTCCTCCTTGAAGTGGAAGAGTCCTTCTCCTTGGCGTGACCCAAGTTGAAGAGAGTGGGGAGAAGAAGGCACCAAAAGGGCTGGTGATGTGCCCCTTTAATCTCCTTCTCTACTCCTTCTTCTTGGCCGTAGGTATAGGTGGTTTAGGTAGCAAAGTACACTAATGGAGGATGATCTAAAATGGTGGTAGGTGGTGGGTTTATATAGAGTAGGAAGGGGGCTAAGGTGACTCTTGGAATGGAGGGCTAAGATGGAGAGATGGAGGTGGTTGGGGATCCTAAGGCTAAGGGCAATTGGTCCCAACTCAAGGGGTGTTAAGGGGGTGGTTATGGCGGTGTTGGTGGCTTTTGGTGGTGGAGAGACACCACCATTTTGGCGCCATCCTAGGGTCTTCTAGAAGGGGGGTTAGGTGGATGGTGGAGATGGATTTAAGGAGAGGTGTATGGTGGAGATGAAGGGAATTTTGGAGGGAAAGTTGGCGCCAAAAGGGAAGGGTTCTAGAAGGTTATTTTGGAGGGAAAATAGGTGGCTTTTGGATAGCTAGCTTAGGTGAGCTTAGTTGATGGAGCTAGCTAGGGTTGAGTTGAAGGTGGTGGATGGCCAAGGAGATGGGTGCTAGCTAAGCTAAGCCAGCTTAGCTAGCTATAGAGTAAAGGAGGAGGTATTGGAGCTAGGGTTTGAAGAGAGGAACTAAGGAGGAGAAGTCTGGAGCTGGAACTGGAGCTGGCTGCTGCTGAAGAGGTTGGCATGGGACTACTCTAGCTGGCTTAGCTTGCTAGTTCTTTGCTAGTTGCTAAGCCAAGCTAAAGTGAGCTAGCTTCTACCATAATGAGCTGAGGTGAGCTAGGTCTGGTGCTCCCGGGGAGAATCAAGCTAGTTGAGGCAGCTAAGGTATCTTAGCTCAACTGAGTTGAGCTAAGCTAAGTCCCCGGGAGCTGGACTTGAGCTTCCTGAGCTGGGCTGAGTTCTTCTTCAGCTGGCTGGAGTTGAGTGGAGCTGGATGTAGCTGGATCTGAGCCGGGGTGAACTCCTGTCAACTCAGCTGAGCTAGCTAGAGCTCCCTGTGGACTAGTGGGAGCTGAGATGAGCTAGACTCAGCTAAGTTGAGCTGGATCTAAGCTGACTTGAGCTAGGGTGAGCTAAGATGAACTCTCTTGAGCTGCCATTCAGTTGAGATTAGCTGAATGGAGCTGGGATGAGCTAACCCTAGTTCAAGTGAGCTAGGTTCCAGCTGTGGTGAGTTGGATCAAGCTGAGTTCCAGCTAGTCTGGGCTTCTCCTTCACCATTTGCCTTCTTGAGTGGTAGGGTTTTAGGGATCTGTATATCTGTACATCCCTAACACTCACAAAAACATATTAAAAAGACAATAAAAAATGCAATGCATGCCTAACCTATTTTATGCCTAAATGCAGCCCAAAAACCCATTTGCGGAGTAAAATCCTAAGAGCTAGGTTTATTTTAATGCATAAGAATGATGATAAACTGGTGTTTATCAGGAGGCCCCTTCAACAACAATGCGAAGCTCCATCACCTGCTGCTGCGCGAAGGAATGAAGAGGGTGGGATAGTCCCACCTCGTGAGTTGCTGAAGTGCCCTCAGGGGATAAATTGATTTTGTGCTCTTAGCTTATCGCCTTGAGACACTTGGGGGGTGAGGTCCCCTCACCCATTCACACCTCGCTCATGACACTACCACGTGGGTTTGGTCCGATTACCCGCCTAAGCCTCATACCTCGGCTGCTACCCACTGCAGGTAGCCCTGGTCCCGGGTATGCTCTAATCCAAACCCGAATACCTGGTTAACCTTGCGTAAGAGGAAGAAGAAGAGAAAGAGAGAGAGAGTGTGTGTGGGGTAGGGGAGGGTTTTGCTCCTCAGAACGGCTAGCACTTAGCCAAAATCCGAAGTCCTTTTCCCTGTGCATGAGAAGAAGAGGAGGCTGAAGAAGAAACCAAGAGAAGGGAAAGAAGAAGAAGAAATAAGAGGCATGGTAGAACAAGAGGACCATAGAAGAAGAAGAAGAAGAAGAAAGAGAAGGAAGAGAAGGCAAAGAAGAATAGAAGAAGAAAAAGAAAGAAAGAACACTGTAGCAATGCATTTTAAGACGTTTGATTATCTGTTCCTTCATTTGATTATATTCAGTAATTGTTTTATGTGTTAGTCTAATAATTGGTGATCCAAATCACCATTATTTTGTCTAGAATTCTTTTTGACTCTTCATATACTCATGTTATACATTGCATATTAGTTTTTGAGTAATTAATTGTGCTCATTTATATTATTTGTTGAGATTAGCACGTGAATTCCATATTTGCTCCCAGCGAACGACCTTGAACTTCTTTTCGTAAATCTGAGTTATAAATTCTTATTTGTTTGAGAGCGATTGAGGTGTTACTACAACGACTATATATTTAAAACCCCTCATTAGCCCTCTCAACACTAGCAAGCCAAGCCAGCTAAGGTAGCTCCTTGCAGCTCTCTTCAGCAGCCACCAGCTCCAGTGCAGCTCAAGATGACTGCCTCCAGCTCTTCTCCCTTAAAACCCTAGCTCCAAATGCCTCCAACCCTACTCCTTACTAGCTAAGCTAGCTAAGCTAGCTTAGCTTAGCTAGTCCTCTCCTTGGCAACCCTACCTAACCCTAATTCCCATCCAATTAGTCCACCTACTTAAGACCACCTAAGCTTCCACTTAAGCTACCCTACTCCACCTTAGCTTGGCGCCAACCCAAGCCCCCTCTTCACCCCTCAACCACCACCAAGCGGCACCACATTTTGGCGACAAAACTCCCTCCATAACCACCATCAAAATGGCGCCAACTCAACTCTTCATCTCTACCCTACACATCACCATCGAACCCATCCTAACCCTTGCTTTTGGCACCAACAAAAACCTTCTAGAATGCCCCCCTTTTTGGTGCCAACTTGTGGTGTCTCTTCACCACCAAAAGCCACCAACACCACCCACAACTACCCCTTTCACACCCTTAAGTTGGCACCACCAAGCCTTAACCCTAGGATCCCCATAACCACCACTAACTACCTACCAAACCTAATCCTAGCCCTACACCTATGCCCATGACAACCACCCCTCATCTACCTCTATAAATACCCACCATAATCACCACCAAAAAATCATCTTCTCCATTAGTTAGGTTCACCATTCTTCCACCCCATCTCCATGCTAAAGAAGAAGAAGGAGGGAAGAAGATCAAGGGGGCAATCTATCCGCCCCCTTGGTGCCTTCTTCCTCTCTCTTCTTCTCCCTTAGCCATGCTAAGGAGGAGATCATCTTCAACATCAAGGGGACGGCTAGGCAAGAGGAGGAGCAAGGTGGTTGACGCCAACCTTGGAGGATAGCTTGGAATAGGACTGCATTAAGGAAGATGGAAGACCCTTTTCAAGTGCGGGGCAACTGCACTTGGAGCAAGGTCCATCCCAACTTTAACTAGAGGATCCCCCTAATGGCGGTTTCACGCGGTTTGTTAAATACGTCGTTGTAACGCGCAAAATCAATCAACTCTTAAATTTATATTCCTAGATAGGGGAGTATCTAGGGTCGTCCAAGGAGAACAAATGTTTGCAAAATTGATTCTCTTGCTTGGAATACAAATCTCAACTTTCTTTTTGGTATTTTTCAATATATCATTTTTTTGTTTTTGAATTAAGACAACATGAGAAATGGTGGCAGGAAGGTGATTTACACTTCAAATTTAATAAACTACTTCTAAAGTGGCAAGTAGAACCTCTCCCTAAGCTCACTCTAGGCAAGTGGAGGCCTAGAATAATTAGGGAGAGGGAGTGAAGAATGCTAAAAACAAAGCAAGTAGAAATGCAAATGAGAAATTGCAAAGAAGGCAACTAAATAAATGAAAAAGTGTTTTACAAAAAGGCCTAGTAGAGGAATGCTTCTACTACTAGAAAATTGCAAATAAGAAAAGCAAACACAAATCCTCTAAATATATGGTGAAGAAGAGAGCTTCTTGCTCCAAGGTTGGTAGCTCCCAATCTTGAAAATAATCCTCCAACTCCTTCCTTGCTGTGCTCCGCCAAGGTGATGTCCTCCAAGGCAAGCCCTAAGGGGGCGTGCCCTAAGCTTCTCTCCAAGGGTGGACGTCCACCCTAGGTTCTTCTCCTTTTCCTGGCCGTCCTCCTTGAAGTGGAAGAGTCCTCCTCCTTGGCGTGGCCCAAGTTGAAGAGAGTGGGGAGAAGAAGGCACCAAAAGGGCTGGTGATGTGCCCCTTTAATCTCCTTCTCTACTCCTTCTTCTTGGCCGTAGGTATAGGTGGTTTAGGTAGAAAAATACACTAATGGAGGATGCCCCAAAATGGTGGTAGGTGGTGGGTTTTTATAGAATAGGAAGGGGGCTAAGGTGACTCTTGGAATGGAGGGCTAAAAGTTGGCACCAAAAGAGATGTGGTTAGGGGTAGTTTTTCGCGCCAACTTTTGGTGTCTTTTGGTGGTGATACTGGGGTGAAGGGGTGGCTAGGAGGTGGCGCCAACTTGAGTAGGGTAGCTAGCTTAGGTAGGCTTAAGTTGGTGGAGCTAGCTAGGGTTGAATTTGAATGTGGTGGATGGCCAAGGAGCTAGTTGCTAGCTAAGGTAAGCTAAGCTAAGCTAGCTTAGCTAAAGGGGGAGTAGAGGAGAAGGTGTTGGAGCGAGGGTTTGGAGGGAGGAGCTGAGGAGGAGAAGTCTGGAGCTGAAATTGGAGCTGGCTGCTGCTGAAGAGGCTGGCATGGAGCTACTCTAGCTGGCTTAGCTTGCTAGTTCTTTGCTAGCTGCTAAGCCAAGCTAAAGTAAGCTAGCTTCTACCATAATGAGCTGAGGTGAGCTAGGTCTGGTGTTCTCGGGGAGAATCAAGCTGGTTGAGGTAGCTAAGGTAGCTTAGCTCAACCGAGTTGAGCTAAACTAAGTCCCCGGGAGTTGGACTTGAGCTTCCTGAGCTGGGATGAGTTCTTCTTTAGCTAGCTGGAGTTGAGTGGAGCTGGATGTAGCTGGATCTGAGCTGGGGTGAACTCTTGTCAACTCAGCTGAGCTAGCTAGAGTTCCCTGTGGACTAGTGGGAGCTGAGATGAGCTAGACTCAGCTAAGTTGAGCTAGATCTGAGCTGACTTGAGCTAAGGTGAGCTAAGATGAACTCTCTTGAGATGCCACCCAGCTGAGATTAATTGAATGGAGCTGGGATGAGCTAACCCTAGTTCAAGTGAGCTAGGTTCCAGCTGTGGTGAGTTGGATCAAGCTGAGTTCCAGCTAGTCTGGGCTTCTCCTTCACCATTTGCCTTCTTGAGTGGTAGGGTTTTAGGGATCTGTATATCTGTACATCCCTAACACTCACAAAAACATAGTAAAAAGACAATAAAAAATGCAATGCATGCCTAACCTATTTTATGCCTAAATGCTACCCAAAAACCCGTTTGCGGAGTAAAATCCTAAGATCTAGGTTTGTTTAAATGCATAAGAATGATGATAAACTAGCGTTTATCACACCCCGATGCTTATCTTTTGCTAGTCTCTTAGCAAAACTTCAATTTTTTGGAAAACGAAATTTTTGGGAAATCTAATTTTTTGACTTTTGAGGAGAAAAAGAGATTAAGGGACCTTGGTAGATTAAAACACAGGAGATACGGGATTTGTTAAAGATAAACATCAGGAATTGTTTTTGGATCCATCCATTAGACAAAACGGGATCAATATATCCTCCAGAAAATTCACAAATTAACCCTTTGTTAATTCAGATGACTTGAAATTTTTGTTTTTAGGATTTTTCTGACTTATGAATCTGATTCGCAACTTACAAAATCCTTTAAAATCTTGTGTCTGTGCTTGTGCAAAGCCAACATTTATAAGGACGTGTTATTATTATTATTATTTTTTCTTTTTTCTCCCCCATGCTTATTTTTAGCTTAGTCTTACAACAGATGTGTCGGGATCATCATTCCCGTTACCATTCCTCGAGGGGGCTCTGGCGCCAGTACTTCGGGATAGCACTGTCCATGACACCACCCAGGAGCTCACAACCCCAAAACACGATGCGGTGTAAAGAGGCACTCCAAGCAAACTCAAGCTCTTGCTCCGACATTATAGGTAGAGCACCGTCCAAGACACTTGAGCTGCTAAAATGCGCTTTAATGTTCCGTCTAAAGAATGAAATATAGATATGGAGCAGCACCTAGGCGGTAACATGTTGACATCGCATCCTCAAAGGAGGCATTTTCCTCCTTCTCGGCGGTGGGAACTCAAACCAATGATCTGCTTCAGACTTTTACTAAGTCCAAACAAGGGAGTTTTTCAAATTTTTAGTTATTTTTAAGTGTTGGCTTGTGTGTGAAGAGTGACACAAGAAGTTTCTCAAAATATGCAAGTTTTTGAATCAGAAGCTAAGTCAAATACTTTCCACATTACAAAATAGGATTAAGTCACCTGAACTATCATGAGTTCAGGTGGAACTTTAGAGAAGGATATCTGATCTAGTCTAAAATAGACCCTGGAATTCTAATGATCAGATCCATGTCCTCATCCTTAGTTTGTTAAAGATTAAATCTCATTGTACCAAAAGTGAATTTTTTGACCTTAGTCCCGATTTCAAAATTTTTCCTCAAAAAGTTTTCAACATTTTTTTTATTATTATTATTATTATTTTGGTATGCAAGCAGGAAATAAATTAAAGAAAAATGCATATTTTTAGGTTTTGAAAATCCTAAATCGATCGTCAAATTTAAAAACACCCCCCATGCTTAAGATATGCCATGTCCTCATGCATTAGGAGGGAAAAAGGGATCACCTTAGTGAAGAACGGTCGGGTTTAGGATGAACAAAACCCGGAAAAAGAAGAAAAAACGAAAGCAAAAAATGATGGGTTACCTCCCATCCAGTGCTATCTTTTATGCCATTCAGCCGGGCGTGAAGGTATGCACGAAATACGTAAAATCATGTAAATAATTGGACACTTGGATGCCTGCAAAAAAGGTGTCTTCTTCTAGATCCCTAGAAAATTGATTAGAAGCAATATTGGGATCAAAGTTGGATGGAAAATGAGAAGTGTAGCCCGAGTCTGGCCATGGTTTTAATTTAGGTTGGATGCCAAGCTCGGGCGAGGTTGGTGGCAGGTCCGCAAGAAAGGAGTTGGGGAAGGAATGGTGAGGATTGGGTGAAGTTAGTGTGGAAAAATTAGGTGCGTGAATAGTGGGTGGGTTAGGGTGCTTAGGGGGGGTATTAGGAATAAATTTGGGGTCAAGACAAGTTTCTGGATCACAGATTTCACCGACCACTGATTCTGAATCAGAGTCCTCAAAAAAATTATGGTCGGTAAGGGTATCTATTAACATTGTCTCCTCCACCATATTGGAAATTTTAGTATCTGAGTCCTTAAAGAAGTTATCATCATGGAATCTCCTGGAGGATTTGAAAATATCTAAAGTGATAGTTTGTCCTGCATAGTTGATATCCATTTTGCCTGTGTGGCAATTGATATTTGCCTTTGCAGTGGCTAAGAAAGGGCATCCAAGGATTATTGGGGAGTCCAGTAATGATTCAGGTACCTCAATGTCAAGAACCAGAAAGTCTGCAGGGAAGACACAATTCTGGACCTTGACCAAAACATCCTCGATAATCCCACGAGGTTTGATTGTAGATCGGTCGACTAATTGCAGGGTAACCTCGACAGGTTTTAATTCACCGATTTGAAATTCTTCGAATAAATTCGTGGGAATAATATTAATTGAGGCACCAAGATCAAGGAGGGCGCGATTAAATGTAGTGTCATCAATAATTACAGAAATTAAAGGCGCCCTCGGATCTTTCATCTTAGGAGGCATCTTACTCTGTATGACAGAGCTTACTGTCTTCGAAAGATGCACCTGTCCTAGATTTTTGGCCTACCTTTTAGGAGTACAAATCTCCTTCAAAAATTTAGCATAGGCAGGTATATATTTGATGGCATCTAGGAGAGGAATATTGATATGAACTTGCCCAAATAGCTCCATGAGTTCTTCTGTAGTAGGCTTAGATTTCTTTTTTTTGTTGGTGGTGGGGTAGAGAGCTTGTGGGAAAGGGACAGGAATCTTGTCTTGAGATTTTTGTATTTCTTTTTCTTCCTGATGGGGAGGTGGGGAGTCAATTTGCACAGGTAGTTCACCAGGTTTATGTGAAGGCCCGGGGTCAGTGGTGGTTTTCCCACTCCTCAAAGTAACTGCATGTGCAGTCGGATTATTATTTGGAGGAGGTGGGGGGGCCTGTGATTGCGGAAACCTGGGCGGTTACTGAGGTAGTGGATTAGGAGGAGGATGATTTGGATAATGTGGAGTTCTGCCCGTATAATGGTTCCCTTGGTGATTAGGGTTGGGCATGGGTTGGGACGGAAGATGTCCTGCAGGTCTTTGCATGGGAGTAACCTTAATCTGATTGTTCAGATTTGTGATGGTGCGGGTTACTTCCGTCATTTTTGTTTGCATTTCCTGCAGGGTTTGCATCATCTGAGCATTGATGTCTTGTTGGGATGGCCCAGGATGGAAGTTTGGATTTGGCCCATACCCATTAAAATGATATGGTTGGGAGGAAACTTGATTATTCCAGGAGTAGTTCGGGTAATTTTTCCAATTGGAAGAATTTTTAAAGGGCTCCTGGATGGCAGAAATATTTTGAGTGGGGTTAAGATCTGGATAGTTGTAATTCCCCAGTGAATCATGGGCAACCTCAGAATAATCAGCAGGAGTAGTGTTGAGATTGTGCAAATTTTCTCTTCGTGGAAAGTTAGGTTGGGTTAGATGTGGGTGTGGAGCTTGAGTTGATGTGGCCAGTCTTTCCTCAATTTTCTTTTGATTAATATGCATCTGGTCGAGTTTTTGAGCGATCAATTGAAGATCATCTTGGGTGACAGGGATAGATTGAGTGCCTATTTCATGAACATCGAATTGCGGGTTTTGGGTTCTGCAAAATGTGTTCATGGAAGCTTGATTAAATGAGTTTTCACTCATTTCTTCAAATAGGTCGTAGGCATTTTCAGCATCTTTATTTAAGAAGTTGTCGCCACACGAGGCGTCGACAAAATGTCGGATTTGATCTTCTAATCCATGATAGAAGATTTGCACAAGCTGCCATAAAGGAATCTTGTGGTGCGGGCAACTTCTTAAAAGATCTTGAAATCTTTCCCAAGAATCATGGAAAGTCTCACCAGATTTTTGGTGAATGGTCATAATAGATCTTTGCAAGGAATTGGTACGACCTATGGGAAAGAATTTCTTGAGGAAGGCGCTCTTGAGCTGAGGCCAAGTTGTGATGGGTCGGCCAATGGTCCTGAACCAATAAGCGGCCTTATCTTTAAGAGATAATGGAAAAAGCCGCATCAGCCATATGTCTTCTTGCACATTTCAGGAACGGGTTGTCTGTGCAAGAAGAGTTAGCTCTTCAAGGTGGCTGAAAGGGTCATCCCTAGGAAGGCCATGAAAGTGTTTAATTAGGTTCAAGACTACAGGCTTGATCTCGAAGTCCCCCTCTGGTATGACCACCCCTGGTCGTTCCTCATTATAAGACGGATCATAAAAATCTTTTAGAGGAACAACAGGTTGCTGACGGGGTGGTGGGTTTGGCCTTTGATTGGCTAGGTTTTGGATGTTCCTAGTCATTGTTTGTTGATTGGAATTTAATTTATCAATCTGCTTAGCTATCAATTTTAGAAGATCAGGCAGGGGGTCTTGATGTTGTGCTTGGGGCAATTCAAGATTAGGGAGCTCCAAGTGTGGGAAGTTAAATGTGGGTGGGTTTTGGGTGGAAGGGTTAGAATTAGGGTTAGTAGTGGGGTTAGAGGTGGAAGTGGAAGGGTTAGTGGACTCATTTTGTTGATTTTCCATTTTTTTAGCAGGAAAAGAAGACAGAAAAAGTGGTCTTTTTGCGCGGGGGGCGAAATCAAATGGTCCTTCCAAGTGCGATTTTTGAGACCGTCGCCCATACATAAAATGGAAGAACGGGAGGGGAGGAGAAGAGAAAGAGATGAGAGAAAGTGTGCAATTCAAACAAACAAAACTAGACCTAACTTAAATGCGACTCCCTAATAATAACCTAAGACTTGGTCTATGTAGGAAATAAGTAGTCAATAGTGAATACCTGTTCTATCAATAAATCTAGCCAAGTTGCTTAAGGGGAGGTTTGGGCCCAAACGTTTCCCAGGGAAAACCCCAGGTGCTTGTACAAACCCGCGCCTGGTCGTTTGACATGGTCCCTCAGCCTGAACACCAGATATAGATGACAGAATTGGTACTAACTAAAGAAAACTTAAGACCTAGATAGCAAGCCTAAGTTGATGAAGCCTTAGGGGTCAAGTTGCTACAAGTTTTAATTAGTTCTATGATACTACAGTGTACATGGAATGTGGAGGGCGTTAATTGGGTTTTTGCCCTGTTATTTCGATTTTTTTTGTGTGTGTGCATGAAATTGCACTAGAGGGGGGGTGAATAGTGAAATTATATTGTATTGTAATACAACAAATTCAATCACACAATATACTCAATTATTTTTAGGTGGAAACCCAAGATGGGTGAAAACCACCACCTAAGCCAATCTCTTGACTTAGGATTTTCTATCACAAGGTGATCAATCCACTAACCACACTACTTAAACGAGGGTAGTGTACCTCAATTACAATTCCCACCTCCGATCCTTAAACGGAGGTTTCTCTCTTCAAGATGAAGAGACGGGGACCCGACAGGCCGGATACCCAAAGTACAGAAATTAACAAGTAAAGATAACACCTATAGAGCACCCCAATAATTTAGTTGCTTTCTTATCTACTAAGCATGAAAAGAACTCCCTGATGATTTGCAGAACGGAGCGAGCCGGGAGTATGGATTTGCCCTTTGATCAGAGTATTAGCACAGCACAAGGGCAAGATGGAGCTTAGAGTAGTGAGCAAGAGATTTTTCTAATGGAATTGTGTCTCAAGAGGGTGTGTTTTGCCAAAGAAGAGTTGTAGTCTATTTATAGGCAAGTTTGGAACCTTCAAGAACACTTGGGAGAGCTCTTCTAGCCATTGGAGACAAATCCCAAGAGTTTAGGACGAAATCCACACAAAATCAGGGTAATGATGATTCTTACAGCAATATCAGACGTCTAATTATAGGATCAGACGTCTTATAGGACGTCTGATTTTTCCTATGGTCGTCTAATCTTGCAGGACATCCTTAACAGACTCTATTGGATCAAAAGAAGGACGTCTGATATTATGTCATAAGACGTCTGATTATTTTACTGGACGTCTAATGAATGGTGCATTCGTTCCTGTTATCCTCGGATCTAAACAGGGTTCTAGGTTTAAAGGATCAGACGTCGTTACGGACGTCTGAGGACATTACCAGACATCTGGAAACCTAAATACTCTTCCTCCCTGCTTCTGCCAAAAGATTATGTGGCCGTAAGAGAGATACGCACAGAAAATCATGGCCAACGGTTCAAAAACAGACGTCTGGAAGTGTGTCAAGACGTCTGGAAATTGTTTTTGCCTACGAAAGTCTAACGGTTAGTATGAGGACGTCTGGGTAAATAATTAGACGTCTGTGAACGGTTATCGACGTCTGAAAGTGAAGTCCTTCGACTGATGTTTATGAGGAGACGGACGAAGGCAGAGATATTTGAAATTAGACGTCTGATAAACATGTCAGACGTCTTATGATGGAAAATCAGACGTCTGGACTTATTACTGGACGTCTGATAAAAGTATAAGTGTTGGGTTTTTTTGTTTCTAATTTATCCTAAGTGTAGAGAGCCTAAGTTAGCTATTTATAGGTTATGTTTGGGGGCTCTTTACAATATTTCTAGACTCAAATAAGATGAAAATTACAACCTTTGAAAGTTTACATGAAAAAAGCCTAAGACCTAATACTTATGCTACTCGTCTTCACGCTTTTAATCTCCCGTCTTGGAAAGCTTTTTGAAATCCTGCAAATATGTTATTATAGAGAGAAAATAATATGCTATGCTTTATTTATTATTTCATTTTCTTCATTTTGTAAAATCATCAAAATATTATATATATGAGTAGTTGAACTAACAATCTCCCCCTTTTTGATGATTTTCAAAATATAGCTGTAGGTTCCTCTTTCCTCCCCCTAAAGGTTGTACTTAATAGCCTTTATCTATTTAAGAAGGTTCTTCTCCCCCTTTTTGAATATCATCATGAAGGGTTGTTAAAGGGAGTCAAAATCCAAACTACAAGAGTGATATCTACAAAGTAGAGTGCGTGACTAAAATTGCATGTTTAAAAGATGACAAGGCATTAAGGAAAATTGATTAGGAATAGAAATATTTAAGCATGGACTAGCTATTTGTTCCCAAAAATATTAAGTACAGGGTCAAGGCCCCTTAATACAAACTTAGAATAGAAGATAGAAAAATAGAAGCACTAAAACTATTCTTCTTGATCTTGGCGGCGGCGGCGATGAGCGGGTCCTTGTCCTA
The DNA here is from genome assembly GCA_037157565.1 of Thalassia testudinum. Classification (NCBI taxonomy): domain Eukaryota; kingdom Viridiplantae; phylum Streptophyta; class Magnoliopsida; order Alismatales; family Hydrocharitaceae; genus Thalassia; species Thalassia testudinum. The sequence goes on from JAZHRO010000039.1 coordinate 93,954,834, forward strand.
TCTGCAAATTTTGAACATCTGATTTAAGTTCGTCGATGTCGCGTCGCATGCTTCCCATGTAGGTGTACATCTCGCCGGTTCGACGCAGCAACAGGGAGATGCCGGAGGAGAGGGAATCTGTGGCTGGATCCCATGCTTCATCAAAGCTCGAGCGGGGAGCTTCTATTTGAAGGGGCCGTGGTTCATGGAAGTCTGGAAAGGGTGGAAGGGGCTCTTCTTCCATGGGTTCGTCGGCGGGCTCAAGATGTTCTCTAAGTATATGCATCTTGGCGGCTGTGGCCCGGTTGTAAGGCTCAATTTTCTTGTCAACTGCTTGGTCAGTTATGGAAATCCGATGGGATGAAAAGATTTTGGATAGAATAGACCCAAACGGAAGTGATGCCCCATGGTCCTCATTCATGACGCGAACAATGAGGCGGCAATAATTGAAAGGAATATGATGAACGGCCGCAAAAAGGAGAGCCTTGTGTTGGCGTGAGATATAATCAAAACCTCCTGATTTGTTTAGGAGGTCCCACCCAAAAATGCGAGAGAGTAGACGTGGAAGGGGTTTTATATTTTTGCACGGTAGAGTGCCAAGGTTTTCAACATATTTTTCCGGGAGAACTAACTCTTGATTGATGATTTCTGGGTCGTATTGCCTCAGAATGTCATTGAAATCAATTCCCTCATTGGGGATGGCTAGAAGGTCAGAGATAGTTTCAGATGTGATGTGTATTTCACGACCAAATAGGCGGGTATGGAGTTCAAGTTCATCGTTGCTGTAGTCCTCAACGATGTTGGCATAAAAGAGACGGCAAAGATCAGGGAACACACCAAGAGTTCCAATGCCGGAGTGGAATTGACGGTCAAAATATTGAAAAAGATGGAGAGTTTGGAAGTGTTCCCGAAGGTTCAAATGGGCAAAATCATTCCAAACAATAAAACGAGGGCATTTAACTTTGGCATTCGCGAAGCGATGAAATCGCTGCCTAGCGATGTCACCCCGCAATTGATCTGCCAAATAAGTGGAAGAGGAACTGGAAGATCCCTCAACTTGCTTCCTACGGGGAGGCATATTTGGTGGAATGGGTGGTTAGGTTTAGGAGAAATGAGTGGTGCGTTGAGGATAGAATACCTGCAAAAAAGAAACAACCATTCAACCAAACAACATTCACCCAAAACATAGTTTCAAACACTGCAATCATCATGAAAAAAATATGTGGCAGTATGCCTTGAGGCAATACAACCTGCCATGTAGTTGTGGCAATATACCTTTGGATGCAAGCCACTAAAATGTCGGCTTGATCCTCATGAGGTAATACCCTTGCCATGGAAGATGCAGCTAGGGCTAAGAAGGTCTTCTTGACCGAGGGTTAGGGCTGACAATGATATGTAATGCACATGTAGGTCAAGTGAATCAAGAAGTGAACTAGATGCTACAAGGCCGTGGGTAAAAAGAGTATGAAAATGCCCTAGGCGTTGAGAGGGTATACCCACGGGAGGAGGGAAGCCTCCAAATGCGCGGTCGAGAGGCAGGGACGACGCGCGCAGAGGAGCAGCAGTTCCGTCAGTCGTCGAAGAGGCGCGACGGTCGTCTGGCTGCGAGCAGAACTTCGCCAGCTGCTGCTGTGGGCCGTCGGGTGTGAGGGAGAGCGGCGCGCAGATCTTGTGTGGGGTAGGGATTTTGGACAGGAGAGTGGGACCTTTGCGAAGGGGATCTTATATCCCAAGGTCACCGAGCAAGTCTCCCCCTGAAGTTGGGGAGATTTGCATTTCAAACCGTCCAGAGAAAAGCCGCGACGCGCAGATTTTTCCCCGATCAGACGTCTGTCAATGATGTCAGACGTCGGGATTTGGCAGAGGAATTTTTGCCCATTTCAGGGAGACGTCTGTTTTATTCATCAGACGAACAATCAGACGACTAATTCTAATATAGACGTCTGATTTCTGCAGGAATCCTCCCCAGCAAAAAGATTTATTTTCCAAGTTGTCGTCTGATTTCTTACTCAGACGGCAAAGAAGACGTCTAAATTTAATATTAGACGTCCGATTTCTGCAGACAGACCTTCCTGGATTTTCGTTTAAAGTTACAGGGTCGTCCGTTTTTCCTGTCAGACGATCCCTACGACGTCTAGCCATATATTCAGACGTCCGACAGGCAGTACATGTTCTGTCCCCGAGATAGACGTCTGTTAACACATTTGGACGACAGTTCAGACGTCTGCGTGGTGTACCAGACGTCTGATATTACTGTTTTGTTATATATAAAATCGTCGTCTGTCCCAGATGTTTAGACGACGAATGTTAATGTATAAGACGTCTGATTATTTAATCAGACGTCTGATATTGGACAGAGTGTGCATTTGGATGAAGGCTTAGTGAAATCAAGGTTCAATCTATGCTCATGACAAAAGAGGTTACATTAAAACACTAAATTCTTCAAATATCACTTAGCTTACATATGCCTAGTTTCCTACGTATATAATTAAAGCGATCATAATTCAAAGGTTTAGTGAAAATATCAGCTAACTGCAGTTCAGTACAAATAAATTCAACTTCGATTTCTCCCTTAAGTACATTGTCTCTTAGGAAGTGATGTCGAACATCAATATGTTTTGTGCGAGAGTGATGTACGGGATTTTTCGAGAGGTTGATAGCACTAGTATTGTCACATAATATTTTTATCTTATTAAATATCAGGTTAAAATCCTTCAAAGTACTTTTCATCTAAAGCACTTGGGAACATGCTAGTGCAGCGGCTATGTATTCAGCTTCTGTAGTTGATAAAGCTACACTAGATTGTTTCTTTGAGAACCAAGAGACTAGTGATTCGCCTAAGAATTGGCACGTCCCACTAGTACTCTTCCTATCAGTGCGGCTACCTGCGTAGTCCGCATCGCTATATGTAACTAAGTTGAATTGTGGACTCCTAGGGTAGAATAAGCCATAATCAGATGTGTCAACTAGATATCTAAATATTCGTTTTACAGCATTTAGGTGTGATTGTTTAGGATTTGATTGAAACCTAGCGCATAAGCAAGTACTAAACAAAATATCAGGTCTACTGGAAGTTAAATACAGTAAAGATCCAATCATGCTACGATAGAGCTTTTGATCTATGGGCGTACCTGATTCGTCCAAGTCTAAGGAAGTTGTGACACTCATAGGAGTGTTCTTCCCTTTACTTTTGTTCATATCAAATCTCTTCAACATCTCCTTTGTGTATTTAGATTGACACACAAAGGTTCCAATTTCGAGCTGAGTGATTTGCAAGCCCAAGAAAAACTTGAGTTCACCCATCAAACTCATTTCGAATTCTTCCTGCATAATTTCTGAAAACTTTCTACACATAGATTCATTAGTAGCACCAAATATAATATCATCTACATATATTTGAACTAATAAAATGTCTTTTTCTTTTCTTTTAATGAATAATGTGGAATCAGCTTCCCCTATAGAGAATTTTGCATTTAACAAGTACTCTTTGAGCCTTTCATACCAAGCTCTAGGAGCTTGCTTTAGACCATATAGTGCCTTGTTTAATTTGTAGACAAAATGAGGCTTATCATGAGACTCAAAACCAGGAGGTTGTTTTACAAAAACTTCCTCCTTAATGAATCCGTTAAGAAACGCGCTCTTAACGTCCATTTGAAAGAGTTTAAAGCCAAGAAAGGCGGCATAAGCAAGAAGCATGCGAATTGATTCGAGTCGAGCTACGGGAGCGTAGGTCTCATCAAAATCAATTCCTTCTTCTTGGTTGTACCCTTGTGCTACCAACCGAGCCTTATTTCGAATAACTATACCGGATTCATTCAACTTGTTCCGGAATACCCATTTGGTACCTATTACCGTTTGCCCTTCAGGCTTAGGTACTAGATCCCAAACTTCATTCCTTTGGAATTGGTTGAGTTCCTCCTGCATGGCCATCATCCAAGTTTCTTCGGAGCATGCTTCCTCGACACTCTTCGGTTCAACTTGAGATACAAAGGCGGAGAGACCAAAGGTGCAATTAAAACGAGATCGGGTTTTAACGCCATCAGAAACACTTCCAATGACTTGACTTTCGGGATGATCCCTTTGATATATCCAATCTTTTGGAAGATTATGGATATTGGAGTTTGGAATGTTAGACACATCAATAGTAGAATCATCTTCATCATCCATATTGACTCGGTCAATGGAGGAATGAGGAGATTCATCGAAGGAGACATGAAGGGTTTCCTCCACTATTAATGTGGTCATGTTAAAAACCCGATATGCCTTACTACGTGAGGAGTAACCAATAAAGATGGCTTCTTCACCTTTGGCATCAAATTTATCTAAATTAGAGCGGGTATTCAAGACAAAACATCGACATCCAAAAACTTTAAAATAACTAATTTTGGGTATTTTCCCATATTATAGTTCAAAACAAGTTTTTCGCAATCCGGATCGAATTAAGGTGCGATTTAACACGTAACAAGCCGTGTTAACCGCCTCAGCCCAAAAGTACTTCGGTAACCCCGAGTCTATGAGCAATGTTCGAGCACACTCTTGAAGAGTACGGTTCTTTCTCTCAACCACCCCATTTTGTTGAGGTGTTTGAGGAAAAGAGAACTCATGAGCAATACCATGCTCTTGACAAAAATCATCAAACAAGGAATTTTCAAACTCGCCCCCATGATCACTACGGATACGAGTGATTTGGTAGCCTTTTTCAGTTTGAATTTTCCTACAAAAAATAGAAAAGACGGAAAGCACTCTTTCTTTAGATCTCAAGAAGGAGACCCATGAAAACCTCGAAAAATCATCTACAATTACAAGGCAATATTTGCATCCACTGAGGCTCTCATATTTTGTTGGTCCAAATAGATCTAGGTGAAGTAGTTCTAAAGGTCTTGATGTGGATATAACTTCTTTGCTTTTAAAACTAGATTTTATAATCTTACCTAATTTACATGAATCACAAACAAGCTCATTTAAAAATTTTCTTTTAGGAAGACCTCGGACTAGTTCATGTTTAGCTAATTTTTGAACCAGCTTCATATGAACATGTCCTAGTCTTTTATGCCATATACCTAACTCATCATTTGCTATAAGACATTCATAAGTGCCATTTTTATCAAATTCTACAACATAAATGTCTTTAAATCTAGTTCCCTTAAGAAGGGTTTCATTGGTTAATGCATGCATAATTTCAAACATTTTAGAAGTAAACACTACTTTAAAACCCTTATCACATATTTGACTTACACTTAAAAGATTATGTTTTAGTCCTTTAACTAGAGAAACATTTGAGATGGGAGAGAGAGGGTTACCTATTTTACCAAGGCCAATAATATGGCCCTTGTGGTTGTTGCCAAATGTAACTGTTCCTCCATCCGTAGGTTGGAGGTCCAAAAATAGGCGCTTGTCTCCTGTCATATGTTTGGAGCATCCGGAGTCCATCATCCATCGGCCTCCTTGGTGGTGGAGGTTTCCTTGTCTTCCTCCTTGTAGACCTTCTTCCTCCTACAAAAGATCTTCGATTGTGACTTGGTGTTTCTATAGGTCTTTCTAATTTGAGTCGTCCATCCTTCATTTTGTATATCCAATTTTTGACATTATGATGTCCTTTCATCCCTACAAAACAAAGTGAGAGTTGTCTTTTCGGTATCCATTGTAAAGTGGATCCGTATTTGTTAGTGTTCTCCTTTAGAGGAGGGTCCCTTTTTGGCTCACTTTGACTAGGCTCATAAAAGCCTAATCCAAATTTACTTGAGGAAGGTTTTTGATGGGCAATGAGTTTGTCCAAGTTATCTTTCCCCTTTGTAAATTTGGCTAGGTCCTCAAGAAGTTGGTTTGACTTTTCTTTGAGATGATTTATCTCTATTTTCATTATATCTAGTTTATCTTCTAATGCCCTAATCTCTACTCTAAGTAAGCCATTTTCATCCTTTTTAAAAGAGTTTGATTTTTCAAGCACATGGATTTTGTCGAGTAATTCTTCTCTATCCAAAAATTTTTGTTCACTCATTGCTGTATACAAATCATTTGTTAATGACTCTTTCTCAATCATTAGATTTTTTATTTGCATATTTAAAGCAGTGGTTTCTTTTGTAAGAATTAGATTCTTTTCTTCAAGATCATTGATTAATCTCTTATTTTCTAATTTTTCTTCTTTTAAAGCCTTGCTTTGGGTTTTAGTTTTCTTAAGATCTATATATAGTGAATCAAAGGCATCTTGTAATTCATCCAAAGAGTAGGGGTTTACCTCAGGTTCCTCAGATTCAGACTCGGAACCATCATTTGTTGCCATTAGTCCCAAGCATGCCGTTTCTTCATTTGTTTCCTCCTCCTCTTCTTCTTCGGAGGTGGAGTCATCCCACGTTGCTTGAAACGCCTTCTTCTTGAATCCTTTTGGTTTGGAGATCTTCTTGTAGTCAGAAGGCTTCTTGGGTTTCTTCTCATCATCCCTTTTGAGTAAGGGACAATCTTTCCTTATGTGACCCCTCTTTTTGCAATTATAGCAAATTAGAGGATCTTCTTCTCTTTTCTTTCCCTTGATCTCTCTTCTATTTCTGAGAAACTTTTTAAACTTTTTAGCTAATAAAACAAATTCTTCGTCATCGGTACTTACCTCATCATCCGAAGTAGCTTTGAAGGCTAAGGTCTTCTTCTTTGGCTCCGATGAGGTTGATTTCTTCTTTTGCTCCATTTTTGATTCGTAAGCCATGAGATTCCCAAGTAGATTTTCCATGTCTAGATCCTCTACTTGGTTGGCTTCTTCTATTGCCGTTACCTTTTGCTCCCACTCAGGTCCAAGGGAGTGAAGGAGCTTCCCTTGAAGCTCCCCCTTTATAAATGTCTTTCCTAAAGACTTGAGGTTATTCACGATTAACGTGAATCGGGTGTACATGTCCCCAAGTCTTTCATTCTCCTTCATAGAGAAAGCTTCGAATTCCTGCGATAACAAGTTTATCTCTGAGGATTTAACTTTAGATGTACCTTCGTGAGTAACCTCCAAGGTTCTCCAGATCTTGTGGGCGGTTTCGCATTGGCTGATGCGGTTGAATTCCTCCGAGCTGAGAGCGCAGTAGAGTGAGTTCATTGCCTTGGCATTCAGTCCAAGGTGATGGATTTGCTCCACTGTGTAACCAGTTTCTGGTTTCTCGGGAATGACGTATGCGGATTCGCATTTCTCCCAAATGGAGAAATCATTGGCTTGAAGCCACATCTTCATTCTCAGCTTCCAGTAGGTGTAGTTGGTTCCTTCGAAGAGTGGTGGTCGAGTGGTGGATTGCCCCTCCAATCTGCTTGTGGAAATCGCCTTCCCCTCCATGTGATCTTTCCGCGGATGTTACTCTTGTAGGCGGAAAACCTGCTCTGATACCAAATGAAATTGCACTAGAGGGGGGGTGAATAGTGAAATTATATTGTATTGTAATACAACAAATTCAATCACACAATATACTCAATTATTTTTAGGTGGAAACCCAAGATGGGTGAAAACCACCACCTAAGCCAATCTCTTGACTTAGGATTTTCGATCACAAGGTGATCAATCCACTAACCACACTACTTAAACGAGGGTAGTGTACCTCAATTACAATTCCCACCTCCGATCCCTAAACGGAGGTTTCTCTCTTCAAGATGAAGAGACGGGGACTCGACAGGCTGGATACCCAAAGTACAGAAATTAACAAGTAAAGATAACACCTATAGAGCACCCCAATAATTTAGTTGCTTTCTTATCTACTAAGCATGAAAAGAACTCCCTGATGATTTGCAGAACGGAGCGAGCCGGGAGTATGGATTTGCCCTTTGATCAGAGTATTAGCACAGCACAAGGGCAAGATGGAGCTTAGAGTAGTGAGCAAGAGATTTTTCTAATGGAATTGTGTCTCAAGAGGGTGTGTTTTGCCAAAGAAGAGTTGTAGTCTATTTATAGGCAAGTTTGGAACCTTCAAGAACACTTGGGAGAGCTCTTCTAGCTGTTGGAGACAAATCCCAAGAGTTTAGGACGAAATCCACACAAAATCAGGGTAATGATGATTCTGACAGCAATATCAGACGTCTAATTATAGGATCAGACGTCTTATAGGACGTCTGATTTTTCCTATGGTCGTCTAATCTTGCAGGACATCCTTAACGGACTCTATTGGATCAAAAGAAGGACGTCTGATATTATGTCATAAGACGTCTGATTATTTTACTGGACGTCTAATGAATGGTGCATTCGTTCCTGTTATCCTCGGATCTAAACAGGGTTCTAGGTTTAAAGGATCAGACGTCGTTACGGACGTCTGAGGACATTACCAGACGTCTGGAAACCTAAATACTCTTCCTCCCTGCTTCTGCCAAAAGATTATGTGGCCGTAAGAGAGATACGCACAGAAAATCATGGCCAACGGTTCAAAAACAGACGTCTGGAAGTGTGTCAAGACGTCTGGAAATTGTTTTTGCCTACGAAAGTCTAACGGTTAGTATGAGGACGTCTGGGTAAATAATTAGACGTCTGTGAACGGTTATCGACGTCTGAAAGTGAAGTCCTTCGACTGATGTTTATGAGGAGACGGACGAAGGCAGAGATATTTGAAATTAGACGTCTGATAAACATGTCAGACGTCTTATGATGGAAAATCAGACGTCTGGACTTATTACTGGACGTCTGATAAAAGTATAAGTGTTGGGTTTTTTTGTTTCTAATTTATCCTAAGTGTAGAGAGCCTAAGTTAGCTATTTATAGGTTATGTTTGGGGGCTCTTTACAATATTTCTAGACTCAAATAAGATGAAAATTACAACCTTTGAAAGTTTACATGAAAAAAGCCTAAGACCTAATACTTATGCTACTCGTCTTCACGCTTTTAATCTCCCGTCTTGGAAAGCTTTTTGAAATCCTGCAAATATGTTATTATAGAGAGAAAACAATATGCTATGCTTTATTTATTATTTCATTTTCTTCATTTTGTAAAATCATCAAAATATTATATATATGAGTAGTTGAACTAACAATGCAGGAATTGGAGAGGCTCCAATAAAAATAAAGTTGTCACACTTTTTTTTTTTTTGTATTTATGTCTTTTAGGATTCAATTTAATTGAATGTGTTTTAGGGTTTCTCTAGTTAAATTTTCAAACAAGTTTGAAAATCCACAATCAAAGGAAAATAAGTTGTATGGGTGATTGTATATTTCCTTTAAATTGAGTCTCTAAAAAGAAAGAAGGAAACCTTAAGCCAATTGTCCCTAAGACAGAAATTTAACTACCAATGAGTTATTTTCAAGCTTTCTGAATAGATAGTGGTCCAATCAATGCAACCAACACTGCTACCTTGAGTGAAATCAAACAAGGATTCAAAAAAAGATTTTTGTAAGATTTTAGGAATTTTTTTGATAATTGTTTTGAATTTTTAATTGTACTGGTGTCAAAGTTTAGAAATGATACCCGTGGGTATTGTGGACTTTTCAGTATTATCACTGACCTCAGAAAATTTTTGTAATTTTATGTGATGTGTGAAATTTCACAAGGATTCCAGAAATTTAAATTTCATAAAAATTGGATGAGTATAAAAATTGTAAAAATTTGTGGACAGTAGCAAAATAGGAAGATTAGAAGGTGTGACCCCTCTACAATCCATGAATTTTTAAAAATTAAATACAAATCCAATTGATCTAAAATTTGGAAAAGATATCCCTAACTTAATTAGGAATGAATGTATGAAATTTTATGATTTTAGGAGGCTTGTGGTGTTATGAATTGATTTTTCAATTCTGGACAGAAATCTTGACCTAAAAAATAGGAGACCAATACTTGCAATGGAGCGGTGCTAAAGAAGCATTCAAGCAAACAATGGATTTTAAAATGCACCACTCCACTTAATCAAATTGTTTGGGATCCTGAAAGTCAAGTTTAATATGTTTTTGGTAGTTTTAATTAATTATGTGACCAGAAAGAGGAACCAACCTGAATTTCGCAGGAAGAAAAGGAACTTTGAGCTCTTGCTTCCAGATTCCCGCTTTCTTCCTGCAATAGTTCCTGCACACACGAAAAAGAAGAAAGAGAAGAGGATGAGATCTACTTCAAGCAAGAGGAGAAAGAATAGAAAAGCCGTGCCTCCCCGGCAACGACGCCAAAAAGTGATGGCGGTTTCACGCGGTTTGTTAAATACGTCGTTGTAACGCGCAAAATCGATCAACTCTTAAATTTATATTCCTAGATAGGGGAGTATCTAGGGTCATCCAAAGAGGCCAAATGTTTGCAAAATTAATTCTCTTGCTTGGAATACAAATCTCAACTTTCTTTTTGGTATTTTTCAATATATCATTTTTTTGTTTTTGAATTAAGACAACATGCGAAATGGTGGCAGGAAGGTGATTTACACTTCAAATTTAATAAACTACTTCTAAAGTGGAAAGTAGAACCTCTCCCTAAGCTCACTCTAGGCAAGTGGAGGCCTAGAATAATTAGGGAGAGGGAGTGAAGAATGCTAAAAACAAAGCAAGTAGAAATGCAAATAAGAAATTGCAAAGAAGGTAACTAAATAAATGAAAAAGTGTTTTACAAAAAGGCCTAGTAGAGGAATGCTTCTACTACTAGAAAATTGTAAACAAGAAAAGCAAACACAAATCCTCTAAATAGATGGTGAAGAAGAGGGCTTCTTGCTCCAAGGTTGGTAGCTCCTAATCTTGAAAAGAATCCTCCAACTCCTTCCTTGCTGTGCTCCGCCAAGGTGATGTCCTCCAAGGCAAGCCCTAAGGGGGCGTGCCCTAAGCTTCTCTCCAAGGGTGGACGCCCACCATAGGTTCTTCTCCTTTGCCTGGCCGTCCTCCTTGAAGTGGAAGAGTCCTCCTCCTTGGCGTGGCCCAAGTTGAAGAGAGTGGGGAGAAGAAGCCACCAAAAGGGCTGGTGATGTGCCCCTTTAATCTCTTTCTCTACTCCTTCTTCTTGGCCGTAGGTATAGGTGGTTTAGGTAGAAAAATACACTAATGGAGGATGCCCCAAAATGGTGGTAGGTGGTGGGTTTTTATAGAATAGGAAGGGGGCTAAGGTGACTCTTGGAATGGAGGGCTAAAAGTTGGCACCAAAAGAGAGGTGGTTAGGGGTAGTTTTTCGCGCCAACTTTTGGTGTCTTTTGGTGGTGATAATGGGGTGAACAGGTGGCTAGGAGGTGGTGCCAACTTGAGTAGGGTAGCTAGCTTAGGTAGGCTTAAGTTGGTGGAGCTAGCTAGGGTTGAATTTGAAGGTGGTGGATGGCTAAGGAGCTGGTTGCTAGCTAAGGTAAGCTAAGCTAAGCTAGCTTAGCTAAAGGGGGAGTAGAGGAGAAGGTGTTGGAGCTAGGGTTTGGAGGGAGGAGCTGAGGAGGAGAAGTCTGGAGCTGAAATTGGAGCTGGCTGCTGCTGAAGAGGCTGGCATGGAGCTACTCTTGTTGGCTTAGCTTGCTAGTTCTTTGCTAGCTGCTAAGCCAAGCTAAAGTAAGCTAGCTTCTACCGTAATGAGCTAAGGTGAACTAGGTCTGGTGCTTCCAGGGAGAATCAAGCTAGTTGAGGCAGCTAAGGTAGCTTAGCTCAACTGAGTTTAGCTAAGCTAAGTCCCCGGGAGCTGGACGTTGAGCTAAGCTAAGTCCCCGGGAGCTGGACTTGAGCTTCCTGAGCTGGGATGAGTTCTTCTTCAGCTGGCTGGAGTTGAGTGGAGCTGGATGTAGCTGGATCTGAGCTGAGGTGAACTCCTATCAACTCAGTTGAGCTAGCTAGAGCTCCCTGTGGACTGGTGGGAGTTGAGATGAGCTAGACTCAGCTAAGTTGAGCTGGATCTGAGCTGACTTGAGCTAGGGTGAGCTAAGATAAACTCTCTTGAGCTGCCATCCAGCTGAGATTAGCTTAATGGAGCTGGGATGAGCTAACCCTAGTTCAAGTGAGCTAGGTTCCAGCTGTGGTGAGCTGGATCAAGCTGAGTTCCAGCTAGTTTGGGCTTCTCTTTCACCATTTGCCTTCTTGAGTGCTAGGGTTTTAGGGATCTGTATATCTGTACATCCCTAACACTCACAAAAACATATTAAAAAGACAATAAAAAATGCAATGCATGCCTAGCCTATTTTATGCCTAAATGCAGCCCAAAAACTCATTTGCGGAGTAAAATCCTAAGAGCTAGGTTTGTTTAAATGCATAAAAATGATGATAAACTGGCGTTTATCACCCCCTTTCTTCTTTTTTATCTTCCACTCTACTTTTTGTATTAGGTAGTTGTTTAATGTTCTTGTGGAAGAATTCCTCTACCTGTATTTGACTTTACTAATAATACAAAAGTTATTCGCCTTCCAATTTTCATGTTGTAGTTAGTGTACTTTTCCATGTTGTTTTTGTAGTTGTAGTGCACACACTCTCCTCTTCTAATTAACCTAGGCGTACTTGCTTAGGGTGAGCTTAGAAGATAGGACTCCATTCTTGTCACCTAGGGTTAGTTGTAGTATAATTAAGTCTTCGCATTCCATTGCCTCAAACCCGATTGTTTCTAGAAAATATAAAAACAACAAAACCAAAAATCACAAAAAGAAAGTGTGGATTTGAGAGGCAAGAGAGAGGACCATTCATGTGATTAACAAATTGGCCTCTTGGGATGACCCTAGATACTCCACTATCTAGGTATTATAAATTTAAGAGTTGATTACGAATTTACATGTCTCAACGACACTATTTTGTATAAATAACAAACCGTGTATTTTTCACATTAATCGCCTGAAGATTTTCATAGATGTATGATTCATTGAATTCTTACTCATATTCTTAAATAGATCAGAGGCACTATTTGCATCCTTATTCATAAAATTACCACCACACGAGACATCCACAAAATTCCTAAGTTGTTCATTTAGCCCATGATAAAAGATCTACACTAATTACCACTTTGGAGCCTCCTTGATGGTAACACCATCATTTGCCATAACTAACCTAATTTAGTCTAATTTCAATGATAAATGATCTTTAATGGTATTCTGAGTTGAATGCGAGAAGAAGATGGGAAATCAAATTAATTATGCTGTTTTAATGCATAATCACGAATGTAGAATAACTAAGGGGCTAATCGGTGCCTAATCTAAGGTCAAATGAACTTAAATTTCCAAAAAGTGAGCTCAAAATGATTGAATAAGGGTTTTCTGAGTTTTGAAGATTAATTTCATAATAAAAACCCTAATTACAGCCTCACTTCAATTGAATAGGTTCTGGTGGAAATAAATGCAATCTAAACCTCCTGAAAATCATTGAAAAATATTTTATGAGGTTTGGGACCTTCAGTTTGACCAAATGAACCCATTTGACCAAAAATAGAGACAAGGCGGGAAATTGCCTCATTCTTAGGCTATAGTATAAATTACCCAGCCAATGTTGTCAAAACTCAAATTTAAGTTCACCACTAGATTCCTTGGGTCCAAATTAGGTTAACCCTAAATTGTGAGCCCAATCGGAGTTCATCTTGACCTAGTGTGCATTCTAGCCCATTTTTCTCTAATTATTACATAAAACCCCCTAGGTTTTCTTCGTTCTTGCATTGAGGTCCCTCCCATCCTCTTCCTATACAAGGCAATAGCAGCAGTGAGAAGACCCATGGCAGGTAAGATCCAATAAGGGAATTGACCAATTAAATCTACTCCAAATCTCACCATTATTGGTGAGATTGTCAATCGAGTCATTCCTCATTTGATGAACATCCTCTCAAGATCTAATTTGGCCAGAATTGCTCCAGCAAGCTTGAGATTCACGAACTCAAAAGCATGCCAAAATTGCAAAACAAACTTGCAATTCCTGGCCTAATTGTTAAGGAAATTGTCTCTCTATGAAGCCCTCAACCCCTACAAGTCTAAACTGTGCTCAATTGGCCAATATCCCTCTCCTTTCTCCATGCCGGCTAAAGTCTGACGCACCCCTGGAGTCTTCCTCCCCATGTCTACCCTCTGCCATGTATAATAGGCAGAGGGGTTCTCTTCCCCGAGCTTCCACGAAGCTTCGACCTTCAATTCCTCCTCATCCGCTCCGACCGCCTCCGTCATCTTCCTCTTCTCCGACAAACTTCGGTGAGCTCCTCCCCTCTTCCTTTCCCTAAATTAGGTTAGGGATTTTCTTCCTTACCCTCTCAATTAGCTTTTTGGAACTTTAGAGCTCCATCTATCTCCTCTAGCATCTTCATCGACACCGATGATCGCCACCAAATCGACCTTCACCGTCTTGTCTCCACCTTCCCCTTGATAAATTAGCATGGGAAAAAGCTTCCTCTCACCCTCACCAAGCTTTATCCCAAGATAATTAAACCCTTCATCACCTCCATCATCACCCACCATCACCGTTGAAGAAGCTTCATCGAATCTCCTCCAACCATCCACTTTATTCACCCCCACTTGCAATTTTCTTAGGGCTTTTGACCAGCGTAGCTTGCCGAACCTTGTTGTGTGCCAAATTTTTGCTTTCAGGTACTTGGCCAGAGTCATCATCTTCTCCGGCGACGTTGGGTGCATCTGGCGACTCGAAGCAAGCAAACTCCACTCCTGCCGCTGTGGACTCATTGTGGGAAGCTATCCTAGCCATGCATTTAAGATCTAATGGTGGGATCATCACCAATCAACAATAGCTCATCCTCGTAAAGATGAAGACTGAGGGTGGGACATTTAGTCCCACCTCGTTGAGAGCCATTCCTGAAGTGGTTACAAAAGGCAATTCGTGCCTTAGCTGTTCGCCTAAGACGTAGGGGGTCAGGTCCCCATCCATACTCATGCGCAATGATGGCCACACACATGCAGGCATGAACTGATCTTGGGCTGGGTTTTGAACTGGGTTTGGGTGGAATTTTGAGCTGAAAGCTTGGCTTGCATTGGTGGGCCTGTGGCTAGGGCATTGGGTTGGTTCTGTGCTTGGACTGTGTTAGTGCACTGAAATAGTGTTTTAAAAGTTGTTGCATTGTAGTATGGGTCGTAATAGTGCGAAAACAGATAAAATTTATACTTGAATAAAATCCAAGGTCGTTCACTGGGAGCAAGTATTGCAATTAATCTCAAGATCATAATATAACCACAAATATAAGCAATTAAGATCAAGAACAAGCCACAATTGATATATAAATGAAAGCAAGAGTCAATGTAGCAAAAAGATTAGCGTAAAATGGTGATTGGAATCACCAAATTACCCTGTTAACAATATACTCAAATAATGCTACAATATAAACCACACAAATGTCACGTATGATGAGTGCACAGTGTACTCGCTTCAATCTCAGACATCGGTCAAGCCAATCAGATGGCTTAAACAGTCTCTGCTACAGTGCCTTTTCTCTTCTTCAGCTTGTCTTCTTCTTTCTTCTCTGCCGTGGCTCTTCTCTTCTTCTTTCTTCTCTTCACACACAAAGGGGGAAAGGGCTCTCAGAAATTGTCTAAGTGTTGGAATCCTCCCAGAGAAAACCCTCCCTTGCCCCGCGCTTTCTCTCTTCTTTCCTCCTCTTCTCTTTCTTAGGGATAACCAGGTATTCAGGTATTGGGCATGAGCGCACCTCGGACTAGGGCTATGGGAGTGGGTCGTAGCCGAGGTGTGCGGGAGAGGCTTAGGCGGGTTAGTGAGCAGGTAATGGGGACCCGACCCCCGTGTATTGGGCAGAGAGCTAAGGGCACGAAAATAACTTATCCACGGTCACGAGCTCTATGTCCCACGATGTGGGACTAAAGGTCCATCTCTCTTCTCGCACAATTGCTGAAGGTGACACCTCACCAATTGGAAGAGCTGCTGAGGGGTGGGCTTCCAATTGAAGCCTTAGATCGTAGCCTGGGGAGATTCCACATACCTGGAGCCAAGATTTGGGGTGAATGTAGCTGGAGAACACGAAGCGTAGTCGGAGATGTCAAAGCGGTGGTGGAGCTTCTGTGAGTCACTTGCAAGCACGAATACGACCGTGGAACGACAAGTGCGGTGGTGGGTGCTGTGTGGTGTGATAGAGAAAGCTCAGCCCCAAATTTCTTTGGGGCTTTTGCTCATGAGGGTTTGGCAGAGGTGTGAAGATCAGTGGCGGCTGAATTGGTGGAGCGTAGTGGCCGTGCAAACTCGCGGAGGTACGCCGGCGTGGTGGAAGACGGAGGGCGCTAGGGCAAGTCGGTGATTGAATTGGAGTAGTGGCACGGAGATGATGAGTGGCAGAGTACAGTTGATGAGGCTAGCTAACGGACAACATGGGGTGAAGATGGCATCGGGTTTGGTATGGCTGACGCTGGAAACGAAGGTGCTCCGGTGGGGGTAGGATGGCGAGGACGATAAAGGAAGGGGCACCCGCTGGTACGACGCGATGCGGAAGGAGAGGAAGGAGAATTCGCCGCCAGTATTGCGAAGGGACAAGGAATGAAGTCTTAGTTGGTTGCCGGACGTCGAGGAGAATTTTGGCCTGAAGTGGAGGGAGGAAGGAGGGTAATTTCGGTCGAAATTGAGCGTCAAAGGGACGGCTTGTCCTCAGGTGTCCTTATATAGGCATCGAGGGGTGGTTGGAGCTTGGAAGCCAAGCTTTCGAGCTTGGAAAGTTCACCGGAGTAGGAAACCCAAATCTATCATGCATTCACATGAGAGATTGGGAAGGAATTGGAGCCCAAGAATCGATTTGATTGGAAGATAACTTCATAAGGATTCTCCGATTCAAATTTGGGGAAGTTTTGTCAATCAATCATGGAGAATCCTTGATTGAATATCGCCGGAGTTGTAGGAATAGGAGTTCTGTATTGATGGAGGCGGCGGGGACCTTTCCATTAAGAAGACAAAGCAATTGGGGGGATTTTTGTAAGAAATTCAAAAGTTGAGGGGTATTTGAGATAAAAAGAGTCAGACTTGGACCAAAATGCAAACTAGGTTGAAATAATCTCAGATTGGGCCCAAATTTTGATACAAACCTAATTTGGACATAAGGAATCCAATGGTGAAGTTGGATTTTGGTTTGACCTAGTTTGATTGGGTAATTTATGCAAAAATCCAAATTAGGGCAATAGTATACCTACGGCTCTTTTTTTGGGTCAAAATGGGTTCTGATGGCTAAATCAAGGATGCCAAACCCTAGAGAATATTTTTATATGAATTTTAGAGGGTTTAGGTAAATTTTATCCTGACCAGAACCTTAGTAGATTAAGCAAGTATGTTTTTAGGGTTTTAAATGTCATTTAATTCTTGAAATGCGTAAAAACCTGTTACTGTCTGCATGGATCCATTTATTCGACATTAATGATCATATGACCTTTAATGAACCCCTAAAATATCCTATGGTTATTTTTTATTTATGGATTATTGGTAAAATTGTAGGAATAACCCTGTCTTCTTCTTTTCTTCTCCAAACAACTCAACTTGCCCAAGAGACCTTCTGATTGATATGTAGGAGCTTTTATTGACTTTCTCAGACCAAATTGAGCGAGTTATGCCTCATGATGGTGTTTCCATCATACCCCCATGCCTAGCTTTTGCTAGTCCCTTGCAAAACTTTATGAATCAAACCAATTATCTAGGTCAGATGTAATTGTCATGATGCCCTACTCAGCCGCATATCTAGGAATCAAATATTAATATTAACAATAGGCCTAGAGGTACTCAAGTACCAGCCTAGATCCAGACCTGACTAGCTTTTGCCTCAGTCTGTTGCGAAGGTTTCTAAGTCCTGCAGGAACTATCCTAAGGTTTGTTGGACCCAGCGGTTAAAGCACTCGTGCTTGAAACATGGTTAGTCCGGTTTAGTTTGCCAGTGCATTTTGTAAGAGAGATATATAGAAGGATATTTTTATTTGTGGAGAGCTTTCTCTCTCTTTTCTTCTCATTATACTTTTCCTTAGATACATCCTCGAATTGGCCCTAAACACGGTCTATATCAGATTCCTTGTCCCCACCATCAATCCTTGTAGGGTCCCTCGCAATCGATGCTTCGAGATAGCACCACCCATGGCAACCCCCAGAACCCTAGCTTTCGACACTTCGGGATAGTGCCTCCCATGGTGTTCTGTAGCTAAATCTAGACCCTAGCAATCAACATTTCGTGATAATGCCGCCCATGGCATTTGAACTAGCACAAGGTGCTTACGTACCCCCGATAGGATATTTAGATATCCTAGGAGACAAGCACTGAGGAGACGATATGTTATTGCGCATCTTCGAGGGAATTTCTTGCCTCTTCGTACCGAGAACTTGTCCAAATCAACTTGTGTTTTCGGGCCACTCCTAATCTAGATTTTAGGAACATTTTCAAAATAGAAGAAATGCCCTTTGGCATGATTTCATTATTAAAGCGCACTGAACCAGATTGTGTGTGATTTAGGGTGCTTAAGTTACCAAGTCCCGCAAACTAGAGGTTAGTTAACGGGGCCGAATACTCCCTAAGCCTTAGACCTAATACATAAGCTTTGCATTTTCCCCAACCTCTTGAGGATTAATCCGGATTTTAACAAATACGTAAATGTTTAAATCCAATCAGATCCAAGAGGCCTAATGGCGGTCTTCGCCATTAATCCCTTAAGTTTTAGCTTTCTAGGTCTTAATTCATCATTCGATCCAACCTAGAAGTTAGGTAAGTTCCATATTACTTTGAAGGGACTCAATTTCTTTCTTTATCTTTTTGCTCCTTTCTTTTCCTTTCAAAATTTCCACCCTCCTTTTCTCATTTTTCTCTAAAAATGGCTCTTCTTTTTCCTCAACCTCCTTTTTCCCATTTTTCTATTTTTCAATTTTTTTTCATTTTTCTGGTTTTTTGGAATATATAATTTTTGATGAAACCCTTTTGTGAATTGATTCTTACGACGGTTTGCACTTTAATAGCCTCCCATACCTATGATTTGCAATGTCTTCATTGTAAATTAGGTGGGTTCAATTTCAGCTTAGATCGTACATTAGAACAGGGTCAAAGGGTGGGTGAATGGGTCGGGATGACTGTTGCAGACGATTTCAAGCTCTGATACGAGTACCAGAGGTGGAGTCAGTTGTTCTAATGGACGAACCCTAAAGTGCAATATGAGTTCAGCAAAGATGTGTCAAAAGGGTTTCGAGTTTTTCAAAAGATGACAGGTTGCCTCCTGTTAAGTGGTGAGTTTAATGCCATCAGCTAGGTACAATAAGCTTAGGGAGATGTGATTGACTGCATAAATGATTTGAGAGAATATATGATTGTGGTGGATGAGAATTGGATGACCATAGATAAGTATTAAAGCATGGTGGAGAGTCATTCCAGAATGTCTTTGATATAAGTTAGGCTGATTCATTTCTGGATGATCTTTCTTGAGTTTTTGCGGAGGAATCATTTGGAAGGTATAGTGGTCATGGGATTTTGCAATAAGATTATGGTGATTCCAAGTCTCAATAGAGATAGGTCTAGTTAGTGTATCCCAGATGTGTGGTTCCTCTCGTGATCTGTGACCTATCAAATTGATACTTGATGAGTCATTTTGATTCTTTCTCTCTAGATTTGAGATTATTTCCTTAAGAAATGACTCATAGATTGGGTCTTCTAATGAATCTTTCCTATAATCTTCATCCCAATAAAAAATGAATGCTTGGAGAGTGCCTTTTGAATTATAAAACTCGAATTCTGTAAAGGATTCATATTCTGGGTGAAGGCCACTCTCAATATCTGTCAAACTCGATTCCTGGGGGTACTCAAAATAAAAAGTCTTCATATCCATGGAATCTGAATTTGTTCTATCACCATGTTTCCCGACATGGGTTGAAGAGGTGTGGTTAAGTTGGCGCCAAGTAGGGTAGCTTATGTGGAGCTTAGGTGCACTTGAACTGGAGGCTTATGAAGGTGGAGTTAAGGTTAGCTAAGGTGGATGACCAAGGAGTGGAGAACTTATCTAAGCTAGCTTAGCTAGTAGATGAGTGGGGTAAGGAGCAGAAGGAGCTAGGGTTTTGAGCAGAGGAGCTGAAGGAGAGTTGTATGGAGTTGTATAGGAGCTGGTGGCTGCTGAAGAGAATGGCAAGGAGCTACTTTTGCTAGCTTAGCTTGTTAGTTCTTTGTTAGCTGCTAAACCAAGCTAAAGTAAGCTGGCTTCTGCTAAGATATGCTAAGGTGAGCTAGGTTAGGTCTTTCTGGGGAGGACCTAGCTAGCTGAAGTAGCTAAGGTAGCTTAGCTGAACTAAGTTGAGCTAAGTGGAGTCCCCGGGAGCTGGACTTGAGCTGGCCTGAGATAGGGTGAAGCCATCTTCAGCTAGCTTGAGTTGAGTAGAGCTGGAGGTAGCTGGACTTGAGCTGAGGTGGACTCCAGTCAACTCAACTGAGTTAGCTAAAGCTCCTAGTGAACTGGTAGGAGCTGAGATGAGCTTGACTCAACTAAGTAGTGCTAGATCTGAGCTGACTTGAGCTAGGGTGAGCTAAGATGAGCTATCTTGAGTTACCATTCAGCTAAAATGAGCTGAATGGAGTTAGGATGAGCTTACCCTAGTTCAAGTGAGCTGGTATCCAAATGGATCAGGTTGAGTCCCAGCTGGTTTGAGCTTCTCCTTCACCGATTGCCTTCTTAAGTGCTAGGGCTCTAGGGATCTGATTATCTATTTAACCCTAACACTCAAACAAACACATCAAAAAGACAATAAAATGTGTAATGCATGCCTAACCTAATTATGCCTAATGCAACCCAAAACCCGTTCGTGGATTTAAAATCCTAAGAGCTAGATCTGTTTTAAGGCATAAGAATGATGATAAACTAGCATTTATCACACCCCCATGCTTATCTTTTGCTAGTCTCTTAACAAAACAAATTTTTATGAAACGAAATTTTTGGGGAAATCTAATTTTTTTAACTTTTGAGGAGAAAGAGATTACTGGACCTTGGTTGATCCCAACATAGGAGGTACGGGATTTGTTAAAGATAAACATCGGGATTTATTTTTAGATCCAAAATTTAGATGAATCGGGATCAATATATCCACAAAAAAAAAAATCATAGATTAACCCTTTGTTAATTTAGATGATTCGAAATTTTTGTATTTAGGATTTTTCTGGCTCTTGAATCTGATTCGCAACTTGTAATAACCTTTAAAACCTTGTGTCTGTGCTTGTGAGAAGCCAACATTTATACGGGAGTGTTTTTCGTTTAAAACTTTTTTGTTCTCTCCCATGCTTATTCTTAGCTTAGTCTTACAACATATGTGTTGGGATCATCATTCCCATTACCAATCCTCGAGGGGCCTCTAGCACCAGTACTTCGAGATGGCACTGTCCATGACACCACCTAGGAGCTTACAACCCCAAAACACAATGCGGTGTAAAGGGGCGCTCCAAGCAAACTCAAGCTCTTGCTCCGACACTATGGGTAGAGCATCGTCCAAGACACTTGAGTTGCAAAAATGCACTTTAATGCTCCGTTTAAAGATATGAAATATCGATATAGAGCAGCACTGAGGCGGTAACATGTTGACATTGCATTCTCAAAGGAGGCATTTTCCTCCTTCTCGACGGTGGGAACTCAAACCAATGATCTGATTCAGACTTTTACTAAGGCCAAACAAGCGGGTTTTTCTAAATTTTAATTGTTTTTAGGTGTTGGCTTGTGTGTGAATTTTGACCCAAGAAATTTTGCATAAGATGCAAGTTTTTGAATCAGAAACTAAGCCAGATACTTTTCATGTTACAAAAGGGGATCAAGTCACTTGAACTATCATGAGTTCAGGTGAAATTTTAGAGAAGGACATTTGATCTAGTCTAAAGGTAGACCTTGAAATTCTAATGATCATATCCGTATCCTTATCCCTAGTTTGCTAAAGATAAAATCCTATTGTACCGCAAAGTGATTTTTCAACCTTAGTCGCGATTTCAAAATTTTCCTAAAAGAGTTTTCAACATTTTTATTTTTTTTTGAGCATGCAAGTAGAAAATAAAACAAGAAAATGACAAAATAAAAATGCATATTTTTAGGTTTTGAAAATCCTAAATCGATCGTCAAAATTTAAAAACATCCCCCCATGCTTACGATATGCAATGTCCTCATGTATTAGGAGGGTGAAGCGATCACCTTAGTGAAAGGCGGTCGGGTTTAGGATTGTCAAAACCTGGAAAAAGAAAGAGAAAAAGAAAGAAAAAAATTGATGGGTTACCTCTCATCCAGTGATATCTTCTACGCCATTCAGTTGAGCGTGAAGGTATTCTCGGAAGATGAATTTTCATATAAGTAGTTGGACACTTGGATGCCCACATAAAAAGGGTCTTCTTCTGGATCCCAGAAATGTTGAGTGGTAAAATGATGGGGATCAAAATTTGATGGAAAATGGTAAGTGTGACCCGAGTCTGGCCATGGTTTTAATTCAGGATGAATGCCAAACTCGGGTGGGTCTAGTGGTAGGTCCAGGTGAAAGGGGGTGGGTTGAGAGAAAAGTGGGTGGGTCAGGGGAATAATCAGGGGATCATAGGAATAGATTTTTGTGGAAGACAAGTCACCGAGTCATAAATTTCGCTAACCACTGATTCCGAATCCGAGTCGAAAAAAATGTGGTCGGGAAGTGTATCTACCAACATTGTCTCCTCCACCAAATTGGATATTTCAATATCTAAATCCTCGAAA
This sequence comes from Thalassia testudinum, assembly GCA_037157565.1. NCBI lineage: Eukaryota > Viridiplantae > Streptophyta > Magnoliopsida > Alismatales > Hydrocharitaceae > Thalassia > Thalassia testudinum. Next base: position 93,977,315 of record JAZHRO010000039.1, read on the forward strand.
AAGTTATCATCATGGAATCTCTTGGAGGATTCGGAAATATCAAGAGTGATAGTTTGGCCTACGCAGGTGATATCCATTTTGCCTATATGGCAATTTATATTTGCCTTTGCAATGGCCAAAAAGGGTTGTCCAAGAATTATTGGGGCATTCATTAGAGATTTAGGTACCTCAATGTTAAGGACTAGAAAGTCTGTGGGGAAGACACAATTCTGGACCTTGACTAAGACATTCTCGACAATCCCACAAGGTTTGATTGTAGATTGGTTGTCTAATTGAAGGGTAACCTCAACAGGTTTTAATTCACCAATATGAAATTCTTCAAATAAAATCATGGGAATGATATTAACTGAGGCACCAAGATCAAGAAGGGCATGATCGAAAGTAGTGTCATCAATAATCACTGAAATTAAAGACGCGCCCGGATCTTTCCTCTTAGGAAGCAGCTTGCATTGTATAACAGAGCTTACTGTCTCCGAAAGATGCACCTGTCCTTTTTGGAGTACAGATATCCTTCAAAATTTTGGCATAGGCAGGTATATATTTGATTACATCTAGGAGAGGGATATTGATTTGAACTTGCCTAAATAAATCCATGAGTTCTTCAGTTGTGGGCTCAGATTTCTTTTTCCGATTAGTGGTGGGGTGGAGAGCTTATGGGAAAGGGATAGGAGTCATGTCCTGAGATTTTGTGTTTCTTTTTCTTCCTGATGTGGGAGTTTAGAGTCAATTTGCATAGGAACGTGGATTTCACCAAGTTGTTTTGAAGGCCCAAGATCAGTGGTGGTGTTCCCACTCTTCAATGTACAATCGGATTATTATTTGGAGGAGGTGGGGAAGCCTGTTGTTGTAAAAACTTGGGAGGATGTTGAGGTGATGGATTTGTAGGAGGTTGATTGTGGTAATTTTGATTTCTACCCAGATATTGGTTCATTTGATGATTAGGATTGGATATGGGTTGGGAGGGCAGATGTCCTGCAGGTCTTGGAGTAACCCCAATCTGATTATTCAGATTTGTGACAGCATGGGTTACTTCTGTCATCTTACTCTGCATTTCCTATAGGGTTTTCATCATCTGGGCATTAATGCCTTGTTGAGATGGCCCAGGATGAAAGGTTGGATTTGACCCATACCTGCTAAATTGATTTGAATTTTAGGGAGGAACCGGGTTATTCTAGGAGTGGTTCGGGTAATTCTTCCAGTTGGAAGAATTTCTAAATTGATCCTCGATAGCAGAAATATTTTCAGTGGGGTTAGGGTTTGGATAATTGTAATTCCCTAATGAATCATAGAAAGCCTCAGCATATTGATGATAATCAACAGGGACGGTGTTTAGATTATGCAAATTTTTTCATCGTGGAATGTAAGGCTAGGTTAGATGTGGAATATGTGGAGCTTTGATTGGTGTGGCTGAGAGTCGGATAATATCCTGTGGATCTCAACTAAATACTAGAGGGGAGGGGTGAATAGTATTGCTTTAAAAATATATGCACAGATAAAAAATAAAGCACCAAAGATTCAAGCACAGAGTACACCTGATTTATAGTGGAAACCTAATCTAGGTGAAAACCACTACCTAAGCATCCCAACTTAGGATTTTTCCGACTAGACAAGCTAGTCAATCCACTATCCGTAACACTTGAATGAGGGTGACACAACCTCTTACAAACCCTTCTCTTTTGATTTGATCGGTTAATGAAGTTGGTTGGTCGATCAAGGTGATTTGGTCAATCAATTTGCTAATTTGGTCGATCAATAACCCTAAAAGCTTGGTTTTGAAAAGATACGCGAAAAATCTATATTTGAGTTTTATTTGAGGTTCCTTACAATAATGTCCTAGACTCAAATAAAGATGAAAAGACACATCAGCAACTATCTGCACTTGTCTTGAAAAGAGGCTTCAATCCAAGATAGTCCTGAAATGTCAGTCTTAACAATAAACATAATTTTGGTATATCAAAATAGAGGTGCTTACATTCTGTCCCTTTTTTATGACAACAAAATTATAATTTTGAAATTGAAAATAGCTTTGCATAATCTCCCCCTTTTTGTTTCAGCAAAAGTAAACAAGCTGCTGGTGATTTTACATTTAACTCCCCTTTAAACAAGTAATATAAGCATAAATAAATTATCATGCATTGAGAGAGCTAACAATATAAATTTGAAGGAGATAATATCCATGCAAATACATAAACATCATAAAAAAATGGTCTAGAAAAAGTCAATATAAAAAGAGTCTAGAATAAAGGAAAAACATACATGTTGATTGATCAAAGATCAATGGGCAATATTGATTGATCAAAAGGAAAAACATACATCCATTAAGCAAGTTAATTAAGTTCTTTTAATCTTAATAAACCTAGTGAATGACAAATTTGATTAAGCCTTTCTTTTAGTAATGGTTTTGTGAATATATCAGCTAGTTGATTTTCTGTGTTAACAAATTCTAAATTGATATCCCCTTTTAAGACATAATCTCTAAGAAAGTGATGTCTAACATCTATATGTTTAGTCCTAGAGCGTTACATTGGATTTTTGGATAAGTTAATAGCATCTGTGTTGTCACACAAAATTTTGTTATTCTTATAAGATAAGCCAAAGTCTTTTAATGTCTGTTTCATCCACAGTAGTTGTGAACAAGCTAAAGATGTTGCTACATATTCTGCTTCAGTTTTGGATAGTGATACAGTATTTTGTTTTCTAGAGAACTAAGAGACTAGGGAATTTCTGAGAAATTGACATGTTCCGCTAGTACTCTTTTGGTCTGTGAAGCTACCCGCATAGTTAGCATCACAAAAGGAATATAATTCCAATGTGTCTGACTTTGGATAAAAAGTCTTAAGTCTTGTGTGTTGTTTAGATATCTAACTATTCTTTTAACAGCATATAGATGTGTTTCTTTAGGGTTTATTTGAAAACGAGCACACAAATAAGTATAAAATAAAATGTCAGGTCTACTTGCAGTTAAATATAATAGAGATCCTATCATGCTTTTGTATAGCTTTTGATCTACTGATTTACTTGTGTCATTAGTTTTCAATTGGGTAGAAGTTGTCATTGGTGTTTCTTTGCCTTTGACTTTGTCCATCAGGAATTTCTTCAGTATCTCTACTGTGTATTTTGTTTAATATATGAAGATTCCAGAGGATAACTGATCAATATGAAGATCTAGGAAGAACTTGAGTTCTCCCATCATGCTCATCTCAAATTGATCCTGCATTACCTTTGCAAAGTCTTGACAAAGTAGATCATTAGTAGCACCGAAAATGATATAATCTATATATAATTGAATTATTAAGAGATCATTTTCTTTTTCTTTTGGTAAATAAGGTTGGATCCATTTGACCAATTTTAAACTCATTGTCAATTAGTTATGTTTTTAATCTATCATACCAAGCTCATGGAGCTTGTTTTATACCATATAATGCTTTGTTTAATTTATATACGTGTTCTGGATGCTTAGGATCTTCAAATTCTGGAGGTTGTTTAACAAAGACTTCCTCCTTAATGAATCCATTTAGAAAGGCACTTCTGACATCCATTTGGAAGAGTTTGAATTCCATATGGGTTGGAAAAGCTAGCAACATCCTAATAGATTCTAGTCGAGCAACAGGTACATATGTTTCATCAAAATCTATTCCTTCTTCTTGATTGTAACCTTGAGCCATAGGTCTAGCTTTATTTCTAACTACATTTCCTAATTCATCAAGTTTGTTTCTAAAAACCCATTTGGTTCCTACAATGGTTTGTGATTCAGGCTTTGAAACAAGTTCCCATACTTGATTTCTCTTAAATTGATTTAGCTCATCTTTCATAGCAATAATCCAACAGCTATCTGAGAAGGCTTCATTAACATTTTTAGGTTCTAATTGAGAAAAAAAAGCAGTAAAGGCTAATGAGTTAAGGGAAGATCTGGTCTAAACTCCTTTTGACAATTCTCTTATTATCAGTTCTTTAGGATGATCTCTCACAAAAGAGATATCTTTGAGTAGTTTATTACAAATACTCTCTTCTGGAATGTTTGACGAATCATGTATTGGGTCATCATCATCAATCGTGGAAGATTTAGGTTAAACTGGTGTTTCATCAAATGATATATGCATGGTTTCCTCAACAATATAATTCTTCTTATTAAAGACCTTATAGGCTTTACTTCTGGTTGAATAACATAAGAAAATCCCTTCCGAGCTTTTAGCATTGAACTTATCAAGATTATCTTTAGTGTTAAGTATAAAACATTGACATCCGAAAATCTTGAAGTAGGAAATTCTAGGTGTTCTTCCATGATAGAGTTCAAAAGGTGTCTTCATTAGAATTGGTATAATCAAGGTTCTATTCTAGATATAGCAAGCAGTATTTACAGCCTTAGCCTAAAAATATCGAGGTAGCTTTGACTTGCACATCATTGTGTAGGCACACTCTTGCAAGGTCCTATTTTTCTCTCAACTACACCATTCTGAGGTGCAGCTCTAGGGAAGGCAAACTCATGTTTGATTCCATATTGATCACAAAAATGCAAAAAAGATTCATTTTCAAATTCTCCACCATGATCACTTCTGATCCTAATTACCTCAAATCCTTTCTCATTCTGTAATCTTTTAACTAGTTTGCTAAAGGCATCTATGGTTAAGTCCTTATTTTTTAGGAAAGATACCCAAGTAAATCTAGAGAAGTCGTCAATTATGACTAAACAATATCTGCATCTGCTTAGGCTTTCGAATTTGGTTGGTCCGAACAAGTCTAAGTGAAGTTGCTCTAGAGGTTGAGAATTGTTAACCATCCTTTTTGGTTTAAAAGGATTTTTGATTTGTTTACCACTTGACAAGAATCACAAACTTTACTTTTCACAAGTTGATGTTTGGCAGACCCTTGACAAGTTCATGTTTCACAAGTTTACTAATGTTGCCCATGTGAACATGACATAGTCATTTATGCCAAATTATCACTTCTTTGTTAGATACGACTAGACATTCAAGACTACCGTATTTGTCGAAGTTTACAGTGTAAATGTCTTTATGTCTATTTCCTTTAAGAATAATTTGTTTTGTTTCTTTATTACGAATTTTTAAACCCTTTGATGTGAATGTAATTTTATTTCCTTTATCATATATTTGGCTTACACTTAACAGATTATGTTTTAAACCTTTAACTAAATGCACGTTATCAAAAGAGGTAGAAGAGTTACCAATTTGACCAGTACCAATAAGACGACCCTTGTGGTTGTTCCTAAATGTGACCGTACCACCTTCTTAATGGTTGAGCTACAGGAATAGGTCTTCCTCACCAGTCATGTGCTTGGAACAATCGTTGTCCATTATCCACCTTCTTTCTTTTCTTTCCTGTCATTGGTTTATGATTGTGAGGCTTCGTTTGATAGAGTGGCTTCAACGTTCCATTGATTTGTTGGAACATCCACTTCTTATAATCCATAGAGCCTACAAAACACGATCACAAAATACTTTTTGGTACCCATTTTTGTTTGGGTCCATGGTGGTTAGTTCACATTGCCTGCTTTGGCACACTACCTTTTTCTTTGTTCTGGCTAGAACTAGATGCTTCATGGTTATTTTTTGGTATATAGCCTAACCCAAATTTCGTGGTGCTTGGGGTTGGTGTTCCTAACAATTTATGCAGGTTTCTACTTCCATTTGTGAATTTAGTTAGGTCATTAAACATAATAGCAAAGTTTTCTTTTAGTTTGTCTATATCTACTTTTAAGTTGTTTATCTGTGATTTTAATGTAATGATCTCAACAGATAATTCTTTCTTTTGATTTTCAAGTACTTTTTGTGCTTTTTCTTTACCTAATGCTTTTACTAGCCTTTTGTTTTCTAATTTTAATGATTTTATTATATCATGCATCTCAAAGAATGCTTCTAATAATTCATCTTAGGTAAAAGAGGTTACCTCATCTTCTAGTGCCATAAGACTGAGAAGAGCTTCTTCTCCCAAGGATTCTTCTACCTCTAAACTTGAGTCTGACTCATCCCAAGTTATAGTAAAAGATTTCCTCTTTCCGTCTTTTCTGAATTGCTTCTTCTTATCTGATTCCTTTCTGAGAAGCAGACAATCCTTCTTGATGTGTCCCTTTCTCTTGCAGTTGTAACAGTTGACTGCATCATTATTGGTTTCTTCTTTCTTCTTCCTCCAGTTCTTCTTATCCTTGAGGAACTTCCTAAATTTTCTGGATAGGAGTGCTATATCTTCCTCTTCTTCTCCACTTGAAGTTTCTTCAGATTCTTGAATGGCTTCAAGGGCTATAGCTTTCTTCTTTATTCTTGCATCTTCATGTTCCTTCATGGTTTGAAGTTGAACTTCGTAGGCCATAAGGCTTCCGATAAGATCGTCTAGTTTTAGGGTAGACAAATCTTTCGATTCCTGTATGGCTGTATCTTGGTTTCCCAATCACAGGTGAGTGATCGGAGTATCTTTCTCACCAATGCTTCATTCTTGATCTCCTGATCTAGGTTTTTCAGAGAGTTTATGATGTCCATAAACCTCGGGAACATTTCCTTGATAGACTCGCCTTTCTTCATCCTGAAAAGCTCATAATTCTCCGTTAGTAAATTTACTCTACTTTCTTTTACCTTCGTTGTCCCCTCATGGGTGACTTCGAGGATGCTCCAAATCTCGTAGGTTGTCTTGCAAGCAGAAACACGGTTGAATTCTGCTCTCAAAAGCCTGCAGAAGATTTCATTCATAGCTTTAGCATTGTGGCTTGCCATCTTCTTTTGATATGGTGTCACTGTCACTCCTTGATTTTCGAATGAGTGTGCTTGGTGGTGATGACATCTCATACTTCAAAGTCCATGGATTCTATGAAGATCTACATCTTAGTCTTCCAGTATCCGTAGTTTGTCCCATCAAAGAGAGGAGGATGAATAATAGATTGCCCCTCAACGTATGTGTCGACATATGATTATGACATCTTCTGGACAACTAGGCTCTGATACCAATTGAGAGTCAGAGAATATACTGTGGATCGCAACTAAAGACTAGAGGGGAGGGGTGAATAGTATTGCTTTAAAAATATATGCACATATAAAAAATAAAGCACCAAAGATTCAAGCACAGGGTACACCTGATTTATAGTGGAAACTTGATTGCACAACAATCATGCAACCTAAATCACCTAAATTAAGTTAGATTCTAGTATAACTTAGGGACAATGCATGCATAAGCATCGTAATTTGCATAATGGTTAGTTTGATTAGCCACATAGATAATATCATCATTTTATGTTCTTATGAGAGATGAAATTAATTGCAGATGATTTGAAGCCGTGGATGATAGATCTGATCAGAACGACGATGGGAGTCCAACGCTTTCGAAATCATCTCGATCAGACAACCAGAGCATTGCGTATAGTCCAAAGAGGAATGGAGATCATGGATCCAAAGGACAAAGATCCGAGCCTCAGATGATAAATCTAACTACACAGATGGATTTGGATCAATGATCACAGTCCAACGGTACAAAAATCAACTCAATCAGAGGTCTACATCACCAGATACAAGGAAAAGAAGATGAACGACCATGATGGCACCACGTGGTGCCATCATAGCCGCCCCTTCATTGCCGCCCCATCTGTGAAGGCTTTCCACCGCACACTATGGACCATTGGATCTTCATCCAATGGCCACAAAATGTCCACGCTATCACCCCTCCCCCACACCATCAAGGTGGGAGGATCCGCAGCTGTTGGATCTTCATCCAATGGCTGAGAGCAGTGACGCAAGAAATGGACACTCTACACAAACTTGCCCATAGCGCAACGGTGAGAGTGCCAACCCATGCACAAAGGGTGCGGGTTCGAGTGGCACTGAGCTCAAAATTGGGAAAGCTGGTGGGCACGGGCGCTGTTGACCATCTAATCTCGAGCAGAAGGCATGGATGCAACCATGTGTCTCAACCAGAGCGCTCTGTGGCAGAATGTGCTAACAAATGCATGCTCTCACGTTCTTACTTCAATGTAAAGGCAGTGGGCACGATCTTTAAGCTGTCCAATTATAAGATTCGATGGCTGAGGATTAGGTGCTCAATTTGAGCGAGCGGGCGCGCGAAGAGAAGTGGGCTTGGAAGCACGCATGAGGAGCAAGCGGGAGTGTCCGATGGAGATCCAGGGCCTCAGAGCGTGCCACGTGGCACCTCCAATTTAAATCCACGCGTAGAGAAGGATTTAGAAGGTGTTTTAAGGCCTAATTAGGTCCATTGATCTCCCGATCGACGGATCTGATTAATCTAAGGTTGTTGCACGAGATGGAGGGCTAAAATGCCCTATTTGCCCTTCATAAAAACTATAAAAGAAGATCCAAGGCCCCCCTTTATGGATGATCAACTTCATACAACTCTCTCTCTCTCCAGACGAGGCTCTCCCTCTATAACTCTTCTCCGACCTTTGTCCCGGTGCTCTGGATCTGAGGTGCTACCGCATTTCACACAAGCATCCTACAAGTGGCGTCGTCTCTCTACCTCCTTCTATCTCTCTCTCTCTCTCCCTCTCTCTTTCTAACTATCTATCTATCTGTCTCTACTTTTTGCATAGCAATTTCTATGGTTAAAAACTCTATTTAAATGTAATAAAATTATGATTCTTTGGATATCTGCTCTATACATATATACATATATATGTATCTATTTAGAATTAGTTTAATTGAAAAGCTTTCGTAAAAATCGAGATTGCCTCCCTGTGAACGACCTGATACTCACCAGATTTTGTAAATTTATTTGTCAATGTGTTTCGCGCTATACTACAACTAAATCATCTTTTAAAACACAATTTACACGTCGAACAAAACCCAATCCAGGTGAAAACCACTACCTAAGCCTCCTAGCTTAGGATTTTTCGACTAGTACAAGCTAGTCAAACCACTATCTGTACAACTTGAATGAGGGTGGCACAACCTCTCACAAACCCTTTTCTTTTATCCTGAAGAGAAGCAAAAACAACTACGGATCTTCCCAACAAACTTGGGATTCGTAAATCAAAACAACAATAGAATAACATAAATAACTTCTATGGAACCTCAATAAAGATCAAATAGAAATTTTTCCGCAGAGGTTCGAGGCATCGTGCTTTGAAGAACATGAAGAATAGGGTACAGAAGCCTTTGAAATAAGTACAAGAAGCTCTATTTTCTGAATGGTATTTCTATTTGAAAGTTATGAGAAAATGGGCTGTGCACGACCTTTATTTATAATAAAAGTTTTGCTTGAATAGGAAATTAAATTGGTCGATCAATTAAGGTTAATTGGTCGATCAAAAGGCACTTTGGTCAATCAATTAGGATAGTTGGTCGATCACTAATTGATCGTCAATTAACTTGTTTAGTCGATCAAAAGGATATTTCTCAACTTCCTAAAATGGGATGATTTGATCGATTAATGGAGTTGGTTTGTCGATCAATTTGCTAATTTGGTTGATCAATAACCCTAAAAGCTTGGTTTTGAAAAGATACGTGAAAAATCCATTTTTGAGTTTTATTTGAGGTTCCTTACAATAATGTCCTTGACTCAAATAAAGATGAAAAGACACATCAGCAACTATCTGCACTTGTCTTGAAAAGAGGCTTCAATCCAAGATAGTCCTGAAGTGCCAGTTATAGCAATAAACATAATTTTGGTGCATCAAAATAGAGGTGCTTACAGTGGCAAGTCTTTCTTCAATTTTCTTTTGATTAATTTGCATCTGCTTGAGTTTTGGGCGATCATTTGAAGATCTTCTTGGGTGATAGGAATAGATCAAGTGCCTATTTCATGAACACTAAACTACGGGTTTGAAATTCTGCCAAAGGTGTTCATGGAAGCTTTATTAAATGAGTTTTCACTCATTTCTTTAAAAAGGTCATAGGCACTCTCAGCATCCTTATTTAAGAAGTTGTCGCCACACAAGGCATCGACGAAATGTTGAATTTGATCTTCTAATCCATGATAGAAGATTTGCACGTGTTGCCATAAGGGGATCTCGTGGTGTGGGCAACTTCTTAGGAGATCTTGAAATCTTTCTCAAGAATCATGAAAAGTCTCCCCAGATTTTTGTTGAATGGTAGTAATAGATCTTCGCAAGGAATTAGTACGACCTATGGAAAAAAATTTCTTGAGGAAGGAACTTTTGAGCTAAGGCCATGTGGTGATAGGTCAGCCAATGGTTCTGAACCAATAAGCGGCGTTATCTCTAAGAGATAATGGGAATAGCTACAACAGCCAAAGCTCTTGTACATAGTAGGAATGAGTTGTTTGTGCAAGAAGAGTCAATTCTTTAAGATGGTTGAACGGGTCTTCCCTAGGAAGGCCATGGAAATGCTTAATAAGATTCAGAACAACTGGTTTCATCTCGAAGTCCCCTTCAGGTATGACCACCCCCGGTCTTTCCTCATAATAGGAAGGATCATAGAAATCCTTTAGAGGAATGACAGGATGTTGACGAGGTGGTGGGTTTGGCCTTTGGTTGGCTAGGTTTGTGATATTCCTAGTCAACAATTGTTGATTGGCATGAAGTTGAGCAATTTGCTCAGCCATCAAGGAGTAGAGATTAGGTGGGGGGTTTGTTGTTGAAAAGGAGGCACATTAGCATCAGGAAGCTCCAAGTGCGGGAATTCAAAGGTGGGGGGTTGTTTTGGGTGGAAGGATCAGAGTTGGGATTAGAAGTGGGATTGGAGGTGGAGGTGGAAGGGTTAGTGGACCTGTTTTGTTGATTTTCCATTTTTTCAGAAGAAGACGGAAAAAGTGGTCTTTTGGCGTGGGGGGCAAAATCAAATGGTCCCTCGAAGTGTGGAGTTTGGGACCATTTCCCATGCATAAAATGGAAGAAATGGAGGGGAGGAGAAGAAAGAGAGATGAAGAAAGTGTGTAATTCAAACAAACAAGCCTAGTCCTATCTTAAGGTTGACTCTTTAAAACCTAAGACTTGGGAACCCAATAAGTAAGAAATCAGCAAGTGAACCCAATTCCAAAAGAGAGCCCAGCTAGACTAAAGAGGTGGCTTGGTGATAAATGCCAGTTTATCATCATTCTGATGCATTAAAATAAACCTAGCTCTCAGGATTTTGCTTCGCAAATGGGTTTTTTGGGCTGCATTTAGGCATTAATTAGGTTAGGCATGCATTGCACTTTTTGTTGTATTTTTAATGTGTTTTTGTGAGTGTTAGGGATATACAGATTGCCAAATCCCTAGAATCCTAGAACTCAGGAAGGAAATTGGTGGAGACGCTCTCACCTGCTGGAACTCAGCTTGATCTAGCTCACCATAGCTAGAATTCAACTCACCTGAACAAGGGTTAGCTCATCCTAGCTCCATTTAGCTCATCTTAGCTGAATGGCAGCTCAAGAGAGCTGATCTTAGCTTACCCTAGCTCAGATCCAGCTTAACTTAACTAACTCTAGCTCATCTCCACTCCTATTAGTCCACAGGGAGCTCTAGCTAGCTCAGCTGAGTTAACTGGAGTTCACCCCAGCTCAGGTCCAGCTGCATCTAGCTCCACTCAACTCCAGCCAGCTGAAGATGACTTCATTTCAGCTCAGGAAGCTCAAGTCCAGCTCCTGGGGATTTAGCTTAGCTCAACTCAGTCGAAATAAGCTACTTTAGCTGCCTCAACCAACTTGATCCCCCCCGGGAGCACCAGACTTAGCTCACCTCAGCTCATTATGGTAGAAGCTAGCTCACTTTAGCTTTGCTTAGTAGCTAGCAAAGAACTAGCAAGCTAAGCCAGCTAGAGTAGCTCCATGCCACCCTCTTCAGCTGCTGCCAGCTCCAGCTCCAGACTTCTCCTCAGCTCCTATCCTCAAACCCTAGCTGCAATACCTCCTCCTCTACTCCACTACTAGCTAAGCTAGCTTAGCTTAGCTTAGCTAGGCTCTAGCTCCCTTGGCAATCCACCACCTAAAAACCCTTCCTATCTAGCTCCACTAACTCAACCCTACCTAAACTCACCTAAGCTAGCTCCACTCTACTCCAAGTTGGGGCCATTAACCATCACCACCTTTCATCCCACCACCTCCAAAAGCCACCTTTAAGATGGTGCCAACTTTCCCTCCAAAACCACCATAAATCCCCACCATTCATCTCCTTTTGATCCCATCTCCACCATCCACCTCAACACCTTCTAGAAGACCCACAATTGGTGCCAACTTTAGGTGCCTTTTGGCCACCATAACTACCCCCCTTAGCACCCCTTAGGTGTCACCAATTAACCCTAGCCCTGGGATTAACATAACTACCCATAACCACCACCTAAACACATCCTAGCCATCCACCTAACCCATGCCTACTACCCCCCTCTCCACCTTTATAAATACCCATCATATTCCACCAAAAAAAATCCACCCTTGGCTACAATTTTTCTACCTATATTTCCACTTACATAGAAGGTCAAAGGAAGAAGAAGAAGATTAAGGGGATACTCTGTCTCCTTGGGGCCTTCCCCTCTTCTCTTCTCTCTTGTGCCCACACCAGCCAAGGAAGGAAGCCAGGCATTGGAGGACAACCTAGGGTACACGCCTACCCTAAGTAGCAGAGGATTTGAGGGTGGTACACTACCACCCTTGGAGGAGGAATCAAAGGTGGTCCACGCCACCTTAGGAGAAGCCTTTGAAGGTGGAATTCCATCCACCTTGGAGGAGTCAAGCACACCCCCCTTGGGCTTGCTAGGAGGAGACTATCTCTGGTTCAAGAAAAAGAGGAGGACCCTTTTTAACTGCGGAAGCAGCTGCAGTTGGAGCAAGGAGCATTCCCTCTTCACCATTATCATCTAGAATTTGTGTTTTAATTATTGTAGTTTTACTTTTCATAGTAGAAGCTTTCCTCTACTTTTGTAAAATAGAAATCTGCTTAATATTAAATTGCCTTTTCTACTTGGTGTAGCTTCTTCTTACTTTAGTTTTTTTTCTTTAGCACTTTCACTCCCTCTTCTCAATTACCCTAGTCCTTCACGCCCCTAGGGTGAGCATGAGAAGAGGTCTTTCTTGTCACCTAGTAGTTAAATTAGATTTAGTCTTTTTCTACCACCATCTTGCGATTGCCCCTTTATGTCAAAAACCTGCAAAAATACATATATATTTGAAAAGACCAAAAAGAAAGGTGATTTCCGCATTTCCAAGCAAGAGATTGATTTATCAAATAGTTGCCTCCTTAGACGACCCTAGATACTCTCCTATCTAGGTTACAAATTTTAAAAGTGAACGGATTTACGCATTGCAGCCACTTAAACCCTAATCTTAAAAAAATCGCGTAATTTGTCGTATCACTTGGGCCCAAGCATTTCCTGGAAAAATCAGGGGCTTGTGTAAATCCGCACTCGTCATTTGACTTCCCTCTAAGTCTGTCGCCGCGTTGTCTAAAGGAAGTAGGAGCGCTTAGTGATCCTTAAATAATGGATATCATGCCTAATTGAATGAAGTCCTTAAGTGGTCAAATGACTACTTGTTTTAAGTTAAGCTTGGGTGTCTAAATGTGCAAAAGAATGTGGAGGGCATTAATTGGGGTCATGCCCTGATATTTCCATGTTTTTAGTGTGTGCAAGATTGGAAAAGTGATTCTAATAGTAATCAAGTTGACACACAATACTTGAATGTATTTCTACTTTTAGGATTTGCTTTATGATAATGTATTTTAGGGTTTTCCTTTTAGGTATTCAAACAAGTTTAAAATTCCATAAATAAAGGGAAATCAAGTTGTATTGGTGAATGTAGATTTCCTTTTTGAGATGGGTCTCTAAAAATGAAAAGAAACCCTAATTGAATTAGTCCTTAAGCTGAAATTGACTACCAATGAAGCTCTTTCAGGCTTTTTCTTTTTAAGTAGTGGTCCAAAAAAGGTAGAAGACACTACTACTAGAAGGAAAATCAAACAAGGATTCCAAAAAACATTTTTTTGTGATTTGAAGAATTTATTTGATATTTGTTTAGGATTTTTCTTTGTGCTGGTTTAAAGTCCAGAAATGATACCCAAGGGTATTTTGGACTTTTTAGTACCACCACCGGCCACCAAAAAATTTTTGTAATTTTTTTTGATGTGTAGAATTTCAAACTAATTCCAGAAAGATAAATTTCACAAAAATTGGATGAGTATAAAAATTCCTAGAATTTGCAGACAATAGAAAAATAAGAAGATTAGAGGAGATGACCCCTCTGTAGTCTACGAATTTTTAAAAATTGTATACAACTACAATTGCTTGGAAATTTGGAACAGATGCTCCTCACTTGAATTGAAATCATTGGGTGAAATTGCAAAATTTTAGGAGGCCTGTGGTGTTGGGAATTGATTTTTGAAGTCTGGACAGAAGTCTAGACCCGAAAATCAGACTACCAACACTTAAAGTAGCGTGGTGTTTTAATGAAGTAATCAAGCAAATAATGAATTTTAATTGTTACCACTCCACTTAATGTTAATGTTTAAGATCTTGAAAGGCAAGTTTAATATTTTTTGGTAGTTTTTTAGGGAATTGTGCGACCAATTCATGATTACCATCTTGGAATTTTGTAGGAAGACAAGGCACTTGAAGCTTCTCAAAATCCTGCTTCCTTCTTGTTACACCTGCACACAAGTGAGAAAAAGAGATAAAGGATGAGATCCACTTATCAAGCAAGGGAAATAATCAAAGCAAAGCCGTGCCTCCCCGGCAACGGTGCCAAAAAGTGATCGGATTTTTGCGCGGTTTGTAAATTGCAGGTTTTATAAGTCGTTGCAACGTGCCAAACCAATTTGCTTTTAAATTTATAAGACCTAGATAGTGGAGTATCTAGGGTCGTCCAAGGAGGCAACTTTTGTAAATATAGATCTCTTACTTGAAAATGCGGAAATCAACTTTCTTTTTGGGTTTTGAATAACAAAGCAATCGCAAAGTTGGGGCAAAGACTACACCTAATTCACTAGGCTAATCCTAAGGTGACAAGAATAGCATCTCCCTAAGCTCACTCTAGGAACGTGGAGGCCTAGAGTAATTATGGAGGGGGAGTGAAAACTTCTTGAAACAAGATAAAAGCAGATGCGACAAAAATTGAAAAGAAGGCAAAATGATTTGATGGAATTTGTGTTTTACAAAAATAGTAGAGGAATGCTTCTACTTGAAATTCAAAATATAGAAATACTAAAAACACAAATCCTCTTGCAAAATGTAGTGAAGAAGAGAGTCTTCTTGCTCCAAGCCTAGCTGCTTCTTAGCTTAAAAATAAGGTCTCCTTCTTCTCCTTCCTTGAATGGATCCTCCAAGGTGGATGCTCTCCACCTCAATTCTCTACTCCAAGGGTGGGCATGCACCACCCTAGTTTCTCCTCCAATGCCTGACCATCCTCCTTAATGTAGAGAGCCTCCTCCTCTTGGTGTGACACAAGGAGAAGAGTGGAAAGGAAGAAGGCACCAATGAGGCAAGGGATAGCCTCCTTAATCTTCTTCCTTCCTTCTTCTTCTTGGTCGTGAGTTATAGGTGGGCTTAGGGTAGAGTTAACACTAAGAGAGGATGATTTTTTTTTTGGTGGTATATGGTGGGTATATATAGAGGTGGAGAGGGGGCTAGTTGGCGTGGAAAAGTGGAGGGCTAGGATGGGTTTTAGGAGGTGGTTAGTGGTGGTTATGGGGATCCTAAGTTGTTGGATGGGTGGCGCCACCTTAAGGGATGTGGTGGTGGAGGGGCACCATAGGTTGGCGCCAACCATGGAGAGCTGCCATGGTTTTGGTGCCAACTATGGGGGCTTCTAGAAGGTTGGTATGTGGATGGTGGATAAGGGTTGTAGGGGTAGGTGTAGGGTGGAGATTGATAGGTTTTTGGAGGGAGAAAGGTGGGACCAAAAAGTGGTGGTTATGGTGGTTTTGGTGCCACCTTCTTGGTGGCTTTTGGTGGTAGACATGGTTTGAAGAGGGGTGGTTGAGTTGACGCCAAGTAGGGTAGCTTATGTGGAGCTTAGGTGGACTTGAAGTGGAGGCTTATGAAGGTGGAGTTAGGGTTAGCTAAGGTGGATGACTAAGGAGTGAAGAACTTAGCTAAGCTAGCTAAGCTAGCTTAGCTAGTAGATGAATAGGGTAAAGAGTAGAAGGAGCTAGGGTTTTAAGCAGAGGAGCTGAAGGAGAGTTGTCTGGGGCTGTATAGGAACTAGTGGCTGCTGAAGAGAATGGCAAGGAACTACTTTAGTTGGCTTAGTTTTCTAGTTCTTTGCTAGCTGCTAAGCCAAGCTAAAGTAAGCTAGCTTCTGCTATGATATGCTGAGGTGAGCTAGGTTTGATCTTCCCGGGGAGGACCTAGCTAGCTGAAGTATCTAAGGTAGCTTAGCACAACTAAGTTGAGCTTAGTGGAGTCCCTGGGAGCTGGACTTAAGCAAGCCTGAGCTAGGGTGAAGTGATCTTCCGCTGGCTTGAGTTGAGTAGAGCTAGAGGTAGCTGGACCTGAGTTGAGGTGGCCTCCAGTCAACTCAGTTTAGCTAGCTAGAGTTCCTAGTGAATGGATGGGAGATGAGATGAGCTAGATTCAACTAAGTTGGGCTGGATTTGAGCTGACTTGAGCTAGGGTGAGCTAAGATGAGCTATCTTGAGCTACCATTCAGCTAAAATGAGCTGAATGGAGCTAGGATGAGCTAACCCTAGTTCAAGTGAGCTGGTATCCAGCTATGATGAGCTGGATCAGGCAAGTCCCAGCTGGTTTGAGCTTCTCCTTCACCAGTTGCCTTCCTGAGTGCTAGGGTTCTAAGGATCTGATTATCTGTTTAACCCTAACACTCAAACAAACACATCAAAAAGATAATAAAATGTGTAATGCATGCCTAACCTAATTTTTTCCTAATGATGCCCAAAAACCCATTCACAGAGTTAAAATCCTACGAACTAGATCTGTTTTAAGGCATAAGAATGATGATAAACTAGCATTTATCACTTTGACCTTGCATACACCACAATCAAGCAACCAAACACAATAGAAGAGTAGGTTTTACTTGCTTTTCTTAAAAAATTAATTTTCGTATGTCACGAAGCAAGTTATCAATCAGTTATACACCCTAAATCAACCTATGAAGTGTCTTAGATAGACCTCCAAACAAGACCTAGATGATCTCGAGTTGAGCCCACTTACCTTTAGACTCCCCGAGGTACGGGCGAGATGGACTTGTTGACCTTTGACCAGCTGTTTCTTACAATGCAGAGAGAAGCAGTAGAAAGACCATGACCTAATCATTAACGGAGATGCAAATGGGTCGGGTTTGGTTCATCACATACCCATACCCATTTATAAATTCCATACCCATACCCTACCCATCGAGTAAAAAAATCTAAACTCATACCCATGCCCATCTACCCATTGAGTACAAAAATTTAAACTCATACCCATGCCCATCTAGACATTAGGAATCCATTTACCCATCGGGTAACAATTTATAAATTGATCTTACAATCAAATCTTATCCAAATTAGAGCCAAAGAAGAAAAAAACCTACAACACAATTCATTAATTATTTATTTTAATAAGCTTGAAACGTATGAGTTCGGGCTACTCCAAAATTATTACAGAATATCCCTTCAAGAGAAATATATCAAAAATAAAAAATATTAAGAAAGAATACAACTACAATTCAAATAAAAGATCTCCATCCCTAAAATAAATATTTAATGGAAGCTTTAGAAGCACTCCCAACCTTCAAAATCATGGAGGGAATCATGAGGGAGATTATAGCTAGGGGAATAAGGGACTTAGGGAAAGATTTATATATCTCGGGTAAATAGGGATATTATTCGGGTACTCGGGTCGAGTAATCAAGTATAGATCCATACCCATACCCATACCCAATCAAGCTTTTTGGATAAAATCCATACCTAAACCATGTTGAGTTAGTGATGGTAGCACCATCATTGGTGTTATCATCAAAATATCATAACTCTGTTTTGAATCAAACATGAAAAGAAGAGAAAACAAGTTAATTCTGCCATTTTAGCACCTAATCACAAGTACAGATTAACCAAGGGGTCAACCCAGGCTTAATCTAAGTTCAAATGAGCTTAATTTCCTAAGAAGTGGGCCTAAGCTGACTGAATTAGGATTTTCTGAGTTCTGAGGATTAATTTTATTAATAAAAATCCTAATTATAGCCTCGCTTCAATTAAATGGTTTCTGGTGGAAATAAATGTAATCTAAACCTCCTAAAAATCATTGAAAAATAATATGAGGTTTGGCATGTTTACATTGGCCAAAGGAACCCATCTTGAACAAAAATAGACTTTAACAAGAATTTATTCTGTTTTGGGCTTCTTTATAATTTTTCCAGTTAAATATGGACAAAACCTAAATTTGAGGTCACCATTAGATTTCTTGGGCTAAAATTAGGTTAACCTCAAAATTTGAACTCAATCAGAGTCTGTTGAAACGTCGGGTTACTACGCTTTTGAATTTGGTTTTGAAAACCTGTCGTTGTAGTTTGAATAGTGAAGAACTCATGTTCAATAAATAAAATTTATACCGGAATAGAAATCCCGGGTCGAACACAGGGAGGCGGACGTTTGATTAAAAATACACGTTTATTTTATTTGTCATGAAACAGAATAGCTGGTTGAAAACTATTTAACAAATAATAAATCGAAGAGAGAGAGAGAAAATTACAAATAAAAGCAAAAGAGATGTAGAATAAACATGGATTTCATTATCAGGAATTATTTATTACACTACTCATTACAACTAGAAAGTAGGAAATGATTACACTAGAAAGCAATAAATCTACTCTAGAAAGCAGTAAAAAGAATGGAGAGAGAGATATCCTCCTCGATGATCGCTTGGAGGACGAGTCGGACGGGATGACGCCTGGAAGACGAGGAACAAAGCGGAAAGAAGGAGGACGAAGTGGGAAGAATGAGAATGAAGCAGCACGTCGTCATCATTGCAGGATCTGCTTCTCGAATGCAGAGAGAGGACAATCACAGGATGCTCCATGAAGGGGGACGAAGGTGGAAAAATTAAGATTTTTACTCTAGAGGAGCATCCCAAGTTTGGGACAAGCTCTTAAAGCTTTGGAAGGGGTGAGAGGAGAGAAGGGATGAGAATTTCGTATGGAGGGGTCTCCTTTTATAGTTGCAAGGAGTGAGGGCAATTTGGTCATTACATGTTGAAAATCATTAATTCAGGACCTTTAGTGATGGATAAATTTGTCACTAATGGCCTAAACGTGGCCGTAGTGGGCGGCTTGCGCGCACCCGCTCACCTCCCCGTACCTCAATGCACATCCACGATCTTCCAATCTCGGCCGTTCAATTGTGAGATCAAACGGCTAAGAGCGCTCCATCGCCCGCCTCATCTGCGTGCCTCAACGCGTGAGATCCCATGTCACCTCGCCACGTCAGATGGCGCATTCAGCTGATTGGGCATGCACAGCCGCTCGATCTCCATTATGCGGTTGATCGCACCCACGCACCCACTCCAATTGATGCGCCCCGCGACTTGAACCCGTGCCTCAACGCTGAGTTAAGGTGCTCAATCAACGCATTGTGGGTGCGTTTGTGTCGAGCGCTTAACCTAAGCGCAGGCGATTCACAGCTGTTGGATCTTGATCCAACGGCGGAGCGGCATTGGCGCTAAGGCTTCAGCGGTTGCGTGTGGCCGGTTGGGCGGCCGAGATGGTGCCACGTGGTGCCATCTTGGCCGTCCATCTTCTGGGTGATGTAGATGGTGCCACGAGTATCGGATTGAGTCAATTTTTGCGTCGTGAGGCTACGATCATCGATCCGAATCCATCCGTGCGATTAGATTTGTCGTCTGAAGTGCGGATTAACACCATCTTGGCCCTTGATCTTCTAGGGTTCCTCGATCTCTATCTGATGCTACGGATATCCAATTAGGGTGATCTTGGAGTCGTTGAACTCCAATCGTCGTCCTGATCAAATCCGTATGGTCGGATCTTTGATCTGAGGCCTCAATAAATAGTCGCCCTGTCCCTGACCATAAAAGGAGACAGTTAACCTCTATTTTATTCAGACTAATCTAAATGCAAGATGATGCATGTTATGCAACATTTATAGTATGTAATGCAATTCTATGTTTAAGAACATGCATAAATAGATATTTTATGTAATTTAAACATGTTTACATCACACCCAAACTTATCCCCTTTTGCTAGTCCTTAGCAAAAACTACATGCTATTTATAAAAGAATTAGGTTAGATTACTTGAGCATAAGTTATTTTCGTCATTAGGAAAATTTTTACTTAGGATCTGAACTTTCAAAAACACAACAACGCCCAGGTATCTGCCAAAATGCAAAATGCCTTAAGCCCTCAACTTTATTCAAAGAAAATTTTCTTTTTCTCTTTTACTTCTTTTCTAATTTTTTGGATTTTCTTTTTGAGTTTAGGGTTAACGAGTGGCTTTCTACGGCCATTCAACTCACCCAAGATTTGATGAAAACCCTAAGTTCTAAGCATCTTATTGTGAATGTGATAGACTTGTTGATTGACAATTAGAATGGACTTCAGGTTTCTATGCCTCTAGGTGACCTTAAAAAGAGAGTTCTGCCTAAAGGTGTATCTTTACGACCGGTAGCTTTCTCCCTACTTTTATTTTTATGGGGTCAACACAAGGGTGAATCCAATGTATATCTCCACGGTTTATTCTACTTCTCCGCTTCTTGCTAAGTGTTTTGGGAATTTTAAGTGCATTTCTTAAGCTGGGTTCTAGACAACCGGTCGATGAGCAGTTACGACCAACAACTTGCCAACCATACTCGTGCGGCGAAGTGTAATTTATTTCTTTTGTTTTCTTTTTCTTTTCTCCTTTTCTTTTTCTTTTCTTTTTGACTTTTTCTTTTTCTTTTTTAAGTAGGTGGCTTCCCTAGTCTAAGATTTACCTAAAGGCAGTAAAAAGAGAATGGTCCAGTGACTAGGCTCTGGACAACCTACCTATGGCCTGTTACCCACGATAACTTGCCAGCCATATCACCCTAGAAGGTTCATTAGCTACCCAATTTCCATTAAAACCGTAGATCAACAAGTCAGTGAAAAGAAAGTGTGTAGATGCTTTAGACTTAAAGTTCCCTCAAATCAGAGGGCGGGTTGATAAGTCGTGTACTTATCACCCAAACTTATTTACTCAAATTAAAATAGAATTCAAGTTGGCGAGGACTCGAAAAATAAATCCACATTTTAGTGGATAGCCGGGTTGATTAAGTACAAAGACTTGAAGGGTCTTTGTGTTCAAATCCTAATGTAATATTTCCTAAGATTGAAAAGTCTTAATGTCCAAGTATTCCTTCCTAATTCAAATTTTTTTTAACTAAATAAAAGAAAATAAAACAAATCTACGGAGTTGAAGAAATAATTCAGCGATGAATATCCACCCCCCCATGCCTATCTAATGCAATGTCCTCATTGTATTAAAAAGACATAAAATAGAGTGGAATAGAGTAGAAAGCATTTGAATTGCATGAATGACGGGTCTGCTCCGAGATAAACAAAAACTATATACGTGTTGAATTTAGTGCCTTCAGCTAGGGACACAATACAAAGAAGAGAAGTAAAGAATTCACAGGTATAGGTCAGAATCAGAATAAAAAGATGAAACCTCTAACCTGCTAGTAGATGTCCACAAATGTGGACTAGATTGTGGTGCAGACCCATACCCCATGATCGAGAATATCTAAGGCTTTGGATAAAAATTACCCAAAACCTAAAATCAATATACAAGCGGGGTCGGGCCTGCGATTTATGAGGATGCAACCCAAGGCCAAAAGGTTAGGTTATAAAGAAATCAAGCTCCAAAGGATAATCAATGAATGTGTGCTTGGGCTGGTCATCTTCAGTATAGATGTCGTAAGGGTCCTGGTTTGATGGTTTCAGCTTAATTAGAACCCTTAAACTCGGTCTTCTACTTCCTCCTAAGTTTGCTTCCCAAATCAGAATTTCCCAGCTTCTATTCTCCTCATTCAGAATGTCAAATTCCAAGACCTCCTGCATATTAATCACCCCGACTGAAATTTCCAAGTCTAAAAGATGTGGCTGAATCAGAATTGATTTGGGTCTAGTTATCTCAAGAACATAATCGTCAGTAAGCTCAATGGGGTGTAACTGACAATCAGGGCATTGGATTGAATCCTCCAGAAAATGCGATTTTGGATCCGTCATGTGAGCCCCAATAAGATCAGTTTCCTCAGTTATTGGGCTATTAAATGATCTATCAGATTCCTCAGGTCCAATCATCTTACAGAAATCGTGTTCTGTAAACTCACGTGAGACTTCGCAAACTAAATCTTCACCATCAGAATCAAAGAAATCAAAATCCGTATTAATGTATGTCCCAAAATCATCCATCACTTTCTGGTCCATGGAGACATACGTTTCCTCATACCCCGACTCAGGGATTTCAGGTGAAGAAATCAGATTATCCTTAATTGGTTGCTCTAATTCAATCTGGTCAGCCTCGTAACACGTGTCCCCCCAACAGGTGCCTAAGCGGGTTCTGACATTGGCTCTTCTGAAGGGAGTTCATCCTGGTAATCATCCCACGATTGAACTAAAGAAACCACAAATCTCATTCTCAATTTCACTAACTCCCAAGTAGAAACTCACCCAGGTTCTTATCCTTAACATCCTAGAGCCAATCCAACAAATACTTGTTCAAATCATCAATCATCTCAATCAGGGGCTCCAATTTTTCAATGCAAGGTATTGGGTAAACTTCTAAAGATTGTATGGTATTCCTCAAGTTAGCCAAAACCTTATCTTGAACCTGGTTAACCTGAACCAAATGACTTGGTTCAGGATTGGGTGGGTTTGGGATCAGTGCAGAGGAGTTAACGAATTGAGATTCGTGATACCCTTCCTAATAATAGGTCATTTCGGATTGTTCAAAAGGTAGTGATGACCTAAAAGCAGTGTACTCAGAGGATGGGTAAGGATTAGTGTATCCTCCTTGATTGTAGATCGTATTAGGTTGCCCATGAAAGGGTAGTGAGCTATAATCGATGTGGCTCTGAGAAGGATAGAAATCACAATTATGGTGTTCAGGGTTAGACCCTAAACACGGAGGTTCGGAACTGCATCCCCAATCCGAGTTATCCCAACTAACCAATGGTTGATTGTAGTACGAGTTGGGATAATCGTTATGTTGAGGATAACTCATAACAGGAGGGAAAGAGCGGGAATGCATATAGAATGTGGAAGGAATCATGATAGACGGGAGGAAGAAAGGCGCCCTGCAATACAAACAATCAAACCTGTTCTTAAGTGGGCTAGCCTAAAGACCTACAGACTCCCAGAACCTGTCTTGAGATAAAGAAACGATTTGATCTACTGTCTGTTCAATCCAACCAGTTAGGAGGGACTGGGGAGGTTCTTCCTTCGACTTGCGCCTCCAGTTCCTAGTGTACCCCCCAGCCGTGATCGTTTGATTCTTCTCCCCTAGCTAGACATCAGATTGGACAGTAGAAATAGACTAATCGAAAATAATCTTGTTCTAGGCTCCGAAGAGCGAGTTGAATCCTAAGGCCAACTTCTACTCTATTTTATTTAGGGCTAGGTTTGACTGTGCTTTGGAATGTGATGGGCACTATATCTGGGTTGTGCCTTAATGATTGATTGATGTGTGTGTGCATGCACAACCAATAGTTTTCAAGCAAGATTATTTTTTGATGCAGTGTATTTTAGGATTCAAATCTTGCTTAGTAGCTTTTAGGATTCAACTTTAGGTATTTTCAAATAAATTTTGTTGGCACACCAGGTTTTGAAAGCACAGGTGAAGATGTTTTCCTTCAAAACTTAAAAGAATGTGGAGTGCCTGGTAAATCCCTAAGAGTTGAACCTATGTGGCAGCTACTTGATGAATTGATTTTAATTGAAGTGGTGCAACCCAACAAACTCAAACAATTGGCCTGTTGCAGCACTTAATTAGGCACACAAGTGATTACCTAATCTAATTTCTACTCAATTATGTGTTTGGATGTGTGTACTGGTTCCAAAGATTGGCTTACCGGTTGAGTTTGAAAATCAGATGAGGTTGTGTACCTCTATGAGATTTTTTTAATTTTTCTTTTTAAATGTGGAGATTGAGGCGGATGTAGGTGTCAAACAAACAAACAAAACTAACCTTAGAGTTTATAAGAACACCTAGGTTGATTTATGTTGTGTTATTATGTGGTGGAATGAAAACTAATGGGTAGGAGGTGGGGAAAAACTTACAGAACCTTCAACAACACTTTGCTCGAATCTACCACTTTTGCTCGTCTCAAAAGAGTACCTGCAATCACAATAAGAAATGAGAGAAGTGAGGTAAATAATCTGTAAGTTGGAAAACGTGAAAAAAATCAAAGAGCGTTGCTTCCCCGGCAACGGCGCCAAAATGTTGAAGCGACGAAGTACTACGCTATTGGATTTGGTTTTGTAAACCTGTCGTTGTAGTTTGAATAGCGAAGAACTCATGTTCAACAAATAAAATTTATATCGGAATAGAAATCCCAGGTCGAACACAGGGAGGCAGATGTTTGATTAAAAATACGTATTTGTTTTATTTGTCACGAAATAGAATAGCTGGTTGAAAACTATTTGACAAATAATAAATACAAGAGAGAGAGAGAATATTACAAATAAAAGCAAAAGGGATGTAGAATAAACATGGATTTCATTATCAGAAATTGTTTATTACACTACTCATTACGACTAGAAAGCGGGAAATGATTACACTAGAAAGCAGTAAAAAGAATGGAGAGAGAGATATCCTCCTCGACAATCGCTTGGAGGACGAGCCGGACAGGACGATGCCTGGAAGACGGGGAACGAAGTAGGAAGAAGGAGGACGAAGCGGGAAGAACGAGAATGAAGCAGCACGTCGTCGTCGCCGTGGGATCCACTTCTCAAATGTAGAGAGAGGACAACCGCAGGATGCTCCATGAAGGGGGATGATGAGAACCTCATCATGAGCCATAACTAGCTCATTTTGACCCAATACAAAGGATAAAAGCTCCTACATATCTCAAGGAAAGGCTTAACTCAGAGAATTCTGAGTTTAAGAAGAAAACCAGTCATAAGGGGTAAAAGTGCAATTTTACCAGTATAATCTACATACAGGGTAATTCAGGGCCCAAACACAGGTCAAAACAGCTTAATAAGAATAAAAGTGGGATGAGATGATCTAGCAAGGGCTACAGCACTTCCAAGGAACCAAATGATAACCTGTAACCCTAAAACAACCCGCTTCAATTCACAAGGTTCGGGGCAAAGTAAAAATAGAATAAACCCTCTAAAATTCATAGAAAAATAATCTCTAGGGTTTATAACCTTCAATTTGGCCTTTAGAACCTATTTTGACCTACATTGAGAACCATGCCCAATTAATAACTTAATTTGGGTCTTTACGCAAATTGACCGGTCAAACAAGGTTTAATATGAAAATGAACTTCACCATCAGATTCCTTAGGTCCTAATTAGTCATGTATAAAAACTTGAGCCTAAGAAGAAACCTCCTTGACCGACTTTACTCTTTGGCCCTCAACTTTTGAACCCTCGCATTTTGGCCCCTAACTCTCCTTCGTTCTTTGCAATCAGGTCCCTCCTGCAAAACCCTGCCAGCACCATGCTCCGGCGACCTTGCGCGGAGCATGGCGCCGCGCAGGGTGAGGTGGGGGACCTGGCAAGTATACCGGGGGTGCCCTGCGTCGTCAGCCGTCGCAGGGGCACCCCCCTGGTCATTGTAGCCCACCATACCGGCCGTGCGAACGCACGGACGGTATGGGTTCGTGTTCCGACCATTCTCCGGCGAGGGAGACACGTCGTCTCCCTCCGCCTTCCTCCCTGTTTCATCCCTATAAATACCCCCTGCTGCTCCACCGACCAAGGCAGCCTGGATCTGACGGAGAAAACCCCCAGCTTTCTTCTCTTCTTCCTCCGGCAGACGCTCACCAGCTCCGGCGGCTTCCTCCCCCTCCACCTCTTCGCTCTGCCGCAATACCAGCAGCAGAGACTTCCTCCCCTGCT
Source organism: Thalassia testudinum (assembly GCA_037157565.1). NCBI lineage: Eukaryota > Viridiplantae > Streptophyta > Magnoliopsida > Alismatales > Hydrocharitaceae > Thalassia > Thalassia testudinum. Next base: position 94,003,230 of record JAZHRO010000039.1, read on the forward strand.
CTTCCCGCGCCACGCCGCACCCAGCTGGCGCCTCTCCGGCTCTCTGCTCGCCGCCGCCCCTCTCCCTGAGCATCGTCTTCTCCGGCGACAGTCGATACGACTGTCGCCCTGTTCCTCCCCCTTCGTCCCTGCAGTTAAGTTAGAACTACTCCCCTTCTTCTCCTCTTTCTTTCCCCGCTTTCAATTTAGTCAATTAAACCCTCGACCGCTCCTGTTCACCCTCATCCTCTCCGCCTCCGACCACCCTCCGGCGAGCCGCGCCCATCACCTCAGCGACCCACACGGCTCGCCGACCACCGCAGAACCTCTGCCTCCTCACCCTGATCCTCTTCCGCCCCTCCACTTCCCACCAAACACCCTCTGCAGATCCACCGAACACACCCACTTCGTCGCTCACAGTTTGACCTAGGACGACCTGTTGGCTCCATCACGCCCCCTGCAGACCCCCTGACCACCTTCGCCGTGCCACGGCGAAGGTCCCCCGCCTGTCTGATTTGGCCGAGAGGCCGTTCTTCTGTGACCAGGTGACTCGCCCGCCGTCGCCATTACTGAGCAGGCAGAGCTCCTTCACCTGCAGGTGCAGGCACGCCTTCGCCCAGGTGCAACTCCCAGGTTGCGCAGGGAGTCTCCGCGAAACGTCCCAGGCTCGCAGACGGGGCGAAAGCCGCGCGTGAAGACACGATCGCCCACTGCTCCCTCCGCGACGGGCGCTCAATTGGGGTGGGACATTTAGTCCCACCTCGGAACTTCTCGGAGGCGCGCGGACGCATAAAGGCAAAAAGTGCCTTATGCTGTTTGCCTCCTGACCACGGGGTGAGGTCCCCTTCACCCGCCCGGTTACCCGGTCTCGTCCGCGCTCACGCCCCGCGGACCTGACCCGACCCGACTGACCTGCACTCCTCGCCCACCACGCACGCCGGTGGGCCTGGACCCGGGCCTGACCCGAACCCGATTACCCGGTAGTAGCTCTGGGAGAGCTTCCGAAGAGTGATTTCAGAGAGAAAGAGAGACGCGGGGGAGGGGGGTAGAGTAGGTTTTGCCTCTTGACAAAAAAAAAACTCTGAAGTGTGCAGGCAAAAGAAGAAGGAGCTGCACTGTAGCAAATGCTCAGTTAAGTCGTCGAAGCACCGGGTCAGACGACGGAAAATCAGCAGCCAGAGCAGGAAAGAAGGCAGGCTGAAGAAGAAGGAAGAGCAACGGCCGAAGCAGAAGAAGAAGGAAGGAAGACTTAGTAGCTGAAGGCAGAAGCTCTGCAGCCATAAAAAAAAAAGGGGAAAGAGAAAGGGTCACCACGATTGCAGAAGAAGAAGAAGAGAGATCAAGGCAGAAAACCAAAGAAGAAGAAGAACAAGGAGCTCTGAAGAAAGAAAAACATCACCAACGCAGGAACAGCAGGAAGAAGAAGAAGAGCATCACCATTGCAGAAGAAGATTATCACCGTAGCAGAAACCAAGGAAGAAGAAGAAGGAGATCTGAAGAAAGAGAAAGAAAGAAGAACATCACAACAAATCCTTTCCCTCTCTCTTTATTTTGTAAAAGAAACATGTATATCTCTAGAATACGACTTGCTCCCTGAGTTCGACCTCGGGAACTCTTTCATTTTCCGAGTAAAAAATTTATATTTGAAATGTTGGCAATAACCGGCCTTACTACAACGTTATAACAAATACAAAACCGACGTTTCATTTTGGCGCCGTTGCCGGGGAGCAACGGCTATTCTAGAGGTAAACATTCCTGTTTCTTTTAAGTTCTGATAATCTCCTCTCTTTTGTGCAGCTACAGGAACTCAAGAAGACAAGCAACCACACAACCACTCCGAAGACAGGTAAATCTTTTCTCTCACTATTAACCCCTACACTCTAAAGAGGAAGAAAAGAAAAGAACAAGCAATATAGGGCTAACCTGTCTTCCATACTTAGTAACCATAAAAAGTTGCATGTTTTCAACTCATCACTCCTGCACACTATTAAGGGTATTTAAGGGCTAACACATTCTTGCTTGAGCCCTAATTGCCCAACAAAGAGTTAAATGGACCAAGTAGAGCCAACATAAGGTCGAACATTAGGATTTCAGTAGAGACACACCCCTTAATCAAGAATTAAGGAAATCCAAAAGAGGTGTGCCCAAGCCATTGATTGAAAATAATTAACAAAAAAAATCCTAAACAATTGGCTCTCTCTAAACACTTGAACCCTAAAAGAAAGGACCCAAAAAGCTCTCAAAGAAAACAAGAGGTAAAGTTGACCCCTTTGGGTTAACCAACCTTAAATTAGGTCACTCTTTGCACTTAAAAAGACTAAAGTTCAAGTGAAACCTTAAGCACCCTGATCTTAAAATTGGTAGACTTAAGAGGTCAAGATCCCCATTCTGGTCTACCTGGAACCGCAGTGACAAGAGAGGTCGGGTGGGGGAAACCCTGTAACCCGTGGGGACGCTCTACCGTGTAGGGGTCTTCGCGGGACTCTCCCTCTCTGGCTGCCCAGGTAATTCTCAGGTGGACGATCTTTCTGATCAAGGGGTCCATCTGCCCCGCACCTCTATAGTCACCCAACACATTTTTGGGTGTCTTGATTGGGTCCAGCACCTTCTAAACTTACCTCTCCCAACTGTGCATGTACGGAAGGAGGTCTCTAAGACCACCCTTAAGACCTCCATTAGAAATTCGCTCTCGTCAAGGCCAAGCCTCGACGCCCGTATTTGTGCAGCAACACCCTCACATTATTCTCTCTTCTGATTCAGAACCAAGTTCTTCTTCTTCCCCCATCATGGCTCAGCCAGTTGAGGAAGAAAATAATCTGGAACACCAGCTCCAGCGACTCAATGACCTCTTCCAAAACTTCGTGCACCCACCACAGCGTCCTATGATGCGGGACCACTACAATCCTGCTGCGGTGGCCATTGAGCCTCGAGTCAGAATCCCGATTGGAGGACCTGATTCCGAACTAAAGCCCAACATGATTCATGCTATACCTAAATTCCATGGGCTTAGTTCTGAAGATCCCTTCCAGCACATCAAACAGCTAAAGCATCTGGCCCACACTTTTGGATCAGATGCGCAAAATCGGGATATTCTTCTCATGAAGATGTTCTCCTTTTCTCTTATGGACAAGGCCGCCCATTGGTATCAAACTCAGACCCGGCCGATCAACACTTGGGAAGAACTTCAATCCGAGTTCTTGAAAAAGTTCTTTCCCGTTGGTCGGACCAACGCCTTGCGCCATCAGATTACACACTTCACTCAACAATCAGGAGAACCTCTCCATGAGGCATGGGATCGTTTTCAGGATCTCATGAGGAAGTGCCCCCATCACGGAGTTCCTAAATGGGAACAAGTCCAATCTTTTTACCAGGGACTCCGTGAGGACATCCGCCTTTTCGTCAATGCAACCTGCGGAGGAAACATCATGGGTCAACATGAAGACACCGTATGGGAGATTCTCGAAAACATGTGCGAGAACTCCATCAACAATGACTCCATGGGATTATTCGACAGGACGAATACCCGCGCAGCGACGAATCTTAAGGGAGCACATGAGACGTAGGACCTGTCCGCATCAGTCGACCTGGAATTAATGGCCAGTCGATTGGACAAGGTCTCAATCATTGAAAAGAAGGTGGATGAGCTGACTCAGCACTTGCAGCGAGCCACTTCTGCGCGTAACTCCTTTGCACAACCTCCTTCCACACAGGAGACTGTGCAAAACATCCTCCACCGATCCTCCCCTGGGATGGATCCATATCCATCCCCATCTGATTCTTGGACTGGAAGATCAGCCGATCCTTTCTTCACCAGCCGGGGGAACTCCATTCCTCCTTTCCCTGATTCTCAGGAGGTTCCTCAGACCTGCGAGGACCTCAACGCCATCCAGAACGACCCATTCTCCAACACTTACAACCCTGGATGGCGAAACCATCCCAATTTTCAGTGGGCGGGAAATCCCCAAACCCAAAGACCACCTTTTCAGTCCCGCCCACAGCCCTCTCATCACTACCAGCCGCCTCAGCCTCGGCCCAACCCTACTTATCCATCAGGGCCAAATCAAGATCAAATGTCCTTAATCCTTCAGACTCTGGCTGACATTCAAAAATCGAATGCGGCCATTCAAAAACAGCACAAGGACGAGCTTACTGAAGTTAAAACTCAACTGGCCCAGTTGGCAAATTCTCGCCAGCCAGGCACACTCCCTTCCCAACCCCTTCCTAACCCAAATAACGTGCCAACCCAGAAGCACGTTATGAATCCAAATTTAGGCCACGCTCAATGGATTTATCAGGCCCCCACTGCTCCATCTCCAGACGAGATGGATGCCTCAACTTCTAGTGCGAGATTTCAGCAGCAGCCACCCCTCCTACCAAACCCAAACCAAAATCAGGCCGGATTAAATTCTGTAACAACACGTAGTGGTAAGACAACTCAGGACCCGCATTATCCAAACCACTCCCAGCCTGATAACCATGACCCTAGGATAGTTAGCCAAGGTACCGCTGTTCCAGACCCACAACCTGAACCTATCCTAGAGGAACCAACCAAGATCCCGTTCCCCGAGGCCCTGACCAAGGGAAAGAAGACCACCAAACCCGTGGCCCCTGAGGAGGACCTGGTCAAGCTCTTTGAGCAGGTCCACATAAACATCCCCTTGATGGATGCAATCCACCACGTACCAGCTTACGCACGATTTCTAAAGAATATATGTACACCCCAGCGTAAGCCGCGAACCAAGGGAGGGAGCCCAATTGTTCTGTCAGAGCAAGCCAGCTCTGTAATCCTTAGTAGACTCCCACCCAAGGCAAAAGATCCTGGAACTCCCCTGATCTCCTGTAAGATAGGTGGTACCCAATTTGATAGAGCATTGTTAGACTTAGGTGCATCTATAAATCTGATACCCACATCCTTACTTGACCATCTGGAAGAATCTGAGCTGAAACCAACCGAGGTGACATTACAATTAGCAGATCGATCTATAAAGTCACCAAAAGGGATTCTCGAGGATGTTATCGTGAGAGTGCGGGATTTCTATTTTCTAGTGGACTTTATAGTCTTAGACATGGATGCACCTGAGAACCCTAGGGATACACCAATCATTCTAGGGAGACCTTTCTTGGCTACTGCTAGAGCCAACATCAGCTGTGAGGAGGGCCAAATAGAGCTTAAGTTTGGAGATCAAACACTGAAAATTGATATATTTAAGGCCCAACAAGGAATTAATTGCGGCGTCATCGAGCAAATTTGTGACATCAAGACTTTGGTTGATGAATCACACCTCCAGAATGACTTGAGTATTCCTCATCAACCACAGAAGGATCTTGACCCGCAAATAGAGGAGTCAAATCCAGATGTGAACAACCCAGTAACTCCCACCCTTGAACCTCACATCTATACTGAACCACCCGCTGCTGCTGAAAACCCCATCCTCGAACTGAAACCCCTTCCTGCTCATTTGAAATACATCTTTTTGGGTTCTAATCAGACCCTTCCTGTGATCATCAATTCCAACCTCAGTCCTGAACAGGAATCCCGTCTGATTGTTGTCCTCCAGCAACATCGCAGAGCCATCGGATGGACCCTCGATGATTTGACTGGAATAAGTCCCTCTTATTGTACTCATCATATCTATTCAGAAGAGGGCACACGACCTTCTCGTGAAATGCAGAGACGCTTAAACCCCAATCTGCAGGAGGTCGTGAAAAAGGAGATCATCAAGTGGTTAGATGCCGGGATCATCTACCCGATCTCCGATAGTCGTTGGGTGAGCCCAATTCAGGTCGTGCCTAAGAAGGCAGGACTCACCACTATAACGACTGAGACCGGAGAAATCATTCCTACCCGATTAGCCAACTCGTGGAGAGTCTGTATAGATTACCGTCGACTCAATTCCTCCACGAAGAAGGATCATTTCCCACTACCCTTCATTGATCAAATTCTCGAAAAACTAGCGGGAAATAGGTTCTTCTGCTTTCTTGACGGGTACTCCGGTTATAACCAGGTGGCAATCCATCCTGAGGACCAAGAAAAGACCACATTCACCTGCCCCTTCGGAACATACGCTTTCCGAAGGATGCCTTTCGGTCTTTGCAATGCACCCGCTACTTTTCAGCGATGCATGCTTGCCATATTCTCAGATATGGTAGGTGATTATCTGGAAGTCTTCATGGATGACTTTTCAGTTTTCGGAGCATCATTCGACGATTGCCTCCAACACTTGGTCCAGATACTCAGGCGGTGCATCGACGTGAATTTGGTTCTTTCCTGGGAAAAGAGCCATTTCATGGTGCCTGAGGGAATTGTCCTGGGACACTCAATTTCGGAGAAAGGTATCCAAGTGGATCGAGCTAAGGTTAATCTGATTTCTCACCTTCCTATGCCTAGCTCGATCAGGGACATCCGATCCTTTTTAGGGCATGTCGGTTTTTATCGACGATTTATCCCTGATTTTTCAAAAATCGCACGCCCCCTGACCACTCTTCTCTCCAAGGATGTTCCCTTCGAAATCTCCAAGGAATGCACTCAAGCATTTGAAATCCTGCGTGACCGAGTCACCCAAGCCCCGATCCTACAGTCCCCTGATTGGTCTCAACCCTTTGAGATCATGTGTGATGCATCCGACTTCGCTGTAGGAGCGGTTTTGGGGCAGAAAAATGACAAGAAACCTGTGGTCATTTACTACGCCAGCAAGACACTCGATGAGGCTCAGCGTAACTATACAGTTACTGAGAAAGAGCTGCTAGCTGTAGTATTTGCCCTAGAGAAGTTCAGATCGTACCTTCTGGGTTCCCATGTCATCATATACTCGGATCACACGGCTGTGAGGCATCTCCTTGCAAAGAAGGACGCGAAACCTCGATTGATCCGATGGATCTTGCTGTTGCAAGAATTTGACCTCGAGATTCGCGATAAAGCGGGAAAACAAAACGTGGTAGCTGATCACTTGTCCCGTCTTCCTTCTGAAATGATAGACCCTTCCGGACCCATCACTGAGCATTTTCCCGATGAGCACCTGCTGACTATTGGTACTAGCTTTCCATGGTTTGCTAATATTGTAAATTACTTGGCATCTCATCAGACCCCGTCCGATTGGCCGAAGGCCAAGAAAGACAAATTACGCTCCGATGCCAAGTATTACATTTGGGAAGACCCGTACCTCTTCCGCATAGGTGCCGATCAGATCATCCGGAGATGTGTCCCGGAAGGGGAAGTCAACAATATCCTCTCTTTCTGCCATGACCAGGCATGCGGTGGCCATTTTGCCGGGCATAAAACCGCATCAAAAGTCCTCCAGTGCGGCTTTTACTGGCCCACACTGTTCAAAGACGCATACAGTCATTGCAAGGCATGCAGTCGTTGCCAGACTTTGGGCAACATGAGCCATCGCGACATGATGCCTATGCAACCGATTCTAGTATGCGAAATCTTTGATGTTTGGGGGATTGATTTTATGGGCCCCTTTCCTGTTTCGGATGGTTTCGAATACATTCTGTTGGCTGTGGACTACGTGTCCAAATGGATCGAAGCCATACCGACCCGAACCTGTGATCACAAAATCGTTCTCAAATTCATTCATCAACACATTTTCTCAAGGTTCGGGATTCCTCGTGCAATAATCTCTGATGGGGGAACCCATTTCACAAATGCTCAGTTTAGGTCACTGATGACCAAATATGGGGTGTCTCACCGAATCTCTACCCCTTACCACCCCCAAACTAATGGTCTAGCTGAGCTGTCTAATCGGGAGATCAAGAAAATCCTGCAAGTCACTGTTCGACCTGACAGGAAGGACTGGTCGTCCCGACTTCCGGAAGCATTGTGGGCCTATAGGACCGCCCACAAGACCCAATTAGGCATGTCTCCCTTTAGACTGGTGTACGGAAAGGCATGCCACCTTCCCGTCGAACTGGAGCACAAAGCCTATTGGGCAGTACGGAACTGTAATCTAGATCTTTCTAAGGCTGGGACCCACAGAAAACTCCAAATCAGCGAGATCGATGAATTGCGCATAGACGCGTACGAGAACTCGCAAATCTACAAGGAGCGGGTTAAAGCCTTCCACGACAAACACATCTCAAGAAAGATCTTTCATCCTGGTCAAAAGGTCCTACTCTTTGATGCCCGACTCAAACTCTTCCCAGGAAAACTGAGATCTAAGTGGGTCGGACCATATTTGGTCCGACAGGTTTTTGGAAATGGAGCAATTGAAATCAGTCCACTCAGCCACGATTCTGAACCTTTCATCGTGAATGGTCAAAGACTCAAGCCGTTCATTGATGTAACTTCTACTGATTTGGCTGAGGCATCTTATATCCTCCTTTCCCCTTGAGCTTATTGCGCCCAGCCGATGGCGTAAAACTCAGCGCTTAACGGGAGGCAGCCCGTCATTCTCTTTGAAAACCTGAAACTTGTTCTGACACCTTTCAGCACTCGAAGTTCACCCTTGTAGACAGCCGACCCCAACTCAGATGTTTGCATCTGGGATTTGAAATCGTCCGCAAAAATTCAACCCGACCCATTCACTCATCCAAATTTCTGTCTTAAGGAATGAACTAAGACCCCCTAGGTTACAATGAGGACATTGCAAATCTTAGGCATGGGGGGGTAGGAAAGTGCAAAAACGTGTAAGAAAAGGTTTCAAACAAAAAATTCACATATGCCAAAAAATACCATAAAAATTAAAAAAAAAAAAAAAAAATTCTTCGAAAAAGAATAAGAGGAGAAGAGGAGAAGGAAAATTTTGTGAAGGAGAAAAGAAACAAAATGAAAAAGGAGCACAAAATTATGAGAAAAAGTGATAGTCATTAGTAAGGAACTAAGGAATTAACCTAAGTTCTAGACCTCATTCAAGAAAATAACTGAAAAGTGCACAATGAGATTGGTAAGAATGCAAACCTTAGGCATTCTTGAATAGACTCTTAGTACCCATTAAGATCTGGACACTCCTCAAGAGGTTGAGGAAAATGAAAAGCTGAAGTATTAGGTCTAAGGCTTAGGAAGTATTCGGCCTCGTTAACTAATTTTTGGTTTACGGGACTCAGTAACCTAAGCACCCTAATCTCACACACAGCCTGGTTCAGTAAGCGTAAAAATCAGAATCACGCAGAAGCGTCGCAAAAATCTGAAAAAAAAAAAAAAAAAAAAAAAAAAAAACACCTAGAATAGGAACGGCCGATCAACACAAGTTGATTTGGACGAGTTCCCAGCGCGGAGAGGCGGGAAATCCCCTCGAAGATGCGTAACAAAATATCATCTCCTCGGTGCTTGTCTCTTAGGATATTTACATATCCTACGGGGGGCATGTAAGCACTCTGCTGGTTCAGATTCCATGGATGGCATTATCTCGAAGTGTCAATTGCCAGGGTCTGGATTCGGCCACGGAATACCATGGATGGGATTATCTCGAAATCTCAATAGCCAGGGTTCCGGGGGTTGCCATGGGCGGTGCTATCTCGAAGCATCGATCGCCAGGAACCCTTGAGGATTGATGATGGGAGCAAGGAATCTGATACAGACCGTGTTGAAAAGCCAATCCTAGGCTAGAACTAAAAAGAAAAAGAGAGAGAAAACTCTCCAAACAGAAAAACTTTCTATCTCTCTCTTACAAAACGCACTGCGAACTGAGCCAGGGCTAAAATCATTTCAAGCACGGGTGCTTTAACCACGAAGTCCAATAAACCTTAGGTTAGTTCTTGCGGGCCTTAAAAACCTTTGCTAAAAGACTGAGGCTAAGGCTAGACAGATTTGGATCTTGATTGGTACTAGAGTACCTTTTAGGCCTATGGTCAGCATTCTAACCTAATCTATGTTCAAATAAAAAAGGCACTTATCTAAAACCATTAAAAACTTCATGGTCTAGAACAAGGGTTGAAACCTTAAGTTTTTCCTAAGGGACTAGCAAAAGCTAGGCATGGGGGTATGATGAGAACCTCATCATGAGCCATAACTAGCTCATTTTGACCCAATACAAAGGATAAAAGCTCCTACATATCTCAAGGAAAGGCTTAACTCAGAGAATTCTGAGTTTGAGAAGAAAACCAGTCATAAGGGGTAAAAGTGCAATTTTACCAGTATAATCTACATACAGGGTAATTCAGGGCCCAAACACAGGTCAAAACAGCTTAATAAGAGTAAAAGTGGGATGAGATGATCTAGCAAGGGCTACAGCACTTCCAAGGAACCAAATGATAACCTGTAACCCTAAAACAACCCGCTTCAATTCACAAGGTTAGGGGCAAAGTAAAAATAGAATAAACCCTCTAAAATTCATAGAAAAATAATCTCTAGGGTTTATAACCTTCAATTTGGCCTTTAGAACCCATTTTGACCTACATTGAGAACCATGCCCAATTAATAACTTAATTTGGGTCTTTACGCAAATTGACCGGTCAAACAAGGTTTAATATGAAAATGAACTTCACCATCAGATTCCTTAGGTCCTAATTAGTCATGTATAAAAACTTGAGCCTAAGAAGAAACCTCCTTGACCGACTTTACTCTTTGGCCCTCAACTTTTGAACCCTCGCATTTTGGCCCCTAACTCTCCTTCGTTCTTTGCAATCAGGTCCCTCCTGCAAAACCCTGCCAGCACCATGCTCCGGCGACCTTGCGCGGAGCATGGCGCCGCGCAGGGTGAGGTGGGGGACCTGGCAAGTATACCGGGGGTGCCCTGCGTCGTCAGCCGTCGCAGGGGCACCCCTTGGTCATTGTAGCCCACCATACCGACCGTGCGAACGCACGGACGGTATGGGTTCGTGTTCCGACCATTCTCCGGCGAGGGAGACACGTCGTCTCCCTCCGCCTTCCTCCCTGTTTCATCCCTATAAATACCCCCCGCTGCTCCACCGACCAAGGCAGCCTGGATCTGACGGAGAAAACCCCCAGCTTTCTTCTCTTCTTCCTCCGGCAGACGCTCACCAGCTCCGGCGGCTTCCTCCCCCTCCACCTCTTCGCTCTGCCGCAATACCAGCAGCAGAGACTTCCTCCCCTGCTCTTCCCGCGCCACGCCGCACCCAGCTGGCGCCTCTCCGGCTCTCTGCTCGCCACCGCCCCTCTCCCTGAGCATCGTCTTCTCCGGCGACAGTCGATACGACTGTCGCCCTGTTCCTCCCCCTTCGTCCCTGCAGTTAAGTTAGAACTACTCCCCTTCTTCTCCTCTTTCTTTCCCCGCTTTCAATTTAGTCAATTAAACCCTCGACCGCTCCTGTTCACCCTCATCCTCTCCGCCTCCGACCACCCTCCGGCGAGCCGCGCCCATCACCTCAGCGACCCACACGGCTCGCCGACCACCGCAGAACCTCTGCCTCCTCACCCTGATCCTCTTCCGCCCCTCCACTTCCCACCAAACACCCTCTGCAGATCCACCGAACACACCCACTTCGTCGCTCACAGTTTGACCTAGGACGACCTGTTGGCTCCATCACGCCCCCTGCAGACCCCCTGACCACCTTCGCCGTGCCACGGCGAAGGTCCCCCGCCTGTCTGATTTGGCCGAGAGGCCGTTCTTCTGTGACCAGGTGACTCGCCCGCCGTCGCCATTACTGAGCAGGCAGAGCTCCTTCACCTGCAGGTGCAGGCACGCCTTCGCCCAGGTGCAACTCCCAGGTTGCGCAGGGAGTCTCCGCGAAACGTCCCAGGCTCGCAGACGGGGCGAAAGCCGCGCGTGAAGACACGATCGCCCACTGCTCCCTCCGCGACGGGCGCTCAATTGGGGTGGGACATTTAGTCCCACCTCGGAACTTCTCGGAGGCGCGCGGACGCATAAAGGCAAAAAGTGCCTTATGCTGTTTGCCTCCTGACCACGGGGTGAGGTCCCCTTCACCCGCCCGGTTACCCGGTCTCGTCCGCGCTCACGCCCCGCGGACCTGACCCGACCCGACTGACCTGCACTCCTCGCCCACCACGCACGCCGGTGGGCCTGGACCCGGGCCTGACCCGAACCCGATTACCCGGTAGTAGCTCTGGGAGAGCTTCCGAAGAGTGATTTCAGAGAGAAAGAGAGACGCGGGGGAGGGGGGTAGAGTAGGTTTTGCCTCTTGACAAAAAAAAAACTCTGAAGTGTGCAGGCAAAAGAAGAAGGAGCTGCACTGTAGCAAATGCTCAGTTAAGTCGTCGAAGCACCGGGTCAGACGACGGAAAATCAGCAGCCAGAGCAGGAAAGAAGGCAGGCTGAAGAAGAAGGAAGAGCAACGGCCGAAGCAGAAGAAGAAGGAAGGAAGACTTAGTAGCTGAAGGCAGAAGCTCTGCAGCCATAAAAAAAAAAGGGGAAAGAGAAAGGGTCACCACGATTGCAGAAGAAGAAGAAGAGAGATCAAGGCAGAAAACCAAAGAAGAAGAAGAACAAGGAGCTCTGAAGAAAGAAAAACATCACCAACGCAGGAACAGCAGGAAGAAGAAGAAGAGCATCACCATTGCAGAAGAAGATTATCACCGTAGCAGAAACCAAGGAAGAAGAAGAAGGAGATCTGAAGAAAGAGAAAGAAAGAAGAACATCACAACAAATCCTTTCCCTCTCTCTTTATTTTGTAAAAGAAACATGTATATCTCTAGAATACGACTTGCTCCCTGAGTTCGACCTCGGGAACTCTTTCATTTTCCGAGTAAAAAATTTATATTTGAAATGTTGGCAATAACCGGCCTTACTACAACGTTATAACAAATACAAAACCGACGTTTCAGGGGACGAAGGTGGAAAAATTAAGATTTTTACTCTAGAGGAGCATCCCGGGTTTGGGACAAGCTCTTAGAGCTTTGGAAGGGGTGAGAGGAGAGAAGGGATGAGAATTTCGTATGGAGGGGGTCTCCTTTTATAGTTGCAAGGAGTGAGGGCAATTTGGTCATTACATGTTGAAAATCATTAATTCAGGACCTTTAGTGATGGATAAATCCCTCACTAAAGGCCTGAACATGGCCGTAGTGGGTGGCTCGCGTGCGCCCGCTCACCTCCTCACACCTCAACGTGAGTCCACGATCTTCCAATATCGACAGTTCGATCGTGAGATCAAATGACTGAGAGCGCTCCATCGCCTGCCTCATTTGCATGCCTCAACGCGTGAGATCCCACGTCACCTCGCTGCGTTAGATGGTGCATTCAGCTGATTGGGCGCACACAATGGCTCGATCTCCATCGTGCGGTCGATCGCACCCGCCCGGCTGCTCTAATTGATGCGCCCCGCGGCTCAAACCCGCGCCTCAACGCTGAGTTAAGGCGCTCGACCAACGCGTTGTGGGTGTGTTTGCGTCGAGTGCTTAACTTAAGCGCGGGCGATTCATAGCCGTTTGATCTTGATCCAACGACAGAGAGGCGTTGGTGCTAAGGCTTCAGCGATTGCGTGCGGTCGGTTGGGCGGCCGAGATGGCACCATCTTGGCCGTCCATCTTCTAGGTGATGTAGATGGTGCCACAGGTATCAAATTGAGTCAATTTTTGCGTCGTTAGGCTGCGATCGTCGATCCGAATCCATCCGTGCAATCGGATTTGTCGTCTGAAGTGCGGATTAACACCATCTTGGCCCTTGATCTTCTAAGGTTCCTTGGTCTCTATCTGATGCTATGGATATCTGATTAGGGAGATCTTGGAGTCGTTGAACTCCAATCGTCGCCCTGATCAGATCCGTACAGTTGGATCTTCGATCCGAGGCCCCGATAAATAGTCGCCCTGTCCCTGACCATAAAAGGAGATAATTAACCTCCATTTTATTCAGACTAATCTAAATGCAAGATGATGCATGTTATGCAATATTTATAGTATGTAATGCAATTCTATGCTTAAGAACATGCATAAATGGACATTTTATGTAATCTAAACATGTTTACATCAGAGTTCATTTTGACCTAGTTTGCATTGAAGCCCACAGATCTCTATTTTCTACACTTAGACCCCTTATCTTCTATGTTTTTCTCACAAACAAGCCCCTAGCTTTCCATCATTCTCGCATATGGCCCCCTGCTGCCTTCTTCCTCGACTTAAAGAAGGCAACTCGCAGACTCCTAAACCCATCAATGGCGAGATTTGATCTTTAATTTGGAGAATCAAATCAAGACCAACTCTCGCTAAATTTGGTGAAATTGATCTAGAGATCACAACCAATCATTTGAGCATCTCCTCAAGCCTAATCATCACCGGAATCGACGTCGGAGGGCTCGAGAATCTTGAGCTCAAAATCAGCCAAATAGCAAGTCAAAACTTTCTCTTCTTGGCTTACTTGAGTTAGGAATGCCCTCTATATAAAGGCCTCTACTCCATCAAGTCAACCTTGTGTACATCTAGGCTTAATTTCCTCTCTTTCCTTTCTTCTTCAATCGAGCTCCACTGCACCTCGGAGCCTTTTCTCCCTCCTTCTTCCACTGCCATGTATAATAGGCAGAGGGCTTTGCGTCCTTATGCTTCCACGAAACTTCATGTGAAGCTTGAGCCCTGACAGAGATGTTTTCGCATAAACAAGATGATCACAATAAAATGATAATGTCGTTATATATTGTGTGGTGGAAAACTCTCAATCAACACAAGCTAAAATTAACCACTCGAGAGAGCAGGTTATATGCACAGGAAGGCAATGCCTATTACAAACTCACGAGAATAAAAAATTATTGTTCACAATTTTCTTAAGAAATTGTGTCAAAAACTACATAGATATGAGTTTAAATAAAAGCGCAAGTTGAAATTGCATTAATGCCAAATGGAAGGGGGTTCAATGTAATGTGCACCACAATAAAATAAGAATACAATCCTCACAATGGCACTTGAATGTAAATACAAAGAAAGCTTCTCCTATAGCACGATTCTTCTAAGAATTGAATGAAAACCAACCTAGATTAAGGATAAGAGATTGATTTGCAAATAAGTTAAACAATGAAGGGTGTTATCATAAATTCACTAGAATAATGAATTAAAAAAAATGAAAGTAGCAATGACATGATTGGTAATAACTAAAAAAATGACAGTGGCAATGGCATGATTGGTAATAACTAATTGAGGTAAAAATAGGGGAAATCGTTACCCTTAGCACACGCATGGAGGAGGGCTTCGTCGGCGGTGAAGTGCTTGGAGGAGGATCTTTGGACCAAGGGCTTCACTATGGTGGTCGCAGCGAAGTACAGGTCGGCCTGAGGTGGTTGGATGGAGCTGTGGAAGGTGATGGGTGGAGATGGAGTTGCTCTGTATGCTGACTGCAGGCTGCACAAGGAGGCGTGAGCACGCAGGCTGCTGAAGGTATGCACGGGCACATTGCTGCATGAGGACGGATGCTTGACAAGGGGAGGCACACACTGCTAGAGGTACGTGCAGGCGCACTACTGGCCACACGTGGGAGGGGAAGGTGCGGGCATGTTGGTGGTGTGGCTGGTGGCCGTGCGTGTGAAGGAGAAGGCAGCGGCTGATGTAGGAGCGGTCGTTGGCCACTTGTATGAAGTGAGCGATGATGGTAATGGCATCTATTGAAGGTTGTGATGGTGGGTGTGATGGGTTCTTGCAGTTGTAGTGGATGAAGAAGAAGAAGATGTGGTGGGGGTGTTGGTGGTGTTCGTAGTGAAGAAGCACGGTGATACAAGTGAGCTCTAGACGGAGGTGTGGCCTGTCACGTGACACACCCACGGTGGTGGAAACTCGTTGCCGCAGTCGAGGCCAATGGTGGTGAGATGGATGAGCTCTTGAGCTCTACACAATGATGAATAGGGGTGTGGTGGTCTCTCGAGCATGGCAAACCACCCTTTCCCTTTGTAGCTACATTGCTTGGATTTGAAATGGGAGAGGCGAGAGCAGATCCACTTCCCACGGCCATTAAGAAGATTCATGGCTGGAGTGAATGGTTGTAGGAGGAGGAAGCGGAGCCATTTCCTGTGAAGAAGAAGAGAAATGAAATAAAATCAGATATTAGGGTTATTTATGCACAGACCCTTAACTTTTATGTTAAATCCAAAACAATGCATGTAATGCACCTAATTGGTTAAGTAAGTCAATTCTAAATGCATATGAATGCAATGCATGAATTATGCAATCAAGCTAAAAATATAAATTAATTTATTTACATCTTAATGCATGTTAACTAAATGTTAAAGATATCTTAATGTCTAGGAATTCACATACTTAAATAGCCCACAAATATGGGCTAATCAAATGCCCCCATGCCTAGTTTTTGCTAGTCCCTAGCAAATTCAAGCTTGACTTAACACTCTAAGTTATCTAGGCTAACTCAATTGACCTTTTCATAGAAATTAGGCTGAACTATCTAACTCTAGATCATAAGGTACCCAAGTAGTTGCTAAGTTACAGACTAGGTCAGCTAAGGACAATTTACAGGCATAGGTTTCTTTGATTTCTAACTCTACCCTAGGGTTTATTGGTCCTAGAGATTAAAGCATTCGTGCATGTGCATTGGTTTGATTTATTTGAGGTTGGTATGATTGCCACCCTAGAAAGAGTAAGAGGGATTTTTTTTAATATATATATATATATATTTTGTATGATTCCTTTAAGTCTAACCTTGGATCAGCTGTCAACACGGTTTGTGTCGAATTTATTGTCCCCATCACGAACTTCAAAGGGTACCTAGCTTTCGATGCTTCGACATAGCACCGCCCATGGTGACCCCAAGAACTCCTAGAAATTGACACTTCGAGGTAGTATTGCCCATGGATTTCTTAAGAAATTTATGCCTCTGGCAATTGGCCCTTCGAGATAGGGCCGCCCATGGTATCTGAACCGCACAATGCACTTACATGCCCCTAGTAGGATGGATATCCTAAGAGACAAGTACTGAGGAGGTGATATGTTATCATCGAGTCATCAAGGCGAGCATATACTCCACCTCTCATGTGGTAGTGTTGAAGTGGAAAATGTCACAAACGGAAGTTGAGTTTTGAAAACTCGTCGTCGTAGTATGATTTGCGAAGAAATCCGTTAACAGATAAATTTACCAAAATTTCTAAAGAGATTCCGGGTCGAACACAGGAAGGCTACGTCGATCTAAAATCTACGATTATATTTTTTTGGTATTTTTATTTTAAAAGCGAGATAATCACAATGAATTTGATATTAACACTGAGAGAGAGAGAGAACAATCACTTTGCAACTGAATATTATTTTTATAACTAGAAAGTAGGAAATGATTACAACTAGAAAGTGGAAAATTCTATTCTAGAAAGCAATAAAGAAGGGAGAGAGAAGTTATCCTCCGCGACGGTTGCTTGGAGGACAAGTCGGATTGGGCGATGCTTGGAAGACGGAGGATGAAGATGGAAGACGAAGAACGGAGCAGGAAGAACAGGGGGCAAGGCAGGGCGTCATTGTCGTCACGGGATCCACTTTCGAAACGGGGGAGAGAAAATTTTGATTTTGACTCTAGAGGAGCATCCCGGGTTTGGGACAAGCTTCTTTAGAGCTTTGGAGAGGGAGAGAGGTGAAGGAAGGGATGATTGAAATATGGGGGGCGTAGGCCTTTTTATAGGTGTAGAGGTTGGGGGAAAAAAGGTCATTTTATGTTAAGAACATTAATGCAAGGGCCTGTTAAGCATTCTCGGCTGTCCAATCACGAGATCGGATGGCTTAAACGCACCGCGCCCGATCTCCTTCAATGCCTGTTAAGAGGCGACGGGGCCTCCTTCATCACCGTTGGATCGAAGATCAATAGCTTAGGACGCACGCTAGCCCACCTTCACAAGAGAGCATCTGATGGCGCATTTGCGGTCCTCGCATCTGGGCATGCCACGTCACCCGCATCCACGCTGCTTGCTTGCCATCCAACGGCTTGATTTAGTCGCTCCTGCGCTTGCGCCTTGATTTGAGGCGTAGCGGGGATCGAACCTACACCTCTCGCTCGCAAAGAGGCACTCAACTACTGCGTTGCCCCCTCTTCTTTGTCAACTTTCTAACTGCAGCATGTGCGCTTGTGGCCGTTTGATCCCAACGGCCCACATCTGAACTTGCGTTGAGGAGAGAGAGAGAGCGCGGCGGGTCCTCGCATATTAGCTGGGTCGGCGGCCCACATCAGCATAAGAATGATGATAAACTGATGTTTATCACACCCCCATGCTTATCTTTTGCTAGTCTCTTAGCAAAACTAATTTTCTTAATACGAATTTTTGGGAAAAACTAATTTTTTTACTTTTGAGGAGAGATTACAGGACCTTGGTTGGTTAAAACATGAGAGGCATGGGATTTGTTATAGATAAATATCGGGATTCATCTTCGGATCCAAAGATTAGATGAATCAAGATCAATGTACACTCCAAAAATTCACAAGTTAACTCTTTATCAATTCAGATGACTCGAAATTATTTTGTAGTTAGGATTTTTCTGGCTCTTGAATCCAATTCACAACTGGCATAATCCTTTAAAATCTTGTGTCTGTGCTTGTGAATGTCAACATTTATAAGGTTGTGTTTTTGTTTAAAACTTTTTTTTATCTCTCCCGTGCTTATTCTTAGGTTAATCCTACAACAGATGTGTCGAGATCATCATTCCCGTTACCAATCCTTGAGGGGGCTCTGGCACAGCACTTCAAGATAGTGCTGTCCAAAACACCAGCCAGGAGCTCACAACCCCAAAACACAATGCGGTGTAAAGGGACACTCCTAACGAACTCAAGCTCTTGCTCTGACGTTATGGGTAGAGCACTGTCCAAGACGCTTGAGCCGTAAAGTACGCCTAATACTCCATCTAAAGATATGAAATATAGATATAGAGCAACGTCGAGGTGGTAACATGTTGACATCGCATCCTCAAAGGAGTCATTTTCCTCCTTCTCGGTGGTGGGAACTCAAACCAATGATCTGCTTCGGATTTCACTAAGACTAAATAGGGGACTTTTCTAATTTTTCAAATTTATTTTTAAGTGTTGGCTATGTGTGAAATTTGACACAAGAATTTTGCAAGAGATGCAAGTTTTTGGATTGGAAGCTAAGCCAGGTAATTTCCAGGTCACAAAAGGAGATCAAGTCACTTGAACCATCATGAGTTTAGGTGGAATTTAAAGAAGGATACTTGATCCAGTCTAAAGATAGACCCAGAAATTCTAATAATCAGATCCGAATTCTTATCCCTAGTTTGTTAAAGATTGAATCCCATTGTACGTTAAAGTGAATCTCAACCTTGGTCTCGATTTCAAAATTTCCTCAAAAAGTTTTCAACAATTTTTTTTTGGGTATGCATGTAAAAAATGAAACAAGAAAAATGAATGTTTTTGGGTTTTGAAAATCATGATTTGATCGTCAAAATTTAAAAACACCCCCTCATGCTTAAGACATGTGTTCACGGTGTAGATCGCGTATAAAATTAACACGTTGTAGTATAGCGCGAAATGCGTCTCGAGCAAATAAGTTAACGGAACTTGGTGAGTCCTGGTCGATCACAGTGAGGCAAAAAGCACTTTTGATTTCATATGCTTGTTCTCAATATGATTACTAAAGAATAAAAATAATCAATCACAATATTCACATTACAAAGAGATTGAATTTGATATATGTAATAGAATGAAAACATGAAAGTAAACAACTACTAATGTAACAGAATGAGGGCACCATAGGTAGTTCGTGGTGGCCTTTTGGAGAGGTTGAGAAGAGTAGCAACAATCCATCGGGGTGTCCCAACGGGTGCTTCAGACGGAGGTGCAGAGACAGATGTAGAGAAGACGGGAAGAAGAAGAAGAAAGAGAGGTTGAAGAAGGAGGAAGAAGAAAATGAGAAGTGCTTTCAAAGGGGGGTCCTTTGGCCTCTTTTTATAGCTTTAGTGGAGGGAAAAGAAGGTATTTGGCCCCTTAAATCTATGCAAATGCCTTGGATTAATCAGGTCCGTTGATCGGGAGATCAATAGCTCTGACTAAGCCTTCCAAATCCTTCTTTTATCCCTGATTGAATCTGGTGCTGCCATATGGCAGCCTATGCGCCTTCGGATGAAGATCGCGAGGCTCCAGCTTGCCCGTGCTTGCTCGCACATCTGCACCTTCGCCACTCGCCTCTTCTGAGTGCCTAATCCTCAACCGTCCGCTCAATTTCACCTTTAAATCCTAAAGAGTGCGCATGCACGTCTCCACACACGTCATTGCACACGCCCTTGATCCAGCGCCTCCGCACCCACCACACATCTGCACCTCCTCCACCCGATGGTGATCTGATGGTTGAATTTCCTCTGCAAGCACACCCCTCCTGATTTCATGCCTAGCACCACTCGAATGTGCACCCCTGGTCTCATGGAGAGAGCATTGACCAAAGTGCTACTCCCAGACATTTGTTGCATTTACATTTTGTTGGTGCGCGTTCTCGGCCGTTGGATGGGAATCCAACGGTCGAGATCTCATCCTCATCTGATGCTACGGCTGATGGTGGGTGCCGTGGTCCTTCCAAATTGGGGTGCAGTGAGGGGCGGCAGCGATGGCACCACGTGGTGCAATCGTGGCCATCCATCTTCTTCTTCTTGTATCTGATGACGTAGGCCTCCGATTAAGTTGATTTCTGCACCATTGGACTGCAAACATCGATTCAGATCCATCTGCACGGGTGGATTTGTCATCTGATGTCCGGATATTCTTCAATTTCACCTTGGCTCCTACTTCTGCAGAATCCCTAGGGTGCTACGGGTGTCTAATTGATGCACTCTTTGAAGCGTTGGGCTCCCGTTGTTATTCTGAACAGATCCATAAGGTTGGATCGATCATCCGCAGCCCTAGATTACCTGCAATTAATAATACCTCTCAAATAGCACATTATTATGTATAAAACATATAAATCATCTAAGATGCAAAGTACGATTTGTATGCATGCACAATGCCCGTGTTAAGCTAGGTTCTACCTTAATTTAGGCAAATTAGGGTTTATGATTGTTGCGCAATCATACCTTCATGGCTAAATCTTGCTAGTCCCTAGCAAGTGCAAGACTAAATGCATTGTATCAAGAGTTTACTAAAGGTTTATTTCTTTTTGTTTCATCCAAAAATTCAGAATCCAAATAACCATGAATATATAATGTTGTAGCTTCTGCAAAGGATCCAAGCAAAGAGTCGATACACATTTAAAGTTTGTACTTAACCCCTAGTAAGATTCTATTGAGATAGGCAAACCTCTTCTCTCGGGGACATAAACTATTTTCTGATTTTAACCCCGGCTTTTGGATGAGGTAGCAGATGTCTGAGTTAATTGGATTTGTATTTGGTGGTTCACTCTCTTCTGGTGCTACATGGAGACTAGTATTTCACAATCTAGATTATTAGATTATTGAATAACTTAACTTAAAGAAGGGCTAGAAAACTGTGCTCTCTTTAATCTTTTGTACTTTTTCTTTTCTCTCTCTCTCTCTCTTTTCTTTTTCTTCCTGAGCTCACATCTTACCAGATTTGCAACTGTATTTGGTGGTCCTACATGGCATTATACTTTAATTAGGTTCTAATAACCCTATGACAAAGTCAGACTCCTCAGCCCGTATTCAGGTGGTCAGAAATACAGAAAAATAGGTTAAGGTTGTATTTGGTGGTTTGTTGGGGATGGTAGGTGTTTTTGCCTCAAAACATTTGGACTTACATAACTCAAATTTCCTAACATAACACTTTTTTTTTTCAATATATATATCTACTAGCACAATGCCATTACCAACATAAGATAATGCAACAATTCAACTCGACATACATACTTTTATTCATGAGGCATCATTTAGGATTTTTGGGGATGACCAAGAGGATCTCGGGTGGCTTATTTGGTGGAAGTGCCTACTCTCGGCACCGGATAAGGAATGGATAGGACGACATATTTCTGACCTTGTCATCAATACCCTCTTTCAGCTGAGGATTCCATAGAGGAGGGTCGTGGCCATCCACCTCAGTCCTAGTTTTATTAGAATCCGCTCTCTATATTTTTTCCTTATTTGGTGGCTCTCGTATGGAATTTCTCACAGATTTAGTACACAAGAACTGAGAGCGAAAACTATGCCCATCTTCGAGTATCATTATTCAATTATTAAAGATTAAAGATTCCTTACACTAGCTTTAGAGAACCAGTAGAGTCTCTACTCTCATCTCACGTATGTTTTGATGGATCTACTAGAAGATGGTTCACCTGACTCCCTGATTGTTGTCCAAGGGTTTAGGAGAAAAAGCAATGCTTCTTCTCGACAAACTAGACATGTCTATCTGTTTTCACAGTGGATCCATTGTAAATTCTACATGCAAGTATGAAATTATACTGGATTCTAAGTCTCGGAATCTACTAAAGAATAAATCTTTAATAAAACTTCTTGATAAAACAATCTAATCCCCCACTTGGTAGAAAATTTTTAGTTTTTTATGGACTACCCCCCCATGCCTAAGTGTTTGCATGTCCTCATGCATGAATAAAAGAAATAAGGCAGGGTATATGTGGATGGAAATTACCTGAAACTGCTTCTGAGTTGTCATTTAGCTCATGCCAACACTGTAATGCCATATACAATATGCAAAACAATATGCAAAAATGACATATGCTACATATATATGTATAAGTGCAACTATGGTGCCTAAATGCAAAGTCTAAATGCTATGTCTAACTACAATGCTGAGTTTAACACCTCCAGCTGGGCGAAACTCATCAGATGGATCAATGACTGCAAGAGACAAGCTAAAGATAGACAGGAAGATGTATTCCACTGTCATTAATGAGCCAAGAATTTAGAGTAGTTGCCTGTGAATACCAAGGCCACAAGGTCGGCAGAATAGAATCGCAAGGCTTGGAACAGATTGTAGCCAGGCGCTACAAGAGAAATAAATTCGGGTGCTAGAGTAATAGGGAGTGGTAGTCCTGAAGGGTCAGGAGTGGGAAACCAGTCATATGGGTCCCGAAAGTGGTGAAATAGGAATGGAGGGACCCGTGTGGTGTAATCAGAAATAGTGTAAAGAATTATTTCATGATTGGATCTTGGTGTTTTTGGTTGCAGTGTAGGTGTGTCAAATTTGATTTTGTACTCAACTTCTCCCTCGGTTGATCAGAAATCTCACACAGATTGCCCAAATTCTGGTTGTGGTGCGGATCCTCAAATGTAATGGGCAACACTTCACTTTTCCCAGGGGATGTAGAATCAAAATGTATGTATGATAAATCCTCAAATTCCTTCATTTTCTGCTCTGTGGCTTCTGTGAAATCTTTGATGTCCAAGAGCGAAGAGGATGTAATAGATTCTTCTGACTCCAAATCCAAAAATGCCTCCAGATTTTTCAAATTTCTTTCATAATCGAAAATGGAGTTTTTATTAGAATCTTCCTCAACTTCACTTGGATTCTTTGACAATTCAAATTTATCCCCATGGTATATGGTATCTCATGTAAATCTATGTTCTGGATATATTTATCATCTAAGCTTATCACGGGGTTTTTATATAATTCCACTCCAGATCTTTCAGAGTCCAAATCATGGGCCACATTAAGTGTATGTACCCAAGTCTCAGAATGTACCAAGTCTTGGGTGTCATGAGCCTCCATCTCTATCTCCCAAGATTTAGGATTTTTAGATTGAAACTCAATCATGGGACTTTCCTCACTATTTTCTAGGCTAGGGCTCTCAACTGATTTCATTTTAGATATGCCAAGAACATTTTCCTTAATTCCATCCGATATCTCATCTCTCACTTGAAAATCACCTACATCATCTACTTCTGGCATGTGAGTCGAAGAATCCCTAAAAGTCATCTCAAGTTCCCTAAAATCCTCTAGGCTAGTCTGAACTTGGTACTGCAAAAGGAGTATATCTTAAAGTGTGTGAGTTTGTTGATTCATCCTAGCCACAGATTCTAGTTCTTTAAGGGCTTCCATCAAAGATTCTTTGGTTGCAATCAAAGTCTATCTCTGCCCTAGATCAGTAGTGATATGGATTTGATGTAGATATCTCACAATTGTGTCCTTGTACTTTGCTGTTGTTTGTTGCAGTCTGAGAAGTAGTTGCGAGTCTATTGGTGGCTTCCCAATGGTGATCTGTGTGGATGTAGCCTCAGATGAGGGTCTCAGGGAAGGTGGAGGGTTATAATAGTTTTGGTTTGGGGAATCAGGAGGGTGGTGGGTGGGTTCAGTGCAATTATAGGTTGCGGTTGATTTCTTATCCTTTAGTGGTCACCATCCACCTGCGGTAACATTCTCTCTGAATTCAAGGGCCCCTAGAGGTGATGTCTTTGGTTCTTTGTCTTTCATCCTGAATTGCTTTTCCTAAGTCTTCATATTCCCTTTTTCTGACCTCTTTTGCTTCCTAGACTATTTGGATCAGTTCGGCAATCTAAGGGTTCTTGTGAGATGTGGAAGCTTGCCTTTGGTGGGATTGATCAAGATAATCAGTCATCATGATGAGATCTCGATCCCGCATGGAGAGTCTCTAAGTGTTGCGAGATCTGTGTGGATGTCCAAGAGGTTGAGGTGGGTATGTCCCAAGCCTGAGGTGCGCGTGTATCGGAATAATGAGGAGCAATCTCCCACCCATAAGAAGTTGGGATCATAGTTGGGTTGGGAGGAGAACTCTGCTGATGGTAAGATGAGAAAGAGTATGGGTCCATGATTAAGATGGTCAAAGGACATCAGAAGGGTCTTAGTGACCTTACACCAATTACAAAGGACTGGTGGCAAAACCAAGTAAGGGCCTTGTAATCAAATTGGTCCTTAGAATAAGATGACAGGATTTTTCATTTAAGTTTGTGTTATTAAAAAAAATTTGGCGAGAGACCAACTGTAAGGAATTCCCGCCTCTCAGGGTAACCCGGCCAGTCTAGTTATGAGGGGAATACGAGGAAGGTTCCTCCTTCAGCTTTCACCTCCAGTTCTGTTACCCCGCAGTCGCGGTCATTTGACACTACTCTGTAGGCTTAGTCACCAGGTTTTGCAAGAGAGGTTGGAACTAACTAGTATTTTCAAGCTAAATGCAGGTTATTTGATGTATTTTCGTGAATTCTTAACCTATTTTTTTTCAATGTAGTAGATGGTGGGCGGTCCACAAGGTGACTCGCCTCACCAACTAACTTTTGGGCTTGTCAGAGTCCAAGTTAGTTTATGTGGTCTTATTAGCTCATGCACTTCTAAGTTCTTTTTCAAATTGAAGACCACAATTCAAAAGTATACTCTAAGGCAAGATGGAATCCAAATGATTTTAAACTTGGCAAGAAGATTCCTTTTTCAATTAACTTTTCAAAGAGTATTTTTTCAAAAAATTTTTCTATTTCCAACAATTAGTTATGAATTTTTAGCTAACCAGGGATCAAATTTGGGATTTATACCCTGTTTTGGTTTTCTTTACTAGAAACTATATAAAATATGCTCCAAAAATTTTGTAAAAATATGATATTGAAAGCTAATTTGATTATCTTTCACACCCCACAAATTTTGAATAAATATGATTTGTACGTTAGTCAGAATTGATTTCTAAATTTCATAAAAGTTCTATTTTCAATCAATCTGACCAGTATGTACTCCATGAATTTTTAAAAATTCCATAGAAAGAATTTCTTTTGGGAAAGGTAGCGTTGGAAAGATAATTTGAAGATCTAGTCCCAGTCCAAATTTCAGGATTTTTCGAGCATTAGAAACACAACTATTGAATTTTAAAGATGACACTTACTTTCTAGTCGAATTTCTAATAGGAATATGTGCACCTGATTTTCGCAGTGCCCACTTTTCCTCGTTCTCCGCTTCATGTCATTGTTCCTGCACACAAAAATACTGTATTAGAGATAAATCAAAAGTTGCCTTGCCTCCCTGGCAACGATGCCAATTTGTTTGCAGCGTAGATTGCGTAGAAAATTCACACGTTGTAGTATAGTGTGAAATACATCTCGACAAATAAATTAATGGAACTTGGTGAGTCCCAGTCAATCACAGGGAGGCAGAAAGCACTTTTGATTTCATATGCTTATTCTCAATATGATTACTAAAGAATAGAAATAATCAATCAATTCACATTATAAAGAGATTGAATTTGATATATGTAATAGAATGAAAACATGAAAGTAAACAACTACTAATGTAATAGAACGAGGGCACCACGAGTAGTTCGTGGTGGCCTTTTAGAGAGGTTGGGAAGAGCAACAACAATCCGTCGGGGTGGCCCAACGGATGCTTTAGACGGAGGTGCAGAGACGGATGCAGAGAAGATGGAAGAAGAAAGAGAGGTTGAATGAGGAAGAAGAAAATGAGAAGTGCCTTCAAAGGGGGTCACTTTAGCCTCTTTTTATAGCTTTAGTGGAGAGCAAAGAAGGTATTTGGCCCCTTAAATCCATGCAAATGCCTTGGATTAATCAGATCCGTTGATCGGAAGATCAACGGCTCTGATTAAGCCTTCCAAATCCTTCTTTTATCCCAGATTAAATCTGGTGCTGCCACATGGTAGCCTGTACACCTTTGGATGAAAATCGCACGGCTCCCACTCACCTACGCTCGCCCGCACATCGGTACGTTTGCCGCTCGCCTATTCTGAGCGCCCAATCCTCAGCTGTCTAATCGTAAGATCGGATGGCTTAAACACATGCTCAATCGCGCCTTTAAATCCTAAAGAGTGCACACGTGCATCTCTGCACGCGTCATCACACGCATCCTTGATCCAGCGCCTCCGGGCCTGCCATGCGTCCGCACCTCCTCCGCCCGATGTTGATCTGATGGTTGAATTTCCTTTGCAAGCGTGCCCCTCTTGATTTCACACCTGCCAGTGCTCGAACGTGCACCCCTCATCTCATGGAGAGAGCACTAACCAATGTGTTACTCCCATGCATTTGTTGCATTTAAGTTTTGTTGGCGCTTGTTCTTGGCCGTTGGATAGGAATCAAACGGTCGAGTTCTCATTCTCATCTGATGCTGCGGTTAAGGGTGGGTGATGTGGCTACATCGCGGCTGTTGAATGACGATCCAACGGCCAACGGTTCTCCTTCCAAATTGGGGCACGGTGAGGGGTAGCTGCAATGGCACCACGTGGCGCCATCGTGGCAGTCCATCTTTTTCTTGTATCTGATGATCTAGGCCTCCGATTAAGTTGATTTCTACACCATTGGACTGCGAACATCGATCCAGATCCATCTGGGTGGTTGGATTTGTCATCTGAGGTCTGGATATTCTTCAATTTCCCCTTGGCTCCTGCTTCTTCTGCAGACTCCCTAGGGTGCTACGGGAGTCTAATTGATGTGCTCTTTGAAGCGTTGGATTCCCATCGTTATTCCGAACAGATCCATAAGGTTGGATCGATCATCTCGTCTAAGATGCACATTATTATGTATAAAACATATAAATCATCTAAGATGCAAAGTACGATGTGTATGCATGTAGAATGCCTGTGTTAAGCTAGGTTCTACCTTAATTCAGGAGAATTAGGGTTTAGATTGCTGTGCAATCAACATGGCATGTCCTCATGCAATAGGAAGGGAAAGAGATTACCTTAGTGAAGGCTATCAGAATCAGGATAGGCAAAACCTCTGAAGAAAATAAAAATGAAATGCGGGAAAAATGATGGGTTACCTCCCATCCAGTGCTATCTTTTATGCCATTCAGCCAAGCGTGAATTGCATCAACAATCAGTAGAAGGTAAGTCGGTTATATCAAGAGTATCAAATGGGAGATTTAGGGAATTGTCTAAATAGGGCTTTAAACACTGGCTGTTGACTTGAAAAGTGATATTGTTTTAGGATCCAAAAGGTCAACAGCACCATAAGGATAAGTTTTAAGGATGATAAACGGGCCGATCCACTTGGATTTAAGTTTTCCTGGAAAAATTCGTTATCTTGCGTTGAAAAGCCAAACGCGTTGATTAATATCAAAATGTTTCCAAACGATATATTCATCATGAAATTTCTTTGTTCGATCTTTATAAATCTATGCATTTTCGTAAGAGATATTAGGCAATTCTTCCAATTCAGTTAATTGTAACTTCCTATGGTTACCAGCGGCAGCTAAATCCATATTTAATTGTTTAATCACCCAAAAAACCTTCTGTTCTAGTTCTACCAGGAGATGGCATGCCTTTCCAAAAATCAAACGGAAAGGAGACATGCCAAGAGGAGTTTTAAAAGTTGTATAGTAGGCTCATAAAGCATCATCCAATTTAGTGGACCAGTCTTTACGATCGGGCCTAACCGTCTTTTGTAAAATATTCTTTACCTCCCAATTAGAAACTTCTACTTAGCCATTCGTTTGGGGGTGGTAAGGAGTAGAAATTTTATGATTAACCCCGTATTTGGATAGAAGGTGACAGAATTGAGAATGAGTGAAATGTGATCCTCTGTCATTGATGATTACCTTGGGAATGTCGAATCTCAAAAAACATATTTTTCTTGATAAACTCGACAATAACCTTGTGATCATTGGTGCGTGTGGATATTGCTTCAATCTATTTTAATATACAGTCAACTACGACTAGTATATGTAAATACCCACAATGGTTGATGAATAGTCCCATGAAGTCAATGCCCCAAACATCAAAAATTTTAACTTCTAATATCGAATTTAGGGGCATCATATCCTTCTGAGTCATGTTGCCAATGCTTTGGCAACGCACACAAGATCAAACAAAAGAATGAGCATCTTTGTGCAAGGTAGGCTAGAAGAATCCAGAAGTGAGGACCTTAGCTGCAGTTTTCTTGCCCAAAAAATGTCTATCACAGGCCATAGAGTGATAGTGTATCAGAATATCATGAATTTAAGAATCGAGGACACATCGTCGAATGACTTGATCAATGCAGATGCGACTAAGGTCAGGTTCCTCCTAGAAATAATATTTGATGTCAGCAAAGAACTTATCCCATTTGGTTTTTGGCCAATCAGAGGGGATTCGTTCTGTTGCTAAATAGTTTTCAATAGGTGCAAACCAAGGGAGGGTATTGGTAGCTAAGATGGTCTCGTCAGGGAATGATTGGGGGTTCTTCACTTTGCAGATATGTTATATAAGAAAAATATGTCGTCACAGTGAAATTGCGTGGTGGAAAAGAAACCCGAACAAAATTATTTATCAATAAAATTAACCACGGTGGATT
The DNA here is from genome assembly GCA_037157565.1 of Thalassia testudinum. Lineage (NCBI taxonomy): Eukaryota > Viridiplantae > Streptophyta > Magnoliopsida > Alismatales > Hydrocharitaceae > Thalassia > Thalassia testudinum. Next base: position 94,032,151 of record JAZHRO010000039.1, read on the forward strand.
AGGTCGTATCCATAGGAAGGGATAGATGCAATAAATTCACGAACATTTCCCCTTATATCTGCCTACTCAGGTATGGAATCTATGCCCAAATCTGCTGCAAAATGAGATAAGAAGAAGGATGCACACACTAACTAGAGAATGTAGGGTTATGGGTGCAATTTTTCCTCAATAAAATATTCATTAAAAGATGTGATCATTAGTGGCATCTCATGTAATTTCCGACGGTATTCGTACGAGAGAGGAATGATGCAAATCTGAGTCACAATTTGATGCAATTGCAAGTGAAAAACATGCACTGAATGACAACGAGAAAGTATAAGTGTGCTGATGTAGTTTCACCTTAATATAATAATACAAAAATCAAAATTCCGAAGTTGACAATGGCATTAGATGTAAATATTAATGTGACCTAAAACAGGGGATTCCTTCCCCTTGTGCGTGCGCGAAGAGGGAGTGATGGTGGAGGATGAGGAGCTCGAGGAAACTTAAGCGCAATGAGAGCTTTCCGATGGTGGTGGTGGTGCTCCGAATGGTGGTTGGAGTCGATGTCAGTGATGAGGTGGAGCAGCGGTGGTGCCGACGGCTCACCGGCGAGCGTGGCTATAGTTGGCATGTCCGAGGGCGTGATCGAGCTTGTGAGGTCAAGACGAGATCATTGGTGTCGATGGCACGAAGTTTCGATGCCCGTGGACGTGGCTACATGGAGGTGGTTGGATGCCTGCTTTGGGTTCCTCTCTGTTGGCTTTCGATGGAGAAGAAGAAGAGGAAGAGGAGGGGTTGCTGGGGCTGGAGACGTGTGTGCAAGGGTACGTGCACACGGGCTAATGGTAGTGGTGCTGCACACACAGGCGGAGGAAGCATGTGGTGGAGAAGGGTGGTCCTGCGGTCGAGGATGGAGGGCCATGCTGCTCGCAAAGAGGAAGGTGGCTGAGGTTGAGAGGTGAGTTATGTTGGTGGAGTTGCAGAACAGAAGGAAAAGGAGAAGAAGATGGAGCATAGTGGTGATCTTCAGACGTCCAGGATGGGTTCCCGGACGACTTAACTATGGGAGCAGGCACGCGGTTGAAGGTTTTGATGGTGGCTCGCAGTGGCGGTCGGGGGCACAGTCGTGATGGCTCGTGGTGGCGGAGTTAGGCACACCGTCATGAAGTTGAAGACGTAGTGGTGGAATCTGTTGCGGGTGTCAGTGCTGTCACCACCGACTGTAGTGGTGGTTGTTGAAGGTGAGACGCGACGGTGGTTGTGGCATTGGCGGTGATGATGGCACACAGTGGAGAAGTTGGAGAAGAGATGAAGATGCTTGGTGGTTGTCTGCAGGGGAGGAGAGGATGTTGGAGGACATCCTCCCTCAGGGAGGAAGATGATTCCCCCTCTGTCATAGTTCCCTGCATATGTATAGATTGCAAGAGAGTCAGAGAAGATTTCCAAATTAAAAAGAGAGATTTGAGGGAGAGAGAGAGAGAGAATAAGGAAGGTGCTTTATCTTTTTCTTCTTTCTTTCTTTTCTTTTTAGCTTTCCTTGTATGTGTTAATGTGGGTTTAAGAAAAGGCAAGTGGTGGACTTTGATTGATTTTGAGGAAAAGGAATTCTGAGAAAGGATATGTTAGGATTTTTTTCTTTTTCCTTTAATACATTAGCCACCACTTTCCTTTGTTAATGACATTTGTCAAAATCAAGAGCCAACAAATGTAAGCCCACTTGCTTCCTTTGTTAATATGATTGGAAGAATTAGATAATACGATGACAATTCTCAATTGACCCTTCAATCAACGTGGAAAATGTTGTAACACACAAGAAACAAGCTTAGCTGATTTTTTAGTGAAATGCATGCTTAAGATCGAGTTCTCAATTCAATAATGATGAGCTTAGGAACTAAATTGGTCCACTAAAATGGACCTATCAAATACCCCTATGCCTAAATTTTGCTAGTCCCGAGCAAAATCATATGAAACAGACCAGGTCTCCAGGCCAGATTTTACCGTTAGGATGCCTTATCATGCCACACTCTAGAAATTAGATTGAAATACCAACTATAGGCCTAAAGGTACTCAAGTACCAGCCAAGATACGGACCTGACCAACCTTAGCCTTGGGTCTGACATGAAGGTTTCTAATGCCTACAAAAACTGCCTAGAGGTTCGTTGACCCTAGCGGTTAAAGCACCTGTGCATATGTGCAGAAAGGTTAGGTTCAGTTTGCTAGTGTATTTTTAGTAAGAGAGAGAGAGAGGGAGAAAGATTATTTTGAGAGTTTTCTCTCTTTCTTTTTAAATTCCCCTAGACTCAACATTGGATTGGCCCTAAACACGATCTGTATTGGATTCCTTGTCCCCACCATCAATCCTCGTAGGGTCCCTAGTAATCAATGCTTCGGGATAGCACTGCCCATGGCAACCCCTAGAATCCTGGCTTTCGACACTTCAGGATAGTGCCACCCATGATGTTCTGTAACTAAATTCAGACCCTGGCAATCGACATTTCGAGATAATGCCGCCCATGGCATCTAAACCAGCACAAGATGCTTACGTGCCCCCAGTAGGATATTTAGATATCCTAGGAGACAATATGTTATAACGCATCTTTGAGGGGAATGTTTTACATTCCTCCTCTGCACGTCGGGAACTCATCCAATCAACTTGTGTCTTCAAGCTGCTTCTAAGTCAACTTTTCAGGAAAATATTTCTAGAATAAACACTTTTTTGGCATTATTCTTTGTTATGCGCGCTGAACCAGACCAGTGTGTGATTTTTGGGTGCTTAGGTTACCAAGTCCCGCAAACCAAAGGGCAGGCAATGTGGCCGTATACTCCCTAAGCCTTAGACTTAATACATCAACCTCGCAACGCCCTCAACTTCTTGAGGAATAGTCTAGATCTTAACAAATACGTGAGTGTCTAAGCCTTAGAACAGACCCATGAAGCCTAAAGTCGGTATTTCTCACTTATCTCCTTTTCTTTAACACTTCAGAACTTTATTTATTCAATTATTTTGGCCTAGAACTTACGTAACTCTTCCATAATCAACTTTTAGGACCAGCACAATATTTTTTTGCACTTTTTCTCTCTGTCTCTCTTCAATATATTTGTAATTCAACTCAAAAGATTTCATCTCCTTCTTTCTCTCTCTTCTTTTTTTCTTTTCTCTTTTCTTTTTTTTTTCCTTTTTTTTGTTTTTGTTTTTGCTTTTTTTTTATGCAAGATGTTGCCTAATTACATGTGTAATATGTATAAATGCTATGAACAAACTCCGGTTATACCCCCTATGCCTGAATCTGACAATGTCCTCATTGAAAAGCAAAAGCTAGGAAAGATATTACCTGAGGTGGAGTTGGAATATCTTGTAAATCAGGTTCTGGAAGGGAAGTAGAAGGAGACCCAAAGAAGATACATAACAAACCTACCTTGGCAAGTAAGTAACCCAATATGTTGGCAAGCTGGTGATGGATAGTGAGGCCAAAAACTTGCCAGAAGCAGGTGAAAAGAGGGTAGTCCTGAGCTATTTGTGGAGGTTTTACATAATACACATAAGTAGTGACCTCTGGGAGTGTGCGACGAGGAGGCCAAGGCTCCTCAAGAAGACATGTGTGGGTTACAGAGGGTGCGACGAAGCATACCCTAAGACTGATGCGTTGACATGAAAGAGCATCGATCCACACTCGCCACTCTACCACAGGGTGTATTGGTCAGGATATTCCCTCGTTAATCAAAAGTGTGAGCAGAGATTTCAGGAACCTGCTTCTATAAGAGTTGAAGTCTCTTAGGTGTGGGGTAGGGAAGAGGGTTAAAGAAGGTGTGAGCAGTTCGACATTCATCCTCGATATCCATTCCAGTTCTTGAATGTTATCAGAAGCAGCCTTAGTTACTGATTTCCTTTCATGCTGCATATCATTGGTGTGTGTGTCCGGGAATGGGCCCAAATGTTCGTCATCCAAATTGAACCGCTCAAGGGTGTCGCTCATTTCACTATCATGTAGAAGTGGGTTGGAAGCAATAAGGTTGTGAGTGTCCCCAATAATGACATCCCCAGGTTCTTGTTCAATGCTAAGATCCTGCTCCTGGGGTGTATAGATTCTTTTCTCAAGAGTAGTAATTGCTTCCGTTTCTTTCGACTATTTGAGAGGATGATCTTGATAGTCAAAGGTTTGTAGGAATTCGGATTTGGCTAATTCAATCAGATCCTCAGGGGTATGTTATCGAACAAAACATATTAGCCCCTAGAGTCACTCCATACTCTGAGTCCGGGCCCCTCAAAGTCATCATCATCCTCTTCTACATTTTGTCCCTCTTGACTCTAAGCCTCAGGGTAAACTTTCATATCAAGATTAAGTGCTTCCTCAAAAATCAACTCTTCATGTCCCTGAGACCAATATTGATCTCATGGTCACTTGGGTTGGGGACTTGTAAATCCTCAGAATATTCAATGACAAGTGTTGGTCCCATTGATAGAGGAGTGTGGTTATTATCGCTTCCTTCTAGTATGATTTCCTCTAGCATCCAAGACTCCTGGAATTTGTTAACTTCTAAATCACAATCCTCAGGGAGCTCTAACTGAGGTTCAAGGTTGTTTAACACGGCAAAATCGAGTTTAAAATGAAGCATTGTAATATAGTCAAAATCGCTTTGAAAACAAATACAATTTTTATTACTCGAAAAGATTCCGAGGTCAAACACAAGGAGCAATATGGGATTTAGAAATCAAGATCACAATTCAAACTAAAAGAATTTGCAATAATATCAGTATCATTGTGCAAAAAGATGGGAGTAAAAATGATGGTCTAAATCACTATATACTCACAATAATAGCTAAGGAACTCAATGTATATGTATGAAATGAAAGTAAACCCCTACGTCTAATTTACAAATTAGACGGCTTAAAGTCTGATCTTTCTTTCTCTAACTCTTCCTTTCTTCTGCAGCTTCTTCTCTTTCTTCAGCTATGACCTTTTTCTCCTTCTTCTTCTTTTTCTCAGGCCTTTACTTCTTCTTCTCTCTTTCCTTTCTCCTTTGTGCCTTTAGCTCTTCTTCTTCAGCTTCTACCTTTAGCTCTACGATCCTCCTCTTCTTCTTCTCTTCTTCCTTCTTTGGGTTTCCTCTTCAGAATCCGGCTATGTGTCAGCCGAAGGTCCCTATAGCAAAACCCTCTGCCTACCTGCGCAACTCTCCTCTCTCTTTCTCTCTTAGGATCCGCTCTCCCAGAGTCACAGGTATTCGGGTTATCGAGTTCAAGCGCGTACCTGGGTCAAGGGTCACCAGCGTGCGGTGGTGAGCGAGGAGTGCAGGTCGAGTTATCAGGTCCAGGCTAGGTCTGCAGGTACGTGTTGCAGACAAGGTCGGGTGAGCAGGTGAGAGGGACCTCACCCCATGAACTGAGGTGAACAGTTGCTATCACAAAATCAATTTATGTGCTTCAGCACGCTTTGCAGCCGACGATGTGGGACTATTCGCACCCTTCTTAGCGCGTCTACAGCAGGGAGTCTCCTTCAATTGCCTCAACTTGTGAGGTTCGTGTCTCCAATTAGGGACCTGGGCTTGTGCGCACAAGGCTTCTGCATAGCCTGGGGCTTTGACCTGGGCGTAGTAGGACCTGGGGCGAGCTTCAAGCAAGCTCAAAGCTTGCTCGTCAATGGTGGCAAGGTTCGGTACCTGAAAATAGCGAAATGGCCTTTCAGCCACGTCAAAATGCTCAGGGATGGTTGCTGGAGCATGGCGAACGTGATGGGGGTGGTGGCATGGCTTCTCATAGACTATGAGTGCATAGTGAGGTCGAACTACGTGCGTGTGAGTGGGTGTGTTCGTGGGTGCGTGTGAATTGATGGAGAGGTGAATAAAGAGAGGGTAAATGAGCAGAGAGGTGAGGTGGTGGTCGTGGGCTTGTCGGCGAGGGATTTGGTGGTCTGTGGAGATGGGATGGTCTCGCCGGAGGGGATGGTCGGAGATGGAGAGGATGAAGTTGCGAAGGGTCATCGGTGGTTAGATTTGGAAAATAAAGAAAGGAGAAGAGAGTAGGGGAGATCAGGAACTTATTTAGGAGGTAGGTGGACGAAGTGGGGCGGAGATGGCGTCGGATGTGGTGTTGCCGATGGCGGAGACGAAGGAGGCTCCGGTGAGGTAGAAATGGCAAGGACGAACGGGAACGGGCATCTGCTGGTACGGCAAGATACGGAAAGTGTAGGAACCTACGTGGAGGGGTGAGATATGCGTGACGTATAAAATGCGGAATTAAAATATAACAACCTCACAAAAATAAGCAATCTCACAAATGTACACAATTATTTTTAGGTGGAAGCCCAAATCGAGTGAAAACCACCACCTAACCCTCTCGAGTTAGGATTTCTCGATCGATCTAGTCGATCAAATCCACTATACGAACTACTTAAACGAGGGTAGTTCAACCTCAATTACAACCATGCTACAAGTATGAGGGTAGCATTCCTCAAACCCTCTCTTCACAAGGAGAATTTTGTCCCTTGATGGAGATGGGAATTCGCAACGCGAATACCCAACCAAATAACAAAGTAAAAGATACAAGAATAGTCCTATAGGGCCAACAAAGTAATTCTTAAGCTAAGCTTCTATAGGTAAAGAAACTTCCCTTTGCTTGGAAGTGCATCGAATCGGTGACGCGGGTGCGTGAACTATGCAACGACGCTTTGTCACTCTCTTAATCGCGGAGGGAGAGCGAGTGCGCAAATTGGATGAGGCTCTCAGATGTGGAACAAGCCTTTGAGAGCAAGTGCTTCTTCTACTTCAATTTGACACAAAATGAGTGGAAATATTCTTGCAAGGTGTATATCTACAAGGCAAGGGTTCTCTATTTATAGAGGGCCTAAGAAGGCTTTGGAAGGCCTTGGAAGGCTTCCATAGCCATTGGGTACAAATCCAAGGCAAATCAAGTTGGAATCAGGATCAATCATGACTCTGACAGGGTTATCAGACGTCTGGAAAACCTGTTTAAGACATCTGGGAACTAAGTCAGACGTCTGATTCTGAGCGGATTTCCTTCCAGACTTGAATTATACCTAAATAGGTTTCTAGTGTATGAACATCAGACGACCCACAGGACGTTTGGCACAGGGTCTGGACGTCTGAAAATCTATTTGTTCTGCCGAAATGGATTCCCAAGGAAGGTAATGGCTAGAAAATCTCCCAAAGGAGATTTTGGGTCAGTCGAGGCAGAATGGTCACATATCAGACATCTGAGGTCTTCTACAGACGTCTGATATAAGGGTAATGGTCATTTTCCTCAATGTTTACATAGGCAGCCAACGTTCCACTGATTGGACGTCTGGCAAAGGCATTAGACGTCTCCTAAGACGTCTAGACTAAGGTCTGGACGACTGATTCTAACAGATAGAACCTATTAAGTCCAGCCTAGATGTTATGGACGCTTGATCAAACAATCAGACGTCTTAAAGGCCACTATCAGACGTCTGATTTCTACATTGGACGTCTGATAAAGTTGTCTGAACCCTATTTTGGTTGTAAGACGTCTTGTTTACAATTCGCATTTTGCCCTCGTCTTTTCAAAACAAAAAAAATTACATATTGAAAAATATCAAAAAGAAAGTTGAGATCTATCTGTAAGCAAGAGGATTAATTTTGCAATTTTTGCCTCCTTGGACGACCCTAGATACTCCCCTATCTAGGATATAAAGTTAAAAGTGAAAGCGGATTTGTGTGTTACGACATTAAAAACCCGCTTTTACAAATCACGCGTATTTCGCTATCACGTGCCTCCCTGGTGGTTGCGCAACAATCATAGGTCTTAATTGACCTAAATTAGGCTGGAACTTAGCATAAGTTAGGGTAATTCATGCATGCATAAGTATTTTCTGCATCTTTACTGCTTTCCTTTATCTATGCATAAAATAATTTTATAATGTGCTGATTAAGTGCATTATATCGATTGTAGGCAATAAGCTAATCAGGAGCTGAATCTGGAGTAGGATCTAAAGCTGGATCAGGAATAATGGGTGTTGCAGCAGAGCTGGAGCAGAAGGCTTAGATTAGATGTAGGAATAATGATGTAAGGGAGTTAAGGTTTGCTATTCTATTAAGTAGGAATAAAGCAGTAAAATGTGAAGAGCATAGGTCCATCCTAGCCCTAGGATAGCCTAGAGACTTCCCCAAGCCTTAGCCACCCTTAGACTAGGTCACAACACCCTAGGAAGCGCTAAAACCCTAGTTCCAACCCTTATCTGGACGTCCAGATAAGTTATAGGACATCCAGGACCCTTAGCCATCTCCTGCACACCTCAAACCCACTTCTGCAGTGTTATTGGACATCCAGACACTTTGTCAGACGTCCAATTTCTGCAGAATTCCCAAAATAGAACCTAGACTTCCTCCTGACTCAGATTGGACATCTAGACAAGTCTGGACTTCTGATTTTTGAGTATAAGATGTCTGACACTATTATTAGACATCTGATACTACTCTCCAGTTCCTATTTTGAGATTCAAGCCTTGATCTTGGATCTCGACTGACCCAAAATCACCTTTGGGAGATTTTCTAGCCGTTACCTTCCTTGGCAATCCATTTCCGCAAAACAAATAGATTTTCAGACGTCCAGACCCTGTGCTAGACGTCTTGTTTGTCTTCTGATGTTCATACACTAAAACCCTGTTTAGGTCTGATTCAAGTCAGGAAGGAAACCCGCTCAGAATCAGACGTCTGACTTAGTTCCCAGATGTCTTAAACAGGTTTTCTAGACATCTGATGCCCGGACCAGACGTCTGATAACCCTGTCAGAGTCATGATTGATCCTGATTCTGACTTGATTTGCCTTGGATTTGCACCCAACGGCTATGGAAGCCTTCCAAGGCCTTCCAAAGCCTTCTTAGGCCCTCTATAAATAGAGAACCCTTGCCTTATAGATATACACCTTGCAAGAATATTTCCACTCATTTTGTGTCAAATTGAAGTAGAAGAAGCACTTGCTGTCAAAGGCTTGTTCCACATCTGAGAGCCTCATCCAATATGCGCACTCGCTCTCCCTTCACGATTAAGAGAGAGACAAAGCGCCGTTGCGTGGTTCATGCACCCGCATCACCAATTCGACGCACTTCCAAGCAAAGGGAAGTTTCTTTACCTATAGAAGCTTAGTTTAAGAATTACTTTGTTGGCTTTATAAGACTATTCTTGTATCTTTTACTTTGTTATTTGGTTAGGTATTCGCGTTGCGAATTCCCGTCTCCATCAAGGGACAAAATCCTCCTTGTGAAGAGGAGTTGAGGAATGCTACCCTCGTACTTGTACCGTGGTTGTAATTGAGGTTGAACTAGCCTTGTTTAAGTAGTTCGTATAGTGGATTTGATCGACTAGATCGATCGGGAAATCCTAACTCGAGAGGGTTAGGTGGTGGTTTTCACCTGGTTTGGGTTTCCACCTAAAAATAATTGTGTACAAATGTGAAATTGCTTATTTTTGTGTGATTGTTATATTTTAATTCCGTATTTTATACGTCACGCATATCTCACCCCCTCCACATAGGTTCCTACACTTTCCGCATCCCGCCGTACCAGCAGATGCCCGTTCCCGTTCATCCTTATCATTTCTACCTCACTGGAGCCTCCTTCGCCTCTAGTGTCGGCAACACCACATTCGACGCCATCTCTGCCCCACTTCGTCCACCTACCTCCTAGATAAGCTCTTGATCTCCCCTACTCTCTTCTCCTTTCTTTATTTTCTAAATCTAACCACCGATAACCCTTCGCAACTTCATCATCTCCATCTCTGGCCATTCCCTCCGACGAGACCATCCCACCTCCACAAACCACCAAATCCTTCGCCGACAAGTCCACAACCACCGCCTCACCTCTCCGCTCATTTACCCTCTCTTTATTCATCTCTCCATCCACTCACACGCACCCCCGAACAAACCCACTCATACGCATGCAGTTCGACCTCGCTACACACTCATAGACCACGAGAAGCCACTCCACCACCCCATCACGTTCACCGTGCTCCGGCAACCATCCCTGAGCATTCTAACGTGACCGAAAGGCCGTTTCGCTGTTTTCAAGTACCAGACCTTACCACCATTGACGAGCAAGCTTTGAGCTTTCTTGAAGCTCGCCCCAGGTCAAAGCCCCAGGCTACGTGGAAGCCTCCTGCACTCAAGCCCAGGTCCCTAATTGGAGACGCGAACCTCGCGAGTTGAGGCAATTGAAGGAGACTCCCTGCTGCAGGTGCGCTAAGAAGGGTGCGGATAGTCCCACATCATCGACTGCGAAGTGTGCTGAGGCACATAAATTGATTTTGTGATAGCAACTGCTCACCTTAGTTCACGGGGTGAGGTCCCTCTCACCCACTCACCCGACCTCGTCCACGACACGTACCTGCAGACCTGGCCTAGACCCGATAACGTGACCTGCACTCCTCGCTCACCACCATATGCAGGTGAGCCTGGACTCAGGTACACGCTTGAACCCGATAACCCGAATACCTGTGACTCTGGGAGAGCGGATCCTAATAGAGAAAGAGAGAGGAGAGTTACGCGAGTAGGCAGAGGGTTTTGCTATAGGGACCTTCGGCTGACAATTACTCAGATTCTGAAGAGGAAAGCCAAAGAAGGAAGAAGAGAAGAAGAGGAGGATCGCAGAGCTAAAGGCAGAGGCTGAAGAAGAAGAGCTAAAGGCACAAAGGAGAAAGGAAAGAGAGAAGAAGTAAAGGCATGAGAAAAAGAAGGAGAAGAAGGTCGTTGCTAAAGAAAGAGAAGAAGCTATAGAAGAAAGGAAGAGTCAGAGCAAGAAAGATCAAACTTTAAGCCATCTGATTTGTAAATCAGACGCAGGGGTTTACTTTCATTTCATACATATACATTGAGTTCCTTAGCTATTGTAAGGAGTATATGGTGATTTAAACCACCATTTTTACTCCCATTTTTTTGCACATTGATACTGATATTATTGCAAATTCTTTTAGTTTGAATTGTGATCTTGATTTCTAAATCCCATATTGCTTCTTGTGTTCGACCTCGGAATCTTTTCGAGTAAAAAAAATTGTATTTGTTTTCAAAGCGATTTCGACTATATTACAACGCTTCATTTTAAACTTGATTTTTCCGTGTTAAACAACCTTGCGCCTCAGTTAGAGCTCCCTGGGGATTGTGATTTAGAAGTTAACAAATTCCAGGTGTCTTGGATGGTAGAGGAAATCATACTAGAAGGAAGTGATAATAACCACACTCCTCTATCAACGAGACCAACACTTGTCATTGAATATTCTGAGGATTCACAAGTCCCCAACCCAAGTGACCATGAGATCAATATTGGTCTCAGGGACACGAAGAGTTGATTTTTGAGGAAGAACTTAATCCTAATATGAAAGTTTGCCCTGAGGCTCAGAGTCAAGAGGGACAAAATGTAGAAGAGGATGATGATGACTTTGAGGGGCTTGGACTCAGAGTATGGAGTGACTCTAGGGGCGAATATGTTTTGTTCGATAACTTACCCCTGAGGATCTGATTGAATTAGCAAAATCCAGATTCCTACATACCTTTGACTATCAAGATCATCCTCTCAAACAGTCGGAAGAAATGGAAGCAATTACTACTCTTGAGAAAAGAATCTATACACCCCAGGAGCAGGATCTTAGCATTGAATAAGAACCTGGGGATGTCATTATTGGGGACACTCACAACCTTATTCCTTCCAACCCACTTCTACATGATAGTGAAATGAGCGACACCCTTGAGCGGTTCAATTTAGATGGCGAACATTAGGGCCCATTCCTGGACACATGATGAGTGGCTACTCATCATGGCTAAAAAGCTGAAGTTAAGCTAGAGACTGAGTAAAACAACATCAAATTAACAGATAAAAAGGGTTAAGTGTGGGAATTAAAGAAAAAGACCAAAAACCTTTACTCTATGTTAAAACTTCATAATTAGGTCACATAACGAGATATTATAAAAGCAAAGCACAAATGATTATCCATGCGTCAATTGAACACATAAATAAGTTTGAAAGGCCAAATCAGAAGTATAATTAATGTCTTAAATGTTCAATTAAGCACATATGAAAAATTGAAGGCATTTGGACATCATTTAGGCTATGAAATAGGTAGTTTACACTTAGGACCTTCATGCATTACACTCTTGCCCTTAAAAATTCCTCTTTGGACCAACTTGTAAGCTGCAGGGACCCTTTTGAAAGGCTGCAGGGTCCTTCTTGTTGTAATTCTTTTCACTTATGGGCCTGCACGCAAATCTTCTACCCCTTCGCGCAAGGGTCTGTCTACAATTTTCCCGTTATTTTAGAGAACAGCCTGCTGTTCTTCGCACGCACTGTAGCGTGCAAAGAACACGACCAATCTCAGCCGTCCATTGCTTTTCATGATTCTGATCTGCGGTTAGATTTGAATGGAAGCTTCGCGCGATTCGGTGCGTGCGATCACCCCTTTCTCCAGATCTCATCTGACGGTCAGATTTTGAGAATAGCTCGCCGTGCGCTCCGCTCCTCTCATCCTCGCCGCGGGTTACCTTTTGATTATCCTCACCTACGCGGTGATCTCAGCCACTGAGTATGCTGCCTAAGCACCTCAGTGGTGTCACGTGCAAGGTATCGCTCCCTCCTACACCTCTTAGCGATCGTTTGTCCACTCCAGTTCATCCTCCCCATCAAGCCTATGATTTCACAGCCATCGGATGTGAAATTATCACCCTCTCTCGACCTCCTCGTCGCTAAGGACTTCGTAGCACCTGAGGACGACCCTGGAGCCTCACTAGCAATCTCTTCCCTCCACTGGAGTCATCTTCCTCCCTTCTTCCTCCTTAGCCACCGGCTAAGGACCCATAGGTCCCATTCTTCCTGTTAGAATAGATTTATAATTCTGCAGATTAGTTGTAGCTGTAGTTAAGTAGGTTTAGAGTAGAATTAATGTAATTGGTAATGTTTAATTTTGCTATAGGATAAAGTAGCTGTAGTAGTAGAATTAGGCTTTGAATTTCGCCCCTCACCTCCTCTGATCATTCCAAATCAGAGGGGAAGGTTTCATATAGCCATGTTTTCAAATTCTCTCCATCTCCATACTGTCATTTCCAGTTCTGATTTTCCATGACTTGTTTCTCGCTTTCCACCCATACACTCTGACCCAATTTTATATCTGATTGGTTTTTAACCTCAGATCTGAAATTGGCGTCAAAAAGCACTTAAGGGGCTTGCCATTCACCTCACTCTTGGTCACAAAAGCCCCTGGTTTGAGTTGAAATTTTCAGTTTGTCAGATTTCTCCTTAATTTTGATTTCAAGGATTTTTCCCTCAATTTGGTTTTAACTGTTCGATCTGACAAATTGAATAAAGTCTGATTTGAGTTAATTGTTGGCAAGGAATCTGAGAGGTTTTCTGGTGTCAGAATTCATCTCAGAAGAGCCATATATAGATCTGATTTGATGAAGTTTTCAATGCATTGAATGCAAATCTGAACTAAGGAGAATCACTGTAGTGATTTGAAGTTTGATCTTGCATTCATGAGTTTGTTTTGAATAGATGTTTTGGTGATTTCCTAACCTAAGGAGTTCTCAATACTCCTTAAGGTCGCAGAAACTGGGATTTGAACTAAGGACTTTAATTGACTTAATTAACTCCTTCTTCATGCTGTCTATAGCATTAGGAAGAGTTAAATCAGTGACGTTTGTTGATTTAATCTGAGTGAAGTTTGATAAGGGTTTTTGCCTTTGAATTGGGGTATTTAGTGATTTTAGTGAGAAATGAAACCCTTGTCAGATGGGGATTGAGAGAGTTTTTCTTTTTCAGTTTGGATTTATGATTTTAATCCCAGTGGTCATAGTAAAGTGCTGCATTTTGCAGCTACATTCCCCTTCTTTCCCTACTCAGATTTCATCCCAAATGGACCAACTGCAGCAGCAGTTAGACCATCTGGAATCTGATCTGAGCTACTGCAGGGGTGGTCTGAAAAGTCCATGTTGCTGCTACTGTCTAATTGTTCTAAGTTGTAGCAGATAGAATTTAATGTAACACCCTGTACAATTTGCTTTGAATTGTAGCTAACACACATAAATTTTGATTCCATTATAAATACAAGCCTTCTTGTTAGATAATTCCTCTTTCATTTATGTGAATGCTTGTTTTTAATTCTTTCAAGTGCTGTTAGCTAGTTTAACTAAAGCTAACCATCCAAACATGATTTAAAATGGGAAACTTAACTGAGGAATGTTTTAAAATGGGTAAACACATCCTAAATTTCATGCTGTATAGAAAGAAGGCATTCATGAAACATGATAAAAAAGGGTTAATCTTAAAAAGACAGTAAAATATGTCTCTTTCTCTCCTCAGCCAACTCTTCCCTTCTTATCTCCTAATTCTGTAAAGATTTGTAAAAATAGTAAAAAGTAAAATAAAACACCCAAACGGACCAAAAATAAATAAATAAATATATTTATATATATACATATATATTACTTTGTATATTAGGTATACTCATATAGACATAAGCTATATACTAGGCTATATATGTAAATAGGTAGTATATGTATATATATACTGTATAACTAACTATGTAAATATAATGTATAATGTAAATTAGGTTTCTGATTTAGTTTAGACAGTATATACAATAATTATATAACTATTTATAAATTAAACTAATTTATATGTATTATTAAATCAACTAAATCAGTAGATAGTATAAATAAGGAAATTAAACTATAAAACTGTATATATCTATACATATGCAGATTATAAGTAAATAACATCCTTTACCTTAATTTAATCCTTTATACATAATAAATAATGAATTTATTAAGTTTATAGCTAAGTTGTTAAATTAAATTAGATAAATTAGTAATTTAGAGTTATAATTAAGTTAATTGAATCTGTATACTTAGACTAATGTACCTTAAGTAATTTAAGCTAATTAGAGTATATTTATACCTAATTATATTATTTTAACTTAATTTATAAGCAAAATAGTTAAAACTGCTATTTAAATGTAAATAACACAGAAATTAATTCGGAAAAATATAATAAAAATATCTATAAAATACTTATACATGTATTCTAACTCTGTATAAGGTCAATTAAACCATTTAGTAGCTAATTTATAAGTAATTAAACAATAGAACACCAAAATCAGTGTGTAAAAATAGTATACTTTAGCGAATTTATTTATATAGTAAATCTAATTAAAATTTCAAATTAATTGAACAATTGTATAGTATTATGTAAATACTTTATTTTCCATAATTTATTTTTATTTTTAAATAAATTATGGCCCTCGAATTGAGGGCCAAATTCTCCTTCAGCCTACAGCTACGCACGTTTCTCAGCGCAGATGTGGCACTCGAATAGTGCCACATCGTGTGCTGCAAAACGTGCGCACCGAAATAAGTGGAATTTGTTAATAGGCAGTATAGTCGTCACGGGCGCTGGGCGCCCGAAACAACATATACTTCATACTTCTAAGCATATACTGAGCATATTCTGTGGGGTCGAGGGCCCGGGGGTGATGTGTGTGTCCGTGGGCTGAGAAGGCCCTGAGCTGAGTATGAAAGCACGTAATTAAGCGGCCTAATGAGAATTAGGGCACGCTTAGTAGAGGTTTGGTCCCATCCTCTGGGTGCTGTGTATCCCTCGAAAAGTGTGCCCGCAAATTAAACACATTTTTAATTAATTAAAGAGAGCTAATGATGATAGTTAAATCCCTCTCAGCCACGGTGTGTGAAACTTACTAAGGCAGAGTTAAAACAAAGAAGAAGAACAACTGAAGAAGATTAGTGTGAAGTAGTAGAGAGAGAGAAGATGTATATACGAAGGTAAATACAAATACAAGAGAAATATAAATATATATATGTATACGTAGTATAGCCAATTACTTCTATATAAATAAACTCATACATTTACTAACAGAATAAAACGTCGCCATAATCGTTGCTACAGACCCCAGTTTCCCTCCTTAAATTTGTATATAGTATTTTCTAGGATTTAGCGACGCTTACATCTGTCACTATAACTATTGTATGTGTTACTGTAGGTTTCAGATTAGTAAGTTAAGTTAGTATACTATGTAATCTTAGTTGATAATGTACTTTCATGTAAGTATTAATACTATAACTTGTAAAGAGATAGTTTAAAGTATAATGATGAATTGTTTGGTGCTTGTTATAGTTAGTTTTTGCAAGCATTGCGATTAATTCTTTGTGAGTAGGCAAACCATGTCTACATTCATTCATTCTTTATTAGATGTAAAGCTTCTTTTTGGAATTAAAGGATAATTTTGAGATCAAAGAGCGATGTAATTCAATAATTGCCTCCCAGTGAACGACTTGGAATAAAATCAGTAAAAATTAGATAAGTAAATAATAATGGTTGTAATGACTGGTATCCCATACAACTCACTACAATGACACTAATGGTGTTTTCAACAATCAATTACACCACATAAACCCATCATTCCACAATACAAACCAGACCATATTATTTTGGCGCCATTGCCGGGGAGGCAACACTCTTTACTCCAAAATTACCCTTTAATTCTTGTTGTATATAGAATTCTTCATTTCATTCAAATTCATTGATTGTAATTGCTTTCTTCCATTGATTTATTTGTTATTGTGTATACATTCTTTTATTCTTTTACTAATCATTTGTTATTTTTCCACAACACTTGAGGAGGAGGAGAAGTAGTATCATCTTCCAGGTAAAGGTCGTCTTCCTGGTGGAGTCGCTGTGCTCCTGACCCGACATCCAGGCGGAGTTTGCCCTCAGAGTAGCTGTAGGATTAGTAATAATAGTAGTATAGTTTAGATATGTTTAGGTATATTAACTAGGAAGAATTGTTAGTCATAAGTTGTGAGAGCCTGTTCTCACACATTCATTGTAATAACTGTGGACTGTCTGGACTTTTATTTTCTACTCCCTCATCAATACGGCTTTTCCATTGCGATTTTCCAAATCGATTTCTTTCCTTGTTTTTGCTTGTTGCATATAAAAAAAATCAAAAATCAAAAAGATCTCATCCTTATCTAGAAGCAGCATAATCATAGGCATCCATCTTAGGTTGCATACTTCTCTGCTAGATTTTAGTTCAAGTCAAATCTGCATATAGAAGATTGCTGGAGTTAGGCACGCATTCTTTACCTTACTCTAACTCCTGTCATCATTGCATTTGACTTAAAATTAAAGAAGACCATCTCTTGTATTGAACTAAGTAAAAAGCGAGACAAGCAGCATAGAAATCATCTCATAATCACTTGAATTAAATCAAAAAGGAGATATTAACTTTGGGTGAAACCTTGATTGAGATTTTTATCACCTTGTGTTGATTGCTATCGTGCACACAGCACGATCACTTAAGGTCACAACACACGGGTTTCTACCTCATCTCTTTCTGCAACCACAGGATCTGGATTCGCACGCTAAGTCTTATCTAGACTCCCAGTGGATTTTAGAGGTCTGCACATCTCTAGGTTTTTCTTAAGACACGTATAATTGTTTGAAACAATTGCTTGCGTACAACATAATTTTGCATAGCAGCCTCTAGGAAAATTTTTTTCGATTCATCTCGCTTGATTGGTCTTCTGAGTGAATTGAGATTTAATTGGGATTTTTTCGCTTTCTATGAACTTGGCTAAAATTTTCCCATTGAGTTGGAACGAATTGTAGTAAACGTGTTTTCAAAGACCAACTCAATGGAAGGTAGGAGATCCCAGAACCCAGAACTTGTACTCCCCTTGGGTACTGATACCCAAGTTATTGCATCTACCTCTTTGCCTTCCACTTCTAATCCCTTACCACCCGAGTCTCAAACTCCTATCCACTATTCCACTCACCAAGAGGATGATCTGGAGTCATTGCAATTCGAGGATTTTGAAGAACTTCCTCCACACTTAGTTACACATCGTCCACCACAGCAACCACCTATCCCTAGGTTCCAACCTCCACCTTATCCTAATTTTCCTAATCCTCCCCCGGAGAGAGGACCTATGCCTCATCTTCAGCACCTTTTTGATACACAACTACAAATGAATACCCCAACCCAACAGGTGCAACAGATTGCTCAAGCTGTTAATCTTTTAGCTAACCCCCAACCACAACCACTTCAACCTAGAAATCCCCAGGCACCACCCTAACCCCGTAGACCTCAACTACGGGATTATTATAATCCCGCAGTTGCCCAACCAATGCCTGTGGTACGTTATCCCAATGGGGGTCGTGCTGCTGAACTGAAGCCAAACATTATAGCACTCATTCCTCACTTCCATGGACTTGCTTCTGAGGACCCTTTTCAGCATTAGAGGAGCTGAAGAATCCTGCCCAAACTTTGGGTCCACAAGGACATGATCAGCACACGCTTTTAATGAAAATGTTCTCCTTTTCATTGAAAGATAAGGTAGCCTTTTGGTTTCGAACACTTGCACGGACTACACCTATAGATTCCTGGGCTTCTTTAGAACATGAGTTCTTAAAGAAGTAATTTCCTGTAGGCCGCACTAACGCCTTAAGGTGTGCCATCACTACATTCACTCAGAATTCAGGAGAACCAATGCACGAGGCTTGGGAGAGATTCCACGAGCTTCTGAGAAAATGTCCCCACCATGGTGTCCCACGCTGGCAATAGGTCCAGCTCTTCTACCATGGGTCCATGATGACATACGGAATTTTGTAGATGCCGCTTGTGGAGGCAATTTCCTGTGTCGGGACGAGGACTCAGCCTTTGAGCTCTTTGAAGGCATGGCCGAAAACTCTATTAATAATGCTTCAATGAGCGTGTTTAATAGAAAGTCCTCACATTCCCACTCACATACTGGGGTACACGAAGCCCAATCCAATAACAAAGACTTAGAGATAGTGGCTAGTCAACTGGATAAAGTGGGCTTAATCGAGAAGAAAGTAGATGAAGTATGGAAATTTCTCTCAAAACCCTCATCTTCTTCTCAGTCACCAAGACAAAACACTTCTTCTCAGTTTCCCACAGGGAGGGAAACTGTGAATAACCTTTCTGTGACACAAACTGCATTAACGGATTTTCCATTTCCAAATCCTTCACCAGTTGGAGGAACCTTTGTTCCTCCCTTCACTGACTTCGCTGCACCTTCTAGAGTTTCGGAGGAGCTCCATGCCATTCATAATGACCCTTTCGCACAAACCTACAACCCTGGATGGCGCAATCATCCAAATTTCTCATGGTCGGGAAATTCACAGAGACCCCATTTTCAATAACCTTCTGCACCACCACTGCACATCCCGATCCGAGCACCACCTCCACAATCACACGAATATCCACCGCGTGCCTACCAGCAACCCCAACCCAGGCCCACCCAATACTCTCAATCTGGGCCTACACGAGATGACCAGTTGCGGTCTATCATGAAAGCTCTTGCTGAAATGCAACAACAGAATATTGCTATGCAGCAGAGACAGGACGCGACCTTAGCTGAGATGAGAGCCCAACTATCACACTTGATGGAGTCCCGTCAACCACATTCACTCCCATCTCAAGCACAACCCAACCCTAGGAACATACCTGCTCAAAGGTATGTCCAACCTAGACCAGCAATGCAAGACCAAGCACATGTCATTTCACAACCATTGCACAACACTGAATTCTTCACTGACTCAAGCTCTTCTCTTGCACAAACACAACCACCTCTACTACCTAACACTGATTTACCATCTACCTCTAGGGCTGAAGTAAATGCCATAGTCACTAGGAGTGGTAAAAGCACACTAGATCCATCTCTTCCAACATCTACCACTTCTAGTTCCGCTCCTCCACTTCCTACTTCTCCTCTACCTAGGACTGAACCTCTTATCACCAATCCTGTACCTTTTCCTGAAGCTTTAAAGAAGGAGAAAGGAAAGAAAAAGACCTGTGTGGCACCTGAGGAGGATTTGCTTAAGCTCTTTGAGCAAGTCTACATAAACATCCCCTTGTTGGATGCAATCCGCCACATTCCTCTTTACGCTAAGTTTTTAAAAGACCTATGCACATCGAAGCGTAAAGCAAGAATTCAAAAAGGGAGTAGTCCAATAATCCTCTCGGAACAAGCTAGTTCCATCATCTCTAATACCCTCCCAACTAAGATGAAAGACCCAGGCACCCCTCTCTTATCCTGCGTGATAGGTAACACCACATTTAATAGAGCACTACTTAACCTAGGTGCTTCCATCAATCTTATCCCAACCTCTCTACTGACACATTTTGAGGTTGGCAATCTGAAGCCAACCGAGGTGTCCCTGCAATTAGCTGACAGATCAGTTAAGACACCTCAGGGAGTGTTGGAAGATGTCATAGTGCGGGTCAAGGATTTTTACTTTCCTATAGACTTTATAGTCCTTGACATGGAAGTACCTGAAGATATCTAGAACACACCTATCATTTTAGGAAGACCTTTCTCGGCTACGGCCAAGGCAAACATCAATTGTGAGGAGGGCCTTATAGAATTGAAGTTCGGAGATCAGAAAATAAAGATTGATATTTTTCAGGCCCAAAGAGGACCGACCTGTAGTTTAATTGAAGAAATCTTTTCTCTAGATTCTTTGGATCGGTTGGTTGAGGATACCTTAATCGATTCATTAAATTTAGAACCTCAACACGCTTTGGACTCTGACTTGACTTCCACTGAGATACCGAGTTTAGAGACTAAGGACCTACCTCCTATTCCTTTAGTATCTCTAGGATCTCCTAAAACTTTCACACCTGCTCCTTCTGATCTTGTGCCTGTTGAACTCAAACCTCTTCCTAACTCTCTCAAATATGTTTTCTTAGGACCTAATCAGACCTATCCGGTGATTGTTAACTTTTCCTTATCATCTGATCAAGAATCATGACTCTTATCTGTCTTAAGAGCACATAGACAGGCTATAGGATGGAACCTTTCTGACCTAACTGGCATCAGTCCTTCTTATTGCACACATAGGATTTTCACTGAAGAAGGATTTAGACCTATTAGACAGCCCAAGCGTAGATTGAACCCTACATTACAAGAGGTGGTAAAAAGTGAAATGATTAAGTGGTTGGAAAATGGAATTATCTTCCCAATTTCTGACAGTAGATGGGTAAGTCCTGTTTAGGTTGTGCCAAAGAAGGCCGGACTTACCATCATCACCACTAATTCTGGAGAAGTCATCCCTACACGCATTGCTAGTTCGTGGCGAGTATGTATAGATTACCGAAAACTCAACCAAGCCACGAGGAAAGATCATTTCCCTTTGCCCTTCATTGATCAGATACTGGAAAGACTGGTGGGGAATAGATTTTTCTGCTTTTCGGATGGCTATTCATGATATAATCAGGTGGCAATTCACCCCGACGATCAGGAAAAAATGACATTCACCTGCCCCTACGGAACCTTTGCATTCCATAGGATGCCTTTTGGATTGTGCAATGCACCTGCTACATTTCAGCGATGTATGTTTGCAATCTTTTCCAACTTAGTAGGTGATTGCTTAGAAGTCTTCATGGATGACTTCTCGATCTTCGGGAGCACATTTGATGCATGCTTAGACCACCTGACTAAGGTCCTGCAAAGATGCATAAATGTGAATCTGGTACTTTCCTGGGAGAAATCTCATTTCATGGTAACAGAAGGACTAGTATTAGGTCACCTTGTCTTTGAGAGAGGAATTGAGGTTGACTGCGTGAAGGTAAAGTTGATTTCTGAATTACCACTACCTTCGTCAGTTAAACAGATTAGATCTTTTCTCGGGCATGTTGGTTTTTATCGCCGCTTTATAGCGGATTTCTCGAAAATAGCTCGACCTCTCACTGCTCTCCTCTCTAAAGATGTAGACTTCCAGATCTCTGATGAGTGTGTTCGTGCCTATACGACACTTCGTGATCAGGTTACCAAGGCACCCATACTGCAACCCCCTAATTGATCTCACCCTTTTGAGATCATGTGTGATGCCTCTAATTATGCAGTAGGAGCTGTCCTTGGTCAAAAATTGAATGGGAAACCCACAGTTATCTATTATGCTAGCAAGACCTTAGATGAATCCCAAAGGAATTACACCATCACGGAAAAGGAATTGCTAGCTGTAGTATTTGCACTGGAGAAATTCAGACCTTATCTTTTAGGTTCCCACATTATAGTCTACACTGACCACACGGCAGTTAGACATCTTCTCGCCAAGAAGGACGCGAAATCTCATCTAATTAGATGGATCCTACTTTTACAGGAATTTGATTTAGAGATTCGTGATAAGGCTGGAAAGCAGAATGTGGTAGCTGACCACTTATCCTGCCTTCCTTCTGAAGCGATTTCTCCTTCTTCACCCATTTCTGACCACTTCCCTGACAAGCAATTGCTAGTCATTCATTCTGATCTTCCCTGGTATGCTGACATTGTCAACTACCTGGCTTCTGGAATCCTCCCCACTGATTGGGTTCGACATCAAAAAGATAGACTTAGATCCGAGGCCAAGCACTATTACTGGGAAGAACCCTGGCCTTTCAAGCATTGCAAAGACCAGATCTTTAGGAAGTGTGTTCCAGATAAGGAGATTAGAAGCATTTTATCATTCTGCCATGACCAGGCATGCAGTGGTCACTTCTCTGGAAAAAAGACTGCTGCAAAGATTTTGCAGAGCGATTTTTATTGGCCCACAATCTTTAAAGATGCACACGAATACAGCAAGGCATGTTCACGCTGTCAGTCTCTCGGCAGTATTGGCCACCGAGACATGATGCCCTTGAATCCGATCATGGTGTGCGAAATCTTTGACATTTGGGGCATTGACTTTATGGGACCTTTTCCTAAATCATATGGCTTCGAGTACATATTGTTGGCAGTTGAGTATGTTTCAAAATGGATTGAAGCCATCCCCTTGAGGACTAATGATCATAGAGTTGTAACACAATTCGTTCAAGATTTCATCTTCTCTAGATTTGGGGTACCAAAAGCCATCATTAGTGATGGAGGGTCTCATTTTAGAAACACACATTTTTAGTCCCTACTTCAAAAGTATGGGGTGTCACATAGGATAGCTACACCATATCACCCTCAAACCAATGGACTTGCTGAATTGTCCAATCGGGAGATCAAGAAGATTTTACAGACTACCATCCGACCAGATAGAAAGGATTGGTCTTCCCTCCTTTCTGATGCGTCGTGGGCATATAGGACAGCCCACAAAACCCCTTTAGGCATGTCTCCTTTTAGACTAGTGTACGGGAAACATTGTCATCTTCCCATAGAATTAGCGCACAAAGCCTATTGGGCCATCAGAAAGTGTAACTTGGACCTAGAGAAGGCCGGTGATCTTAGGAAATTGCAAATTTCTGAGCTCAATGAATTAAGGAATGAATCTTATGAAAGCTCAAGGATTTATAAGGATAAACTTAAGGAATTCCATGACCGTCACATTCTTAGAAAATCATTTCACCCTGGTCAAAAAGTCCTTCTCTTCGACTCTAGACTAAAACTCTTTCTTGGGAAATTAAGATCAAAATGGACTGGACCTTTCAAAATCTTAAGAATATTTAACAATGGAGCCATTGAGATCACTGAAATTGATAAATCTGAACCTTTTACTGTAAATGGTCAAAGATTGAAACCTTTCATTGAGCCGCATGATCTCAGACTTGTCAATTCCACCATTTCGCTCCTACATTTCGAATGACCATCCAAGTTTTCGCCTAGCTAAAGGTGTTAAACTTAGCAAAACCTATCCTTGTATATAACTATTTTTCACCTCTCTTACTTTAGCTTTCATTTGCATTAGGTGTCTACTCTTGCATTTTAAGCATACTTTCATTGACACACATGTCATGCATTTTACTTCCTAGCCCGACTGTTCACTCTGATCCTAGATCAGACTTAAAATCGTCCGCATAGAGATTTTATCTCCTCATTCCGACTTCCTTCCATCACCCAGTCTAGGATAGTGAAAAGCAGAGCATGCATTTGCATCCACCCTATTCATTCAATGAGGACATTGCAACATTTAAGTATGGGGGGTGTAAATGGTCAACCATTTAAACTGAAATACAATTGTAGACACACCAATAGTATATATATATATATATGCTGGAAAAAAAAAATCCAAAAATACAATAAGGGACATGCACTTTATTGTCAAGGGAGGACATTATTTTTAAGGAGAAAGGGAGAAAAAGATGAGGGATAAGTGTTTAACTATGATCTTCTAACTGAAAACAAAATTAGAATAAGTGTCTATGGACATTCAACCATTACTGTTTTGACTTGCCAGGCCATAATAGCTTGATACAAGCTTGGGCTTAATACACTTCGAGCCTTGACAAGATAGACCACAGTCTCTCCTAGCTTTAGGACATATTCTTGTACCTGAGTCACCAGTACAGGATTCGTTGGTTTGCTTTGACTTAGGAGTCTAAGTAACCTTGGCTTACACTACACAATGTCAGGAAAGACCACTTGAACCTAAACTTCAACCCTTGTGTTCATTAGGGAAGGTGGAGTCGTTACCTGTGCGTGCAGGTAGACTCTTTGTTCTAATCTTTAGTCTTATGTCTAGGAGAAACTCTTTCCACAAAAAAAAAAATTCACCCACCAAATACAGTGCGCTCTACCAAATAAGTTCCGGAGACATACTGATCCTGTTAGAAAAAAAAAAAGAGAGTTCTTGCAAAAAGTCAAGTATGTTCTCCAAATTCTGGAAATACAATTGTCCCACCAAAACTGTTTGCAGGGTTCAAAACAAATACCCTATTTGTCCACCAAAAAGTTCTCTGAGCCACAAACACAATAAGGGTTGGGTTTGAATATTCATCAATTCTTGAGAGTCATCTGAAAACATGAGCTGAAGTTAGGACCAACCTGGACTTAAAAAGAAGTGAAACCCCAGGAGTGAGCTTTAGAATTCACTTGGTTAGTACTGACTTATCACAAAGCACAGCAATAACCTCATAGCATTCTGAGTCTCTGTAAAACCCCCTGAGTCCTGGAGTTTGACTTAAGGTTTAAATATCAAGAGTCCTTGTTGGTTGAGAGATGGTCTATGTCATTTAAGTCTCAAGTTCGGGTAGGTTATCCTCAGTAATAAGGTTCTCACAATGTCCAAAACACAGTTGGTTTATTGAAAAAAAATCTTTCAGCCTGAAGATCATCATCAAACACTTAAAACTTTTGAAAGAAGAAAAAGATATCTCTTCACACTTACCTTGCTGATACTCAAATTGCCTTACACTTCAACGAATTGTTTGCTAAGGGACTAGCCAAATGTAAGGATGGGGGTATGATGAGTGGCTACTCATCATGGCTAAAAAGCTGAAGTTAAGCTAGACACTGAGTAAAACAACATCAAATTAACAGATAAAAAGGGTTAAGTATGGGAATTAAAGAAAAAGACCAAAAACCTCTACTCTGTGTTAAAACTTCATAATTAGGACACAAAATGAGATATTCTGAAAGCAAAGCACAAATGATGATCCATGCATCAACTGAACACATAAATAAGTTTGAAAGGCCAAATCAGAAGTATAATTAATGTCTTAAATGTTCAATTAAGCACATATAAAAATTTGAAGGCATTTGGACATCATTTAGGCTATGAAATAGGTAGTTTACACTTAGGTCCTTCATGCATTACACTCTTGCCCTTAAAAATTCCTCTTTGGACCTACTTGTAAGCTGCAGGGACCCTTTTGAAAGGTTGCAGGGTCCTTCTTGTTGTAATTATTTTCACTTATGGGACTGCACGCAAATCTTCTACTCCTTCATGCAAGGGTCTGTCTGCAATTTTCCCATTATTTCAGAGAACGGCCTACTGTTCTTCGCACGCACTCTAGCGCACGAAGAGCACGGCCAATCTCAGCCGTCCGTTGCTTTTCATGATTCTGATCTGCGGTTAGATTTGAATGGAAGCTTCGCACGATTCGGTGCGTGCGATCACCCCTTTCTCCAGATCTCATCTGACGGTCAGATTTTGAGAATAGCTCAGCGCGCGCTCCGCTCCTCTCATCCTCGCCGCCGGTTACCTTTTGATTATCCTCACCTGTGCGGTGATCTCAGCCACTGAGTATGCTACTTAAGCACCTCAGTGGTGTCGCGCGCAAGGGATCGCTCCCTCCTACACCTCTTAGCGATCCTTCGTCCACTCCAGTTCCACCTCCCCATCAAGCCTCTGATTTCACAGCCACCGGCTGTGAAATTATCACCCTCTCTCAACCTCCTCGTCGCTAAGGACTTCGTAGCACCTGAGGACGACCCTGGAGCCTCACTAGCAGACTCTTCCCTCCGCTGGAGTCATCTTCCTCCCTTCTTCCTCCTTAGCCACCGGCTAAGGACCCATAGGTCCCATTTTTCCTATTAGAATAGATTTATAATTCTGCAAATTAGTTGTAGCTGTAGTTAAGTAGGTTTAGAGTAGAATTAATGTAATTGGTAATGTTTAATTTTGTTGTAGGATAAAGTAGCTGTAGTAGTAGAATTAGGCTTTCAATTTCACCCCTCACCTCCTCTGATCATTCCAGATCAGAGGGGAAGGTTTCATATAGCCATGTTTTCAAATTCTCTCCGTCTCCATACTATCATTTCCAGTTCTGATTTTCCATGACTCGTTTCTCACTTTCCACCCATACACTCTGACCCAATTTTAGATCTGATTGGTTTTTAACCTCAGATCTGAAATTGGCATCAAAAAGCACTTAAGGGGCTTGCCATTCACCTCACCCTTGGTCACAAAAGCCCCTAGTTTGAGTTGAAATTTTCAGTTTGTCAAATTTCTCCTTAATTTCGATTTCAAGGATTTTTCCCTCAATTTGGTTTTAACTGTTCGATCTGACAAATTGAATAAAGTCTGATTTGAGTTAATTGTTGGCAAGGAATCTGAGAGGTTTTCTGGTGTCAGAATTCATCTCAGAAGAGCCATATATAGATCTGATTTGATGAAGTTTTCAATGCATTGAATGCAAAAATGAGTTCCGTCATGTCACGCCAAGAGGAGGAGGCTCTCTACATCAAGGAGGATGGTCAGGCATTGGAGAAGAAACTAGGGTGGTGCACGCTCACCCTTGGAGGAGAGAATTGAGGTGGAAAGCATCCACCTTGGAGGAGCCATTCAAGGAAGGAGAAGGAGACCTTTTTAAGCCAAGAAGCGGCTAGGCTTGGAGCAAGAAAACTCTCTTCTTCACTACATTTTGCAAGAGGATTTGTGTTTTTAGTATTTCTGTATTTTCAATTTCAAGTACATGCATTCCTCTACTATTTTTGTAAAACACAAATTCCATCAAATCATTTTGCCTTCTTTTCAATTTTTGTCACATCTGCTTTTATCTTGTTTCTAGAAGTTTTTCACTCCCCCTCCCTAATTACTCCAGGCCTCCACGTGCTTAGAGTGAGCTTAGGGAGATGCTATTCTTGTCACCTTAGGATTAGCCTAGTGAATTAGGTGTAGTCTTTGCCCCAACTTTGCGATTGCTTTGTTATTCAAAACCCTAAAAATCTTATATTGAAAAACCCAAAAAGAAAGTTGATTTCCGCATTTTCAAGTAAGAGATCTATATTTGCAAAAATTGCCTCCTTGGACGACCCTAGGTCTTATAAATTTAAAAGCGAATCGGTTTGGCACGTTGCAATGACTTATAAAACCTGCAATTTACAAATCGCGCAAAAATTCGATCACTTTTTCTCATCGTCGCTGGGGAGGCACGGCTTTGCTTTGATTATTTCCCTTGCTTGATATGTGGATCTCATCCCTTTATCTCTTTTCCTCACTTGTGTGCAGGTGTAACAGGAAGGAAGCAGGATTTTGAGAAGCTTCAACTGCCTTGTCTTCCCGCAAAATTCCTGGTTGGTAATCCTGAACTGGTCACACAATTCCCTAAACAACTACCAAAAAATATTAAACTTGGCTTTCAGGATCCTAAACATTAAAATTAAGTGGAGTGGTAACAATTAAAATCCATTGTTTGCTTGATTACTTCATTAAAACATCACTCTACTTTAAGTGTTGGTAGTTTGATTTTCGGGTCCAGACTTCTATCCAGACTTTAAAAATCAATTCCTGACACCACATGCCTTCTAAAATTTTGTAATTTCACCCAATGATTCCAAGTCAAGTGAGGAACATCTGTTCCAAATTTTCAAGCAATTGGAGTTGTATACAATTTTAAAAAATTCATAGACTACAGAGGAGTCATCTCCTCTAATCTTCTTATTTTTCTATTGTCTGCAAATTCTAGGAATTTTTATACTCATGAAATTTCTGTGAAATTTAGCTTTCTGGAATTATTTTGAAATTCTACACATAAAAAAAAATTACAAAAATTTTTTGGTGGCCAGTGGTGCAACTAAAAAGTCCAAAATACCCTTGGGTATCATTTCTGGACTTTAACACCAGTACAAAGAAAAACCCTAAACAAATATCAAAGAAATTCTTAAAATCACAAAAAAATATTTTTCGGAATCCTTGTTTGATTTTCCTTCTAGTAGTAGTGTCTTCTACCTTTTTTGGACCACTACTTAAAAAGAAAAAGCCTAAAAGAGATTCATTGGTAGTCAATTAGGGTTTTTTTCATTTTTAGAGACCCATCTCAAAAAGGAAATCTACATTCACCAATAGAACTTGATTTCCCTTTATTTGTGGAATTTCAAACTTGTTTGAATACCTAAAAGGAAAACCCTAAAATACATTATTCTAAAGCAAATCCTAAAAGTAGAAATACATTCAAGTATTGTGTGTCAACTTGATTGCTATTAGAATCACTTTTCCAATCTTGCACACACTAAAAAAATGGAAATATCAGGGCATTACCCCAATTAATGCCCTCCACATTCTCGTGCACATTTAGACACCCAAGCCTAACTTAAAACAAGTAGTCATTTGACCACTTAAGGACTTCATTCAATTAGGCATGATATCCATTATTTAAGGATCACTAAGCGCTCCTACTTCCTTTAGACAACGCGGCGACAGACTTAGAGGGAAGTCAAACGACGAGTGCAGGTTTACACAAACCCCTGATTTTTCCAGGAAATGCTTGGACCCAAGTGATATGACAAATTACGTGGCTTTTTTAAGATTAGGGTTTAAGTCGCTGCAATGCGTAAATCCATTCACTTTTAAAATTTGTAACCTAGATAGAGGAGTATCTAGGGTCGTCCAAGGAGGCAACTATTTGATAAATCAATCTCTTGCTTGGAAATGCGGAAATCACCTTTCTTTTTGGTCTTTTCAAATATATATGTATTTTTTTAAGTTTTTGACATAAAGGGGCAATCACAAGATGGTGGTAGAAAAAGACTAAATCTAATTTAACTACTAGGTGACAAGAAAGACCTCTTCTCAAGCTCACCCTAGGGGCGTGAAGGCCTAGGGTAATTGAGAAGAGGGAGTGAAAGTGCTAAAGAAAAAAACTAAAGTAAGAAGAAGCTACACCAAGTAGAAAAGGCAATTTAATATTAAGCGGATTTCTATTTTACAAAAGTAGAGGAAAGCTTCTACTATGAAAAGTAAAACTACAAAAATTAAAACACAAATCCTGGATGATAATGGTGAAGAGGGAATGCTCCTTGCTCCAACTGCAACTACTCCTGCAGTTAAAAAGGGTCCTCCTCTTTTTCTTGAACCAGAGATAGTCTCCTCCTACCAAGCCCAAGGGGGGCGTGCTTGACTCCTCCAAGGTGGATGGAATTCCACCTTCAAAGGCTTTTCCTAAGGTGGCGTGGACCACCTTTGATTCCTCCTCCAAGGGTGGTAGTGTACCACCCTCAAATCCTCCACTTCCTAGGTAGGCATGTACCCTAGGTTGTCCTCCAATGCCTGGCTTCCTTCCTTGGTTGGAGTGGGCACAAGAGAGAAGAGAAGAGGGGAAGGCACCAAGGGGATAGAGTATCCCCTTAATCTTCTTCTTCTTCTCTTGACCTTCTATGTAAGTGGAAATATAGGTAGAAAAATTGTAGCCAAGGGTGGATTTTTTTGGTGGAATATGATGAGTATTTATAGAGGTGGAGAGGGGGGTAGTAGGCGTGGGTTAGATGGATGGCTAGGATGTGTTTAGGTGGTGGTTATGGGTAGTTAGGTTAATCCTAGAGCTAGGGTTAATTGGTGCCACCTAACGGGTGCTAAGGGGGGTGTTATGGTGGCCAAAAGGCACCTAAAGTTGGTGTCAATTGTGGGTCTTCTAGAAGGTGTTGAGGTGGATGGTGGAGATGGGATCAAAAGGAGATGAATGGTGGGGATCTATGGTGGTTTTGGAGGGAAAGTTGGCACCATCTTAAAGGTGGATTTTGGAGGTGGTGGGATGAAAGGTGGTGATGGTTAATGGCACCAACTTGGAGTAGGGTGGAGCTAGCTTAGGTGAGCTTAGGTAGGGTTGAGTTAGTGGAGCTAGATAGGAAGGGTTTTTAGGTGGTGGATTGCCAAGGGAGATAGAGCCTAGATAAGCTAAGCTAAGCTAGCTTAGCTAGTAGTGGAGTAGAGGAGGAGGTATTGGAGCTAGGGTTTGAGGATAGGAGCTGAGGAGGAGAAGTCTAGAGCTTGAGCTAGAGCTGGCAGCAGCTGAAGAGGGTGGCATGGAGCTACTCTAGCTGGCTTAGCTTGCTAGTTCTTTGCTAGCTACTAAGCCAAGCTAAAGTGAGCTGGCTTCTACCATAATGAGCTGAGGTGAGCTGGGTCTGGTGCTCCCGGGGGGGGATCAAGCTGGTTGGGGCAGCTAAGGTGGCTTATCTCGACTGAGTTAAGCTAAGCTGAATCCCCAGGAGCTTGACTTGAGCTTCCTGAGCTGAAATGAATTCATCTTCAACTGGCTAGAGTTGAGTAGAGCTAGATGTAGCTGGACCTGAGCTGGGGCGAACTCCAGTTAACTCAGCTGAGCTAGCTAGAGCTCCCTGTGGACTAATAGGAGTAGAGATGAGCTAGACCCAGTTAAGTTAAGCTGGATCTGAGCTGACCTGAGCTAGGGTAAGCTAAGATGAGCTCTCTTGAGCTGCCATTTAGCTGAGATGAGCTGAATGGAGCTAGGATGAGCTAACCCTAATTTAGGTCAGCTGAATTCCAGCTATGGTGAGCTAGATCAAGCTGAGTTCCAGCAGGTGAGAGCTTCTCCTTCACCAGTTGCCTTCCTGAGTGCTAGGATTCTAGGGATTTGGCAATCTGTATATCCCTAACACTCACAAAAACACATTAAAAATACAACAAAAAGTGCAATGCATGCCTAACATAATTAATGCCTAAATGCAGCCCAAAAAACCCATTTGTGGAGCAAAATCCTAAGAGCTAGGATTATTTTAATGCATCAGAATGATGATAAACTGGCGTTTATCACCAAGCCACCTCTTTAGTCTAGCTGGGCTCTCTTTTGGAATTGGGTTCACTTGCTGATTTCTTACTTATTGGGTTCCCAAGTCTTAGGTTTTAAAGAGTCAACCTTAAGATAAGACTATGCTTATTTGTTTGAATTACACACTTTCTCTCATCTCTCTCTCTTCTCCTCCCCTCCATTTCTTCCATTTTATGCACGGGCGACGGTCCCAAACTCCGCACTTCGAGGGACCATTTGATTTTTCCCCCCACGCCAAAAGACCACTTTTTCCGTCTTCTTCTGAAAAAATGGAAAATCAACAAAATAGGTCCACTAACCCTTCCACCTCCACCGCTAATCCCACTTCTAATCCCAATTCTGATCCTTCCACCCAAAACAACCCCCCACCTAATCTCTGTGCTCCTTGATGACTGAGCAAATTGCTCAACTTCATGCCAATCAACAATTGTTGACTAGGAATATCACAAACCTAGCCAACCAAAGGCCAAACCCACCACCCCGTCAACATCCTATCGTTCCTCTAAAGGATTTCTATGATCCTTCCTATTATGAGGAAAGATCGGGGGTGGTCATATCTGAAGGGGACTTCGAGATCAAACCAGTTGTTCTGAATCTTGTTAAGCATTTCCATGGCCTTCCTAGGGAAGACCCGTTCAGCCATCTTAAAGAACTGACTCTTCTTGCACAAACAACTCATTCCACAATGTACAAGAACTTTGGCTGTTGCGGCTATTCCCATTATCTCTTAAAGATAACGTCGCTTATTGGTTCAGAACCATTGGCTGACCTATCACCACATGGCCTCAGCTCAAAAGTTCCTTCCTCAAGAAATTTTTCCCATAGGTCATACTAATTCCTTGCGAAGATCTATTACAACCATTCAACAAAAATCTGGGGAGACTTTTCATGATTCTTGAGAAAGATTTCAAGATCTCCTAAGAAGTTGCCCACACCATGAGATCCCCTTATGGCAGCATGTGCAGATCTTCTATCACAGATTAGAAGATCAAATTCGACATTTCGTCGATGCCTTGTGTGGCGGCAACTTCTTAAATAAGGATGCTAAGAGTGCCTATGACCTTTTCAAAGAAATAAGTGAAAACTCATTTAATCAAGCTTCCATGAACACCTTTGGCAGAACTTCAAACTTGTAGTTTGGTGTTCATGAAATAGGCACTCAATCTATTCCTGTCACCCAAGAAGATCTTCAAATGATCGCCCAAAAACTCAACCAGATGCAAATTAATCAAAAGAAAATTGAAGAAAGACTTGCCACTGTAAGCACCTCTATTTTGATGCACCAAAATTACATTTATTTCTAAGACTGGCATTTCAGGACTATCTTGGATTGAAGCTTCTTTTCAAGAAAAGTGCAGATAGTTGCTAATGTGTCTTTTCATCTTTTTTTGAGTTAAGGACATTATTGTAAGGAACCTCAAATAAAACTCAAATACGGATTTTTCACTTATCTTTTCAAAACCAAGCTTTTAGGGTCAATGATCAACCAAATTAGCAAATTGATCGACCAACTATCTTAATTGATTGACCAAAGTGCCTTTTGATCGACCAATTAACCTTAATTGATCAACCAATTTAATTTCCTATTCAAGCAAAACTTTTAGTATAAATAAAGGTCATGCGCAACCCATTTTCTCATAACTTTCAAATAGAAATACCATTCAGAAAATAGAGCTTCTCGTGCTTATTTCAAAGGCTTTTGTACCCTATTCTTCATGTTCTTCAAAGCACAACGCCTCGAACCTCTGTGGAAAAATTTCTATTTGATCTTTTATTGAGGTTCCATAGAAGTTATTCTATTATTCTATTGTTGTTTTGATTTACGGATCCCAAGTTTGTTAGGAAGATCCATAGTTATTTTTGCTTCTCTTCAGGATAAAAGAAAAGGGTTTGTGAGAGGTTGTGCCACCCTCGTTCAAGTTGTATGGATAGTGGTTTGACTAGCTTGTACTAGTCGAAAAAATCCTAAGCTAGGAGGCTTAGGTAGTGGTTTTTACCTGGATTGGCTTTTGTTCGACGTGTAAACTATGTTTTAAAAGATGATTTAGTTGTAGTATAGCGCGAAACGCGTTGACAAATAAATTTATAAAATATGGTGAGTACTAGGTCGTTCACAGTGAGGCAATCTCGATTTTTACTGAAGCTTTTCAATAAAACTAATTCTAAATAGATACATATATATGTATATATGTATAGAGCAGATATCCAAAGAATCAGAATTTTATTGCATTTAAATAGAGTTTTTCACCGTAGAAATTGCTATGCAAAAGTAGAGATAGATAGATAGATAGTTAGAAAGAGAGAGGGAGAGAGAGAGATAGAAGGAGGTAGAGAGACAGCGCCACTTGTAGGATGCTTGTGTGAAATGCGGCAGCACCTCAGATCCAGAGCACTGGGACAAAGGTCGAAGAAGAGTTGTAGAGGGAGAGCTTGGTCTGGAGAGAGAGAGAGAGAGTTGTATGAAGTTGATCATCCACAAAGGGGGGCCTTGGATCTTCTTTTATAGTTTTTATGAAGGGCAAGTAGGGTATTTTAGCCCTCCATCTCATGCAACAACCTCAGATTAATCAGATCCGTCGATCGGGAGATCAATGGACCTTATTAGGCCTTAAAACACCTTCTAAATCCTTCTCTACGTGTGGATTTAAACTAGAGGCACCACGTGGCACGCTCTGGGGCCCTGGATCTCCATCGGACGCTCCCGCTCACTCCTCATGCATGCTTCCAAGCCCACTTCTCTTCGCGTGCCCACTAGCTCAAATTGAGCGCCTAATCCTCAGCCATTGAATCTTACAATTGGACAGCTTAAAGATCGTGCCTGCTGCCTTTGCATCGAAGGAAGCACGTGAGAGCGCGCATTTGTTAGCACATTCTGCCGTAGAGCACTCTGGTTGCGACACATGGTCGCATCCATGCCTTCCGCTCGTGATCTGATGGTCAATAGCGCCCACGCCCACCGGCTTACCCAATTTCGAGCTCAGCGCCACTTGAACCTGTGCCCTTTGTGCATGGGTTAGCGCTCTCACCGTTGCACTATGGGCAAGTTTGTGTAGAGTGTCCACTTCTTGCGTCACTACTCTCAGCCGTTGGATGAAGATCCAACGGCTGAGGATCTTCCCACCTTGATGGTGTGGGGGAGGGGTGATGGAGTGACATTTTGTGGCCGTTGGATGAAGATCCAATGGTCCACAGCGTGCGGTGGAAAGCCTTCACAGATGGGGTGGCGATGAAGGGGCGGCTGTGATGGCGCCACGTGGTGCCATCATGGTCGTCCCTCTTCTTTTCCTTGTATCTGGTGATGTAGACCTCCGATTGAGTTGATTTTTGTGCTGTTGGACTGTGATCATTGATCCAGATCCATCTGTGTAGTTGGATTTATCATTTGAGGCTCGGATCTTTGTCCTTTGGCTCCATGATCTCCATTCTTCTATGGACTGTACGCAATGCTCTGGTTGTCTGAGTGAGACGATTTCGAAAGCGTTGGACTCCCGTCGTCGTTCTGATCAAATCTATCATCCACGACTTCGAATCATCTGCAATTAATTTCATCTCTCATAAGTACATAAAATGTTGATATTATCTATATGGCTAATCAAACTAACTATTATGCAAATTACGATGCCTATGCATGCATTATCCCTAAGTTATGCTAGAATCTAACTTAATTTAGGTGATTTAGGTTGCATGATTGTTGTGCAATCAAGTTTCCACTATAAATCAGGTGTACTCTGTGCTTGAATCTTTGGTGCTTTATTTTTTATATGTGCATATATTTTTAAAGCAATACTATTCACCTCTCCCCTCTAGTATTTAGTTGCGATCCACAGGATATTCTCTGACTCTCAATTGGTATCAGAGCCTAGTTGTCCAGAAGATGTCATAATCATATGTCGACACATACGCTGAGGGGCAATCTGTTATTCATCCTCCTCTCTTTGATGGGACAAACTACAGATACTGGAAGACTAAGATGTAGATCTTCCTAGAATCCATGGACTTTGAAGTATGGGATGTTATCGCCACCAAGCACACTCATTCGAAAATCAAGGAGTGACAGTGACACCAAATCAAAAGAAGATGGCAAGCCACAATGCTAAAGCTATGAATGAAATTTTCTGCAGGCTTTCGAGAGCAGAATTCAACCGTGTTTCTGCTTGCAAGACAACCTACGAGATCTAGAGCATCCTCGAAGTCACCCATGAGGGGACAACGAAGGTAAAAGAAAGTAGAGTAAATTTACTAACGGAGAATTACGAGCTTTTCAGGATGAAGAAAGGCAAGTCTATCAAGGAAATGTTCACGAGGTTTATGGACATCATAAACTCTCTGAAAAACCTAGATCAGGAGATCAAGAATGAAGCATTGGTGAGAAAGATACTCCGATCACTCACCAGTGATTGGGAAACCAAGACTACAGCCATACAGGAATCAAAAGATTTGTCTACCCTAAAACTAGACGATCTTATCGGAAGCCTTATGGCTTACGAAGTTCAACTTCAAACCATGAAGGAACATGAAGACGAAAGAATAAAGAAGAAAGCTCTAGCCCTTGAAGCCACTCAAGAATCTGAAGAAACTTCAAGTGGAGAAGAAGAGGAAGACATAGCACTCCTATCCAGAAAATTCAGGAAGTTCCTCAAGGATAAGAAGAACTGGAGGAAGAAGAAAGAAGAAACCAATAATGATGCAGTCAACTGTTACAACTGCAAGAGAAAGGGACACATCAAGAAGGATTGTCTGCTTCTCAAGAAGGAATCAGATAAGAAGAAGCACTTCAGAAAAGACGGAAAGAAGAAAGCTTTTACTACAACTTGGGATGAGTCAGACTCAAGTTTAAAGGAAGAAGAAACCTCGGGAGAAGAAGCTCTTCTCAGTCTTATGGCACTAGAAGATGAGGTAGCCTCTTTTACCTAAGATGAATTATTAAAAGCATTCTTTGAGATGCATGATATAGCAAAATCATTAAAATTAGAAAACAAAAAGCTAGTAAAAGCATTAGGTAAAGAAAAAGCACAAAAAGAAGTACTTGAAAATCAAAAGAAAGAATTATCTGTTGAGATCATTGCATTAAAATCACAGATAAACAACTTAAAAGTAGATATAGACAAACTAAAAGAAACTTTGCTATTATGTTAAATGACCTAACTAAATTCACAAATGGAAGTAGGACCTTGCATAAATTGTTAGGAACACCAACCCAAAGCACCACGAAATTTGGGTTAGGCTATATACCAAAAAATAACCATAAAGCATCTAGTTCTAGCCAAAACAAAGAAAAAGGTAGCGTGCCAAAGCAGGCAGCGCGAACTAACCACCATGGACCCAAACAAAAATGGGTACCAAAAAGTATTTTGCAATCGTGTTTTGTAGGCTCTATGGATTATAAGAAGTGGATGTTTCAACAAATCAATGGAACATTGAAGCCACTCTATCAAACGAAGCCTCACAATCATAAGCCAATGACAGGAAAGAAAAGAAAGAAGGTGGATAATGGACAATGATTGTTCCAAGCACTTGACTGGCGAGGAAGACCTATTCCTGCAGCTCAACCGTTAGGATGGTGGTACAGTCACATTTAGGAACAACCACAAGGGTCGTATTATTGGTACTGGCCAAATTGGTAACTCTTCTACCTCTTTTGATAACGTGCATTTAGTTAAAGGTTTAGAACATAATCTGTTAAGTATAAGCCAAATATGTGATAAAGGAAATAAAATTACATTCACATCAAAAGGTTTAAAAATTTGTAATAAAGAAACAAAACAAATTATTCTTAAAGGAAATATACATAAAGACATTTACACTGTAAACTTCGACAAATACGACAGTCTTGAATGTCTAGTCGTATCTAACGAAGAAGTGACAATTTGGCATAAACGACTAGGTCATGTTCACATGGGCAACATTAGTAAACTTGTGAAACATGAACTTGTCAAGGGTCTGCCAAAGATCAACTTCAAGAAAGGCAAAGTTTGTGATCTTGTCAAGTTGATAAACAAATCAAAAATCCTTTTAAACCAAAAAGGATGGTTAACAATTCTCAACCTCCGGAGCAACTTCACTTAGACTTGTTCGGACCAACCAAATCCGAAAGCCTAAGCAGGTGCAGATATTGTTTAGTCATAATTGACGACTTCTCTAGATTTACTTGGGTATCTTTCCTAAAAAATGACTTAACCATAGATGCCTTTAGCAAACTAGTTAGAAGATTACAGAATGAGAAAGGATTTGAGGTAATTAGGATCAGAAGTGATCACGGTGGAGAATTTGAAAATGAATCTTTTTCAAATTTTTGTGATCAATATGGAATCAAACATGAGTTTGCCTTCCCTAGAGCTGCACCTCAGAAAGGTGTAGTTGAGAGAAAAATAGGACCTTGCAAGAGTGTGCCCGCACAATGCTGTGCGAGTCAAAGCTGCATAAATATTTTTGGGCTAAGGCTGTAAATACTGCTTGCTATATCTAGAATAGAACCTTTATTAGACCAATTCTAATGAAGACACCTTTTGAACTCTATCATGGAAGAACACCTAGAATTTCCTACTTCAAGATTTTCAGATGTCAATGTTTTATACTTAACTCTAAAGATAATCTTGATAAGTTCAATGCTAAAAGCTCGGAAGGGATTTTCTTAGGTTATTCAACCAGAAGTAAAGCCTATAAGGTCTTTAATAAGAAGAATTATATTGTTGAGGAAACCATGCATGTATCATTTGATGAAACACCAGTTTAACCTAAATCTTCCACGATTGATGATGATGACCCAATACATGATCCATCAAACATTCCAGAAGAGAGTATTTCTAATGAACTACCCAAAGATATCTCTTTTGTGAAAAATCATCCTAAAGTACTAATAATAAGAGAATTGTCAAAAGGAGTTCAGACCAGATCTTCCCTTAACTCATTAGCCTTTACAGCTTTTGTTTCTCAATTAGAACCTAAAAATGTTAAGGAAGCCTTCTCAGATAGCTGTTGGATTATTTCTATGGAAGATGAGCTAAATCAATTTAAGAGAAATCAAGTATGGGAACTTGTTTCAAAGCCTGAATCACAAACCATTATAGGAACCAAATGGATTTTTAGAAACAAACTTGATGAATCAGGAAATGTAGTTAGAAATAAAGCTAGACCTATGGCTCAAGGTTACAATCAAGAAGAAGGAATAGATTTTGATGAAACATATGCACCTGTTGCTCGACTAGAATCTATTAGGATGTTGCTAGCTTTTGCAACCCATATGGAATTCAAACTCTTCCAAATGGATGTCAAAAGTGCCTTTCTAAATGGATTCATTGAGGAGGAAGTCTTTGTTAAACAACCTCCAGAATTTGAAGATCCTAATCATCCAGAAAATGTATACAAATTAAACAAAGCATTATATGGTATAAAATAAGCTCCATGAGCTTGGTATGATAGATTAAAAACATATCTAATTGACAATGAGTTTAAAATTGGTCAAATGGATCCAACCTTATTTACCAAAAGAAAAAAAAATGATCTCTTAATAATTCAAATATATATAAATTATATCATTTTCGATGCTACTAATGATCTACTTTGTCAAGACTTTGCAAAGGTAATGCAAGATCAATTTGAGATGAGCATGATGGGAGAACTCAAGTTCTTCCTAGATCTTCATATTGATAGTTATCCTTTGGAATCTTCATATATTAAACAAAATACACAGCAAAGATACTGAAGAAATTCTCGATGGACAAAGTCAAAGGCAAAGAAACACCAATAGTAACTTCTACCCAATTGAAAACTGATGACACAAGTAAATCAGTAGATCAAAAGCTATACAAAAGCATGATAGGATCTCTATTATATTCAACTACAAGTAGACCTGACATTTTATTTTATACTTATTTGTGTGCTCGTTTTCAAATAAACCCTAAAGAAACACATCTATATGCTGTTAAAAGAATAGTTAGATATCTAAACAACACACAAGACTTAAGACTTTTTTATCCAAAGTCAGACACATTGGAATTATATTCCTTTTGTGATGCTGACTATGCGGGTAGCTTCACAAATCAAAAGAGTACTAACAGAACATGTCAATTTCTCGGAAATTCCCTAGTCTCTTAGTTCTCCAGAAAACAAAATACTGTATCACTATCCACAACTGAAGCAGAATATGTAGCAACATCTTTAGCTTGTTCACAACTACTGTGGATGAAACAGACATTAAAAGACTTTGGCTTATCTTATAAGAATAACAAAATTTTGTGTGATAACACAAGTGCTATTAACTTATCCAAAAATCCAATGCAACACTCTAGGACTAAACATATAGATGTTAGACATCACTTTCTTAGAGATTATGTCTTAAAAGGGGATATCAATTTAGAATTTGTTAACACAGAAAATCAACTAGCTGATATATTCACAAAACCATTACTAAAAGAAAGGCTTAATCAAAATTTTCATTCACTAGGTTTATCAAGATTAAAAGAACTTAATTAACTTGCTTAATGGATGTATGTTTTTCCTTCTGATCAGTCAATATTGCCCATTGATCTTTGATCGATCAACATGTATGTTTTTCCTTTATTCTAGACTCTTTTTATATTGACCTTTTCTAGACCATTTTTTTATGATGTTTATGTATTTGCATGGATATTATCTCCTTCAAATTTATATTGTTAGCTCTCTCAATGCATGATAATTTATTTATGCTTATATTACTTGTTTAAGGGGGAGTTAAATGTAAAATCACCAGCAGCTTGTTTACTTTTGCTGAAACAAAAAGGGGGAGATTATGCAAAGCTATTTTCAATTTCAAAATTATAATTTTGTTGTCATCAAAAAGGGAGAGAATGTAAGCACCTCTGTTTTGATATACCAAAATTATGTTTATTGTTAAGACTGACATTTCAGGACTATCTTGGATTGAAGCTTCTTTTCAAGACAAGTGCAGATAGTTGCTGATGTGTCTTTTCATCTTTATTTGAGTCTAGGACATTATTGTAAGGAACCTCAAATAAAACTCAAATACAGATTTTTCACGTATCTTTTCAAAACCAAGCTTTTAAGGTTACTGATTGACCAAATTAGCAAATTGATTAACCAAATCACCTTGATCGACCAACCAACTTCATTAACCGATCAAATCAAAAGAGAAGGGTTTGTAAGAGGTTGTGTCACCCTCATTCAAGTGTTACAGATAGTGGATTGACTAGCTTGTCTAGTCAGAAAAATCCTAAGTTGGGATGCTTCTTAGGTAGTGGTTTTCACCTAGATTAGGTTTCCACTATAAATTAGGTGTACTCTGTGCTTAAATCTTTGGTGCTTTATTTTTGATCTGTGCATATATTTTTAAAGCAATACTATTCACCCCTCCCCTCTAGTATTTAGTAAAGATCCACAAGATATTTTTCGACTCTCAGCCACACCAATCAAAGCTCCACATATTCCACATCTAACCCAGCCTTACATTCCACGACGAAAAAATTTGCATAATCTAAACACCACCCCTATTGATTATCATCAATATCTTGAGGCTTTCTATGATTCATTAGGGAATTACAATTATCCAAACCCTAACCCCACTGAAAATATTTCTGCCATCCAAGATCAATTTAGAAATTCTTCCAACTGGAAGAATTACCCGAACCACTCCTAGAATAACCTAGTTCCTCCCTAAAATTCAAATCAATTTAGCAGGTATGGGTCAAATCCAACCTTTCATCCTAGGCCATCTCAACAAGGCATCAATGCCCAAATGATGAAAACCCTGCAGGAAATGCAGAGTAAGATGACAGAAGTAACCCGTGCTGTCACAAATCTGAATAATCAGATTGGGGTTACTCCAAGACCTGCAAGACATCTGCCCTCCCAACCCATATCCAATCCTAATCATCAAATGAACCAATATTCGGGCAGAAATCAAAATTACCACAATCAACCTCCTACAAATCCATCACCTCAGCAGCCTCCCAGGTTTTTACAACAACAAGCTCCCCCACCTCCTCCAAATAATAATTCGATTGTACATGTAGTTACATTGAAAAGTGGGAAAACCACCACTGATCCCGGGCCTTCACAACAACTTGGTGAAATCCACATTCCTATGGAAATTGACTCTAAACTCCCACATCAGGAAGAAAAAGAAACATAAAATCTCAGGACATGACTCCTATCCCTTTCCCACAAGCTCTCAACCCCACCACTAATCGGAAAAAGAAATCTGAGCCCACAACTGAAGAACTCATGGATTTATTTAGGCAAGTTTAAATCAATATCCTTCTCCTAGATGCAATCAAATATATACCTACCTATGCCAAATTTTTGAAGGATATCTGTACTCCAAAAAGGCAGGCTAAAATTCTAGGACAGGTGCATCTTTCG
The DNA here is from genome assembly GCA_037157565.1 of Thalassia testudinum. Lineage (NCBI taxonomy): Eukaryota > Viridiplantae > Streptophyta > Magnoliopsida > Alismatales > Hydrocharitaceae > Thalassia > Thalassia testudinum. The sequence continues at coordinate 94,073,731 of JAZHRO010000039.1, forward strand.
AAGACAATAAGCTTTGTTATACAATGCAAGCTGCCTCCTAAGATGAAAGATCCAGGCGTGCCTTTAATTTCAGTGATTATTGATGACACTACTTTCGATCGTGCCCTTCTTAATCTTGGTGCCTCAGTTAATATCATTCCCATGATTTTATTTGAAGAATTTCATATTGGTGAATTAAAATCTGTTGAGGTTACCCTTCAATTAGACGACCGATCTACAATCAAACCTCGTGGGATTGTCGAGAATGTCTTAGTCAAGGTCCAGAATTGTGTCTTCCTCGTAGATTTTCTGATCCTTAACATTGAGGTACCTGAATCTCTAATGAATGCCCCAATAATTCTTGGACGACCCTTTTTCGCCACTGCAAAGGTAAATATAAATTGCCATATAGGCAAAATGGATATCACCTGCGTAGGCCAAACTATCACTCTTGATATTTCCAAATCCTCCAAGAGATTCCATGATGATAACTTTTTCGAGGACTCAGATACTGAAATATCCAATTTGGTGGAGGAGACAATGTTGGTAGATACACTTCCCAACCACATTTTTTTCGACTTGGATTTGGAATCAGTGGTCGGCGAAATTTATGACTCGGTGACTTATCTTCCACAAAAATCTATTCCCGATGATCTCCTAATTATTCCCCTAACCAACCCACTTTTCTCTCAACCCACCCCTACACACTAACCTCACCTACCTTTCATCATTCCTCTCCCACCCCCTTTCACCTGGACCTACCACCAGACCCACCCGAGTTTGGCATTCATCCTGAATTAAAACCATGGGCAGACTTGGGTCACACTTACCATTTTCCATCAAATTTTGATCCCCATCATTTTACCACTCAACATTTCTGGGATCCAGAAGAAGACCCTTTTTATGCGGGCATCCAAGTGTCCAACTACTTACATGAAAATTTGTCTTTCGAGAATACCTTCACACTCAACTGAATGGCGTAGAAGATAACACTGGATGGGAGGTAACCCATCAATTTTTTGCTTTCGTTTTCTTTTTCTTTTTCCAGGTTTTGACCATCCTAAACCCGATCACCTTTCACTAAGGTGATCACTTCACCCTCCTAATACATGAGGACATTGCATAACGTAAGCATGGGGGGATAGTTTTAAATTTTGATGATCGATTTAGGATTTTCAAAACCCAAAAATATGCATTTTTCTTTTGTCATTTTCTTGTTTTATTTTCTGCTTGCATGCCCAAAAAAAATAAAAATGTTGAAAAGTTTTTAGGAAAATTTTGAAATCGGGACTAAGGTTGAAAACTCACTTTGTGGTACAATAGGATTTTATCTTTAACAAACTAGGGATAAGGATATGATCATTAAAATTTCAAGGTCTACCTTTAGACTAGATCAAATATCCTTCTCTAAAATTCCACCTGAACTCATGATAGTTCAGGTGACTTGATCCCCTTTTGTAACATGAAAAGTATCTGCTTAGTTTCTAAATCAAAAACTTACATCTTATACAAAATTTCTTGTGTCAAAATTCACACACAAGCCAACACCTAAAAATAATTAAAATTTAGAAAAACTCCCTTGTTTGGCCTTAGTAAAAGTTTGAATCAGATCATTGGTTTGAGTTCCCACCATCGAGAAGGAGGAAAATGCCTCCTTTGAGAATGTGATGTCAACATGTTACTGCCTCAACGCTACTCTATATCTATATTTCATATCTTTAGATGGAGCATTAAAGTGCATTTTTGCAGCTCAAGTGTCTTGGATGGTGCTCTACCCATAGTGTCGGAGCAAGAGCTTGAGTTTGTTTGGAGCGTCCCTTTACACCGCATTATGTTTTGGGGTTGTAAGCTCCTAGGTGGTGTCATGGATAGTGCTATCTCGAAGTACTGGCGCTAGAGTCCCCTCGAGGATTGGTAACGGGAATGATGATCCCAACACATATGTTGTAAGACTAAGCTAAGAATAAGCATGGGAGAGAACAAAAAAGTTTTAAACCAAAAACACTCCCTTATAAATGTTGGCTTTTCACAAGCACAAACACAAGGTTTTAAAGGTTATTACAAGTTGCAAATCAGATTCAAGAGCTAGAAAATCCTAAATACAAAAATTTTGAGTCATCTGAATTAACAAAGGGTTAATCTATGATTTTTTTTTTGTGGATATATTGATCCCGATTCGTCTAAATTTTGGATCCAAAAATAAATCCCGATGTTTATCTTTAACAAATCCCGTACCTCCTGTGTTGGGATCAACCAAGGTCCAATAATCTCTTTCTCCTCAAAAGTTAAAAAAATTAGATTTCCCTAAAAATTTCGTTTCATAAAAATTTGTTTTGTTAAGAGACTAGCAAAAGATAAGCATAGGGGTGTGATAAATGCTAGTTTATCATTATTCTTATGCCTTAAAACAGATCTAGCTCTTAGGATTTTAACTCCGCGAACGGGTTTTGGGTTGCATTAGGCATAATTAGGTTAGGCATGCATTACATATTTTATTGTCTTTTTGATGTGTTTGTTTGCGTGTTAGGGTTAAATAGATAATCAAATCCCTAGAACCCTAGCACTTAAGAAGGCAACCGGTGAAGGAAAAGCTCAAACCAGTTGGGACTCAACCTGATCCAGCTCATCATAGCTGGATACCAGCTCACTTGAACTAGGGTTAGCTCATCCTAGCTCCATTCAGCTCATTTTAGCTGTAGGGTTAGCTCAAGATAGCTCATCTTAGCTCACCCTAGCTCAAGTTAGCTCAGATCCAGCGCAACTTAGTTGAGTCAAGCTCATCTCAGCTCCCACCAATTCACTAGGAGCTTTAGCTAGCTCAGTTGAGTTGACTGGAGTCCACCTCAACTCAGGTCCAATTACCTCCAGCTCTACTCAACTCAAGCTAGCTGAAGATGGCTTCACCCTAGCTCAGGCCAGCTCAAGTCCACCTCCCGGGAACTCTACTTAGCTCAACTTAGTTCAGCTAAGCTACCTTATCTACTTCAGCTAGCTAGGTCCTCCCCGGAAAGATCTAACCTAGCTCACCTCAGCAAATCTTAGCAGAAGCCAGCTTATTTTAGCTTGGTTTAGCAGCAAGCAAAGAACTAGCAAGCTAAGCTAGCTAAAGTAGCTCCTTGCCATTCTCTTCAGCAGCCACCAGCTCCTATACAACTCCATACAACTCTCCTTCATCTCCTCTGCTCAAAACTCTAGCTCCTTCTGCTCCTTACCCCACTCATCTACTATCTAAGCTAGCTTAGCTAAGTTCTCCACTCCTTGGTCATCCACCTTAGCTAACCTTAACTCCACCTTCATAAGCCTCCGCTTCAAGTGCACCTAAGCTCCACATAAGCTACCCTACTTGGCGCCAACTCAACCATACCTCTTCAACCCATGTCGGGAAACATGGTGACAGAACAAATTCAGATTCCATGGATATGAAGACTTTTTGTTTTAAGTACCCCCAGGAATCGGGTTTGATAGATATTGAGAGTGGCCTTCACCCAGAATATGAATCCTTTACAGAATTCGAGTTTTATAATTCAAAAGGCACTCTCCAAGCATTCATTTTTTATTAGGATGAAGATTATAGGAAAGATTCATTAGAAGACCCAATCTATGAGTCATTTCTTGTGGAAATAATCTCAAATCTAGAGAGAAAGAATCAAAATGACTCAGCAAGTATCAATTTGATAGGTCACAGATCACGAGAGGAACCACACATCTAGGATACACTAACTAGACCTATCTCTATTGAGCCTTGGAATCACCACAATCCTATTGCAAAATCCATGACCACTATACCTTCCAAATGATTCCTCTGCAAAAACTCAGGAAAAATCATCCAGAAATGAATCAGCCTGACTTATATCAGAGACATTCTGGAATGACTCTCCACCATGTGAAGGATCTAAAAAGATATGGCTATGAGCAAATACTTAAGCAAACAAATTAGTAATAACAAAAATGAATTTGCACAAATCACAATCAAACCACAAAGGACACAAGATATATGGTGGTTCCCCTCCCTTGGGTACTCCACTACCTAAGCCTCCCAGCTTAGGATTTTTAACCCGATTCTCTCAACCCTGAGAGAATCAATTTACTAAACGAGGTAATTAACTGGTTACCTCAACCCAATTACAAGAACGGGTTTGTTACAACCCAATGAGCAAATGCTCAAAATACAAGTGAAAACTGGTGTAAGAAAGAAAACTCTTACAACAAAGAACCTAAGACTCTCAACAATATATAGAATAATATTACTGATTTGAGAGCTTAGAAAGAACATGAATCGCTTTGACAATGTGTGAAAAAATCACGTCGTTGAGCTTGCAAGAATGTAGAGAGTGAATGACAAGCTTCTTCTTTCTCTCTTGAATATGTGGTGGAAATTTGGGAAATATAGCTCTAGGAATTTCTCTTGTATTTCTAATCTTTCTTGTATATTTCTTTTGTGCAAACTAAGGGTCCAAGGGTTTATTTATAGAGTTAGGACCTAGTTGGGACGTCTACTGGACGTTGGGAATTAATTCCCAACGTTCACATTGTTGGAATTAATTTTCTAGCCATTCAGAATTGAGCCAACGGCTACTTGGTATCAGTACTAAAGTACCTGTACCAGTACTAGCAGCTCACTGCCACCAGTACCTGAGTCCCAGTACCGGTACTCATCATAGGTACCGGTACTTGTGACTCCTAGGTTTGAGATTACATGGGCATAGTAACCTACCAGTACCGGTACTCATCATGGGTACCGGTACTTGTAAGGTTCAGGCCAGAATAAAGCCTTCAACCTGTGGCCAACCTGTATCGGTACTCATGGTTAGTATCGGTACTTGTTGTTCACAGTTTGAGACGAATTCTCAAACCTGTGCCTTGCAAATACCAGTACTGATGAATAGTACCGGTACTTGCTTAAAAGTACCTGTTTTAAGTATTTTCATCAACTACGTAGTTCGAAAATGATCGCAATATAAATCCTAATTTATCTCTAATTGATTTTTACGATCTAAGTTAAGCTCTCTTGTTAAGAGGCATACAATCTATGAAAATAAAATCTAAACTAGAAAAAATAAAGGATCGAAGATGATCTTCTTCTTCTCGATCCATCCTTATCATCTTGCCTCCTCCTTGTCATCATCTTCTTCTTTTCATCAAGCCTCCATTACTTCTTATTTGCCTTGATCTTCACCTAAATCTGAAAAGCACTCAATTGCAAATATTAAATCATAATAATTTTGTTAACACCAAAACAAGATGTGGAATAAGGTTCCAACACCATGCTTTGATACTTATCTGTGGTCATCCAATTCTCATCCACCACAATCATATATTCTCTCAAATCATTTATGCAGTCAATCACATCTCCCTAAGCTTATTGTGCTCGACCGATGGCATTAAACTCATCGCTTAATGGGAGGCAACCTGTCTTCTTTTGAAAAACTCGAAACCCTTTTGACACATCCTTGCTGAACTGATATTGCACTTTAGGGTTCGTCCATTAGAACAATCGACTCCACCTCTGGTACTCGTATCAGAGCTTGAAATTGTCTGCAACAGTCATCCCGAGCCATTCACCCACCCTTTGACCCTGTTCTAATGTATGATCTGAGCTGAACTTGAACCCACCTAATTTACAATGAGGACATTGCAAATCGTAGGCATGGGAGGCAATTAAAGTGCAAAATGTCGTAAGAATCAATTCATAAAAAGGGTTTCATAAAAAATTATATATTCCAAAAAATCAGAAAAATTAAAAAAACATTTGAAAAATAGAAAAATGGAGAAAAGGAGGTTGAGGAAAAAGAAGAGCCATTTTTAGAGAAAAATGAGAAAAGGAGGGTGGAAATTTTGAAAGGAAAAGAAAGGAGCAAAAAGATAAAGAAAGAAATTGAGTCCCTTCAAAGTAATATGGAACTTACCTAACTTCTAGCTTGGATCGAATGATGAATTAAGACCTAGAAAGCTAAACCTTAAGGGATTAATGGCGAAGACCAACATTAGGCCTGTTGGATCTGATTGGATTTAAACACTTACGTATTTATCAAGATCCGGATTAATCCTCAAGAGGTTGGGGAAAATGCAAAGCTTATGTATTAGGTCTAAGGCTTAGGGAGTATTCGACCCCGTTAACTAACCTCTGGTTTGCAGGACTTGGTAACTTAAGCACCCTAAATCACACACAATCTGGTTCAGTGCACTTTAATAATGAAATCATGCCAAAGGGCATTTCTTCTATTTTGAAAATGGTCCTAAGATCTAGATTAGGAGCGGCCCGAAAACACAAGTTGATTTGGACAAGTTCCCGGTACGGAGAGGCAAGAAATTCCCTCGAAGATGCGCAATAACATATCATCTCCTCAGTGCTTGTCTCCTAGGATATCTAAATATCCTACCGGGGGTACGTAAGCACCTTGTGCTAGTTCAGATGCCATGGGCAGCATTATCACGAAATGTTGATTGCCATGGTCTATATTTAGCTATAGAACACCATGGGCGACACTATCCCGAAGTGTCGAAAGCTAGGGTTCTGGGGGTTGCCATGAGTGGTGCTATCTCAAAGCATCAATTGCCAAAGACCCTGCGAGGATTGATGGTGGGGACAAGGAATCCGATACAGACCGTGTTTAGGGCCAATTCGAGGATGTATCTAAGGAAAAATATAATGAGAAGAAAAGAGAGAGAAAGTTCCACAAATAAAAATCTCCTTCTATATCTCTCTCTTATAAAATGCACTAGCAAACTAAATCGGACTAACCATGTTTCAAGCACGGGTGCTTTAACCGCTAGGTCCAACAAACCTTAGGATAGTTCCTGCAGGACTTAAAAACCTTCGTAGCAGACTGAGGTAAAAGCTAGTCAGGTTTGGATCTGGACTGGTACTTGAGTACCTCTAGGCCTATTGTTAATATTAATATCTGATTCCTAGATATGCGGCTGAGTAGGGAATCATGACGATTACATCCGACCTAGATAATTAGTTTGATTCATAAAGTTTTGCAAGGGACTAGCAAAAGCTAGGCATGGGGGTATGATGGGAACACCATCATGAGGCATAACTAGCTCGATTTGGTTTGAGAAAGTCAATAAAAGCTCCTACATATTAGTCAGAAGGTCTCTTGGGCAGGTTGAATTGTTTGGAGAAGAAAAGAAGAAGACAGGGTTATTTCTGTAATTTTACCAGTAATCCATAAATACAAAATAACCATAGGGTATTTTAGGGGTTCATTAAAGGTCATGTGATCATTAATGTCAAATAAATGGATCCATGCAGACAGTAATGGGTTTTTACGCACTTCAAGAATTAAATGATATTTGAAACCCTAAAAACATACCTTCTTAATCTACTAAGGTTCTGGTCAGGATAAAATTCACCTAAATCCTCTAAAATTCATATAAAAATATTCTCTAGGGTTTGGCATCCTTGATTTAGACATCAGAACCCGTTTTGACCCAAAAAAAGAGCTGCAGGTAGACTATTACCCTAATTTGGGTTTCTGCATAAATTAGCCAGTAAAATAGGTCAAACGAAAATCCAACTTCACCATTTGATTCCTTATGTCCAAATTAGGTTTGTATCAAAATTTGGGCCCAATCTAAGATTATTTCAACCTAGTTTGCATTTTGGTCCAAGTCTAATTCTTTTTATCTCAAATACTCCTCAACTTTTGAATTTCTTACAAAAAGACCCCCAACTTCTTTGTCTTCTTCATGGAAAGGTCCCCGCCACCTCCATCAATGCAGAACTCCTATTCCTACAACTCCAGTGATATTCAATCAAGGATTTCTCCTTGATTGATTGACAAAACTTTCCCAAATTTGAACCGGAGAATCCTTATGAAGTTATCTTCCAATCAAACTGATTCTTGGGCTCCAATTCCTTCCTAATCTCTCATGCGAACGCATGATAGATTTGGGTTTCTTACTCTGGTGAACTTTTCAAGCTTGAAAGCTTGGCTTCCGAGCTCCAACCACCCCCTGATGCCTATATAAGGACACCTAAGGACAAACCATCCATTTGACGCTCGATTTCAACCGGAATTACCCTCCTTCCTCCCTCCACTTCCGTCCAAAAATCTCCTCGACGTCCGACAACCAACTTCGACTTCAGTTGTTGTCCCCTCGCAATACTGGCGGTGGATTTTCTTTCCTCTCCTTCTTCCGCGTCGCGCCGTACCAGTGGGTTCCCCTTAATCGTTGTCCTCGCCATCCTACCCCCACCAGAGCACCTTCGTCTCCAGCGCCGGCCATACCAAACCCGATGCCATCTTCACCCCATGTCGTCCATTTGCTAGCCTCGTCAACTCTACTTTGCCACTCATCATCTCTGTGCCACTACTCCGATTCGATCGCCGACTTGCCCTAGCGCCCTCCGTCTTCCACCTCGCCGACGTACCTCCGGTGTGTTCGCCCGGCCACTACGCTCCACCAAATCGACCGCCACTGATCTCCACATCTCTGCCAAACCCTCATGAGCAAAAGCCCCAAAGAAATTTGGGGCTGAGCTTTCTCTATCGCACCACACCGCACCCACCACCTCACTTGTCATTCCACGGCCGTATTCATGCTTGCAGGTGACTCACCGAAGCTCCACCACCGCTTTGACATCTCCGACTACGCTTCGTGTTCTCCATCTACATTCACCCCAGATCTTGGCTCCAGGTACGTGGAATCTCCCCAGGCTGCGATCCAAGGCTTCAATTGGAAGCCCACCCCTCAGCAGCTCTTCCAATTAGTGAGGTGTCACCTTCAGTAGTTGCACGAGAAGAGAGATGGACCTTTAGTCCTACATCATGGGACGCAGAGCTCGTGACCGCGGATAAGTTATTTTCGTGCCCTTAGCTCTCTGCCCAATACACCGAGGTCAGGCCCCCATTACATGCTCACTAACCCGCCTAAGCCTCTCTCGCACACCTCAGCTGCGACCCACTCCCGCAACCCTGGTCCCGGGTGCGCTCATCCCCAATACCCGAATACCTGGTTATCCCTGAGAAAGAGAAGAGGAGGAAAGAAGAGAGAAAGAGCGGGGCAAGGGAGGGTTTTGCTCTGGGAGGATTCGAACACTTAGACAATTTCTGAGAGCCCTTTCCCCCTTTGTGTGTGAAGAGAAGAAAGAAGAGAAGAGCCATACTACAATGTAGCAGAGAAGAAAGAAGAAGAAGAGAAGCTGAAGAAGAGAAAAGGCACTGTAGCAAAGACTGTTTAAGCCGTCTGATTGGCTTGACCGACATCTGAGATTGAAGGGAGTGAACTGTGCACTCATCATACGTGACATTTGTGCGGTTTATATTGTAGCATAATTTGAGTATATTGTGAATAGGGTAATTTGGTGATTCCAATCACCATTTTACCCTAATCTTTTTGCTACATTGACTCTTGCTTTCATTTATATATCAATTGTGGCTTGTTCTTGATCTTACTTGCTTATATTTGTGGTTATATTGTGATCTTGAGATTAATTGCAATACTTGCTCCCAATGAACGACCTCGGATTTTATTCAAGTATAAATTTTATCTGTTTTCGCACTATTACAACCCATACTACAATGCAACAACTTTTAAAACACTATTTCAGTGTGCTAACACAGTCCAAGCACAGAACCAACCCAATGCCCTAGTCACAGGCCCACCAATGCAAGCCAAGCTTTCAGCTCAAAATTCCACCCAAACCCAGTTCAAAACCCAGCCCAAGATCAGTTCATGCCTGTGTGTGTGTGGTCATCATTGTACATGAGTATGGATGGGGACTTGACCCCCTACGCCTTAGGTGAACAGCTAAGGCACGAATTGCCTTTTGTAACTACTTCAGGAACGGCTCTCAACGAGGTGGGACTAAATGTCACACCTTCGGTCTTCATCTTTACGAGGATGAGCTATTGTTGATTGGTGATGATCCCACCATTAGATCTTAAATCCATGGCTAGGATAGCTTCCCAGAATGAGTCCACAGCGGCTGGAGTGGAGTTTGCTTGCTTCGAGTCGCCAGATGCACCCAACGTCGCTGGAGAAGATGACGACTCTAACCAAGTACCTGAAAGCAAAAATTTGGCACACAACAAGGTCCGGCAAGCTACGCTAGTCAAAAGCCCTAAGAAAATTGCAAGCGGGGATGAATAAAGTGGACGGTTGGAGGAGATTCGATGAAGCTTCTTCAACGGTGATGGTGGGTGATGATGGAGGTGATGAAGGGTTTAATTAGCTTGGGGTAAAGCTTGGTGAGGGTGAGAGGAAGCTTTTTCCCATGCTGATTTGTCGAGGGGAAGGTGGAGACGAGACGGTGAAGATGGATTTGGCGGCGATCATCGATGTCGAAGAAGATGCTAGAGGAGATAGATGGAGCTCTAAAGCTCCAAAAAGCTAATTGAGAGGGTAAGGAAGAAAATCCCTAACCTAATTTGGGGAAAGGAAGAGGGGAGGAGCTCACCGAAGTTCGTCGGAGAGGAGGAAGATGACGGAGGCGATCAGAGCGGACGAGGAGGAATTGAAGGTCGAAGTTTCGTGGATGCTCGAGGAAGAGAACCCCTCTGCCTATTATACATGGCAGAGGGTAGACATGGGGAGGAAGACTCCAGTGGTGCATCAAACTTTAGCTGGCATGGAGAAAGGAGAGGGATACTGGCCAATTGAGCACAGTTTAGACTTGTAGGGGTTGAGGGCTTCATAGAGAGAATTTCCTCAACAATTAGGCTAGGAATCGCAAGTTTGGCTTGTGATTTTGGCATGCTTTTGAGTTCATGAATCTCAAGCTTGCTGGAGCAATTCTAGCCAAATTAGATCTTGAGAGGATTTTCATCAGATGTGGAATGACTCGATTGACAATCTTACCAATAATGGTGAGATTTGGAGTAGATTTAATTGGTCAATTCCCTTATTGGATCTCACCTGCCATGGGTCTCCTCGTTGCTGTTGTTGCCTTGTATAGGAAGAGGGTGGGAGGGACCTCAATGTAAGAACGAAGAAACCCTAGTGGGTTTTATGTAATAATTAGAGAAAAATGGGCTAGAATGCACACTAGATCAAGATGAACTCCGATTGGGCTCACAATTTAGGGTTAACCTAATTTAGACCCAAGGAATCGAGTGGTGAACTTAAATTTGAGTTTTGACAACATTGGCTAGGTAATTTATATTGTAGCCCAAGAATGAGGCAATTTCCCACCTAGTCTCTATTTTTGGTCAAATGGGTTCATTTGGTCAAAGTGAAGGTCCCAAACCTCATAGAACATTTTTTAATGATTTTTAGGAGGTTTAGATTGTATTTATTTCCACCAGCACCTATTCAATTGAAGTGAGACTGTAATTAGAGTTTTTATTATGAAATTAATCTTCAAAACTCAAAAAACCCTTATTCAATCATTTTGAGCTCACTTTTTGGAAATTTAAGTTCATTTGACCTCAGTTTAGACACTAATTAGCCCCTCAGTTATTCTACATTCATGATTATGCATTAAAACAGCATAATTAATTTGATTTCCCATCTTCTTCTCGCATTCAGCTCAGAATACCATTAAAGAGCATTTATCATTGAAATTAGACTAAATTAGGTTAGTTATGGCAGATGATGCTGTTACCATCAAGGAGGCTCAAAAAGTGGTAATTAGTGTAGATCTTTTATCATGGGCTAAATGAACAACTTAGGAATTTTGTGGATGTCTCGTGTGGTGGTAATTTTATGAATATGGATGCAAATAGTGCCTCTGATCTATTTAAGAATATGAGTAAGAATTCAATGAATCATGCATCTATGCACATTTTCAGGTGATTAATGCAAAAAATACACAATTTGTTATTTATACAAAATAGTGTCGTTGAGACATATAAATCCGTAATCAACTCTTAAATTTATAATACTTAGATAGTGGAGTATCTAGGGTCATCCGAGGAGGCTAATTTTTTAATCACATGAATGGTCCTCTCTCTTGCCTCTCAAATCCGCACTTTCTTTTTCTGATTTTTGATTTTGTTGTTTTTATATTTTTCAGAAACAATCAGGTTTGAGGCAACGGAATGCGAAGACTTAATTATACTACAACTAACCCTTGGTGACAAGAATGGAGTCCTATCTTCTAAGCTCACCCTAAGCAAGTGCACCTGAGGTAATTAGAAGAGGAGAGTGTGTGCACTACAACTACAAAAACAACATGGAAAAGTACACTAACTACAACATGAAAATTGGAAGGCGAATAACTTTTGTATTACTAGTAAAGTCAAATACAGGTAGAGGAATTATTCTACAAGAACATTAAACCACTACCTAATACAAAAAGTAGAGTGGAAGATAAAAAAGAAGAAAGGGGGATCCTCTAGTTGAAGTTTGGATGGCCCTTGCTCCAAGTGCAGTTGCCCCGCACTTGAAAAGGGTCTTCCATCTTCCTTTATGCAGCCCTATTCCAAGCTATCCTCCAAGGTTGGCATCAACCACCTTGCTCCTCCTCTTGCCTAGCCGTCCCCTTGATGTTGAAGATGATCTCCTCCTTGGTGTGGCTAAGGGAGAAGAAGAGAGAGGAAGAAGGCACCAAGGGGGCAGATAGATTGCCCCCTTGATCTTCTTCCCTCCTTCTTCTTTGGCATGGAGATGGAGTGGAAGAATGGTGAACCTAACTAATGGAGAAGATGATTTTTTGGTGGTGATTATGGTGGGTATTTATAGAGGTAGATGAGGGGTGGTTGTCATGGGCTTAGGTGTAGGGCTAGGGTTAGGTTTGGTAGGTAGTTAGTGGTGGTTATGGGGATCCTAGGGTTAAGGCTTGGTGGCGCCAACTTAAGGGTGTGAAGGGGGTAGTTGTGTGTGGTGTTGGTGGCTTTTGGTGGTGAAGAGACACCACAAGTTGGTGCCAAAAAGGGGGGCATTCTAGAAAGTTTTTGTTGGTGCCAAAAGCAAGGGTTAGGATGGGTTCGATGGTGATGTGTAGGGTAGAGATGAGGAGTTGAGTTGGCGCCATTTTGATGGTGGTTATGGAGGGAGTTTTGTAGCCAAAATGTGGTGCCGCTTGGTGGTGGTTGAGGGGTGAAGAGGGGGCTTGGGTTGGCGCCAAGCTAAGGTGGAGTAGGGTAGCTTAAGTGGAAGCTTAGGTGGTCTTAAGTAGGTGGACTAGTTGGATGGGAATTAGGGTTAGGTAGGGTTGCCAAGGAGATGACTAGCTAAGCTAAGCTAGCTTAGCTAGCTTAGCTTGTAAGGAGTAGGGTTGGAGGCATTTGGAGCTAGGGTTTTGAGGGAGAAGAGCTGGAGGCAGTCATCTTGAGCTGCACTGGAGCTGGTGGCTGCTGAAGAGAGCTGCAAGGAGCTACCTTAGCTGGCTTGGCTTGCTAGTGTTGAGAGGGCTAATGAGGGGTTTTAAATATACAGTCGTTGTAGTAACACCTCAATCTCTCTCAAACAAATAAGAATTTATAACTCAGATTTACGAAATGAAGTTCAAGGTCGTTCGCTGGGAGCAAATATGGAATTCACGCGCTAATCTCAACAAATAATATAAATGAGCACAATTAATTACTCAAAAACTAATATGCATGTATAACATGAGTATATGAAGAGTCAAAAAGAATTCTAGACAAAATAATGGTGATTTGGATCACCAATTATTAGTCTAACACATAGAACAATTACTGAATATAATCAAATGAAGGAACAGATAAACAAACGTCTTAAAATGCATTGCTACAGTGTTCTTTCTTTCTTTTTCTTCTTCTATTCTTCTTTGCCTTCTCTTCCTTCTCTTTCTTCTTCTTCTTCTTCTTCTATGGTCCTCTTGTTCTACCATGCCTCTTATTTCTTCTTCTTCTTTCCCTTCTCTTGGTTTCTTCTTCAACCTCCTCTTCTTCCCATGCACAGGGAGAAGGACTTCAGATTTTGGCTAAGTGTTAGCCGTTCTGAGGAGCAAAACCCTCCCCTACCCCACACACTCTCTCTCTTTCTCTTCTTCCTCTTACTCAAGGTTAACTGAGTATTCGGGTTTGGATTAGAGAATACCCAGGACCAAGGCTACCTGCAGTGGGTAGCAGCCGAGGTGTGAGGCTTAGGCAGGTAATCGGACCAAACCCACGTGGTAGTGTCACGAGCGAGGTGTGAATGGGTGAGGGAACCTCACCCCCCAAGTGTCTCAAGGCGATAAGCTAAGAGCACAAAATCAATTTATCCCCTGAGGGCACTTTAGCAACTCACGAGGTGGGACTATCCCACCCACTTCATTCCTTCGCGCAGCAGCAGGTGATTGAGCTTCGAATTGTTATTGAAGGGGCCTCCAACTATTCCATTTGGCAACCTGGGGATGCACCTGGAATGATTCCACGTAGCCTAGGATAAGCACCTGGGGCAAGGACCTCACGAACGTGCTCCGAGCTTGCTTGGAAGCTGCTCGTTCGTGGCAGCAATGGGCGAATACCTTAAAACATAAACACTGCCTTGCACCCAAGTTAAACCAGCTCAGAATCTTAGCAAGGATGCGGCGAGGGTGTTGGTGGTGGTGGCGTGCAATGAGAGGCCGCAGGTGAGCATGGCGAAGGCGGACTGTGTGTGCGAAGGTGGTGGTGTTCGGGGGGTAGTTTAGGAGATGGAATCAGAGAAATAGTAGAGGGATTTTGTAGAGGGTGGCACGGCGAAGCTTATGGGAGTTGTGGCGAGGAGGATGGAGGTGTGTAGCATGCGAAAATCCTCGTCGGAGTGGTCATCGGAGATGGAGACGAAGGTGGTGGGTGATGTAATCGAGGGTTGAAACGAGAGTTGAATGAAAGGGAAAGAAAGTAAAAAGGGAGAGGGACCTAACTAACCCTAATCTAACGAACAAATGGGATGGAGCGGCATCAGCTTTGATTGGCCAGCGCCGTGGAAGACGAAGGCTCTGGAGAGGGACGACAGCGAAGAATGAGGTGGAGACAGCGCTCACTTTGACTGGCGAGGCGCGGAAGAATATGAGGAAGAGGTTGAACAAGCCAATTTGGCCGTTGGCCATCCGTAGGAAGATGGGGAAGGAGGCCACCGGAGCTAAGGTGGAACCTGGCCGAAGATGGAGGAAGAGGGGGTATTTGGCCTCAAAACCTTGCTAAGAAGCACGATATCCAATGGGGCTTCTTATATAGGGTTTTAGAGAGTGGTTGAAGCTTGGAAACCAAGCTTCCAAGCTTGGAAAGCTCGCCAGAGTTTGAAACTCAAAAGATACCCAAATCTCTCATGTATTCGCATGAGAGATTGGGAAGCTTACAGGGTCCAAAGTTGGGTTCGATGGAAAGAGAACTTCTCAATGAATCTTCCTTCCAATTTTGGAAGGGATTCATTTATTAGAGGAATTCTCTTCAATCAAAGGTCACCGGAGTAGTCCTCCACGATAGGGATCTTTTTGTAAGGATTTTGAAAGTTAAGGGCATGTGTGTGAGAGAAAAGAGTCAGACAAGACCAAATTGCAAACTAGGTCAAGATGATCTCAGATTGGGCCCAAATTTTGATACAAACCTAATTTGGACCTAAGGAATCTAATGGTGAAGTTAGATTTTGGTTTTGACCTAGTTTGATTGGGTAATTTATGCAAAAACCTAAATTATGGCAAATGTCTATCTGAGACTCTATTTTAGGTCAAAATGGGTTCCAATGGTCAAATCAAGCATACCAAACCCTAGAGAATATTTTTTTATGAATTTTAGAGGGTTTAGCTAAATTTTATCTTGATCTAAATCTCAGTTAATTAAGCGGATCTATTTTTAAGGTTTCAGATGTCATTTAATTCTCGAAACGCGTGAAAACCCTTTTCTGTCTGTACTAACCCACTTGTTAGACTCTTAAGATCATTTGACCCTTAATTAACCCTTGTAGAAACCCGTGGTTATTCTTCATTCATGATATGATGATAAAATTACAGTTTTAACCCTAGTTTCTTGTTATTCTCTTAGAAAGAATCTACAATGAATTATGGCCTTCTGGTGGTTATGTAGGAGCATTTAATGATGGAATATGACTAAATAAAGCTAGATATGGCTGATGATGATGTTATCATCAGGTAGTTCTTTGCTAGCTGCTAAGCCAAGCTAAGATAAGCTAGCTTCTACTGATGTGAGCTGAGGTGAGCTAAGTCTGATATTCCCAAGGAGGACCTAGCTAGCTGAAGTAGGTAAGGTAGCTTAGCTCAACTAAGTTGAGCTAAGTGGAGCCCCGGGAGCTGGACTTGAGCTGGCCTGAGCTGGTTAAGGTCATCTTCAACTGACCAGGTCTAGTTAGTTGATTTCAGTAACTAGTCCTAGTCAGGTTGAACTTCCAGTGAACTTTTCTGAGCTGGAAGAGCTGGAATAGAGCTGGGATCAACTGTCTTTAGCTAGTTTGAGCTACCATCCAGCTGAGGTGAGCTAAATGGAGCTAAGGTGAACTAGCTGAAGCTACCATTCAGCTGAGATGAGCTAAATGGAGTTAAGGGTGAGTTGATCCAGCTAGAAGGAGCTGTGATCCAGCTGGGATGAGCTGGATCTAGCTAGGATTTAGCTGAAATGAGCTGCATCTAGCTGGGATCCTACTGATAGGAGCTTCTTCTTCATCTTTTGCCTTCCTAAGTGCTAAGATGTGTGGGATCTGACATTCTGCCTAATCCTGACACTCAGGTAAATGCATCAAAAATACATTAAAATGCAATGCATGCCTATCCTAGGTAAATGCCTAAATGCAGCCTAAAAACTCATTTGTGGAGTTAAAACCCTAAGAGCTAGGTTAGTTTTAGGGCATAAGAATGATGATAAACTAGCATTTATCAGTGATTCAGTCAATCTAAGGTAGGAATTCATGAAGTTCAAACTACACCTAACCAAGTTGACATTGATTTGATTTGTCAGAAGTTGGATAAAGTGGACTTGGTCTCGAAGAAGTTGGATGAATTGATGAATTAGACCAAGAGTCCCTTAGGATTACAAGCACATACATCTACACAAGGATATTCTAGATCTAGCTCCACATATGAGCCCTGATGAGAGCCTCATCATGAGCCATAACTAGATCATTTTGACCCAATAAAGAAGATAAAAGCTCCTACATAACCTAGAAGAAGGCTTAACTGAAGGAACAAGTGCTCTGAGAAGAAAACATGAAATAAAGGTTAAAACTGCAATTTTACCATTGCAGTACATAAACGGGATTTCTCAGAAGCAAAACATAGGTCAAATGGTATAAATGAGATAAAAGGAGGGTTGAGTCAATCAGAAATGGGTTTATGTGCAATCTAAGAACTAAATGACACTTGTAACCCTAAAACAGACCCGCTTAAATTAACAAGGTTTCGGTCAGAATAAAAATCAAGTAAACCCTCTAAAAATCATATAAAAACATCCTCTAGGGTTTAGAACACTTAATTTGGCCTTTGGAACCTAGTTTGACCTAGATTAGGGTCCTAGATCTTCAATTAACCTAATTTGGGTTTTTACGCAAAATGTCCAGTCAAACGAGGTCAAAACTAAAATCCAACTTCACCATTGGATTCCTTAGGTACAAATTAGGTTTGTAACAAAATTTGGACCTAAGGAAAGGTCATCTTGACCTACTTTGCAATTCAGTACACCCAAATCACAAATTGGTCCCTATCTTTTGAATGCCTTTGCAGAGAGCCCCCTAGGTTCTTCACCTCCTTTGCAAACCGGTCCTGCCGCCATTTCTAGGGCAGAACCGAGCTCCGGCAAAGTTTCGAGAGAGATTGCTCTCTAATTCCTCAGAGATTCTCTCCTAGAAATGGAAAGGGGATTCTCTGAGGAATTCCCTTCCTTCTAAAGCCAATTACAATCGCTGGTGTGAACCCAATCTCTCGTGCGAACGCACGAGATATTTGGGTATCCACCTTCCTTCCATATCCGGTGAGCCGGCAGCGTTGATTGCGCGGTCTCCACGCGCTGGTAGGTGCGGCCAACACCTATAAAAGACACCCCAGACCCTGCCGCAGCGGCAAGCTTGATTTTGACGAAGATCCCTTCCAAATTCCTCCCTCTCCCATCTCCGGCCAAACGACCCACAAGCTCCGGCGACCTTCTCCCCTCCTTCTCGTCGCTCTGCTGCCATACCAGCAGTAGAGTCCTCTCCGTCGCTTCCTACCGCGTCGCACTGTACCCCGCGCGCGCGCTTCTAACCTCGTCTTCGTCGTCGCTTCCTCCCTCAGGGTCTTTCTTCCCCGACGACGGAAGTTACGAGCCGTCCTCTCTGCCGCCTCCCGTCCTTCCAGTCAACCCCAGATACGTTCTCCATCCTCTCCTCTCTCTTTTCCCCCAACTATTTTACTTTATTACCCCTCGACAGTACCTAACCGCCTCCATCGTCCTCACCTCCGACCTCACTCCGGCGAGCCCACCCACACCACTCCGCCACTCCACACGACTCGCCAACCACCTCGAGAGCTCCGCCTCACCACCAGGAACCCATTCCACCCCATCACTGCCACTCCATACCTCCACAAGCACCCCCCGACCAACCCACCATCTCCGGCCACAGGTTGACCTAGGCACGCACGCCTAGGCCGACCGGCAACCTGCAGCATCACCCACCACCTTCGCCGTGCTGCGGCGAAGGTTTCCAGCTATTCTGATTGGGCCAATAGGCCATTCTGGTGGATGTCAGGTGTAAGCCCCAGCCGCCATTAACAGCCGAAGCAGCAGGGAGCTTGGAGCAGCAGCAGGCGTTAGGCTTCCCAGGCGGCAGGTGCAGCAGATTCTCGCAAGTGTCTCGAAGCAACCGAGGCCAGCCAGTAGCGCCAGCAGAGTCAACAGCTTGGGCAATTGCATACGAGAGTCTGCGGGCGCGCGTGAAATCAGGGCGGAACCTTTAGTCCCACATCGTGGGATTGCAGCACTCAGGTACGCTATAAATTGTATTTGTGCTTTAAGCCGGTTGCCTCCGTAAGCACAGGGGTGAGGTCCCTCACTGCCCTCACACACGCCTCGTCCGCGGCTTCACCTCGCGGATCTGGCTGATCCGACCCGACCTAGACCTACGCACTCCTCGCGCATCACCACTTGCCGGTGCGCCTGGTCCCGGGTGCGAACCCGACCCGACTACCCGTGTGGCTCTGGGAGAGCGTCCGTGAGTGCATTGCTTGAGAGAGAGAGAGACGCTTGGGTAGAGGGATGGGGGTAGGTTTTTGCTACTGTGTGGTGTGTGCAGGAAGGAAGAACTGACCCAGGCAGCGAACACTTAGTGGCTGCAGAACAGGAAGAGAAGAAAGAAGAGGCTGTGTAGCGGTGAAAGGAGAATTCTTCGTAGAGAAGAACGAAGAAGAAGACAAGGGAAGACTGCAAAGAGATCAGAAGAAAAAGAAGAAGAAGAAAGAAGAAAGGCAAGGCAGGAGAAGAAGGAAAGATACCAGAAGCAAAGAAAGGAGAAGAGCCACGAAGAAGAAGAGAGAAAGAGAGATCACATTTAAGACGTCTGATACACAAATCAGACATCCAATTCTACTTTGTTTTTGCCAAATTCTTTTTTTTAAAATTCTCTCTTTGAATGAATTATATTTGCATTTAAACAGTTGTATTCTTTGATTTTACAAAGTACTGAGATTGCTCCCCGTGTTCGACCTCGGATACTCTAGTTGTTCGAGTAATAAAATTCTTTATATTTGTTTAGACGTTTTGTAGGTTATACTACAACGTAATACGCTTTAAATCCGCACAAAACGTTGAGAACATTTTTGGCGCCGTTTCCAGGGAGCAATGGGCACTTTTAAAACTTTTGAGTACAACTTTTCTATCTAATATCCGACTTAACTTCTCTCTTTTGTTGTGTTCAAGCAGGGAAAGCAAAACAAAAAGGAAAGAATAGCAACTGCACAACAGACTCTCCAAGGAACAGGTAAGCTCCATAAGCCCTCTCTCTTAACCCTCTCACAATCTAAAAAAGGAAAAAAAAAAAGAGAGAAGTCAACTTAGGGCTACCTGTTTAGTAACTCATCAAGTTGCCTGATTTTCATTTCAACATATTTTTGTCTGTTCATCCAACTAAGCCAATTAGGGCTAAAACTTTCTTGATTGAGCCCTAGGTGCTAATTTCTAAGGCAACTAAATTAGACCCACTAGAGCCAAGTTAGGGATTGCAAAGCTAGGGTTTTTAGAGACACATCTTCTCTAAAACAAAGAAACAAACTTTCCAAAAAGAGGTGTGCCTAAACCATGTTTGAAACGATTTATACAAGAGGAACCCTAAGCAAATCAGGCTGATAATCCATTTGAACCATAAAAGGAAGGACCTAAAAGCTCTCAAAGGAACAAGAGGTGAAGTTGATCCCTTGGGTCAACCAACCTTAATATTAGGTCACTTTTGCACTCAAAATACTTAAAAGTTCAAGTGGAACATTAAGCACCTTGATCTTAAAATAAAAAAGGTAGACTTAAGAGGTCAAGATCCCCATTCTGGTCTACCTGGAACCGCAGTGACAAGAGAGGTCGGGTGGGGGAAACCCTGTAACCCGTGGGGACGCTCTACCGTGTAGGGGTCGTTGCGGGACTCTCCCTCTTTGGCTGCCCAGGTATTACTCAGGTGGACGATCTTCTGATCCAGGGGTCCATCTGCCCCGAACCTCTATAGTCACCCAACAATTCTTGGGTGTCTTGATTGGGTCCAGCACCTTCTAATCTCATCACATCTTTTGGTGCATGTTCAGTAGGAGGTCCTTAAGACCACCTTTAAGACCTCCTTTAGAAATTCATTCTCGTCGAGGCCAAGCCTCGATGCCCTTGTTTGTGCAGCAACCCCACCACATAAATCTTTCATCTGACTCAGACCCTGATTCTCCTTCTCCCATCATGGCACAACCCATTGAAGAAGAGAATAACCTTGAACACCAACTTCAATGCTTGAACGATCTCTTTCAGAACTTTGTAAACCCACCGCAGCGACCTATGATGCGAGATCACTATAATCCCGCTGCGGTGGCAATCGAACCCCGAGTACGAATCCCAATTGGAGGACCCGATTCTGATCTGAAGCCCAATATGATTCATGCCATACCGAAGTTCCATGGGCTTAACTCTGAGGATCCATTCCAACACATTAAACAACTCAAGCATTTGGCCTAGACCTTCGGGTCAGATGTACAAAATCAGGATATCCTACTCATGAAAATGTTTTCGTTCTCTCTCTTGGACAAGGCTGCACACTGGTATCAGACTCAGACCCGCCCGATCAACACATGGGAGGAATTACAGTCTGAATTTTTGAAAAAATTCTTCCCTGTTGGCCGGACGAATGCCTTGCGCCACCAGATCACTCATTTCACTCAACAACCGGGAGAACCTCTTCACGAAGCTTGGGATCGATTCCTAGATCTCATGCGAAAGTGCCCCCATTACGGAGTTCCTAAGTGGGAACAAGTCCAGTCTTTTTACCAGGGACTCCGTGAGGATATTCGTCTATTCGTCAATGCAACATGTGGAGGAAACATCATGGGCCAACACGAGGACACGGTGTGGGAGATTCTCGAAAACATGTGCGAGAACTCCATAAACAATGACTCCTTGGGCTTATTCGACAGGACGAATGCCCGCGCATCGACGAATCTAAGAGGGACACATGAGACGCAGGACCTGTCCACTCCTGTCGACCTGGAACTGATGGCCAGTCGGTTGGACAAGGTCTCTATCATAGAAAAGAAGGTGGACGAGCTAACTCGACATTTGCAGCAAGTCACCTCTACACAAAACTCTTTTGCACGACCTCCTCTGGCAAGGGAAACAGTGCAAAACATCTATCACCAACCTGCCAAGGGGATGGACCCATATCCACCCCCGTCTACCTCTCGGACCGGAGTGACCTCCGATCTCTTCTACTCGAGTTGGGGGAACTCTGAACTCTCGTATTCTGACTTTCCTGAGGTTCCTCAGAATTGCGAGGACCTCAACGCCATCCAGAATGACCCATACTCCAATACCTACAACCCTGGATGGCGAAATCATCCTAACTTTCAGTGGGCGGGAAATTCTCAAAAACCACCATATCAACCCCGTCCACAAGCTCCTCGTCCATATCAGCCGCCTCAGCCTCGGCCCAATCCCACCTACCAATCCGGGCAAAATCAGGATCAACTGACTCTTATCCTTCACACACTGGCTGACATTCAAAAGACGAATGTGGCAATGCAAAAACAGCACAAGGACGAGATCACAGAGGTTCGCAACCAACTGGCCCAGATGGCAAATTCCCGCCAACCTGGCACCCTTCCTTCGCAACCTCTGCCCAACCCAAATAACGTATCGACCCAGAAGCGCGTTATGAATCCGAATCCAGGCCACGCACATTTGATTTATCAGGCCCCTACTACTCCATCACCAGACGGGATGGAGGCTTGAACATCTTATGCAGGATTGCAGCAGCAGCCACCCCTCCTACCTAACCCAAACCAAAATCAGGCTGGATTAAACTCTGTAACAACACGTAGTGGTAAAACAACACAAGACCCACATTATCCGAACCACTCCAAACCTGATAATCGCCAAGACCCTAGGGTAGTCATCCAAGATACTACTGTCCCAGATCAAGGACCTGGACCTATCCTAGAGGAACCAGCTAGGATCCCATTTCCGGAGGCCTTGACCAAAGGAAAAAGGACAACCAAACCTGTGGCTCCTGAGGAGGATCTGGTCAAGCTCTTTGAACAGGTCTAGATAAACATCCCGTTGATGGATGCAATCCGCCACATACCGGCTTATGCAAGGTTCTTGAAAGACATATGTACACCTAAACGTAAGTCGCGAACCAAGGATGGGAACCCAATCGTACTATCAGAGCAAGCCAGCTCTGTCATCTTGAGCAAACTCCCACCCAAGGATAAAGACCCAGGAACTCCCTTGATTTCTTGTAAAATTGGTGAAACCCAACTTGATAGAGCCCTACTAGACCTAGGTGCCTCCATAAATTTAATACCTACACCCCTCCTTGACCACCTTGAAGAATCTGAACTTAAACCCACTGAGGTGACATTGCAGTTAGCCGATCGATCCATCAAGTCACCCAAAGGAATACTCGAGGATGTCATTGTTAGGGTACGAGATTTTTATTTCCCAGTGGACTTCATAGTACTGGACATGGATGCACCTAAGAACCCAAGGGACACACCAATCATATTAGGGAGACCCTTTTTGGCCACTGCTAGGGACAATATAAACTGCGAAGAGGGCCAGATAGAATTAAAATTTGGGAATCAAAATCTGAAGATTGACATTTTCAAGGCCCATCAAGGGATTAATTGCGGGGTTATAGAGGAAATTTGTGATGTTGAAGCCGTGGTTGATGAACTGCATATAGAGGACAACCTGATTATTCCTGATCAACCACTAGAGAATCAAAAACCACTAACAGAGGAGTGCAGACATGATCTAGACACACCTATGACTCCTACCATTGCTCCCGATACAAACCCCGAACCACCCGCTGCTGCTGACAATCCTGTCATGGAACTCAAGCCCCTTCCCGAACATCTAAAATACGTCTTTTTGGATTCAAATCAGACGTTTCCTGTGATTATCAATTCTCGACTCACACCTGACCAGGAACTCCGTTTGATTTCTATTCTCCAGCAACATCGTAGAGCCATTGGATGGACTCTAGATGATTTGACTGGTATAAGCCCTTCATACTGCACACATCGAATCTACACAGAAGAAGGCTCACGACCTTCAAGAGAAATGCAAAGATGCCTAAACCCTAACCTACAGGAGGTCGTGAAAAAGGAGATCATTAAGTGGTTAGATGCAGGGATCATCTACCCAATCTCCGACAGTCGTTGGGTGAGTCCAATACAAGTGGTGCCTAAGAAGGCAGGACTTACCATCATCACGACTGAAACCAGAGAAGTCATTCCTACCCGAATAGCTAATTCGTGGAGAGTCTGCATTGATTACAGAAGACTAAATTCCTCCACGAAGAAGGATCATTTCCCACTACCGTTTATTGATCAGATCCTCGAGAAACTAGTGGGAAATAGATTCTTCTACTTTCTTGACGAGTACTCCGGTTACAATCAGGTGGCAATCCATCCAAAGGACCAAGAAAAGACCACATTCACCTGCCCCTTCGGGACGTACGCGTTCCGAAGGATGCCGTTCGGTCTCTGCAATGCACCTGCAACTTTTCAGCGGTGCATGCTTGCCATATTCTCAGATATGGTAGGTGATTATCTGGAAGTCTTCATGGATGACTTTTCAGTTTTTGGACAATCATTTGACGATTGCCTCCAACACTTGGTCCATATACTCAGGCGGTGCATCGAGGTGAATTTGGTTCTTTCCTGGGAAAAGAGCCATTTCATGGTGCCTGAGGGAATTGTCCTGGGACATTTAATCTCAGAGAAAGGCATCCAAGTGGATCGAGCTAAGGTTAACCTGATTTCCAAGCTCCCTATGCCTAGCTCGATTAAGGACATCCGATCTTTTTTGGGGCACGTCAGTTTCTACCGTCAATTCAACCCTGATTTCTCCAAAATCGCGCGCCCCCTGACCAATCTTCTCTCCAAGGATGTGCCTTTCAAAATTTCCAAAGAATGCACTCAAGCATTTGAGATCCTACATGACCGAGTCACCCAAGCCCCAATCCTACAATCCCCTGATTGGTCTCAACCCTTTGAGATCATGTGCGATGCATCTAACTTCGCTGTAGGAGCGGTTTTAGGGCAGAAAATTGACGGGAAACCTGTGGTCATTTACTACGCCAGCAAAACACTGGATGAGGCTCAGCGTAACTATACGGTTACTGAGAAAGAGCTGCTGGCCGTAGTATTTGCCCTGGAAAAATTCAGATCATACCTTCTGGGTTCCCGTATTATCATATACTCGGATCACACAGCTGTAAGGCATCTCCTTGCCAAGAATGATGCGAAACCTCGACTAATCCGCTGGATCTTACTATTGCAAGAATTTGACCTCGAGATTCGCGACAAGGTGAGAAAGCACAATGTGGTAGCTGATCACTTGTCCCGCCTTCCTTCTGAAATTATTGATCCTTCCGGACCTATTACAGAACATTTCCCTGATGAGCACCTCCTGACTATCAGTACAAGTCTTCCATGGTTCGCCAATATAGTTAATTACCTGGCATCACATCAGATTCCGCCCGATTGGTCGAAGGCCAAAAAGGACAAATTGCGTTCCGATGCCAAGTATTACCTATGGGAAGACCCGTATCTTTTCCGCATTGGTGCTGATCAGATAATCCGACGGTGCGTCACGGCGGTGGAAATCAAAGACATACTCTCATTCTGCCATGACCAGGCATGCGGTGGACATTTTTCTGGACATAAAACCGCATCGAAAATCCTCCAGTGTGGCTTCTACCGGCCCACAATTTTCAAGGATGCATACGATCACTGTAAGGCATGTTCCCGTTGCCAGACTCTGGGCAACATGAGCCATAGATACATGATGCCTCTACAGCCGATCTTGGTATGCGAAATTTTTGATATTTGGGGGATTGATTTCATGGGACCCTTTCCGACCTCGGATGGCTTCGAATACATCTTACTCGCAGTTGACTATGTTTCCAAGTGGATAGAAGCCATTCCGACCCGAACCAACAATCATAAAGTCGTTATAAAATTCCTCCATCAAAACATTTTCTCAAGGTTCGAGATTCCGCGTGCTATAATTTCCGACGGAGGGACCCATTTTACGAACGCTCAGTTCAGGTCACTGATGACCAAATACGGGCTGTCACACCGAATCTCTACTCCTTACCACCCCCAAACTAACGGTCTAGCTGAGCTATCTAACCGAGAGATCAAGAAGATCCTTCAGGTTATTGTTCGACCTGATAGAAAAGATTGGTCTTCTCGGCTTCTGGAAGCATTGTGGGCCTATAGGACCGCCCACAAGACCCAACTAGGAATGTCTCCCTTCAGACTAGTGTACGGGAAGGCATGTCACCTCCCCGTCGAATTGGAGCATAAAGCCTACTGGGCAGTACGGACCTGTAATCTCGACCTTTCTAAGGCTGGAACCCACAGAAGACTTCAAATGAGCGAGATCGATGAATTACGCCACGACGCGTACGAGAACTCGCGAATTTACAAAGAACGGGTTAAAGCTTTTCACGACAAACACATTTCTAGAAAGGTCTTTCATCTTGGTCAAAAAGTTTTACTCTTTGATGCCCGACTCAAATTATTCGTAGGAAAGCTAAGATCCAAGTGGGTCGAACCCTACCTAGTCCGAAAAATTTTCGGAAATGGAGCCATTGAAATCAGCCACTCAGCCACGATTCTGAACCCTTTGTCGTGAACGGTCAGAGACTCAAGCCGTTCATTGACATGACCGATATAGATTTGGCTGAGTCATCCTTTACCCTCCATTCCTCTTGAGCTCATTGCGCCCAACCGATGGCGTAAAACTCAGCGCTTAACGGGAGGCAACCCATCATTCTTTGAAAAACCCGAAATCATTTCTGACATCTCTATGCGGAACTCATATTGCACTTTAGGGTTCATCCATTAGAACAGCCGGCTTCACCTCAGGTATACCTACCCGAGATTAGAAATCATTCGCAACAAGTCACTTCGGCCCATTCACTCACCACACACCTGTCCTAATACATGAACTAAGCTGAATTCGAACCCACATAATTTACAATGGGGACATTGCAAATCTTAGGCATGGGGGGGTATGAAAGTGCAAAATGTCAGAAAATTCATATCAAGAAAGGGTTTCACATCGAAAAAAAAAAAAAAAAGAGACTTGATAGAGGGGAGGAATAATTCAGGGTCATACAAATGAGAGGAGGAAAAGAAAGAAAAATGACAAAAAGGAGCACAAAATGAAAATGAAAAGAAATAGTCATTAGTAAAAGATTAAGGGGTTAACTGAAGTTCTAGACCGAATCAAGAAAAAGAAAAGAAAAGTGCTACGGAGATATAACAAGAGATTAGTGGGAACGCTGGTCTTAGGCCTTTTGGGCTAGTACCTTTAGCTTAAAAATTCACGTATCCGTTAAAATCTGGATAATCCTCAAGAGGTTGAGGAAAATGCGAAGCTTGAGTATTAGGTCTAAGGCTTAGGAAGTATTCGGCCTCGTTAACTGACCTCCGGTTTGCGGGATTCGGTAACCTAAGCACCCAAATTCACACACAGTCTGGTTCAGTGCGCATAAACATCCAAATCATGCAAAAAGCGTTTAATGTTCTGAAAAAGTCACCTAGATTAGGAGCGGTCAATCAACACAAATTGATTTGGACGAATTCCCAGCGTGGAGAGGCGGGAAATTCCCCTCGAAGATGCGTAACAACATATCGTCTCCTCGGTGCTTGTCTCTTAGGATATTTAAATATCCTACCGGGGGCATGTAAGCACTCTGCTGGTTCAGATACCATGGGCGGCATTATCACGAAATGTCGATCGCCAGGGTCTGGATTCGGCCACGGAACGCCATGGGAGGGATTATCTCAAAATCTCGAAAGCCAGGGACCTTTGAGGATTGATGATGGGGACGAGGAATCCGATACAGACCGTGTTGAGAAGCTAATCCGAAGCTAGAAATAAAAAGAAAAGAGAGAGAAAAGCTCTCCAAACAAATAAATCTTCTATCTCTCTCTTACAAAAAATGCACTGCAAACTGAACTTAGGCTAAAAATGTCTCAAGCACGGGTGCTTTAACCACGGAGTCCAACAAACCCTAGGATAGTTTCTGTGGGCCGTAGAAACCTTTGCGGAGGACTGAGGCTAAAGCGGAACAGGTACGGATTTTGGTTGGTACTTGAGTACCTCTAGGCCTATTGTCGGCATTCCCACCTAATCACAAAAGAAAAGGAGAAGCACTTATCATTGTTGACAGACATTCAGGGTCTAGAACGGAAGTTAAAACTTTGAAATTTTGCTAAGGGACTAGCAAAAGCTAGGCATGGGGGTATGATGAGAGCCTCATCATGAGCCATAACTAGCTCATTTTGACCCAATAAAGAAGATAAAAGCTCCTACATAACCTAGAAGAAGGCTTAACTGAAGGAACAAGTGCTCTGAGAAGAAAACATGAAATAAAGGTTAAAACTGCAATTTTACCATTGCAGTACATAAACGGGATTTCTCAGAAGCAAAACATAGGTCAAATGGTATAAATGAGATAAAAAGAGGGTTGAGTCAATCAGAAATGGGTTTACGTGCAATCTAAGAACTAAATGACACTTGGTAACCCTAAAACAGACCCGCTTAAATTAACAAGGTTTCGGTCAGAATAAAAATCAAGTAAACCCTCTAAAAATCATAGAAAAACATCCTCTATGGTTTAGAACACTTAATTTGGCCTTTGGAACCTAGTTTGACCTAGATTAGGGTCCTAGATCTTCAATTAACCTAATTTGGGTTTTTACGCAAAATATCCAATAAAACAAGGTCAAAACTAAAATCCAACTTCACCATTGGATTCCTTAGGTCCAAATTAGGTTTTTAACAAAATTTGGACCTAAGGAAAGGTCATCTTGACCTACTTTGCAATTTAGTACACCCAAATCACAAATTGGTCCCTATCTTTTGAATACCTTTGCAGAGAGCCCCCTAGGTTCTTCGCCTCCTTTGCAAACCGGTCCTGCCGCCATTGCTAGGGCAGAACCGAGCTCCGGCAAAATTTCGAGAGAGATTGCTCTCTAATTCCTCAGAGATTCTCTCCCAGAAATGGAAGGGGGATTCTCTGAGGAATTCCCTTCCTTCTAAAGCCAATTACAATCGCTGGTGTGAACCCAATCTCTCGTGCGAACGCACGAGAGATTTGGGTATCCACCTTCCTTCCATATCCGAATGCCGGCAGCGTTGATTGCGCGGTCTCCACGCGCTGGTAGGTGCGGCCAGCACCTATAAAAGACACCCCAGACCCTGCCGCAGAGGCAAGCTTGATTTTGACGGAGATCCCTTCCAAATTCCTCCCTCTCCCATCTCCGGCCAAAGGACCCACAAGCTCCGGTGACCTTCTCCCCTCCTTCTCGTCGCTCTGCTGCCATACCAGCAGCAGAGTCCTCTCCGCCGCTTCCTACCGCGTCGCGCTGTACCCCGCGCGCGCGCTTCTGACCTCGTCTTCGTCGCCGCTTCCTCCCTCAGGGTCTTTCTTCCCCGACGACGGCAGTTACGAGCCGTCCTCTCTGCTGCCTCCCTTCCTTCCAGACAACCCCAGATACGTTCTCCATCCTCTCCTCTCTCTTTTCCCCCAACTATTTTACTTGATTACCCCTCGACAATACCTAACCGCCTCCATCGTCCTCGCCTCCGACCTCACTCCGGCGAGCCGCCCACACCACTCCGCCACTCCACACGGCTCGCCAACCACCTCGAGAGCTCCGCCTCACCACCAGGATCCCATTCCACCCCATCACTGCCACTCCATACCTCCACAAGCACCCCCCGACCAACCCACCATCTCCGGCCATAGGTTGACCTAGGCACGCACGCCTAGGCCGATCGGCAACCTACAGCATCACCCACCGCCTTCGCCGTGCTGCGGCGAAGGTTTCCAGCTATTCTGATTGGGCCAATAGGCCATTCTGGTGGATGTCAGGTGTAAGCCCCAGCCGCCATTAACAGCCGAAGCAGCAGGGAGCTTGGAGCAGCAGCAGGCGTCAGGCTTCCCAGGCGGAAGGTGCAGCAGATTCTCGCAAGTGTCGCGAAGCAACCGAGGCTAGCCAGTAGCGTCAGCAGAGTCAACAGCTTGGGCAATTGCATACGAGAGTCTGCGGGCGCGCGTGAAATCAGGGTGGAACCTTTAGTCCCACATCGTGGGATTGCAGCACTCAGGTACGCTATAAATTGTATTTGTGCTTTAAGCCGGTTGCCTCCGTAAGCACAGGGGTGAGGTCCCTCACTGCCCTCACAAACGCCTCGTCCGCGGCTTGACCTCGCGGATCTGGCTGATCCGACCCGACCTAGACCTACGCACTCCTCGCGCATCACCACTTGCCGGTGCACCTGGTCCCAGGTGCGAACCCGACCCGACTACCCGTGTGGCTCTGGGAGAGCGTCCGTGAGTGCATTGCTTGAGAGAGAGAGAGACGCTTGGGTAGAGGGACGGGGGTAGGTTTTTGCTACTGTGTGGTGTGTGCAGGAAGGAAGAACTGACCCAGGCAGCGAACACTTAGTGGCTGCAGAACAGGAAGAGAAGAAAGAAGAGGCTGTGTAGCGGTGAAAGGAGAATTCTTCGCAGAGAAGAACGAAGAAGAAGACAAGGGAAGACTGCAAAGAGATCAGAAGAAAAAGAAGAAGAAGAAAGAAGAAAGGCAAGGCAGGAGAAGAAGGAAAGATACCAGAAGCAAAGAAAGGAGAAGAGCCACGAAGAAGAAGAGAGAAAGAGAGATCACATTTAAGACGTTTGATACACAAATCAGATGTCCAATTCTACTTTGTTTTTCCCAAATTCTTTTTTTTAAAATTCTCTCTTTGAATGAATTATATTTGCATTTAAACAGTTGTATTCTTTGGTTTTACAAAGTACTGAGATTGCTCCCCGTGTTCGACCTCGAATACTCTAGTTGTTCGAGTAATAAAATTCTTTATATTTGTTTAGACGTTTTGTAGGTTATACTACAACGTAATACGCTTTAAATCCACACAAAACGTTGAGAACAAGCCCTCTGACCATGGAACCACTCTCTACGTTCCAACTAGGGACCTTTAATCCCATGCTTTCTGATTCCACCTATCCAACCTTCTCTGCCTATTCTTCTATTCCATCTCAAACTTTTGAGGATGCCCAAGCCATCCAAGGGAACTACAAATTGAATCCTTACTCCAACACATATAATCCAGGCTGGAGGAACCATCTTAATTTCTCTTGGAAGAACTAGGGGTAGGATAACAACCAAGTGATTCCACTTAAGCCATATCCCTCAAGTCAAAACTTGCAAGGAACCATGAACCAAACCTATTCATCCTAGCCTACACATCAGAATACCTAGGCTTACCTAAACTTGCAGAACCAAAAGCTTTTGGTGGAAATCTAAGCTTAACTACTTCAAATGATGTAACAAATACAACAATCCCTTATTGAGTTGAAGAATCACATAGGGCACAATCGGAATAGTAGACAACCTGGATCCTTACTTGCCCAACCCATCCCAAACCTAAGGAACATGCAAAATAGAGTTAACAATCCTCTTGGGTTTAATCAATATATATGGGGAGCCTTAGTAGAAACAAGCTCATTTGACTAATCAGGCCCCACCTAGTTTCAATTTAAGCCAAGTTCCTCAACAAGCTTTACTTATTCTACCCAACCCACCTCAGGGTCCTACTAACCTGCATGCCTCTGCAAATGCCATCACCTTGAGGTGTGGTACTAAGACCCAAGGTCGCACTTGCCCTTCTTATTCTACCCATAAGGACCCTAGTGAGCCTAAATTGATTGAGAAATCTGCAGAATCTAAGGAGGAAAATGAAGCAGGAAAGGCTCAGGACACTATTCACATACCCTTCCCTGAAGCCTCAGAGAAAGTGAAGAAAAAGAAAAACCATCCTAGCGATGAGGAGATCTATAATGTGTTTAGATAAGTTCAAATTAGCATTCTGCTCCTCGATGCTATTAGACATATCTCGACCTATGCTAAATTCTTGAAGGAACTCTACACTCTAAAGCATAAGGCAAGATCAAGTCCCTTAGGAGGGTAGTGTTATCTGAACATGCCAGCTAGGTGATTTTGAATAAACTACCCCCTAAGTAGCCTAGAGCCCTTTTGATCTCAAAGTGTTATTGGTGATTTGACCCTTGATAGGGCTCTACTTGATTTAGGTGTTTCCATCAACCTTATTCCAATATTGATTTATGAGAGATTTAGACTCGGTGATTTGAAACCAACCTCTATCACACTTCAGCTAGCTAACTGATCACTTAACTAGGTATGCAAATGTAAACCCATTTAACTAGGGGGGATCCCTCCCAAATGAATGCAGCGAGCTTCTTGCTGATCCTCGTTAGTACTCCTAAGCCCAAAATTAAGTAGCTCCTCAATTGTCCATTTTACTTTCTCCATATGAGAGAGTAGTTTCCTTGTCCAACCTTCTACTAGGTCCTCCACCCTTGCTTTTAATGTCTTGAAGATGTCCCTACTTCTTCCATCTAAAGTAAGAGGGATGCCTACATATCTAGAAGGGAAGGAATCGCTCAACATTCTAAGAGTTAAGTAGGTGCTACACTATCCTTTAGTGTGTAGGGAAATGTATGCACAACTCTTGTTAGACTCATCAGACACATCCATGACATTTCGAACACCCATAGTCAATCTTCTCTCTACCTTTGCAAATATGAGAACATCATCTACAAATAGTAGGTGGGAAATATAGTCTACCCACCCATTGTCGAAACCCTTATTCCTCCTCTTCAAACCTAGGTTTCAAGAAACACTAACAAACAAATCATAACTAGTACAAATAGTAAAGGTGAGAGGGGATCACCTTGTCAAAAGGCTCTTAACATAGTCATAAATCTGATTGGAACTCCATTCATGAGTAGGGAGATACTAGGGCCATCAATGCACCTACATATCGAGTTGATCTAAATAATATCATACCCCATCAACCTTAGGATGTAGATTACGAAATCCCTCCTTATTGTGTCTTAGGCTTTCTTAAGGTTGGTCTTGACATAGATGCGTGGTGCTACCATTCTTGAGTTAAAGCTGCACATGTATTCCTGGGCTAATAGTGCACAATTAGCTAGCTTCCCCACAAGAACAAAGGTGCCTTGTTGTAGTGCAACCAACATTGGAAGTAAGGAGCATAGCTTCTATGCTAGTACTATTGAAATCAACGCATATAGGAAATAAATAAATAAAAACATATCCATTTCCAATGATTTCACATAGATCAAAAATATTAAATCAAGTTAAACATGATTTGGCAAGATCCATAAAAAAATAAAGAATAAAGAACATACAATAGTACAAATAACAAAATGAGAAGGGATTAGATTTTACTCAGATCGAAGTGCCCATTAAGGACTTTTCTTAGAAAAGGTATTGCCTCCCATAATACCGATGCATCAGAGTCAGACGAACTCCTCCCAAGATAAGATGATCCACCTCTATGATTCAGCACACTCCGATCTTAGACATCCTTGAAAACCACCTCAAGAGAACGAAGCCAAGGTAATTTGGTTTATCAAGTAAATTCCCTATTGATCTACCAATTTAGTGGTTTGATTAATCAAAAATCTCTCATGGATCACTCTCAACCCTTGTGCAAGATTGACAAACTTGATTGGAGATTTTTCTACCAATCTTACATCAAACGAAAACATCAAAAAAGAGAGATAAGAATGAGAGAGGGAGATAGAGAGTGGACAGAGCTTTTCTGCTTTTGTTGTTATTGCATCGAAGATCATCGTAGTTAGGAAAATATCATGTCATAGTATAGTGACGAAAATCTATACAACATTTGAATTTATAAAGCTTGAAATATCCTTGAGTTTCGAGGTCGTTCGTAGGGAGCAAGTGTAACAAATCAATTCACCAATCACAATAATAAAAAATAATGATACAATTGAATCAAATAACTAAAATGATATTCAATTAGAAGCAAGAATGTGTCTCAAGAGTTAGGGATAAAAAATATAAGTAAAAGCCTAAAAATGATGGTTGAAACAAGCAATTAAGCCCTACAATTAAGCACAATTCCCAAGGATCAATATCTCAATAGTAACATCAACCACTTAGCCATGTTGGATCCAAGCACCAGATCAGAGCCAAATATTTCAACAGTAACCCAAATCAGATGTCAGATATGCAGCTTAGACGCCTTAAGGAACAACCTAGATCACCTCATAATTCGCCCAAGTTTTAGGCGCGAATCCCAACATGCTACGATGCAAAACCACCCCCTCCCCCCTTAGAATTTCCTCTTTCTCTTTCCTCAAATATGGGTCAGGGTATACGAGTAACCGAGTAATCAGGTAAGTAGACCAAGGACCAGACCCGCCGACATGGGGTGACGAGTGAGGTGCACAGGTCACGTCCGTGGGGGACCCAACCCCCTGTGTACTAGGAAGCCGAGTAACACACAGGATTTGTAATATACTCCTTCGCGAGCTTATCAGTCCCTGATATGGGACTAAATCCAACACTTTCGCGTGAAGCTACTAAGGATGAGGGTGCAATTGCTGTTGCTTCTTCATTGCTATCAGTCGATTGGTGGTGCAGATGCCCTCAGGAGATGAGGCCGCTTTGATTGAGGGTGGCAGCAGATCTAGTGGTAGCCAGAGAAGGGTGAATGGCTTCGAGGAAGACAATGGCGGCGGCAGAGCTCCAACGACGTACCTGCGACAAGAATACGGCCGATTGGGCCCAATTAAATAGCTAGGAAGCTCCACCGTGAAGTGGTGGACCATGTAGTGGTGGTGATTTGGTGTGTGAGTGCATGAGGTGGTCGGCCAGTGACAGTAGAGGCAGCGGATGTTGGGTTTGTTCGTCGAGGGTTTAGAGTGGTCAAAACACCCATTAGAGTTAGGGCTTTCGTTTGTGGAGTTAAGATGAAGGTAGTGGTGGTGGTGGTTGGGTGTTTGGTAGTCGGTGGTGGCTGGATGAACCTTGTAGGAGCTTCACCGACCATGGAGAAGATGAGGGGGAGAGCGTGGATGCGTGGTCAATCTAAGTCCTAAAGACCTGAGAGTGATCTAGAGAAAGAGGGGAAAAGAATGGGAGGT
Source organism: Thalassia testudinum (assembly GCA_037157565.1). Classification (NCBI taxonomy): domain Eukaryota; kingdom Viridiplantae; phylum Streptophyta; class Magnoliopsida; order Alismatales; family Hydrocharitaceae; genus Thalassia; species Thalassia testudinum. The sequence continues at coordinate 94,108,285 of JAZHRO010000039.1, forward strand.
TTATCTGGGTGAAAGGGATTGAGACCACGCCTAGCGTTGGTCGGCCAGACGTGGGGATGAAGGAATCGACGGTGAGGCGACGACAATGAAGAGGTAGAATGTGACCCTGCTTTGGCTAGCAGTGTTCGCGATGAAGAAAGGTAGAGGTTGGCGGTGTCTGTTGGTGGAGAACACGCGTAGAGGAGGAGGTCGGAGAGGGTCCACTGGAGCTCAAGAAATGTGGCCGGAGGAGGAAGGAAAGGGGTAATTCCAACTATTTCTTAGGTAGTTTTGACCGCTGATCCCCATAGAGTTTATATAGAGCTCCATTCGCGTCTCAAATTAGAAGTTTACGTGCATGGGAGTGAGATTTGAAAGTAAGGAGAATCCATGCTTTCTTTGAATTCATTTGAGCTTTTTACTCCAAATCAGCATCTAAGATCCTAATTAAATGATTCTCCACCGTCTGAACACCAATCCCAATAAATTTGGTGGGATTTGGTGATGATTTCCTAGTGTTTTGAGTTGGTCAAAGGCAGCAGTGCTAGGTTTTGACCGTTGTTCACACTGGTCATGGAGGCAGGGGTATTTTTGAGAAGGTGAAGACAAAGTTAGGGGGGGCAATTGGAAGAAACTTGAAACATAGGGGTGCAAATGTGAGAAATAGAGTTTTTAGGGACTAAAATGCAAACTAGGTCAAGATGGACTCTGATTGGGTTCAAATTTTGATACTAACCTAATTTTGACCCAAGGAATCTAATGGTGAACTTGGATTTGAGTTTTGACCAAGTTTGACTTGGTAAATTGCATAGAAGTCCAAATCAAGGCAAATTCCTGTCTGAAACTCTGTTCTAGGTCAAAATGAGTTCAAATAGTCAAACCAAAGGTACCAAATCTCTTAGAATATTTTTAAATGATTTTTAGGAGGTTTAGATTGATTTTATCCTAGCCATAACCTTTGCAATTTAAGTTGGGTTGATAATTAGGGTTTTTAGTACTATTTTCGCACTCGAAATGCATGAAACCTTGATTCAATCAGTGTAAACCCACTTTTTTAGTCGTTTATCTTCATTTTACCTTTAATTAACCCTTGAGTAACTCCATGGTTAATTTACATTTGTGATGTCCTGTTAAAATAATATAATTAACTATATTTTCTTGTCTTCTTCTCAAACCAAATTATTGCGGAATTGTGACCCTCAAATGATCAAGTAGGAGCATTTACCAATTGAATCTGACTAATTGTGGATTGTTAGGATCCATGATGGTGTTACCATCATTTGTGTCAGATGAGAGCCCCCTCATGACCCTTATATAGAGCTTATGATCCGACGTTTATGAAAAATCTCGTTTTATAGAAATATAGCAATTGATTCACCAATTTAGTCCCATTAATCGATCAAAATCAATTGATCGATCAAAATTGACTTTTTGGTCAACTAAGCCAATTGATCGACCAAACTTAACTCATTAATCGACCAATCTTACCTTTTGATTGACTAATCCAGGTCAAAATTATGAGATTAAAAATCCGTAGCCAAAAATTCCAAGTTCTAAATTAATTCTCACCTGAGTCCTAGCTCAAGCCGAAGCTGGCCTGGGGTGGGGCGCATGCGCACATGCGTGGTCCCCAACCCCACTTCTCACTCATTACTATATAATCCATGGGAGGTAGAAGCCTTTTACACCTACTAAGAAGTTTATGCACTTCTAGTATGGGACTAAAAACCTCTACCAAATCTCACTGATTTCAACTTGAATTCCCATGTCACCATATATCAATTGCATCTCAATTGATGCAATTAGGCTCTCAAATCCAACAAGTATTTTAGATATAACCTTGTACAAGGTATTGCAACATGTAATTCGGTGAAGTTTTGAATAGACATGATAGAATCTCCCTTCTAGATGAGTGTAAGAAATGTGTGATTGACCTCTTGAACCAGGCCTCCTCGATCCAGGAAGAGTCTGACCCCATCAATGATGTCTCTCCCAACAATGTAACACGTCTTTTGAAAATAGGAAGCATTGAAGCCATCCAATCTCAATGCTAATTTATTGGGACCAATGTCCCACAAAGCATTCTTAATCTCATCCTCGGAGGGCACTCTGATGAGAGCTTCATTCTCTTTATTTTTCACCTTCATTTCAGAGGGAATGTTGATTCCATTGAGAGGCCCCTCCATCTTGTCTGTGGAGTACCATGAAAACAACTCCATTGCTTCCATCCTTAACTCCTCTTCTCTATCGAGAATGGACTCTTTTCACCTAAAGCTTGGCCATGGCATTTCGATTTTGGTGGATCCTTAGTGGTAGTAGCAAAGAACTCGATGCTCCTATCCCAAACATCCAAGTGAATCAACTTTGCTCTACTGCTCCCATTGTTCCTTCTCCTCCTCTAGAAGATGTAGGATGGAGTTCTTTAACGTAGTTTCCTGCATGTGTAAGTCTCTATCCTAGAGGGTTTCAATCAACACCCCCACCACTCCTTCCCCCTCACACCCTCCTGATCAAGGGAAGCATCTCCTTCCTTTCTACCAAAAAATTATAGAGATAGTTATAGTTATTACTTAAAGGTTGACGTAGCCTTTTGGTTTTATTAATGTTAAAGTATATTGTTACAACCCGATCTTGGCTCCCTACAAAACTTAAGAATGGCTCGCCTTGACAAAATCCCAAGACCCAACTGTCCAACGAGAAATAACCAAATACACAGAATCATCCCATGACCACACATATAATGTAACTAAGCAAAAAAAAAAGATAATAGGCAGTAAAGGAAATAGAACAGAAAATCCCAAAGGTATTACATGCCACAAGCGGAAAAATACGATTATAGATAGCCATCACAACTAGGGATATATGGTTAGCTAACGCTGAGTAGAGTAGTGTATATGTCATTTACATGCAATTAAATATAAGGAAAAAGTAGCTAACTAATCATACAATTTCCAGTTATATATTATTATCTGTTTTCGTCTTTAACAACTATGTGTTTCTGATTCGATTATTCTAGTAAGGGTCCACAACCTTTTTTTTTTAACCCACTTGTTCCCTAAGGGAATGATCTTGATGCAATTTTCCCGCGATGCAAGATGCACATGTGGCATTCTCCTGGCTGAGAAAGTATCCCGTGGTAGTCCTACACCCGATCTACCACCTTGAGGTCATGGCCGCAACGTATCGGTGACTACGGCACACGCGATAAGCGCACGGGTAGCTACCCCGCATTGGCACGTGGTCAGTCATTTTCGCTAATAGGTATGCCCAAACGTACAACACAGAACAAAACAGGAGCCACACCCCTCAATAGTCTGCGTACCCTTGCTCAGCTATCTTAGTTTACCTAGTGGGCCTAACAAGAGTTGGTGTAGGGTGGTCATTCCTAACCCCGGATCTCAACCCAAGGGGCGGCTAGCTTCCCTTACACTAAAGTAATAGTAGCTCTCTTAACAGGAATCAGTGTAGGGTGGCCATTCCTAACCTCGGATCCTAACCTAAGGGACGGTTAACTCCCCCTACACTAAAGTGATAGTAGCTCTCTTAACAGGAGTTGGTGCAGGGTGGCCATTCCTATCCCCGGGTCCCAAACCAAGGGGTGGTTAGCTCCCCCCTATACTAAAGTAATAGTAGCTCTCCTCAGTACCACGTGCACGAAGGCCAGCTCACTTTCCATAACCAAGTCCATACAACCAACTAGCCCATAGGCAACATGTTCCAACAACATTGGATTTCCATATCATAATCCCTTGATTTCCCTTTCTAGTTTCTTGTAGGGTTTATGCATCAGCATTCGTCTTATTTCATGATAAGGTATATATTTCCGTTCCCATTCCGGTTCTTAATCGTATAACTGGAAGCTCGTGATACAACGATTTAAGCAATCACCACATCAATTAACTATTTAGTTGCTAGCAATAAAGACTTTAACATGCATTTTAGAGTATAACAGTGTGGTTTAAGTAATGTGCATTCATCCTTCTTAACCTTAGGGTTCATTTCACATCCTAGGGTTCAATCAAATATTTTTAAAGTAGCATGCATTTTATTATTTAAATAACAGGAGCAGAGAGGACCACTCTACCAAGGTAATCGGGAGATGTGGGGGGCACGAATGACGAACCTCATAGCCTCCGCAGGTCCCGTGCACACCATGGACGAATGCCCTATTCAAACGATCGGTCAAACCAGACATTACTACTTGACTAACATTCCACCATGTCAAACGAGCTCAAAACAGCTAGTAAACGATCTCAACACATAGGAAAATCTGACAGAAGGCCAACAATACATTGTTTGTGAAAAATCAACTTCGTTTGGGCCCTGAAACAACCTAAACACACTTCCCGGTTCACCTGAACCGGACAAGGTAGGCTGGTCCAACTAGATCGGCCTCCTGATGCCTAAAACAGTGATATCAGACCAACATCAGACGTCTGGGGTGAGTCCCAGACATCTTAAACGAAAGTAGAATGCTCACCTTGCTCTCTGCACCTTTTTCAGATGTCTAGAACCATTCACAATCATCTGAGGGTTCCTCCAGACGTCTGGCGCTTCTCCCGGTCGTCTGGGATGTGGGTTAAACATCTAACAAGGCTTCCAGACATCCTAAAGTGCCTCGAATGTCATTCAACGTGCCTTTCCAATGCCTTCGTATCTGCACATGCATGCGCAATGAAAAAGCGACACGTAAATACAACCGTACATGCATGCAAGCTCGTGCAGGGTACGTATCTTGGTACTCTACGTGCTGTCAGACGTCCTGAGCCCTCTCTAGATGTCCGACGACCCCTTCAAAGGTTTGGAGAGCATCATAGATGTCTGATACTGTGGAAAAATAACTCCACAGGACTCTTCGAGAGGCTCCTCGCGAGCTCCAACTGCTGCGACCGCAGCAACATCGCCCTCCTTACACAGCTTGTCGTCCTACTCGGTCTCTCCTCCCTCCCGTGCTCCTCCAACTGTCGGAGCTGCGTCGGCTCCTCTCGTAGCACTCGCCGCCCCCCTCTCCCACGTACTCTCTTCCTCTGCTTCGCGTTCTCCCTACTCCCCTCCTCTCCTTCGCTTGCTCTCCCTCTCCTCCGGGCGCCTCACGTTCCTCTCCTCCCTTCCTCCCCCACTCACGATGGCAAGGGAACGAGGGAAGAGGGAATGGTTGTTGGCTATAAGGGGTGGAGGAGTGAAGGTGGAGGTGTGGTGGCATTGGGTGTAGGGAGGGTGGAGAGGTGAGGGGGGTCTTTTATAGAGGAGGGTTAGGGTTTTAGGTGTGTGTGTGCATGGGTTGAGGGTGGAATGTGATGAAAAATTGCGAGGTTGATCCCGCAAGGTTTCCTTTTTCTCTGCAAAACCCACAACTAAAATCGAGGGGATTTAAAATTATAGTAACATCCCTATAATTCTGAAAATTTTCCAAATAACCATTGAAAATTATCATTCCATTTATCATTGATTTCATATAAAGAAGAAGAAGCAAAGTATACTACCTCAACGTTTGTCTTTTTGTAAGCATCAAGATAGACGTAGTTTTATGTAATGTAAGGAGACTTATTGTGTAGAAGTTCAATACATGCATGTGATAAATAACCAAAAATCCAACCGGCAAAACCCTGTGAGGAAGGGCCCTTAGATCCAAATAATATCTTCAGAGTATGCGACTAGAGTTAGGGTTCAAGTGACGTACCCCTACTTTTCCCCTTATCACATAAATAATTATGTGTTACGTAGGTTATGTTGACTAAGGTAGTTGCTTGTTCAATTTAACTGTTGTTATTAATCCTATTGTTGGCTTTGACTCATAGTCACTAACGTATGAACACGTCGTAGCTTGACAAATAGTTACAGACGACTTAACTTTTAGTTGCTTATTTTTATTAATCAAATTAATCGACTAAGAACCTTTGGATGGATTTGTCGATTTATTTTTATAGTCGAATTTATACGCAATTGAAGATCATTTTGAGTTGATTGTTAAATTCCTTTAAGATAAGTTTGTTATTTGAATCTAGCATACTTATTGAACTTAATTGAAAATTTTACCCCCACATCATATATTTCTCAAATGACATTTTATCTACCACGAAAATGATCTCAACTACGTGATGATTCCAAACAAGCTTGTTAAAATTTCAAATTTTCTCATTGATATTGTTGGGTTGGGACTCCTACCTCTCAATACAAAAGAAAATATTTGAGAGTACTCATGTTTCAACATAGGATGTGAGTACAAAGGTGTAAAAGTCGACACGTTCTGCAATGTACTAACATGATACATTGATGTAAAATAATTTTACATTGATGTAGAATCACCTAAATTCGTTTTACATATTTTCCATCAAAGAAGCTTCATTACAAAATCACTCCATGATTATTTTATATCTATGTATTTTTATTTTCAATAATTTTTTCACTTATGTAAAATAATTTTTTACCTATAAAAATAATTTTTCATAAATCTTAAATTCTAAATCCTAATTCCTAGACTAAAACTTAAATCCTAAACTTGTACCACTTTATATCGGTACATTATAGTATCTCCATGGAGTAATCTTTTTAATTTAAAGATAGATGTAATTACATGATAGTTGCTCACAATTTTATTTCTTTCAGGGATATTGGATCTAATAAAATTGCCGCAATACGAAGGCCATATACCTTCGTCGAAAATTATTTTATTTTATTTTATTTATCTCTCTTACTTTCATAGATAGATTGTAATCGGCCAGAGATTTACTTTCGTCTGTACCTCGATACGTAAAATATCTTTGAGTTGTATTTCTTATTCTTCTAAACCTTACATAAAATGTCCCAAGTTATTATTTATTGCAAAGACAATTATCTGGCAAACAGAGATGTAATAAGCAAAGGGAGAGAACGAGGAGGAAAAGTCAAGCTGATAGTTTCTTAAGGTATGATCGAATGACAAAGATTTTTAACTTTAATACGAAAGACTTAGGTTTGAATTTTTACGTACGCCACGAACATTTTTGGCTTGGTTTGCCTAATTAGATTCTTAATTATTAAAGAAAAAAAGAAAAATAAATAAACTTTAGAAACCAATCACCATGTACCATCACAATTGAATAATGAAATGCCTTTTGTCCTCTAATGATCGGCGTTGGTGCCTCTAAAATAATTAATGTCGATGCTGATATTTTATCCATGAGTGGCCATGGTGATACTCACATGGCGCCGTGGGAAGTTAAAAAAATGCCCTAAGAGTGGGGAGAAAAAGAAAGAGAGATGTTCAAATGTTTCTTGGGTATCGCAGTGATCAGAAGGTGGGATTCAAAAGTTGACGTGCAATACTCTGAATGTGATCGTAACTTATGTTTCTATTTTTACTTAAAAAAATTGTTCATATACGGTAGGATTTATCAAAATCAATAATAATTTTTTTTTAAAAAAAATAACAATTATAGTGGTTGACATACCAATTACTCAAATTATTTTTTAAATTATTTTATATGGATATAATCTTATTTTATATCTGTGTAAAATTATTTTACATATTCAAAATAATTTTACACAGATATAAAGTAAAATTATACTAGTGTAATCTTATTTTAAATTATTTTGTACTGATGTAATCTTATTTTATACAGGTACAATTTTACTTTAAACTACTTCTCACCGATGTAAGTAAGATTGCATCAGTGTAAAATTAAATATCAAGTGTTTCTTAAGTTATGACAAGTAATTTTACACTTAAAAAGTGATTTTTCTATACTAGAGTTTAGGGTTTAGTCTTTAGTATTCGCTAAATCCTAAATCCTAAACTTTAAATCTTAAGGTGAAAAATCACCTTTTAAGTGAAAAATCACTTCTCATACGTGAAATCACTTTCCATAAACCTAAATCCTGAATCCTAAATCCTAAACTCATAAGTCAAAATCAATTTGCATGGATATAAAATCACTTTGTACAAATGAAACTACCCTTGGAATAATTTTGCACCGATGCAAAATGAGATTGCATCGGTGTAAAGATACCTTAAAATAATTTATAATCAGTGTAAAATTCTTTTACATAGGTACAAAATTATCCAAAATAATTTATCACCGATGTAAAATAATTTATCATCAATATAAAATTATTTATCATCTGTATATTTTAAGTTAAAATAATATAATAATTTTTTTAAATAAAATGAAAACCATCAAATAATAAATATTATTATTTTTATTTTTTTATATTAAATATTAATTATCAAATAAACCTTCATCATCAACGTAATATAAAATATGAAAATAATATTTATAAATTTACCACGTCATCTTTTGTGTCGGTACATACCTACTTTTTACCAATTAATTGATACACAGCGTTTCCAGCAACTTTATTTGTTGGGGCGTGCAATAAATAGGCTTCAAGCCCATCACCATATGGACCACACAGTCTCCTCCATTTCAAATGCTTTATTTGTTGTTTACATGGAAAAATGGGCTGCATCCACGATTATTTAGTCAGATGTGCTTGTTCTTTGGGATGAAATATATTGCGATTGAGAAGACATATGGCATGCTTAAGAAGCTCATTGAGCATTATGCTTGGACGCTCCCAAGATCATGGGGGTGGTGAAACACTCTCGGAAATACATGTGGGAAAAGGAGAGGTTAGCTAGCTTGCTTGCTTGCGTGTTTGTAATCCATCGTTTCGATTTGATTGATTTGATTGGATATCTTTTACTGTTGTATTAATAAATAATCAAGAGTTTTTGTTCCACATGTGTGTGGGCAATGGATTCAATTGTTTTTAATAATCTAGTTGGGGATTATGAAGGATACTAAGGATTGCAATAAATGAGGATATGTGGAAATCCAGAGTCTAATTCTGAAAACCACATCCCCCTCAGCTTCCTTCTTGTATGTTTAGGCAACTGGCAGTGACGAGAGGGAATTATGCCTTGATTCTTCCTCTAAATAAAAAAAAAATCAGAAAATTGTGCTTATAATCTTGATGGAAGGTGCTGGTGGAATTAGCCCTTTACACTTTGACACTGAAATTGTGGTTACATGACATCTTTCAAAAAATCTTACTTTTAAAATACAGAAGCGCAATGCATAATTGATGCCAATCCGAGAGTTTGAACTAAGAATCTTGGGGAGTAGAATCGCCAGCAATCTAGCACTAGTAGAATATATGTCTACATCCCTATTGGCTAAGTCTCTCTCTAAAAGGCTATAACATGATTGATATTGTAATTAGTTAAAAATGTCATTTCCTTGCAAGTTTTATTTACAATAAATGGAAGTTAGACCTAGCTAATGAGCGGGCTACTCACCCATCCAGCACGTACACTAATAGGTTAGGTTCAGGCTCACAAAGTTGCACATCGAACTAACACATCCCATGACTCCGCCTGTTCTCTATTGAGTTGGACATGGCCTTTGATTTCATTACCTAACCTCACCTGGCTAGACTTCCTAGTCAATAGGACTCAAACTCGTCGAATCCAACAAAGACCAAATGCAAATAACAAATTTGAACTCGATCCATATTCGATTAACTTCAATAAGTCCAAACTCGCTTAAGTGAATAGGTTGAGTTCGATTTGGACTTCACAAACTTGACCTACTCCTTTCAACCAGGTTAAAAAAAAAAAAGGAAAATTCCACCTATAAACCTTGGCTTATTTAACATATTTAAGCTACTTATCCATTTAACCCATATAATAAACAAATCATGCCGAGGTTACTTATGTTTGGATGGATTGAACACAGGTTTCGTGCCATGCATCTTTTTAACAAAGAGGTAGAATCCCACCTAACTTGAGTATAAACGAGTTTGATGTAAACAGATCAACGTCCGATCCGACCGAACCCATATTGCAGCTCTATGATTTTGAGAAGGATATATTTCAGCCCTATGCTCATAATCGTCAGAGTATATGAAAGATCGGCAAATCTGCTTGGGCAAAACAGGTGAAGGTGAGTTCTCTCTGTCTTACTCCTGGCATTCCCAAGGTCCATGAATTAATTGATTATGACAACTAAACAACAAGAGTTCCCATCTTTCTCCGCTAATCTTGCCGGTGTTTAAACCAACTGATAACCACTCAATTCCATTAATTAAAATTTTTTTATCATCTAAAGCGTAGAGTTGATTATGCCCTCGAGATCTGTGGCCCTTTCTTTATTTTCTGCTTTACTTGTCCCTTATAATAAAAGGGTTCCATTCAACGGTGAGATTCGTAATCTAAAATTCGTGATGGATCAAGTATTGCCCTTGTAAATTGCAGTATAAGTTCCGAGTGCGATGAATCCTTTTCAGCTCAATTTTGGACAGGATTTAAGTTAGGAAAGCATGTAAGTCATACATGATGATAAAATATAAAAGCTACAACATATATTTTATATTGATCATCAATTAAATAAGAATATTGGGTCAGGTAGCACCTTGCTGGCCATATGCCTTGGGTTGGAGGTCGTCTTCCCTGGAAGTCACCGAATTTTTCGCTCCATAAATACCTTACTTAGGGAAATCAACAACCATTCATTTTCAATATTATCTGTGGCAGAAGCACGCACTCCAAGGCTTTATAGGGAAATTTTAGCCTTTGGTATATTATTCTTTAATTCTATTCCGGTGATCATGCTTTACATTAACCTGTGAATGATCACAGCGATTTCTATCTATTAATGTATCCGCAGGTTAAGATAACTTGGTTGTCAGGGTGCTAACTTCTTCTTTTTTGTACTTTTTTTTTTTCTCCTCTGTGTGTCAAAAAAAATATATATATATAAATGAGTGATCTCACCAGAAACTTCTTGTGACGAGAAGATAAAAAGAATAATAACAACAACCAATTATTTTTCTACACTAAGTAGAGTCAGTTAAATGGAATTTTTGCCTTCACACAGATCGATTTTCAGCCATTTCAAGATTTAAATTAAAGTAATTAAGGTTATACTTAATAATTTCATTCCAACACTTGTTTGGTCTTTCTCGCCCCCTCTTAGCTGGTTCAACCTCCAACTTTTCGCATCTCCTAACTGGAGCATCTAGTGGCCTTCTTTGTAAATGTCCAAACCATCTTAGACGAACCTCTCTCATTTTATCCTCTATCGGTGCCACCCTAACCCTTTTTCTAATAAACTCATTTGAAATACGATCATTTCTTTTTTGACCACACATCCATCTTAACATCATCATTTCTGTCATAGACATCTTCTATACATACTTATAGTTTATAGCCCAGCATTTAAAATCGTACAACATGGCTAGTCTTACCACAACTCGATAGTATTTTCCTTTGACTTTTAAAGGAACCCTCTTATCACAGAGAACACCAGAAGCACCCCTCCATTTCAACCATCCTGCATTAATTCTATGTGTAACATCTCCATCAATTCCACCATCATGTTGAAAAATGGATCCCAAGTACTTAAAAATATCTGGAATGCACTCTTCTCCAATTTTTACATCAATCCTTTCATTGTTTCCTCTACTACTAAACTTGCATTCCATATACTCAGTCTCCGTCCTACTTATGCGTAATCCTTTATCTTCCATGGCTTCTCTCCAAAGCTCAAGTTTTTTTTTCACTCCATCTCTTGTCTCATCAACCAACACAATGTCATCGGCAAAAAAGCATACACCAAGGTACCTCAACTTGGATATGCTTCGTCAACTCATCCATGACCAAGGCAAAAAGATAAGGGCTTAAAGTCGAACCTTGATGCAGACCAATGGCGATATCAAAGTAGTCTGTCAAATCATCCTTAGTCTTTACACAAGCTGCTGCTCCATAGTACATATCCTTTATGAGGTTGACGAGAAGATGAGAACAATCCATGTAAATTGTTCTATATTTCCTCAAATTATCAATGATTAAGATTAAAAATTCGATATTCATCCTTCCCTCCCCCTAACACCCACCCCCAATGGATGACCCTTCACCTCCACTACAGGAGACTCATGGTGTTGCAACTCTCAAGCCCTCTCCCTGATGCCCCCCTCCTCCCTCACTTCTCTTCAACGACTCTCCAACGACTTCCCTCTCCGTCGATGCCCTCCTTTCTGCTTCTCACCTCTGGCTAAGTAACAACCCACCTCTTCTTCTCCCTCAACAGTCCCCCCCCTTCTCCCTCAACACTACCACCCTTTACCACAACCAACTCCCTCCTCCCTTCACTTTCACCCCTCCATCCCCCTCCCCCACCTCCCCCCAACGACTCCCCTCTCACCCTCCTTCCCCCTCTATGATAGCCTCTCACCCCTTTGGCGAATCCAATCCATCCCCCTCTTACCCTCCTCCCCTCTTCTCCACTCACCACACCTCCACCCTTCTTCCTCAACCCCACCATCTCCCATCCTCCCCTTGTCCCTCAAGCCCACCACCCTCCTGAATCCCCTATGCAACTCCCACCTCCCTATCCTGACATCCACCACCACCATTGCCCCTTTTCAATCAAAAGGTTGATTTTTAATCAAAACCATTTCCCGTCATGACCTTCACAGGATTGGATTTTTGAACTTTCACCAAGGATCCAAACCCGTTATCGAATACCAAAAAGAACCTTTGCTCAAATGATGTGTTTTATATAAGAATATCATAGTAACCAAACACATTAATAGATTATTTACTGAATCAGCAATCGTAAAATTAAAAAAAAAAAAGAAAAATCATGATAAGTTTAGTATTAGGTAAAGTTTGGAATATTATCTGTGTGTGTTTGTGTGTGTGAAGAGTGAGATAGATGCGGTAGATAAAAAATTATATCCTGTAATTATATGGTAAACAGTGGGGTACGTAAGTGGTGGTTGTAAGTAGGGACAATATTTTTTTACTTTTCCTCTTCATATATACTTGTCAATCCACATTGGCTGAGACGAAAAATGGGAATAGATCCACGTCTTGCACCTTTGCCACTCTTTGTGTAAAGGGAGAGGGTATATTTGTGGGGGTAGAGGAATTGGTACACAATTAAACTTATAATTTGCCTATAAGTCCGCTGTTGTTAGATCTCTAACAGATATGATGTATGAGACCTTGAACCTATTTCATGGTAATTATCCTGGATTCTTTACCACCAAGATAATTCGGTTGTAAATCATTCTATCTAGTCTTTTGGACATATGGAAGAGACCGAGCATATCTTTGAAGTATGTCAAATAAAAATCAACACCGTTCATAGGAAATATGGATCTAATAAACAGATGGCATGTCCATTCCTCCCATCAATCAATATTACTAATGTAGTACTTGTAAATTAAGTTTCCAATTCTTTCAAATCCCCAATCAAATCATCAACTCAAAAGCAAGGCTATTGAAGCTTACTTTACCCACTTGCCACTATTAGAAAATACTATTTTATCATCGATTATTTCCTGTCGATTTTCTAAGTGACAGCAACAATATTTTAAGCGACGGAGAATACATCATTAAACTAACCTCCTCCATCTCTTGCAAAAAAAATAATATGTAATAAATATTTGTTGTCATTTATTGTAAAAAGCGACGGCAAAAATAAGGATAAAAGTTACTCGCAGAAACCACCAAAATTTGGACGCGAGGTTGGAATTAATTAAGACATTTTCCATCACTTTCTAACATAACCAATGGCAAATGTTGATTCATCTAAACTCATGCAGAGCCCTCTCCTCCCCTACATTTCGCACAAACCCTCCTCGTCCCAAAGAGCCCTCTGATAGTGTTGATCGCTACCCCTCCTCAGTGTTGCCCCTCCTCATCACTGCCCCTCCTCAATCACCGACTGTCGTGGTCAATCGTCGCTTGTCTTCCCCCTCCTCAGGTAACTCCTCGTCGCCCTCATCTTCCTCGTATTCCTCCTCCTCCTCATCGTCTTCCTCCTCCTCCTCCACGACCCCTTTCTCTTCCTCCTCCCCGTCGCCCTCCTGCCAGCACATCCTCCTCCTCGCCACCCTCCTCATCCTCATCTTCCTCCTCCTCCTCCTCCTCGCCCCTCTCCTCTTCCTCCTCCCCGCCGCCCTTTAGCACCTCTTCCCCGCCCTCCTCATCCCCATCCCCTTCCTCCTCCTCATCCTCCTCCTCATCCTCCCCGTCCCTCGCCTCCTCCTCCTCCTCCCCGCCCTCCTCCTTGTCCCCCCTCCTCTTCTCCTCCTATTGCCTTCCCCCTCCTCCTCCTCCCCCCCACCCCCTTCATCCTCTCCTCCTCCTACTGCCTTCCCCCTCCTCATCTCATCCTAGACGACACGAAGATTGTGAATCAATAGGTTTATGAGCTCAGGACTTGGTATGCTGTTTAAAAAATTATGTTAATGGATTTTTGGATGGCTATCACTACTGGGTGTCTTTATCTCTGAAGGAGATTGGGGTGGGTGGGGGCGAGGGGGAATTGTTGCTGTATTTGGCATCAATAATGCTGAAATAAGTAGTAGTGCCTATATAAGTATTAGGTTTTATGAATTGCTCAAATGCCTTCATAAGTATGAGGCATATGCATTGCTTTAGAAGCATTTGCATGCAACAAACTACCCTTGTTTATTCATGTTTTATAGGGGTGTTCTGTAGTCCAATGTGGTCACAAGTGTTTTGACCCATTTGTTTTAAAGTGTTTTTTGGTTGCCTTTAGACGAAGAGTCTTGGAAAGTGGAGGGAGAAAGATGTGGCTTTTTGGTTCGTTCTATGTGCTTTCAGGGGAATAGGATAGCTTTTGAAGGGGAAAAACTTGGGTTGAAAATTGTAATAGATGGTGTCTTTGACTAGAATATGGTAGCCCCCTATTGCCTTCCTCCTATTACTTTTGAAATGACCATTCTCAAGGGTCGTTTGTACTTTCTGGAAATTTTTGAAGTTTTCTTGTAATTTTTTTTGTGCCCCAGAAGACCCCGTGCGGAGTTTTTGACTTCTGGAGGGGGTTTGTTGCAATTTTGAACCCCCTGGAACTTTCCTTATGGACTCCGAGGGTAAAATGGAGTTTTGTGGGGCCAAGTTCGTAAAATACCCTGGCCCCACACCTCATCCACGCCACCCTAAAACCCTAACCATACCCCTACCCCTACCTATATAACCCTCCTTCAGACCTCGAAATCCGCACCCTGCACACATCCCCTTCCTCCACCCCATCTCCTCGGGTGACGCACCACCCCCACACCCCTTAGTCCCCTACCTGCAGAAGAGTGAGCACGAGGGAAGGAGGAGTGTAGGGAGCAGCTGAGGGGCTAGGGAGGGAGAGAGAGGTCAAGCTGGAGGGGTGGGTGTGAGGAGAGCTCGTGAGGAGGTCCTGAGGGTGTTGCGCGCCATTGTGGGGAGCTGCCGTAGCTCCTAGCACGAGAGAGGAGCTTTGTGAGGAGGGGAGAGTTTGCGAGGAGGTTCTGCGGAGTCATTTTCCGCAATTTCAGACGTCTGCGACACTCGCTAGATGTTTGAAGGAGTCATCGGACCACCAGAAGGGACATAGGACGTTTGATAGCATGCAGAATACAAAGGTAGATCTCTGCCCGAACACCGTATCGTGAGTACATACTGCTGTAGCAGTCGTAGGGCTTTAGGTGCCTATCGTGCATGCCTGCAGGTGGTAGAGCCTAATTGACTTTTCGTGACATGTTAATCAATCACTTCACAATAAAACATTGTTGTCGGGTTTTTAATCCCCGTCAATGGCGCCAAAATATGATGCGATCGACCACGGTTTGTATAAAAAATTGTCGTTGTTGTTATAGTATATGTCACAAATACAAACCGTTATCGCGTCAATTTTATTTAATTACATAATTTTTACTGGTTTATTCCAAGTCGTTCACTCGAAGGTAGTTATTGATATACATCACTCTCTAAGTCCAATATTATTCTTTAATTCCAAAAATGTTAATTTTTTATACAATTATGAATGAATGAATTAATGAATGAAATAATGAACTAATTTATGTATAAAAGAATGAACTAAAAATGCTTGCAAACAAATATATACAAACAAGCATCAACACTATAATTAGGTACTATATACTATCTATTTATACTTATAATAATAATACTTACATATATATATACAATAATAAGTAATAATATATACTATACTAACCTAACTTAATATATTAACATATACAGTAACATATATAATATATACAGCGACAGATGAAAACATCGCTAAACCTCAGGAAGAACTATGTACAAAACCTAAGGCAAAAATAGGATCTATAGCGACATTTATAATGACACTTATTCTGTCTATAGTGATGGATTACTTCTGTCAATAAAGCTATAAGGTTATTTATATACATATACAGCTCAAATAACATCTATATTACATATACTTAATATACTTATTACTTACAATATACACTTATATATACTATATACATATATGTATACACTTCCTATATACATGTACTTACTTTTCTTTCACTCTTTCTTCTTCTACTTTTACAGCTCTCTTTCTCTGTTAACACTTAACTCTTTCCTTATCTTCTCTTCTTTTCCTTATCTCTGTTTTCTTTTTTTTTAACAATTAGCCAGGTTTGCGTTAGCTACATTCTCTTCTTTTCTTCCCTTAATCTCTCATTAAGCCTTAGTTTAAAAATGGGTTTGAAGGTTGGCGGACAGCCTTTTCGAGGGATACACAGCACCATTAATGGGTGGGACCAGACTTCTACGAGGGCCACCCTAGTTAATTTAATTATCCGTTTAAACTCTGTTTAAGCTTAGAACCGGGCTTAATCAAGCCCTTCCACAGTGATGGGCCCCCGACCCACACCACACAC
Source organism: Thalassia testudinum (assembly GCA_037157565.1). Taxonomy (NCBI): domain Eukaryota; kingdom Viridiplantae; phylum Streptophyta; class Magnoliopsida; order Alismatales; family Hydrocharitaceae; genus Thalassia; species Thalassia testudinum. The sequence continues at coordinate 94,124,947 of JAZHRO010000039.1, forward strand.
ATCATCATAGAACTAAACCATACATATGCTCAGAGTAAGGGGTAAAGGGTTTGATTGTGCACCGAGTGCATAACGACTGATATGCCCTTAGAAGAAAATCAACTTAAGCGCCTCTAAGCGCTCTTCGCTAAATGATGTGACGTTATAATTAGCACCTCTTAACGTTGGAATTCCAGCGCAGAAGTCTGATTTTGGATTTTTGGCCCTCAATTTAAGGGCCATAATTTATTATAAATTAAAAATAAATTATGGGGAATTAAAGTATTTACATATTACTTTATAATTGTACAATTAATTTATAAAATTAAGTACGTTTATTATATAAATAAATTAGGTAAAGTTTCCAGTTTAAGCATATTGAATTTTAGGTTTTATTTCTTAATTACGTATAAATTAGTTGATGTATGGTCTAATTGACCTTATACAGAGTTAATGTACATATTAAAGTATTTATTACTGATTTTTATTGTATTTTACACACTTTATTTTGGTTTATTTGCCTTTAATTAGCTTATTTCAAGTTGTCTTAAATATAAATTAGGTTTAAATAGTATAATACATTATAAATATAGTTAAATTAGCTTAATTTACTTAAAATGCATTAGTACAAATATATAGTATAAATTAGTTTAGTTTTAACTTAAATTACTAATTTATTTTAATTTAATCTAATAACTTAGCTAGTAACTTAATAAATTAATTATTTATTTTGTATATATAATTAAATTATGGTACAGGGTTTATGATATACATTATATACATATAAATACGTATGTACAGTATCAGTACTAAATATGTTTATTTATAGAGTTTATTAATTTGTATAGCTTGTAGTACATATAAATTAGTATAACTAATAAATAATTATATAAATAAGCTATATACAATTTAAGTTAACTTCAATACTTAAGTTACATTATATAATATATACATAAGTGATTTATACCCTGTATACATTTATTTTACAATATTTATAAATATAGCTTACTATATACCTTATATTTACAAATATTTACATTGTATACAATGGGTTTTTGGGTTTTTTTTTTAGGATTGTTTTTTTAATTTTTATGGTTTTTATATATTTTGTAGAGATAGGAGATGAAAAAGAAAGAAATAGATGAGAAGAATAGACTATTTTGGTGGTTTTGTGTTAAGAGGTTTTTATTGAGTTTTAAGGTAGACTGAACCGTCAGCTGGTATATTCTACCGAGTCGAGGGTTTAGAATGCCTTGAAACTTGACAAGTACATAAAAATTTACCTAATCTTCACTAAGACATGTTTATTTTATTTTTTTGGATTTTTTATAGTATTTTTATTTATTTACAAGTTCAGATGATTTTAAGATCTTTTAAGTGTTTTTAAAAGAACCTAAGATCCTAAATCTAGTTCTAAAAGATATATAGGCTATAGACTACGTCAAGTAAGCTCAACACATGAAATGGAAAAGATGCAAGCAGTTAAGCACGAAAATCAATTTATATTTCCATTAATTTTAATTTTGGACAGTTGACTACAATTTATGGCTGACAAAGGAATTTGTAAACATGATTACAAGCAATTTAGATTGAATTTAACCCTACCAATACATGAAAGCTTGTACAAAGTAAACTACTCATTACATCATAGGTCAGCCATTTAACATAATGCACCTAAGCCTACTGTCAAGAAGTTTCAAACCAACATCAGCTGCAGCAGAATAGCGGCAAGAACAGCAGCAATGCTGCGGCTAGAAACTAGCAGATTAGCAGCTACAATTAAACACACAGCAGCAGTAGCCACTGAACAATAGCAGCAACTCCAGACGTCTTAAGAAAAATTCCATGAGCTACTGCAGGGAATCTAGACATCAGAGAAGACATTTGCAGTAGGGCTGGACTTCCAATTCAGCAACCTATCTCTTGATTCAATCATTCATATCCCAAATCAAACTTGAAAGAGTCTGAGCAGGAATACAAATTGTTCTAATCAGGGAATAAGCTGCTGAAAAACAGTTGGAATGTAGCTACTCTTTCAGCAAGTTAATATGATGGGATTCAAAACACAAAACAAAAAGCATAGAGGAATCTGATCAAACTGAAAAATCACCTTGAAATCACTTGGGATGTTAAACTCTCTATCAGAAAATTCTTGGCAATAGTTTCTTTTCAAATCTGAAACAAAAGTACTAATCTAACACCTTCCTAATGCCATAGACAGTATGAAGGAAGGTCCTAGATCAGTCCATTAAATCTAAACTGAATCCCAATTTCCTAAACCTTAAGGAATATTGACAATTCCTTAGGTGAACATTCAAAATCGAGAGAATTAAATCTGCGTAGAAATACAAAGGAGAAAGCCTCAAATCAACAAGGTTGATTTTCCTTGGCTTTCTACACATTAAAAATCAAAACATCCCAATTCAAATCAAATTCGAGTACACACTCATCTATAAAACAAAGCCACACTCAAGGACATAGGAATCCTTGCACATACCCGATCAAAGCCATTAAAATCCTCAAACAACTCAATTAAATCTAATAAAGCTCAAAATTTAATTCAAATCTCCGATTCGATCATTAAAATCCTTTGCAAGCAAAATTGAGTCATTGGAGTTTTTGAACAAGATCGGGGGGTCTTGTGAACCTACGAGATGAATGAGAGACCCCCCCAAGGTGGATTATGATGCTAATTTCAGATCTGAAATTAGGTCTCATGAAGGGGTGATCTATGGATTTAATTGCGAGGAAACATAGAAACAAAAATGGAAATGTGTAGGGGGAGAAAACAATGATCAGTGAATGGGGGAATTCGTCTCCTCTGATCTGAAGTGATCAGAGGAGGTGAAAATGTGGGATCTAGGCTAAATCTACTCCTAACTTACTCTAACAGTCACGCACAGATCAGAACTAATCTAAATCTAATTTCTATTGCTAACTACTCTAAGTAATACTACAGCTAATCTAGAAAGCATTAAACTTAATCTAACAGGAAGAATGAGACCTTTAGATCTCCACCAGGTGGGTGGAGAGGAAGAAAGGAGAGAGGAGATGCTCCAGCAGAGTGAAAACCCTATAGTGGAGTTCAGGGTCACCCTCAGGTGCTACAGAGTCCTTAGCGGCGAGGAGAGTTGGAGAGAAGGTGGATTTCACAGCTGGTGGCCGTGAAAAGGGAAATATGGGGAGAGTAGCTGGAGAGGAAGAACGATTGCTGAGAGGTGTGGGAGGGAGCAATCCCTTGCGCGTGCAGCTGTGGAGGTGCTTAAGTAGAGATTAGTGTGCAAACACTCACCGCAATAGTGAGATTATCTCAAAGGGCATGGGCGACGAGGATGAGAGGAGAGAGTGCGCACTGCCAAATCAAAAAGCGGTCGTTGGATGGGATCTGGGTGAAAAGGTGACCACACATGTCGAATCACGTGAAGGTTCGATTCAAATCGAGCCACAGATCAAGCAAGACAAGAGATTGACGACCAGGATCACGTGAGTTCTTTATGTGAACAGTGTTTGCACGGGAGCTGCAGGCGGCTGAAGGTCTTTTGGTGAAATTGCAGGGTACAGCCCTATGCGAAGGGGTAGAAATATTGTAGGCAGGCTCATAAGTGGTTAAAAAGTATAACAAAACAGTCCTTTAGGGCTTACAAAAAAGTCCATGTGGTCTACAAATAGGTCCTAGGAGTTTTTCTAATGAATGAAATGTAATGCCCTAAGGACCTAAATGTAAATCTTTAATTTCAAGGCCTTAATGATGTCCAAATACATCCAAGTTTTTATCTAAGCTTAATTGAATATTTAAGAAATTAATTATACTTTTGATTTGAACTTTTGAGCTTATTTATATGTTCAATTTGTAATTGGATCACTATCACATTTATTAATAGAATATATCATTTAATGACCTAATTATGTGTTTTTAACACAGAATTGATGCTTTAGGTCTTTTTCTCTAATTCCCACACTTAACCCTTTTTATGTGTTAATTTGATATTGCTTTACCTAGTTTCTAGCTTAACTGAGGCTATTTAGCTATGATGAGTCGCAACTCATCAAAGTCGTTGGGAAGGCACGTGGCACGGCAATAGAGGCGCTTTAGGACGTCCGAAAGCATCACCAAACATCTGACCTCCATCCCAGATGACCAGGAGCTATGACAGACGTCTAGAAACACCCTCAGACGGCTGTGAGGGGATTCAGACGTCAGAAACAGATGCAAAAAGCAAGGTGAGGATTCTGCGTACTTTTAAGACGTCTGGGACCCACCCCAGATATCTGATATTAGTCTAAATGCTCAATTTTAGGCACCAGGCGGTCAGTCCAGCTGGACTACCTGCTTGGTCTGATTCAGGTGAACCGGGAAGAGTGTTTAAGTCGGTTCAGGGCCCAAACGAAGTCGATTTTACATAAACGAAGTACCGTTGGTTTTCTGTCGGAATTTCCTATGTGTTGGAGTCTTTTACTTTCTGTTTTGAGCTAGTTTTGACATGGTGAAATGTTAGTCAAAGTATTAATGTCTGGTTTGACCAACCGTTTGGAATATGATTTCAGTCCGTGGTACGCACGGGACCTACGGAGGCTAGGAGGTCTGTTATTCGTACCCTCATATCTCCTGTAAACCTTGGTAGAGTGGTCCTCTCTACTCCTGTGGTTTAAATTATTAAAGTGCGTGCTAAATTAGAAATATCTGCTTGGAACTTAGGACACGAGATAAACCCTATGACTGAGAATGTAAATATTTATATTCGATGCATGAACCTTACTTGCTATAAATTGAGAATGCATGTGGTTAAATTCTCTACTGTGAGTAATTGAATACTTAAATTGATGTCCTATTGAATCACGAGCTGCCTGTTATATGAATAAGAAACCAGAATGTGACCAGAGATACATGCCATGTACTGAAATGAGACTAGTACTATGAACAAACCCTATGGGGAATTAGAAAGATAGCTTACATATCGTGACATGGAAACTCTGATGGTTACAGAATAATTCACTTATTGTGAGGCATGACTGTTAGTTGAGCTCTAACTTAGGCGTGAGTTGGCCCTCGTGTACACACGTACCGAGGAAATCTAATTACCCTTTTTAGAGGATAAACTGGCCCTCGTGTACGCACGTATCGAGAAGAGCTAATCACCCCTTGTGTAGAGAGAATAGGCTGTCCCTCGCGTACGTGGTACCGAGGAGAGTTACTGTCACTTTTGTGTAGGGAGAGTGGTAACCACCCCTTGGGTTGGGACCTGGGGTTAGGATTGGCCTCCCTACACCAACTCCTGTGAGGCCCATTGGGAAAACCGAGATAGTCGGGTGAGGATACGTAAACTGTTGAGGGGTGAGGCCCCTATTCTATTCTGTGCTGCACGTTTGGGCTTATATGCTAGTAGAAAGGACTGACTGCGTACCAGTGAGAGGTAGCTACCAATGCATTTATTGGTCATGCCACAGTCACAGCTACATTCTGACCATGACCTCAGGGTGGTAGACCGGGTGTAGAGCTACCACAGGGTACTCTCCCGACCAGGAGAGTGTCACGTGGACGTCCCACATCGTGGGAAAACTATATCAAAATCGTTCCCTTAGGGAACATATGAATTAACTTATGATGTTAACCTTAACTACAATACATGAATAATTAAACACATAGTTATTGTAGATTTCTACGAGAGGGGGTGAGATTCGTGGAATATAGATAAAGTGCGGAATTAAAATATAACAATCTCACAAAATGCAATAACACAAGTATACAAGAATTTTTAAGTGGAAACCCAAACCAGATGAAAACCACCATCTAACCCTCTCGAGCTAGGATTTTCCGATCAACTGAGATGATCAAAATCCGCTAACAGAACAACTTTAACGAGGGTAGTTTAACTTCTATACAACCACGCTACAAGTACGAGGGTAGCATTCTTCAACCCCCCATCTTCATGAGGAGTATTTTGTCCCTCGATGGAGACGGAAATTCACAAAGCGAACACCCAACATAGTGACAAAGATAAATTACAAATAAGACCTATAGAGCCACAAAGATAAACCTACCTACTATAGGTAAGGATTACTTCCATTTGTTGAAAGTGTGTCGACTTGACACGGATGTGTGAACCATGCAGCAGTACTTTGTCACTCTCGAAATCGCGGAGGGAGAGCAGGTGCACAGCTAGATGATGCTCTCTTGATGTAGAACTAAGGCTTGGAGAGCAACAACTCTTCTAATGATCAATTGGACACAATATAGTGAAAAGTAGTTGTTAATCACTCTGAAATGGGTTTTAAAATTGTAGTGTTGCAGTATAGGTCAAATCAGCACGAAAAACACTTAAAATTTATACTTGAATGAAATCCAAAGTCGTTCGTTGGGAGCAAGTGGCAAAGTAAATCTCAAGATCACAATATATAAGCAATTTCAACCAAAACTTAATTCAGAATGATATATCAAGGATGCAAGTATCAATGTGCAAAAATAATAGGGTAAAATGGTGATTTAAATCACCAATTATCCTTATACAATAATAGCAAATAAATGCGCAGTATCAATCAAATTATTTCAAGATAATACAGCCTCAGAAGCTCGAAGGAGAATTAGACGTCTGATGATAGGATCATACATCTTAAACGTCTGATGCTACAGTGTTTTCAAGAGGCTCAAGGGCCTCGCTCCTTCTCTTCCTTTTTCTTCTTCCTTCTTCTTTGTTCTTCAAGTCTTCCTTCTTTCTTCCTTGGCTTCTCCTCTTCTTCTCTAATCCTCTTCACGCATGAAGCCTTTTGCATTGGTAATAATCTCAAATTTGGGTAAGCGTTTAGCCAATACTCTCTGAAGCAAAACACCCCATGACCCCGCACTCTCTCTCTCTCCTCTTTCTCTCTTTGGTTCCTTCTCTTTCCCGCCCTTCTAGGGCCAATGCATAGTACCAGGTAATCGGATAATTGGGGATTCGTGTACCTGGGACCAGGGCTACCAACGTGGGTAGTAGTCGAGGTGTGAGTACAAGTTGGGCGGGTTGGGTGAGTGCGGGTGAGCGAGGACCTCACTGCCAGTGTTCTGAGGCAAACAACCTCAAACACCTTTTCAATTTATACCGCTACTCCTCTGTCGCTTCCGATATGGCACTAAAGATAGTGCCTTCTTCACGCAACTGGCAGCAGCAGTTCCTTCATTGAATTCGCAGTCAAGTGGTGGTCAAATGCTCTAATTGGTGGTCCAAGAGCAGATCTGGGACAATTTCGCAATAGCTGGAGTCTAGACCTGGGGTTGGCTTTTGCTGAAGCGAGCTTGAACTCGCTCGTTATTGGCGGAGATGACTTGAAGACCTGAAACAAATAAAACGACCTCTTGGCCACGTTAGACGGTTCATCAGCTTCACCATGTGACAGCGAACATGGTGGTGGATGCAGTGTGGCGTGGGTGTGTGCGTGGAGGTCGTATGACCTCAGATAGTCAGTGCGGTGAGGGTGGAGTTCGAGAGAGTCGTGGAGTCGCGAATCGGAGAAATACATAGAGAGCTTTTGCCCTCCATGTAATGACGAAGCTTGCAGAGTCGATGGCGAGGTGTGTGGATGGGTGTAGTGATGGGGTTGCCTCGCTGGAGGAGTGGTTGGAGACAGAGAAGACGAAGGTGGTCAGTAGATTCGAGGGGTTCTTTTTGGGATTTTTGGGTAGGAAACTAACCTACAAACTATAAGGAACTGAGCTAACCTAAGATAATCAGAAAAAAGAGAGAGATTTGCCATGCTGGTGCTATGCCGGCGTCGGGGAAGACAGAGGCTTCGGTGTGGTAGAAATCGGCTACGAGGATGAGGGGAGGCTCCTGCTGGTATGGTCAGGAGCGGAAGAACGAGAGGGATGTGGCTCTACTGTCGGTATTGCGAATGAAGGAAGAGAGGAGTAGAAGGAGGTCGCCGGACGTTGAGAAGCACTTCAGCTGGAGTAGGAGAGAGGAAATTAGGGTAGATCCGGTCAAATCGAGCGTAGGAGATCGGGCAAGCCCTAGAGGTCCTTATATAGGCATCAAAGGGTCGGTTGAAGCTTGGAATCCAAGATTTCAAGCTTGGAAGGTTCGCCGGAGTAGAAAACCAAAATCTCTCATGCATTCGCATGAGAAATTGGGGAAGAGTTGAAGTTCAAGAACTGGTTTGATTGAAAGAAGATTTCGAGAGGAATCTTTGGTTCAACTTTTAGGAAGTTTCATCAATCAGTTAAAGAGAAATCCTTGATTGATTGTCGCCAGAGCTTTACAATTAGGAGTTCTATGTGGTGGAGACCTTTTTGAAGAAGAAGATGATAAATTTGGGGAGTTTTGTGTAAGAAATTCGAAAGTTGAGGGGCCATTTGAGATAAAGAAAATCAGACTTGGACCAAAATGCAAACTAGGTCGAAATAATCTCAGATTGAGCCCAAGTTTTGATACAAACCTAATTTGGACCTAAGGAATCCAATGGTGAATTTGGATTTTGGTTTTGACCTATTTTGACTAGGTAATTTATGCAAAAACCCAAATTAGGGTAAAAGTCTGTCTGTGGCTCTGTTTTGGGTCGAGGCAGGTTCTGATGGTCAAATTGAAAGTACAAAATCCTAGAGAATATTTTTCTATGAATTTTAGAGGACTTAGGTGAATTTTATTCTGACCAGAACCTCATTTAATTTAAGCGGGTTTGTTTTTAGGGTTTCAGATGTCTGTTAATTCTCGTAACGCGTAAAAACCCGATTCGTTCTATATGAACCCTCTTGTTAGACTCTAAAGCACATTTTGACCTTTATTTAACCCTTGAGAAAACCCGTGGTTATTCTTTTTTTGCGATAGAGTGGTAAATTTGCAGAAATAATCCTATTTTCTTATTTTCTTCTCGAATCAGTGTTTTGTGCCCTTAAGACCTTCTGGTGGATATGTAGAAGCTTTTATTGACTTAATTAGATCAAACTAAGCTAGTCAGGGCTTATGATGGTGTTCCCATCAATAGTTTCTCTAGGTTTCTTTGTAAGGCAAGGGTCATCCTCTATTTATAGAGGACCTAGGAAGGCTTTGAAAGGCCTTAGAAGGCTTCCATAGTCGTTGGGTGCAAATCCAAGGTAAATCAAGCTACAATCAGAATCATTAATGATTCTGATAGGGTTATTAGACATCTGGACATAGGGTCAGACGTTGGGGTCATCGTTTGATTATATGGTTAGTTGTCTGATCTAGGTGGGTTAATCATCTGGATGATGTTGGATTAGATCGGACGTCTAATGTTGTCTTTTAAGACGTCTGGACATATGGTCAAATGTCTAATTCTAGACGGGTTTCCTTCCTATTTGAGTCCAGACCTAAATAGGGTTCTAGGTCTTAATGAACAGATGACAGATCGATCATCTAGCCTATGATCTGGACGTTTGGGCAGGAATTGATTCCCAAGAGAGGTTAACGGCTATAAGATCTGATACAGGTGATTTGGCATCTAACGAGGCTCAATGTCTATATATCAGATGTCTGGGCATCACTACGGATGTTTGGAATCTAATAAAATGTCAGATTAAGATTAACTCTCTAAAGGCCAACAGTCATCTAATTGGATGTCTGGCCAAGGCATCAAACGTTTGCTAAGACATCTGGACTATGGGCTGGTCGTCTGAATTCAATAGACAGAACCTACGTAAACCAGCCTAAGTGATCGGACATCTGATTCAACATTCAGACATCTTAAAGTTCATTATTAGACGTTCAATTTCTATATTAGACGTCTAAAAAGGTTGTTTAAAGCCTGTTCTGATTTTTCTAAGTCTTTTACGAAAAATTTAAGTATCTTATGGTTATGTAAGTGTTCCTAGGACTACTATAAGAGTACTTTGAGGCTCTTTAACATGAATCTAAGAAAGAAAATAAAGAGCAACAAAAGAAACAATAAAGATATAAGGAACAAGATAAATGAGATCTATCATATTCTTGTCTTCACATCTTTTTCAAGCGATCGCTCTTTGCGAAACTCCTCTGTCAAGCTCTTCCAATTTGGCATGGATACAAGCTCAAACTTTGTCTTTGAACTTGTATACATTTGTAAATAACCTAAAATCTAAGACTCAAAATGTAAATGTTAAATACAAGTGTTTTGTTATCATCAAAATTAATGATCGTGGTGCCTTGCACCAATAGTTATAAACAGAAACAAATGATAATAAATAACTGGAAGTATGCATGAATAGATCACAGCTTTGATTTCATGGTTAAATGCATTAATGTTCTTATGTGCCACTTTACTCAGCCTTAGTTGACCATAGATATAAATAAACATGTTCAAGTTTGGGAGTTGAGCAGCTAGCGCCACGGGCTGCAGAGGGTGTTGGGCCCAGTCGAGCCCAGCAGTAGTTGTTCTTGCTGCTTTTCCATTTCAGAGACCTTTTTATTGTTAGTGAGTATATGTTGAAACCTGTCGTTGTTTATGTCCTTTCTACTTTGGTTGTGATGGCTAGCTAGCGAACTTTATTTTTTTCTGCCTGCAGCATGTTGTTCCGTTTGAACTCTATTCTATTTCTTTCCCGTTGTTGTCTTTTACTTAATTGCTTAGCTACATTGCATGTGTGGTTTGTGCAATGTTTAACCTTACATTTGGTTGGTTTTTCGTTGGACAATTAGGTCTTGGGATTAGTTGAAGCGGGCCATTCTCGGGTTCCGTAGGGAGCTGGGTTTAGGTCATAACAACTTTCCTTACTCATGTGTATCTACAAATCATATGAGAATTGATGATTTAAGTAGAAATGGGTGAACACTTGCAAAAACCTAACATTGGGGAGGTAGAACAACTAGAGATAGTTGCTATAATACCCCATCTCTAGTTAGGTTAGGAACAATCCTTCCAAGGAGTGGATTATATAATACAAGACACCTTCAACAATTTTTCCCCATTCAATTTGCTTATTCCCCCTTCAATTTGCATCACGCAATATGCAAATGCTAACACTTGAAGAGGATCTATCAAGAAAAGGAGAAAGAAAAACACTTGAAGAAAAACATCTCTTTTATAAAATTAGCATTATTTGGCTATACTCTATTGGGAAGTATTGGGGCTGTTAAAAGGGTGCATTGGGCCATGTCTCAATGCAAACCTTGGTTTGGCACAAATACATGGAGTGTTAAACATATATCTAGAGATAGTTTTTAATTTTTTCAACTTTGTTTCCTCCTATAAAGCATGTTATATATCTCTTGATGTAGTTCCAGTTTATCATGTAGATCATGTTTTTGGGCCCACAACAATCACAAGACACGTGTATGATGTGGCTGCTCAGCATGTTGTTAGTGGTGCTATGGAGGGAATCCATGATAAATCTATGGGTTCTAATTTTTTTATTTAGCTAATTTTCTATGCACAGAAGAACTATGTAGACATTGTTGCATTCTTAGTTGACAATTTTCTTCTATTCTGCTTGACAATGTTTTGTCATGTTCTCGTGTTTTAAGGATGAATTCATTCATGGCAAGCAACTATTGATCTATCGACTGTGCTTGTGAATTATCATGAATTGCCTTCCCTATTCCCGTAGAGACGATCTTTGCTTATGGAGTCACTTGTGGTGGGAAGACACGTACCATGCATGTTAGTCTTTTGACATTCAGTTCTGCCATCTGTTTCTTATGCTTTTGAAATATTCTTGTGATAGTGAAAATGAATATGTAAAAGAGTTACTAGCTAGCAACTAGATGGAATTATGCGTTTGTTACTTTAGTTGGTACATCCTTTTAACATATCTTTTGTTTTAGAAACTTTCTTTTATTATGATGGGGCAATGTACATAGGGGGATCAAAGATCACCTTGGATAATTCCATTGGCTGGATGCATGTAGCATCATCCAAAAGGTACCCATTGCATATAATGAATGATTATCTTCTTGAAAGATGTGTTACTTATTAGATAAATTTTCATGATAGACACCAGCAAAGAATTTCTTCTATGTGTCTCTTATTTGAAAATATACAATGAGGTACGATGTCTTCCCCAATCTATTTTTCTTCCTCTTTTTAATATTCAGGCCTCTACTTTAGAAAAAAGAATTTATTGTCTCTATATGTAGTTTTACTTTGGATTGTAACATGTATCAACTAAGAACTTCAATAGAAGAATATGCTATATACAATTTTAGGTTATGACCTCCATATTTTTTTGCATGAACCTTCCGTTGACTTTTGCATTTACGTAGAAATTTAATTCTTCAAAAATGGGTGCTTCAATCTGATTGTCTAAGTGAGGGTGTGCCCAACTTTAGGAACGTGTGTATTATAATCTCATTTGCTCTAAAATAAACCCATATGCCTGCAAAATGCTAAGTATTTTACTATCTCACAGATGGTATGTAGAATGTTTATAATCAATGCCAGGCTTGGTTTTAAACTCCTTTGAAGCAACGTGAAATCTTTTCAAAAATTCATGTAAGTGATTATACATTTCAAATGCTTACCGGTGCTAATTTCCATCTTTTTGTTAAACATATTTCTCTGTGATTTACTCAAGTTCTTGCATCAAAGTTCTAAAGTAAGTTGCTGCAGATAATCGATTCAAGTACTCATTTTACTCAGAGAGAGATGATCATGCTATTGTTTTAAGGTACCAAATTGCTTTATTCATTCTTCTTTTGATCCGCATCTGTGCTAGTTGTTTCTTTTTTCGTTCATCTTTTAACCAAACAATTGCGAGGGTGACTTAAAATCATGGGTCCTATTGGTGAGATTGGCTATGCGTGACCACATGTTTATTGTCTGATTATGGCTCTTTCGTCCTTCCGCAACGAGGCCATTTCAACAATTGAATACCTTATTTTTAGGATATTTCTCTATTTGATATTTTTTAGGATAATTTATAAACATAATTATGTACAAGGATCTTAATTTTTATAATTAAAAAATAAAATAATTCTATCTTTATCGTCGATTTTATAATAATCGACATTATTAAAAAATAATTTTTTTAATAAATAAAATTATTTATTATCACTTATTATAAAAATGACGATAAAAATATTAACGTTCTTGTTTAATAATAATAATAATAAATGACTATGTTTAAATTTTTACCTTTTTTAGATATTATTATTTATCTTCACTTATATATAAAGCGATGTCATAAATATTTACGTCGTCGTATTTTAAAATGATGTCATTTTTAGTTAAATGATGACAAAAATTTTAAAGTAATGTGTTAAAGTGAAAAAAATATGATATACAATATTTGTCTCTTATTTTTTAAATGATGAAAAATATAATTACCGTTAATTATAAAGTAACAGTAAAATATTTAATCCGTCCATTGAAATAACGTTAATTCGACGTCAAATTTTTTTATAACTAATGATAAAATGAAACAAGTCACAGGTAATACTATCATTTTTTAACATCGATTTAAATACTTTTGACATTGATTTTCAAATCACAACAAAGGTTAAATATATTGTTATGTACGTTTGTTTAGTGTGTATTGGGACAGAATCGACATTCTGCATCGGTTGAAGTCGCATTTGTTGAACTCATTTGTGGTTGCTCTGTATCATGAGCAGGCTAAGATGGGACTTTGTGTGGGCTGTAGCCTTAATCTGATTCGACAACAAAGGTTTATTGGAACATAGTGAAAATAGCATTAAAATGGCGGATGACAAAAGCTCGTTTAAATGAGCTTAAAATTTTTAAAAAGTGAGGCGTAAAATTACCTCATAATATGATTGATGTACGTGTCATTTTGGAAATTTGATGGTGGAGGGGAGTATACATTGTCACCATCGTTTTGAAATGTTATTGCAAAAGAACTCCTATTGCAGGCACTTCAATTTATGTGGTATAATTTGAAAGGTACTTATGCTAAATATAATCATAGCCAGCCCATAATTTGCTTTCTCAAGGGCTTTATTAGAATTTAAATACTGCGTTTTGAATGTATAGATAGCAAAATAGAGGGAAAAGTTTGGAATTTTCGCATGATGATCTCTGATTTATGTTGCATCGAAGTACAGGTGAGAATAAACTTCTGAAGGCAATTTAAGCTACATGATTTTGCCGATATACATGGCAAGGAAGAAGGTTACTTTAATGATCTGTGAAATCTTTTTCTTTGCTTTTTCGTTTTCTCCATTTTAGGCTGAGGCCCAAGGGCCCAAATTATATTCGTTCTAAGTTTTGAAAAGCCCATTTGGCAGGACAATGTACAGGGGCCCTAGGGTCAAAAGGAGTCCCATAAACAAAACCCTGAAAAAGCCCACTGGAAAACTACAAGTTCCAGAAAGCAAAAGAAAAAAGAGGGAGAGAGAGAGAGAGAATACAAAAAGAGAGCAATAGTCCGAGCATCCTGCGGGAGACTTCGTTGTTCCACGGTGAAAAGGTGAGCCACTTAGTTTTCTTTAAGAGTCCTCCACCGAAAAGCATGTATGATGGAAGATAGTTATGAATTTCATCACAAAAGGTTTGCAGATGTTCAACTTGGTAAGAATAAGAGATTTTTTTTTTTTCTTTTAAAGTAGCACTTGAAGATGTGCTGTAGTGTTGGTTTTAAGACTCCATTACATCTTTTATTCCTGGTACGAAGTGGAATACCTTACTACGAAAGATGATTGTTATTTGGGTTAGGTTAAGCAGGCACAGGTCTCATTAACAGCCCTATACATAGGTTTACCATTGCTCTTCCAAGATTATGGAGAGATGCTACGAAAGTATGTATTGAGATTGATTTTAAGTTGATATGATTGATTGTGATTCGACGTAAAATTCAATACCTTAGCTACTTGGATTGATTTAAAATGGTCACTTTGGTTAGATTTCCATTTAGATGGATATACTTGTAATTAGATTATACTATTTATGAAACTCACAAATAGCCGAATTTTCTCTCTATAGGACGTTCATCCTTTCACTTGGAGGGTTTTGCACACATCGGCTTGCTTCCAGTAATTGGTTGTATACAATTACCTATTTTATTTTGCAAAGAATCGTGCAACAAGCACTTTTGATACTTGCCAACTGACCAATTAACTTACGTAGAGAGTGGACATGGCTTTACCATGCAATGATATATGGTGAAGAAACTTATAAGTAGCGCATACGATTAATACAAAGGCACACCGACACTGTTATTTAACCAAGAAATTAGTGTTACTTGGTAGTAGACTACAGCTACTTTGATCAATATGAGATGATGATCATCTACTTGTGGCACCATTTGCAGCAGTAGCGGTGGCCATGGCGGTAGCACCATTTGCAGCAGCAGCGGTCTCCGTAAATTTGATTGCAATTCAACAAAAAGGAGAAGGAAAATAAAAAGACCTTGTCCTCAATCTTTAGCATACACTACAACATTAATTAATTTGGTTGAATATATCAGTATTTAGTTGCAGCAATATGTTAAACATTTTCCAGTCGAGTTAAACTTTTAAGGTATCTTTCAGTCTGTGTATATAGATCCAACGTTCTATATATATTATACAAGATCGTTAATACATAGAGTTAGCAACCAAAAGAAATTGATGGATGAACCGATAAACTGCGTCGTTACGGATTAGGAGAGCTTAAGGATTAAAATCAAATTGTTAGAAAATCGAGATCAACAAATGAATTAAAGGAAGAATAACAGATCGTAAATTAGTTTTCTCTTGGCTCTTACGAATATTCATGGGTGGCAATTTATTTATGTTATTAAAAAAAAAAAGCAACAAAGTGTATTTATCTAATTACCAGGCTCCACAGCAGGATCACTTCTCTTTCCATTTTGGCGTCCGTTCTCTTCGTCATCCACAGCAGGTCATATAACGTCACTTGACTAAGGGGCCACCTTGAATAGTTGGCTGTAGCCGGTTACCTATTTTGAAAGAATTCTTCCAAATATAAGTTTACTTAGATTCTGTTGCTCAAACCGGTATGGGATACGTATGTATAGATCCACAGAGATATAAATAAATGCAAGTTAAGTTCTCGGCATTTGGTTGCTTGTTAGAAAGGGCGGTAGATTTGAGAAGGCCACGCACGCTGAAATAATTAGTTGGCTAGCAAAATCTTCGGAGGCATGAAAGGAACTTGATTTATGTGAAAGTTGGTATGCAAAAAGCTCATGCTCGACGAGCTTAACATAACATATGCTCATCATTTCTTATGCTCGTGAGCATTGACTACTGAGAAAAGGAGTCGAGCTTAAGACTTGAGGTCGAGAATGATTTGCTTATCTAATTAACTACCAAGAAAGGTATGAATATTCTCACTCCTTTGGGTAGCCTTCAATACAGCAAAGAAACGTTTGGAGATATAAGCAAGTACCTAATTTTTTCTTATTTCAAAAATGCATTTCAGCCATTTATTCTCAACGAGATCGTACTTCTCAATTATGCAAATCCAACCATTGCCAAAATCATTTGGATTTCTACAATGCCAAATCAAATCACTTAGCTTGGAAATTACAGCACCACCAGAATCTGAGAAGCTAATTTTTTAGCTAAACTTGTTTACAATGTGCCAAATACAAAATCTAGGAACTATATGGGAAAACACGAAGCAATAACAACAATAATAGAAGGATCCTGATCGGTTACAATAGAAAATGGGTGAGTGCCAAGTACTTCCAAAAACGTATTAAACACCCATTCAAAAGACTGCTTTGACTCGTTTATTAGTAAGGCATTGGCAAAATAATTGCTTTTTTGTGATGATTAACTCTACAGAAGGTGGCAAATATCAACTTGTACTTATTTGTGTTATATGTAGTGTTAAATGATAACACGTCTTCAAATAACTTGTAATCCTCTAAAGATACCGGATCCATCCACATACACTGCGTCAAACATTGGTTTTCGTCAACAACATACAAATAAAAAAAATCCTGTGTGGCACTCTTGCAATATTCAAAATGATCTATTATCGATTGAGCATCTAAACCTGATACTCTCTTCCTTCAATCCCTCTTCATGCTGTATATTTCTCTAATAATGTTTGCAATATGATCACCAACACAACCATGTCTTGAAATAAACAGCTACAAAATGAATTTCTTTTAGATAAGGTGGTGCGGCCCAAACAATTCATTCAATTGGCCTAGATGTACCACTGATTAGGGCACACAAAAAGTTGATTAACCTAGTATGATTTCTACTCCTTTATGTGTTGAATTGGTGTATCGGTTCCACAGGTCGGAATCTTGGTTGAGTAGATAAAAATCAAGTTAGGTTATGTACCTCAAATATGGGTGTATGTAGTATGTATGTTGACTTGTCCCACAAGAAGTAGCTTTTTGTTTTTTTTTATAATATGCAAGGGTGAGATGAGTGGAGGTGACAAGACAAACAAATTATATCCTAGGGTTTATGCAAACACCTAAGTAGATTAGGTCTTGGTTATTGATGTGGTGAAATGAAACTAGTGGGGGGGGAATGTGGGGACACTTACAAATTACTCTACCCACCCTTTACTCTGATCTACCGCACTTGGATCTCCTTGCTAGGGTATCTGCAAGATAGTAAATCAGAGGTAAGCGGGGTTAATAATAAGTAAATGCAAAGACACAGAAAACAAGAAAGTAAATTTCGTTGCCTCCTCGTCAACTGCACCAAAATGATCCACGTGTTTTGCAAAGTAAAATTGGGGTTTTAAGAACCCGTCGTTGTAGCTCGCAAAATGCGTTATCAAATACAATTTATAACTATAACTCCAAGGGAGTCCCAAGTCGAACATAGGAAGGTGACGTTTACTTTGGTTGAAATCCGTGTTCCATTTTGTTTCTTTTTGGTGTTTTGGGGTTTTGTTATTTTTTTCTTTTGTTTTTATAAAAGAAGCGAGCAAGATAGATCACAAGAGAGATGGAAGCAAATATGATATATCACGCAAATGTTTATTACAATAATCTAAGAAAATATAAAAGAGATAGGGGTGAGAAGAAATCTCCCGAATTGGCTGTTTAGCGAGACGACGGCGCCTAGCGGAAGCTTGGTTGAAGGAGTTGAGATGCAAGACGGCGAAGGTGAGATGCAGGAGGACACCGAGTAGAAGAATGCTTCACCGAGGCTCTGGAATGGAGGTGAGGAGACGGAGGTGATCTTCTACTGGAATGGAGGTGAGAGGATGGCTCCAAGGCTTCTTATGAAGCTGGTGGGATGAAGGATGAATATTTGGTGGGATATAGGAGAATTACACTAATAAGAGGCCTTTGGAGCTTGAGAATAAGCTCTAATGAAGCTTTGGTAGGCTACTAGAGCTTAGGAGTAGGTAGGAGTAGAGAAGGTAGAGATGGTTTGGAAGGAGAGGGGTCATGGTGTTTATATAGTGGAGGAATGGAGGCCATTTGCGCACATAGGTCTTTAGCGACATTTAAGACGTCACTAAAGACCCTCCGGTGGTGTTACTATAGCATTCATGCACCTCTGCTGGTGTGAGGTAGAGTCGCTATAGCTGGTGTAGCGTAAGGCGATCAACAGCCATTGGATCGTGCGCGGATGGATGAGATCGCATAGAGGGAGCGTGCACAAATGACATTTGAATCTCGCACCCACTGGCGTACGTGTCGACAGCTGTTGGATCGTTCATCACTCGGCTGAGAGGCTCCCACAGATCGTGCCTTCATCAATTTGAATCATTCTCACCACGTGATCGTGACGATCGGACGACAGCTGCAGTGCCCGGTCAACTTAAATGCACGCTCTAGATGGCGCGCATGTGATCTGGTGTGTCCCTTCGCGTCGCTAGGTAGCATTTAATCGTGCGTATGCAACGACAACTGCTCAATGAAGATTGAGCGGTCGTATTTCATTGGGCGTTGGAGTGGTCGTGGCTGATTTAGGCTCGAACCCGAGCCTCTCGTTTGAGGAGCGGGTGTGCTGCCATTGTGACAAGGGCACCCGATGATCATGTGGAGAGATCAATGTAGCTACGGCTCGACCATTGGATCCTCATCCAATGGTCGAGACCAGATCTTCCTTGAGGTGCTTTTGGAGAAGATCGGATGGTGTTTGAGCGATTATCATCTGTTGGATTGAGATCCAATAGTTGAAATCTTCTCCTTGAGGCAAGGCTAGGAGATGTGGCTCAGGTAGGGTGGCCTCGATGGCACCACGTGGTGCCATCTGGGCCATCCATCTTCTTCTTGTAGAGGTTGCCACAAAGCTCGAATTGGGGTGATTTTTGCGTTGACGGACTGCAATCGTTGCTTCGGATCCATCCATATGGTCGGATTCTTCATCCAAAGCCTGTAAAGATGTTGCACTTCCACCTAGCCATATAAAATGTTGGAATTAATATACAGAATATACAAACTATCCTAAATGTAATGCAATGAATGTTATGCAATATTTATATTATGATATGCAATGTTAGGCCTAGGAACTATCATAACTAAGCGTTTTATTATAAATTCATGCATGTTTATCACTTCCTCAAGAAGGATTTTTGATTTAGTTCACAAAATTTCCTCCCCTTCCTCCAGTTTTTCTTCTTTTCATTTTTTTATTTTTTTATCAATTTTTGAATATGTATTTTTTTGTGAGAACCCTTCAGAGAGTTGATTTTCTATCTGTTTGCACTTTAACATTCCTTCATGCCTAAGTTTTGCAATGTCCTCATTGTAAACCAGGAGGGTGTACATTCAGTTTGGTTCAAGGATTATAACAGGATCAAGGGTGGGTGAATGGGTGGGATGGCTGTTGTGAATGATTTCAAGCTTTGATACAAGTACCAAAGGTAGAGTCGGTTGTTTTAAAATTGAACTCAAGAGTGCAATAGGAGTGTAGCTCAAAAGAATGATTAAAAGGGTCTCGGGTTCGTCGTGGAGGATGGGGGTGGCTGAGGGAGGGGAGATGGCAATAGGAGTCGTCGAGGAGTAGGGGAAAGAGAGGATAGTTAAGGGAGGGACTCAATGTGGTGAGGTCATCTGGGGGGGGGGGGGGGGGGGGGGCAAGTGGGTTTACTAACCTCGATCGTGGGAGAAGTTGATGGAGATGGGAGATAAGGATGATGAGGATGGCAAGAGAGTGAAGTGTGGTCGACAAGCTAGAGGAGGGCGGCAAGGCAGAGGAGGGCAAGGATGACGAGAGGTAGAGGAGAACAAGGAGGGGAGGATGAGGAGGGTGACAAGGCGAAGGAAGGCGGAGAAGGCAATGAGGCGGCCTTGGGTGAGGAAGGCGACAGACAACAATGTTGAGGAGGAGAATCGGGTGGGGTTTTGCGAGGGGTAAGGAAGGGTTTCAATTTTGCAATGGGGGGAAATGACGGGGAGGGGAGTAAGTTTTGAAAATTGGGTGTTGTTTTCTTTTGATAACGTTTGAAGGAATAGTTATCTAGCTTCTGCTATTTTGGTTACACTAAGAAATTAACGTCGTCATACATAACAATGTTAGATAAAATTAAACGTCATTTTAGATCTTATTTGTTGTAGTGTTAATTCCTTGCCCGGTAGTGAGCACTGGCAATGTCTCATGGCTCCTCTAGCTCGACGCCCGACAGTGAGCTCTGCTCGCTCATCTCTCGGCTACGCTCTCGACAGCGAGCTCCTGATGAGTGGCTACTCATCATAGCTAAAAAGCTAAAGTTAAGCTAGAAACTGGGTTAAAAAATACCAAATTAACGCATAAAAATGGTTAAGTGTGGGAATCAAAGAAAATGACCTAAAACATTAATTCTGTGTTAAAATTGCATATTAGGTCATAAAACGAGATATTCTTGAGAAAAAGGTCAAATGAAGATCCAAGTGTAAATTGAACACACAAACAAGTTTAAAAGTTCAAATCAAAAGTGTAATTAACTTCCTAAATGTTCAATTAAGCTTATATAAAAACTTGAAGGCATTTGGACATCATTAAGGCCTTGAAATTTAGGATTTACATTTAGGTCCTTTATGCATTACATTTCCTTTATTAGAAAACTTTTTAGGACCTATTTGTAACCTACAGGGACCTATTTGTAAGCCCTAAAGGACCACTCCGTAACCACTTTCTATCACTTATGAGCTCTTATGCAGTTTTCATACCCCTTTGTTAAAGGACATCCCTGCAATTTACCCAACAGATTTCGTGCACCTGGAGCAGTTGCGCATGCACCGTTCATGCATAGATCATGCGCCATCTTGACCATCGATCTCCCCTTGCCTCTTGATCTATGGCTCAATTTGATTCGAAGCTTCACGCGAATCGACATGTGTGCTCACCACTATCCCAGATCCCATCCTACGATCAGATTTTTAATTGGTAGCCGCACGCGCTCGCTCCTCTCATCACCGCCGCCCATGCCCTCTACACCTACTTTTACCTGCACGGTGATCTAAATCACTTGATTGGCTATTTAAGTAGCTTCTTGGTCGCACACGCAAAGGATCGCTCCCTCCTACATTCTTAATGATCATTCTTCCACTCCAGCCACCCCTCTCCACCGATCCCCAGATTTCACAGCCACCGACTGTGAATTCTCTGACTTCTCTCTGACTCTCCTCGTCGCTAAGGATGACGTATGCCTGAGGACGACCCATAAGTTTCACTAGAATGCTTTTCCCCTTCGCTGGAGTCCATCTTCCTCCGTTCTTCCTCCTTAGCCGTCGGCTAAGGACCCACAGGTCCCATTCTTCCTGTTAGAATAGTTTTACTGCTTTGTAGGTTAGTTGTAGCTGTAGTTAAATAGGTTAGACATAGAACTGGAGTTAGAATTAGTGATTGATCTACTGTTCTGATTAGTTTAGCATTAGGAGTAGATTTAGAATTAGAACCCCCCTCACCTCCTCTGATCATTCCAGATCAGAGGAGACGTTTGCACACTGTCACTGATCATGAATTTTCTTCCTCTCCATGTTTTCCATATCGCTTCTGATTCCCACGATTTATTTCTCGCAATTCACCCACTCAATAGACCTAATTTCAGATCTGGTTGGTTTCCAATCTCAGATCTGAAATTAACGTCGAAAATCACATTAGGGGCTTCCCATTCATCCCATTTTTTATCACAAAGCCCCTGATTTGAGCTAAAATTGAATCAGTTTGCCAGATGTTTTATGAATACAGATTTCAAGGATTTTTATCCATTTTGGGCTTTGAATGTTTTGATCTAGCAAACTGAGATATCTTTGATTGCGATTCACTGTTTGGCTAGGAATCTGAGTTGATTTTGAGATCAGAATTCACCTCAGATGAGCCATAGTTTGATTTGAGTTGTTGTGAGGAATTTAATGTCTTGAATGCACGGCTGAGTCAATGAAAATCACTTAGTTGATTTGAGACCGTGCATCTTTTATTTGTTTTAGGACAATTCTGATTTTCTAACCTAAGGAAATTTCGCTACTCCTAAAGGTTCCAGAGTTTTGGGATTTGAATTTGTGTTTTAAGTGGTCTGATTTCACTCTTTCTACATGCTGTCTATGGCATTAGAAAGATGTTAGATCAGCTTTCTTTTAGAACCGATTTGATAAGATTTTATCAACAAGGGGTTTTGAGTTTGATTTGCATTCCTGAGTGATTTTTACAAGAATTGAAACCCTTATCAGATGGTGTTTATAGTGATTTCTTTTTGTGTGAGCAAATCCCAGATTTATATCAAAGTGCTGCAGTTGCAACTACATTTCCCCCTTTTCCAGTTGAGTATTCTCCTAATTAGTTCTTTTATACCCTTGATAAGGTCCTTTTGAATCTGAGTTGGGATAGAAGTAACTAATTTAGGAATTGCTCAACTGGAGTTTACTCATGTCCCTGCTGTACATTGAATTCTTTGAAGTCTGTCTTGATTGCAGTAGCAGTTAAGACATCTGAAAAAGGGTTCAGTCGACTGCAGTGATTGAAGTTGGCAACCTTAGCTGCTATCTTTGATTGCTAGACTTTAGTTTTGCTGGATTTTGAACAATGAGTTCAGCAGCTACTGATTCTGTTGCTTGTTTTCAGTTTCTGCTACAGCAAATGCTGATCTGAGAATTCTTGGACAGTAGCTTAGATTTAAGTCTTGTAATTGGATGGCTTGCACATAATGATGTATTGAATGTTATACGAGCTTTCATATATCTTCAATTCATGTTTGACATTATTTGAATGCTTGTACCTTTATTTTTAATTCCCTGTCAGCTAACTGTTAAGTCTAACTGTCCATTTAGTGCAATTAATTAAAATATACATTGATTTACGTGCTTAATTGTATACATACCTTTCATATATCATACTGAATGTGTTCAAGGGAATCCACTGCCTTTCCAGATACTATATGTCCCATTCTAGCCTTTAGGATTCATTAGAAAACCCTTAAAAGGCTTAGGATGAGTGAGATTTGGAATTCAATAAAAATTAAATAAAAACTTAAAAATAAAAAAATAAACCTATCTGATTGAATATTAGGTATTTTTTTAAATGTATACCAAGTTTCATGGTAATCCGAACCCCCGGCTTGGTAGAATATACCAGTCGATGGTTCTGTATACCATAGAACTTAATAAAAGAAACAAAACATAAAAAAACCAAAAGCATCTCTTTCTCCTCATCCATTTCTTTCCATCTCATCTCCTACCTCCATAAAAGACATAAAACTCATAAAAGGATGGTAAAACTCAAAAACACCTAAAAATCCTTTGTATATTATGAATATAAGTGTATATATAAGCTATATTGTAAAGCTTATTTATCTATAATGTAAACTATACATATATAGGGATTAAATAACTTATGTATATATTGTAGTATATAAATTAAGTATTTAGGTTAGATTACACTGTATATAACTAAATTAAATAACGATTTATTAATTAAATTAACTTATATGTACTATTAGGCTATACAAATCAGTAAACACTATAAATAACCATATTAAGTTATAATATTGTATATACATATTTATATGTATATAATAAACATATTTAACCCTGTTCCATAATTTAATTGTGTATATAGAATAAATACTTAATTCATTAATTTAATAGTTAACTTATTAGATTAAATTAAAATAAATTAGTAATTTAAGTTAAAACTAAGTTAACTTATACTGTACATTTAGACTAATATATTTTAAGTAATTTAAGCTTATTTAAGTATATTTATACTGTATTCTACTATTTAAATTTAATTTATAAATAAAATAGTCCCAAAATCTACTATTTAAATGTAAATAAAATAGAAATAAAACTTGTAAAATATAATAAAAATATTTATTAAATACTTTAATATATATACTCACTCTGTATAAGGTCAATTTGACCATTTATTAACTAATTTATATGTAATTAAAGAAATAAACCTAAAATTCAGTATATATAAACTGTAAACTTTACCTAATTTATTTATAATTAAAACTTTAAATTAACTATACAATTGTATAGTACTATGTAAATACTTTATTATCTTATAATTTATTTTTATTTTATAATAAATTATGGCCCTCGAATTGAGGGCCAAAATCTCGAAATCAGCACGCTGATGCATTGAAATCCAGCACTCAAACACGGCACATATAGTGCCACATCGGAAACGCAAGAGCGTGTGTAGCGCTTTTTATTGTTTTTGTGTTTTACCCTCTTCAGTTGTCAGGCACCGGACGCCCTTATAACCCTCTCTCCCCATCTGATACGAGCATGTGACTATGGCCTTGGTTTTTGATGAAATTGGGTGCGGTGTGTGAGTCGGGGGCTCAACACTGTGCGAGGGCTTGATTAAGCCCAAATGTGAGCTTAAGACGTGATTAACTGGCCTAATTAATAAACTAGGGCCGCACTTAGTAGAGGTCTGGTCCCACCCGATCCTTGGGTACTGTGTATCCCTCGAACGGTGTGCCCACTAATTAAACTTTTTTTTTTTTTTAAGTAAAAGGGCCCTAATGACTTAAGGAGAAAACCAAGTGTTAGCCGAAGAGAAGAAAATAGAGAAGAGAGAGTAGGTGTAAAAGAGAAGAGCAAAGAAGAAATATATGTATACGTATATCCGTATGTATAGTATATGTAAATAATATTTATATGTAAGTCCTAAGTATATTGTAAATAGTAAGAGTATATGTAGTGTTTAATGAGCATGTTGTCTCGGATATGGTGGACCTCTCTGCGAATCATGTGAACCTACAGTCTTGCTCTCCTGTGGCTGAAGTCGTGTATTCGAAGTCAAAGACTCCATCTACTGCTAGGAGGTGGAAACCTCCCTATAAGCTGAGGTTAAGAAGGCACACTCCCACACCAAAGGTTGATGAATCAGTCGTGGCAGCTGTGATGAAGGTCAGCAGGACTTCTGCAGCTGTGGAAGGGACAGACCTGACTCCCAAATGAAGATCTTGAGCTAGAATGTGCGTGGGTTGCGCGATAGAAGCAGGAGGGGGTCTCTAATTAGATATCTGTGTGAGTGGGAAATCGATTGTGCCATCCTTCAGGAGACACACATTGACTGTGCTTTTGATAAGGCATGGGAAGAGATGCGAGCAGGATCTGCGAATGACCTTGTGGTGGTCAATTCCATTGGCAGGTCTGGGGGAACTGCCATTTGGTGGAAGAAGCAGATGCTATGTTTACAGGAGGTTTCCATGGCTAGGCACCTGCTGATCTGTAGATTCACAAGAGGCCAGGGGGACAGTGTCTTCTATGTGACAGGTGTGTATGGGCCAAACGATCCAAACAGGAGGCAGGAACTGTGGGAGGACTGGAATCTGGCTGCAGAATTTGTGGGAAGGGGGGCTTGGCTTGTTGGAGGGGATTTTAATTGTACTTTAGTGGGGAGTGACAGACCTAATGGGGTGGTTGAAAGTTCCTCCACAGGATTTCAATTGGTGGTCTAGGCCTTGGGGATGTGCGAATTTCCATCATCAAGGGTTGAATTCACTTGGAGGAATGGTAATGGGCTCATGTCCAAGATTGACAGATTTTTTGGGAATGCTAAGCTATTGGATCTCTTCCAGATGTCATTCGTGTGTGGTCTTGAACGTCCATTTTATGACCACACACCACTGGTGTGGGACAATGGTGAACAGGTGATGGCTGGATCCTATTTTAAATTTAGGAGATCTTGGCTAAGGGAAACAGGGTTCAAAGACATGCTTGCCAACTGGTGGAAGTCACAGCAGGGTGAGGGCACAGCCACCTTCAGACTGGCTTCTAAGCTTAAGGCTCTGAAAAGCATGCTGAAGGAGTATGGAGATATTGTCTCAGCTCTTAGACATCAGAAGCGTCGTGAGGCCTTGCTGAAAATTCAGGATCTGGATGCCAAGGAAGCTGTGGACCATCTATCTGAACTTGATCTTGCTAATAGATGAAGATGGCAGGGGGTGGTAGCTGAAGAAGACCTGAAATTGGAGATGGATTGGAGGGAACGATCTAGACAACTATGGCTAAGTGAGGGGGATGCAAACACCAAATTTTTTCATTTGGTTGCTAGTTCTAAGAGGAGAACAAATCTGATCTCTTCGATGGTTGTGGAGGGGCAGAGAATTACCTCCTTATCTGATATCAGAGCTGAGGCTGTCAGATACTTCAAGGATTCTTCAAGAGCTACAGGTAGGGGCAATTGGAGAATGACAACAAATGATTTGCCCAGGATTAATAAGTCTCAAGGGGCCAGCCTGATTGAATCTATTTCTGAAGCTGAAGTTTTGAAGGCTATTAGTGATCTCAATTGTGAAGGATCGCTTGGTCCTGATGGGTTCCAGGTTTTCTTCTACAAAGAACTATGGGACATTGTGGGTTCAGAGGTTATGGGGGTAATTAGAGAATTCTAAAGTGGAAATTTTGGCTTTGAAATAATTAATAGATCTTATCTCTTTCTTTTGCCTAAAACCCCGGGTGCTGAATTTTTCCAGGATTTTAGACCCATTGCTCTTTCTAGCTCCTTGTATCTGGTGATTGGAAAGGTTCTGGCCAATAGACTAAGGCCTGTTCTGCAAGATTTGATCCATCCTGCTCAGTCTGCTTTCCTCCCAAATAGATCTCTACAAGAATCTTTTATCTTGGCTCAAGAGATGGTTTGTGGCTGGCATAAGAGAAGATGTAAGGCCTTCATGTGGAAGGTCGATTTTCGCAAGGCTTATGACTCGATCAGTTGGCCTTACTTATGGGATGTGCTTAAAAGAAGGGGCTTTCCCCCTACGTGGATTGCCTGGGTTAAGAGATGTATTACCACGGTCTCCTTTACCCCCCTAATAAATGGGAAACCTTGTGGTGCATGGATCCAGCCTCAATGTGGCATCAGGCAAGGATGCCCCCTGGCCCCATTGATCTTTAACCTGGCAGCTGACAGTTTATCTTGGTTTGCTTGTAAGCTTTCTAAAGCGGGTCTTATTAGAGGTTATTCACTCTCTTGCAGGAATAGTCTGGCTCCCATTCTTCGATACGCAGATGATGCTGTCTTTTTTGTCGAAGGATCCATGGATGGAGCGTTGGCTTTGCATCACTTGGTTGATATCTTTGGTGAGCTTTTTGGACTGAGGTTGAATAGGGACAAATCTGGTTTGGTCTGCTTTGGTTTTTTCGAGAGGAGCAAGAAGCCTTAGTAGCCATCCTGATGACTCCCCGCATCAGTCTTCCTATCAGATATCTTGGGCTGCCTTTGAGGTTTTTCAGATTGAAGAGAGGTGATTGGAATTGCCTCTTTGACAAGATCTCCCTGAAACTTGATGGTTGGCATAGCAAATTCCTTTCTAGAGGTGGAAGGCTTATCTTGCTCAATTCGGTGATCACCTCCATCCCTGTTTTCTACTTCTCCGTCTTCAAAGCACCAAGATCCATTTGGAAAAGATTGGATGTGATGAGGAAGAGATTTTTTTGGAAGGGAGCTAAACACAAGGGCAGCTTCTTGCAGCCTCTCAAATGGGAACAAATCTGCTATCCTAAGGAGCTAGGTGGTCTTGGGATCAAATCCTTGCAGCACTTTAATGATGCCTTGCTACTCAAATGGGCTGTTAAGATGCTGCAAGGTGATCTGAAACCATGGTCTGAAATGATCAGGAATAGATATGGAGCTTCCAACAGTAGGTTCTCCAGACTTCAGCCAAACTGTCCATCACCTTTTTGGAATTCGGTAACTAAGGCTTTGGCTGAACACTTCCATCTGCTGCTACCAGCACTTGGAGATGGCAGGTCCTTCAGATTCTGGAAGGAGGAATGGTTTGAATTGGGGGTCTTAAAAGAGCTCTATCCGAGAGCTTTTGATGCAGCAGCTGACAAGGATGCTACAGTTAGCAAAATCTGGTCTTGCAGTAGCAGCAGCTTGAATCTAGATGTTGTGGAATCCAGCAGCAGCAAAAGAACTACCCATTTGTGGAATGAGAAGAGAAGGATTTTATTAGACCTTGAAAATTTCAGACCTAGGCCTGGAATGGAGGACAGATATCTGTGGGATAGGATCTATAGTGCCCAATCTGGTTATAACAAAATGTTAAATCTTGAAGAGGGATGGGGACATGATGCCATTGATAAGATGATATGGTTGCTAAAAATTCCTCTCAAGGTACAAATCTTCCTTTGGCTGTGCAGGAGAGATGGGTTAATCATAAGTGATCTACGCCATAGAAGATTAGGTACTGATCATCATGTGTGTTTTTTATGTGAGATGAGCACTGTTAATGTAAATCACCTCTTCTCCTCTTGCCTTGTTACTGATGTCATTTGGAGAAAAATTTTTCAGGAGCCTTTACCAGAGTGGAATTCTATGTGGCATGGGTTTGAGGTGAGAGGGAAACCACTTGTCCACATGGCTGCTTCTCTGTGGTGTGTATGGAAGGCAATAAATGAGAGACTTTTTCAGGAGAGGCCGATTTATTGTGATAATATTGTAAGAGAGTATTGGTCCCTCATACAATCTTGGGGATCCTTTTTGTAATTTCCTTTCTTTGCATATAATATACTGCTCCGGACTACTATCGCAGGACGATAGCTCTCCTTTCTATTTCAAAAAAAAAAAGAGTATATGTAATGAGCGTGTGGCACAGACGTATTTTAAGACGTCTGGAGGGTTGTCCAGACGTCTGACCAGACGTCTGGGATAGTTTCCAGATGTCTGGAAATCCGTTATTTTCGACACACGCGAGTCGTCTGCGCGCCTGTGCGCGCAGACCGCATATTCGCCTTCGCCCCTCCTGCGGCTGCAGGATTCCCCTGCCGTGAATCCTTCCCTCCTCTCCGCGCGGCCTTAAAAGGGCGCGCCTCCCCTCCCGTCTCCACCGTCTCCTCCTTCTCCTCCTTCAGCCAGTGAGCGTGAGCGTGAGCGCGAGCGCGAGGGCGGCAGCGGCGGCCGCAGTGACCGCGGAGGAGGTGCGGCGTGCGGGAGCAGAGCTCTGCCGTGAGGGCGAGCTCGCCGGAGCGGCTTGGCCGGCCGGCGGAGGGCGCGGGGGGTGCGGAACGACGCGGAGAGGGACCTACTGCAGTCTGAGCAGCAGGCGCGTGAGGTGCGACGCGGGCGGCGTCGCGAGCGGAGGCCGAGTAGCACCCTGATTCTGGAAAAATTTCCAGAATCAGACGTCTGGATTTATAGGCAGACGACGAGGACGACGTCTGGTAGCTCATACAGACGTCTGAAAGGTGTGTATTCCACTTTCTTCTCCCTTCCTGTCGACCGACCGTACTAAGGGAGGGAGTTGGCTGTGCGCAGGTTCGCTGATTCGCCATCCTTTGCGAATCGGACGTCTGGAAGTTGTACCAGACGGCGGGAGTAACCTCCAGACGTCCGGGGTGACCATCGGACGTTTGGGAGCTAGGACAGACGTCCCCGCAGACTTCTGGACGTCTGGGAAACCACACTGAACAGGTAATTCTCTGATCCACTGTTTAAGACGTCTGGAAGAAGTTCCGGACGTCTGATTTTGCACAGTATCGTCTTTTTCGACCCGTTTAGGGCCCGTTCGGGCTTCGTTTTCCGCGATTCGAGTTGCGTTCTTTTCGGAATTAATTCCTCTACCCGTCCACAGTAGCTATACACTGTTTTGAGACACTCCTTGTGTTTGATCGTTGTGATAGGACCTCGTTCAGTTGCAGTCTTGAGAGTCGCGGAGGCACGTGGGATTCCCGATCACGCCCCCATTACTCCCGTTGTACCTGGTAGAGTGGCTTAAGTTTATTATTAAAATATGTTAAAGTATGGAACCATAACTAGAATCTAGGACATTGCATGAATCCTAGGAATGAGAAATGTATGGAATGATAGCTCCTAGGTGATGCATGAATCCTAGGGCTGGAAAACTAGTTGTATGCTAGATCTTAGGATGTGGCATGAACCCTAGGATGGAAAAACTAGTGGAATGTATAATACTGCAGTCTTTGAAAAATGGAAAGGAATATAAAGCTGCCTGTAAATTGAATTAACAGCTGCCTGTTATGAATAAAGAAACATGATTGAGATCATGGATTGTGAGAATGTGAAACTGGAAAGTGAAACATATGATGTTCTGAGATAAAGAGCTGGAACCTTACGGCGAATTAGGAGTGGAACTCCTGGAAAGAAAAAGGAATGGAACTGAGATGTAGTTTGTACTGTCTCTTGGGTACGCAGTACCAAGGGAAGTACCCGTACCTGTTTAGTGCAGAGTGGGGCCAGCCACCCCAGGGACCCGGGGTTAGGATTGGCCGCTCTGTACCGACTTGTTGGCCCTCGTGTACGTAGTACCGAGGAGAGCTACTAGTGTTAGGAGAGTACTAGCTACCCAACGGGCCCCGGGGTTCTGCTAGCCTCCTTCATCGACTTGTTAGGCCCACTAGGGCAAACCAGGGTAGTCAGGCGAGGGTGTGCGGACTGTGGAGGGGCAAGGCCCCGGTTTGGTTAGTGTGGAGGGGTTGGACCCCTGTTACTGAGAGGGCTCTGCCCTGGTTCCGTGCTGTGCTTTGGGGCGCACCCGTTAACGGAAACGACTGACCGCGTGCCAGTGCGGGCTAGCTACCTGTGCGTTTATCGCGCGTGTCGTAGTCACCGTTACGTCTGTCAGTGACCTTGGGGTGGTTGACTGAGGGTAGGATCACCACGGGGGACTCTCCCGGCCAGGAGAGCACCACGTGCTACTTCTACTTTTGGAAAAGAATGCAATCAATATCGTTCCCACGAGGACATTCGAGATCAAGTAAAGGATCTGAGAAATAAATGAAATAGTGAGAAAATTGAAAGATGTGAATAAAGGAAGTAATAGAACATAACAGCTACTGTACACTCTACTGTTGCCTTTAGTTAGTTTGCCACTCTACTCAGCGTTTTGCTGACGTGTTACACTCGTTACCTTTTTCATGACCAGGGGTTGAGCAGCCAGGGTCGGCGGCTACAGAGGACGCTGGGCCGAGTAGGGTCCAGTAGAGTTTACCACAGTCTTTTGTACCTCTTTTGTTTCTGTTCTAGTGAGTAGTTTTTGTTTCCGCTGTACTTTCTTTACCTGTAGTTCTTGTTATATGATAAATGTTGTTCTACTGTTGTGGTGGTAGCTACTGTAGTAGTTTCTTTCCTTACTGCTGCACTTCCTTACTGTTAGTTATATTCATGCTGAATGTGGTTTATTTTACTGCTCTTTTGGTTACTTCCTCGTTGAACGACTAGGTCTTGGGATTAGTCGAGTCGGTCCGGTTCTCGTGTCTCGTAGGGACTCGGGAACCGGGTCGTTACAGTATACGTAGTATAGAAGTGTTTGAGCTATGTATGTATATAAATAACCTTATAGCTTTACTGATAGAATAAACTGTCGCTAAAGATAAAATAAGTGTCGCTATAGACCCTAGTTTCTACCTTAGATTTTGTACATAGTTTTTCTAGGCTTTAGCGACATTTATATCTGTCACTGTAGATGTTATATATGTTACTATATATGTTAGTATATTAAGTTAAGTTAGTTTAGTATGCATTATTACTTAATATTGTATACATTGGTAAGTATTAGTAAGATGACTTATAAATAGATAGTATAGAGTATATCTAGGTATTGTTTGATGCTTATTTGTAATTAGTGTTTGCAACCATTTCATTGATTCTCTTTTGTACATAATTAAACCATTAATTCATTCATTATTGATTCATTCTTTCTTTCTTTCTTTATTATACATAAAATTGATCCTTTTGGAATTAAAGAATAATCTTGGACTTAGATAGTGATGTATATCAATAACTGCCTCCCAGTGAATTACTTGGAATAAACCAGTAAAAATTATGTAATTAAATAAAATGGACGCGATAACGGTTTGTATTTGTGACACATACTACAACAACAACGATTTTTTTTATACGAATCATGGTCGATCGTTTTTGTAGCTCCTCGCACTCCTCGTCCAAAAGTGAACCTGAAAATGAGCTCCCCTTGCTCCACGCTCAGTAGTGAGCTCCTCCGACTCCACGCTCAGTAGCAAGCTTCGCCCGAACTCCATCCCGACTGCTCCTCCCTGCCGGAGCTCTGCCTGACTGGTTGCCCTTCAGTAGAGGCTCCTTCGAGTGCTACCTAACCCAAGTAAAGGTCACCCGGCCACATTCTTTGCCTTTATGCTACCATTAGGATCGACTTTTTTTCCTGCATTTCTCGTCCAATGAGGCTAGATATGGTGAGATCCCCATGTTTTCGTTAGGATCATCTTTCTTTTCTCTCATTTATTATCCAACGAGGCAAGATATGGAGATAAAAAAAAATAAAGGGGAGTTTGCCATTAACCAATCAGCTACCTTTCTTCTTTTTTATAAAAAAAAGAAAAAAGAAAAGAGGATGGAAGAAGTCATTGCAAGGATAGCCTCTCCAGGTAGGCAAGTGTCCCATCACCTTATTAAATACAACTCACCTTGCCCATGATGGTGCATCTTTTGACCCACCCTAACACTCTCCAACATGAGCTGCATGAATGCCTGCCAAGGAATAAAGCCCACAACGAGCTCCCTACCGACGATGCTCGAAGGTCGATCGTTCACGTGCGGCTACCAGGGACCAAATCCCCACCGTTGGTGCAACCCCACGATCTCCGGCTCCACGCCCGAAAGCGAGCTCCTTCAACTTCTCACCTGGCAGTGAGCCTAACAGCAAGCACCAGCAATGTCGCACAACTCCCCCGGGTCCTTGCCTGGTAGCGACTCCTCCAGTTCCACACCCGAAAACAAGCTCCTCTAGCTCCACGCTCGGCAGCAAGCTTTCCCCGCTCCTCGCCTGACTCCACACTTGGCAGGAAGCTCCTCCGCCTCAGAACCCGGCAGTAAGCTCTTCCACCTCCGGGCTCTCTCCTCCTGAGAGGCTCATCCACCTCCATGTTAGGGAATCGAGCCTGAGTACAGGAGGCTCATCCTCCCTAACTCTCTCCCACGATGAGGAGAGAAAGGCCGTGAAGGACATGAAGCCTTAACCAAGCATGCTTTCCTCTTTTATTTAAATAAAAAAAGGGGTAGAAGAAAGGGGAATGGTGGAGTTTCCATCTTCTTGCTTCTTATTTAAAAAAAAATAAAATGGAAGGGTGGAGCTTGCAATGTCCGCCTGCTTTTTATTTAAAAAGAGAGAGAGAGAGGTGGCCTATTTTAACCTTAAATAGTCATAGACACAATTTTTCCCTAATTTGGATTTTTACACAAATTACCCAGTCAAACTTGGTAAAAATTAAAATCCAACTTCACCATTAGATTCCTTGGGTCCAAATTAGGTTTGTACTAAAAGTTGGTCCCAATCAGAGTCCATCTTGACATAGTTTGCATTTTGGTCTAATCTGACTCTTTCTCTCTCATTCATGCCTCTAACTTTTGAGATATTTACAAAGATCCCCCTAGTTTCTCTTCATCTTCTTCAAATGGGTCCCTACCGCCATGGCAGGTGTGAACCCACAGACCCAAGCTCTCAATCAAGGATTTCTCCTTGAGTGCTTAGCCAATCCCTTCCAAAATTGGAAGGGATGTTCCTGAGGAAATCCCTGATTGCCTAAACCTCAAATCCCTCCATGTTGCTTGTGCAAATCCATGGATTTTAGGGATCTTTCTCCCTAAAAATCCAAGTTTCTCAAGCTTGTTTCCAAGCTTGGAAGCTTGCCTGAAGCTCTATAAAAAGGTCCCCCTCTCCAGGTGAAACTCCTTAGTGAGTTTTAGGCCCACAAATCCCTCCTCTTCTCTACCTCTGACCGGCTCCAACTCTGACATCCTCCCTTTGGTCTCCTCACCTTCTGCCATATACTATAGGTAGCAGATCCACCTTCCCCAACTTCTTCCGCATCTTGTTGTACCTGCGAGGGGATCTCTCTCCCTTCAAGCATCGTCGTCCTCCCTCCCGGAGCCACCTTCGTCTCTGGCACCGGCCAATCATAGTTGGTGCCACCTCCGCATCACCTTCATCTGCAACCACCCTCATTCGACTCTGCATCTCCCACTGATCCACTTCACACACCCAACGCTTACTTCAGAACGCCCTCACTCTCGCACCACCATCATCCCCCTCATCTCTAGCATACCTCCAGCGACTTCATAAAGCCACCACACTACACCAATCCACTCCCCACCGATCCAGAAACCTTCACCGTGCTCCAATAACCAAAACCCCTCAAGTAATTGAGGGGATTGGCTGCTCACGCACTGCACCCGACACAAGCACCTTCGCTTCACCTTCTCGAGGTCGTCAGGCCTCCTCACTCAGTCACACGCCTCACCGCACCCACCAACGCACTTGCCATTCCACGGTGATCCTTCTAAGCATATTTGACGTGGTCGTGAGGTTGTCTTTTGCTTTCAGGTGACCGCTAGACCTCCGCCACCGCCTCCATCTTCTCCGACTCTACCAGCAACCTTCAAGCCATGTTCTTGAGAGCTCTCTACTCCAGGCTTCGCTCCAAGCTCCCAATTGAAGCCACAGGTGCCTCTCTCGACCTCAATCAGAGGCGTCTTCAGCAGCTGCTGCGTGCGGTGAAGAAGGGACAAGATAGTCCCACATTGTAGACTTAGCAGCTAATTGTGCGATAAGTTGATTTCGTCTCCCTGACCCCTCGCCCATGACACGAGGGTCGGGTCTCCAGCCACCTTCACCCGCTTACCTGAGTGCTCACTCATCACTTGTGACCACTCCCGCAAGCCTGGTCCATTGTTTATGCCCGATTACCTGGCCGATTACTCAATTACGGACGGGTCTCTGAGAGAAAGAAGAGGAAAAATAGATAGAGGGGGGGTTTTTCCCTCCTGCTCTCTACACTTAGCAAATTCTGAGAGGCCTTTGCCTCTGTGTTGTGGTGCTGTGGTTGCCTCTCCCTTGAGGCACGAAGGAAAGGGGAGGCCTTTGCCTCTTCTGTGGAGTTGTGTACTACTGGTTCTGAAGCTACTGTTGGATCATTTAACTTGGTTGATGTGGAATATTTGGTTGGATTTACTGTTCATTTATTTGAGATATTTGAACTTAGTTTCAAGGGTTAATTTGGTGATTCAAATCACCATTTAACCGATTCTTTTTGCACTTTGCTACTGATTTCATATCATATCATTTTGAGTAGTTCTTGATGATAACGTCATCATCTTCCATAAATAACTTTAATTAGTCATAATCCATTGACAAATGCTCCTACATAACCGTCAAAGAGCCATAACTCACTGCATATTCATTCCGAGAGAAATGCATTAAAATAGGGGTAAAACTGTAGTTTTAACAGTATATCCTAAATGAAGAGAAACCACGAGTTTCCTAGGGGTTAATTAATGGTCAAATGTTCATAAATGTTTAATAAGTAGGTTTATGCAGATAGAAATGGGTTTTCACGTGTTACGAGAATTAATG
Organism: Thalassia testudinum; assembly: GCA_037157565.1. Taxonomy (NCBI): domain Eukaryota; kingdom Viridiplantae; phylum Streptophyta; class Magnoliopsida; order Alismatales; family Hydrocharitaceae; genus Thalassia; species Thalassia testudinum. Next base: position 94,160,506 of record JAZHRO010000039.1, read on the forward strand.
GAATCTGAAACCTTAAAAATAGACCCGCTTAATTAACTGAGATTCTAATCAGAATAAAATTTACCTAAACCTTCTAAAAATCATATAAAAATATTCTCTAAGGTTTGGTATCCTTGAAGTGACCATCTGAAATCATTTTGACTTAAATCAGAGTCTTAGACGGAAAGTTGCCTAAATTTGGGTTTATATGAAATTTACCCAATCCAACCTCATCAAAACCAAAATTTGACTTAACCATCATATTCCTTGGGTTCAAATTAGGTTTGTATCAAAAAATAGGCCTAATCAGAGATCATTTTGACCTACTTTTCATTTTGGTCCAGTCAGACTCTCTCTCTCACTTAAACCCCTAGCTTTTGAAATCTATTGCAGGGAACCCCCTAACTTTGTCATCTCCTTCACATCTAGGTCCCTGCCTCCATTAGGAATAGCTGCACCTCACCGGCGAGATTCGAGCTAGATTTTCTCACTCGTTTCTCAATTAATCAATCCCAAATTTGAACCAGAGATTCCTTGAGGAATTCTTTTTCAATTAAACCCGACCTTGGACCCCAAGTCTTTCCCAATCTCTCATGAAAATGCATGAAGATTCGGGTATCATTTTGTGCACAAATATATCAAGCTTGAAAGCTTCTTTCCAAGCTTGAAACACCCCCTAAGGCCTATAAAAAAATCCCTCATGCGTTTCCTTACCTCCTTAGCAATGTTTGGGGCCAACAACTTCTTATAAACCCTTCCTCCGGCCCCTCTCTGACTAAGCTCCGGTGACCTCCTTCCCTATCTTCCTAGGGGCAACCAACAGCCAAATTGGCCTGCCCATCCTCTTCCGCATCTTCCTTCGTGCCTCGCCAGTCAAAGCGAGGGCTATCTTCCCCATTCCTCACTGCCATCCCCCTCCAGAGAGTTCATCTTCCCCGTCGTCGGCCTGCCAAAACTGACGCAGACTCTCCCCCTTCGTTCAATTAGAGTAGGTAGTTAGGTTCCCTTAGGTTATTAAAACCCCAAAACAACCCTCGACCTAACCGCCGTCCACCTTCATCTTCACCTCCGACCACATCTTCGGCGAGTCCGCTCTGCCTCCACACTCCACCAAACAACTCGCCAACACCCCCTACACCTCCACGTCATCCACCTGAACCAAAGCCCTCTCCTATTTAGGGCTATTCACCCTTCCAAACATCCACCAAACAACCCCACATTCTCCAACCGTCTTTGCGTCTACCACACCCACAGATGCTCTCTCATAACACGCCACTGTCACCAACACCTTCGCCGCACCATTGCGATCCTCTTGAGCATTTTAACTAGGGATTATAGCCCATATTTCTGTTGTAGGCATCTTCATCGGAGCTTCGCCACTGCGCCATTCTTTCCGACGCTGTTCGTTAAGTTCTAGCCACATTCTTCATGGCTGACACCTCCAGGTTGTGCAGAAGGCTTCCAGGAAGGCCTCCAGGTCTTCAATTGAGGACTCTATTAGCTACAGCCAACCAATTGGACGAAGACCCTTCTGCCGTGCGTACGGAAAAGAGAGTGGGACTTAGTCCCACATCGATGGGAGATAAGAGCATAGCCATGCATAAATTGATTTTGTGAAAGAGGCTTATTGCCTCAAGAACACGAGGGGTGAGGTCCCCGCCTACACTTGCACATGACCCAACCCGCTTAACCTAAACACTCCTCGGCTACGACCCCATGCATGCAACCCTGGACCCGGTTAATGTGTACCCATATACTCGATTAAGGTCGAATATTTGAGAGAAGAGGAGAAAAGGAAAGAGAGAGAGGGGGAGGGGGTGGGTTTTGCTCCTCTGTGTAGATGCTCAACACTTAGCTGTTTAAGAAAGGTTTTCTCCCCTTGTGCATGAAGAAGAAAAGGGTTTAAAAGAAGAGGAAAACAAAAAAAGAAGAAAGGAAGAAGACAAAGAGAGAAAGGAGAGAAGCTGAAGAGAAGAAGAAAGGCAGAAGGAGAAGAACCGAAGAAAGCATCGAAGAAAAAGCATTGTAGCAGGCGACATTTAAGTAATTTGATTACCAAAACAGATGTCTGATCGCTGTTCATTTATTTCAAACATTTAAGTAATTGATATGTGCTTAACTAAGGTTAATAATCGGTGATTCAAATCACCATTATTTTGCTTTTGTATTCTTTTTGTCTTACCTTCAGTGAATATCTAATGTGATAGATTAGCATTCATTGAATATCATTATTCTTGGCTTATTCCTGTGCTCATTTATATTTATTTTGATTAGCGCGTGAATTTCTATTTGCTTCCTGTGTTCGACCTCGGACTCTTCCTTTAGACTTTGAGCTATAAATCTTATTTGTTTGAGAGACCGATTGAAGATTTTACACTACAATGATGATAACTTAATCTTAATCCTCTCTAGATCGCTCCAACAGTTCTAAATAAAGTTTTGATCATAATTGCTTATATTTCTTGTGATTAGTGAGATTAAATTGCCATCAATTGCTCCCTGTGTTTGACTTCGGACTATTATGATTCTGAGCTATAAATTTAAATGATTTGAGAGATCTTGTCCTATACTACGATGCATCCCTTAAATAAGGATGAATTTCCTTAAATAATGGCAAATTGCCATCCACCTGGCGGAGCAGTTCTGAAGGATAAAAAGAGGGCATCTTTTGGTTGCTTGCTCTCACCTGCTAATCAAGGGTTCCAGCCAATATATTTTTTCTCTGGCGAAGCCTCCTCCCGCTTGTGAGACCTTCCTGCCTATGGTTGGAAATGATCTCCATGCCTAACCCGAATGAAGGCTGGGACAATAAATACCCCCTTGTGTTCCCCATAAACAAGAGCCACCCACACGGGATAGGTCGCCAGCAGGTACCAAGCCAAAGTAGACCCAAGGCCCCCTGCAAGTGTCAGCTCCGTGCGAGGACCTTGGTGGAAAAGCTCGGTACTCAAGCCTCATTGGCATGGGCAATGGATCGAGACCAAGTTAAAGTCAGGAAATGAATCCCCGCTTGTTGTAGCCGCCTGACCATGCTTAGCCGGGTGGTTTATTTTCAAACAAAAAGAAAGGGGGAGATCCACCTACTAATTAAGATCTCTCTGCCTAACCATGGTTGCCTCGTCATGATAGCTCGGCTAAAAGATCAGCTTATGGTGGAAACAATGCTCCACTCATCTTATGCAAAGATAGGTAAAATTTTTCTATTTCATAAAATAAATGCTTATTTTTACAAAAATTTTATGCCACTTATCTTCCCACCGGCTTGTGGAGTAGTACAAGCAGAGACTGAAAAACCCCTCAAGTTCCTAACAGGCACACGCCACCTGCACGGGATAGGCTACCTGCAAGTGCCCCAACTAGAGCAGACCCCGAGCCCCCTGTGAGCGTCGACGACGTGCAAAGAACCTTGGCATCCTACTGTGGGATACCTCTTAAGGACCTGGGGAGCACCTAGGTACTCCAGTCCTGCCAGCGCGACTAATAGGTCGAGATCGAGTTTGAAGTCGGGAACTAAATTCCAGCACTTTTATTGTGATTTATATTTTACTAATCACCTGATTTTCAGGAGATGGTTAATGACCTCCCCCTCCCTCCCTTAGGAAGCGAGCGGGAACAATCACGCACCTCCCCCTCCTTCCCTCAGGAGGCGAGCAGGCGAGCGGGAACTTCGAAGCACCTATCTGCACTACCAAGTGATAGTTGCTGGGGATATGGATGACCTCGGCGCAAGGGTAAAAAAGAAGTACACTCTCGCAGTCAACACAGTCGTACTACGAGAGTTGAGGCATATTATGTAGGACAAAATAGCCCTTGAGAAATAAAACACAATCAGCTCTTGGATCCGGATCTGCCTGGCCCGACTTGCTAGAAGATCCGATTTGACCAAAGACAGAGAAGCGGTGGAAAAAGTACAACATGGCCATACCTCCAATAAATGGAACATTTTAATAAACCAAACAGCATATGTACCCTGACAGCAAGCGTATCCAGTCAGAAGATCTCGTAAAGGGACCAACCCCAGCATTATAAATAGAGGAGGCAAGGGGATTCGGGGCTCTCCCCTATGCAATCCATGAGAGGCAATCCGAGAGAGAAGAGCCTCGAGAGATTATCGTACTTCTATTTCTAGTGGATTTTAATCTTGCTCTCCCCCAGAAATACACCCCACGTGGTGGAACTAGATTACCAATCACATGCCTCTTGCTTGTGATCGCTTGTTTGTGGTTACGTTACATTTATTACGTCTACAAATTCTTTGATGACCTCCCGAGACCTTGACGTTGACTCCCGAGACCCATCAATATGGGATACGTATGTATATAACCATGGAGATATAAATAACTACAAGTTAGGTTCTCGTCATATGGTTGTTTGTTAGAAAGGGTGGTGGATTTGAGAAGGGAAGTTCCTCGTCACGCACACTGAAATAATTAGTTGGCTAGCAAAATCTTTGAAGGCATGAAAGGAGCTTAATGAGCTTGATTCATGTGAAAGTTGGTATGCAAAAAAGCTCATGAGCTTAACACAACATATGTTCATCATTTCTTATGCTTGTGAGCTTTGACTATTGAGTCAAGGAGTTCAGCCTAAGACTAGAGGTCGAGAATGATTTGCTTATCTAATTAACTAAGCACGAAGCAAGGATTGTTTGTTAGACTTATATTTTCCCAAGAGACAAATGTTTAAAACAAAAATTTATAGGACTAAAACAAAATCAATTTTCACTGACAGTGTAAATAATGAAATATTATACAAATATGTGTTGCAACCAAGCCTAATGTAGTGATAAGTATACCACATTTATCACTATATTGATCCACAGAACTACAATTACATTTAACAACAAATATGTATCTAGTGATATTTCACAAATGTAGAGTGCAACGTATTCTGCAACCAAAAGTGTAACACCAAGGATTAAGAAATCAACAATGATTTTCATCTATAATTGAAAATCTCCGATGATGTTTCAAATAAAATGTAGATTGTAATGTGAAATGCAGTGCACCTTTATAAAATTAAAATGCACCTGTGATATTTCACATATTGCATCTATAGAATTTAAAAATCATCGATGCATTTGAGTTCATAACGAAAAATATCTTGTATATTTCAATTCAAAATTAACAACCACCCAATGCAAAATACAACATGCCTTTATAAAATTAAATTACATGGGTGATATTTGAACATTGTCGATGATTTTTGTTATATTATACCAATGCAATTCAAAAATCACGATACATTTTCGTTTAAAATAAAAAATCACCCATATATTTTGATTCAAAACCAATTCATCCATCGTGAAAAACAACATGCCTTCGTAAAATAAATTGCAGTGATTTTTCTTATATTACACTGATGTAATTAAAAAATGATATGTATTTGTTTTATTCAAAATAAAAAATTACTTGTATATTTTAATTTAAAATAAAAAATCATCAAAAAAAAATATAACAAACCTTTCTCAAACTAAATTACACCAATGATAATTCTTATATTACATCGATGTAATTAAAAAATACTCTATATCTTAATTTAAAATAAAAAATTATCTATATATTTTGATTCAAACCTAAAACCTAAAAATCATTTATGTATTTTCATTTACGTTAATAAAAAAGATTCACCGATAATTTCTTAATTCACAGATAGTGATGACCTTCTGCACGATAGCAAACTCTATCAAGTAGTAATACTTACGTTACCTTTTACATTATTTTTTTAAGCTCTTTACATTTCTTCATATTAATTTAGATATACAAAATTACCGGAGCCGCCGCCATGTCACTGTCAAGTGATAATTATTTTTAATAAAAAATTATATACGTCAATTTCAACTTTGGAATTTCATCATATAGTCAACAAGCATTTTTGGCAGGAGGGACATTTTTATACGGATAGCGGGATGTTACCATGGTCACACCTCAGATCACAAAATTTATTGTGTAGCTATTCATGTGAAGAATATATATAAAAATTAAAGAACTTTTGTGAAAAGGTCCTTATAAATTTTCATTTTTGTTTTCTTATCTTTTTTTTATTTTATAAACCTTAGTCCAACACTTAACCGAAACAACCCACGTAGGGCCAAGACTTGATCTACAGGTCAAGTTGGGCCCAAATTGGCCCATGTGTTAAATCCAAAGTATTCTAGATGTAAACATATATAATTATATGAATGATACCAATATGGATATGGATAGACAAATATGATTAAATTGTACTTAACATCTATTGAAAGGGTAAGTTACATGAAAGAATTTTAAAATGATAATATAAAATATCAAATACTTTTAAATATATAGTCATCGGTGACACCACATTTCCTACAATATTTAACGTATAATTTATAATGTCACATATAGTTTATAATGAAAATATTTAAACTATAATCATATTGCATAGCTGAAAAGAAAAAGTATGCTGGAGTTTTTTTGCTCCTTTTCCATAAGTTACATTAAGCACACATCTTGTTATCTATAACTATAATGATACGACATTGTTGAAAAGGAAAAGCATAATAGAGTTTTCTTTCATTTTTTATAAGCTACATTACTAACACATCTTGTTACATATTAGGTTACATATTGCATCATAATTTTGTAAAATTTTCCAGCCTATTCTTCTCTATTTTTTGAAATTTATTTTACATTTTGCCTTTTATTGCTAAATTAAGAAATAAGGTAATCCATCTTCTTTTTGATGTAGGAGAGAGAGGATAAGAGGTCTCAGAGGTGAGCACACCACACATGATGGTCTTAAGATGAAGAGAAAAATTCTATAACAGTTCTGACCCAAAAATCATCAGAAAAGGGGGAGAAAAGATTGAAAATGAGAGAAAAATAAAATAAAAAAGATAAAATAAACAAATGCACATTTGCAATGCATAAAGTGAGAGTGGTAGTTCCAGTTGGTGTATTGTAGTTTTCCACTAGTGGAAGCTACTTTCCATAAATAAAAAATCAATTTCTAAGTGAAAAATCACTTCTTATAGGTGAAAAATCAATTTTCAAGTGAAAAGTCAACTACCACCAATAGAAAGTCAAAACACACCAGTATATTTTCATTTTCAACTGTGTGTTTTGATTTTCAGCCGATGTATTTTGATTTTCAATCGATATGTTTTGATTTTCAACCGGTTGAAAATCATTTCCGACCTATGTGTTTTGGTTGAAAATCATTTTCAATCGGTTTATTTTAATTTTCAACTGATGTATTTTAGTCTGCTTGATTTTCAATTGGTTGATTTTTTATTTCAATGAGTTGATTCCTAACGCACGTTACAACACACATTTCTGTACTCGTGTAAAAAAAAATAGAGATTTTCCAGATTAGTGCCACATGGGTCAAATGTGTTGACCTACACTACACTTGTGTGGGGTGTACACGCAAGTCAGCCCCCACATTTACCTCGCAAGGGCTAGGTAGGAATGAGGAGCGCACGCTCCTTTCCTAGCAAGTGGCCAAATGGGCCTTGGCATCCACCCAACACATGAAGGAGGACTCGTGAGGGTGTTTCAAGCCCAAATAGGCCATTTCTTGGTAGGTCAGCTGGATATTTGTGTTGATACTCTTATTTTGATGAAACAAAATTATATTTATTGTAAACTAATCATTTCAAGTTGCTTAAAATCAAATTATCAAGAAATGATCATAATCTAAGGATGTTCAATCATAGGAGAAGTTTCTCAAGACTGTAGTTGTGTCCTTTTACTTTTATTGAGTCTAAAACTTTGTAAGGAACTCAATAATATCAGCCAACCTGTTTTGAACCTCAATAGATTACGAACCTAGGCTAAACCCTAACGTTTTACTACTGTTGATCGCCCAGGTTTCAAACATGATCGACCAAATCTGTTTGATCAACCAAACGTAATTGTTTAATCGATCAAATTCCTCTAATAGGCAAATCCTGAATTTGCGTTACAAGTCGATCAATTTCTTAATTTAATCGATCAACATGGAATCGATCAAAATTTTACTTTAATCAACCAAAATTCATTTCGATAAACTAATGTCTAATTTTGACTAGCCAAAGAAATCATTATAAACTCTCTAAATCAAGCTGAAAAATAACTATAAATAGGACCCTTCGACCTACACCTCAAAGGGCTTTCAAATAGCCAAATGCTATCATTCTCTCTAGTACTTTTGAGCATCTACACCTGCAATCATTGTTTTCAAAAGCACATTCTTTTACTATCTCAAAAAGCTCGTTTGAATATTTTCTAAGGTTCCATAGGAATTATTATTATATTTTATATTTCTATTATGTTTTATTTGGGACCCAAGTTGTTTGGGAGTCTCGTTGTTTCTTCTCTTAGTCAGGTGTAAAAGAAAAGAAGTCGTTTGCAAGGAGGTTGTGATGAGGTGTGGCTCATTATAGTTAATTAAAATGCCTAAATTAAGCTAGAAACTAAGTTAAAGCACTATATTTAACTAAAAAAAAGGGTTAAGTGTGGGAATTATGAAAAATGACCTAAACATCCACTTTGTGTTAAAAATGTAAAATTAAGTCACAAATAAAGAGATCTACACTTAGACTATAAATGGCTAGATCAAACGTCAATTGAACATTTGTTCTTTCCTTCTTTGTTGTCAATAGCAAAAGCGGGAGAATCAAATTAGGGTTTTAGAGTTCATTGAACGTTGAATTGATTTTCATAGGGTTCCAGATGTTCCCATGGATGTTTGCAATGACTGAGATTGATCTTTAAATGATTCGAACTTTCTTTGAGAGACTTGGGTTCCAGATCTCAGCTTTCAGGTTGAGCTAGTATACCTGAGGGTTTCAAGTAATATCTGATGCTTTGAGGAGATCCTCAGATAATTTTGGACAGTTATGTAACTTGTTGGCATGATTCCAAGAACATTTGAGATATTGATCTCTATCTACAGTGGTTTTAAACAAAGCAATAGTAATGGTTTGAATAGAGTTTTGAATGAGTTTTGAGATATAATTAATCCACTTGAGTGGAATTGGAATGGAAACACTTATTTAATGTTTGAGGAGCTTCAAAACACACTTATCAGGCTTCAGTTGATCTGGATCAATGTTTGACAGTCTTGGATGCCTGAAGAACTGCCACTGCTCGTTGTAGTGATTGATTGAGAATCTAAAGAGATCCCAATCATGTTTAGAGATTGAAAAAGTCTTTCAAGTTATATGGATGTTAGAACAATGTCTCATAAGCATTCATTTACTTTTAATTGGTTTTAATTTGAATTGAAGAGCATGTAAACCATTCGAGGAATTTCTTTCAGCAATAAGAGTGTTTAAAATCTATATGGAATATGTTTTGAACATTACTTCAATGAATAGATCATGTTTCTATGTTTGATTTGGATGTTAATTGATGTCTTGATGTTTATACTTCTCCATTCTTGATTTCCAACATTTTTAATAAATTTTAGGTCTAAGAACAAATTGTTGATCATTAATTGCCCTTTTTCCAGCATTTTTACTGAAAATGTGTGAAAAAATACAAAAAGTGTAAATAAATAAAAAAAATGTGTAGTGAGTGAGTGTTTAGTGTGTAGAAGGTTAGCATATGATTATTTTTAAGTTGTAGTATCTTTAGATAGTAGAACATATCTGCAGAAGTTTTAGACTTCTTTAGGTTTAGAAATAAAACTTAAAACTGAAAACTCAAAAAGAATCCTCTCCTTTGCACTTTCCTAGCTTTCTCATCTTTCTTTCTTAACTTAAAACACAATACAAAAGAAAAATCTAGAAAACCCTAAAAGTTCTAAAAGTCCTCTATGTATATAGCATAAATATTGTCATATTATATATTGAGCTAACTTATAAGTACATATGTATATAAATTATATATATATTGTATATTTAATATTTTTATTCCAATAAGTTATAATGTACACTTGTAGTATATATTCTAATTTAAAACTAACTTAACTATAGTTTAAGCTATATTGTATAATAGTGTATATATAATTTGTAAGCTAAATTGTATATATGTATATATATATATAAGGTACATAACTTATAGCTATATATAAATTATGCATGTATATCAATAACTAGAACTAACTTAAAATCCTAATTAGAGTATTTATTATGTAAATTAACTTATCTATAATCTATTTAACTAAAGTATATATATATAAGTTAATTATGTACATTAGTAAGTTAATCTGATTTTAATTAATAACTTAATTAGTTAATAATCTAAATTATAGTGTATTCTTATAATTTATACTTTAACTTACTTTAACTGTATTTTTAATCTTATATATACTATATATTATTATATTTACATTGTATAATTAATGTTATGTAATTAATGTACATAGTAATTAAGTGTGTATAATTCAAAGTAAATCTGAATAAATAACTTTAAAATCATAATTATATTATTTATTATGTAAAGTAACCTAATTACAATCCAATTATGTAATGTACAATAGTATACGTATTGTATATAATGTATATACTTATATAAGTTATAATGTAATCATTTACGACCTTATGTAAATTTGTATTATAAATTTAATTTAATTTAATTTAGTAAAATTATTTAGTAGATAGTCTTATATGTTAATTAGGTAATTATGACTTCAATTTATAATTAACATCACTAATCAATCCCTAATTAACCTCGAAAATCTCTAATTAAAACACTACATAGCATAAACACGACACATTTCAGAGCACCCTTGCTAATAGTACCACCTCGTGCGCAGAAAGTACGCTGCTATAGTATATAAGGAAATCTGCCCCAGGGATTATCGCCCAAACCAGGGATGGGTCTCAGGCAAGCCATTCGATTCTGAGAGAGAGATAGGGGGGGGGGGGGGAGAGAGAATAGTATAGAGCCAAATTAGGTTGGAGCACATATGGCGTGGCCCACTAGGGGCGAGGCCTATTTGGGCAGCCTAATAGGGGTGGGTGAGCATATTTGTTAAGACCCGTGCCATCAAAACACTTTAAGGTGTCTGGGAGTTGGTCCAGACGTCTGGCCTGGACATCTTCTCAGACGTCTGGCCTGGACATCTTCTCAGACGTCTGGAAATCAATTTTTGCGTGCGTACGACCCCGAGTCTGCGCGCGTGATGCGCGCAGACTGAGCTCAGCCGCATTTCTTCTCTTTCTTCTCTCCCTCACCGACGACAGAGCCTCCCCCGCGCCTACATATACCCTCATCCTCTCCCTCACACCACCCTACTCCCATCCGTCTTCTCCTTCCTCCAGCGCGAGAGCGAGAGCAGTAGCTGCAGCCGAGTGCAGCGGCGGAGAGGAGAGGAGCGGCGAGAGAAGGGAAGAAAGGAGTGAGCGCGAGCCGTGGGAGAGATCTCCGGAGAGGCTCGCGGCCGGTCGGGCGTGCGCGAGGCAGAGTGTTGTGCCATGGAGGTTCCCCGACGCTGCTGCAGCTAGAGCAGCGGACGAGCGAGCGCGGTGCAGTCGCGCGGAACAGGAAGAAGACGAAGGAGCTTCTAGTTCTGGGACTTTTCCCAGAACCAGACATCTGGGCATACATCCAGATGACGTAGACGACGTCTGGAAGCAACTCTAGATGATTGAGAGGTACATACTGCGCTTATATCTCCCTTTTTGCGGATACGGCCCTACAGGCCGTTCCGCCGAGGCTCTGTTGCGTGCCGTGTTAAGGGGTTTTTGCGTGCGTGTGCAGGATTCACTTCTGGAAGGCGCGGGACACGCCCTCCCACCCGGTTCAGACATCTGGGTGAGGCACTAGATGGCGGAGAGCATCTCCAGATGTCCAGAGGGATAGTCGGATGTCTGAAACTAGGTCCAGACGGTTCAGCAGGATCCCTGGACGTCTGAGGAGCAGCGTAGAGTGAGGTATGATCTGGACCCCTTTTAAGACGTCTGGAAGATGTTCCAGACGTCTAATTTGAGTCAGAGTTGTCATTTTTTACCCATTTAGGGTCTGTTCGAGGTCCGATCTCCGCGTTTAAGATTCCATTCTTCTTCGTATAAGTTCCTCTACTTATTGGAATGCTTTTTATCATGTTTTGAGTGGTTTCTTGTGGTTGATCCTTGTGTTAGTACCTCATTCCGTTGCGGGTTTGGGGGTTGCGGAGGCACGTGGATCTGCCGATCAAGCCTCCATTACTCCCAGTTTCGCAGGTAGAGTGGCTTCCCTTAGTTAATTACAAACATAAATGTATATCTAGAATGAAAATTAGATCCTAGGGTGTGGCATGAATCCTAGGACTAGAAACACTGGATTGAATGTTAGATCTTAGGGTATGGCATGAATAATAGGACTAGAAACAATAGAATGATTATATTGAATGCATGAAGTGCAGTCTTGGATGAGTAAATAGAATAATAACAATTGCCTGTAATTGGAAACCAACTGCCTATGAATTGTAGGGTACTGTTATTAGCAACTGTTTCATGTAAATTTCTGTTGTTTGAAATTGTTACGAACGTGGGCAGCAGACGTAGTTTAAGACGTCTGGGAAGTGGCCCAGACGTCTAGCAAGACATCTGGAACCATTCCCAGACGTCTGGTAATAAATTTTTTCGACGTACGGGTTCGCGTCTGCGTGCCTACGCGTGCAGACTGAACCCGCCGCCTTCGTTCTGCTCTCTCTCTCCCTCCCTGTAGACGCGTCGCTTCTCTTTTCTCTCTCCCCGCGCTGCCTTTATATAGCACTGCCCTCTCCCTCACCCTCACTCCACCGCCTTCTCCTTCTCCTTCTCTCTGCCAGCGCGAGCGAGCGAGTGAGCGGGTGCCGCAGCAGAGGCTGCAGCGAGCGTGTGGGAGGGAGGAGTGTCGCGGGAGGAAGAAGAAGGCTCGACTGCAAGGTGCGAGCTTGCTGGGGTAGCTAGAGCTGGCCAGCGGGGGAGTAGTGGGCGTGGGGTGTCGCGGAGGAGCTGCTGCAGCTTGGGTAGCGGGCGGGCGCGGCGTGGCGCGGCCTGATAACACCACGCAAGGGGGTAGTAATTAGGTTGAATATGGCCCATCTTTAGAATAAAAGGCACAACATAAAGTAGAATAGGAGCGTTGCATGCATCAAGTACCAAGATTGCTTATAAACCGTATTAATATCCATTTGTGTAAAGTATTTGTCAAAGCAGGCCTCAGATGAGCAATCGGACCGCACGGATGGATTCAGGACGACGAACGGAGTCCAACGGACTCAAGATCAGCCAAATCCGACATCCGGAGCTCCCACAATGGGCCCAAGAAATCATGACCGTTGATCTGGAGATCAACGGCCCAGAATGCGCCACGTCGCCCCGCCCCCGCCGCTCGCCCGCCCCCAAGCCAGCCAAGGACGAATCTCGGCCGTTGATCTTCGATCGAACGGCCAAGATCCGCGCGCTCGCCCGCGGTCGCTGCGACTAAGCGCGGGCGTGGTGCAACGGTTAGCGCGCACGCCCGCGTCGCGGCGACGCGCGTTCGAATCGCGCGGAGCGGAAATCAATTGCGAGCGAAGGGCGCGGCAAAATTAAGCCGCGCGATCAGCAGCGAGCGGCTAGGATTGCGCCACGCGGCGCGACGACAGCGCCCCACCTCCCACGCGCGCGCGCACGCCGGGCGGAAACGCGCGCGCGCACGCGCGCCCGAAGCGCGATCTCAGCACGGGCGCGGGAGGCTCTCAGCCGTCCGATCTTCAATCGGACGGCTCTCGTTCATCATCCACGGATCGCGCTTGGAGAGAGAGAGGGGGCGGGCGGCTGACCGGCGGCAGAAGGCCTTCACCGACGTATATGGAAGCGGTTTTAGCGACGTTCCGGATGTCGCTAAAGCACATTCTTCTTCTAGGAGGCCCTTAACTCTATTTAAACCCCCTTCTACCACCATTCAAGGCATCCTCTCCCACTTGCAACTACTCCACTCCTCTCCTAGCTAGTCTTAGGCACTCTTGTAATCGCCGGAGACGACGAGCCGCCGACGGAGCCTCCTCCACCGCCGTGGCTACCTCGTCGCTCTCCACTCTCTCTCTACCTCTCTCTCTCTCTTTGAAGCTTTCATTTACTTTTGTTGAAGCATGTATTTAATATTGTAAACCATGAACTATGAATGCATGTTTAATGAAGTTATTTTCCATTTAGTTGCCATTTTAATTTCTGTTTAAAGTGCATGATCAAAACCAAGAGCCTTCTAACCCTAAACTCTCTCTATCTCTCGCTTTTCAAAACCGTCTCTTTCGCAAGCAAAACTCCGCCTTTTTCGTGACAACAAGTGGTAAACAAAATCCGATTTCCACGCCTCCCTGAGATCGACACTCGGACTCACCTCCGTTTACTTCTTTTAAAACCGACGTATCAAGTGCAACTATAACGACACCTCTTAACACACACGCACGAAGGCACGTCAATTTTTGGCGCCGTTGCCGGGGAGGCAACGGATTTGTTTTATCACCTCCATTCCACACTCATTCTCACATCGTCTAATGCCCTATTTTCCTTTTTACTTGACGGTTGTAGGAATTCGACGCATGGACGGCGAAGCGACGCATTCCTCGACGGTAGCAAGGGAGTAGGCGCCTCGAGGACTGATAGTGAGTAACCTATCTCTCATTGTTTTCTTGCGTGAAAAAGATAAAAAAAAAATCATAAAAACTAAAAAAATTGGCATGGTGAATGATTGCTTGACCCACATTCTTAACACATCACCCTACAAAAAAATGTACACTCTAATATGCTGGATAAATTCTTGGAGTGTTCTTTTCTCTTTCTCTTGAGTGGTGTTTGCGAAGCCACCATGAGTTGACCTGGGCCGCACCACTCAACCCTAAAACTGACTCATCTAATAGAAGCTGCACGATTATCAGGATGAGTACACTAGGATTTTAGAGCCTCTACAAAATAAAAGGAAATCTACTTTCACTAAGTTGTGTGCAGAACTTGACGTGCCCACTGAAACTTGTTTGAAAATATTAAAATACGTCAACCCTAAAAAGTACTTAAGTAAGGATGAAACACTAAAAGACACTATATCTTAACAAATCCTTGCTTGAAAATCATGTTTTGCTAGAAGCACACACTTTGAAAGTGGAAAATTAAGAGGCACCACCCCAATCAACGCCTCATCACATCACCCTAAGCACAAGCACTATCCTAGCCCTTTAAAACTGAGTAGACGTGCCCTAGGCAGGACTGAGTTAAGTCTCAAAAGGTGAGGTTTTGTCTGCTAGGCACTTGGCTTTCATTCCCTTGGTAGAATCTGGTGACTAGGCTGCGGGGTAGTGTCAAACGACTGTGGTTGTGGGGTCTATGGAACCGGAGGCGCAAGCCAAAGGAAGAACCTTCCCTGCAATCCCCTCGTAATCAACCTGGCCAGATTAGCCTTGAGAAGGGGAGTCCAGTGCTTACGGACTTAATCACCCTTTGTGAGATTTCTAGGTCTCCTAAGGAATATACCATAAGGATTAGGCTTGCATGCTTGATTGAAACACATTTCTCGCATCTGTCGCCCTCCGCATCCCCTCCTGTTCTTCTCTAGTGTATGCACGGGAGGCGCTCACTGCATCCCGAATTGTGTGTTTTGGGGCAGGAATCTAGGCGACGTAATTCTGTTGAAAACATGGCTGAACCTAGGATAGATGAGGCTGAAGATCAACCCCCACCAGATGCTATGGCTGTCGTCCAGGCTCAAATCAATGCTAACCATCGGCTTCAGCAACAACAAATCCACACCATCATGCAAGCCATACAACTGTTACAGAACCCGCAAGAACAACCACCACCTTTCAATGACATACCAGGACAACCACCACTTGATTTACCACCATTTCAGGACCAGCCAAGACCCCTCCGTGATTTCTATAACCCTTCTGCCATTAGAGTCGAGCCACACCTTAGGATCCCCGAAGGGGGAGACGATTTTGAGCTAAAACCTAATGTATTAAGTCTAATCCAGAGCCACTTTCATGGAAGCTCAAATGAAGACCCCTTTCAGCACCTAGAAGATCTCGACCGCATAGCAAGAACAGTAAAACCTAGGAACATTAGCCTTGACATTGTTCTAATCAAGATGTTCCCTTTCTCATTAAGAGACAAGGCTTCTCATTGGCTTAGAACCCTAGGTAGACCCATCACCACCTGGGAGGAACTGAGGCATGCATTTTTAAAGAAATTCTTCCCCATAGGAAAGACCAATGCCCTCAGAAGAGCTATCACTACCTTCACACTCCAGGGTGGGGAACAATTTCATGAGGCGTGGGAAAGATTCAATGATCTTTTGAGGAAATGCCCACACCACGAAGTTCCAAGGTGGCAATTGGCCCAAATCTTCTACCACGGTCTGGATAGCAACCTACGGAACTTCGTTGATGCCTCATGCGGGGGAAACTTCCTAAACAAAGACGAGGAGAGTGCGTTTGAGCTCTTTGAGTCTATGAGCGAGAACTCACTCAACAATGCCTCCATGAACCAGTTTAACAGGTCCAGTCAACCCCGTGGTGGGATTTATGAGGTGCAAGCAAATTCTGGAATGGTCGACATGGACATCATTGCCAAAAAGTTGGATCGAGTGGAATTGGTGGACAAGAAGATTGATGAGCTTCTAAACCAGACCAGGAACCCCTTGCAGACTTTCACCCTAGCAAAGGGAGCACATAATGTTGACCTGGTCCAACCCTTCACCCAACTGAACCTGGAACAACCCCCAACCATGTTCCAAGGAGGGACCTTTGCTCCCTCGACCCTTGATTACTCCCTTCCTTCTTCATCAACATCGGCTATTCTAGAAGATGTGCAAGCCGTCCAAGGATATGCAAAACCTGACCCTTTCTCCAACACTTACAACACCGGCTGGCGTAATCACCCCAACTTTGGTTGGACAAACCAGAAACTACCGCAATTCTAAAACCAGCCCAGGCCAAACCAACAGCCACACTTGCCCCCCTATCAGCAAGGACCACCAGTTAGACCCCAATATAACCAAAATAGGGCGGCCCCTCCCCCACAAAACCAAATGGACACCCTAATAAAGATGATGGCTGACATGAACCAAAAACATCAGGAAGAAATGGCTTTGGTAAAGGGACAGTTAAACCAACTCTTGGACTGTAAACAGCAAGGATCTCTACCTTCCCAACCGCAACCAAACCCGCGAAACATAATTAATAGAGGCCCCAATTCGCAAGGGTTCCAAGGCAACCCCGGGCAGGCTCATATGGTCCAACCGGCCCCACAAACACCTCCTGGGTTTGGCGCTTCTTCATCCTCGTCTCCTCAAGGATCACCCCATGGCCCCAATGCCTCTGCGAATGCGGTGACCTTGAGAAGCGGCACCAAAACCCAGGATCCCAAATGGCCGACTCTCCCCGAGACTTTACCCGACTTAGAAGAAACACCAACCAAGGACCCAAACATGGAACCAATTCAGACACCCTATCCTGAGGCCTTGGAAACAATCAAGAGAAAAAAGAATACTGTGGAAACTGAGGAGCTGATGGAAATTTTTAAACAAGTACAGATTAATATTCCGCTTCTAGAAGCTGTCAAACACATCCCCGCTTACGCCAAGTTCTTAAAGGATGCCTGTACACCCAAGCGTAAGCCGAGACCTCAAGCACCTAGGAAGGTTGTACTCTCTGAGCAAGCCAGTTCCGTGATATCAAGCAACCTTCCACTCAAACGAACTGACCCAGGAGCACCCCTGATTTCCTGCAACATCGGGGACATGACATTTGATAGAGCGCTCCTGGACCTAGGTGCTTCTATCAACCTAATTCCCACAACCTTGTACCACCAATTTGGTTTTGGGGAGCTGGCACCAACCCCTGTCACCATCCAGCTGGCGGATAGATCAGTGAAAACCCCGAAGGGGGTTGTCGAGGACGTGATTGTACGGGTCAAGGACTTCTATTTCCCAGTCGACTTTTTGGTGCTCGACATGGAAGTCCCTGAAAAATTACAGAATGCACCCATAATCTTAGGCAGACCTTTCTTAGCTACGGCTAAAGCAAACATCGATTGCGACACGGGATGTATGGAAATCGCCTTCGGAGACAGGAAAATGCAATTGGATATCTTCCGAGCAACAAAGTCTTTTGATTGTGATTACATTAAGGAACATGATCCCGTGGAAACTTTAATCGAGGAATGCCTTACCCTCAGTTCTGTCTCAGACCACCAAACCCGTAGTTCTGACTCGTCGCCATCATTACCTGTGGACCTCTGTAAGGCTGAGTATCATCACATGACACCATTTGAAGAAATCGATGTTGATCAACTACCGCCCTTTCCATTCCCATCGACTGTGGTCCCACCCGCACTTGAACTTAAACCATTGCCCGAGAATCTCAAGTACGTCTTCTTGGGACCTGGCCAGACCTTCCCAGTGATTATTAATTCCCATCTAACCAAGGATCAGGAGCTAAGGTTGACTGCAACTCTTTCAGAACATCGGGCCGCCATTGGTTGGACCATCTCAGATCTAAGAGGAATTAGCCCCACCTATTGCACCCACAAGATTTACCTGGAAGACGGGGCCCGACCTTCCCGCCAGATGCAGAGACGGTTAAACCCTAACATGCGGGAGGTCGTTAAAAAAGAAATTATCAAGTGGCTCGACGCCGACATCATCTACCCTATCTCTGATAGCCCCTGGGTGAGCCCCACTGAAGTGGTTCCAAAGAAGGCTGGGCTCACCGTTGTCACTAATGATCATGGCGAATCCATTCCCACCTGCACCACCACCGCATGGCGGGTGTGTATTGATTATAGGAAGCTTAATGAAGCCACTAAGAAGGACCACTTCCCCTTGCCATTCATTGACCAAATCCTTGAAAGATTGGCAGGGTAGAAGTATTTTTGCTTCCTGGATGGATATTCAGGATATAACCAAGTCGCAATTGCTCCGGAAGATCAGGAAAAGACCACATTCACTTGCCCGTATGGCACGTTTGCATTCCGTCAAATGCCGTTCGGGTTATGCAACGCACCCGCGACCTTCCAGCGTTGCATGCTAGCCATTTTTTCAGAAATGGTGGGTGAATACTTGGAGGTCTTTATGGATGATTTCTCTGTATTCGGGAATTCATTCGACCATTGTTTGAGCAACTTGGAGAAAATCCTGAAACGATGTATCGAGGTTAACTTGGTGTTAAGTTGGGAAAAGAGCCATTTTATGGTTCAAGAAGGAATTGTCCTCGGACACATCGTTTCGCATAGGGGCATCGAGGTAGATCGAGCTAAGGTTGATTTAATTTCCAAACTTCCTCCACCTAGTTCGGTCCGACAGATTTGCTCTTTCCTAGGACATGTTGGCTTCTACAGAAGGTTCATCAAAGACTTTTCCAAACTTTCCAAACCCTTGACCGACCTTCTAGCCAACGACGTCACTTTCCACATTTCTCCTGATTGCACCCAGGCTTATCATACCCTCCGGGACTTAGTCTCCACCGCACCTGTACTTCAACCCCCAGACTGGTCCCAGGATTTTGAGATTATGTGTGACGCATCAGATTTTGCCATAGGCGCTGTCCTAGGACAAAGGCAAGACAAGAAGCCCGTGGTGATCTACTACGTTGGACGAGGCCCAACGTAATTATACGGTCACAGAAAAAGAGTTGCCTGCTGTAGTCTTTGGACTGGAAAAATTCCGATCATACTTGCTAGGATCCCACGTGACTATCTACACCGACCATTCAGCCATCCGGCACCTGTTGGCCAAAAAGGACGCAAAACCCAGGCTCATCAGATGGATCCTGCTTTTGCAGGAATTTGACCTGGAAATCCGAGACAAGGCCGGATCGAAAAATGTGGTGGCTGACCACCTGTCAAGACTTCATCCAGACCACATTGGACCCTCCCTACCTCTATCTGATACCTTCCCTGATGAACACATCCTAGCCGTGCAAGACAAGAAAATGCCATGGTATGCTGACTATGTCAACTACCTGGTTATAGGACAAACCCCGCACAGCTGGTCCAGACAGCAACGGGACAGGTTCTTGGTTGAGGCCAAGCACTATTTCTGGGATGATCCCATGCTGTTTCGCCTCTGTGCTGATCAGATCATCAGGAGGTGCCTCCCCGAAGACGAAGTTCAGAGTGTGCTTTCCTTTTGTCATGACCAAGCGTGTGGCGACCATTTCTCTGGCAAGAAAACAGCTGCAAAAGTTTTGCAGTCTGGATTTTATTGGCCGTCCCTATTCAAGGATGCACACATCTTTGCCAAGACTTGCTCACGATGCCAAACACTAGGGACAATGACCAAAAAAGATATGATGCCCCTTCAGCCCATTTTGATTGTCGAAATTTTCGACGTTTGGGGTATCGATTTTATGGGCCCCTTTCCACCATCCAACGGCTTCGAGTATATCCTGGTCTCGGTAGACTATGTTTCCAAATGGATTGAAGCCGTCGCCACCCGACGATGCGATCACAAGACGGTCATGGACTTTGTAAAGAAGAACATCTTTTCCCGGTTTGGAATACCCAAGGCCATGATCAGTGATGGTGGAAGCCATTTTATCCATTCCCAGTTCCGTGCCCTACTTAGAAAATACGGGGTAAACCACCGCATTGCCACCTCGTATCATCCACAAACAAATGGGCAGACTGAGGTCTCAAACAGACAAATCAAGAACATTTTACAGAAGACTGTGAGACCTGACAGGAAAGACTGGTCCACACGACTTGATGATGCCCTGTGGGCATACAGGACCGCTTTTAAGACCCCGATAGGCATGTCACCTTACCGCTTGGTCTTTGGCAAAGCTTGCCATCTCCCTGTCGAATTGGAACACTGGGCTTACTGGGCTGTTAAGCAATGTAACATGGATCCCCAGTTAGCTGGTGCGCAAAGGACTCTTCAATTATCTGAGCTTGAAGAAATTCGTCGGGACGCCTTTGACAATAGTCGGCTATATAAGGAGAAAATGAAAGCCGTCCACGACCGACTCATTCATAGGAAAACCTTTGAGCCAAACCAACAAGTCTGGCTATTTGATGCACGCCTGAAACTCTTCCCAGGGAAACTTAGGTCCAAATGGACAGGACTATTTCGGGTGGTCAAGCCCTATCCCAATGGGGCAGTCGAAATCGCCGATCTTACTACCGGGCACACCTTTACAGTCAATGGTCAAAGATTGAAGCATTTCCTGGCCCAGGTACCCCCCAAGGAAAGTGTCACCCTTGTTGAGGGCTGACACCAAGCACCGCCCAGCTGGAGGCGTTAAACTCAGCGCTTCCTGGGAGGCAACCCAGCGGATTCAAACTAATCTGGTAGTTTACGTCACTCAGGTACTATCTTTTTGAACCCTTCTGCATCCATGCATCTGCCAATGAGGACATTGTCCAACTTAAGCATGGGGGGGATGGTAAATTGCATAATCCTGAGCTTAATTAATCAGTCTGAATGAATAAATTAATTGATTAAAAAAAAAATTTGAATTTAGGAAGAAAAACTTAGGCATTAGAAACTTGTCAATAGTGGGAAATAATACAAAAAGAACTTAAACGCTTAGACTTTTCAGGCCTTCAGGCTTAATCAGCCCTAGTGTCCATTAAAATATGGATTTAGCGGCGAATCCTTGCAACTTTAAGCTATTCTAATCCACCTAATAAATAAGGTAATAAGTATACGACTTATCAACTCACCCTCTAACTCAGGAAAACTTTGAGTCTAAGCATCTACACACATTTTTGCACAGACTCACTTCTTGGAGATTTTGACAGAAATTGGGTAGCTAATGAACTCTCTAGGGTGGTATGGCTGGCAAGTTGTCGTGGGTAACAGCCCATTGGCAGGTTGTCCAGAACCCAGCCACATGCCATTTTCTTTTTCGCTGGCTCTAGGTACATTTGAGATTAGGGAAGCCACCTACGGAAAAAAAAAAAAAGAAGAAAAGAAAATAAACCACACTTCACCGCACAAGTATGGCTGGCAAGTGATCGTGGGTAACAGCCCATTGGTCGGTTGTCCAGAGCCCAGCTCAATAATTGCACAAAAAAGACCAAAACACCTAAGGATGAAGCGGGGAAGTAGTACAAGCCGGGGAGATATACACTGGAAAATCCTTGTGTTGACCCCAAGTAAAATGAACGTAGGGAGAAAGCTACCAGTCGAACAAATACACCTTCAGGCAAAAATTTATTTTCTTTTCCGGACACCTAGAGGCATAGAAACTCGAAGTCTGTCTCAATTACCGTTAAGTGAGTCTATCACAACATTCACACCAAGATGCTTAGCACTTAGGATTTTGACCGAGTTTTGGGTGGGTTGGGTAGCCGTAAAAAGTTACCAACCCACACTGAATTCCGAAAATTCTAAAAAGACATATATAGATATATACGTATACATATGTATAGTTATATATACAAAGCAAGGATTCGGGCGATTCGTATTTTGGAAGACACCCGGGCGCTGCTTAGTCTTTGTAGATTAAGATCTTCGTATATTTCCTCTTATTGACGAGTAACGAAGTGCCGAAGCAATTACTTCTTGAATTCTCCAAAGAAATAAAGGCTAGAATAAACCTTGCTAGGGACTATCAAGGAGTAAGCATGGGGGTATGATAACACCACGCAAGGGGGTAGTAATTAGGTTGAATATGACCCATCTTTAGAATAAAAGGCACAACATAAAGTAGAATAGGAGCGTTGCATGCATCAAGTACCAAGATTGCTTATAAACCGTATTAATAGCCATTTGTGTAAATTATTTGTCAAAGCAGGCCTCAGATGAGCAATCGGACCGCACGGATGGATTCAGGACGACGAACGGAGTCCAACGGACTCAAGATCAGCCAAATCCGACATCCGGAGCTCCCACAATGGGCCCAAGAAATCATGACCGTTGATCTGGAGATCAACGGCCCAGAATGCGCCACGTCGCCCCGCCCCCACCGCTCGCCCGCCCCCAAGCCAGCCAAGGACGAATCTCGGCCGTTGATCTTCGATCGAACGGCCGAGATCCGCGCGCTCGCCCGCGGTCGCCGCGACAAAGCGCGGGCGTGGCGCAACGGTTAGCGCGCACGCCCGCGTCGCGGCGACGCGCGTTCGAATCGCGTGGAGCGGAAATCAATTGCGAGCGAAGGGCGCGGCAAAATTGAGCCACGCGATCAGCAGCGAGCGGCTAGGATTGCGCCACGCGGCGCGACGACAGCGCCCCACCTCCCACGCGCGCGCGCACGCCGGGCGGAAACGCGCGCGCGCACGCCGGGCGGAAACGCGCGCGCGCACGCGCGCCCGAAGCGTGATCTCAGCACGGGCGCGGGAGGCTCTCAGCCGTCCGATCTTCAATCGGACGGCTCTCGTTCATCATCCACGGATCGCGCTTGGAGAGGGAGAGGGGGCGGACGGCTGACCGGCGGCAGAAGGCCTTCACCGACGTATATGGAAGCGGTTTTAGCGACGTTCCGGATGTCACTAAAGCACATTCTTCTTCTAGGAGGCCCTTAACTCTATTTAAACCCCCTTCTACCACCAGTCAAGGCATCCTCTCCCACTTGCAACTACTCCACTCCTCTCCTAGCTAGTCTTAGGCACTCTTGTAATCGCTGGAGACGACGAGCCGCCGACGGAGCCTCCTCCACCGCCGTGGCTGCCTCGTCGCTCTCCACTCTCTCTCTACCTCTCTCTCTCTCTTTTAAGCTTTCATTTACTTTTGTTGAAGCATGTATTTAATATTGTAAACCATGAACTATGAATGCATGTTTAATGAAGTTATTTTCCATTTAGTTGCCATTTTAATTTCTGTTTAAAGTGCATGATCAAAACCAAGAGCCTTCTAACCCTAAACTCTCTCTATCTCTCGCTTTTCAAAACCGTCTCTTTCGCAAGCAAAACTCCGCCTTTTTCGTGACAACAAGTGGTAAACAAAATCCGATTTCCACGCCTCCCTGAGATCGACACTCGGACTCACCTCCGTTTACTTCTTTTAAAACCGACGTATCAAGTGCAACTATAACGACACCTCTTAACACACACGCACGAAGGCACGTCACGGCCCTACGTCGCCAACGGAGAGCGACAGGGTCCTGATTCTGGGAAAATTTCCTAGAATCGGATGTCCAGACGACGCAGAAGACATCTGGAGGAAGACCCAAATGTCTGACAGGTACAATATTTTCCTTCCTTTTTCTTTTTACGTGGGTACGGCCATGCAGCCGTACGCCTCGTTCTTCTACGCCTTTTCGTGATGAGAGCGGATGCGTGTGTGCGCAGGTGTTGTTCGGGAGGGCGCGAGGGCTCGCCTTTCCACACGAATCAGTCATCTGGCCACAGTACCAGACGGCGGATAGGACCTCCAGACGTCCGTGGTGACAATCGGACGTCTGGAAACTAAGGCCAGATGATCCAGTGGGCTTATGGACGTTTGAAGGACTGCGCAGACTGAGGTACGACATGATCAACCTTTTAAGACGTCTGGAAGAGGTTCCAGGCATCTGATTTTGGACAGATTCGTCGTTTTTGACCCGTTTAGGGCCCGTTCGGAGTCCATTTTCCGCGTTTCGAATTACGTTCTTTCCAGATTTATTTTCTCTACCTGTTTATAGTAATTATGCACTGTTCTAAGAAACTACTTGTGTTGATCCTTGTGTTAGGTCCCCATTCCGTTGCGGCTCTAGGAGTTGTGGAGGCATGTGGGATTACCGACCACGCCCCCAGTACTCCCGATTTCGCGGGTAGAGTGGCCCTTTAATTTATTTAACAAAATTTGTAAATTATGAAACACTTAATAGAGTCTAGGGCATTGCATGAACCCTAGGACTGAGAAATTAGATTGAATGATAGATCCTAGGGCATTGCATGAATCCTAGGACTGGAAAACTAGTTGAATATACAAACATTGCAGTCTTGGAAAAGTAGAAAGGAAATGATAACTGCCTGTAAATTGGTTAACAACTGCCTGTTATGAATGAATAAATATGCTTGAAAACATGGGTTGCATGAACGTAAAGTTGGAACGGTGAAACCTAAATTGGCTGGGTTAAAAGAGCTTGAACCCTACGGGGAATTAGGAGTAGAACTCCTGGAAAGGAAATGGAATAGAATTGGGGAAGTGAGCTGGCCGTTGAGTACGGAGTACCAAGGAGAGCGACTGCCCCCCTGTTTAGTGCAAAGCGGAGCTAGCCGCCCCAGGGACCCGGGGTTAGGTCTGGCAACTTTGTACCGACTTTTGGCCCTCGTGTACACAGTACCGAGGAGAGCTAGTAGTGTAGGGAGAGTACTAGCTAGCCCATGGGCCCCGGGGTTCTGCTAGCTCACCTACACCGACTTGTTAGGCCCACTGGGCAAACCAGGGTAGTCAGGCGAGGGTGCGCAGACTGTGGAGGGGCTGGGCCCCTGTTACTGAGAGGGCTCTGCCCTATACTGGTTCCGTACTGTGCTTTGGGCGCACCCGTTAACGGAAACGACTGACCGCGTGCCAATGCGGGGTAGCTACCCGTGCGTTTATTGCGCGTGCCGTAGTCACTGTTACGTCTGTCAGCGACCTTGGGGTGGTTGACTGAGGGTAGGACCACCACGGGGGACTCTCCCGGCTAGGAGAGCACCACGTGTTACTTCTACCTTTCGGGAAAGACTACAATCAAGATCGTTCCTACAAGGAACATTCGAGATCAAGAGAAGGATTTGAGAAATAATCAACAGTGAATAAATGGAAAATATAAGGAAAGAAAGTAAAACTATAACAGCTACTGTACACTCTACTGCTTCTTTTAGCTTTTATTGCCACTCTACTCAGCATTTCGCTGACATGTCACCCTTGTTACCTTTTCAGGACCAGGTGTTGAGCAGCTAGAGTCAGCGGCTGCAGAGGGTGCTGGGTCTAGTAGGGTCCAGTAGGGTTACCTGTAGTACTTACTACACTTTTCTTTCCGCTGTAGTGAGTAGTTTTCTGTTGCTCCTTGTACTCTCTTTAATGTAAGCTTCATGTTATGTACATGTTTATTTCTCTACTATTGTGGTGGTGTATGCAGTAGTATTTCCTTTCTTTACTGCTGTATTTTGTTACTGCTAGTTATATACATGGTGAATGTGGTTTATTTTACTGTTCTTTTGGTTACTTTCTCGTTGGACGACTGGTCTTGGGATTAGTCGAGTCGGTCCGATTCTCGTGTCTCGTAGGGATTCGGGAATCGGGTCGTTACAGAAATTAAATACAAGCTGCTTGTATAAGAATTTGAAATAAAATATGGAATGTTGGAAACACGAGCTACCTATGAACAACCCTGAAATGATGAAATCTAGTATGCTTGGCCTGAGAAACGTGAAAATGAACCCTCCGGGGGATTAGGAGTAGAACTCTTAGAAATAAATAGAATAAAACTGGAAATGTGAATGGGAAAGTGTGTTGTCTCTTGGGTATGTGGTACCAAAGGGAGCACATATTACCTTCTAGTGTAGAGGGGAGCTTGCCGCCCTCAGGTCGAGATCGGGGTGAGTTTGGCCACTTTGCACCAACCTTCTGGCCCTCGCGTACACAGTACCGGGGAGAGCTAGCCACCCCACAGGGCTCGGGGTTCAGCTAGCTGCCTTACACCGACTTGTTAGGCCCACTGGGCAAACTAGGTTAGTTAGGCGAGGGTGCGCAGACTGTGGAGGGGCGAGACCCCTGTTTGGTTACTGTTGAGGGGCTAGACCCCTGTTACTGAGAGGGCTACGCCCTATACTGGTTCCGTGCTGTGCTTTGGGCGCACCCATTAACGGAAACGACTGACCGCATGCCAGTGCGAGGTAGCTACCCGTGCGTCTATCGCGCGTGCCATAGTCACTGTTACGTCTGTCAGTAACCCTGGGGTGGTTGACTGAGTGTAGGACGACCACAGGGAACTCTCCCGGCCAGGAGAGCACAATGTTCTACTTCTACTCTTCGGAAAAGACTGCAATCAAGATCGTTCCCACGAGGAACACTCGAGATCAAGAAAAAGACCTGATAAATAAACAAGTGATGAAAGAAAGAATAATTAGTTAAATAAATAAAGAAATTGAAAACAACAGCTACCTACCCACTTTACTGGTTTTAGTTAGTTGGTTGCCACTCTACTTAGCTTTTGCTGATTTCGTGTACCCATAACTCTTTTCAGGTCCAGGTATTGAGCAGCCAGAGCCTACGGCTACAGAGGGTGCTGGGCCCAGTAAAGTCCAGTAGTTGTACTTTTCTTTATTGTACCCGTTCCGTTGTAGTGAGTAACTTTGTTACACTTTTGTACTCTTTATTGTAAACTTTATTTTTCTGTACCTGTTTAAATTCTCTACTGTTGTAGTGGTGTGCACTATAGTAGTTTATTTCTTTACTGCTGTACTTTTGTTACTTTTAGTTGCTTGCATGGTGAATGTGGTTTATTTTACTGCTTTTTGGTTACTTTCTCATTGGACGACTGGGTCTTGGGATCAGTCGAGTCGGTCCGATTCTCGTATCCTGTAGGAATTCGGGAACCGGGTCGTAACAATATTAATATGGTTGTCTACATAACTGTGGTTCAACCCTAGTGACTTTCGATTATGTTCGAGGTGGCCCAAAATCAAACTTTTGTTAAGTGTGGAGCCCTACGCCTGATTAACATAGGTGACTAACAGCGTAATTAAGGACTTACTTATGCTTAGAAGAGTGATTAATCACCTAATTAACTAATAGCACAAAGGTTAAGCGGTAATGGTGTTCATATAGTAAATTAAGAGTTGAGAGCCTTGTTCCTAAGGAAATAGCTATGCAAAGAAGTAAAAAAGAGAATGAGAGGTTCAGAGTTTAAATTAAACAGTTTTCTTTTGCCTTTGTTGTGCATATTTTTAAGACAAGCTTTGTAGATACTTATATACATTCTTATATGTATAAAGGGATTAAGTGTACATAACTTAACTTAGATTGGAACTATTTTTTATGCCTTTGCATTGTTTATATTTTTAAGGCATTGTATTATTAACATACATTCAGTTGTTATAACTTGTATATAATGAATTTCTTGTGTATAAATTGACTTGACTAACATCTTGTGCGTTGATTTTAATTCATGCATTTGCAAATAATATTCATAGTTTTAGAATAAAAGAATGATTTTGGATCGTAGAGAGTGATATATATAAATAACTGCCTCATCATGAATGCCATAAAATAAAATCAATAAAATTTTATATAAATTAAATGGCATCCATTTGAATTACGACATTATACTACTAACATGATTGTGACCTTAAATAACTCTAATTAACTTGTGTTCGATGTGGTTCATGAGGTTGTGCCACTGTCGTTGAAGTGTGTGTTAGCGGATTATATTATTTTCGACTAGTAGGAAAATCTTAAGCCGTGATGCTTAGGTAGTGATTTTTACTCAAAAAAGTTTGTACTCTAAAATACAGGTGTGATTTTTCTAGTTTGTGGTGATTTTTAATTTAATATGTGGTGAATGTTCTTCAAATTCTACATTTTTATATAAGTATACTATTTACCCCCCTCTAGTGTAAACATTAGATCCTACAGGCTCCACGTGCACTCACACAGTTTGCATCTTGCCTAAAGGTCCATGTATATTTTCTTCTTTTACTAATGCTGCCTTATATTTTAACCAGGGAGTTCTTGCTGACATCTTTGAGTTCACAAAGGAAAAAAGGGCATACACTAGCATCTGCAATTTTTTCTTTTACTCCCCCCCTTGTGAAGCATCTTAATATTGTATGATAGAAACTTTCCATGGTAACTAGAGTAAGAGAGATGCAGTATTATCTCCATAGTAATCTTTTTTGGGTTATGGTTGCACATTGCTCCAAAGGCAAAATCATGCTATACGATTTGATATTCACAGTTTATTTACCGGTATAACGTAATAGTTTATAATTTCCGTTAAAGAGTTTTTTTTTGCTCTCGACTTCTTTGGTCCATCCAAGCCTCCTTAATTATTTCCATGAGTAACTTGATTATTCTTTCCTGTTTCATTCCTTTAGTTACAAGCTAATGCGTTATTCATGTGGTGCTAATTTCATATCCTGTCCCTCTCTTACAGTTATTTCCCCTCGCTTACATACTTCATTCTTGAAGCTATATATATTTTGACTTTTCACTACATGTTCAGAGAGAGACATCTTAAAATTTGAAGAACATAATGAATGGGGAACCTATGATAGGAAAGAAGCTAAATTCAATTTGGAAAGTGAGTTTTCTAACCTGGCACTTGACATCATTGGTTTGGATATTTTTAACAACACATTTGGTTCTTTTGCTAAGGAATCTCCGATTATTAACGTTGAACTTATTCTAGTTTTTGCACATTTGTTTTTCTATTCTTTTCAAGTGGTTTCAAAGTAAATATAATGTTTGAGATAAGTTGGCTTTCCATGCGAGCAAGATTGTATTTACCAGAAACTTTATTACTTTGACATAGACGATGATTGTATTATTTTGCAGCATGTAGTCAACGACGGGGATCCTTAGAGAGGTCCTGGCGGGGATCCTCAGAGAGGTCCCTCCGAGCCTCAGTCCCAATAGAGATCATAGTTGATGTGAGGAGAAGGTCCATTACAAGGAAGGCCATGAAGGGATATTAAGGCTTCTGGGTAGTTGCCCTGATATGATGCACTATATATGATCGGGTCGGGTTAGGCTGGCTCGGGTCTCATTAACAGCCCTACTTGTAGGTTTACCATTGCTCTTCCAAGAATAGGGGGAGATACTATGAAAGTATTGATTGAGATTGATTCGAAGGTCGTATGATTGATTGTGATTTTACATAAAATCCAATGCCCTGGGTACTTGGAATGATTTAAAAAGACCACTTTGCCTAGATTTTCATCTGGATGGGTATACTTCTGATTAGGTTATACTGTCTATGAAGCTGGCATGTAGCTGAATTTTCTCTCTATATAACCTTCATCCTTTCACTTGGAGGGTTTTCCACACGTGGGACTGTTTCCGGTAATTGGTTGTATACGATTACCTATTTCGTTTTTCGCAAGTGGCCGTGAGACACTCTAAATCCCCCAACAAGATTTAAATTAGTGTTTTATGAAACTCTAAAGATATCCAAACTCATACAAATTGGTGCGTCAATAAAGTGTACACCAAGGAATGGTGCTGCGCGACCACTAACAAACCAAATCATGATCAGGTCCACATGCTTCGTTGGAAGAGACGTGTAAGCATATGGTATAAACAACAAACACTTGTGATACTTGCCAACTGACCAACTAAATTATGTAGAGAGTGGGCATGGCTTTATCATGCAATGATATATAGCTGGGAAACTTTTATTTATAAACAATGATATATGTGGCATGATTCATATAAGGAGCACGTACGATTAATACAAAGGCACACCGACACTTTTATTTAACCAAGAAACTAGTGTTACTTGGTAGTAGACTACAGGTACTTTGATCGATATAAGATGATGATCATCTACTTGGGGCACCATTTGCAGCAGCGGCGTTTGCACCATTTGCAGCAGCGGCGGGGGCGGTAGCACCATCTGCAGCAGCGGCGGGGGCACCATTTGCAGCAGCGGCGGTCTCCGTAAATTTGATCTGCAATTCAAGAACAAGGAGAAGGAAAATAAAAAGACCTTGTCCTCAATCTTTAGCATACACTACAACATTAATTAATTTTGTTGAATATATCAGAATTTAGTTGCAGCAATATGTTAAACATTTTCCAGTCGAGTTAAACTTTTAAGGTCTCTTATCAGTCTATGTATATAGATCCAACGTTCTATATATATTATACAAGATCGTTAATATATGGAGTTAGCAACCAAAAGAAATTGATGGATGAACCGATAAACTGCGTCGTTACGGATTAGGAGAGCTTAAGGATTAAAATCAAATTGTTAGATAATCGAGATCAACAAATGAATTAGAGAAAGGAAGAATGACAGATCGTAAATTAGTTTTCTCTTGGTTCTTACGAATATTCATGGGTGGCTAGATTCAAAATTAAGGTGCGTGTGTATTAATTTATTTATGTTATTAAAAAGAAAAAAAGCAACAAAGGGTATTTATTTAATTACCAGGCTCCACGCCTTGGGTTTCCTCAGAGAGGTCCCTCCCACTCCCAGTTGTCTCAGCAGTGACCATAGTGGGCGTAAGGAGAAGAGCCACCACGAGGATGGTCATGAGGAGATAAGGCTTCTTGGTAGCTGCCATGATATGCTATATATGACTACAATTAGTGTGGCACAAGTTCCACTTTACTTTGTGAAGGGAGCGATGGATGGAAGGCTTAGCTTGCAGGATCTATCCTACTAGTATTTATAGTGCTATGGGTTGTTTGAATAAATGGGATCACTTCCCTTTCCATTTTGGCGTCCGTTCTCTTTCTCATCCACAGCAGGTCATATAACGTCACTTGCCTAAGGGGCTACCTTGAATAGTTGGCTGCAACCGGTTACCTATTTTGGAAGAATTCTTCCAAATATAAGTCTACTTAGATTCTGTTGTTTAAACCGGTATGGGATACTAATGCATATATCCACAGAGATATAAATAAATGCAAGTTAAGTTCTCATCATTTGTTTGTTTGTTAGAAAGGCGGTAGATTTGAGAAGGCCAGTTTCTCATCACGCACGCTGAAATAATTAGTTGGCTAATAAAATTTTTGAAGGCATTAAAGGAACTTAATGAGCTTGATTCATATGAAAGTTGGTATGCAAAAAGCTCATGCTTGATGAGCTTAACATAACGTATGTCCATCATTTCTTATGCTCGTGAGTTTTGACTACTGAGTTAAGGAGTCGAACCTAAGACTTGAGGTCGAGAATAATTTGCTTATCTAATTAATGAAGCAGGTAGCAAGAATTGTTCGTTAGACTTATATTCTCTTAAGAAAAAAATATTTAAAACATAAATTTACAAACTAAAATAAAATCAATTTTCACCGACAACGTAAATAATAAAATATTATATAAATATATGTTGCGGCCAAACCTAATATAGTGATAAGTACATTACAATTATCACTACATTGATCCACTTGAAACTACGATTATATTTAGCAACAAATTAACCGGAAGAGTTGACAAATGCATAGTGTTAACAAATTCTCCAACACGAAAAAATAATACAAAAATTCAACAAATCAACGGTGATTTTCATTTATAATTAAAAATTTCCGTTGATATTTCAAACAAAATATAGATTGCAACCTGTAATGCAATAAGACTTCATAAAATTAAAATGCATCCATGATATTTCACATATTACATCGATATAATTCAAGAACCATTGACAAATTTTAGTTCATAACGAAAAATATCCCATACATTTTAATTTAGAACTAATTAACAATCACCCAAAATTCAACATATTTTTATAAAATTAAATTACATGGGCAATATTTGAACACCACCAATCATGTTTCTTATATTTTATCAATGTAATTCAAAAATCATAAGTATATTTTTGTTTAGAATAAAAAATCACTCATATTTTGATTCAAAATAAATTCACCAAATGTTAAAGGTAGCATGCCTTCGTAAAATAAATTGCAATGATATTTTGATGCAATTGAAAATTGGCCAATACCTTTTGATTTAAAAGAAAATTTTTCACATATTTTGATTCAAAATAAAAAATCACCTAACAAAAAATGTAACATATCTTTATAAAACTAAATTACACTAGGTAAATTTTTTAGATTTCATTGATGTTATTCAAAAATATCCCTACATCTTAGATCAAAATAAAAAATCACACATATATTTTTTGATTCATAACTAAAAATTATTTGTATATTTTCATTCAAAATAATTAAAAAAAAATTCATCGGTGATTTTTTTTTCTTTGATGGTGAGATTCTCTCTTATAAAGTAATTTTTGAGAGATCGTAAGTGCCCTACTCTGAATACAACATTTAAGTGAAGACTTACGTTACTTTTTACCTTATTTTCTGAATTTTTTCACATTTCTTCGTTTTAATTCAGATGTGCAAATTTACCGGAGCCGCCATCATGTCGCTGTCAAGTGATAATTTATTTTAATAAAAAATTATATACGTCAATTTCATCTGTGGAATTTCATGATAAAGTCAACAGGCATTTTTGGCAAGAGGGATATTTCTATACGGATAGTGGGATATTATCATGGTTACTTCTCAAATCACAAAATTTTTTGTGTAGGTATTCATTTGAAGAATGTATACAAAAGTTAAAGAATTCTTGTGAAAGGTCCTTATAAGTTTTTATTTTTTTTTCTCCCTTTTCTTTCTTATTTTATAAATCTTAGTCCAACAATTAACCGAAACAACCTACACGGGACGAAGTCTTGATCCACAGGTCAAGTTGTGCCCAAATTGATCCCTGGGTTAAATCCAAAACATTCTATATGCAAAAATATATATAATGATACCAATGACGTCGATATGAATACGGGTAAACAAATATGATTACATTGTATTTAATATCTATTAAAATGTTTAATTATATGAACATTTTTTTAAATAATTATGAAAAAATCAAATATTATTGAATATATAGTCAACGGTGACATCACATTTCCTACATTATTTAACGTATAATTTATAATATCGCATATAGTTTATAATGAAAATATTTAAGCTATAATCAACTGCATAGCTGAAAAGAGAAACCACGCTGGAGTATTTTTGTTCGTTTTCCATGAGCTACGTTAAGCACACATCATGGTACTTATAACTATAATGATACGACCTTGTTGAAGAGGAAAGGCATACTGGAGTTTTTTTGTTCACTTTCCGTAAGCTACATTAAACGCATATCTTGTTATCGATTAGGTAATATATTGCATGCAAAATTTTCCTGCCTATTCTTCACTATTTGTTTGAACTTTATTTTACATTTTGCTATGTATTGCCAAATTAGAAAATAAGGTAATCCATCTTTTTTTTGATGTAGGTGAGAGCGGACATGGGGTCTCGGAGGTGAGCGGGCCACACTTGATGTTCTTAAGATGAAAGGAAATTTTCTATAAGAGTTTTGGCCCAAAATATACCAGAAAAAAGGAAGAAAAGATTGAAAATGAGAGAAAAGTTAAAAGAAAAAGATAAAGTAAATAAATGTATATTTGCAATCCATAAAGTGAGAAAGTTAGTTTTAGTTAGTGTATTTTAATTTTTCACTTTCTATAAATAAAAAATCACTTTTAAGTAAAAAATTACTTATCATAGTTGAAAATTACATTTCAAGTGAAAGATTATCTACCACCAATAGAATGGTCAAATACACCAATGTATTATCATTTTCAATCGATATATTTTAATTTTCAACTAATGTATTTTAATTTTCAACTTGCATGTTTTGATTTTCAACTGGTGTATTTTGATTTTCAATCGATTGAAAATCATTTTCAACTGGTATATTTTTGTTAAAAACCATTTTCAACAGGTTTATTTTAATTTTCAACCGGTTGAAAATCATTTCCAACTAGTGTATTTTAGTTTGCTTGAATTTCAACTGGTTAATTTTCATTTTCAACTAGTTGATTCTGATTTTCAATTGGTTGATTTTGACCACGCTTTGCAAAACACGTTGCAACGTGCATTTCTCTACTCCTGTGCAAAAAAAGAGAGATTTTCCACGCTTGTTATGACCCGGTTCCCGAATCCCTATAGGACACGAGAATCGGACCGACTCGATTAATCCCAAGACCCAGTCGACCAACGAGAAAGTAACCAAAAAGCAATAAAATAAACCACATTTATCATGCAAGTAACTAACAGTAATAAAAGTATAGCAGTAAAGAAAGAATTACTACAGTATATACCACCACAACATTAGAGAATTAAAAATAGGTTTAGAAATATGCAACTTACAATAACAGAGTATAAAAGTGTAACAAAATACTCACTATTACAGAAATGGGTACAACACAAGTACCACTACTGGGCTCTACTAGGCCCAGCACCCTCTGCAGTCGTAGGCTCTCGCTGCTCAACACTTGGTCCTGAAAAGGGTGGTAAGTACGACGCGTCAGCGAAACGCTAAGTAGAGTGGCAACCAACCAGCTAAGAAAGACAGTAAAGGTGGACAAGTAGCTGTTGTTTTTAATTTCTTTCTTTATTTATCTATTTACTCTTTCTTGGTTTATTTCTCAGGTCTTTCTCTTGATCTCGAATGTTCCTCGTGGGAACGATCTTAATTGCAGTCTTTTCCGAAGTGTAGAAGTAGCACGTGGTGCTCTCCTGATCGGGAGAGTCCCCCGTGGTCGTCCTACACCCAGTCAACTACCCCAGGGTCACTGACAGACGTAACGGTGACTACAGCACGCACGATAGGCACACAGGTAGCTACCCCGCACTGGCACGCGGTCAATCGTTTCCGTTAACCAGTGCACCCAAGCATAGCACGGAACTAGTATAGGGCATAGCCCTCTCAGTAACAGGGGTCTAACCCCTCCACAGTAACCAAACAGGGGTCTTGTCCCTCCACAATCCGTATACCCTCGCCTGACTACCCTGGTTTGCCCAGTGGGCCTAACAAGTCGGTGTAGGACGGCTAGCTGAACCCTGGGCCCCGTGGGGTGGCTAGCTCCCTCCCTACACTGGTAGCTCTCCCTGGTACAGTGTACACGAGGGCCAAAAGTCAGTACAAAGTGGCCAGACCTGACTCCGGGTCCCTAGGGCGGCTCGCTCCGCTCTGCACTAAGAGGTAACATGTGCTTTCCTTGGTACTACGTACCCAAGAGACAACACACATTCCCATTCACTTTTCCAGTTCCATTCCATTTATTTCCAGGAGTTCTACTCCTAATTCCCCGTAGGGTTCATGCTCATGTTTCTCAGGCCAAGCCATACTAGGTTTCATCATTTCAGGTTTATTCGTATATAGTACGTGTTTCCAACATTCAAACTTCTTTTCTTTTCAAATTTATATACAAGCAGCTCGTATTTAATTTCAACCAACAGAAATTACATGGAGCAGTTACTAACAACATTACTCTACATTTCATAGACAACTGTTATCCAGTTACAGGCAGTTATTATTCCATCTATTCATTTCAAGACTGCATTTCAGGCATTTAATACAATCGTTCCAATATTTCTAATCCTAGGATTCATGTTATACCATAGGATCTATCATTCAATCTAGTTTTCGGGTCCTAGGATTCATGCCATACCCTAGGATCTGTCATTCAATCTAGTTTTCAGGTCCTAGGATTCATGTCATACCCTAGGATCTATCATTTATTTCAGATACGCATTTATGCTTGTAATTTACTAAGGGAAGCCACTCTACCTGCGAAATCGGGAGTAATGGAGGCTTGATCGGTAGATCCACGTGCCTCTGCAACCCCCAAACCCGCAACGGAACGAGGTCCTATAACAAGGATCAACCATAAGAAACCACTTAGAGCAGGATAAAAAGTATTCTTACAAGTAGAGGAACTTAAACGGAGAACAACAGAATCTAAAACGCGGAAATCGGACCTCAAATGGACCCTAAACGAGTCAAAAACGACAACTCTGACTCAAATCATACGTCTGAAACATATTCCAGACGTCTTAAAAAGGGGTCCAGATCATAACTTACTCTATGCTGCTCTGCAGACGTCCAGGGATCGTGCTGAACCATCTGGACCTAGTTCCAGACGTCTGACTATCTCTCCGGACGTCTGGAGACACTCTCCGCCATCTGGTGACTCACCTAGACGTCTGATCTGCGTAGGAGGGCGTGTCCCCGTGCCTTCCCGAAAAGTATCTTGCACGCGCATGCAAAATCTCTCAACACGGCACGCAACAGAGTTTTGGCGGAACGGCCTGCATGGCCATATCCGCAAAAAGAGAGGATAGGAGGCAAAACGTACCTCTCAGTCGTCTGGAGCTCCCTTCAGATGTCGTCCATGTCGTCTGGGTGTAGGCCCAAACGTCTGATTCTGGGAAAAATCCCAGAATCAGAACCTCCTTCGCCTTCTTCCCGCTGCGTACGACCGCGTCGCACTCGTCCGCCCGCTGCTTGAACTACAGTAGCACTGGGGGAAACCTCCCTGACACACACTCCGCCTCGCGCACGCCGGCCGGCCTCGAGCTGCTCCGGCGAGGTTGCTCTCCCTCACGGCATGCGCACTCTCTTCTCTTCCCTCTCGCTGCACCTCTCCTCTTCGCCACTGCACCCGACAGCAGCTGCTGCCCTCGCTCACGCGCTGGAGGAAGGAGGAGATGGGTGGATGTGGGTGGCGTGAGGGAGAGGAGGATATATGTAGGCACGGGGGGGGGGGGGGGGGGGGGGGGGGGGGGGAGGTGCTGCAGGTCGGTGAGGGGAGAGAAAGAGAAGAGGGTGGTGGGGTTTCAGTCTGCGCGCGACACGCGCGCAGACTCGCGATCGTATGCACACAAAAATTAATTTTCAGACGTCTGGGAAGGTATCCAGACATCTGACCAGACGTCTGGACCAACTCTTAAACGTTTTAAAAGTGTTTTGATGTCACGGGTCTTAACAACGCTAATGCCACATGGGTCGAATGTGTTGACCTACACTACATTTGTGTGGGGTGTACAAGCAAGTCAGCCCTCACAGTTACCTCGCAAGGGCTAGGTAAGAATGAGGAGTGCACGCTTCTTTCCTAGCAAGTGGCCAAATGGGCCTTTGCATCCACCCAACACATGAAGGAGGGCTTGTGAGGGCATTTCGAGCCCAAATAGGCCATTTCTTGGTAGGTCAGTGATAAACATTAGCCTATCATCATTTTGATGCCTTAAAATAGATCTAACACTTAGTATTTTAACTTCACAAAATAAATTTCTAGGTTACATTTAGATATCATTTAGGTTAGACATGTATTGCGTGATTTTTTATATTTTTCACATATTTATTTGAATATTAAAAATAAACATATAGTTAGATCCCTAAAATCCTAATATCACTTGCCTAAGGGGCCACCTTGAATAGTTGGCTGCAGCCGGTTACCTATTTTGGAAGAATTCTTCCAAATATAAGTTTACTTAGATTCTATTTTTTAAATCGGTATGGGATACATATGTATATATCCACAGAGATATAAATAAATGCAAGTTAAGTTCTCGGCATTTGGTTGTTTGTTAGAAAGGACGGTAGGTTTGAGAAGGTCAGTTCCTCATCACGCACGCTGAAATAATTAGTTAGCTAGCAAAATCTTTGAAGGTATGAAAGGAGCTTAATGAGCTTGATTTATGTGAAAGTTGGTATGCAAAAAGCTCATGCTCGATGAGTTTAACATAATATATGTTCATCATTTCTTATGCTCGTGAGCTTTGACTACTAAGTCAAGGAGTCGAGCCTAAAAGTTGAGGTCGAGAATGATTTGCTTATCTAATTAACGAAGCACGAAGCAAAAATTATTCGTTAGACTTATATTTTTCAAAGAGAGAAATATTTAAAATAAAATTTATAGATTAAAACAAAATCAATTTTCACAGATAATGTAAATAATGAAATATTATACAAATATATGTTGCAGTCGAGTTTAATGCAGTGATAAGTACATCACAATTATCACTACATTGATCCACTTGAAATTACAATTACTTTTAGCAACAAATTAATTGGAGTACACAAATGTGCAATGATAACGTATTCTCCAACACAAAAATACAATACAAAACTTCAAGAAACCACTAGTGATTTCATTTATAATTGAAAATATCTTATGATATTTCAAACAAAGTATAGATTGCAACCTGTAATGCGATACAGCTTCATAAAACTAAAATGCACCCCATGGTATTTCACATATTGCATGGGTACAATTCAAAAATCATTGAAGCATTTTAGTTTATAACAAAAAATATCTCATGCATTTCAATTTAGAACTAATTAACAATCACCCAATGTAGAATCTAACATGATTTTATAAAACTAAATTGAATGGGTGATATTTGAACACTACTCGTGATTTTTCTTATATTTCATCGGTACAATTTAAAAGCCACAAGAATATTTTTATTTAAAATTAAAAATTACCTATATATTTTGGTTCAAAACCAATTCACCCAACGTTAAAAGCAACACACCTTCATAAAATAAATTGTAGTGATATTTTGGTGTAATTGAAAAATGATCGATATTTTTTTGTTTAAAATAAAAAATTTCCCACATATTTTGATTAAAAATAAAAAATCACCCTGGAACTGCAACACACCTTTATAAAACTAAATTACACTAGTTAAACTTCTTATGTTATGTTGGTGTAATTCAAAAATACCCCTACATCTTAATTCAAAATTAAAAATTACATGTATATTTTGATTCATAATTTGAAATTATTTATATATTTTCATTCAAAATAATAAAAAAAATTCATCGATAATTTCTTTTTCTTTGATGGTGAGATTATCTTTTATGAAGTAATCTCCGAGATCGTAGGTACCTTAACACTACAATCTTGAGGTAAATTCAATATTTATCAGATTTATATCGCCGATCTCATTCTCCTGATAATTATATAAAAATCTTATTAGCTGAACCATCTGCTGAAACCTACCGATGACTTCTTAATTCAAAAGTGAAGACTTTTTACACGATAGCAGACTTCATCCTGCAGCAATATTTACGTTACTTTTTACCTTATTTTCTGAATTTTTTTACATTTCCTCGTTTTAATTTAGATATACAAATTTACCGGAGCTGCCATCATGTCGCTGTCAAGTGATAATTTATTTTAATAAAAAATTATATACGTCAGTTTCAACTATGGAATTTTATGATACGGTCAACAAGCATTTTTGACAAGAGGGATATTTCTATACGGATAGTGCGATATTATCATGGTTACATCTCAAATCACAAATTTTTTTGTG
Source organism: Thalassia testudinum (assembly GCA_037157565.1). Taxonomy (NCBI): domain Eukaryota; kingdom Viridiplantae; phylum Streptophyta; class Magnoliopsida; order Alismatales; family Hydrocharitaceae; genus Thalassia; species Thalassia testudinum. Next base: position 94,200,120 of record JAZHRO010000039.1, read on the forward strand.
GAGGTATTCACTTGAACAGTGTATACAAAAGTTAAAGAATTCTTGTGAAAGGTCCTTATAAGTTTTCATATTTTTTTCTCTCTATTTTTTTATTTTATAGATCTTAGTCCAACAATTAATCGAAAGAACCTACACGGGACCAAGTCTTGATCCACAGGTCAAGTTGTGCCCAAATTGACCCATGGGTTAAATCGAAAGCATTCTAGATGCAAATATATATAATGATACGAATGACGTCAATATGAATACGGGTAAACAAAAATGATTATATTGTATTTAATATCTATTGAAATGTTTAATTATATGAATATTGTTGAAGAGGAAAGACATACTGGAGTTTTTTTTGTTCGTTTTCTGTAAGCTACATTAAGCACACATCTTGTTACCGATTAAGTAACATACGCATCATAATTTGGTAAAACTTTCTTGTCTATTCTTCACTATGTTTTAGAACTTTATTTTAACAAATTATGAAATAAGATAATCCATCTTATTTTTGATGTAAGAGAGAGAGGACAAGAGATCTCGGAGGTGAGCACGCCACACGTAATGATCTTAAGATGAAAAGAAAATTTCTATAAGAGTTTTGGCCCAAAATATACGAGAAAAAGGGAAGAAATGATTGAAAATGAGAGAAAAGTCAAAGAAAAAGGATAAAGTAAATAAATGTACTTTTATAATGTACAAAGTGAGAATGGTAGTTTCAGTTAGTATATTTTAATTTTTCACTTTCTATAAATGAAAAATCATTTTATAAGTTAAAAATCCCTTCACATAAATGAAAATCACGTTTTGAGTGAAAAATTATCTACCACCAATAAAATGGTAAAATACATCGATGTATTATTAGTTTCAACCGGTATGTTTTAATTTTCAACTGATGTGTTTTGATTTTCAATCAGTGTATTTTAATTTCCAATCAATTGAAAATCATTTTCAACTGGTGTATTTTGGTTGAAAATCATTTTTCAACCGGTTTATTTTAATTTTCAATTGGTGTATTTTGATTTGCTTAAATTTTGACTGGTTGATTTTCATTTTCAACCAGTTGATTCTAATTTTCAACCGGTTGATTTTGATCACGCATTGCAAAACGCATTGCAACATGCAATTCTCTACTCCTTTGCAAAAAAAAAGAGATTTTCTACACTAATGTCACATGGGTCGAATGTGTTGACCTACATTACACTCGTGTGGGGTGTACAAGCAAGTCAGCCCCCATAGTTACTGTTACGAACATGGCATCAGGCGTCGTTTAAGACGTCTGGGAAGTGGCCCAGACGTCTGGAAGCCTTCCCAGATGTCTGGTATTAAATTTTTTCGACGTACGGGTTCACGTCTATGTGCATGCACGCGCAGACTGAACCCGCCGCCCTCCTTCTTCTCTTTCCTCTCCCTCCCTGCAGACGCCACTTTTCCTCCTTCTCTCTCCCCGCGGCTGCCTTATAAAAACGCTTCCCCTCTCCCTCACCCTCACTCCACCGCCTTCTTCTTCTTCTTCTTCTCCCTGTCTGTGAGAGAGCGTGCGGGAGAGATCGGCAACAGCGACTGCTGCGGGTGTGTGGGGAGTAGGAGCCGTTGCGAGAGGAAGAAGGAGCTCAACCGCGAGGGTGCGAGCTTGCCGGGGCAGCTAGAGTTGGCCGGCAGGAGAGCAGTGAGCGTGGGGTGCCGCGGAGTGAGCAGTGAGCGTGGGATGTCTGAAGGACTGTGCAGACCAAGGTATGACCTGAGCGACTGTAACGACCCGGTTCCCGAGTCCCTACGAGACACGAGAACCGGACCGACTCGACTAATCCCAAGACCTAGTCGTCCAACGAGGAAGTAACCAAAAGACAGTAAAATAAACCACATTCAGCATGAATATAACTAACAGTAAGAAAGTACAGCAGTAAGGAAAGAAACTACTACAGTAGGTACCACCACAACAGTAAAACAACATTTATCATATAACAAGAACTGCAGGTAAAGAAGGTATAGCGGAAACAAAACTACTCACTAGAACAGAAACAAAAGAGGTACAAAAGGCTGTGGTAACTCTACTGGACCCTACTCGGCCCAGCGTCCTCTGCAGCCGCCGACCCTGGCTGCTCAACACCTGGTCCTGAAAAAGGTAACGAGTGTAACACGTCAGCAAAACGCTGAGTAGAGTGGCAAACTAACTAAAGGCAACAGTAGAGTGTACAGTAGCTGTTATGTTCTATTACTTCCTTTATTCACATCTTTCAATTTTTCTCACTATTTCATTTATTTCTCAGATCCTTTACTTGATCTCGAATGTCCTCGTGGGAATGATCTTGATTGCAGTCTTTTCTAAAAGTAGAAGTAGCACGTGGTGCTCTCCTGGTCGGGAGAGTCCCTCGTGGTGATCCTACCCTCAGTCAACCACCCCAAGGTCACTGACAGACGTAACGGTGACTACGGCACGCGCGATAAACGCACAGGTAGCTAGCCCGCACTGGCACGCGGTCAGTCGTTTCCGTTAACGGGTGCGCCCAAAGCACAGCACGGAACCAGGGTAGAGCCCTCTCAGTAACAGGGGTCCAACCCCTCCACAGTAACCAAACCGGGGCCTTGCCCCTCCACAGTCCGCGCACCCTCGCCTGACTACCCTGGTTTGCCTTAGTGGGCCTAACAAGTCGGTGAAGGAGGCTAGCAGAACCCCGGGGCCCGTGGGGTAGCTAGTACTCTCCTAACACTACTAGCTCTCCTCGGTACTACGTACACAAGGGCCAACAAGTCGGTACAGAGCGGCCAATCCTAACCCCGAGTCCTTGGGGTGGCTGGCCCCACTCTGCACTAAACAGGTACAGGTATTTCCCTTGGTACTGCGTACCCAAGAGACAGTACAAACTACATCTCAGTTTCCATTCCTTTTTCTTTCCAGGAGTTCCACTCCTAATTCCCCGTAGGGTTCCAGCTATTTATCTCAGAACATCATATGTTTCACTTTCCAGATTCACGTTCTCAAAAATCCATGATCTCAATCATGTTTCTTTATTCATAACAGACAGCTATTAATTCAAATTACAGGCAGCTTTATATTCCTTTCCATTTTTCCAAGACTGCAGTATTATACATTCCACTAGTTTTTCCATCCTAGGATTCATGCCATATCCTAGGATCTATCATACAATCTAGTTTTCCGGCCCTAGGATTCATGCAACACCTAGGAGCTATCATTCCATCTATTTCTCATTCCTATGATTCATGCAATGTCCTAGGTTCTAGTTATGGTTCCATACTTTAACAGATTTTAATAATAACTTAAGCCACTCTACCAGGTACAACGGGAGTAATGGGGGCGTGATCGGGAATCCCGCGCGCCTCCGCGACTCTCAAGACTGCAACCGAACGAGGCCCTATCACAAGGATCAACACAAGGAGTGTCTCAGAACAGTGTATAGCTACTGTAGGCGGGTAGAGGAATTAATTCTGAAACGAACGCAACTCGAATCGCGGAAAACGGAGCCCAAACGGGCCCTAAACGGGTCGAGAAAGACGATACTGTGCAAAATCAGACGTCTGGAACTCATTCCAGACGTCTTAAACGGTGGATCAGAGAATTACCTGTTCAGCTTGGTTCCCTGGACGTCCAGAAGTCTGCGGGGACGTCTGTCCTATACCCCAGACGTCCGATGGTCCACACGGACGTCTGTAGGTCACTCCCGCCGTCTGGTACAACTTACAGACGTCTGATTCGCAAAGGATGGCGAATCAGCGAACCTGCGCACGGCCAACCCCCCTCCCCCAGTACGGTCAGTCGACAAGAAGGAAGAAGAAAGCGGAAACTCACCTTTCAGACGTCTGTATTATCTTACAGACGTCGACCTTGCCGTCTGGCTATCAACCCAGACGTCTGATTCTGCAAAATTTTCCAGAATCAGAACCCTGCTCGGCCTCCGCTCGCGACGCCGCCCGCGTCGCACCTCGCGCGTTCGCTGCTCCGACCGCAGCAGGTCCCTCTCCGCGTCGCTCCGCGCCCCCTGCGCCCTCCGCCGGCCGGCCAAGCTGCTCCGGCGAGCTCGCCCTCACGGCAGAGCCCCGCCCTCGCACGCCGCACCTCCTCCGCGCTCACTGCGGCTGCCGCTGCCGCCCCTCGCGTCCGCTCGCTCTCGCGCACAGGAAGGAGAAGAAGGAGGAGACGGTGGAGACGGGAGGGGAGGCGCGCCCTTTTAAGGCCGCGCGAGGAGGAGAGAGAAGGTGGTCGCAGCGCGCCTACAGCCGCAGAGAGAGAGAGGAATCGCAGGTCTGCACGCACAGGCGCGCAGACGAATCTCCCGTGCGAACATAACTGTTCTCCAGACGTCTGTAAATGATCACGGACGTCTGGTCAGACGTCTGGATGTGATCCCAGACGTCTGGTCCGACGTCTGGGCCACCTCCCAGACGTCTTAAAAGGCGTCTGGGGCACGCGTTCGTTACAATATAACAAACTCAAAGGAAGTTTCGTCCCCGAAACTTGCGCCAACTAGGGTGCGGGAAAAAGATGTCCAAATAACCATAACAAACTCAAAGAGGACCGAAGCCGGTCCGAAAAGACGTACCCGCGAAAAGCTCCGGGTACCGCTCCCGCATTGCCGCCTCAGGCTCCCAGGTAGCCTCCTCGTACCGCTGGCTCCTCCACAAAACCTTTACCAGGGGTACTTGCTTTCGTCTCAACCTGCGGACGGCTCGGTCTAGGATCTGCACTGGCCGCTCGGGGTAGGTCAGGTCGTCGCTCATCTCGACGCTCTCGTGACTCAGTACGTGGCTGGGATCGGCTACGTACTTCCTGAGGTTGGACACGTGGAACACGTCGTGCACACCAGAAAGCTGCGGGGGAAGGGCAAGTCTGTAAGCAACGGGTCCAACCCGCTCCAGGACCTCAAAGGGACCCACGAACCTCGGCGCGAGCTTCCCTCTCACCCCAAACCGCTGTAAGCCCTTCATAGGCGAAACACGAAGGAAGACGTGGTCCCCAACCTCGAACTGCACCTCTCTGCGTCTGCGATCTGCGTAGCTCTTCTGTCTGCTCCTGACAGTGCGGAGTCGTCTGTGGATCTGCTCAACTACCTCCTGACTCTGCCGGATCAACCTGAGGCCAACCTCCCACTTGGTCCCCACCTCAACCCAACTCAAGGGTGCCGTGCATTTCCGTCCGTACAGAGCCTCGTAGGGAGCCATGCCGATGCTCGAGTGATAACTGTTGTTGTATGCAAACTCCGCCAGAGGCAGGTGCTCCTCCCAAGAGCCCCTCCAGTCTAGTACACAGGCACGCAAAAGGTCCTCAAGTGTCTGTATCGTGCATTCCAACTGTCCGTCCGTCTGGGGGTGGTAAGCTGTGCTAAACCTCAACCTCGTCCCCAAAGCCTGCTGAAACTCAGCCCAAAACTGGGACGTAAAGCGGGTATCCCGGTCGGATACGATCTCCCGCGGAAATCCGTGTAGTCGCACCACATCACGGATATACCTCTCTGCCAACTGTGCTGGTCCCAAAGTGACTCGAATCGGCAAGAATCGTGCCGTCTTCGTCAATCTATCCACTATTACCCAGACTGCGTCGTGTCCTCGCTGGGTAACAGGTAAGCCCACCACCAAGTCCATGGTGATGCTCTCCCACTTCCATTCTGGTACTGGAAGCGGCTGAAGCGGCCCTGCAGGCCTCTGATACTCGGCTTTCACCTGCTGGCACACTAAGCACTGCTGCACGAATTCACCCACATCCCGCTTCATCCCTCTCCACCAAAACTCGCGTCTCAAGTCATGGTACATTTTCGTGTTTCCGGGATGTATGGTGAATCTGGAACCGTGTGCCTCAGTCAGGAGCTCTCTCAACAGCTCCTCGTCTCTGGGAACGCACAACCGTCCCCCCAAGCGTAGCACCTGGTCTATGAAAGAGAAGTCCCCTGGGTCCCCTGATAGTACTCTATCGCGCAAAGACTACAAGTACGGATCGGCCATCTGTCCCGTGATGATGCGGTCTATCAACTCTGGCCTGGTCTGCCGTGTCACCGTCACTGCCCCACAGTACCCTCGTAACTCTAGAGGTCGCCAACTGCCCACCTCCTCCAAAAGGCTCCAACTCTGTAACTGTAGACTAGCCAAGCGTGCAGGCGCCTTACGGCTCAAGGCGTCAGCCACCACGTTGGCCTTTCCCGGGTGGTAGGAGATGCTGCAGTCGTAGTCCTTCAGGAGCTCCAACCAACGTCTCTGTCTCATGTTGAGCTCCTTCTGGTCAAAAAGATATCTGAGGCTCTTGTGATCTGTAAAAATCTCGAAGGTCTCACCGTACAAGTAGTGCCTCCATGTCTTCAGCGCGAAGACAACAGCTGCCAACTCTAGATCGTGGGTAGGGTAGGTATGCTCATGGGGCTTCAGTTGCCGCGAAGCGTAAGCGACCACGTGACCCCTCTGCATGAGCACACCTCCTAACCCCTGCAAGGAAGCGTCCGTGTACACAACGAACCCGCCACTACTGTCAAGGATGGTGAGCACGGGAGCCGAGGTCAACCTCTCCTTCAGCTCCAGAAAACACGCCTCACAGGCGTCTGTCCAAGCGAAAGGCACGTCCTTCCGGGTCAACTGTGTCATAGGACGTGCAATCTGTGAAAATCCTCTGATGAACCGTCTGTAGTAACCTGCCAGTCCCAGGAAACTGCGAATCTCAGTGACTGAACGCGGTCTCTCCCACCTGAGCACTGCCTCGACCTTGGCGGGGTCCACCGCCAGGCCGTCTCCAGAGATCACATGACCCAAGAAGGTCACCTCCCTCAACCAGAACTCGCACTTGCTGTATTTGGCGTACAGCCTGCGTCGCCTCAGAGTGTCCAAAACCATCCGCAAGTGCTATCCGTGCTGCGTCCGATCTCTAGAATAGATGAGTACATCATCTATGAAAACCACCACGAACTGGTCCAAGTACGGTCTAAACACCCAGTTCATCAGGTCCATGAAAGCAGCGGGGGCATTGGTCAGCCCAAACGGCATGACCAAAAACTCGTAGTGTCCGTACCGGGTGCGGAAAGCTGTCTTGGAGACGTCGGTCTCCCTGATCCTCAACTGGTGGTATCCAGACCTCAAGTCTATCTTGGAAAACACCGTTGCACCCCGCAACTGGTCAAACAAATCGTCGATCCTCGGCAGCGGATATCTGTTCTTGATGGTGACCCTATTCAGCTGTCGGTAGTCCACACAAAGGCGTAGGGTCCCATCCTTCTTCTTCACAAACAGTACCGGGGCTCCCCAGGGAGACGCACTGGGCCTCACGAAACCCTTCTCCAAAAGGTCCTGCAACTGGGACTTGAGCTCTCGCAGCTCAAGCGGTGCCATTCTGTATGGCGCGGTAGAGATGGGGCTGGTCCCTGGTACTAGTGAGATCTCAAACTCGATCTCACGCTCGGGCGGTAGTCCTGGTAACTCGTCTGGGAACACATCGGAGAACTCTCTGACCACCGGGATGCTCTGGAAGTCTGCCACGGGGCTGTGCTCTGCCACCACACAAGCTAGGAAGCCCTCACACCCCTGGCTCAAAAGTCTCGCCGCCCGAAGTGCCGAAATGCACCTGAAACCTCCGTCCACTGGCTGCCCGTGAAACTCGAAAGAAGGCAACTCCGGAATGGAGAAGACAATCTTCCTCTCAAAACAGTCTACCAAGGCGTGGTAAGCGGACAGCCAATCCATCCCCAGAATCACTCCAAAGTCCTCCATCTGTATCATAATCAGGTCGGCTGGCAGGCTATGTCCCCCGATGCTGACCCCGCAACCCGTGTACACCTCCTCAACTACAAACAGCTGACCACTCGGACCTCTGATTACGAACGGATTCTCTAACAGTGTATAATCCTGGTCCAAACTAACTGCGAAACTGGCTGCGACAAACGAGTGCGTAGCGCCTGAATCGAAAAGCGTGTAAACGAGTCTGCCAGAAACTGAAACCATACCTGCTACCACGGATATCGAAGCTCTGGCGTCCCTGTGTGTTAGGGCGTTGATACGCCCCTCAGCTCTAGGTGCGGACGAAGCGGCCACACTCTGCGTCGGACGGGTAGGTGCTGGCCGGTACCCTCCTCGCGACTGCGGTCCCCCTCCTCACGCCTGGGAACCGCGGCCTCCTGCGCGCCCTCCAGTGCTCTGCGCGGGAAGTATCTGCTGACCTCCTGCCCTAGATGGGCAGTCCCTCCTGACGTGGCCCGGTTGGCCACACTGGTAGCAGAGGGGAACCCGACTCCCGCCCTCGGTGAGTCCCTGCTGTCGGCTAGGCGGGGGTCCGGTGCTGGCGACTGGCCCCTGTCGAGGGCCCCCAAAGGCCACTGATGGCCCTGCACAACGTGACGGCTCTCCTGCGGACGCCACGTGTCTCCGTTCTCGCCGGCCCTGTGAGAAGTCTGGCTGAAAGGGCCTCTTCCGCCCGCCGTCAGTCTCTCGCGCGGACGGGTTGGTCTCCTCGTAAGTCATAGCTGCCTCTACCACCCTCGAAAACGTCGGCAGCTTCAGGGGTTTGACATACCCCCGGATCGCAGGCCAGAGCCCCTCGGTGAACCTCCAAAGGCGCTCCTCCTCAGTGGCTACCGCTGTCGCTGCAAAGCGGGACAGCTCTAAGAAACGCGTGCGGTACGCGCTCACGGTCATCGTCCCTTGGTGGAGAGTGTGGAACTCCCGCCTCCTCTGGTCCTGCCATGTCTGGGGAAAGTACTGCTCGCAGAAGAGGGTGACGAACTGGTCCCACGTCGGCTCGTCCCTCTCCTGTCCCCGGACCGCCCTCCACCACCGGTGTGCCGCACTCTCCAGCTGGTACGTGGCAAAGGCCACGCGGCACTCCACTGGGGGGCGAAGGGTGTCGAAGATCTTCTCCAGCTGCTCAAGCCAGTCCTCTGCCTCGGTCGGGTCCTCATCCCCCTTGAAGGAGGGGGGCTTCAGCTTCCGGAACTGTCCGAAAAGCTCGAAGTGGCGCTGTAGGGGAGGTGCTGGTGCACCTCCAGGCGAAGGTGCCTCGTGTACAGAAGTGTCGGAGGAAGGTGGGGGCGGTAGGGGCCCATCCCCTCCCTCGTGTCCAGCGCCGCGTCCGTCGCGTGGTCCCACAGAGGACTCCCCCTCTGCAACCCCAGGAGGAGGTGCTTGGGGCGGTGGGTGGAGCTCCTCTCGTACAATATCCCGTATCAGTCTGGCGAGGTCCTGGGCCTGGATGTCAGGGAGTGGTGGCTGGTCCACCGAGACGTCAACGACAGCACGTCCACCTCGCCGACCTCGCCCTCGGCCGCGCCCGCGGCCAGTCTCGCCAGTCCCGCGACGAGGCATCTCCTGCAAGGAGACGCGAAACAAAACGGAAACGTCAAAACAGACGGTACCTAACAAAACTTCTAAGAGCTCATGTCAAGAGATATGTTGTGGTGGCTACTCTAGCTATAAACATGTGAATTGGTTATTTTCCAGTCAGTTGATTCACTTCTCGGGACGACCTTGCTCTGATACCATCTTGTAACGACCCGGTTCCCGAGTCCCTACGAGACACGAGAACCGGACCGACTCGACTAATCCCAAGACCTAGTCGTCCAACGAGGAAGTAACCAAAAGACAGTAAAATAAACCACATTCAGCATGAATATAACTAACAGTAAGAAAGTACAGCAGTAAGGAAAGAAACTACTACAGTAGGTACCACCACAACAGTAAAACAGCATTTATCATATAACAAGAATTGCAGGTAAAGAGGGTACAGCGGAAACAAAACTACTCACTAGAACAGAAACAAAAGAGGTACAAAAGGCTGTGGTAACTCTACTGGACCCTACTCGGCCCAGCGTCCTCTGCAGCCGCCGACCCTGGCTGCTCAACACCTGGTCCTGAAAAAGGTAACGAGTGTAACACGTCAGCAAAACGCTGAGTAGAGTGGCAAACTAACTAAAGGCAACAGTAGAGTGTACAGTAGCTGTTATGTTCTATTACTTCCTTTATTCACATCTTTCAATTTTTCTCACTATTTCATTTATTTCTCAGATCCTTTACTTGATCTCGAATGTCCTCGTGGGAACGATCTTGATTGCAGTCTTTTCCAAAAGTAGAAGTAGCACGTGGTGCTCTCCTAGCCGGGAGAGTCCCTCGTGGTGATCCTACCCTCAGTCAACCACCCCAAGGTCACTGACAGACGTAACGGTGACTACGGCACGCGCGATAAACGCACAGGTAGCTAGCCCGCACTGGCACGCGGTCAGTCGTTTCCGTTAACGGGTGCGCCCAAAGCACAGCACGGAACCAGGGCAGAGCCCTCTCAGTAACAGGGGTCCAACCCCTCCACAGTAACCAAACCGGGGCCTTGCCCCTCCACAGTCCGCGCACCCTCGCCTGACTACCCTGGTTTGCCCTAGTGGGCCTAACAAGTCGGTGAAGGAGGCTAGCAGAACCCCGGGGCCCGTGGGGTAGCTAGTACTCTCCTAACACTACTAGCTCTCCTCGGTACTACGTACACAAGGGCCAACAAGTCGGTACAGAGCGGCCAATCCTAACCCCGGGTCCCTGGGGTGGCTGGCCCCACTCTGCACTAAACAGGTACAGGTACTTCCCTTGGTACTGCGTACCCAAGAGACAGTACAAACTACATCTCAGTTTCCATTCCTTTTTCTTTCCAGGAGTTCCACTCCTAATTCCCCGTAGGGTTCCAGCTATTTATCTCAGAACATCATATGTTTCACTTTCCAGATTCACGTTCTCAAAAATCCATAATCTCAATCATGTTTCTTTATTCATAACAGACAGCTATTAATTCAAATTACAGGCAGCTTTATATTCCTTTCCATTTTTCCAAGACTGCAGTATTATACATTCCACTAGTTTTTCCATCCTAGGATTCATGCCATATCCTAGGATCTATCATACAATCTAGTTTTCCGGCCCTAGGATTCATGCAACACCTAGGAGCTATCATTCCATCTATTTCTCATTCCTAGGATTCATGCAATGTCCTAGGTTCTAGTTATGGTTCCATACTTTAACAGATTTTAATAATAACTTAAGCCACTCTACCAGATACAACGGGAGTAATGGGGGCGTGATCGGGAATCCCGCGCGCCTCCGCGACTCTCAAGACTGCAACCGAACGAGGCCCTATCACAAGGATCAACACAAGGAGTGTCTCAGAACAGTGTATAGCTACTGTAGGTGGGTAGAGGAATTAATTCTGGAACGAACGCAACTCGAATCGCGGAAAACGGAGCCCAAACGGGCCCTAAACGGGTCGAGAAAGACGATACTGTGCAAAATCAGACGTCTGGAACTCATTCCAGACGTCTTAAACGGTGGATCAGAGAATTACCTGTTCAGCTTGGTTCCCTGGACGTCCAGAAGTCTGCGGGGACGTCTGTCCTATACCCCAGACGTCTGTCCTATACCCTAGACGTCCGATGGTCCACACGGACGTCTGTAGGTCACTCCCGCCGTCTGGTACAACTTACAGACGTCTGATTCGCAAAGGATGGCGAATCAGCGAACCTGCGCACGGCCAACCCCCCTCCCCCAGTACGGTCAGTCGACAAGAAGGAAGAAGAAAGCGGAAACTCACCTTTCAGACGTCTGTATTATCTTACAGACGTCGACCTTGCCGTCTGGCTATCAACCCAGACGTCTGATTCTGGAAAATTTTCTAGAATCAGAACCCTGCTCGGCCTCCGCTCGCGACGCCGCCCGCGTCGCACCTCGCGCGTCCGCTGCTCCGACCGCAGCAGGTCCCTCTCCGCGTCGCTCCGCGCCCCCTGCGCCCTCCACCGGCCGGCCAAGCCGCTCCGGCGAGCTCGCCCTCACGGCAGAGCCCCACCCTCGCACGCCGCACCTCCTCCGTGCTCACTGCGGCTGCCGCTGCCGCCCTCGCGTCCGCTCGCTCTCGCGCACAGGAAGGAGAAGAAGGAGGAGACGGTGGAGACGGGAGGGGAGGCGCGCCCTTTTAAGGCCGCGCGAGGAGGAGAGAGAAGGTGGTCGCAGCGCGCCTGCAGCCGCAGAGAGAGAGAGAGAGGAATCGCAGGTCTGCGCGCACAGGCGCGCAGACGAATCTCCCGTGCGAACATAACTGTTCTCCAGACGTCTGTAAACGATCACGGACGTCTGGTCAGACGTCTGGATGTGATCCCAGACGTCTGGTCCGACGTCTGGGCCACCTCCCAGACGTCTTAAAAGGCGTCTGGGGCACGCGTTCGTTACAGCGACCTTTTAAGACGTCTGGAAGAAGTTCCAGACGTCTGATTTTGGACAAACTCGTCATTTTTGACCTGTTTAGGGTCCGTTCGGAGTCCATTTTCCGCCTTTCAAGTTTCGTTCTTCCCAGATTTATTTCCTCTACCTGTTTACAGTAATTGTATACTGTTCTGAGTAGCTCCTTGTCTTTGATCCTTATATTAGGACCCCGTTCCGTTGCGGCTCTAGTGCTTGCGAAGGCGCGCGGGATTGCCGACCACGCCCCCAGCACTTCCGATTTTGTGGGTAGACTGGCCTTTTAAATTATTTATAAATTGTGAAATAACTAATAGAGTCTAGGGCATTGCATGAACCCTAGGGCGAAAAAATTAGATTGAATGATAGATCTTAGGGTATTGCATGAATCCTAGGATTGGAAAACTAGATTGAATGATAGATCCTAGGGTATGGCATGAATTCTAGGACTGGAAAACTAGTTGAATATATAAATATTGCAGTCTTGGAAAAGTAGAAAGGAAACGATAACTGCCTGTAAATTGGTTAACAGCTGCATGTTATGAATAGATAATTACGGTTGAGAACATGAATTATATGGATATAAAGCTGGAACGGTGAAACCTAAATTGGCTGAATTAAAAGAGCATGAACCCTACGGGGAATTAGTAGTAGAACTCCTGGAAAGTGAATGGAATAGAATTGGGGAAGTGAGTTGGCCCTTGAGTATGGAGTACCAAGGAGAGCAACTGTCCCCCTATTTAGTGCAGAGCGGAGCTAGCCGCCCCAGGGACCCGGGGTTAGGTCTGGCCACTTTGTACCGACTTTTGGCCCTCGTGTACATAGTACCGAGGAGAGCTACTAGTGTAGGGAGAGCACTAGCTACCCCACGGGCCCTGGGGTTCTGCTAGCCCTCCTACACCGACTTGTTAGGCCCACTGGGCAAACCAGGATAGTCAGGCAAGGGTGCGCGGACTGTGGAGGGGCTGGACCCCTGTTACTGAGAGGGCTCTGCCCTATACTGGTTCCATGTTATGCTTTGGGCGCACCCGTTAACGGAAACGACTGACCACATGCCAGTGCGGGGTAGCTACCCGTGAGCTTATCGCTTGTGCCGTAGTCACCGTTACGTCTGTCAGCGACCTTGGGGTGATTGACTGAGGGTAGGACCACCACGGGGGACTCTCCCTGCCAGGAGAGCACCACGTGTTACTTCTACATTTTGGAAAAGACTGCAATCAAGATCATTCCTACGAGGAACATTCGAGATCAAGAGAAGGATCTGAGAAGTAATTCAATAGTGAATAAATAGAAAAAGATTAAAGCAAGAAATTATAAATATAACAGCTATTGTCTACCTTACTGCTTCTTAGCTTTTAGTTGCCACTCTACTTAGCATTTCGCTGACGTGTCACCTTTGTCACCTTTTCAGGATCAGGTGTTGAGCATCCAGAGTCGGCAGCTGCAGAGGACGCTGGGCCTAGTAGAGCCCAGTAGTGTCACTTGTAGTACCCACTGTACTTTTTTTGCTGTTGTTGTGAGTAGTTTCTATTACCCCTGTACTCTTTTCATTGCAAGCTTCATGTTTATGTACATGTTTAATTCTTTACTGTTGTGGTGGTGTATACTATAGTATTTCTTTTCTTTACTGCTGTATTTTGTTACTGCTAGTTATATACATGGTGAATGTGGTTTATTTTACTGTTTTTTTGGTTACTTTCTCGTTGGACGACTGGGTCTTGGGATCAGTCGAGTCGGTCCGATTCTTGTGTCTCGTAGGGATTCGGGAATTGGGTCGTTACAATTACCTCGCAAGGGCTGGGTAGGAATGAGGAGTGCACGCTCCTTTCTTAGCAAGTGGCCAAATGGGCCTTGGCATCCACCCAACATGTGAAGGAGGGCTCATGAGGGCATTTCGAGCCCAAATAGGCCATTTCTTGGTAGGTCGTTAATAAACGTCAGTTTATCATCATTTTGATGTCTTAAAATAGATCTAATTCTTAGTATTTTAACTTCTTAAATGAATTTCTAGGTTGCATTTAGACATTATTTAGATTAGGCATGTATTACATAATTTTTTATATTTTTGATACATTTATTTAAATATTAAAGATAAACATATAACCATATCCCTAAAATCCTAATGTCACTTGCCTAAGGGGCCACCTTGAATAGTTGGCTGCAGCCGGTTACCTATTTTGGAAGAATTCTTCCAAATATAAGTCTACTTAGATTCTGTTGTTTAAATCGGTATGGGATATGTATGTATATATCCACAGAGATATAAATAAATGCAAGTTCTCGGCATTTGGTTGTTTGTTAGAAAGGGCGGTAGATTGGAGAAGGCCAGTTCCTCATCACGCACGCTGAAATAATTAGTTGGCTAGCAAAATCTTTGAAGGCATGAAAGGAGCTTAACGAGCTTGATTCATGTGAAAGTTGGTATGGAAAAGGCTCATGCTCGATGAGCTTAACATAGCATATGTTCATTATTTCTTATCCTTGTGAACTTTAACTACTAAGTCAAGGAGTTGAGCCTAAGATTTAGGTCGAGATTGATTTGCTTATTTAATTAACGAAGCACGAAGTAAGGATTGTTCGTTAGATTTATATTTTCTCAAGAGAGGAATGTTTAAAACAAAAATTTATAGGACTAAAACAAAATTGATTTTCACTGACAATGTAAATAATGAAATATTATGTAAATATGTGTTGCAGTCGAGTCTAATGTAGTGATAAATACATTATACATTGATCCACTTGAAACTACAAATACATTTAGCAACAAATTAATTGGAGGAGTAGACAAATGTATAGTGCTAACGAATTCTCCAACACAAAAATACAATACAAAAAATCAACGATGATTTTCATTTATGATTAAAAATTTCTGGTGATATTTCAAACATAGTATAGATTGCAACCTATAATGCAATAAGGTCTCATAAAATTAAAATGCACCCATGGTATTTCACATATTGCATCGATAAAATTCAAAAATCACTGAAATATATTATTTCATAACGAAAAATATCCCATGCATTTCAGTTTAGAACTAATTAACAAACACCCAATGTAAAATCTAACGTGTTTTTGTAAAATTAAATTACACGGGTGATATTTGAACACCAGCAGTGATTTTTCTTATATTTTACCGATGCAATTCAAAAATCACAAACACATTTTTGTTTAGGACAAAAAATCATCCATATATTTTGATTTAAAATCAATTCACCCAACGTTAAAAGCAACATGCCTTCATAAAATAAATTGCAAAGAAATTTTGATACAATTAAAAAAAGATCAATATTTTTTATTTAAAATAAAAAATTTTCCTCATATTTTGATTCAAAATAAAAAATCATCTAATGAAAAATACAACACACCTTTATAAAATCAAATTACAATAGTTAAACTTCTTATATTAGGTTGGTGTAATTCAAAAATATTCCTATATTTTAATTCAAAATAAAAAATTACCTATATATTTTCATTTATAACCAAAAATCATGTGTATGTTTTCATTGAAAATAATAAAAAAAATTCACTGATTCTTTCGTTTTCTTTGTTGACGAGATTTTCTCCTATGAAGTAGTCTCCGATAGATCGCAAAGTACCCCAATAATACAATCTTCAGGCAAATTCAACATTTATCATGATAATTATATAAGAATCTTGTTAGCTGAACCATCTGCTGAAAGCTACCGATGACTTCTTAATTCAAAAGTGAAGACTTTTTACATGATAGCAGACTTCATCCTGCAGCAATATTTACGTTACTTTTTACCTTATTTTCTGAATTTTTTTACATTTCTTCGTTTTAATTTAGATATACAAATTTACCGGAGCCGCCATCATGTCGCTGTCAAGTGATAATTTATTTTAATAAAAAATTATATAGGTCAATTTGAACTATGGAATTTTATGATATCGTCAACAAGCATTTTTGGCAGAAGGGATATTTCTTTACGGATAGTGGGATATTATCATGGTTACATCTCAAATCACAAAATTTTTTGTGTAGGTTTTCATTTGAAGAGTGTATACAAAAGTTAAAGAATTCTTGTGAAAGGTCCTTGTAAGTTTTCATATTTTTCTCTCTCTATTTTTTTATTTTATAGATCTTAGTCCAACAATTAATCGAAAGAACCTACACGGGACTAAGTCTTGATCCACAGGTCAAGTTGTGCCCAAATTGACCCACGGGTTAAATCCAAAGCACTCTAGATGCAAATATATATAATGATAAGAATGACGTCAATATGAATACCGGTAAACAAACAAGATTATATTGTATTTAATATCTATTGAAATGTTTAATTATATGAAAGTTTTCTTAAATAATTATATAAAAAATCAAATATTATTGAATATATAGTCAACGGTGACATCACATTTCCTACATTATTTAACGTATAATTTATAATATCACATATAGTTTATAATGAAAATATTTAAGCTATAATCAACTGCATGGCTGAAAAGAGAAAGCACGCTGGAGTATTTTTGTTCGTTTTCCATAAGCTACGTTAAGCACACATCATGGTACTTATAACAATAATGAAACGACATTGTTGAAGAGGAAAGGCATACTGGAGTTTTTTTTGTTCATTTTCCGTAAGCTACATTAAGCACACATCTTGTTACCGATTACGTAACATATATTGCATCATAATTTTGTAAAATTTTCTTGCATATTCTTTATTATTTTTTTGAACTTTATTTTACATTTTGTAATTGATGGGAACATGATCATGAATCCTAACTAATTTATTTTAATCTAGAAAAAAGAATAAAAACTTCTACATAATCAAGTGAAGGACCTAACTTAGAGAATAACTAGGTTGCAAGAAAAGCAAGAAATAAATGGTAAAACTGTAATTTTACCATTGCGGTGCAACAACAGGATTTCTCAAGGGTTCAACATGTGTCAATTGGTCTTGACAAGATGAAAAGTGGGATGGTTCAATCAGAAAAGGGTTATTGTGAAATCTGAGAATTAAATAACATTCTATAACCTTGAAATAAACCCACTTCATTTAACAAGGTTCTGGACTGGATAAAAATCAACTAAACCCTCTAAAATTTATGGAAAAATATCCTCTAGGGTTTAGAACCTTCAATTTGGCCTTTATAACCTATTTTGACCTAAATAAGGGTCCTAGTCAAACATTTGCCCTAAATTAGGTTATTGTGCAAAATACCCAGTCAAATGTGGTCAAACCTAAAATCCAACTTCACTGTTGGATTCCTTGGGTCCAAATTAGGTTTATAATAAAATTTGGACCTAAGGAGAGTTCACCTTGACCTACTTTGCAAAACAATCCAACCCAATTACTTTTATGCCCCTAACATTCGAAACCTTACAGAGACCCCCCTATCTTCCTCTCCCCTCTTTGCAATTAGGTCCCTTCGCCATTACACCGGAGGAGTCCTACTCCGGCGAGGATTCAAGAGGGAAGTTCTCCCTGATTTCTCAGAGAATCCCTCTCAGATTTGAAAGGGAGATTCTCTGAGGAATTCCTGACCATGTGAACTCAATCAAACGTCCTGATTCTCACCCAATCTCTCGTGCGAATGCACGAGAGATATGGGTATCTCTCGAATTTCCTACTCCAACGAGGAAACCCGTGCTTGGAAGCTTGTCTTCCAAGCACAAGGCCCTCTACTGGTGCCTATAAAAGAAGCCCCAGGCACAGCTGGTCATTCCAAGCTTGATTTGGCTGAAGAAACCCCCAAAATTCCTCCTTTCCCATCTCCGACCAAATAGCCCGCAAGTTCCAGTGATATCTCCTCCCTCTTTTCGTCTCTCTGCCACCATACCAGTGGCAGAGTCTTCTCCGCCTTGCTCTTCCGCATCGCACCATACCTGTGCGTGCATCTTCAGCCCTCTTGTTGTCGCCGCCTCTTCATCTCAGGGCCTTCATCTCCGGCGATGGTAGATACGAGCCATTCGCCCTCCGCCTCCCCCCTTCGTCTAGCTACTCTCAAATAACTCCTCTCTCTCTACTCTTGATTTTCCCCCTCTTTATTTCACAAAACCACCCTCGACAGCCACAGACCACCTTCGTCTTCCTCATCTCCGTCAGACCACCGGCGAAGGCGCAACCATCACTCCACACACCTACATGCCTCTCCAACTACCGCAGAAGCTTCACCATCATCCACTGATCATCATCCGCCTCTTCATTGACCGCCACACGTGCCCTACACTTCCCCCGAACAACCGCACTTTCACGGCCACAGTCCGACCTAGGCATGCATGCCTAGGCTGTTCTGCGCCACGCCACTCACTGCACTACCTTCGCCGTGACACGGCGAAGCTCTCTAAGTGCTTTGACAGGGTCGTAAGGCTGTATTTGTGATTGGCAAGTTTGACCCACAGTCGCCATTGGAGCAGGAGCAAAGCTTGCTTGCAAGCTTGCTTCAGGTCGCTATGCTCCAAGAGATTGAGCCCCAGGTGCACGGAAATACCTTGCGATCCCTTTGCACCCAGTGATTGAAGCCAATGCCATCCGCAGCTGCAACAATCGAGCGAGACTCTCTGCGGATGCATGCGAAGAAGTGGGTGGGACTTTAGTCCCACCTCGGTAACTTTGGAAGCAAGTAAGCAATTTATATTATTTTTGTCCTCTCGGCTTGTTGCCTCCGAACACGGGGTGAGGTCCCCTCACCTGCTCACCCGCCTCATTCGTGCTCACTCCTCCGCGGACTTGGCTGCCCTGACTCGATAACCCTGCACTCCTTGCGCATCACCCACGCTGGTGCGCCTAGACCCAGGTGCACTTGACCTGACCCGAATACTTGATTGGATCTTGGAGAGCGAACCTAAGAGAGGAAAGAGAGAGTGTATGCGAGGGAGGGTAGGGGTAGGTTTTGCACTTCTATGCAGGAAAAGGAAGAAGGAAGGAAAGCCGAAGGAGAAAGAGCCACAAGGAAAAGCTAAGGGCAGGAGGAGTCGTAAAGGAAGGAAGGAGAAGGAGATCAGAAGCTGAAGAAGAAGAAAAGCTAAAGGAAGAGAAAGTCTCGGCTAAAGTAAGGAGGAAAGAAGAAGACATCATAACAAAGAAGAGAAGAACGAAGAAGAAAGAAGCCAAGGTAGAGGAAGGAAGGAGAAATCAGAGAAGGAAGAAAAAGAAGAGAAAGAATAGGACATAAGAAGAAGAAGAAAGAAGAAGAGAAAGCTCAAAGCATCTGAATTTCCTTTTTATATCTCTCTTCATCTCTTTAAAGCATTTATATACATTGAAATTAATTCTATTGCTTCATAATATTGTTGAACATCACATTTTATTAAATAGAAGTTGTGTTTTTAGTTTTTAAATACCAATTTGCTCCCCGTGTTCGACCTCAGATTCTAGTTTTTCGAGAATAAATTCTTATTTGTTTTTCGAAGCGATTTCAACTATACTGCAACGCGATATTTACAAACTCGATTTTTCTTTCGCATAAAACATTTTGGCATCGTTGTCGAGGAGCAACGGGCATTTTAGAAACTTTGATCACAACCTCTGATTCAATACTAACTTGCTCTCTTTCTTTTGTTGTGATTGTTTAAAGGGAAGAGAAGAAAAGCAGCCGCACAACAACCACACCAGGAACAGGTAAATTCTCACTAGCCCTTTCTCTTAAATCCCCTCAAATCTGAAAAGGAAAACAAAGAAGAATCAATCTAGGGCTACTTACTTTCCATATTTAGTAATTCACCAAAGTTGCCTGGTTTTAATTTCAACACATTTTTGAATTGCACATCCATTTAAGGTAACTAGGGCTAGTACCTTCTTGATTGAGCCCTAGATACCATCTTTGAGGCAACTAAATTGGATCAAGTAGAGCCAACTTAAGGATTTCAATCTAGGGTTTTTAGAGACACATCTTCTCCTAAGCAAAGAATCAAAATTTTCAAAAGGTGTGCCTAAGCCTTGTTTGAAGAGATTTATCCAAGAGAAACCCTAAGAAAATCAAGCTCTTAACTCACTTGAACCCTAAAAGAAAGGACCTAAAAACTCTCAAAGGACAAAGAGGTGAAGTTGACCCTTTGGGTCAATCAACCTTAAAATTAGGTCACTTTTTGCACTCACAAGATCTAAAGTTCAAGTGGAACTCTAAGCACTTTGATCTTAACTAAAAGTGGTAGACTTTAGAGGTCAAAGTCCCCATTTTAGTCTACCTGGAATCTCAGTGACAAGAGAGGTTAGGTGGGGGAAATCCTGTAACTCGTGGGGACGCTCTACCTGTAGGGGTCTTTGCGGGACTCTCCCTCTCTGGCTGCCCATGTATTTCTCAGGTGGAAGGCCTTTCTGACTAAGGGGTATCATCCGCCCCGAACCTCTATAGTCACCCAAATTTTGTTGGTTGTCTCGATTGGGTCCAGCACATTCTAATCTTATCAAATCCTTTGGTGCATGTTTGGTAGGAGGTCCTTAAGACCATCCTTAAGACATCCTTTAGAAATCCACTCTCGTCGAGGAGAAGCCTTAATGCCCGTGTTTGTGCAGCAACCCCACCACATAGATCTCTCCTCTGATTCATCAGAACCAAGTTCTTCTTCCATTATGGCACAACCAATTGAAGAAGAGAACAACCTTGAGCACCAACTTCAATGCTTAAATGATCTATTCCAAAACTTTGTAAACCCGCCACAGCATCCTATGATGCGAGATCACTATAATCCCACTGTGGTGGCAATCGAGCCTTGAGTCCAAATCCTGGCTGGAGGTCCTGATTCTGAACTCAAGCCCAACATGATTCATGCCATACCAAAATTCCATGGGCTTAACTTTGAGGATCCATTCCAGCATATCAAATAACTCAAACATCTGGCCCAGAGCTTCGGGTCACATGTACAAAATCGGGATATTCTACTCATGAAGATGTTTTCTTTATTTTACTCATGAAGATGTTTTCTTTATCCCTCATGGACAAGGCTGCTCATTGGTATCAGACTCAAACACGTTCGATCAACACATGGGTCGAACTCCAGTCCGAATTTTTGAAAAAGTTCTCTGTTGGCCAGACGAATGCCTTGTGCCACCAGATCACTCACTTCACTCAACAATCGGGAGAACCACTTCATGAGGTATGGGATCGATTCTTGGATGTCATGCGAAAGTTCCCTAATCACGGAGTTCCTAAATGGGAACAAGTCCAGTCTTTTTACCAGGGACTCTGTGAAGACATTCGATTGTTCATCAATGTAACCTGCGGAGGAAACATCATGGGTCAACATGAGGACACGGTGTGGGAGATTCTTGAGAATATGTGCGAGATCTCCATCAATAATAACTCCATGGGCTTATTCGACTGGACGAATGCCCGTACATCGACGAATCTTAGGAGGGCACATGAGACGCAGGGCCTGTCCACATCCATCGACTTAGAGCTGATGGCCAGTTGGTTGTGTAGATTCCTACTTGGAGGGGGTGAGATCAGCGTGACGTAAAAAATGTGGAATTGAAAATATATCAATCTCACAAAATAAATAATCACACAAAGTACACAAAGATTTTTAGGTGGAAACCCAAACTGGGTGAAAACCACCACCTAACCCTCTCGAGTTAGGATTTTCCGATCAACCAAGTTGATCAAAACCATTAAACGGATCACTTAAATGAGGGTGATTCAACCTCAATTACAACCACGCTACAAGTGCGAGGGTAGCGTTCCTCAACCCCTTCTCTTCATGAGAAGGATTTTGTCCCACGAAGGAGACGGGAATTTGCAAAGCGAATACCCAACCAAATATCAAAGTAAAATAACAAATATAGTCCTATAGAGCCAACAAAGATTTAAACCTAGCTTCTATAGGAATTAGGAAACTCCCCTTTGCAAGGAGTGCGTCGATTCGATGACGCGGGTGCGTGAGCCACGCGACGGCATAACGTCGCTCTCGTGAACTACGGCGGGAGAGCGGGTGCGCAAAGGCTTGATGCTCTCAAGATGTAGAACTTGAGCTTGGAGAGCAAGAGCTTCTTTTTGGACACAAAAGAGTGGAAATGCTTGTTCTTGGTGTGTCTAGGTGTGTCTTGTGTATTTTGGTGTGTGCTAGTGTGCAAGAGGTTCCCCTCTATTTATAGAGGCCTTAGGAAGCTTTGGAAGGCTTTGGAAAGCTTCCATAGCCGTTGGGTGCAAAGCCTAAGAGAATCAGGCCGAAATCAGGAACAATGATTGCACTGACAGGGTTATCAGATGTCTGATCTTGGCATCAGACGTCTGGGAAACCAGTTTAAGACGTCTGAAAATAAGGTCAGATGTCTGATTTGATGCGGGTTTATTCTTGACTTGAATCAGATCTAAATAGGGTTCTAGTGTAAGTCCATCAGACGACATACAGGACGTCTAGCACTATGTCTGGACGTCTGGAAACCTACTTTTTCTGCGGGAATGGATTTCCAATAGTTGCAACAACTAGAAAATATCTGAGAAGAGATTTTGGGTCAGCCGAGGCAAAACGGTCATTTATCAGACGTTTGGAAAGGCCTAAGGACGTCTGATAAGGCTCTAACGGTCATATCTTTAGTGTTTGTTAAGCCAGCCAATGGTCCACTAATTGGACGTTTGGTAAAATCATCAGACATCTTTTAAGATGTCTGGTCTAGGGTCTGGACGTCTGATTTCATCAGACAAAGCTAACTAAGTCTAGCCTAAATGTTATCAGACGTCTGAATCAACAGTCAGACGTCTTAAAACACATTATCAGATGTCTGATTTTGGAATTAGATGTCTGAAAAAGCTGTTTGAATCCTATATTGGTTTTCTAAGTTTTCTACAGAAAACCTAAGTATCCTAGGGTTGTGCCGGTGTTCCTAGGACTACTGTTAGGGTACTTTGAGGCTCTTTAACATGATGTTCTAAGGAACAAAAAGAGCAAGAAAATAAAGACAAAAGTACATGAAAGAAATAAACAGAATTCTATCCTATTCTTCTTGTCCTTCCATCTTCAACCTATCGCTCGTTGCGAATCTTCTCTGTTCTCCATCAAGCTCCTCCAATTTATCCTGGATGCGAGCTAGAACTCGGTCTGATTATGTCTCCATTTGCAATTGACCTGAAATTTAAGACTCCAAGTGCAAATGTTAAATGACACGTGTTTTATTATCATCAAAACAAACGATCGTGGTACTCTAGCACCAACAATCTCCCCCTTTTTGATGATGACAAAATCATAAATAATAATGCAAAAAATCCTTCCCCTTTTTGACATTATCAGAAAGGTTTGATTGATTTTAAATTTTCTATAACTCCCCCTTAAAACATGCTCTTCTATGAATTTCTTTTAACAAGAGTAATGTCCTTCCCCTTTTTGTAACAAGATAGCTATTATTTTTCTCTCCCTTACTAAAGGAAATTTAGCTAACTTGCATCTCCCCCTTAAAAAATGACAATTAGCTCATAATTTTTTAACTCCCCCTATCTAAATGCTTATGATAAAAAGATAGGGTAAAGAATTTTTTACCTCACCTATCATGGCCAATAAAATGGCCCAAATGGTGGTGGTGGATGCTACATAGGATGGGGCTCCCATTCGTAGCTTGAATGCCTGGGCATTGGCACCGGTCTCCAGTCTGGTGGTCAACGTGCGGCGGGTCCATCGTTTGTTCGCCGTCTCGTCGGTTTTCTTGTTCTCCTCCTTGGTCTGCTGCTTGGTTCTCCCAACACGAGTTGACCAGCTTTGAGCTTGTAGGTCTAATCGTTTGTGTTGTAGTTATCCCTGAAACCTACAAAACAAGATTCCAATTCTTTCTTCGGTATCCAAGTAAGCTTGGATCCGGATCTGTTAGCGGGTCTCCTTGATGGAGATCCTTTCTCAACCTTAGGGCTATAAAAATTATCTACTTTGTTGATTAATTTGTTAGAGTTTTCCCTAAGACATGCAATTTCTTTTTCTATAATATGCATCTTAGTCTGTAAATCAGAAATTTCTAACTTTAAATTATCATTTTCTTCAATCAATTTAATATTTTCATTGATTAAATTTTTATTTTCTAATAACAGGTTATTATCCTTAGGACTAGTTTCTATGTCCTTGAGTTATTTTTCTAACCTATCATTTTCAGTTTTAAGAAAGCTAAGGTTCTTTTTAATGCTTTTGTTTTCTATTCTTAATGATTTACTAACATCAAATAGTTTATTAAAAGCTTCTTGTAAATCGAAATTTACCTCGTTGTCTGAGTCGCTTCTGCTTTCGCTGTCGCTATCACTTCCTTTGGCCATGAAACCAAAGCAAGCGATTTCTTCTTCTATAGACTTTTCTTCTTCTTCTTCCTCCGAGCTCGAATCGTCCCAAGTGGCTTGGAACGCCTTCTTCTTAGATTTCTTCTCCTTTTCCTTCTTCTACTTTTTTAGAAGAGGGCATTCTGGTCGCAGATGCCCTTTCTCGTTGCAGTCGTAGCAACGTCTTGGGCTCTCCTTCTTCTCCTTCTTCTTTGATTCCCTACACAACTTGGAAAACTTTTTAAGTAAAATTTTAATGTCTTCGTCGTCGGAACTTACCTCGCTATCCGACGCGGCTTTGAAGGCGAGAGTCTTCTTCGGTTTAGGCTTCGGTGTATCCTTCTTCTTCTGCTTCAACTTAGTCTCGTAGGCCATTAGATTGCCTAGGAGATCTTCCATGTTGAGCTCCTCCACTTCGTTCGCCTCCTCGATGGCGGTGACTTTCTGTTCCCACTCCGGTCCAAGGGAATGAAGAAGCTTCCCTTGAAGCTCCCCCTTGATGAAAGTCTTCCCTAAAGCTTTCAAATTACTTACAATGAGAGTGAATCTAGTGTTCATCTCACTTAAAGATTCGTTAGGCTTCATAGAAAAAGATTCAAATTCTTGAGTAAGTAAATTTATTTTAGAAGTTTTTACCTTAGAGGTACCTTCGTGAGTTACCTCAAGTGTGTGCGAAATCTCGTATGTGGTGGCGCAATGCGAGATTCTGTTGAACTCCTCCGAGCTGAGCTCACAATACAATGCGTTCATTATTTTCGCGTTGAGCGAGAGTTCCCGGATCTGCTGCTGTGAGTATCCTGCGGTGGATTTTTCTGGGATGTCGAAGGGGGTCTCGCACTTAGCCCAAATTGTGAAGTCGGTGGCTTGAAGCCATGTCTTCATCCGTAGCTTCCAGTAGCTATAGTTGTTCCCGTCGAAATAGGGTGGTCGGTCGGTGGACTGCCCCTCGGAAATCCTGCTCAAGGAACTACTCCACTCCATAGGATCTTCGCCGGTGTGTAACGCCGATAATGCGAAACCTGCTCTGATACCAATTGTAGATTCCTACTTGGAGGGGTGAGATTAGCGTGACGTAAAAAATGCAGAATTGAAAATATACCAATCTCACAAAATAAACAATCACACAAAGTACACAAAGATTTTTAGGTGGAAACCTAAATCGGGTGAAAATCACCACCTAACCCTCTCGAGTTAGGATTTTCCGATCAACCAAGTTGATCAAAACCATTAAACGAATCACTTAAACGAGGGTGATTCAACCTCAATTACAACCACGCTACAAGTGCGAGGGTAGAGTTCCTCAACCCCTTCTCTTCACGAGAAGGATTTTGTCCCACGAAGGAGACGGGAATTCGCAAAGCGAATACCCAACCAAATATCAAAGTAAAATAACAAATATAGTCCTATAGAGCCAACAAAGATTTAAACCTAGCTTCTATAGGAATTAGGAAACTCCCCTTTGCAAGGAGTGCATCGATTCGATGACGCGGGTGCGTGAGCCACGCGACGGCGCAACGTTGCTCTCGTGAACTACAGCGGGAGAGCGGGTGCACAAAGGCTTGATGCTCTCAAGATGTAGAACTTGAGCTTGGAGAGCAAGAGCTTCTTTTTGGACATAAAAGAGTAGAAATGCTTGTTCTTGGTGTGTCTTGTGTATTTTGGTGTGTGTTTGTGTGCAAGAGGTTCCCCTCTATTTATAGAGGCCTTAGGAAGTCTTTGGAAGGCTTTGGAAAGCTTCCATAGCCGTTGGGTGCAAAGCCCAAGAGAATCAGGCTGAAATCAGGAATAATGATTGCACTGACAGGGTTATGAGACGTCTGATCCTGGCATCAGACGTCTGGGAAACCAGTTTAAGACGTCTGAAAATAAGGTCAGACGTTTGATTTGATGCAGGTTTCTTCCTGACTTAAATCAAATCTAAATAGGGTTCTAGTGTAAGTCCATCAGACGACATACAGGACGTCTGGCACTATGTCTGGACGTCTGGAAACCTACTTTTTCTGCGGGAATGGATTTCCAAGAGTTGCAACGGCTAGAAAATCTCTGAGAAGAGATTTTGGGTCAGCCGAGGTAAAACAGTCATTTATCAGACGTTTGGAAAGGCCTAAGGACGTATGATAAGGCTCTAACGGTCATATCTTCAATGTTTGTTAAGTCAGCCAATGATCCACTAATTGGACGTCTGGCAAAATCATCAGATGTCTTCTAAGACGTCTGGTCTAGGGTCTGGACGTCTGATTTCATCAGACAGAGCTAACTAAGTCCAGCCTAAATGTTATCAGACATCTTAAAACACATTATCAGACGTCTGATTTTGGAATTAGACGTCTGAAAAAGCTGTTTGAATCCTGTATTGGTTTTCTAAGTTTTCTACAGAAAACCTAAGTATCCTAGGGTTGTGCCGGTGTTCCTAGGACTACTATTAGGGTACTTTGAGGCTCTTTAACATGATGTTCTAAGGAACAAAAAGAGCAAGAAAATAAAGACAAAAGTACATGAAAGAAATAAACAGAATTCTATCCTATTCTTCTTGTCCTTCCATCTTCAATTTATCGCTCGTCGTGAATCTTCTCTGTTCTCCATTAAGCTCCTCCAATCCATCTTGGATGCGAGCTCGAACTCGATCTGATCACGTTTCCATTTGCAACTGACCTGAAATCTAAGACTCCAAGTGCAAATGTTAAATGACACGTGTTTTGTTATCATCAAAACAAACGATCGTGGTGCTCTAGCACCAACAGGTTGGACAAGGTGTCTATCATAGAGAAGAAGGTGGATGAGCTGACTCGACATCTGCAGCGAGCCACCTCTACGCAAAACTCGTTTGCATAGCCACCTCTTGTGTGGGAAACTGTGCAGAACATCTATCACCGATCTTCTTAGGGGATGGACCCGTATCCACCTCTAGCTGACTCCAGGATCGGAGGGACATCCGATCCACTCTATTCTAGTTGGGGGAACTCTGAACCCTCATACTCTGATTTTCCTGAGGCTCCTCAGACCTGGGAGGACCTCAACGCCATCTAGAATGACCCATTCTCCAATACCTACAACCCTGGATGGTGGAATCATCCCAACTTCCTATGGGAGGGAAATTCTCAGAATCAAAGACCACCTTATCAACTTCGTCCACAAGCTCCTTGTCTATATCAGCTGCCTCAGCCTCGGCCCAACGTCACCTATCAATCTAGGCCAAACCAAGCAGATCAAATCACTCTTATCCTTCAAACACTGGCTGACATTCAGAAAACGAATGCGGCAATACAAAAACAGCATAAGGACGAGATCACAGAGGTTCGCAATCAACTTTCTTAGATGGCGAATCCCTGCCAACCTGGTGCACTTCCTTCACAACCTCTACCGAATCCAAATAACGTGCCGACCCAGAGGCGTGTTATGAATCCAAATCCAGGCCACGCACACATGATTTACCAGGCCCCTTCTCTTCCATCACCCAACGGGATGGAAGCTTCGACATCTTATGCGGGATTTCAACAGCAGCCACCTATTTTACCAACCCCAAACCAAAACCAGGCAGGACTAAACTCCGTAACAACCCGTAGTGGTAAAGAAACTCAAGACCCACCTTATCCAAACCACTCCAAGCCTGGTAGTAACCCAAGCCATAGGATAGCTATCCAGGATACCCCTATCCCATATCAAGAACCTGGACCTATTCTAGAGGAACCAACCAAGGTTCCATTTCCCGAGGCCTTGACCAAGGGAAAGAGGATAACCAAACCAGTGGCTCCTGAGGAGGATTTGGTCAAGCTCTTTGAATAGGTCCAGATAAACATCCCCTTGATGGATGCAATCCGCCACGTACCGGCTTACGCACGATTTCTGAAAGAGTGTGTACACCCAAGCGTAAGCCGCGAACCAAAAGTGGGAGTCTGATCGTACTGTCAGAGCAAGCCAGCTCTGTAATCTTGTGTAAACTCCCATCTAAGGCTAAAGACCCAGGTACTCCCTTGATCTCATGTACAATTGGTGATACCCAATTCGATAGAGCCTTATTAGATTTAGGTGCCTCCATAAACCTAATACCTACATCCCTCCTTGACCACCTTGAAGAATCTGAGCTTAAACCGATGGAGGTGACATTGCAGTTAGCTGATTGATCCATCAAGTCACCTAAAGGAATACTCGAGGATGTCAATGTTAGGGTACGGGATTTCTAGTTCCCGGTGGATTTTATAGTCCTGGATATGGATGGACCTAAGAACCCAAGAGATACACCGATTATACTAGGGAGACCTTTTCTGGCCACTACTAGGGCCAATATAAATCGTGAGGAGGGCCAAATAGAACTAAAATTTAGGAGCCAAACACTAAAGATTGACATCTTTAAGGCCCAACAAGGGATTGATTGCGGTGTTATAGAACAAATATGTGATATCAAAGCCGTGGTTGATGAACCACATATCGAGGACAACTTGATTATCCCCGATCAACCACCAGAAGATCAAAACTTGCAAACAGAGGAGTCCAAACTTGATCTAGATACACCCATAACTGCTTCCCTTGTTCCTGATACACACCCTGAACTGCCCGCTGCTGCTGATAATCCCATCCTGGAACTCAAGTCCCTTCCCGATCATCTGAAATATGTCTTTTTGGGTTCCAATAAGACGTTTCTTGTGATTATCAACTCCAGACTCACACCTGACCAGGAATCCCATTTGATTACTGTTCTCCAGCAACATCATATAGCCATTGGATGGACTCTCAATGACTTGACTGGCATAAGTCCCTCTTATTGCACACACCGAATCTACACCAAAGAGGGCACACGACCTTCGCGAGAAATGCAGAGACGTTTGAACCCTAATCTGTAGGAGGTCATGAAAAAGGAGATCATTAAGTGGTTAGATGTAGGAATCATCTACCCGATCTCCGACAGTCGGTGGGTGAGTCCAATCCAAGTTGTGCCTAAAAAGGCAGGACTCACTGTCATTACGACTGAAACCGGAGAGGTCATATCGACCCGTGTAGCTAATTTGTGGAGAGTCTGCATTGATTATAGAAGACTCAATTCCTCCACGAAGAAGGATCATTTCCCACTACCATTTATTAATCAGATCATCGAGAAACTAGAGGGAAATAGGTTCTTCTACTTTCTTGATGGGTACTTCGGTTATAACCAAGTGGCAATCCATCCTAAGGGCCAAGAAAAGACCACTTTCACCTACCCCTTCGGGACATACGTGTTCCGAAGGATGCCGTTCGATCTCTGCAATGCACCTGCGGCTTTTCAGCGGTGCATGCTTGCCATATTCTCATAAATGATAGGTGATTATCTGGAAGTCTTCATGAATGACTTTTCAGTTTTTGGAGCATCATTTGACGATTGCCTCCAGCACTTGGTCCAAATCCTCAGGCGGTGCATTGACGTGAATCTGGTTCTTTCCTAGGAAAAGAGCCATTTCATGGTTCCTGAAGGAATCGTCCTGGGACATCTGATTTCAGAGAAAGGCATCCAAGTTGATCGAGCCAAGGTGAACTTGATTTCCAAACTCCCTATGCCTAGCTCGATCAAGGACATTCGATCTTTTCTGGGGCACGTCGATTTTTACCATTGATTTATCCTTGATTTTTAGAAAATCGCATGCCCCTGACTACTCTTCTCTCCAAGGATGTACCTTTCGAAATCTCCAAGGAATGCACTCAAGCATTTGAGATCCTCTGTGATTGAGTTACCCAAGTCTCAATCCTACAGTCCCTTGATTGGTCTCAACCCTTTGAGATCATGTGCGATGCATCTGATTTTGCTGTAGGAGCGGTTTTGGGGCAGAAAATTGATGGGAAACCCGTGGTCATTTACTACGCTAGTAAAACACTTGACGAGGCTCAGCGTAACTACACAGTTACTGAGAAAGAGCTGCTAGCCGTAGTATTTACCCTAGAAAAATTCAGATCTTACCTCCTGGGTTCCCATGTTATCATCTACTCGGATCACACAACTGTGAGGCATCTCCTTGCAAAGAAGGACACGAAACCTCGACTAATCCGCTGGATCTTGCTGTTGTAAGAATTTGACCTCGAGATTCGCGACAAAGTAGGGCAACATAACGTGGTAGCCGATCACTTGTCCCGCCTTCCTTCTGAGATCATTGACCCTTCCGGACCAATCACGAAACATTTTCCTGATGAACACCTTCTGACTATCAATAAAGGGCTTCCATGGTTTGTTGACATAGTAAACTACTTGACATCACATCAGATCCCGTTCGATTGACCGAAGGCCAAGAAGGACAGATTGCTTTCTGATGCCAAGTATTACTTTTGGGAAGACCCGTATCTATTCCACATTGGTGCTGATCAAATAATTCCACGATGTGTCGCGGAAGTGGAAATCAAAGACATACTCTCTTTCTGCCATGACCAGGCATGCGATGGACACTTTTCAGGACATAAAACCGCAACAAAAGTCCTCCAGTGCGGCTTTTATTGGCCCACAATTTTCAAGGATGCATACAATCACTATAAGGCATGTACTCGTTGCCAGAGCTTGGGCAACATGAGCTATCGAGATATGATGCCTTTACAGCCGATTCTGGTATGCGAAATCTTCGACATTTGGGAGATTGATTTTATGAGACCCTTCCCTATCTCGGATGGCTTCAAATACATTTTACTCGCTGTTGACTGTGTCCAAATGGATCGAAGCCATTTCGACCTGAACCAATGATCACAAAGTTGTTATCAAGTTCATTCATCAAAACATCTTCTCACGGTTCGTGATTCCACGTGCAATAATTTCCGATGGAGGGACCCATTTCACAAACTCTCAGTTCAGGTCACTGATGATCAAATACGGCATGTCGCACTGAATCTCTACTCCTTACCACCCCCAAACTAATGGTCTAGCTGAGCTATCAAACCGGGAGATCAATAAAATCCTCCAGGTTACTGTTTGACCTAACAGGAAGGGTTGATCATCCTGGCTTCCGGAATCTTTGTGGGCTTATAGGACTGCTCATAAGACCTAATTAAGTATGTCTCCCTTCAGACTGGTGTATGGGAAGGCGTGTCACCTCCCCGTCGAATTGGAGCATAAAGCCTATTGGGTAGTACGGAATTACAATCTAGATCTTTCTAAAGCTGGAACCCATAGAAAGCTTCAAATGAGCGAGATCGATGAATTACGCCACGACGCATATGAGAACTCACGAATTTACAAAGAGTGGGTTAAAGCCTTTCATGACAAACATATATCTAGAAAGATCTTTCATCATGGTCGAAAGGTTCTACTCTTTGATGCCAGACTCAAATTGTTTCCAGGAAAACTACGATCTAAATGGATCGGACCCTACTTAGTCCGACGAATCTTTGGAAATGGAGCCATTGAAATCAGTCCACTCAGCCACGATTCTGAACCCTTCGTCGTGAACGGTCAGAGACTCAAATCGTTCATTGATGTGACCGATACAAATTTGGCTGAGATATCCTTTACCCTCCATTCTCCCTGAACTCATTGTGCTTAACCGATGGCGTAAAACTCAGTGCTTAAAGGGAGGAAACCCGTCATTCTTTGAAAAACTCGAAACCTTTCTTGACATTTCTATGCTGAATTCATATTGCATTTTAGGGTTCATCCATTAGAACAGCTGACTCCACCTTAGGTACCTGTACTCGAGTCTAGAAATCATTCGCAATAGTCACCTCGACCTGTTCGCTCACCCAACACCTATCTTAATGAATGAACTAAGCTGAATTCGAACCTACCTAATTTACAATGGGGACATTGCAAATCGTAGGCATGAGGGGATATGAAAGTGCAAAACATCATGAAAACTCATACCACAAGAAAATGTTTCAACAAAAAAATCACATATCACAAAAAAATGAAAAAATCTTGAAAAAGAACAAAGAAACTGAGGGGGAGGGAGAGAAAATTTTTGAGGCTATACAAAACATGAGGAGGAAAAGAGCAAAATGACAAAAAAGGAGCACAAAATGAAAAAGAAAAAGAATAGTCATTAGTAAGAAATTAAGGGATTAACCGAAGTTCTAGACCTCATCAAGGAAAAAGAGAAAAATAGAAAAAAAATGCTAATGAGACACAAAAAGAGATTAGTAGGAACGCTGATCTTAGGCCTTTTGGGCTAGACTCTTAGGCTTAAAAATTTAAGTACCTGCTACGATCTGGATAATACTCAAGCAGTTGGGGAAAATGCGAAGCTTAAGTATTAGGTCTAAGGCTTAGGAAGTATTCAGCCTCGTTAACTGACCATCGATTTGTGAGACTCAGTAACCTAAGCACCCAATCCACACACAGTTTGGTTCAGTGCACATAACTATCAAAATCACACAAAAGCATTTAAATGTTATTAAAAAGGTTGCCTAGATTAGGAGCGGCCGATCAACACAAGTTGATTTGGATGAGTTCCCAGTGCGGAGAGGCAGGAAATTCCCCTCGAAGATGCGTAATAACATATCGTCTCCTCGGTGCTTGTCTCCTAGGATATTTACATATCCTACTGGGGGCACGTAAGCACTCTGCTGATTCAGATACCATGGGTGGCATTATCACGAAATGTCGATGCCAGGGTCTGGATTTAGCTACGGAATGCCATGGGAGGGATTATCTCGAAATCTCGAAAGCTAGGGTTCTGGGGGTTGCCATGGGCGGTTCTATTACGAAGCATCGATTACCAGGGACCTTTGAGGATTGATGATGGGGACGAGGAATCCGATACAGACCGTGTTGAGAAGCCAATCCGAAGCTAGAAATAAAAATAGAAAAGAGAGAGAAAACTCTCCAAACAAATAAATCCTTTGTCTCTCTCTTACAAAAAAATGCACTGCAAACTGAACCAAGGCTAAAATATGTCTCAAGCACGGGTGCTTTAACCGCAGAGTCCAACGAACCTTAGGATAGTTCCTTGTGGCCTTAAAAACCTTCGTGGAGGACCGAGGCTAGAGCTAGTCAGGTTCGAATCTTGGTTGGTACTTGAGTACCTCTAGGCCTACTCTCGGCATTCTAACCTAATCAAAAAGAAAAAGAAAAAGAAAAGCACTTATCATAACTGGTGAAAGAAACTCATGGTCTAGAATAAACGTTAAAACCTTGAAATTTTGCTAAGGGACTAGTAAAAGCTAGGCATGGGGGTATGATGGGAACACTATCATGAGCCCTAACTAGCTCATTTTGACCTAGAAAAGAGAATAAAAGCTCCTACATAACCAAGTGAAGGGCCTAACTTGGAGAATAACTAGGTTGAAAGAAAAGCAAGAAACAAAGGGTAAAACTACAATTTTACCATTGCGGTGCAGTAACAGGATTTCTCAGGGGTTCAACATGGGTCAATTGATCTTAACAAGATGAAAAGTGGGATAGTTCAATCATAAAAGGGTTATTGTGAGATTTGAGAATTAAATGACATCCTATAACCTTAAAACAAACCCACTTCATTTAACAAGGTTCGGGTCTAGATAAAAATCAAATAAACCCTCTAAAATTCATGCAAAAATATCCTCTAGGGCTTAGAACCTTTAATTTGGCCTTTAGAACCTATTTTGACCTAAATAGGGGTCTTAGTCAAACATTTGCCCTAAATTGGATTTTTGTACAAAATACCTAGTGGTCAAACCTAAAATCCAACTTCACCATTGGATTCCTTGGGTCTAAATTAGGTTTAGACCAAAATTTGGACCTAAGGGGAGTTCACCTTGACCTACTTTACAAAATAGTCCAACCCAATTACTTTTATGCCCCTAACATTCAAAAGCCTTAGAGAGACCCCCCTATCTTCTTCGCCACTCTTTGCAATTAGGTCCCTTCGTCATTACAGCAGAGGAGTCCTACTCCGGCGAGGACTCAAGAGGGAAATTCTCCCTGATTCCTCAGAGAATCCCTCTCAGATTTGAAGGGAGATTCTTTGAGGAATTCTTGACCATGTGAACTCAATCAAATGCCCTGATTCGCACCCAATCTCTCGTGCGAACGCATGAGAGATATGGGTATCTCTCGAATTCCTACTCCGGTGAGGAAACCCGTGCTTGGAAGCTTGTCTTCCAAGCACAAGGCCCTCTGCCGGTGCCTATAAAAGAAGCCCCAGGCCCAGCCGATCATTCCAAGCTTGATTTGGCCAAAGAAACCCCCAAAATTCCTCCTTTCCCATCTCTGGCCAAATAGCCCGCAAGTTCTGTCGATATCTCCTCCCTCTTTTCGTTGCTCTGCCACCATACCAGTGGCAGAGTCTTCTTCGCCTTGCTCTTCGTACCTACGTGCGTGTCTTCAGCCCTCTCGTCATCGCCGCCTCTTTATCTCAGAGCCTTCGTCTCCGGTGACGGCAGATACGAGCCGTTCGCCCTCTGCCTCCCCCCTTCGTCCAGCTACTCTCAGATAACTCCTCTCTCTCTACTCTTCATTTTCCCCCTCTTTATTTCACAAAACCACCCTCGACAGCCACAGACCACCTTCGTCTTCCTCATCTCCAACAGACCATCGGCGAAGGCGCAACCATCACTCCACACACCTGCATGCCTCGCCAACTGCCGCAGAAGCTTCACCATCATCCACTGATCATTATCCGCCTCTTCATTGACCGCCACACGCACCCTACACTTCCCCCGAACAGCCGCACTTTCATGGCCATAGTCCGACCTAGGCACGCACGCCTAGGCCATTTTGCATCGTGCCACTCACCGCACCACCTTCGTCATGACACGATGAAGCTCTCTAAGTGCTTTGACAGGGCTGTAAGGCCGTATTTGTGATTGGCAGGTTCAAACCATAGCCGCCATTGGAGCAGGAGCAAAGCTTGCTCACAAGCTTGCTCTAGGTCGCTACGCTCCAAGAGATTGAGCCCCAAGTGTGCAGAAATATGTTGCGATCCCTTTGCACCCAGTGATTGAAGCCAACGCCATCTACAGCTGCAGCAATCGAGCGAGACTCTCTGCTGACGCACGTGAAGAAGCGGGTGGGACTTTAGTCCTACCTCGGTAACTTTGGAAGTAGGTAAGCAGTTTATATTGTTTTTGTGCTCTCGGCTTGTTGCCTCCGAACACAGGGTAAGGTCGCCTTGCCCGCTCACCCGCCTCGTCCGTGCTCACTCCTCCGCGGACCTAGTTTCCATGACCTGATAACCCTGCACTCCTCGTGCATCACCCACGCCGGTGCACCTGGACCTGGGTGTGCTTGACCCGACCCGTATACCCGATTGGATCTGGGAGAGCGAACCTAAGAGAGGAAAGAGAGAGAGTGTATGCGGGGGAGGGTAGGGGTAGGTTTTGCACTTCTGTGCAGGGAAAGGAAGATGGAAGGAAAGCTGAAGGAGAAAGAGCTGCAAGGAAAAGCTAAGGGCAGGAGGAGCCGTAGAGGAAGGAAGGAGAAGGAGATCAGAAGCTAAAGAAGAAGAAAAGCTAAAGGAAGAGAAAGGCTCGGCTAAAGGAAGGAAGAAAGAAGACATCAGAACAAAGAAGAGAAGAATGAAGAAGAAAGAAGCCAAGGCAGAGGAAGGAAGGAGAAATCAGAGAAGGAAGAAAAAGAAGAGAAAGAACAGGACATAAGAAGAAGAAGAAAGAAGAAGAGAAAGCTCAAAGCATCTGAATTTCCTTTTTATATCTCTCTTCATCTCTTTGAAGCATTTATATACATTGAAATTAATTCTATTGCTTCATAATATTGTTGAACATCACATTTTATTAAGTAGAGGTTGTGTTCTTAGTTTTTAAATACCAATTTGCTCCCCATGTTCGACCTCGGATTCTTAGTTTTTTGAGTAATAAATTCTTATTTATTTTTTGAAGCGATTTCAATTAAACTACAACACGATATTTACAAACCCGATTTCGCTTTCGCACAAAACAACCATGTATTGCCAAATTAAGAAATAAAGTAATCCATCTTATTTTTGATGTAGGTGAGAGAGGACATGGGGTCTCGAAGGTGAGCACGCCACACTTAATGGTCTTAAGATGAAAAGAAAATTTCTATAAGAGTTTCGGCCCAAAATATACCAGAAAAAGGGAAGAAAAGATTGAAAATGAGAGAAAAGTTAAAAGAAAAAGGATAAAGTAAATAAATGTACATTTGCAATGTACAAAGTGAGAAAGGTGGTTTCAGTTGGTGTATTTTAGTTTTTCACTTTCTATAAATGAAAAGTCACTTTTTAAGTGAAAAATTACTTCCCATAGGTGAAAATCACGTTTCAAGTGAGAAATTGTCTATCACCAATAGAACGGTCAAATACACCGATGTATTATCATTTTCAACCGGTATGATTTAATTTTCAACTGATGTATTTTAATTTTCAACTGGTGTGTTTTGATTTTCAATCGGTGTATTTTGATTTTCAACCGATTGAAAATCATTTCCAACTGGTGTGTTTTGGTTGAAAATCATTTTCAACTGGTTTATTTTAATTTTCAACCGGTTGAAAACCATTTCCAACTCATGTATTTTGGTTTGCTTGAATTTCAATTGGTTGATTTTCATTTTCAACCAGTTGATTCTGATTTTCAATTGGTTGATTCTGACCACGTGTTGCAAAACGCGTTGTAATGTGCGTTTCTCTACTCCTATGAAAAAAAAAAGAGATTTTCCTCGCTAATGCCACATGGGTCGAATGTGTTGACCTACGCTACACTCGTGTGGGGTGGACAAGCAAGTCAGCCCCCACAGTTTCCTTGTAAGGGCTGGGTAAGAATGAGGAGCGCACGCTCCATTCCTAGCAAGTGGCCAAATGGGCCTTGGCATCCACCCAACATGTGAAGGAGGGCTCATGAGGGCATTTCGGGCCCAAATAGGCCATTTCTTGGTATGTTAGTGATAAACGTTAGTCTATCATCATTCTAATGCCCTAAAAAAGATCTAGCTCTTAGTATTTTAGCTTCGCAAATGGGTTTCTAGGTTGCATTTAGACATCATTTAGGTTAGGCATGCATTGCATGATTTTTTGTATTTTTGACACATTTATTTGAGTATTAGGGATGAACATATAGCCAGATCCCTAAAACCCTAACATTTAGGAAGGCAATAGGTGAAGAGGAAGTTCAATTCAGCTAAACCACATCTAAATCTAGCTCATCATAGCTGGACAACAACTCACTTGGGTTAGGTTTAGGTCTCTCAAGCTCCATTCAGCCCATCTTAGCTGGATGGTAGATCAGGGTAGCTCAACTTAGCTCAAGTTAGATTAGATCTAGCTCAACTTAGTTGAGTGTAGTTCATCTTAGCTCCAATCAGTTCATTGGGAGCTTTAGCTAGCTCAACTAGGTTAACAGGAGTCCACCTGTAAAGACCCATCCCACTTTTAGCCTTTTAAGACATTTGGAGTCTCAGTCAGACATCTATCCAGACGTCTGGACCCTTTCCTGGATGTTTGAAAATGAAATTTCTGTACGTGTACTGCGCCCTACGCGCGCGTAGCGTGCAGGACCTTCTCCTCTCTCTCCTTTTTCCTCCTTTCCCTTGAACCCTAAGCCCCCTCTCCACCTATTTAAACCCCTTCCCTCCTCTCCTCTCCACTCTACACACCACCACCCCCACCTTTAGAGCCGTGAGAGGAGGTGAGCGAGGGAGAGCGAGAGGGCGAGAAGGAGGAGAGTGCGGGAGGAGGAGGAGGCCGAGGTTGGAGAGTTCCGGTGGAACCTCAGCGGAGCTTGCATGGTCACCGCGGGCGCGTGCAGAGGAGGAGAGATCCCGGGGAGGCTGCCTCGACCATCTACAGCAACTGGAGTTGCGACAAAGCGAGGAGGAGCGCGGTGGAGTGCGCTGGGAGAGGGTTCTGGTACTGGAAATTTTCTAGTATCAGACGTCTGGAGCGGAGTCCAGATGACTAGTGATCATCTGGACGTCTGGAGTTAAGACCAGACGTCTGAAAGCTCATTTATCGCGAAGGTATGTTCTTTTCACGGTTACGGTCATGCAAACCTCACCACAGAAGTGGTTGTCGGACCTAATTTAGTGGCTGCAACTGTCGTACTCAGGAGCAGCCTTGGGAAGGAGTGCGAAACGCTTTCCCACGTACTTTCAGACATCTGATCTGATCACCAGACATCCGGAGGTGCTTCCAGACGACCGGAGGAGTGGTCCGATGTTTGGAACTGCCTTCAGATGATCGTAGAGGAGGCCTGAACGTTTGAGGACACCGCAGGGACTTAAGGTAAGGTTCTTGTATCTTTTAAGATGTCTGGACTTATTTCCAGATGTCTGATTTTGGACAGTAGGCACGTTTTTTACCTGTTTGGGGTCCGTTCGGGGTTCGTTTTACGCAAACGAAGTACCTGTAGTTTCCTTGCGACCTCTTCAGAATATAGTAGGTGTGACACAGAGGGTTGCAGTTCAGATCTATCACAATAGGAGGAACTTTGAATTGCAAAAATCGCCATACAAGTTTCAATATTCAAACTGTCTTCCTCAAGTTCCTCTATAAATCCACAATCCTCGAATTTGTTAATCGCCATAAAAATATCCAATTTCAATTTCTAATCCCCAAAGGCGATTTCCATACTACCGCTTTCACAGTTGATATTGGCCTTTGCGGTAGCTAGGAACGGATGCCCCAGAATGATGGGCGTGTTCCTCAGATTTTCAGGTACATCCATGTCAAGGACAAGGAAATCTACAGGAAAATAGAAATCCTTAACCTTAACAATAACATCTTCAATAACGCCTCGCGGATTTGTGACCGAACGGTCTACTAACTGCAATGTTACTGAAGTCGGCTGAAGTTCACCTAATCTGAATTTCTTGTAAAGAGAAGTCAGAATGAGGTTAATAGATGCACCTAGATCCAGAAGTGCTCTATCAAAAGTGTAATCTCCGATGGCACAAGAAATCAAAGGAGCACCTGGATCTCTCTTTTTCTGAGGGAGGTGATGCAGGATAACAGAACTAGACTGCTTGGAGAGTACCACCTTCCTCGGAACAGATTCTCTCGACATACTCTTCTGTGTGCATAAATCCTTCAAAAATTTAGCGTAAGTCGGTATGTGTTTGATAGCATTGACGAGTGAGATATTGATCTCAACATTCTTGAATATATTCAAGAGCTCCTCGTTACTGTCAACGGGCTTCTTCTTCCTAGGTTTAATCAAGGCCTCAGGAAAATGAACATGAGTTAGATCTTCGGAATCAGGTTCCTAATCCTTGATTTCTTCTTCAGAGCTCTCCTTTCTCTCCTTAGACTTTCTAGGATTTGGTAGATCAGAATAGTGCAGTTGTGGATCCTGAGTTTGTTTTCCACTCCTCAAAGTAACTAAATTTGCATATGCATACGGGTTTGGGTCTTAGGGAGGGATAGGAAAGATTGGAGGGGCTTCATTAGCCAAAAACCTTTGATTTGAAGTAGGAGAGGAAGGACCCTGCTCAACCACCGAGCATGTGCGTGTGTGTCCCTCTGATTCTCGTACCCTTGGGCTTGATTGCCCGGATTCTGGATATTACGCGGGTGATGAGAGCCTCATCATGAGCCCTAACTAGCTCATCTTGACCCAAGAAAGAGAATAAAAGCTCCTTCATAACTTAGAGGAGGGCTTAATTGAAGGAATAAGTATTCTGAGAAGAAAACATGAAATAAAGGGTAAAACTACAATTTTACCATTGCAGTACATAAACGGGATTGTTCAGAGGCAAAACAAAGGTCAAATTCTTTGAATAAGATAAAAAGTGGATTGGTTCAATCAGAAATGGGTTCATGTACAATTTAGGAATTAAATGACATCTAGTAATCCTAAAACAGACCCGCTTAATTCAATAGGGTTTTGATCAGGATAAAAATCAACTAAACCCTCTAAAATTCATGGAAAAATATCCCATAGGGTTTAGAACCTTCAATTTGACCTTTGGAACCTATTTTGACCTAGATTAGGGTCCTAGCTCATTAATTGACCTAATTTGGATTTTTGTTCAAAAAGTTTAGTCAAATGTGGTCAAACCTAAAATCCAACTTCACCATTGGATTCCTTAGGTCCAAATTAGGTTTGTACCAAAATTTGGACCTAAGGGGAAGTCTTCTT
Source organism: Thalassia testudinum (assembly GCA_037157565.1). Lineage (NCBI taxonomy): Eukaryota > Viridiplantae > Streptophyta > Magnoliopsida > Alismatales > Hydrocharitaceae > Thalassia > Thalassia testudinum. Next base: position 94,240,452 of record JAZHRO010000039.1, read on the forward strand.
GACCTACTTTGCAAATTAGTACACCTAATTACATTTTGGCCCATATCTTTTGAAAACCATTACACATACTCCCCTATCTTCCTTGCCACTCTTACAAAAAGGTCCTCCACCATTAATGGGGAGGAATCCTTCTCCGGCGAGGAATGGAGGGGGAATACTCCCTGATCCCTCGAGATCTCTTCCCAGATTTGGAAGGGAGATTCTCTGAGGAATTCCCTTCCATCTGAGCTCAATCACAATCTTTGATTTCCATCCAATCTCTCATGCAAATGCAAGAGAGATTTGGAGCCCCAACTACCTTCCTTCTCTGGCGAGAAGTCGGTGGCAGAAGGCTTACCCTCCACGCACCAAAAGCTCAGCTAACACTTATAAAAGGACCCCCGGTCCTCTGCGAATCTCCCAGACTTGTTTTGGCTGCAGAATCTCCCAGATTTCATCTCCCCTCTCTCTGGCCAAGTAGGCCGCAAGCTCCGGTGATTCTTCATCCTCCCTCTCGTCACTCTGTTGCCATACCAGCAGCAGGGTTCTCTCCACCTCGCCCTCCCGCGTCGCACCGCACCAGCGCACGCCTTCCTGTCCTCCTCCTCGTCGCCGTTATCTCCCTCAGGGCCGTCTTCTCCGACGATGGCACAAACGAGCCATCCGTCTCAACTGCCCCTCCTTCACTCCCAACAATCCAGATAAGCTCCCCGTCTTCCACTCTTTCATTTTCCTCATTCTACTTCACACAACACCCCTCGACCGCCACTGTTCGCCCACATCTTCCCCAGCTTCGGCCACCCTCCGGCGAGATGCCTCCATCACTTCGCAACCCCACACGTCTCGCCACCCACCGCACAACCTCCGCTACACTCCACTGAACATCCTCCACTTGTCCACAGATCGCCTACACCACCACAACCACCCCCCAACCTAACCCATCCATCCGGCCATAGAGCGACCTAGGCACGCATGCCTAGGCCGCCCCGCGACCTGCCACCTACTGCCTCACCTTCGCCGTGACACGGCGAAGGTCCTCCTATGGTCTGATAGAGCTGCAAGCTTCTTCTTGTGCTGTGTAGGGTCTGAGCTCCAACCGCCATTAGCGATGGCTCGAGGTGGTTGAAAGCTCGCTCCAGGTTGAAGTGCTTCAGGGTTCCAGGTCCAGCAGGTTTGGGGAGGTCTCACGCAGTCAGCTGTTCCAACAATTGGCGCTGCGAGGCCTGCAGCTGCTGCAATTGGAAGAAAGATCTCCTGCGGGCACGTGAGCAAAAGCGGTGGAACATTAGTCCCACCTCGGTAAGCAGTGACCTCTTTGAGTACTTTAAATTTATTTTGTGATATCATCGGGTTGCCTCCAAATCATTGGGGTGAGGTCCCTCCTCACCTATGCATGCCTCGTCCGTGAACTAGTTCGCGGACCTGGTAACCCGACCCGATTATCCTCTTGTGCACTCCTCACGCACCACACCCACACCAGTGCACCTAGACCAGGGTGCGCGACCGACCCGATAACCTGGCTCTGGGAGGGCGTACCGAAGAGAGATTCAAAGAGAGAGAGATGCACGTGAAGGGTAGGGGAATAGGTTTTGTTCCATTGCGTGGTGCTTGTGCAGGAAGAGGACGCTAAGGAAGAAGCAGTAAGAGAAGGAAGCAGGGACTTAGTCGCTGCAAGCGAAGAAGATGGACACCCTGTAGCAGAGGTGTGGCAGACCAAGAGAAAGAAGAAGAGAGAGATCAAGGGGTAGACAAAGAGGGGAAGCAAGAAAGCAAAGGAAGAAGAGGAAGAAATAGAAGAAGGCAATCTAAGAAGAGGCAAAGCCAAGACTTAGCCACAGGAAGAGAATCAAGAAGAGAAGGAAAAAGAAGAGGAGAAGAAGTGGCTAAGGAAGAAAAGGAGAAACCATAGCTGCAGCAGAGCAAATCACAAATAGAAGAAAAGATTCTAAGAGCTAATTTTAAGACGTCTGATGCAATATCAGATGTTCAATTCTTTTTGAGCGATTTTCTTCATAACATTATCCTGTCATTTCTATTGAACTAGTCATTGCTTTTTATTAAAAGTTGTGTTCTCAAGTTTTGGAATACTCAGATTGCTCCCTATGTTCGACCTTGGATATTTTGATTTTCGAGTTATAAATTTTTATTTGTTTTCACGGAGAGTTCATTTATATTACAATGAGATATCTGTTAAAACACGATCTAGCCACGTGAACAGCGGGTTGGATACGGGTTAAGATGGCAGAGAGCCGAGTTGACAAGAATTAGCAATGAACCCATTTTGCAAGTTGTCCAGCAAGGTTTTCATTTGCTACATAAGCTGGAAAATAGATCCTTGCATTTCTATCATCTGTCGGTTCAAATTAGCCTGTCCTATGGGTTGACGGGCATTCCAAGATGGCTGATTGACCTGATTCGGGGCCAGCTGAGTGTAAACATGACCCTAACCCATTGGTCTTTGTGGAGCATAATTGCTAGGTTGGAATTGGGTCTGCTGCCTCGGGCTTTTCCAGGAGAAGTTAGGGTGGTTCCTCCAACCCGAATCATAAGCATTGGAATAAGGGTTGGACCTAACATTCTCCTGTACAGTATAAACATCCTCATAGGGTGAGGATAGAGAGAAAGAAAGGGAGGGATCAGAGAAACTGGGATCAAAGGCCCCAGTTTGGAACCCGTGGGGTTTCGAATAATGCTGACTCACAGGTTGAGTCGCATCAAGTTGATTCACGAACTCTCGTCCAGAAGGAGCTCGCGACGAATGAAATCCCGAATTCTGGGATTAAGTGGATCAAGGATTGTTCATTGAATTTCCAATCATCCACTCCTCCATCCTTTTAGTAACCAAGTGCACCTTATCTAATTTATTACAAATTAATTCCATATCGAATGAATGAGAGTCGTGGACTTCATTAACATTCGATCTGGGTTGTTGGGACTGGTTAAAAGTATTCATGGAGGCATGATTGATCGAATTCTCGCTCATCTCCTCAAACAAATAGTGCACGCTATCTGTGTCTTTGTTGAGGAAATTGCCTCCACAAGAAGCGTCCACGTGATTTCTGAGTTGCTCAATCAACTCGTGGTAGAAGATCTGCATGAGCTGCCATTTCGGCACCTCATGGTGTGGACACCTCCATAATAAGTCCTGGAATCGTTCCTAGGAAACATGAAACTACTCCCCTTGCCGCTGGGTGAAGGTAGTAATCGCCCATCTCAAAGCATTGGTATGTCCGACAGTGAAGAATTTCTTTAGGAAAGCCAATTTTAAATCATTCCAAGTTGCAATTGGCCTTCCTATAGTCCTGTACCAATGAGCGACTTTATCCCTAAGAGAGTGGGGGAAGAGCCTCATGATCATTTGCTCCTCATTCACGTTTCGTGCCTTGGTGGTCTAGACCAAAGTGGTCAAGCCCTCCAAGTGTTGAAATGAGTCTTCAGAGCCAAGCCCATGGAAATGTTGGATCAGGCTTAACACCTGCAGCTTGATTTCTACGTCTCCGGTAGGAATCTGGATGCTGGAACATTCCCCGTAATTTGAAGGATCATAAAAATCCTTCAGGGGCTGAGCACCCTGCATTCTCTGGAACCATTCTTGCATTCTCTGCATTTGTTCTAGTTGCCTTTGAAATACCTCCTATGGATTCTGAGGCAGAGGAGGCTGTTGATCGGCCATGGGATCAATTTGGCCAAAATCCAATCTACGCCTCCTAGAATACTCTAGTGGTCCTTCTAATCGGGGATTCAATGACCTCCTTCCCAGCATAAACTAGGAAAAGGTCGGAAGGACTGTGAATAAGAACCTTGCAGCATAACAGAAAGAAAAAAAAAATGATGATGATGGTTGGTTGATGATGGTGAATAATTATTGTTATGATCATGTCGTTGTAGTATAGGGTGTATAATATAACATTAAGGATGTCGTATAGTGGTGAGTATGGGTGAGTACCAGTCATTACAACCATTATTATCATTTGCTTATTTATCTAATTTTTACTGGTTTTGTTCCAGGTCGTTCTCTGGGAGGCAATTTATTGAATTTAATTCGGTCACTCTTTGATTATCTCCAAAATTGTCTTCTTATTCAAAAAGAAACTTTACATTTAAAGAATGAATGAATGTTTTATTTACCTAGTTACTAAGAAGTGCTTGCAAAAAAATACTAACTATAAACAAGCATCAAACAATCTATTATTATACTCTAAACTATGTATTTACAAGTTATACTATTAACACTAATATGTTAGTTCATACTACATTAGGATACCATAGTGTAAAAACTTAACTTACTAGTCTTTTATTTATAGTGACATCTATATCAGTTTTAGTGACAGATATAAACGTCGCTAAATCTCAGAAAACACTATATACAACCTAAAGAAGCAAACTGAGGTCTTTAGCGACATTTATAGTGTCGTTTTATTCTGTTAGTAATTATGTGGGTTTACTTATACGTATGTGTATATTTCTTATTCTACTGCTGTATGTACAGTAAGTCTTTCTGTTCGTGTGTTCCTTCTCTTAAGTGGTCTGTCCTTTCAATTTCTTCTGTGTGGTATTTCAGAGGCTGCGGTGGAGAGTCCTTAGTGTAAAATTTGCTTAATTAGCGGGCGCGCTTTTCGAGGGATACACAGCACCCTACGGGTGGGACCAGACCTCTACTAAGCGCACCCTAATCTCAGATTAGGTGCCTTAATTACGTTTTCGTATCAGCGCAGGGCCTCAGCCCGACGCCTTCAACAAGTTCGCACACGCTCGGGCCTCTAGCCCCACACATGCATCACATATTCAATATCATCACATATCAGAGTTCAGTACAAATCGGGTAATCGGATAAGGGATCGCGTTTCGGGCGCCCAGCGCCATGACGACTGATTAAGGTATAGCATAAATTGTATTTATATGCTGCGTTTGGTTTGCAGCCCACGATGTGGCGCTATTCCAGCGCCACATCGTGCGCTGCAAACCAGACGCAGCTGCGTCTGTGCGCGTTTTTGGCCCTCGATTTGGGGGCCATAAATTATTAAAAAAAATAAAATAAAATATGGTAAATAAAATATTTACATAATACAACATAATTGATTAATTAATTTTGAATTTTAAATATATTTACTATACAAATAAATTCACTAAACTAGGCTGATTATACAGGTTGATTTAGGTGATTAAATAGTTAATTACTTATAAAATAATTAATAAATGGTCTAATTGACTTTAAACAGTTTTAACTTACATACTTAAGTATTTAATACATATTTTTATTGTATTTTTACGAATTTATTTATGTTTTATTTAGGCTAAAATAGCAGTTCTGTGTAGTTTATAATTAAAACTAAGTCACAGTAAGTTATACTAGGTATAATTATACTTTGACTAACTTAAATTACTTAATATATATATATTCCCAAGTTTATAGATTTATTTACTTGATTATTGCTCTAACTTATTAACTTAGCTACTAAATAAGTAAATATAAATCTGTACATACATATATACATAAATCAGTAAATACATACATACTAGATTAGTATATATACATATTTTTACATAGATTACATATGTATACGAATTTCTGTACAGGTTTTATACATATTTACAGTATAACTATGTATCTAACTGATATGCTATAGTTATAATACTATGCATAGGTATATTTACAGTTTTAAAATAAGTCTATGCCATTAGGCTTTTGTATAAAGTTAGGGAATTAGAGTTGATTGAGTTTTTATTTGAGTTTAGACAGCAGCCGCAGCTACTGTCAGAGGAGATGGAGAAGAGAAGAATGTGCTGTTTTAGTGTTGGTTTTAGTTGCTGTTCAGGGTGAGTTTTTGTAGCAGCAGCAGTGGCTTAAGCCACTGTCAAATGGCTAACTGCTGCTGCAGTTAGTCCACTTGGAGAAAGGGGAACAAAAAATTCACAGATGAAAGGGGAATTTGGAGGAGAAGAGAATTTGGAGATGGAGGGAAATGTAGCTGCAAGTTGCAGCATGTTGCTGTATAACTGGGAACAAGATTAAATTCAAAACAAACTAAACATTGAAGAGATGAAATCCAAATCTGAAAGGGGTTTAAATCTCACGAAAATCTCATGTAAATTCAGCTCAAATACTCATTAGGAAAACCTTATCAGAAGCATCCTTTCAGATCAACATTCAAATGGCATTGAGTTAGTCTTCCTAATGCCATAGACAGCATGAAGGAAGACTTAGCTCGATCAATTAAAACCAAAGAAACACAATCCCAGTTTCTTGCAACCTTAAGGAGTATGGAAAACTCCTTAGGTTAGAGAATCACCATACAGAAATGATCATCAACACAAATAGTGCATGGCAGTTCTGAAATAGCAAAAAGAGACTAAGAATGCATTAAGGAAATTTAATGGAAGCTGGCGAATGCATTCAAAACAAAGTATAAACAGAATCATGAAAGGCTCTTCTGATTGGTTCTCTGTCACCAGAGAACTTCTCAGAATCCTTGCCTACAATGAAAACCAAAAATCCCTTCAATTTGTCAGATCTGTCAAAACATTTCAGAGAGTAAAAATCCTTTAAAATCCAAATCAAAAGTGCTCTGACAAACTGAGGCAATCCATTTAAAACAGAGGGGCTTTTGTGAAACAAATGGAGTGAGTGAGAAGCCCCAAATGGTGCTTGTGACGCCACTTTCAGATCTGAGGTAGTGCGCCATCAGATCTGAAATTGGGTCAGGATGTGTGGGTGATTGATGAAAAATTCGTCGTTAAAAAGGAAAAAACAAGAATCAGAATTTGGATGATGGAAAAACAAAACATGAAGAGGGAGATAAATTGAACAATGAATAGATGATTCTTCCCCTCTGATCTGGACTGATCAGAGGAGGTGAGGGAGGGGATCTAATACTAATTCTACTCCTAAGACTAATCTAACTACAGCTAACATTAAACACTAACAATTAAAACTGAATCTATTCTAAACTACTGCAAACTAAATCTAACACTACTTGTGCAGAATTAAAAACCTAAACTAAAAGGAAGAATGGGACCTATGGGTCCTTAGCCGGCGGCTAAGGAGGAAGAAAGGAGGAGGGTGACTCCAGCGGAGGGAAGAGTCTGCTAGTGAGACTCCAGGGTCGTCCTCAGGTGCTACGAGGTCCTTAGCGACGAGGAGGGTCGAGAGCAGGCGATGATTCCACAGCCGGTGGCTGTGAAATCAGGGTCTAGGTGAGGAGGAGAGACTGGAGTGGACGAACTGATCGCTAAGAGATGTAGGAGGGAGCGATCCTCTGCGCGCGACCCCACTGAGGTGCTTAAGTAGCAGCTCAGTGATTGAGATCACCGCAAGGGTGAGGTTAATCAAAATTAGGCCGGCGGTGAGGATGAGATGGGTAGAGCGCGCGGCGAGTCAAGAGAGAGATCTGACCGTCAGATGAGATCTGGGAAGAGAGGTGAACGCACGCACCGAATCGCGCGAAGGTTCCATTTGATTCCAGCCGCAGATCGAGATCAAAAGTGCGATGGACGGTCGAGAATGGCTGTGTTCTTCGCGTGCTACAGTGCGCGTGAAGAACACAGGCTTCTCTCTGAAATGAGGGAAAACTTGCAGGAAGACCCTTGAACGAAGGGGTAGAAGAATATCGTGCAGGTCCAAAACTGAGAAGAACTATAACTGGAAGGGCCTTGCAGTCATACAGAAGGGTCCCTGCGGCTTGCAAAAAGGTCCAAGAAGGAGTTTTGAAGGGTAGAAATGTAATGCATGAAGGACCTAATTGTAATCTATTTATTTCTAAGCGTAAATGATGTCCAATTGCTTTCAAGTTTTTACATGTGCTTAATTGAATATTTAAGACATTGATTTTACTTCTGATTTATCTTTTCAAACTTTTTTATGTGTTCAATTGATGCATGGATCATCATTTGTTCTTTAGTTTTCAGAATATCTCATTTTTGTGACCTAATTAGGAGGTTTTAACATACATTAAAAGTTTTAGGTCTTTTCTTTAATTCCCACACTTAACCCTTTTTATGTGTTAATTTGATATTGTTTTGCTTAGTGTCTAGCTTAATTTCGGCCTTTTAGCTATGATGAGTAGCCACTCATCATACCCCCATGCTTACGTTTTGCTAGTCCCTTAGCAAACAATCTATTGAAGTGTAAGGAAATTTAAGTATCAGCAAGGTGAGTGTGTAGAGATATCTTTTTCTTCTTTCAAAAATTTTTAAGTGTTTTATGATGATCTTTAAGCTGAAAAATTTTCCAATATCAACTGTGTTTTTGGACATTGTGAGAACCTGGTTACTGAGGATAACCTACCAGAACTCGAGGCTTAAATGACATAGACCATCTCTCAACCAACAAGGATTCTTGATATTTAAACCTTAAGTCGAATTCCAGGACTTAGGGGGTTTTTACAGAGACTCAGAATGCTATGAAGTTATGGCTGTGCTTTGTGATAAGTCAGGACTAACCAGGTGAATTCTAAAGCTCATTCCCGGGGTTTCACTTCTTTTTAAGTCCAGGTTGGTCCTAACTTCAGCTCATGCTTTCGGATGACTCAAAAATTGATGGTATTCAATCCCAACCCTTATTGTATTTGTGGCTCAGAGAAGAATTTTTTTTGGTGGACAAACAGGGTATTATTTTGAACCCTGAAAACATTTTTTGTGGAAGAGTAGTTTTTCAGACTTTTTGGAGAACATACTTGACTTTTTTTTTTTTTTAACAGTATGTCTCCGGAACTTATTTGGTAGAGCTCACTGTATTTGGTGGGTGGATTTCTTTTGTGGAAAGAGCTTCTCCTAGACACAAAACTAAAGATTAGGACAAAGAGTCTACCTACACGCACAGGTAAGGACTCCACCTTCCCTAATGAATACAAGGGTTGAGGCTTAGGTTCAAGTGGTCTTTCCTGACACTGTGTAGTGAAAGCCAAGGTTACTTAGACTCCTAAGTCAAAGCAAACCAACGAATCCTGTACTGGTGACTCAGGTACAAGAATTGTCCTAAAGTTAGGAGAGACTGTGGTCATCTTGTCAAGGCTCAAAGTGTATTAAGCCTAAGCTTGTTTCAAGCTCCTATGGCCCGGCAGGTCAAACTAGTAACGGTTGAATGTCCATAGACACTTATTCTATTATTATTATTATTATTTTTTTTTTTTTTTCAGCTATAAGATCACTTATCTTTTCTTTCTTTTTCTTTTTCTTTCTCTCCCTCCCCTCTTGAAATGAATGTCCTCCTTTGATAATGAAGTACATGTCCCTTATTGTATTTTTGGAATTTTTCTGATTTGTTATTTTTTTGTATTTTTAGCTTAATAATTTTTTTCAAAATTTTTCAATTTTTTTTTGAAGTATATAATTTTTTTTTTTTTTTTAATACACTATAGGTGTGTCTACAATTGCATTTTGGTTTAAATGGTTTACCATTTACACCCCCCCATGCTTAAATGTTTCAATGTCCTCATTGAATGAAAGGGTGGATGCAAATGCATGCTCTGCTTTTCACTATCCTAGACTGGGTGATGAAAGGAAGTCGGAATGAGGAGATAAAATCTCTGTGCGGACGATTTTAAGTCTGTTCTAGGATCAGAGTGAACAGTCGGGCTAGGAAGTGAAATGCATGACATGTGTGTCAATGAATGTATGCTCAGAATGCAAGGGTAGACACTATATGCAAATAAAGGCAAGAGTAAGAAAGGTGTAAAACAGCTATATACAAGGGTAGGTGTTTGCTAAGTTTAACGCCGTCAGCTAGGCGAAAACTTAGTTGGTAGCTCAAAATGTAGGAGCGAAATGGTGGAATTGACAAGTCTGAGATCATGCGGCTCAATAAAAGGTTTCAGTCTTTGTCCATTAACAATAAAGGGTTCAGATTTGTCAAGTTCAGTGATCTCAACGGCTCCATTATCAAATAATCTCAAGATCGTGTCGATTCAGTGTTATGCACTGGTTGTGAAATGTCATGTGTTTGGTCTTGCAGTGCTGGTCTAGGTTGGTCATACCTTTGAGCAGGTATGTTCCTAGGGTTGGGTTGTGCTTGTGATGGGAGTGAATGTGGTTGACGGGACTCCGTCAAGTGTGATAGCTGGGCTCTCATCTCAGCTAAGGCCGCGTCCTGTCTCTGCTGCATAGCAATATTCTGTTGTTGCATATCAGCAAGAGCTTTCATGATAGACCCCAACTGGTCATCTCGTGTAGGCCCAGATTGAGAGTATTGGGTGGGCCTGGGTTGGGGTTGCTGGTAGGTACGCGGTGGATAACCGTGTAATTGTGGAGGTGGTGCTCGGATCAGGTTGTGCAATGGTGGTGCAGAAGGTTGTTGAAAAGGAGGTCTTTGTGAATTTCCCGACCACGAGAAATTTGGATGATTACGCCATCCAGGGTTATAGGTTTGTGTGAAAGGATCATTGTGAATGGCATGAAGCTCCTCCGAAGCTCCAGAAGGTGCAGGGAAGTCAGTGATGGGAGGAACAAAGGTTCCTCCAACCGGTGAAGGATATAGAAATGGAAAATCCGGTAATGCAGTTTGTGTCACAGAAAGGTTTTTCACAGTTTCCCTCCCTGTGGGAAACTGAGAAGAAGTGTTTTGTGCTGGTGACTGAGAAGAAGAAGATGGGTGTTTTGACAGAAATTTCCATACTTCATCTACTTTCTTCTCGATTAAGCCCACTTTATCCAGTTGACTAGCCACTATCTCTAAGTCTTTGCTACTGGATTGGGCTTCATGTACCCCCGTGTGTGAGTGGGAATGTGAATAGGATTTTCTATTAAACACGCTCATTGAAGCATTATTAATAGAGTTTTCGGCCATGCCTTCAAAGAGCTCAAAGGCTGAGTCCTCGTCCCGACACAGGAAATTGCCTCCACAAGCGGCATCTACAAAATTCCGTGTGTCATCATGGAGCCCATGGTAGAAGATCTGGACCTGTTGCCAGCGTGGGACACCATGGTGGGGACATTTTCTCAAAAGCTCATGGAATCTCTCCCAAGCCTCGTGCATAGGTTCTCCTGAATTCTGGGTGAAGGTGGTGATGGCACGCCTTAAGGCATTAGTGCGGCCTACAGGAAAGTACTTCTTTAAGAACTCATGTTCTAAAGAAGCCCAGGAATCTATAGGTGTAGTCCGTGCAAGTGTTCTAAACCAAAAGGCTGCCTTATCTTTTAATGAAAAGGAGAACATTTTCATCAAAAGCGTGTGCTGATCATGTCCTTGCGGACCCAAAGTTTGGGCAAGATTCTTCAGCTCCTCTAAATGCTGAAAAGGGTCCTCAGAAGCAAGTCCATGGAAGTGAGGAATGAGTGCTATAATGTTCGGCTTCAGTTCAGCAGCACGACCCCCATTGGGATAACGTACCACATGCATTGGTTGGGCAACTGCGGGATTATAATAATCTCGTAGTTGAGGTCTACGGGGTTGGGGTGGTTCCTGAGGATTTCTAGGTTGAAGTGGTTGTGGTTGGGGGTTAGCTAATAGATTTACAGCTTGAGCAAGCTGTTGCACCTGTTGGGTTAAGGTATTCATTTGTAGTTGTGTATCGAAAAGGTGTTGAAGATGAGGCATAGGTCCTCTCTCCGGGGGTGGATTAGGATGATTAGGATAAGGTGGAGGTTGGAACCTAGGGATAGGTGGTTGCTGTGGTAGAGGATGTGCAACTAAGTCTGGAGGAAGTTCTTCAAAATCCTCAAAGTGTGAAGAATCAAGATCATCCTCTTGGCGAGGGGGATTGTGGAAAGTATTTTGAGACTCAGGAGGTAAGGGATTAGAAGTGGAAGGCAAAGAAGATGATGCAGTAGCTTGGGTAGCAGTACCCAAGGGGAGTACAAGTTCTGGGTTTTGGGATCTCCTACCTTCCATTGAGTTGGTTTTTTTTTTGAAATCCCGTTTACTCTAATTCGATCCAACTCAATGGGAAAAAATTTTAACGTTCACAATAAAACAGAAGAATCCCAATAAAATCTCAATTCAAGAAGACCAATCAATTGAAATGAATCGGAGAAAATTTTTCCTAGAGGCTACTACGCAAAGTATGTTATAAGCAAGCAATTGTACGTATCCTAAGATAAACCTAGCGAAGTGCAGACCTCTAAAATCCACTGGGAATCTGGATAAGACTGAGCGTGCGAATCCAGATCCTGTGGTTGCAGAAAGATGAGGTAGAAACCCGTGTATTGTGGCCTTAAGTGATCGTGCTGTGTGCACGATAACATTCAACACAAGGCGATTAAAATCTCAAACATGGTTTCACCCAATTTTGCTATCTCCTTTTTGATTTAATTGAAGTGATTAAAATGTGTTTTCTATGCTGCTCGTTTCACTTTTTAATAAATTCAGAACAAGTAGTGGTCTTCTTAACTTTAAGTCAAATGCAAATATGGCAGGAGTTAGAGTTAGGTAAGAAATGTGTACCTGACTCCAGCAATCTTCTAATGCAGATTTGACTTGAATTAAAATCTAGCAGGAATGAAATGCAATCCTAAAAATGGATGCCTAAGGTTATGCTGCTGCTAGATAAGTATGAAGTCTTTTTGAATTTTTTGATTTTTTGATTTTTCTGAAAAAAATTTTATATGCAATTCAAAAGTAAGGAAAGAAATTAAGAAGATAAAGAAATAAAGTCCAGACAGTCCAGAATTATTACAAAAATTGTGTGAGAACAAGCTCTCACAACTTATGACTAACAATTGCTCCTAATCAATAAACCTAAAACTAAAACTAATACTACCACTACTCCTACAGCTACTACGAGGCAAAACTCCACCAAGAAGAAGGATCTGGAGCGTAGCGACTCCACCAGGAAGACGACACTCCTCCTCAAGTGCTGCGGAAAAACAAATGATTAGTAAAAGAATAAAGGAATGTATACACAATTAATTCAATGGAAAATAAAAGAAATTACAATGAATGAATGAATGAAATAAAGAATTTCTATATACAAAAGAATAAAAAGAAAATTTTGGTGCAAAGAGCGTTGCCTCCCTGGCAACGGCGCCAAAAAATGATGATGATGGTTGGTTGATGATGGTGAATAATTATTGTTATGATCATGTCGTTGTAGTATAGGGTGTATAATATAACATTAAGGATGTCGTATAGTGGTGAGTATGGGTGAGTACCAGTCATTACAACCATTATTATCATTTGCTTATTTATCTAATTTTTACTGGTTTTGTTCCAGGTCGTTCTCTGGGAGGCAATTTATTGAATTTAATTCGGTCACTCTTTGATTATCTCCAAAATTATCTTCTTATTCAAAAAGAAACTCTACATTTAAAGAATGAATGAATGTTTTATTTACCTAGTTACTAAGAAGTGCTTGCAAAAATGCTAACTATGAACAAGCATCAAATAATCTATTATTATACTCTAAGCTATGTATTTACAAGTTATACTATTAACACTAATATGTTAGTTCATACTACATTAGGATACCATAGTGTAAAAACTTAACTTACTAGTCATTTATTTATAGTGACATATATATCAGTTTTAGTGGCAGATATAAACGTCGCTAAATCTCAGAAAACACTATATACAACCTAAAGAAGCAAACTGAGGTCTTTAGCGACATTTATAGTGTCGTTTTATTCTGTTAGTAATTATGTGGGTTTACTTATACGTATGTGTATATTTCTTATTCTATTGCTGTATGTACAGTAAGTCTTTCTGTTCGTGTGTTCCTTCTCTTAAGTCGTCTGTCCTTTCAATTTCTTCTGTGTGGTATTTCAGAGGCTGCGGTGGAGAGTCCTTAGTGTAAAATTTGCTTAATTAGCGGGCGCGCTTTTCGAGGGATACACAGCACCCTACGGGTGGGACCAGACCTCTACTAAGCGCGCCCTAATCTCAGATTAGGTGCCTTAATTACGTTTTCGTATCAGCGCAGGGCCTCAGCCCGACGCCTTCAACAAGTTCGCACACGCTCGGGCCTCTAGCCCCACACATGCATCACATATTCAATATCATCACATATCAGAGTTCAGCACAAATCGGGTAATCGGATAAGGGATCGCGTTTCGGGCGCCTAGCGCCATGACGACTGATTAAGGTATAGCATAAATTGCATTTATATGCTGCGTTTGGTTTGCAGCCCACGATGTGGCGCTATTCCAGCGCCACATCGTGCGCTGGAAACCAGACGCAGCTGCGTCTGTGCGCGTTTTTGGCCCTCGATTTGGGGGCCATAAATTATTAAAAAAAATAAAATAAAATATGGTAAATAAAATATTTGCATAATACTACATAATTGATTAATTAATTTTGAATTTTAAATATATTTACTATACAAATAAATTCACTAAACTAGGCTGATTATACAGGTTGATTTAGGTGATTAAATAGTTAATTACTTATAAAATAATTAGTAAATGGTCTAATTGACCTTAAACAGTTTTAACTTACATACTTAAGTATTTAATACATATTTTTATTTTATTTTTACGAATTTATTTATGTTTTATTTAGGCTAAAATAGCAGTTCTGTGTAGTTTATAATTAAAACTACGTCACAGTAAGTTATACTAGGTATAATTATACTTTGACTAACTTAAATTACTTAATATATATATATTTCCAAGTTTATAGATTTATTTACTTGATTATTGCTCTAACTTATTAACTTAGCTACTAAATAAGTAAATATAAATCTGTACATACATATATACATAAATCAGTAAATACATACATACTAGATTAGTATATATACATATTTTTACATAGATTACATATGTATACAAATTTCTGTACAGGTTTTATACATATTTACAGTATAACTATGTATCTAACTGATATGCTATAGTTATAATACTATGCATAGGTATATTTACAGTTTTAAAATAAGTCTATGCCATTAGGCTTTTGTATAAAGTTAGGGAATTAGAGTTGATTGAGTTTTTATTTGAGTTTAGACAGCAGCCGCAGCTACTGTCAGAGGAGATGGAGAAGAGAAGAATGTGCTGTTTTAGTGTTGGTTTTAGTTGCTGTTCAGGGTGAGTTTTTGTAGCAGCAGCAGTGGCTTAAGCCACTGTCAAATGGCTAACTGCTGCTGCAGTTAGTCCACTTGGAGAAAGGGGAACAAAAAATTCACAGATGAAAGGGGAATTTGGAGGAGAAGAGAATTTGGAGATGGAGGGAAATGTAGCTGCAAGTTGCAGCATGTTGCTGTATAACTGGGAACAAGATTAAATTCAAAACAAACTAAACATTGAAGAGATGAAATCCAAATCTGAAAGGGGTTTAAATCTCACGAAAATCTCATGTAAATTCAGCTCAAATACTCATTAGGAAAAACCTTATCAGAAGCATCCTTTCAGATCAAAACTCAAATGGCATTGAGTTAGTCTTCCTAATGCCATAGACAGCATGAAGGAAGACTTAGCTCAATCAATTAAAACCAAAGAAACACAATCCCAGTTTCTTGCAACCTTAAGGAGTATGGAAAACTCCTTAGGTTAGAGAATCACCATACAGAAATGATCATCAACACAAATAGTGCATGGCAGTTCTGAAATAGCAAAAAGAGACTAAGAATGCATTAAGGAAATTTAATGGAAGCTGGCGAATGCATTCAAAACAAAGTATAAACAGAATCATGAAAGGCTCTTCTGATTGGTTCTCTGTCACCAGAGAACTTCTCAGAATCCTTGCCTATAATGAAAACCAAAAATCCCTTCAATTTGTCAGATCTGTCAAAACATTTCAGAGAGTAAAAATCCTTTAAAATCCAAATCAAAAGTGCTCTGACAAACTGAGGCAATCCATTTAAAACAGAGGGGCTTTTGTGAAACAAATGGAGTGAGTGAGAAGCCCCAAATGGTGCTTGTGATGCCACTTTCAGATCTGAGGCAGTGCGCCATCAGATCTGAAATTGGGTCAGGATGTGTGGGTGATTGATGAAAAATTCGTCGTTAAAAAGGAAAAAACAAGAATCAGAATTTGGATGATGGAAAAACAAAACATGAAGAGGGAGATAAATTGAACAATGAACAGATGATTCTTCCCCTCTGATCTGGACTGATCAGAGGAGGTGAGGGAGGGGATCTAATACTAATTCTACTCCTAAGACTAATCTAACTACAGCTAACATTAAACACTAACAATTAAAACTGAATCTATTCTAAACTACTGCAAACTAAATCTAACACTACTTGTGCAGAATTAAAAACCTAAACTAAAAGGAAGAATGGGACCTATGGGTCCTTAGCCGGCGGCTAAGGAGGAAGAAAGGAGGAGGGTGACTCCAGCGGAGGGAAGAGTCTGCTAGTGAGACTCCAGGGTCGTCCTCAGGTGCTACGAGGTCCTTAGCGACGAGGAGGGTCGAGAGCAGGTGATGATTCCACAGCCGGTGGCTGTGAAATCAGGGTCTAGGTGAGGAGGAGAGACTGGAGTGGACGAACTGATCGCTAAGAGATGTAGGAGGGAGCGATCCTCTGCGCGCGACACCACTGAGGTGCTTAAGTAGCAGCTCAGTGATTGAGATCACCGCAAGGGTGAGGTTAATCAAAATTAGGCCGGCGGTGAGGATGAGATGGGTAGAGCGCGCGGCGAGTCAAGAGAGAGATCTGACCGTCAGATGAGATCTGGGAAGAGAGGTGAACGCACGCACCGAATCGCGCGAAGGTTCCATTTGATTCCAGCTGCAGATCGAGATCAAAAGTGCGATGGACGGTCGAGAATGGCTGTGTTCTTCGCGTGCTACAGTGCGTGTGAAGAACACAGGCTTCTCTCTGAATTGAGGGAAAACTTGCAGGAAGACCCTTGAACGAAGGGGTAGAAGAATAGCGTGCAGGTCCAAAAGTGAGAAGAACTATAACTGGAAGGGCCTTGCAGTCATACAGAAGGGTCCCTGCGGCTTGCAAAAAGGTCCAAGAAGGAGTTTTGAAGGGTAGAAATGTAATGCATGAAGGACCTAATTGTAATCTATTTATTTCTAAGCCTAAATGATGTCCAATTGCTTTCAAATTCTTACATGTGCTTAATTGAACATTTAAGACATTGATTTTACTTCTGATTTATCTTTTCAAACTTGTTTATGTGTTCAATTGATGCATGGATCATCATTTGTTCTTTAGTTTTCAGAATATCTCATTTTTGTGACCTAATTAGGAGGTTTTAACACACATTAAAAGTTTTAGGTCTTTTCTTTAATTCCCACACTTAACCCTTTTTATGTGTTAATTTGATATTATTTTGCTTAGTGTCTAGCTTAATTTCGGCCTTTTAGCTATGATGAGTAGCCACTCATCAGTGGGGTAGCCTAAGAATCTACAGACTCTCAGAATCTGCCTTAAGATTATAAACGATTTACTCTACTTGCGTCCACTCAATCCAACTAGTTAGAAGGAGGGACTGGGGAGGAGGTTCTTCCTTTGGGCTTGCGCCTCCGGTTACTAGTGTACCCCCCAGCCGCGGTCATTTGATGCTACTCCCCTAGTTAGACATCAAATTGATCAATACAAGTAGGTTAATCATAAACAATCTCAGATTGGACCCTGAAGAGAGAATTAGTCATTAAGGCCAACATCTACTTGATTTTATTTAGGCCTGGGATTGTAGTGCTTATGGAATGTGGTGGGCCCTTAAAATGGATTGTGCCCTTAATGATCAATTGAGTATGTGTGAGTGCATGCACAACTAGGGTTTTCAAGCAAGATTATTTTTGATGAGTAGATTTAAGGTTCAAATCTTGCTTAAGTATCTTTTAGGGTTTAGAATTAGGTTTAATTCAATCAAGTTTGAGGTAAACCAGGTTTTCAAGCACGGGTGAAGATCTCTTTCCTTTTGAAATAAAAAATAAAGTGGAGTGCCTGGTATTGACCTAAATTGAAAATCCTAAGGGGAAGCTACTTGGTGAGTTGATTTTAGGTTAAGTGGTGCGGCCCAAACAACTCAAACAATTGGCGAAGATTGCACCACTGAGTTAGGCACACAAAATGATTAACTTAGACTGGTTTCTACTATTTTATATGTTAATTTGTGTGTACCAGTTCCAAAGATCAAAATCCAGTTGAGTAGAAGAAAATCAATTAGGTTAAGTGCCTTGAATGTGGGCGTATGTAGTGTGTATGTTGAATTACCCCACAAGAAATGTCTTTTTGTTGATTTTTATATATGCGGGTGAGATGAATGTGAGTGGAAATCCAAGCAACCAAACTAATCATAGGATTTATGCAAACAACTAGGTTAATTGGAGTTTGACTTAATGTGGTGAAATGGAATCTATGGAGGGGGAAGAATGGGACGCACTTACAGTTGTCTTCAATTGCACTTTACTCCGATCTATCGCTTAAGATCCCCTGTTAAGGTACCGGCAGAACAATAGACAAGAGATAAAGTAAGTTAGAAAACAATAAAGTGCACGAAATGCGGAAAGAAAATGGAAAATCGTTGCCTCCCGGGCAATGACGCCAAAATGTTGAATGCGGAAAACTACGTGATCAAAGTTGGTTTTGAAAAACTCGTCGTTGTAGTTCGATTTGCGAAGAACTCCGTCAACAGATAAATTTATACCGAATTCTAAGAATTCCGAGTCGAACACAGGGAGACTATGTCAATCTAAAATCTGAGATTTATATATATAAATTTTTTGTGTTTTTGTTTGAAATTGAAATAATTACAATGGAATTGATATAAATAATAAGAGAGAAAGAGAGAGAGGGAGAGAGAGAACAATCACTTGATATAATCAGAATGTTTTTACAACTATAAAGTGGGAACTAATTACAACTAGAAAGAAAAAAATTCTATTCTAGAAAGCTATTAAAAAGAAGGGAGAGAGATGTTATCCTCCTTGACGAATGCTTGGAGGACAAGCTAGACGGAGCGATGCCTGGAAGATGGAGGACTGAGCAGGAACGAGGTAGCATGTCATCGTCATCGCGGGATTCACATCTAGAATGGGGGCGAGAAAATTAGATTTGGCTCTAGAATAGCATCCCAGGTGTGGGACAAGCTTTTCTTGAGCTTTGGGGAGGAAGAGAGGTGAAGGAAGGGATGAAGAATAAGTGGAGGTCGGGTCTCCTTTTATAGTTGTAGGAATTGAGGGCAAATTTGTCATTTCAAGCTTAAAACATTAATATCAGGTCTTTAGTGATGAATTTATCTGTCACTAAAGGTATGATTGTGGCTGACATGTGTGCGTCGCGCAAACCTCCCTGCCTGCCGTACTCAAAACGCCCTCTCACATTCTTCAAATCTTAGCGATCGAACAGCTCAGATTTCTCCTCGCTTGTGCCTTTGTCTGCGCCTTTGCCATGCCCCCGCGTGCGATCGGGCATGCGCGCTGTACGTCAGATCGTGCATGCACTCTATTGGCTGATTCGAACCACCCACAGCTGATCGCATGGTCGTGATTACTAACCCGTGCACTGTGGATGGCCAGCCGAACGTGTGCCACGCGCTTGCGCAACGCCGCTTGACTGCTGTGCTACAGCGTTGCTTTGTCGCAGTTACACATTACTCACGCGTGCTTCATGGTAGTTGGATCAAGATCCAACGACCCAGATCATGCCTCGCCGTGCCTTCAGAAGATGGGGAGCGGTGCTGTGGCTGATTTGGGAGACTGTGATGGCACCACGTGGTGCCATCTTGGCCGTCCATCTTCTACGTGTTGTAGATGAAGCTATGGATGTCAGATTGGACCAATTTTTGCGCTGTTAGGCTGCGATCATCGATCCGAACCCATCCATGCAGTTGGATTTGTCGTCTGAAGTGCGGATTGGCACCATCTTGGCCCTTGATCTTTAGGCTTCCTTGGTCTCTATTTGGTGCTACGGATGTCCGATCAGGGCGATCTTGGAGTCGTTGAACTCTAATCATTGCCCTTATCAGATCCGTACGATTGAATCTTCGATCTGAGGCCCGAATTAAAAGTTGCCCTATCCCTGACTATGAAAGGAGACAATTACTATACAATTTATACAAATTAGCCTAAATAAATGATTATGCATGTTATGCAATACTTACAATATATGATGCTAATATGACACTAAGAACATGCATTAATAGACATTTTTGACTATTTAGATGTATGCATGTCACCATGATTGCAAGGTTCACAAAGTTGGCAAAGGATGCAGAGGTAGGTCTATGGGAAGTAGATGGTCGCCTGCTATGTGTTAAAGTTGAGGTGTTTAGAGGTGGATCGATACAAAAGAAGATTATCCTTCGGTGTGGAGGCAATTCATGGCTTTTACGGCTGCAATTTGGATGTATTGAGATAAGACTTCCAGGAGTAGGAAGTGATGAGAACTTTTGCAGAGGTTGTGAGAGACGAACTTACCTAGGAGTAGCTTGGTCGCGACATACCAGAGGAGGCACCTGAGCCAAAGAAGAGGAAGGATCACCACTATATAGGGATGGAAGATGAGGAGATGACTGAAATGAGTGACCAACTTGCAGCAGAAGTGGATATAGCTGTTGAGGTTTTACAAGAAATCCCAGTAAATTCCCTGAAAAAACACCCTCCTTTTCATGTTGCAGAAGGCTTGAAATTTGGGGCTGGAGCTACATCAAAGTCTACATTAGGGAAATTTCCTTATAATTTAATGCAGGGAAGAAATGTTGATTCTAGGAAGATGGATGAAAATTCTGTTGCAATAGTGCTTAGAGCAGAATGGGTGCAACAAGCAAACAAAGGGGGATCTTAAGAAGGGAGATGAGAGTCCTCTCATGGAATGTGCATGGGTTGCGCAAAAAAATTCGAAGGGCCTCGCTTATGAGATATTTAAGGGAATGGGAGATTGATTGTGCACTCATCCAAGAGACACATATTGAGGATGAAAACAGCCCCATGTGGAATGAAATGAAGTGGATAGGGAGTACTGGTTGTGTATCTGTGAATGCGCAAGGCGGGCCTGGAGGAGTGGCTTTTTGGTGGATGGAGGTGCACCTAATAGTGATTGAGACTTTCAAATCTAGGCATGTAATATCCTGCAGGTGCAAGATGGTCCAAGGGGAGATGGAGTGGTTGATTACAGGGGTATATGGACCATGTGCTGTAGGTAGTCGATCTAAATTATGGGATGACTTAGCGGACATTGCAAGTCATTCACAAGGGCTTCCATGGCTGATAGGTGGTGATTTCAACTGTACGTTGATGGAGTTAGACAGATCAAGTGGACTTATGGATAGTTCTTCTCTTGGCTTCCAACCGACAGTACAAAATCTGGGTCTAAATGAATATCCAGCTTTAGGGGTGGAATTCACTTGGAGAGGTGGAAATGGCTTGATGTCAAAATTAGATAGGTTCTTTGGGAATGCAGACCTAATGGAAAAGTTTCAACTATCGTCTGTGGCTGGTTTGGAGTGCCCCTGTTCAGACCATACACCACTAGTCTAGGACAGTGGAGAAAATGCACAAGTTGGTTCTTATTTCAAATTCAGAAAATCGTGGCTCAGAGAACCGGGTTTTCATGAAATGCTTGAAGCGTGGTGGAGAAAAAAATAGGTAGATGGTACAGCGAAAATCAGATTGGCCTCTAAACTTGTAGCCATGCGAATTATGTTGAAAGAATGTGGATCTGTTGTTGCTGCATTGAGAGAACAGAAATGATAGGAAGCCCTCATGGAAGTGCAGTGGTTGGATGCAAAGGAGTTGGCCTCCCCTCTGTATGAG
Organism: Thalassia testudinum; assembly: GCA_037157565.1. NCBI lineage: Eukaryota > Viridiplantae > Streptophyta > Magnoliopsida > Alismatales > Hydrocharitaceae > Thalassia > Thalassia testudinum. Next base: position 94,262,009 of record JAZHRO010000039.1, read on the forward strand.
CATGAGCTGGAAGCTCGAAAAAAGTGGTAGGAGGTAGTGGCAGAAGAAGGCTTGAAGAGGGAAATGAGCTAGTGTGAATGTTCATGATAGCCATGGCTCAAAGAGGGGGATGAGAACACTAAATACTTCCATTTAGTAGCCAGTGCATGCAGAAGACATAATCATATTTCCTCTATTGTTGTGGGAGATCAGAGAACATCCTCACTACAGGAAATCAGAGCTACAACCATTAGATATTTCAGAGGCACCTCTCGGGCAACAGGGAGGGGTGATTGGAGAATGGCAGGGTTGATTTTTCCACGGATTTTTGAAGTGCAGGCTGGACACTTGGTGGCTTCCATCTCTAAAAAGGAGGCACTGGATGCTATTAATGATCTGAACAAGGAGGGCTTGCTAGGTTCGGATGGAGTGCAAGTCTTTTTCTATAAAGAATTTTGGAATGTTTGAAAAGGGGAGGTGATGGAGGTAATCAAGGAGTTTGAAAGAGGCAACTATGGTTATGATAAGATAAATCAGTCGTATCTCTTCCTACTTCCAAAGAAACAAGGGGCAGATAGCTTTCTGGACTTTAGACCCATTGCACTTTCGAACTCTATATATTTGGTGGTGAGTACGGTTCTGGCAACTAGACTCAGCAGTGTTCTACAAGATCATATTCTTCCAGTTCAATATGCTTTTCTCCCAAACAGATTGCTACAAGAGTCTTTCATTAGGGCTTAGGAGATGGTGATGGGATGGCACAGGAGAAAGTGTAAGGCTTTCTCTAGAAAGTAGATTTCCGAAAGGCTTATGACTAGGTATCATGGCATTATTTATGGGAGATTTTCAAGAGAAGAGGATTTCTACCCATATGGCTGCAATGGATGAAAAGATGAATCACCACTGCCTCATATTCACCTCTGATAAATAGTAGACCATGTGGCTCATGGATTCAACCACATTACATTACTTCTTAACTAGGCCATCAGATTACTTAATGATGAGAATAAGAACTGGGTTGTCCATATTAAAGAAAATTATGGTAGTTCTCAAAGCTCTTTGGACCATCTTCAGCCATTCAAACAGTCCCCTTTCTAGAAATCTGTGGTACAAGCAATGAGAAACAATTGGTAGATGTTTCAGTCGGTCCTAGGTGATGGGTGCTCTTTCAAGTTCTGGTAGGAGGAATGGTCGACTTTGGGACTACTGAAGGATGCGTATCCAAGAGTCTATGTAAATGCTACAAATAAAGGGGACACAGTTTGCAGGTTTTGGTCTGATTTGGAGGAGACCTGGCGGATTGATGATGATGACTCAAGCAGAGAAAGCACAAGAACTTGGGAGGAGAAGATAGGCCTGCAACTAGATTTGATGGCCTTTAGGTCGGTGGTTGGTTTGGAAGATAGTTATAGATGGGATGGGATCTTCACTCTAGCCCGGGCATATGAAAAAATTTTAATGAGGTCTATTTCTGAGGTGGCTGGTCTGATAGGAAGGAAACTATGGCTGTTGAAGATCCCAACTAAAGTCCAAATATTTTTGTGGCTATGCAGGAGGGATGGATTGATTACAGGGGATCTCAGACATAGGAGGATGGGTATTGTCTTGCAGTTGTGTTTGCTTTGTGGATTGCCCATCGACAGTTCTACTCACATTTTTTCCTCCTGTGTGGTTACTGATGCGATTTGGAGAAGAGTATGCAGGAAACCTCTTCCCATGTGGGATGCTCTATGGCATAATTTTTTGCTACGTGATAAGCTGCATATTCATATGGCAGCAGTGATGTGGTGTGTGTGGAGAGTGAGGAATGAGTTTTTGTTTCAGGAGAGGCTGGTATGTGTGGAACAAATTGTAAATGTGTGCTTGTCCCTCATACATATGTGGGTATCTATCTTGTAAGATCCTGATTTATTTTTTATGACTAAAATGCTCTCCCGGATTGCTATCGTAGCACAATAGCATTCCTCTTTATCTCAAAAAAAAAGGAATGGTTTCAGTCTCTGCCCATTCACAACAAAGGGATCTAAGTCATGGCTAAGTCTATTGATTTCAATAGCTCCATTTCCAAAGATCCTCTGAACTAGAAAAGGTCTAATCCATTTTGATCTTAGTTTTCCTGGGAAGAGCTTAAGCTTAGCATCAAAGAGAAGCACTTTTTGACCAAGATGAAAAGATTTTTGCAGTATGTTCTTGTCATGAAAGGCCTTGATTTGTTCCTTGTAGATATGTGAGTTCTCATACGCATCATTGTGTAACTCCCCAATCTCGCTCATTTGCAACCAACGTTGGATTCCAACCTTCCTGAGATCCAAGTTCCACTTCCGTGCTTCCCAATAGGCTATATGCTCCATCTCTACAGGAAGGTAACATGCCTTCCCGTAAATGAGTCTAAATGGAGACATTCCTAACTGGGTTTTATGGGTGGTCCTATAGGCCCATATTGCTTCCAGAAGTCGGATAGACCAATCCTTTCTATCAGGCCGAACAGTGATCTAAAGAATTTTCTTGATCTCCCGATTGGAGAGCTCAGCCAATCCATTAGTCTGGGGGTGATAAGGAGTTGAAATACGATGCGACACCCTGTACTTTTTATCAGGGACTGGAAGTGCACATTCGTGAAGTGGGTCCCTCCGTCAGAGATGATAGCGTGCAAGACACTGAACCGAGAAAAGATGTGCTGGTGAGTGAATTTGGTTACAACTTTATGATCATTGGTTTGGGTTGGAACGACTTCGATCCATTTGGACACGTACTTCATAGCTAGAAGGATGCACTCGAAGCCGTTTGAATTCGGGAAGGGACCCATGAAATTAATCCCCCAGTTGTCGAAAATCTCACACACGAGAATCAGTTGCAAGGGCATCATGTCGCAGTGGCTCATGTTGCCTAAGGTTTGGCAACGAGCGCATGCCCTATAGTAATTGTGTGCGCCCTTGAAGATTGTAGACCAATAGAAGCCACACTAGAAGATTTTTGCTGTGATTTGTGTCTAGAGAAGTGGCCACTACAGGCCTGGTCATGGCAAAATGATAAAATGTCATTGAACTTGAAGTAGGGAATGCATCTCCGGATGATTTGGTCGGCACCAACGCAGAAGAGATATGGATCTTCCCAGACATAGTATTCGGTCATGGCAGAATAATATCAACCAACTTGTTTTGAACCTCAATAGATTACAAACCTAGGCTAAACCCTAACTTTTTACTATTGTTGATCACCCAATTTTCAAACATTGATCGACCAAATCTATTTGATCGACCAAACGTAATTGTTTAATCGATCAAATTTTGTTAATAGATAAATCCTGAATTTGCGCTACAAGTCGATCAATTTCCTAATTTAATCGATTAACATGGATTCAATCAAAACTTTTTTTTAATCAACCAAAATTCATTTTGATAGACCAATGCCTAATTTTGATCGACCAAAGTCATCATTATAAACTTACTAAATCAACCTGAAAGACACCTATAAAAAGGACCCCTCGACCTACTCCTCAAAGAGCTTTCAAATAGCAAAACGCTCTCATTCTCTCTAGTACTTTCGCGCATCTGCACCTACGATCATTGCTTTCAAAAGCACATTCTTTTACTATCTCAAAAAGCTCGAGTTGCATATTTTCTGAGGTTTCATAGGAATTATTGTTATATTTTATATTTCTGTTATTTTTTATTTGGGAACCAAGTTGTTTGGGAGTCTCATTGTTTCTTCTCTTAGTTAGGTGTAAAAGAAAAGAAGTCATTTGCAAGGAGGTTGTGATGAGGTGTGGCTCATCCTAGTTAATTAAAATGTCTAAGTTAAGCTAGAAACTAAGTCAAAACACTATATTTAACTAAAGAAAAGGGTTAAGTGTGGGAATTATGGAAAATGACCTAAAACATCAAGTTTGTGTTAAAAATGCAAAATTAGGTCACAAATAAAGAGATTCTGTACTTAGACTATAAATGGCTGGTGATTGCGCAGCAATCATAGGTCTTAATTGACCTAAATTTGGCTAGGACTTAGCATAAGTTAGGGTAATTCATGCATGCATAAGGATTACTTGCATCCTTACTGCTTTCTTTTTGCTATGCACAAAATAATACTATAATGTACTTATTAGGTGCATTATGACAATTACAGGTAATAAGCTGACCAGAAGGTAGATTGGAAGCTGGATCTGAAGCTGGAATAACTGGTGTTGCAGCAGAGCTGGAGCAGAAGACCTATATTAGATGTAATAGATAATAATGTAAGGTATTTAAGGTATGCTATTCTATTAAGTAGGAATAAAGCAGTAAAATATGAAGAACCTAGGACCATCTAGCCCTAGGACAGTTTAGAAGCTTCCCCAAGCCTTAGCCACCCTTAGATTAGGTCATCGCACCCTAAGAAACCTTAAAACCCTAATTCCAACCTCTATCTAGACGTCTAGATAAGTTATAGGATGTTTGGAACCCTTAGCCAACTCCCGCACACCTTAAACCCACTTTTACAGTGTTATTGGACGTCCAGACACTTGGTCAGACGTCCAATTTCTATAGAACAGCCAAGACAGAACCTAGAATCCCTCCTGACTTTGATTGGACGTCCAGACAACAAGTTTGGACTTCTGATTTTTCACTATAAGATGTCTGACACTTTTATTGGATGCTTGGAATTGCTCTCCAATTCTTGTTTTGAGATTCAAGCCTTGATTTTGGATCTCTATGTCCCTAAGCCCAATTCCAACCCCATAGGAACCTAAATTAAGGTGCCCTAACCCTAGTACATCACCTCTAGACCTCCTTAAGGACCTAATTAGGTCCTCACTAAACTTAATTGACTTGGATCATAGTCAATTCCATCAGCCTATTCAATTGGACTCATTGAGTCCAATTAAGCCCTAATCTCAGCACACACTATCCAATTGGACTTAGTGAGAGTCCAATTGACCTAGATTTGACTTAATTGAGTTATTTTACTCTCAATTAAGTTTTCACACACCCAATTAAACTTGTATTAAGTTTAATTGCACTTTACCTTAGTGAATTAGGGTTTACAACCCTAATTTAAGACCTACCTTGATCTAAACCCACTAGAACCTAACCAAATCAACCTAGCCACCTAAGTTTCGACCCACACACACCCACACACACCCACAAACACCATCCACACGAAAATACCTAGCCTATAGTTCTCTAGAACTCTCTACCAAGTGTTGTTGCCTTGGTTGCTAAAATTAGCAACCAAGAGCCATTCAATTTTTAGATCCATATTTGGTGGATCTAAAAACCACCATCCATCCTCTCTCTCTCACTCTCCCATGAGCTCCCACCATAGGCCTCTCTAGAGAATTCGATAATTCTCTAGAGAGCTTCCCTTAGGTCTATAAAAAGACCTAAGGGGTGGCCATTTGCATCCATCCATCTCTTGGCATTATTCACTTCCATTTAGGTTAGCTACATTCACTTCCACTCCACCTCCATGAGTTGCTCACGATGGCTACCACCATCTCCATGCCAGGATGCTGGATCACCTCTCTAACCTCTCTCCAAGGGCTGGCCTAAGCACCATTGGCCGCCCTTCCTTCTCCTCTGAACCATTCAAAGGCCATCGGAGCCCACCTCCGGATGCCCTTATTTCTGATAGATTAGTAGGTTGTTCTTCATAATTTATATGCTTTTATTTACTGCTTAGTAGTGTAGCTCTTTACTCTCCCCCAATGATGCATGCAAAATCCCCCCATAGATTCCTGTATGCAATCATTTTCTGTTAGCTAGATTGATGTTTTTAAGCTTTCCTCTATAAGCTTTCCTCTAGTTCCATGTTGCAAACACTCTCTTGAATGAATGAAAGAAAATTTTCTATATATATGTATATGTCTATGTGTTGAGAATCACCATGAGCTTGTTGCAATATATTTTGTGTGATTAAAGTTGCCTACTTTTACTTTTTGATATTCTTGCAACTAAGCATGTCATGCTTAAATACGTAATAACCATAAACCGCCATGCGATTTTAAGCAAGTAGAGCTAGAAAAGATCGATTTCAGATTTGCATAAACGCCTTCCAGAGATGAACGACTGGGACTCAAAGTCTCGTTATCTTTAGAAATTATTTTTTGAAGAACATTTAGCGTGACTATACTACGATTTCCGACGACTTTAAAATGCGCGAAAATGGCTTCTGTCAGCTGGATCAAATGCCAATTGAACATCAAAATGAACTTAAATTCACAAATCAATTGATGGAATAATTTCTAATATGTTCAAATCACTTTCCGTAAAAATCTCATGGAGTTTTAACATCATTAGGACCTTGGAAATAGTGATTCACATTTAGGTCCTTATTTCAAAAGCCCTTCACATTTTTTTTACTCAGAAGTTATCGAGGACCTATGTGAAGGTCAATAAGGACCTTTTGGTTACAAATCTCATCACTTATGGGTCCATGTAAAAATGTTCTACCTTTTCACACTAAGGGTCATTCGTGCAATTTTCCAAAAACACCTGAAGCAGTAGTTGTTCTTCAGCCTACGCTCACGAAGAGCACAACCATTTTCCACCATCCATTCCTTCATTGCTTAATCAAACAGTGGATCTTCCATCGATTTGATATCGCTGGTGATCAAAAGCTTCGCACCCATTTTTAGATCTCATCCAACAGCTCCTATTCATTCTAATCCCTCATGCATTCCCAAATCCATCCATAGCCATAGATGCTTAACGGCCCTGGTGATAGGGATTTTACGCAGTTTGTAAAATACGTCGTTGTAATGCGTAAAATTGATCAACTCTTAAATTTATAAAACTTAGATAGTGGAGTATCTAGGGTCATCCAAGGAGGCCAAATTGTTAATCACATGAGTGGTTCTCCCTCTCACCTCTGAAATCCGCACTTTCTTTTGGTGATTTTGATTTTGTTATTTTTATATTTTTCAAAATAATTGGGCTTAAGATATGCGAAGATGAATTTACGCTACAACTACACCTATCACTAAACCTAAGTGACAAAAATGGAGTTCTTTCTTCTAAGCTCACCCTAAGCAAGTGTGCCGAGGGTAATTAGAAGAGGAGAGTGTGTGCACTACAATAGCGTAACATGAAAAACACAATAAGATAAGGACATGAACTTGGAAGGCAATTATGACTTGGATTACTAGCAAGGTCAATTACAAGTAGCTAAATGCTTCTAAATGAAAAGGAGAAACTAAACTAGCTAATACAAGATAAAAGAAGATAAAGAAGAAGATGAATCCTCTGTAGAAGTTTAGGAGAGCCCTTGTTCCAAGTGCAGTTGCCCTGCACTTGAAAAGAGATCTTCTCTTCGTTCTTCAAGTGGCCTTCCTTCAAGCTCTCCTCCAAGGTGGGCGTCAACCACCTTGTTGACTCCTTCTTTGCCTGGCCATCCCCTCTTGATGAAGGTGTCCTCCTCCTTGGCATGGCTAAGGGAGAAGAGGGAGAGGAAGAAGGCACCAAGGGGGTGGGTAGGATGCCCCCTTGATCTTCTTCTCTCCTTCTACCTCCTTGGCGTGGAGATGGGGTGGAATATTGATGGACCTAACTAAGGGAAGAGATGGATTTGAGGTGGTGATTATGGTGGGTATATATAGAGGTGGAGAGGGTGGTTAGTTGGAGTGGACATGTGGAGGGCTAGGATTAATTCTAAGGGTGGTTATAGGAATCCTAGGGTGTAGGAGGGTTGGCACCAAGTGAAGGGGTTTTATGGGTGATGGTTGTGGGTGGTTATGGCCATGGAAGGGCACTTAGAGTTGGCGCCAACCATGGAGGGTTGCCATGGTTTGGCACCACCTAAGGGGGTTTCTAGAAGGTGGGCATGTGGATGGTGGAGATGGGATGTAGGCTTAGGTGTAGGGTTGTGTTGAAGGGGGTTTTGGAGGGCACCACAAAAGTGGCACCACTTTTGTGGTGCCCTTTGGTGAAGGTGGTGAGTTGAAGGGAGGTGAATAGGTTGGCACCAAAAATGGGTTTAGGAGTAGGAGCTAGGTGGACTAGGTGTCGAGTGATGTAGACAAAATTATTGAGGGTAAAATGCCTAATCATGCATATTCCTAGGCTTATATTTACATTTCATAGTATAAATATTGCATAGCAAGCATCATCTTGCATTTAGAGTAATTGTGTATATTTTAGGTTAATTGTGTCTTTTTATGGCCAGGAGGGAAGGAGATTTATTTTAGGGCCTCGAATGGACGATCTGACCATACATATTTGATTAGGACAACAATCGGAGTCTAATGCCTCCGAAATCTTCTAGATCAAAATCTCTTAGCATCCTATGCGATCCAATGAAGATCAATGGCCAGGAGGCAATGTGACATCCTTACGGGCCTTGGATGAAAAATTCGACCATACGGATGGATCTGGAGTGATGATCGTAGTCTGTCAGAATAAAAATTACCTCGATCCGAGCACCGTGGCATCCTCTACAAGCAAGGAAAGATGGATGGTCTAGATGGTGCCACGTGGCACCATCTAGAGCGCCCAAGGTCATCGGCTTGTTCCAAAGAAGCCTCCCAGCATGCCATCTCAGCCATTGGATGAGAATCCAACGGCTAAGAGTGCTCCTCCACCACGCGTGCTAAGTCGTCCCCTCGACCTTTTAGACATCTTGGCGCAGTGGTTAAGCACATGACCTTCAAGGGAGGGGCGTAGGTTCGAATCCCCACAGCCCCCTTAATTGGCCAATTGAGTGCGGCGCTAGGCTGCTAGTAAAGGAATTGAAGGGTGCAGATCTTTAGTGACAGTTGGGCGGGCCTTTAGTGATGCTTGTAGCTGTCACTAATGCTCTACGATATGCGCGTGCCAGCAAAGGAATTGAAGGATGCAGATCTTCAGCGATAGTTGGGCGGATCTTTAGCGACGATACAGCCGTCACTAATTGCCCATGGATGATTTTGTCTTTCCTCCTCCACTATAAAAGGACCTATCCCCCTCCATTCTAAACCATCTCTTCCTTTCTTCCTCTCACCACCTCCAAGGCTCTAGAGAGAGCTTGTCCCAAGCCTGGGATGCTCCTCTAGAGTAGAAAAGAAAATAGTTTTCCCACCTCTCATCCCCATTCGTGGAGCATCCTATGGCCATTCTCTCACCACCCTTCGGGAAGAAGATCCTCGCCACGACGCCGTCCTGCCCCATCCTCCGTCCTCTGGCTCCACCCTCCTTCCTCATGCTCCTCACCACCTTCCTCCAGGTGACTTCAGAGCGAGTCATCCTCCGAGAAACTGTCGAGGGGGATTCTCTTACCTCTTTCTATCTTTTTCGCTTTCGTAGTGTAATCTTTCCCACTTTTGTAGTTGCAAAAAAATATTTGATTAGAAATCCATGATCTTTTCTCTCTCTCTCTTATATTTTCACAAGTAGATTAGCTAGATAAGCAACTATCGATCTGATCTCTTGCTTTCTAAAAAATTCCAAAAAAAATTATAAAAGATAAAAATGACAAAAGCAAATAAAGTGAAATGCGGATTGTTCAAAACCAAACGTTTGCCTCCCCGTGTTCGACCTGGGACTCGCTTTTTGAGTTTCAGCTATAAATTTTATCTGATAGACTCATTTTGCGAGCTATGATGATGGGTCCTCCAAACCCTGATTTCTACCACGCGAAACACCCCTAATCATGGAGCTATTTGGTGGAGCTTAGCTAGGTATGTTTTAGGGTTAGGTTAGGTTGCCAAGGAGGTGCCTAGCTAAGCTAAGCTAGCTTAGCTAGCTTAGCTAGTAGGGAATAGGGTTGGAGTCATTTGGAGCTAGGGTTTTAAGGGAGAAGAGCTGAGGGTAGTTGGAAGGAGTTGCATTGGAGCTGATGTCTGCTAAAGGGAGCTGAAGTAGAGCTCAATAGCTAGCTTAGCTAGCTAGCTCTTTGCTAGCAGCTAAGCCAAGCTAATCTGAGCTAAATTCTTATGATTTGAGTTTAGGTAAGTTGGGTCTGGTCTTCCCACAGATTACTTAGCTAGTTGGAGTAGCTAGCTTAGGTCAAGTTGCTCAGCTCAACTAAGTTGAGCTGAGATAGGTCTCCAGGAGCTAGACTTGAGTCAGCCTGAGCTGGTTAAGGTCATCTTCAGCTAACCAGGTCTAGCTAGTTGATAGTAGTAGCTAGTCCTAGTCAGGTTGAACTTCTAGTGAACTCTTCTAAGCTGGAAGAGTTGAAATGGAGCTGGGATCAACTATCTTTAGCTAGTTTGAGTTGCCATCCAGCTGAGGTGAGCTGGATGGAGCTAAGGTGAACTAGCTAGAGCTACCATTCAGCTGAGATGAGCTGAATGGAGCTAAGGGTGAGTTGATCTAGCTAGAAGGAGCTGGGATCCAGTTGGGATGAGCTGGATCTAGTTGGAATTCAGCAGCAATGAGTTGGATCAAGCTGGGATCCACCTGATAGGGGCTTCTTCTTTATCTTCTGCCTCCCTAAGTACTAAGATGTGTGGGATCTGACATTTTGCCTAATCCTGACACTTAGATAAATGCATCAAAAATACATTAAAATGCAATGCATGCCTATCCCAGGTAAATGCTTAAATGTAGACCAAAAACCCATTATGGAGCAAAATCCTAAGAGCTAGGCTTGTTTTAATGCATAAGAATGATGATAAACTGGTGTTTATCAACTGACCGTTGAATCCTTGTCACCCTCGAGCTCTAATGCCTATATAAACACCACTCTTGTGACCTGCATGAGAGATCAGTTCCCCTCCCCCTAAGCCGATCATCATCCATCCCTCTGGTTCTCCTTCCCTTTCCTCCATGGCCTATGACAGAGGTCAAATCTCCTCCGCAGTCTTCCTCTACTAAGATGATCGAGCATGTTTCACATGGTAAAAATCAGGGTTTGGAGGACCCGTCGTCGTAGCTCGCAAAACGCATCTATCAGATAATATTTATAATCGAATCTTGAAAAGTGAGTCCCAGGTCGAATACGGGGAGGCAAACGTTTGGTTTTGAAAAATTCACGTTTTGCTTTTATTTATTTTTGCCATTTTTATCTTTTATAATTTTTTTTGGTATTTTTAGTAGAGCAAGAGATCAGGTCGATGAAATCTAGCTAATATACTTGCAAAATAAAAAGAGAGAGACAGAGAGAGAGAAAGAAGAACAATCATCTATTTATGAATAAATCTTTGTTACAACTATGAAAGCATAAAAACTACACTGCGAAAGCGAAAAAGATAGAAAGAGGTGAGAGAATCCCACTCAATGGTCACTTGGAGGATGACTCGCTTTGATGTTGCCTGGAGGAAGGTGGTAAGGAGCGGACAAACAGGGATGGAGCTAGAGGATAGAGGATGGGGTAGGACAGCATTGCGACGAGGATCTTCTTCTAGAAGGGAGGTGAGGAGATGGCCATGGGATGCTCCACGAATGGGGATGATAGGTGGAGATGAATCCTCAGCCGTTGGATCTTGATCCAGCGGTTGTGATGTGAGATTAGAGATGATGAAGAGGCGGTGCTGGGACTACTGACCGGTGTTTGGAGTCTTGGATGGCACCACGTGGTGCCATCTGGGCCATCCATTCTTCTTTCTACTGCAGAGGGTGCCATGGTGCTTGGATCGAGTTGATTTCTGCATTTCTAGACTGTGATCGTCGCTTCAAATCCATCTGTACGGTTGGATTTTTCATCTGAAGCCTGTAAGGATGTGGCATTGCCCTCCTGGCCATTGATCTTCCTCAAACTTCATATGATGCTACGGGACTCCAATCTAGATGATTCGGAGGCGTTAGCCTCCGATCGTCGTCCTGATCAGATCCGTGCAGTCCGATCATCCATCTAAGGCCCTGAAATAAATCCTCTTCTCTCCTTATCATAAAAAGGATGCAATTAACCTAAATTATATATAACTACTCTAAATGTAGAATGATACATACTATGCAATATTTATACATGAAATGCAAATCTAAGCTTAGGAACATGCATGAATAGGCATTTTACCCTCAATAATTGTGTTTACATCATACCCCCATGCCTATCTTTTACTAGTCCCTAACAAAATTAAGCTACATGCTATGTACAAAAACAAAATTAGGATTAGATCGCTTAGGTCTAAGTCATTTATTAATAATAGAAAATTTCAACTAAGGTCTTAAACAATGAAAACTCAACAGTACCCGGGTGTCTGCCAAAATGCAGACCGCCTAAGTTCTCACCTTATTTGAAAAGGGGGGATACATTTTTTTATTTTTTTCTTCTTTTCTAATTTTTTTTTTGGACTTTTGGAGTTTGAGAGTTTCGGGATAACTTTTTACGGCTACCCAACCTGCCCAAGACTCGAAAAGGACTCTAAGTGCTAAGCATCTAAGGAAAAGAGTGAGAGACTCACTAGGCGATCGTTAAAACGGACTTCGGGTTTCTACGACCCTAGGTGACCTTGTCTATAGGTTTATCTTTTTGATTGGTAGCTTTCTCCCTACTTCTTTTATTTATGGGGTCAACACAAGGGCGAACCAAGTATAAATCTCCCCGGTTTATTCTACTTCCATGCTTCTTGCGAAGTGTTCTGGGAATTATTGTGTATTTTTGTGAGTTGGGATCTGGACAACTGGCCACTGGGCTGTTACCCACGACAACTTGCTAGCCATACTCGTGCGATGAAGTGTGGTTTGGTTTATTTTTTATTTTCTCCTTTTTCTATTTTTTTTCTTTTCTATTTTTTTTCAGTTAGGTGGCTTTCCTAATCTAAGATTTACCTAAAGGCAGTACGATGAAAATGGTTTTGTAGTTGGGCTCTGGACAACCAGCCGATGAGCTATTACCACCGATAACTTGCCAGCCATACCACCTTAGATAGTTCATTAGCTACCCAATTTCTGAAGAAATCGCCAAAAAGTGAGTCAGTGCGGATAGTGTGTAGATTCTTAGTGATGAGAACCTCATCATAAGCCATAACTAGCTCATTTTGACTCAATAAAGAAGATAAAAGCTCCTACATAACCTAGAAGAAGGCCTAAATGAAGGAATAAGTGCTCTGAGAAGAAAACATGAAATAAAGGTTAAAATTATAATTTTACCATTGCAGTGCATAAACGGGATTTCTCAGAGGCAAAACATAGGTCAAATGGTCTAAATAAGATAAAAAGTGGGTTGAGTCAATCAGAAATGGGTTCATGTGCAATTTAGGAATTAAATAACATTTGGTAACCCTAAAACAGACCTGCTTAAATCAACAAGGTTTCGATCAGGATAAAAATGAAGTAAACCCTCTAAAAATCATGTAAAAATATCCTCTAGGGTTTAGAACACTTAATTTGGCCTTTGGAACCTAGTTTGACCTAGAATAGAGTCATAGCTCATTAATTAACCTAATTTGGGTTTTTACGCAAGATATCCAGTCAAACGAGGTCAAACCTAAAATCCAACTTCACCATTGGATTCCTTAGGTCAAAATTAGGTTTTTACCAAAATTTGGACCTAAGGAGAGGTCATCTTGACCTACTTTGCAATTTAGTACACCCAAATCATAATTTGGTCCCTATCTTTTGAAATCATCGCAGAGAGCCCCCTAACTTCCTAGCCACCTTTGAAATCAGGTCCTTCCGCCATTATTGGGGCAGAATCCTACTCCGGCAAGGATTAGAGAGGGAATACTCTCTGATTCCTCAGAGATCCCCTTCCAGAAATGGAAGGGAGATTCTCTGAGGAATTCCCTTCCATCTAAGGCCAATCACGATCCCTGGTGTGAACCCAATCTCTCGTGCGAAGGCACGAGGGATTTGGGTATCCACCCACTTTCCTTCTCCGATGAGCCGTTGGAGAGAAAGGCGTGCCCTCCATGCTCTGAAAGCACGGCCCAGTGCCTATAAAAGAACCCCCAAACCCGGCCGCTCATTTCTAGCTCGACTTGGCCAGACTTCCACCTCAAATTCTTCTCTTTCTTCTCCGGCCAAGGGTCCAACGAGCTTCGGCGAGCTCCCTTTCCTTTCCTCTTTGCTCTGCCACAAAACCAGTGGCAGAGACATCTTCCTGATTCTCCTCCGCGTCGCGCAATACCCGTGCACGCCGCCTCAGCCCCGTCGTCGCTGCCGTCCTCCCCCACTAGGCAGCTTCTTCTTCGGCGACAGCAGGTCCAGCTGTCCGCCTCTCTGTCCCCTTCGTCCCTGTAAGTAGGTTAGAATTGTTCTCCATCTTCCCCTCTCTCTTTTCCCCCTTTTATTTCATTTAATTGCCCCTCGATCGTCGCTGACCATCTCCATCTTCCTCACCTCCGACCGACCTCCGGCGAGCTGCCCCCACCATTACGCCCCTCCACATGGCTCGCCAACCGTCTCATAAGCTCTTCCTCACCACACGGAACAACCTCCGCCCATCCACCATCCCTCTACGCCTCCACCATAGTCCCCCGAACACACCCACACCCCCGCCCACAGGTTGACCTAGGCACGCATGCCTAGGCCATCCCACGGCCTGCTGCATGGCTCACCACCTTCGCCGTGCCACGGCGAAGGTGCCCAGCTGGTTTGATTAGGCCAATAGGCCGTATTTGTGTTTGACAGGATTCCAGCCCTTGCCACCATTGACGGTTGGAGCAGCTCCAAGCTTCAGCAGCTCCAGGTGTCAGGTTCTCCAATCTTCAGGTGAAGCATATTCGGGACAGTAGCGTGAAGCACCTAAGTCCAGCAAGGAGCGCAGCAACGCCTGCAGCTGTGGCGATTGCACGAAGGCTCTGTGGGTGCGCGCGGGAGCGGGGCAGAACTAATAGTCCCACATCGGCGAAACGCGAAGCGCAGGTATACTTTAAGTTGTTTTTGTGGTATTGCCTCGTTGCCTCCGAATGTACAGGGGTGAGGTCCCTCACCTTATCCCATGCTCGCCTCGTCCGCGGTTTCACCTCGCGGATCTGATGGGCTCCGACCAGACCCATTCTGAGCACACCTCGCGCATCACCCACCCGCTGGTGTGCCTGGTCCTGGGTGCGAAATCCGACCCGATTACCCGTGGCTCTGGGAGAGCGTCCTACGAGTGCTTTGCAGAGAGAGAGAGACGTTCGGGTAGAGGGGCAGGGTAGGTTTTGCTTCCACCTCTCTGTGCAGGCAGGCTGGTTGAAGAAGAGAGACTTAGCTACAAAGAGAAGAAGTAGAAGAAGAAGCTGAGCGAAGAAGAGAAGAGAAGGAAGAAAGAGAGACTGCAGAGAGAAAGGACTGCAAGAAAAGGAGCAAAGGCAGGAAGAAGACCTGTAGATCTGAAGGAAGAAGTAGAGACTGCTGAGAAGGAGAAGAAAGAAGAGAAAGGAAGCCTTCGCAGAAAGAGAAGAGAAAGAAGAAGAAGATAGAAGAGAGAAGAAGCAAAGGCAAGGAAGAAGAAGAAGTCTTCGCAGAAGAGAGAAAGAAGAAGAAAGGAAGAGAGACTGCAGAGAAAGAAGAAGAAAGCAAAAGAAAAAGGGAAAACACTTTTAAGACATCTGATCACAAGATCAGACGTCCAATTTTACTCTTTTGTCAATTATTTTTTTAAACCGCATACATTCATATTTGAATTCAAGTTTTGAGTAAATTAGAGTGTTCAATTACATTTGAGATTAGTATTAAATTCTGATTGCTCCCTGTGTTCTACCTCGGATACTCTGATTTTCGAGTAATAAAAATCTTTATTTGTTTTGAACGCTTTTTCGGCTATACTACAACGTGACATTCTTTAAAACCCGATCGAGCGAGACAAACATTTTGGCACCGTTGCCGAGGAGAAATGTGCAATTTATCACTAATCTCTACATACTTTTTATCATATTGAACACTAACTTGCCCTACTTTGCTTTGTTTTGATCTTGCAGGTATTTCACGAGAAAATCCCTTCCGCAAGTCAACCACTCCAGGGCAGGTAATTTCTTTTCTTCCTTAAACCATCCCCTAATCCTGAAAAGACAAAAGGAAGAAAATCGATTTAGGAATCAATTGCCTTCTTTATATAGTAATCACCATCCTTAAGGCAAACATTTCCTAATTTTGTGAAAATTTTTTCAAATGTTCTTGAAGTTGGAGCGATTTTTTTAGATTCTATCCCACAAATTCATGTGCCTAATAGAAATAATGCTTAATCTCTGTGGACAACACAGTTCTTGCTTTTAAAGTCCAAGGAGAATTTTTGTGAAAAAGAAAAAAGGATTGGAAATAGAACCAAATTAGGGTTTCTACAGTAGGATCTTGGAGTGTTAGTCACACATGCCTGCATAAAAGGAAATAAACCCTCCCGCATCAGTGTGCTACCCAAGCCCTTGATGGAAGAGATATTAACAAGACAAACCCTAAAAATTGAGCTCTAAAATTACTTGAATCTTAAAATTTTAGACCAAATAACCTGGGAGTCAAATTAGGGTGATCTCTAGGCTCCAAACCTAGAATCATTCTGCCATCTATAGGACAGGTCAGGTGAAGTTGACCCCTTGGGTCAACCAACCTCTAAATTAGGTCACAACATCAACACATCTAAAGTTCAAGTGAGAACCCTAAAGTACCTTTGAAATAAAAGTGGTAGACTTAAGAGGTCAAGGTCCCCATTTTGGTCTACCTGGAATCTCAGTGACAAGAGAGGTCGGGTGGGGGAAACCCTGTAACCCGTGGGGACGCTCTACCGTGTAGGGGTCTTTGCAGGACTCTCCCTCTCTGGCTGCCCAGGTAATTCTTAGGTGGACGATCTTCTGATCCAGGGGTCCATCTGCCCCGAACCTCCATAGTCATCCAAACATCTTTGGGTGTCTTGATTGGGTAAAAAACATCTCCAGTCCCTCATCCTTTCTCTTTAGAGCACACATATACATTTTCAGTGGGACTCGTTATTCAGATCTGATCGCTTCATAACTTGATCTTGATTCCAACTCTGATTCTACATCTGGATTCCACCACCTGACCCAAATATGCAGCCAAACCACCTAGGACTACCATTCAAGAAACTTGAATATCAGAGATCCATGAGAGATAAAATGATTGAGGATGCCATGAAATTCTATGAAAAAGAAGAAACCTCAACACCAGTAGGAAACATTTAGGTTGATGTCCCAATAACCACAACCTTTATCATAACTTGTGCCCAAGTACTATTAATAGAAGCTACAAAAGGATCAACCCGTGACTTGCTCATTACTGCATACATTGAGATAGAAAAACTGCACAATATTGAATACCTTCAATGTATGACAAATCCTCGACTTTGGAAGCAACACCAAGATAGTCTTGAAAAATGGGAAGAGATAATGAGATTAGTAAAATAAGTTATTGACCAGAAATACCCGTATATACCACAAACAGAGGAGGAACTATCTTGGGACAACATCGAGGATCAATCTGATCTCGGGTTCGAGGAACAAAATGGTTGTGGATTCCCAACCCAGATGGAGTATAATGTGCCTGATATTGAAGAAGGTTGGGAAGCTCCAAATGCAGGAAAATACCATGATGAGCCCATTTCAGAATCCCAAAACTCCTGCAAGAATGAGAGTAGAACTGAACCTCTCGAGGGTATAAATTCCATCCCTTATTCTGATAAGGTGACCCTCGAAGGTTATTCAGACCTAGATCCTAGTAATTCAACCCACATCCTAAGCCTAGAATCTAGATTTGAAACCTATTCTGAAGATTTCATGGCCCCATATGAAGATCAATCTTTTAATAAAGAATATGATTTTGGGCCTCGATTTGATGAATATCCCTCGCCAACCTCCTCAGGGGAACGAATCGATTTATTGGAAGTCATGCCAATCTACGATATAGAAACCGAGGAGTTGGACGAGTGGGGTTTCAATTGGGTCTGCCCTACTAACTTTGAACCTGAGCCTCTACCAGATAAGGATACCTTTTTAAGCTCAGAATTCACATTTAGGCTAGACCCCAGTCAGGCTGCTGAGTATATAACATATGATTTATTCTATGGTGGAACTCATGATCTTGAATCTCATTCAGACTTTGATTTTCACAAACTCTCCGACGATTTCGAATCTGACCATAACATCGGAGAAAATCTGCTTCCTGATTATAACAAGCCAATTTTCTTTGAAGCCACCTGCTCCACATATACAGAACCAATCAAAACCCATTCTCTACCTCGACCCGCAACCGGACTCAATTTCTATTCCGATTCACCTCTCATTGAGCCGTTTGCAGATGATTCAACTCCATATCTATATTGGGTATCAGGCATTGATCAGACCGAAAAACAGGAGCCAATATTCTTTGATCACCCCTGTAGGGATTCCACACCTTACATTGATTATTTTTCGGAACCCTACTTTGACCAGGCTGTGTCGACTCAGCCTAAACCCGTGTTTTCACTTCCATATCCATCAGAACTTCACTGCATATGGTGGGTTCCGCATTTGTTGATCTACACCTATCAACCCACCAGACTCATTGGGTTTGGGCTGCATCATCAGCTTACTGATCTTAACAAGCACCTGGTTGGACCAACCAGGCTCTTAATCAAGGTGCTTGTTTTACAAAATTCCACTGATTTGACCACTCCCTCTCCTCCCCATTTTCCGCTCGGCTGAAGGCATTGAATTTAACGCTTAACGGGAGGCAACCCGTCATCCCAAAAACAGAGACCCGTCTGATTATCCATCTGTACTCCACGTCCATTGCACCTTGAGTTCAGCCTTAGACAATTGATCCCACCTCTAGTACACGTATCAGAGCTTAAAATCATCCGCATCAGTCATTTCTGACCCATTCACCCACCCGATGTATCCTGTTCTAAGTCCCTGACCTCAACACTATTTCACACCCTCCGTTTATAATGAGGACGTTGCAAAACTTAGGCATGGGGGGGTGATAAAGTGCATACATACAGAACCAAGAAAAAGTCAGGAGTCTCACACACAAAAAATTTTTTGCATATGTCAAAAACACAAAAAAATTGAAAAATTATGAAAAAGAACAAAAAAATGGGGGAGGGAGGAAATTTTGTGAGCCACATATTCATAAGGAGAAAAAGAGAAAAAAGGACAAAAAGGAGCACAAAATGAAAAAGAAAAAGAAATAGTCATTAGTAAAAGATTAAGGAATTAACTGAAGTTCTAGACCAGATCAAGAAATGAAATAAAAGAAAAAGTGCTAAGGAGACATAACAAGAGATTAGCGGGAACGCTGGTCTTAGGCCTCTTGGGCTAGATTTGTTAGCATAAAAATTCACGTATCCGTTAAAATCTGGATAATCCTCAAGAGGTTGGGGAAAATGCGAAGCTTAAGTATTAGGTCTAAGGCTTAGGAAGTATTCGGCCTCATTAACTAACCTCCGATTTTCGGGATTCGGTAACCTAAGCACCCCAAATCCACACACAGTCTGGTTCAGTGCGCATAAATATCCAAATCACGCAAAAGCATTTAATGTTCTACAAAAGTCACCTAGATTAGGAGTGGCTAATCAACACAAGTTGATTTGGACGAGTTCCCAACACGGAGAGGCGGGAAATTCCCCTCGAAGATGCGTAACAACATATCGTCTCCTCGGTGCTTGTCTCTTAGGATATTTAAATATCCTATTGGGGCCATGTAAGCACTCTGCTAGTTCAGATACCATGGGCGGCATTATCACGAAATGTCGATCGCCAGGGTCTGGATTCGGCCACGGAACGCCATGGGCGGGATTATCTCGAAATCTCGAAAGCCAGGGTTCTGGGGGTTGCCATGGGCGGGATTATCTCAAAATCTGGATAGCCAGGGACCCTTGAGGATTGATGATGGGGACGAGGAATCCGATACAAACTGTGTTGAGAAGCTAATCCGAAGCTAGAAATAAAAAGAAAAGAGAGAGAAAAGTTCTCCAAACAAATAAATCCTCTATCTCTCTTACGAAAATGCACTGCAAACTGAACTTAGGCTAAGAATGTCTCAAGCACGGGTGCTTTAACCGCGGAGTCCAACAAATCCTAGGTTAGTTTCTGTGGGCCTTAGAAACCTTTGCGGAGGACTGAGGCTAAAGTGGAACAGGTCTGGATTTTGGTTGGTACTTGAATACCACTAGGCCTATTGTCGGCATTCCTACCTAATCACAAAAGAAAAAGAAAAGCACTTACACTCACGGTCTAGAACAGAAGTTGAAACCTTGAAATTTTGCTAAGGGACTAGCAAAAGCTAGGCATGGGGGTATGATGAGAGCCTCATTATGAGCCATAACTAGCTGATTTTGACCCATAAAAGAAGATAAAAGCTCCTACATAACCTAGAACAAGGCCTAAATGAAGGAATAAGTGCTCTAAGAAGAAAACATGAAACAAAGGTTAAAATTGCAATTTTACCATTGCAGTGCATAAACGGGATTTCTCAGAGGCAAAACATAGGTCAAATGATCTAAATAAGATAAAAAGTGGGTTGAGTCAATCAGAAATGGGTTCATGTGCAATTTAGGAATTAAATAACATTTGGTAACCCTAAAACAGACCTGCTTAAATCAACAAGGTTTCGATCAGGATAAAAATGAAGTAAACCCTCTAAAAATCATGTAAAAATATCCTCTAGGGTTTAGAACACTTAATTTGGCCTTTGGAACCTAGTTTGACCTAGAATAGAGTCATAGCTCATTAATTAACCTAATTTGGGTTTTTACGCAAGATATCCAGTCAAACGAGGTCAAACCTAAAATCCAACTTCACCATTGGATTCCTTAGGTCAAAATTAGGTTTGTACCAAAATTTGGACCTAAGGGGAGGTCATCTTGACCTACTTTGCAATTTAGTACACCCAAATCATAATTTGGTCCCTATCTTTTGAAATCATCGCAGAGAGCCCCCTAACTTCCTAGCCACCTTTGAAATCAGGTCCTTCCGCCATTATTGGGGCAGAATCCTACTCCGGCAAGGATTAGAGAGGGAATACTCTCTGATTCCTCAGAGATCCCCTTCCAGAAATGGAAGGGAGATTCTCTGAGGAATTCCCTTCCATCTAAGGCCAATCACGATCCCTGGTGTGAACCCAATCTCTCGTGCGAAGGCACGAGGGATTTGGGTATCCACCCAGTTTCCTTCTCCGATGAGCCGTTGGAGAGAAAGGCGTGCCCTCCACGCTCTGAAAGCACGGCCCAGTGCCTATGAAAGAACCCCCAAACCCGACCGCTCATTTTTAGCTCGACTTGGCCGAACTTCCACCTCAAATTCTTCTCTTTCTTCTCCGGCCAAGGGTCCAGCGAGCTCCGGCGAGCTCCCTTTCCTTTCCTCTTCGCTCTGCCACAAAACCAGTGGCAGATACATCTTCCTGATTCTCCTCCGCGTTGCGCAATACCCGCGCACGCCGCCTCAGCCCCATTGTCGCCGCTGTCCTCCCCCACTGGGCAGCTTCTTTTTCGGCGACAGCAGGTACAGCTGTCCGCCTCTCCGTCCCCTTCGTCCCTGTAAGTAGGTTAGAATTGTTCTCTATCTTCCCCTCTCTCTTTTCCCCCTTTTATTTCATTTAATTGCCCCTCGACCGTCGCTGACCACCTCCATCTTCCTCTCCTCCGACCGACCTCCGGCGAGCCGCCCCCACCATTCCGCCCCTCCACACGGCTCGCCAACCGTCTCATAAGCTCTGCCTCACCACAAGGAACAACCTCCGCCCATCCACCATCCCTCTACGCCTCCACCACAGTCCCCCGAACACACCCACACCCCCGGCCACAGGTTGACCTAGGCACGCATGCCTAGGCCATCCCATGGCCTGCTGCATGGCTCACCACCTTCGCCGTGCCACGACGAAGGTGCCCAGCTGGTTTGATTAGGCCAATAGGCCGTATTTGTGTTTGACAGGATTCCAGCCCTTGCCGCCATTGACGGTTGGAGCAGCTCCAAGCTTCAGCAGCTCCAGGTGTCAGGTTCTCCAATCTTCAGGTGAAGCATATTCGGGACAGTAGCGTGAAGCACCTAAGTCCAGCAAGGAGCGCAGCAACGCCTGCAGCTGTGGCGATTGCACGAAGGCTCTGTGGGTGCGCGCGGGAGCGGGGCAGAACTAATAGTCCCACATCGGCGAAACGCGAAGTGCAGGTATACTTTAAGTTATTTTTGTGGTATTGCCTCGTTGCCTCCGAATGCACAGGGGTGAGGTCCCTCACCTTATCCCACGCTCGCCTCGTCCGCGGTTTCACCTCGCGGATCTGGTGGGCTCCGACCAGACCCATTCTGAGCACACCTCGCGCATCACCCACCCGTTGGTGCGCCTGGTCCCGGGTGCGAAATCCGACCCGATTACCCGTGGCTCTGGGAGAGCGTCCTACGAGTGCTTTGCAGAGAGAGAGAGACGTTCGGGTAGAGGGGCAGGGTAGGTTTTGCTTCCACCTCTCTGTGCAGGCAGGCTGGTTGAAGAAGAGAGACTTAGCTACAAAGAGAAGTAGAAGAAGAAGCTGAGCGAAGAAGAGAAGAGAAGGAAGAAAGAGAGACTGCAGAGAGAAAGGACTGCAAGAAAAGGAGCAAAGGCAGGAAGAAGACCTGTAGATCTGAAGGAAGAAGTAGAGACTGCTGAGAAGGAGAAGAAAGAAGAGAAAGGAAGCCTTCGTAGAAAGAGAAGAGAAAGAAGAAGAAGACAGAAGAGAGAAGAAGCAAAGGCAAGGAAGAAGAAGAAGTCTTCGCAGAAGAGAGAAAGAAGAAGAAAGGAAGAGAGACTGCAGAGAAAGAAGAAGAAAGCAAAAGAAAAAGGGAAAACACTTTTAAGACGTCTGATCACAAGATCAGACGTCCAATTTTACTCTTTTGTCAATTATTTTTTTAAACTGCATACATTCATATTTGAATTCAAGTTTTGAGTAAATTAGAGTGTTCAATTACATTTGAGATTAGTGGTAAATTCCGATTGCTCCCTGTGTTCTACCTCGGATACTCTGATTTTCGAGTAATAAAAATCTTTATTTGTTTTGAACGCTTTTTCGGCTATACTACAACGTGACATTCTTTAAAACCCGATCGAGTGAGACAAACACTTAGACTTAAAATCCTTTAAATCAGAGGGCGGGTTGATAAGTCGCATACTTATGATCCCAATTTATTAGCTGTTTACAGCGCTTGATCGTGCTTATATGTCAGTTGCGTTGTAGTATAGGTGACCATGCATTGAGAACAAATAAGAATTTATTACTCGAAAACCTAAGTATCCGAGGTCGAACACAGGGAGCAAATGGAATTTATTCACTAATCTCAATGATGTAATTGAACACTTTACTCAAAACTTAATCCAAAATATAAATGCAAGAGTTTATGAATTAAATTTATAGCAAAAATAAAAGAGTTGGACGTCTGATTCTATGATCAAACGTCTCAGATGATGGCCTCTTATTTTCTTCTTCTTGCAGCTTTCTCTTCTTCTTCCTTCTCTTCTGCACAGTGCCTTTCTCCTTCTTCCTCTGCCTTTCTCTTCTTCTTCTTCTTCTTCTTCTTTTACGGACTTCTTCCTTCTTCTCTTCTGACTTCTCTTATTTGCGGCTAAGTGTCAGCTCCAGTCACCTTGCCTCCTCTGACGTTCTCTTCTCTTTAGCCTTACTTTCTCTTCCTTTCAGCGGCTAAGTGTCTTGGCTTCACTTCAGCTGTTCCTTCCCTTGGCTTATCTCTGCTTCTTCTTCCCTACCTTAACTTCAGCTGCACCTTCCTTCTCCTTCTTCTTCCCTGCACACATTGAAGAGCAAAACCTACCCCTCTACCCAGCCCTGCGTCTCTCTCTCTATTTCTCTCTTCGGTATGCTCTCCCAGAGCCGGGTAATCGGGTCGGTCGCGTGCCTGGGTCCAGGCACATCGACGTGGGTGTGGTGCGCGAGAAGTGCATAGATAGGCTAGTCAGGTCCGGTACTAGGTCCACTGGGCAAATGTCGCGGACGAGGCGTGATAAGTGAGGCGAGGGACATCACCCCATGTGTGTCTCGAGGTGAATAGAGTAAAACACAAAATCAATTTATCCCACGTGCCGCACTCATACGTTCATGAGGTGGGACTAAATGTCCCACCTGCTTCTGTTGCCACCTGTAGGAGGATGTCTTCTTCCAATTGCTGCAGCTGCAGGTCTCGCAGCAACTGCTATCAAACTGGACTCACTCTTGCCCTCAGTCCACACAGCCTGGGGTCCTGAAACCTGACGCTTGCGACCTGAAGTTCTAGAACAAGCAAGCTCGTGTGCTTGTTAATGGTGGACGGTGGTGAGACCTGTCACACACAAATACGGCCTTGCGGCCCCATTAAAATACATGGGAAGCTTCGCCATGCGAAGGAGAAGGCGGGACCGTAGGTGGCAGGCCGTAGGGTGGCCTAGGTGTGCGTGCCTAGGTCACTGGTTGCGTGACTTTCACTCAACTCAGTAATTAAGTTAATTTTACTTAATTAAGAGTAGAAAAAGTCACTTAGGTTAATTAGAAATTGTCTGTTGTGTAGTATAGGGTCGAATTAACCTAACATTTTAGAAATTTTTACTGGTTGAGTCCAAGTCGTTCGCTAGGAGGTATAATTTTTTCTAAATTCACTAATTATCTTTTATTTTCTTTTCAAGTTTAGGAGGTATAATTAGGTTGATTATAAAAGCATGAATTTTGTCAAATGATTTAAACTATAAAGAATATACAAAATTGCATATGAAAAACACATTTACTTAAATGATGTACTTTATTAACAAGTAAACAAGTTAATTTTCAATATACAAAATTGCATATGAAAAACACATTTACTTAAATGATGTACTTTATTAACAAGTAAACAAGTTAATTTTCTATTTTATTTCAAAGAAATTAAGGCAATAAGAATTCTTTTATTAAAACATGCCTTATTATAATTAAAACAAATTCAAAGAAATTAAAGAAATAAAGCTTCATTTCTTCAGCCTCTCTTTACTTATTCTTCTTTCTCTTCTTTTCCTTTTATTCTCTCTCTCGAGCTCTCTTTCTTACCTGTCTTCTTCTACTCTTCTACTCTTGCCTTCTCTTCCCCTTAGCTTTCTCCTTCCTTAGTGCCTTAGTAGTGCCTGTTCTTTCTTTAACACTCCTTAATGCCTGCTCTCCTCCTTTCTTTCCTTAGCCATCAGACTTAACCTTAACCTTTAGCGGCTCCTCTTAATATTTAACCTTCAGCACTCAGCCATCGACTTCTCTTTCAATTCTCTTGAACTTAGCCTTCAACTCTTCTTTTCTTTTAAGCTGACTGAACGGATTTTATTTTCTATTTTAACCAAAAATTATTTTATTTGCAGTGAGGTCCTTTCAAGGATACACAGCACCCTGAGATCAGGGTAGGACCAGACCATACTCGGTCCTTGCCTGATATCATTAGGTTCGATTTCGATTTATTTAACGGTTCATAGTTCCGAGCCAATCTGGCTCAACCCAGCCTCCCAGGCCTCGCCCTCCCAGGGCACACTCGCTCATGCCCACTCGGGTGCACACTCGCAGGCACACATGCCTGCACACACACATACACATGCTCACATAGTTCGAATGCTCAGTTCGCGCCCAGCGCTTGACGATTGAATAACCTACAGCACAAATTCATTTTATTCCCATGTGTGCGCTCAGAAACTGACGATGTGGGACTATGTTATCCCCTTCCAGACCCAACTTCAAATGATCATAACTTTCTACTCAGAGCTCCGTTTCAAGTGATTTAAAGTTTGTTAGAAAGCTCTAAGGTTACTCTATAGGATTGCAGGGTCAATTTAAGGTTTAGAGGATGATTTCCTCTTCAATTTGAAAGGTGAAATTAGGGGTTCTTACGGGTTATTTATTGCCTGTAAATAGAAATTAATGTCACAGAGTCCTCAGATGGACTTTTCTCTCTTAATTAAAGGTATGTACAGGTTATACAAATCATTCCGCATCTGATAGTGTAAATTCTAAGCTCTCAAGACCTTCAGACAGTGTAAAGAAGGTTGAAGCTTCTCTGAAAGCTTCAGAGTTTAGATTTTCATACTTAAAATAGTTAGACAGACACAGAGAAACATTACTGATCGATTTAAACAAATTCTAAGGGTTGTAACAGACTTATCTGGGCAGGATTCAAGTTCATATCTCATCAAAATGCTTCTACTGTTAGTTTGAGTTCGAAAATAACCCAAATTAACAGGATTCAAATTTTCACTAAATTATTCACCTGAGCTTAGTTAAATCACTCTAAAACCATCCAACAAATTCCAGAAACAACTTTAACTCATCCATTCCTCAAATTGAGCTCAGAACTCCATAATCAGACTTAGTTTGACTATGAAGGCACAAAAATTTGACTTTATGTTCAAAGCCTTCTCTCAAGAAATCAAAGCCTCAAATAGAGTCTTCTCAACCTCAGGAACTTATTTAGATCTTCAGATAGATGCTTTGACCAAGATTTCTAGGGTTTTAGGCTCATCGCCTGAGCTTGAAAAGGTGTGTGTTCATCAGAGGAAATCTGTGGTTGTTACAGTAGAATAAGGTCATGAATAGCTTCAGTGCACTGCACTGAAGCTTTAGGTACCTTAAATGCTTCTTAGATCTCTTTATCAGACTTCTCCAACTTTGGCAGAGTTGGAGAAGATGAAGATCTATCTACAACTCCAGTGGCTAAATCCTTAATTAAACATCTGCAAATTAATCAGTGATCATTAAATCATTGATCTGGAGCTTCTCAACAAATTCTAGAGGCTGAAACTCGAGAATGTCTCGCCGGAGCTCCGATGAGTCCAGAAAATGGTGAAAACTATGTATAGATTGGTGAATTGTGTCATTTTTAATCTAAAAAGGTTCCTGAGGTTGCAAGGAACCTCAAGAACTCAATTAATTCTTCATTATTTCATTAGAGTTAAGATTTGACAGTAAAATCATTTCTTAAAAAGATCTGTGTGGATTAAGTTCAGGACCTATTTTGCCACTCGATTGAGTGGTCAAAATAAGTCAACAAGTGTTTATGATCATAAATATATCTAATTAACGATTTTAACTACTCCTAAGCCGCCATTGACAACAAGCTCAGGAGCTTAATTAAGATTAGGCGTTTAATTTATAGATGATAATTCTACATATTATAGAGTCGATTAGGGTTCTTAGGATATGAATAAGTGATGGGGAACCCTATGAAGGTGGATCTAAGCCCACTACTATCACTATGGACAGTGACAGTAGTCGGTGGAGGTGAAGTTGATTTAGGCGATTAGGTGATCAATTAAGTGTTTACATGAATTAGAAGTGATCGTGGAAGATAAAGGAAGATGGATAGCGATTTCAAAAGATGAAATTAAGGCTCTGGAGAGCTCAAGGAGTTCGCCGGAGTCAGAGAAGATGAAACTAAAATTCTGACATTAACTCTAATCTATCTAACTATCTAACTAACTAAGTTAACCTACTCCTACTCCTACTCCTACTCCTACTCCTAATCTACTGTTACCTGGACGAAGGGGTCAATAGGGTTCCACTGAAGTCTCATGGCGGACGACGAAATTAGAGGGTGAAAGAAAGATCTCCGGCGGGAGAAAGTGAGGTGAAGCAGAGGACTCCTTTGGTCGGTGCCTGTGTCAGAGATGCGGCTGACCACGGCGGATCTCCTCAGCTGATCAAGATGGATGGAAGAAGTCGGAAATTGAGATGGGTAGTCGCCGGAGTTTCGGATGAATAGCCTATTGGGTCGGCTGCAGTGTTAGAAGAGGGAAGGGAGCCAACTTGAGTGAAATATGAGGGGTGAGGGGGTATTTATAGTAGTTAGCGGTGGAGAGAATGGCGGGGTTTGGCCAAAGGAGCTTGAGGAGCTTAACCTCCAGCATCATCTCCGATGACGGTGAGGTTATCTCCCACTGGAAATTAGGATTTCCGGTTAATCCAGCCCGGTGGATGAAGAGGAGGTGGTGAGCACAAGCTGCAAAAGCTTAGACAAAGAAGGTTGATGTCGACAAGGCGGTGATCATGCTGTGGCGTGACTCTCCGTCGCCAACCGTTCATTCGGCTAAAGAAGAAGAAGACGAAAAGGGACTTAAATGTAATGAATCTTAAGGACCTATATGAGAAATAAGGACCTGATTGTAATAATTTTTAAGGACCAAAATGTAAACTCAGGTTTTAAAGGTTTATTTTAACTTAGATCTTTTTCAACTTTTTATATATGTTAGTAAATAAGGTAAATATTATGTTTTCACCTTGAATTTACATTTTTGACCTTTTTAGGTTAATTTATTAGATTAAGTAAAATTACTTAAGTTATTATATACTTAGGTACACATTATGTTAAAGTTACTTAACTTATTAATTAAAGGAATGATTAATAGAATTTTGAGTCCAATTATTATCTAGATTATTAATAATGTTAATTTAATGATAAAATGCCATTTTTAACTTATTTTGAAGTCCTTTACTATATATCCCTTATTCTATAATTAACCCTTATAAATTCATAATCTTAGCTAATTAACTAGGAAGACTAGTTAATTAGGGGTAATTAGAGATCATGATGAGTGTCTCATTAGTCGCTCTGTGGCTGGGCTTATGGGTTAGGTCGGGGGGCGTTTATGGTGGTGATGGCGGTCGATGGATGGGTGGAAGATGTTCAGTGGTCGATGGCGGAGGTGAAGAGGTCGGTGGCGAGATGTGTGGAGGTGTGGAGTGATGGGTGTGTCTCGTCGAAGGTTGGCCGGAGATGGGGAAGATGGCGGTGGACAGTGTCAGTCGAGGGGTAATTTGCGAAATAGATTGAGGGGAATTGAAGAGGGGATAGAGAGGAGTAAGTCTAACCTAATTAAGTGGATGAAGGGGAAGAGATGGCGACTGGTAGTACCTATTACCGTCGGAGAAGACGGTGTCTAGTGGAGGGAGACGGTAGCGATGATGGGGCTAGATATGCTCGCACGGGTGTTGCGCGATGCGGAGGAAGATGGTAAGGGTAGCTCTGCCACTGGTATGGTGGCAGAGCGATGAGAAAGAGGAGGGAGGCTCGCCGAAGCTCTCTGGACTACTTGACTGGAGGAGAAGAAGATGAAATTGGGGTGGATTTCTGGCCAAGTCGAGCTGAGGAGGTGCAGCCAGGGTTGAGGATCATTTTATAGGCACTAGCAAGGGCTCTTGTGCTTGGAAGACAAGCTTCCAAACGCAAGAGTCCTCGTCGGAGTAGGAATTCTGTGGGATACCCAAATCTCTCATGCATTCGCATGAGAGATTGGGTGTGAATCAGGGATTAGGACCATGCTCAGATGGAAGGGAATTCCTCAGAGAGTCTCCCTTCCAAATCTCGAAGGAGATCTCTGAGGAATTAGGGAGTACTCCCCCTCCATTCCTCGCTGGAGTAGGATTTCTCCCCATTAATGGTGGAGGGACCTGTTTGTAAGAGTGGCGAGGAAGTTAGGGGGTCTGTGTAATGGTTTTCAAAAGATATGGACCAAAATGTAATTGGGTGTACTATTTTGCAAAGTAGGTCAAGATGACCTCCCCTTAGGTCCAAATTTTGGTACAAACCTAATTTGGACCTAAGGAATCCAATGGTGAAGTTGGATTTTAGGTTTAACCACATTTGACATGACATTTTGCATAAAAATCCAAATTAGGTTAATTAATGAGCTAGGACCCCAATCTAGATCAAAATAGGTTCCAAAGGTCAAATTGATGCTTTTAAACCCTAGGGGATATTTTCCAATGAATTTTAGAGAGTTTAATTTATTTTTATCCTGACCAAAACCTTGTTTAATTAAGCGGGTCTGTTTTAGGGTTATAGAATGTCATTTAATTCCTAGACTGCATATGAACCCATTTCTGATTGAACCAACCCACTTTTTATCTTATTTAGACCATTTGACCTATGTTTTTCCTCTCAGAAATCCCATTTATGTACTGAAATGGTAAAATTACAGTTTTAACCTTTATTTCATGTTTTCTTCTCAGAACACTTATTTCTTGAATTAAGCCCTTCTCCATGTTATGTAAGAGCTCTTATTCTCTTTCTTAGGTCAAAATGAGCTAGTTAGGGCTCATGATGAGGCTCTCATCATACCCCATGCCTAGCTTTTTCTAGTCCCTTAGCCAAATGTCAAGGTTTTAACTTCTGTTCTAGACCCTGATTATCTGTTACTAGTTATGATAAGTGCTTTTCTTCTTCTTTTGATTAGGTTAAGAATGCTGACAATAGGCCTAGAGGTACTCAAGTACCAACCAAAATCCGAACCTGACCTGCTTTAGCCTCAGTCCTCCGCGAAGGTTTTTAAGGCCCACAGAAACTATCTTAGGGTTTATTGGACTCTGCGGTTAAAGCACCCGTGCTTGAGACATTTTTAGCCTAGGCTTAGATTGCAGTGCATTTTTATAAGAGAGAGACAGAGGATTTATTTGTTTGGAGAGCTTTCTCTCTCTTTTCTTTTTATTTCCAGCTTCGGATTGGCTTCTCAACATGGTCTGTATCAGATTCCTCGTCTCCATCATCAATCCTCAAGGGTCCCTGGCAATCGATGCTTCATGATAGCACCGCCCATGGCAATCCCCAGAACCCTGGCTTTCGAGATTTCGAGATAATCCCGCCCATGGTGTTCCGTGGCCAAATCCAAACCCTGGCAATCGACATTTCGTGATAATGCTGCCCATGGCATCTGAACCAGCAGAGTGCTTATATGCCCCCGGTAGGATATTTAAATATCCTAAGAGACAAGCACCGAGGAGATGATATGTTGTTACGCATCTTCGAGGGGAATTTCCCGCCTCTCCGCGTCGGGAACTCGTCCAAATCAACTTGTGTTGATCGGCCGCTCCTAATTTAGGTGACTTTTTCAGAACATTGAAATGCTTTTTGCGTGATTTTGATAGTTATGCGCACTGAACCAGACTGTGTGTGGATTTGGGTGCTTAGGTTACCGGATCCTGCAAATCAAAGGTCAGTTAACGAGGTCGAATACTTCCTAAGCCTTAGACCTAATACTTAAGCTTGGCATTTTCCCCGACCTCTTGAGGATTATCCAGATCTTAGCGGATACGTGAATTTTTAAGCCTAAGAATCTAGCCCAGAAGGCCTAAGATCAGCGTTCCTGCTAATCTCTTTTTGTGTCTCCTTAGCACTTTTCTTTCATTTTTCTCTTTTCTTGATGTGGTCTAGAACTTCGGTTAATTCCTTAATCTCTTACTAATGACTATCTCTTTTTCTTTTTCATTTTATGCTCCTTTTTGTCATTTTTGCTCTTTTCCTCCTTATAATTATGTGGCTCACAAAATTTCCTCCCTCCATTTTTTGTTCTTTTTCAAAATTTTTCAATTTTTTTGTGTTTTTGACATTTGTGAATTTTTTGTGAGAATCCTTCTGACTTTTTCTTGGCTTTGTATGTATGCACTTTATCACCCCCCCATGCCTAAGTTTTGCAATGTCCTCATTGTAAACGGAGGGTGTGAAATAGTGTTGAGGTCAAGGACTTAAAATAGGATACATCGAGTGGGTGAATGGGTTGGAAGTGACTGATGCGGATGATTTCAAGCTCTGGTTTGTGTACCAGAGGTGGGATCAACTGTCTAAGGCTGAACTCAAGGTGCAATGGACGTGGAGTACAAACGGATAATCAGATGGGTCTCTATTTTTGGAATGACGGGTTGCCTCCCATTAATTGCTAAATTCAATGCCTTCAGCCGAGTGGAACATGGGGTGGAGAGGGAGTGGTCAACTCAGCAGAATTTTGTAAAACAAGCACCTTGATTAAGAGCCTGGTTGGTCCAACCAGGTGCTTGTTAAGATCAACAGTCTGGTGGGTTGATAGATGTTGATCAACAAATGAGGAACCCACCATATGCAATGAAGTTCTGATGGATGTGGAAATGAAAACTTGGGTTTAGGCTGAGTTGAATCAGCCTGGTCAGAGTAGGGTTTCGAAAAATAATTAGTGCATGGTGTGGAAACCCTACAGGGGTGATCAGAGAATGATGGATTATGTTTTTCAGTCTGATTGATACCCGATACCCGGTATAGATGTGGAGTTGAATCATCTACAAACAGCTCAGTGAGAGGTGAATCAGAATAAAAATTGAGTCCGGTTGTAGGTCGGGGTAGAGAACGGATTTTGATCAGTTCTGTATGTGTGGAAGAGATGGCTTCAATGAGAATCGTGTATGAGGTCTCTTCTCGACAGGAATGACAGGTGGTCTCATTTAGAGAGTCCTCATAGTAACTTTCAAAATCAAGTTAGAGGATGAGTCATGTGAGCTGAGGTCGTAGATTGGCTTGTTATAATCAGGAAGCATATTTTCTCCGATGTTATGGTTAGATTCGAAATCATTGGAGAGTTTGCGAAAATCAAAATCTGAATGAGATTCAAGATCATGAGTTCCACCATAGAATAAATCATATGCTGTAGATTCAACAGCCTGACTGGGGTCTAGCCTAGATGTCAACTCTGAGCTTAAAAAGGTGTCATTATCTGGTAGAGGCTCAGGTTCTAAGATGGTAGGACAGACCCAATTGAAACCCCACTCATCCAACTCCTCAGTTTCTGTATCGTAAATTGGCATGACTTCTGAAAAATCAATTGGTTCCTTTGAGGATGTTGGCGAGGGATATTCGTCAAATAGAGGCCCAAAATCATATTCTTCATTGAAAAATTGATCTTCCTCATATGAGGCCTTGAAATCTTCCCAATAGGTTTCATATCTAGATTCTGGGCTTAGGATGTGGGTTGAATCACTAGAATCTAGGTCCGAATAACCTTCGAGGGTTACCTTACCAGAATAAGGGGCGGAATTTACACCCTTGAGAGGTTCAGTTCTACTTTCATTATTGTAGGAGTTTTGGGATTCTAAGCCTAGTGATTCATGGTCTAGAGTGGGCTCAACATTGTGCTCTCCTACAATTGGAGCTTCCCAACCTTCTTCAATATTAGGCACATTGTACTCCATCTGGGTTGCGAATTCATAACCATTTTGTGCCTTAAACCCGAGATCAGATTGATCCTTGATGTTGTCCCAAGATGATTCATCCCCAGTTTGTGGCATATACGGGTATTTCTAGTCGATAATTTATTTTAATAATCTCATTACCTCTTCCCATTTTTCAAGATCATTTTGGTGTTGCTCCCGAAGTCAAGGATTTGTCATGCATTGAAGGTATTCAAGATTATGCAATTTTTCTATCTCAATGTATCCTGTGATGAGCATATCTTGGGTTGATTCTTTTGTGGCTTCTGGCAATAGCACTTGGGCACAAGTTATGATGAAGGTTGTGGTTGTTAGGACATCAACCTGAATGTTTTCTACTGGTCCTGAGGTTTTGTCTTCTTTTTCATAGAATTTCAGGGCATCCTCAATCATCCCATCTCTCATGGATCTCCGATATTCAGGTTTCTTGAATGGTAGTCCTAAGTGGTTTAGCTGCATATTTGGATCAGGTGGTGGAATCAAGATGTAGAATCGGAGTTTGAATTAAGATGTAGAATCAAGTTATGAAGCGATTAAATCTGAATAGCGAGTCCCACTGAAAATGTATGTGTGCTCTAAAGAGAAAAGATGAGGGACTGGAGATGTTTTTGACCTAATCATGACACCCAAAGACATTTGGATGATTATGGAAGTTTGGGGCAGATGATACCCCTGAATCAGAAGATCATCCACCTAAGAATTACCTAGGTAGCCAGAGAGGGAGAGTCCCGCAAAGACCCCTACACAGTAGGGTTTCCCCCACCTGACCTCTCTTGTCACTGAGATTCCAGGTAGACCAGAATGGGAACCTTGACCTCTTAAGTCTATCACTTTTATTTCAAAGGTGCTTTAGGGTTCTCACTTGAACTTTAGATGTTTTGATGTTGTGACCTAATTTGGAGGTTGGTTGACCCAAGGGGTCAACTTTACCTGACCTGTCCTATAGATGGCAGAATGATTCTAGGCTTGGGACCTAAAGACCACCCTGATTTGACTCCCAGTTTATTAGGTCCAAGATTTTAAGATTCAAGTGCTGTTAGAGCTCAATATTTAGGGTTTGTCTTGTTTAGATTTCTTCAATCAAGGGCTTGGGTAGCACACTGATGCAGGAGGGTTCATTTCCTTTTATACAGGCATGTGTGAACTAGCACTGCAAAACCCTACTGTAGAAACCCTAATTTGGTTCTATTTCCAATCCTCTTTTCTTCTTGAAAAAAAGGTTCTCTTTGGACTTAAAAACAAGAAGTGTGTTGTTTGCAGAGATTAAGAGTGATTTCTTTTAGGCACAGGAATTTGTGGGATAGGATCTCTAAAAAAATCACTTCCACTTCAATAAGTTTTTAAAAAAATTTTTCAAAATCAGGAAACCTTTGCCTTAAATATGGTAATTACTATAAAAAGAAGGCAATTGATTCCTAAATTAATTTCTTCCTTTTGTCTTTCAAGGATTAAGGGATGGTTTAAGGAAGAAAAGAGATTACCTGCCCTGGAGTTGTTGACTTGTGGGAGGGATCTTCTCGTGAAATACCTTGCAAGATCACAACAAAGCAGAATAGGGCAAGTTAGTGTTCAATATGATCAAAAAAAGAATGCAAAGATTAGTGATAAATTGCGTGTTGCTCCCCGACAACGGTGCTTGATCGTGCTTATAAGTCAGTTGCGTTGTAGTATAGGTGACCAAGGAGTAGACAGAATTGGACCTAATAAACTGGAGATACATTGGTGACCAAGGACCTACAACAAAGTAGAATAGCGTGTTGCTCCAAAACAAGTCGTGAATGAATAGGAGCAGATAGAATTGGAAGGTACATTGGGCTCACCCCATACTAAATTGCCTCTGAGATACCTTGGATTACCTTTAAGGGCTACAAAGCTGAAAAAATTAGACTGGAATGTCCTGTTCGAGAAGGTGGCTGGTAAGCTAAAAGGGTGGAGTAGTAAATTCCTATCTAAGGGTGGGAGATTGATTTTGCTCAACTCGGTTATCACTGCCATACCAGTCTTTTACTTCAGCATATTTAAGGCCCCTAAATGCATTTGGAAGAGATTGGATATTATGAGGAAGAGGTTCTTCTGGAAAGGAGTAGGACATGAGGGCAGGTTCATGCAACCCATCAGATGGAACACTATCTGCAGACCAAAGGAGGTTGGGGGGTTGGGAATTAAAGCATTAAAAGAGTTCAATGAGGCCCTACTGCTGAAATGAGCCATCAAAATTTTGGATTGAAAGGAGGGGCTGATGGATGATCTGATCAGGGACAGCTATGGGGGATCCAATAGCTGTCTGCAAAGGCTTCAGCCGAACAGGCCCTCCCCCTTTTGGCGATCTGTGATTTCTGCAATCACCTGCTACTGGCATCTACTACAACCTAAGCTTGGAGACGACAGATGTTTTAGCTTATGGAATGAGAGGTGGTCTGAATTGGGTCTGCTGAAAGAGACCTTCCTGAGGGTGTATGGGGCTGCTGCTGACAAAAATGCCACAGTTACCAGTCTGTGGTCCCTGGCTGAAGGTTGCTGGCGGCTGGAAGGGCTACAACAGTGCAGGTCGGGCACTCGACTATGGGAGGAGAAGCAAAAATTGATGGAGAAACTGTAGCAGTTGTATCTTATGACAGATGTGAAGGACACATACTGCTGGCAGGGTGTTTTCTTAGTGAAGTAGGCATATGAGAAAATTATTAGATCTAACAATGATGTGGAATGGGATCTTATCGATAGAAAGATTTGGCTTTTGAGAATTCCTCTGAAGGTCCAGATTTTCCTGTGGCTTCGTAGATGGGAAGGGTTGATCACTGGCGATCTTAGGCACAGAAGGATGGGGATTGATCTGAATGCCTACCCTCTATGTGGATTACACTCTGATAGTGCAACACACATCTTCTCCTCTTGCTTGGTCATGGATAAAATCTGGAGGTTGGTGTGCTTAGAACCCCTCCCTCCCTGGGATGCTATGTGGCAGAGGTTCATCAACCCTGTTAGACCATTGGGGGCTATGGCAGCTGTTCTGTGGTGTGTGTGGAGGGCACGGAATGATAAGCTGTTTCAGGGGAGACCGGTGAGATGTGAGAATGTTGTAAAGGAATCTTGGTCTCTCATACATAGTTGGGTGACTTTTTTGTGATACTCTTTTGATATGCAATACAATATCCTCCGGATTGCTATCGGTTTACGATAGCATTCCTCACTAATTCAAAAGAAAAAAGTATAGGTGACCAAGCGTTGACAACAAATAAGAATTTATTACTCGAAAACCTAAGTATCCGAGGTCGAACACAGGGAGCAAATGGAATTTATTCACTAATCTCAATGATGTAATTGAACACTTTACTCAAAACTTAATCCAAAATATAAATGCAAGAGTTTATGAATTAAATTTATAGCAAAAATAAAGAGTTGGACGTCTGATTCTATGATCAGACGTCTTAGATGATGGCCTCTTATTTTCTTCTTCTTGCAGCTTTCTCTTCTTCTTCTTCCTTCTCTTCTGCAGAGTGACTTTCTCCTTCTTCCTCTGCCTTACTCTTCTTCTTCTACAGACTTCTTCCTCCTTCTCTTCTGACTTCTCTTATTTGCGGCTAAGTGTCAGCTCCAGTCACCTTGCCTCCTCTGATGTTTTCTTCTCTTTGGCCTTACTTTCTCTTCCTTTCAGCGGCTAAGTGTCTTGGCTTCATTTCAGCTGTGCCTTCCCTTGGCTTATCTCTTCTTCTTCTTCCCTGCCTTAACTTCAGCTGCACCTTCCTTCTCCTTCTTCCCTGCACACACTGAAGAGAAAAACCTACTCCTCTACCTAGCCCTGTGTCTCTCTCTCTATTTCTCTCTTTGGTACGCTCTCCCAGAGTCGGGTAATCGGGTCAGTTGCATGCTCGGGTCTAGGCGCACCGATGTGGGTGTGGTGTGCGAGAAGTGCACGGATAGGCTAGTCGGAATGGGTACTAGGTTCGCGGGGTAAATGTCGCAGATGAGGAGTGATAAGTGAGGCGAGGAACCTCACCCCATGTGTGTCTCGAGGCGAATATAGTAAAACACAAAATCAATTTATCCCACGTGCCGCACTCATACGTTCATGAGGTGGGACTAAATGTCCCACCTACTTCTGCTGCCACCTGCAGGCAGATGTCTTCTTCCAATTGCTGCAGCTGCAGGTCTTGCAGCAAGCGCTATCAGACTAGACTCGCTCTCGCCCTCATCCGCGCAGCCTGGGGTCCTGAAACCTGACGCTTGCGGCCTGAAGCTCGAGAACAAGCAAGCTCGTGTGATTGTTAATGGTGGACGGTGGTGAGATCTGTTACACACAAATACAGCCTTGCGGCCCCATTAAAATACATGGGAAGCTTCGCCATGCGAAGGTGAAGGCGGGACGGTAGGTGGCAGGCTGCGGGGTGACCTAGGCATGCGTGCCTAGGTCGCTTTGTGGCTGAGTTTATGGGTTAGGTCAGGGGGCATTTATGGTGGTGATGGCTGTCGATGGATGGGTGGAAGATGTTCAGTGGTCGATGGTGGATGTGGAGAGGTCGGTGGCGAGACGTGTGGAGGTGTGGAGTGATTGGTGCGTCTCGCCGGAGGTTGGCCGGAGATGGGGAAGATGGTGGTGGACAGTGGCAATCGAGGGGTAATTTGTGAAATAGATTGAGGAGAATTGAAGAGGGGATAGAGAGGAGTAAGTCTAACCTAATTAAGTGGTCGAAGGGGAAGAGATGGTGACTGGCAGTACCTGCTGTCGCGGGAGAAGACGGTGTCTAGTGGAGTGAGACGGCGGCGACGACGGGGCTAGATATGCTCGAGTGGGTGTTGCACGATGCGGAGGAAGATGGTAAGGGTGGCTTTGCCACTAGTATGGTGGCAGAGCGAAGAGAAAGAGGAGGGAGGCTCATCGGAGCTCGCTGGACTACTTGACTGGAGGAGAAGAAGATGAAATTGGGGTGGATTACTGGCCAAGTCGAGCTGAGGAGGTGCGGCTAGGGTTGAGGATCATTTTATAGGCACTGGCAGGGGCTCTTGTGCTTGGAAGACAAGCTTCCAGATGCAAGAGTCCTCACCAGAGTATGAATTCTGTGGGATACCCAAATCTCTCGTGCGTTCACACGAGAAATTGGGTGTGAATTAGGGATTAGGACCACGCTCAGATGGAAGGGAATTCCTCAGAGAATCTCCCTTCCAAATCTGGGAGGAGATGTCTGAGGAATCAGGGAGTACTCCCCCTCCATTCCTCGCTGGAGTAGGATTACTCTCCATTAATGGTGGAGGGACCTGTTTGTAAGAGTGGTGAAGAAATTAGGGGGGTCTATGTAATAGTTTTCAAAAGATAGGGACCAAAATGTAATTAGGTGTACTATTTTGTAAAGTAGGTCAAGATGACCTCCCCTTCGGTCCAAATTTTGGTAAAAACCTAATTTGGACCTAAGGAATCCAATGGTGAAGTTAGATTTTATGTTTGACCACGTTTGACATGACATTTTGCACAAAAACCCAAATTAGGTCAACTAATGAGCTAGGACCCCAATCTAGGTCAAAATAGGTTCTAAAGGCCAAATTGAAGCTTATAAACCCTAGGGGATGTTTTTCCATGAATTTTAGAGAGTTTATTTTATTTTTATCTTGACCATAACCTTGTTGAATTAAGCAGGTCTATTTTAGGGTTATAAAATGTCATTTAATTCCTAGACTGCACATGAACCCATTTCTGATTGAACCAACCCACTTTTTATCTTATTCAGACCATTTGACCAATGTTTTGCCTCTGAGAAAACCCGTTTATGTACTGCAATGGTAAAATTACAGTTTTAACCTTTATTTCATGTTTTCTTCTCAGAACACTTATTCCTTGGATTAAGCCCTTCTCCATGTTATGTAGGAGCTCTTATTCTCTTTCTTAGGTAAAAATGAGCTAGTTAGGGCCCATGATGAGGCTCTCATCATTAGCCAAATTAAAATGAATTTGAATTGCGAGGACTCGAGACTAAGTCCAGATTCTAGTGGACACCTAGGCTAATTAAGCTCGAAGACTTGAAGAGTCTAAGTGTTTAGGTCCTCTCGTATCATTTCCTAAAGTTAATAATGCCTAAAAGCCTAAGTTCTCTTCTCTTAATTCTATTTTCTTTTTTCTAAAAAAAAAACTGAAAGAAATTCTACGAAGTTAACAAAATGATTTCAAGATAAAGTATCCACCCCCCATGCTTAAATGATGAAATTTCCTCATTGTAAAAATAAAGACATGAAAAGGGCAGAGTAAACAGAATATCACCTGAACATCGTGAGAAATCCGGTTAGCTCCTCAAGAAACGTGAAATATAGACACGTGCTAAATTTAATGCCTTCAGCTAGGCATAAAATACATACAAGGAAGAAACTGAGAATTCACAAGTGTGGGTCAGAATCAAAATCAAAAGGTTGATCCTGAGACTCGCTAACAGAAGATGTTCACAGACATGGACCAAGTTATGGTGCAGACCCATCTCCCAGGGTCGAGTGGTTCTCAGGTTTTGGATGAAAATCACCCAAAATTGAAGGTTGTTGTGTTTGCGGGGGTGAGACTACGGTTTAGTGGTGTGTAACCCAAGACCAAAGTGTCGGACAATGGGTAAAGATGGTTCAATAGGTTCGGATGTCCACTTGACGTTCAGCTCAGAAAAATAATTAGTTATTTTGAGCTTAGGTTGCACATGAAAGATATTGTAAGGGTCCTAGTAGAAAGTAGGTGGTTTCAAGTCCATAGGTACCCTTAGGTCCAAAATCAAGGTTCCCTCAGAATTAGCCTCCCAAAATTTTATTTCAACAATTCCGTCCTCCAACATCAAGAGCTCAGGCTCTAGGACCTCTAGATACTGCTTACCCCATAAGATTTACCCAAGTCCGAAAATCGTGGCTGAATCAAGATTGACTTGGGCATAATGATCTCAGAAGTCGGCTCTTTGGGGTGCAGATGAGGAATGGGGTTATTGATTGAATCATCAAGATTCGGATCCTCCAAGTTAACCATAACCGAATCGGAATCTTCAATAGTCGGGCTATCAAGTGATTTTTTAAATTCCTTAAGCCCATTTATCTCACTAAAATCATTTTCCTTAAGCTCAAGTGAGACTTCACTAAGAGATTCCTCACCCTCAGAATCAAACAATCCATGATCCTCATTTATATATGTCTCAAAGTCATATATCATTTCATGATCCAAGGAGACATTTTTCTTCGTTTCCTAGCTTGGGGATCTCGGGTGAATCAACCGGTTCATCCTCAAAGGGTTGCTCTAGACCAATCTGGTCATCTCCAATCTCCGAATATGTATCCCCTTCGATAGGCACTTGAGCGTGTTCAGACATTGGCTCTCCTGAAGGGGCTTCATCTTGAGAATCATCCCAAGATTTGACTAGGGCAACTACAAATTTCATCCTCAACCTTGACAATTTCCCAAGAAGAAACTCACCCAAGTCCCTATCCCTAACACTTGGAGCAAATCCAATAGAGAACTATTAAGTTCATCAATCATTTTGATCATAGGATCCAGTGCTTCAGTGCATGGTGTTGGCTAAGCTTCTAAAGATTGTATAGTGTTTTGCAAATTAGCCAACACCTTATCCTGGATCTGGTTCACCTGAACCGACTAGTTCGATTCAAGTTTGGTTGGTTTTGGGTTAAATCTAGGGGAGTCAAGATATCGAGGTTCTTGGGTCTCTCCCTGATAGTAGGTCGTTTCAGGTTGTTTAAAGAATGGAGGTGACCTATGTTCAACATAATTCTAGGGTGGGTAGGTGTTATAATCAACATATCCTTCTTGATTGTAGATCGAGTTGGGTTGATCGTCAAAGGGTGGAGATCTATAATCATTGTGGCTCTGAGAAGGATAGTAATTGTAGTCTTGTTGTCCAGGGTTAGGCCCTGGACACTGAGGTCCGGATTCTTATCCCCAATCAAAGTTATCTCGGCTAGTAGATGGGTAATTACAAGTCAAGTCGAGATAGTAATCATCTTGAGGATTAGTGTTGGTAGGAGGGTAGGATGGAAAATGAGTGTAGGATGTGGAAGGATACATGGTAGAGTAGGAGGGAAAGCAGAAGAAAAAGAAGGAGCCCTGCAATACAAAT
The DNA here is from genome assembly GCA_037157565.1 of Thalassia testudinum. NCBI lineage: Eukaryota > Viridiplantae > Streptophyta > Magnoliopsida > Alismatales > Hydrocharitaceae > Thalassia > Thalassia testudinum. Next base: position 94,302,778 of record JAZHRO010000039.1, read on the forward strand.
AATCAATCCTGTCCTTAGGTTGGTTAGCCTAAAGACCTACTGACTCCCAGGACCCATCTTGAGATTATAAATGATTTGATCTACTTTTATCCGGTCAATTCAACTAGTTAGGAGGGATTGGGGAGAAGGTTCTTCCTTTGGCTTACGCCTCCGATTCCTACTGTATCCCCCAGCTGCGGTCGTTTGTCGCTAATCCCCTAGCTAGACATCAGATGGACTAGCAGAAACAGATTAATCGAAAATAATCTTAGTTTGAGCCCCGAAGAGCGAATCAATCCTTAAGGCTAACGTCTACTCAGTTTTAGTTAGGCTTGGGATGATCATGCTCTTGGAATGTGATGGGCCCTTAAGATGGGTTGTGCCCTTAATGATCAGTTATAATATCTATTCGTGCACAACCAGGATTTTCAAACAAGGTTATTTGATGATGTGTCTTTTAGGGTTTAACCTTATTTAGTAGCTTTTAGGGTTTAATCCTTAGGTATATTCAATCAAGGTTCAATATAACACTCCAAGTTTTGAAAGCACTGGTGATGATATATTCCTTTAGAAATCAGAAAAAAAATGTGGAGTGCCTGGTTCAACCCTAAGAATCAACCCAAAGTGGCAAGCTACTTGATGGATTGCTTTTATTTTGAGTGGTGTGGCCCAAACAGTTCGAGCAATTGGCCTATTGTACCACTTAGTTAAGGCACACAGAAATGTTTGATTGATTCAGATTTCTACGCACTTATTTGTGTGTTGAGTTAAGTGTACTGGGTCCAAAAGTTAGATCCCGGTTAAGTGGTAGAATCGATGTGATTGTGCACCTTAGGGTGAGAAGTTGTGGGTGTTAAGTGTGTAGCTTTCAGAAAATCCCACAAGAGAAGAGTTTTTTTTTTGTTTCTTTATATATGCGGGGGTGAGATGAGTGGAGGTGGCAAACAAACAACCAAATCTATCCTAGGGTTTATACAAAGCACCTAAGTTGATTTGGGTTTAAGTTATTAGTGTGGTGAAATGAACTAGTGGGTAGGGATGGTGGGGATAAACTCACAAAACCTTCATTCGTACTTTTCTCCTATCTAATCGCTTTGGCCCGCCTCGGAAGAGTACCTGTAATCATAGTAAGATTAGAGAAAAAGTGAGATAAAGGTTAGGTAAGGCAGAGAAAAATGCAAGAAAAACCAAAGAGCGTTGCTCCCTGGCAATGGTGCCAAAATGATCGAGGCGTGTTTCGCATGGTAAAAATCGGGGTTTGGAGGACCCGTTGTCGTAGCTCGCAAAACACATCTATCAGATAATATTTATAATCGAAACTTGAAAAGTGAGTCCCAGGTCGAACACGGGGAGGCGAACGTTTGGTTTTGAAAAATTCGCGTTTCGCTTTTATTTGCTTTTGTCATTTTTATCTTTTATAATTTTTTTTGGTATTTTTAATAGAGCAAGAGATCAAGTTGATTTAATCTAGCTAATCTACTTGCAAAATGAAAAGAGAGAGACAGAGAGAGAGAAAAAAGAATAATCATCTATTTATGAATAAATGTTTGTTACAACTACGAAAGTAGAAAAACTACACTACGAAAGCGAAAAAGATAGAAAGAGGTGAGAGAATCCCCCTCGACAGTCACTTGGAGGACGTGTCGCTTTGATGTTGCCAAGAGGAAGGTGGTGAGGAGCGGGACAAATGGGGATGGAGTCGGAGGACAGAGGATGGGGCAGGACAGCATCGCGACAAGGATCTTCTTTCCAAAAGGAGGTGAGGAGACGGCCACGGGATGCTCCACAAATGGGGATGAGAGGTGGGAAAACTATTTTCTTTTCTACTTTAGAGGAGCATCCCAGGCTTAGGACAAGCTCTCCCTAGAGCCTTGGAGGTGGTGAGAGGAAGAAAGGAAGAGATGGTTTGGAATGGTGGTGGGTAGGTCCCTTTATAGTGGAGGAAGAAAAAATTAGCATCTGGGTCATTACTGACATCTATAAACGTCGCTACAGATCCCTGCAGCTGTCGCTGAAGATCCACCCTTCAATTCCTCTCGCTGGCGCAAGCAGACCATTACTGACAGCTATAAGCGTCACTAAAGGCCCGCATCGCTGAAGATCCACGCTTATCCTCGCTAGCACCCGCTCCGCTGGTGCACGCATCGCACGCTCCTTGTCGCGCACGCATGCTTGCATGCTGGCATTGTGCTATGCATGCAGGCGCTGTGTTGCCACTACGCGCGGGCGTTGCGTTGTGCGCTGCTGCTGCATGAACGCGAATGCACTGGCTACGTTGGGCGCCAGCTGAATTGAGAATTAGGGGGCTGTGGGGATTTGAACCCGTGCCCCTCCTTTGGGAGTGCCTCTCTCCAACCAACGTGCCAAGATGTCCAGATCGTCACTCGGATGTCTTAACGCATGCGGTGGAGATGAATCCTTAGCCATTAGATCTTGATCCAACGGCTATGGTGCGAGATCAGTGATGATGAAGAGGCGGTGCTGGAACTGCTGGCTGGTGTTGGGAGGCCTAGATGGTGCCACGTGGTGCCATCTAGGTTTTTCATTCTTCTTTCTATTGCAGAGGGTGCCATGGTGCTTGGATTGAGTTGATTTCCACGTTTTCGGACTGCGATCGTCACTTCGGATCCATCCATATGGTCAGATTTTTCATCCAAAGCCCGTAAGGATGTTGCATTGCTCTCTTGGCCATTGATCTTCCTAGGACTTCATATGATGCTATGGGACTTCGATCTAGACGATTTCAGATGTGCTACGGGACTACGATCGTTGTCACCTAACCATAAAAAGGACGCAATTAACCTAAATTATATACAACTACTCTAAATGCAGAATGATGCATGCTATGCAATATTTATAACATGAAATGCAAATCTAAGCCTAGGAACATGCATGAATAGGCATTTTACCCTCAATAATTATGTCTACATCAGTATCACATAAATCCTAAGAGCAAGCCTAGCGCCCCCCTCTATGAGCTTTTTCTTGCTGGAGGTTTCTCCCATTTCATCACCACAACAACCCCCTATGGATCCCTGAGGTCCCCTTTGTTTGATTAGTTTAGGATTTTATCTCTTACATAAATAGATTTACTGCTTTCCTAAGTTATTTAGGTAGTTTAGCTTAGAATTCACTATTTGATTATTTTTTATTAGGAGTATATTAGTGTAGTTGTAGTTCTTCACCATTCTGCCCTCTCTGATCACTTCAGATCGTACAGGATGAATTCGCCCATCCACTTTGATCCACAAGCCTTCCTCTACATTTCAAGATTGCATTCACTCAAGTTTTCTCTGTTGTAATTGCAATTCACCTCCATCCATCAAAGTCACTTTAGATCTAATGCTTTCTAGCATCTAGATCTTAAGTGCACTCAAATCCATCAGAGGGTCTTCTCATTCACTCCAGAAGATCACAAACACCCTCCCTCTGAGCTGAGTTGTGTTTGATTTGATCAATTTAATGAATTTGATTTTCAATTTTGATTGTGGAATTTCTTGAGTAATTATGTTTTAATTGATTTTAATTGATCAAATTGAACCTATAGTTGTGTAATTGGGTTGATTGCAATGACTTTGACCTAATTTGATTGAGTTTCATCAAGAATTTGATTCACGTCCAATTTTAGCCTTCAATACTATTTACTGTTCATATGGGTAGTGAAAGCTAATGAAAAATTCGATGCATGGATTTAAGGGTCTCACGATGACCAAATGTTTTCTAAAGGATCGCAACAGATTCCTGAACACTAATTAATAGTGTGCAAGAATCTACAGTGATCAGATCACCTTAGCGATCATAGATAATAGCCTAGGTAGGTGACAATGTTTTCTTGAATTGATTTGTTTTAATCCACTGCTTGAGGTTTTCATGAGGTTTGAGAGACCTCAAGGAAAGGCTGGGATTGATTTGCAAAGGATTTGAATGCCTGATTTGTTCTTTCCTTCTTTACTATCTATAGCAAAAGAGAGAGAATCAAATTAGAGTTTTAGAGTTCATTAAACGTTGAATTGATTTTCATAAGGTTCCAGATGTTCCCATGGATGTTTGCGATGACTAAAATTGATCTTTAAATGATTTGAGCTTTTTTTGAGAGACTTGGGTTCCAGATCTTAGCTTTTAGGTTGAGCTGGTATACCTGAGGGTTTCAAGTAATATCTAATGCTTTGAGAAGGTCCTCAGATAATTTTGGATGGTTATGTAACTTGTTGGCATGATTCCAAGAACATTTGAGATATTGATCTCTATCTGAAGTGGTTTCAAACAGAGCAGCAATAATGCTTTGAATAGAGTTTTGAATGAGTTTTGAGATATAATTAATCCTCTTGAGTGGAATTGGAATGGAATCTCTTATTTGATGACTGATCAGACTTCAGTTGATCTGGATCAATGTTTGATAGTATTAGAGGCCTAAAGAACTACCACAGCTAGATGTAGTGATTGATTGAGAATCTACAGAGATCCCAGTCATGTTTAGAGCATGAATAAGTTTTTCAAGTTAAGTTGATGTTAAAACAATGCCTCATAATTATTCATTTACTTTTAATTGGTTTTAATTTGAATTGAAGAGCATGTAAACCATTTAAGGAATTTTTGTCAGTAATAAGAGTGTCTAAAAATTGTATGGAAAGTGATTTGTGATTACTCTAATGAATATTGCTAATGGGCTATCGAGGAGATTTTAAAGTTGTTTCGTTGTAGTAAAGCCTCAATCGTTCTAAAATAAATAAATTTATAACTCAGATTCTAAAGAAGAGTCTGAGGTCGAACATAGAGTAAATATGGAATTCACAATATTAATCGCATTCAGAATCAAGAGAATAATTAATTGATCATAATAATAGCTATGCAATAAATGAAACTGATCAGAATTAATATTCAATGTATCTCAGAAGATTATGAATCAAAAAAGAAAGAGAATAAAAGCAATGGTGTTTTAGATCACCACTTATTCTCTTAACTAAGCATGCATTCAATATTTCAAATCAAAATTTAATTTCAACTTAGGTTCTTAAATTATTCAACAGTAATTCAAATAATGCCACAGTTCTCAACCAAATCAGACGTTAGGCATTTATCATCAGACAGCCTAAGTGTCTCAGGCACAAGGCCTTCTCAGAAAGCCTCTCTTCTTCAACTTCCTTTGTCTCAATGCCTTCTCTCTTCTTCATTACTTCTTTCCTTCTTCAGCTTCCTTCCTTCTTCACAAACCTTCCCTTTCTCAGTACAAGGGAGCTAACTCGTTCAGTGACTAAGTGTCACACAGGGCACAAGTCTCAGAGAGCAAAACCCTCCCTTGCTCTCTCACAAGTCTTCCTCTTCTTCTCTCAAACCCAGACCCCAAGCATATTCGGATCCATGTTCGGGTAAACGGGTCGAGAACATGGACCAGGGTCACCGGCTTGGGTGGTGATCGAGGTGTGCTTAATAGGTTGGGTAATCAGTTGAACAGGTGTGAGGGACCCGACCCCTCAGTGACTGGGTGATAAAGCCACAACACAAAATCAACTTAAGTTTATGCGCACGCCTTTCACTCCATGATGTGGCACTAATGCCACTGCTCTCTTCCTCATGCAAGATCGCAGCAGCAGGCTGAAGGAGATGCCTCCAATTGATGATGAAATCGCGGGTGAGGTCTCCAATTAAAGGTCTAGAGGGATGTCTAGAGGAGTTGCGCACATCCTGGAAGTGGATTCAAGGGCGAATGCGGTCAGAGGACTACATTCGTGGTCGGACGAGATGGCGGCGACGGCAGAGCACGACGAAGACCTGTGAATCACAATACGGGCATGTAGCCCCAATTAAGCCAGTTCACAAGTATCACCGGTGAACGTGAGTGCGGTGGCAGTATTCGTGTGATGAGTAGGTGTGTGTGGTGGCCAAACGGACTTAAGAAGGTGGTGAGAAGGTGATTGTGTCCAGTGGGGCGTTGGAGAGACCAATCCCCTCAATTTCTTGAGGGGTTTTGGTCAGTAGGGTACGGTGGACATTTTAGGAGTTGTGGTGAGGCGAGTGGTGGATTGTGGAGTTGTGGGAGCCTCGTCGAAGCTCAACTGGTCGTAGGGAAGACGATGGCATGGTGGGCATATCGGTAGTTGAAAGGGAAAGGAGAGGGGCTAGAGAGGTTAAGGGGGAGAAGAGGAAGAGGTTAAACCTAGTTATAGGACGAAAAGGAAGAGGATTGCCATGTTGGTGTGATGACCGGACGTGGGGAAGATGAAGTCTCCGTGAGGGGGACGACGACGAGGAAAAGGAAAGAAAGCCCTTGCTGTGGCTAGCGAGGCGCAAACGAACGTGATGAAATTGGATAGGCCAATTTGGTCGTTGGCCATCCTTAGGAAGACGGAGAAGGTTGCCAGAGCTTAGGTCAGAGGAGGCTGGAGATAGGGAAAGAAGAGGGATTTTGGCCTTGTTCCTAGCTAAGGAGAAGTAGAATTGCATCATGGGTGCTTTTATAGGCCTTAGGGGACATTCCCAAGCAAGGAAAGAAGCTCTCAAGCTTCAGGGATTTCGTGCATGTGGGATACCCACATCTTCCATGCATTTGTGTGGGAGATTCAGAAGGAAATAGGATTCATGGCCGGGTCCATTTGGAAGAGAATTCCTCAAGGAATCTTTAGTTCAATTTTGGGACAGTTTGATTGAGAATCGAGTGAGAAATCCTCGCACGAATCTCCACGGAGCTTGGTGTGTTCACACCAATGGCGGAAGGGACCCATTTGCAAAGAATGGTGAGAAACTTAGGGACCTTTCTGCAAATAATTCAAAAGCTGAGGGGCTAATTGAGAGAGGAAGAGTCTGCTAGACCAAAATGCAAACTAGGTTAAGATGATCTTTGATTAGGCCTAAATTTTGGTACAAACCTAATTTAGACCTAAGGAATTTGATGGTGAAGTTGGACTTCAGTTTTGACCAAGTTTGATTGAGTAGTTTACGTAGAAACACAAATTAGGACAACTCTCCGTCTGAGACTCTATTTTAGGTCAAAATAGGTTCAGATGGTCAAACCAAGATCACCAAACCTTATGGATAATTTTTTATGAAATTTAGAAGGTTTATATGGAATTTATCTTGATCATAACCTTTGTTATTTAAGCAGGTATGAAATTAGGGTTTTGGATTATGAATCAGTTCTTGAAGTGCGTGAAACCCGTTTCTGTCTATACTGATCCTCTTATTAGTCATTAATGAACATTTGACCTTCAGTTAACCCCTGGGAAACCTTGTGGTTACTCTGCATTCATGATATACTGTTAAAACTGCATAATTAATCTTATTTTAATGCACTCTTCTCAGAAAGGATATTCAGTGAATTACGACTCTTCAGCAATTATGTAGGAGCACTTGTAAATTAATCCTGGCTAATTAAAATTAGTTATGGCTCATGATGATGATATAATCAAATATATCTTATTTTTATGTTTGATTTGGATGTTAATTGATGTCTAGATGTTTATACTGCTCCATTCTTGATTTTCAACATTTTTAATAAATTTTTAGGGCTTAGAATTAATTGTTGATCATTAATTGCCCTTTTTCTAGCATTTTCACTGAAATGTGTGAAAAAAACTAGTGTAAATAAATAAACAAAATGTGTAGTGAGTGAGTGTTTAGTGTGTAGAAGGTTTGCGTGTGATTAGTTTTAAGTTTTAGTGTCTTTAAATAGTAGAACATAACTGCAGAAGTTTTATACTTCTTTAGATTTAGAAATAAAACTTAAAACTAAAAACCCCAAAAGAATCCTCTCCTTTTCACTGTCCTAGCTTTCTCATCTTTCTTTCTTCAATTAAAACACAAAACAAAAGAAAAATCTAGAAAACCCTAAAAATTCTAGAAATCCTCTATGTACATAGTGTAAATATTGTAATATTATATATTTATTTAACTTATATTTACGCATGTATATAAACTATACATATTGTATATTTAATATTTTTATGTAAATAAGTTATAATGTACACTTGTAGTATATATTCTAATTTAAAACTAACTTAAGTATAGTTTAAGCTATATTGTATAAGAGTGTATATATAATTTGTAAGCTATATTGTATAATAGTGTATATATAATTTGTAAGCTAAATTGTATATATATATGTATATATATATGGTACATAAGTTACAGCTATATATGAGTTATGCATGTATATCAATAATTAGAACTAACTTAAAATCCTAATTAGAGCATTTATTATGTAAATTAACATATCTATAATCTATTTAACTAAAGCATATATATAAGTTAATGTTATGACCCGGTTCCCGAATCCCTACAGGACATGAGACCAGACCAACTCGATTGATCCCAAGACCCAGTCGTCCAACGAGAAAGTAACCAAAAAGCAGGAAAGTAAACCACATTCACTATGCTAAGCAACTAACAGTAACAAAAGTATAATAGTAAAGAAGTAAACTACTGCAGTACACACCACCACAACAGTAGAAAAGTAACCAGGTACAGGAATATAATGTACAGAATATAAAAGTATAGAGGTGCAAGAACTACTCACTACAACAGAGAAAGAGTACAACAAGAAGCTATAACTACTGGGCTCTAGTAGGCCCAGCACCCTCTACAGTCGTAGGCTCTGGCTACTCAACACCTGGACCTGAAAAGAGGTTATGAGTACACAACGTCAGTGAACACTGAGTAGAGTGGCAACCAACTAACTAGAACAGTAAAGGTGGGTAGGTAGCTGTTATTTTTTTTTTCAATTTCCTTCTTTCTTTAACTAATTATTCTTTCTTTCATCACTTGGTTTGTTTATCACGTCTCTTTCTTGATCTCAAATGTTCCTCGTGGGAACGATCTTGATTGGAGTATTTTTCGAAGATTAGAAGTAGCACGTGGTGCTCTCCTGACCGAGAGAGTCCCCCGTGGTCGTCCTACACCCAGTCAACCACCCCAAGGTCACAGATAGACGTAACGGTGACTACGGCACGCACGATAGATGCACGGGTAGCTACCCAGCTCTGGCACGTAGTCAGTCATTTCCGTTAAAGGGTGCACCCAAAGCACAGCATGGAACCAGTATAGGGCATAGCCCTCTTAGTAACAGGGGTTTAGCCCCTCAACAGTAACCAAACAAGGGTCTCACCCTTCCATAGTCTATGCACCCTCGCCTGAGTTCCTTGATTTGCCCAGTGGGCCTAACAAGTCGGTGAGGGGCAGCTAGCTAAACCTTGGGCCTCGTAGGGTGGCTATTTCTCTTCCTACACTAGTAGCTCTCCCCGATACTGTGTACGCGAGGGCAAAGAAGTCGGTACAGAGTGGCCAATCCTAACCTCGGGTCCCAACCTAAGGGCGGCTAGCTCCGCTCTGCACTAAACAGGGGGACAGTCGCTCTCCTTGGTACTCCGTACTCAAGGGCCAGCTCACTTCCCTACTTACATTTCCAGTTCCATACCATTTATTTCCAGGAGCTCTACTCCTAATTCCCCATAGGGTTCATGCTCATATTCCTCATGTTGTTCCATACCAGGTTTCATCATTTCTATTTCCATGCTCAGGTTATACACATGCAACTGGTAATTCTATCATTCACATTTCCATATTCAGGTTATTCACAGGTAGCTCGTGTTTCCATCATTCACCTTTCCATTTCCAAATTATATACAGGCAGCTCATATTATGTGTGCGACAGGAAAGTTACATACAACAATTAACAAGTACTATATATTTCACAGGCAGCTATTATCCATTTACAGGCAATTGTTATCATTCTATCTACTCATTTAAGAATGCAATCCATTCATTTAATACAAACATTTTTAGTATTTCTAGCCCTAGGATTCAAGACATACCTTAGGTTCTAATCATTCATTCCACACATGCATTCAGGTTTGTATTTAAACTAGGGGAAGCCACTCTACCAGTAAACCCAGGAGTAGTGGGGGCTTGAACAACATGCTCACGTACCTCAGCAAGCCCCGAACCTGCAACGGAATGAAGTCCTATCACAAGGATCAATCACAAGAGAATACTCAGAATAGTATAGAAAGTCTTCTAACAACTATAATAAATCATACGGAAAACATCGGTATCTTATTTGCGAAAAACAGACCTCAAACGGACCCTAAACGGGTCAAAAACAGTGTTTCTGACTCAAATCAGACGTCTCGAGCAACTTCCAGATGTCTTAAAAGTGTCCAGTGCCATACCTCAAGAACTGTGCCAATCCTCAGACATCTAGGAACTCCGTTGGACCATCTGGACCCAGTTCCAGATGTCCGACCACCTCTTCAGATGTTTGTAAGCGCTTCCCGTCGTCTGTTAGGTCACCCAGACGTCTGAAATGCATGGGAGGGCATGTCTTGTGTCTTCCCGAAGCGAATCCTGCACGCAGAACCGAATCTTCTCAAATCGGGCATGCAAAAGGCATATCGGCGGAGCGGCCTGCATGGCCGTATCCGCAAAGAGGTGTACCTTCATGAGACTTCCTCATCAGACGTCTGGAACCTCCTCCAGATGTCTGCTATGTTGTTTGGACGTCACTCCAGACGTCTGATTCTGGGAAAAACCCAGAACCAGAACCTGCTTTCGCCCTCTCGCATCGCACGTGGCCATGTTGCGTCCTCTCTCCCGCAGCTCCGGCTGTAGCAGTGTCAGGGAGAACCTCCCCGATGCACTCCTCTGTCTCGCACGTGCGCTGCTCCGACCGTGCGTTCACCGACGAGCTCCCATGCAAGCTCGCAAGCTTAACTCCTCTCCTTCTCACGCTGCTTCTCCTCTCCTTCTCACGTCACTCCCACACTCTCGCTTGCTCTGCCGCTCTTGCTGGAGGGAAGGGGGAAGGGGCTGGTGGCTTGAGAAGTGGGGGGGAAACGAGAGAGGAGGAGGGGCTTTATAAGGGTGAGGGTTTAGGGTTTTTTCTGGGGGCGGAATGAGAGAGGAGGAAAATGAGGGGGGTACTGTTTGCGCGTAGCACGCGTGCAGACGTGAGTTCGTACTCAAGATTTTCGATTTTCAGACGTCTGACCAGACGTCTGACCTACAGTCCAGACGTCTTAAAAGGCTCAAACAGCATGGGTCATAACAGTTAATTATGTACATTAGTAAATTAATCAAATTTAAATTAGTAGCTGACGGTTGACTTTTCTCTTAGCGTTATACTATTTAAGTGGTGGAAAAATCGACTAATAAAAAATAATGAAAATAACCACTCACAGAAGAGGGGGTCGTGTCCACAGGGAGGCAATGATGCAATCAATACTTAATTATTTAATGTTATTTCGGATAGTACGAAATCCCTTTTCAAATCGGACTTAAAATGTGAAGGAAAGTAGATTTGCAATAACCTAAAAAGTTAAGGGTGTAAGTGCAGTTTTCCCTCACAGAAATCCTTAATAAATTTAAGATTAATTAATGCAGTTTTCATGTGATGTGTAATAAAAACAATTAGTACTTAAGCTAAGCCCAAAATCAACCTTTAAACTAGTTAATATCAATACCATGTAATTCTGCCACAATATAATAACAATAAAAAAATCAAATTGGTGGAAATGGCATTGAATGTAATTTCTAATTAAGATAAAAACAGAGCTTTCCTCCTCTCTCCTCCTCGAGAGAGAGAGAGAACCGCAGGGGTCGATATGACGCTCAAGAGGATGGCGAGGTCGAGAGCTTTCCGACGGTGGCAGCGGCGGCGACGGAGGTGGCTGGCGGCGGTGGCCGGAGCTCCGGCCTGTGGAGCAAGAAGGCGGAGGTGCTACTGCAGCTGTACAAGCGTGCACGCGCACGCGCTGGTGTGTGGGCAGGGAGAGCATGAGCACCTGCAGCAGGGCGCGCGCTTGGCAGTGAGGCGCGTGCCGACGAGCGCCTGCTGTGGGAGCTTCTGCAAGCGGGAGAAGGTACTGCTGGTGCGATGGAGGTGCGCCTGCAGTGGGGGCGCACAAGGAGGATGTGGACGTGAGGCAAATGAGGCGCGGACCTGGTGGCAGCGAGCGCCTGCGGGCACTGGAGAGGGACGCCTGCAAGGCTGAAGGCCGGCGTTGTGCGGGATAGCGCCTAAGGTGGCTGCAGGCTTGGTGCGGCGTCTGCGGGTGCAGGTGGAGCGGACTGCAGGGAGAGCTGGAGATGTTGGCTGCGGGGAGGCGTGCGGGCGCGGTGCATGTTGAAGGGCGTGCGGGCGCGGTGCAGGCTAAAGGGTGTGCGCGCGCCTGCAGGTGTGGGTGGCTGTGCGGCTGTGGGGTGAAGGCGGGCGGTGGCTGGAAGGTAGGCACGCGGGAAGTGGGGGGCGCGCGTCTGCGGAGAGGGCACTAGTTCTGAACGGTTACAGGCAAATGTGGCGTGAATGCCTGCAGCAGGGGGCGCTGGAGGATGGATGCTTGGCGCACAGTGCGCGCGGTGGGTCACAAGGTTCGCCCTTTCCACGGTGAAGCAATTCCCCGCAAGGGGGGAAATATGATCTTCCTCTCTCCTCGCCTCCTCTCTTTAACTCCTCCCTTGCGCGTGAGTTCAGGGATTTTCCCAAATCCCCGATCACAGTTGTTGAGAAAGGCGGCGGAAGAGAAGATTGCCCCAATGTCCGGCGGGGGAGGGGGGGAAAGAGTTGTGGCTGTTTGGGGAAATTTATCCCCCACCCTTACTCTTTGTGCATTTTATTACCTGCACATAAAAACAATAAAATCATTAAGTTATAGAATGTTATAACTCAAATTATAAGGCGTACAAATATTCTAGAACTTAATTGCCATTATTAATACACCTAAACTATACGATTAAATATACTTAGGCTTAATATTAGTCCATTTTAATGGACTCATCAAATACCCCCATGCCTAAGATTTGCTAGTCCCTAGCAAAAATGAATAATAGAAGTAATCAGAAGACTTCTTTTCTTATTTCAAAACTTTAGAAATCCAGGCAAACGTGAAGTACTGATAACCTAGGTAATAGATCCAAGTGAAAGAGCCGATTCGCATTGGGAGTTCATACATCACCCTTGGCAAAAATTTCTATTGAGATAGGCAACTACTTCCCTTGGGGATAAAGCCGACGATAATCTGTAATTTGACCCCGGTGTTTGGCTCAGGTTGGAGATATCAAGTTGAATGGATTTATATTTGGTGACACACACTCAACTGGTGCTACATATAGTCTAGTACTACAGACTCTAGATCTCTAGACTATTAGACAAGTCAACTCAAAGAGAGGCTACACAATTGTACTCTCTTGATGTTCCTGGGCACTCCCTCTTCTTCTTTTTGAGATCACAAATCTTGCCAGATTTAGAAACTGTACTCACTATTTGGTGGCCTCACATGGCATCCACACTTCAATTAAAGTCCTAATAACTCTACAACTAAGTTAGAGTCCTCAACCAGTATTCAGGCGATCAGAAATACTAGATGGTAGGTATGGGTCATATTTGGTGGAACGCGATAGGTGTTTGCTGCCTCAGAAACAGTGTTACATCATACACTTGGACCCCTTTTTTTTTGTAATATAACTATTTTTCTTTTTCTTCTTTCTATTTCTTCTTTTTCTTCTTCTTTTCTCTCTCTTTTTTTTAATTTTATTTTATTTCTTCTTGTTTTTGTTTCTTTTTCAATCAGCACAACACGACACAGACTTTTATTTATGAGGCATTATTAGGGATGATGACGGTCAAGAGGAAGTTGTGTGGCTTATTTAGTGGAAGTGCCTATTCTCGACACTGGGAAAGAATGGATAGGACAGGTGTATTTCTGACCTTTGACACTATTAACCTCCTTCAGCTGAGGACTCTATGAAAGATGGTCGTAACCATCCACCATAGTTATAGCTTTATTAAGACTCAATCTCTGTGTATCTGCCTTATTTGGTGACTCTCAGGAATTCACTCAAAGTACGCACCCAGGAACAGAGAGTGAAAACTACGCCTAACTCTGAAGTATCATCATCTAATTATCCAGAACTTAAGAGTCCTTGCACTAGACTTAGCGCACCAGTAATCTCTCTACTTCTTCTCACAAATATGAGGTGGATTTACTAGAAGATAGTATGCCTGACTCTCTATGAACTGTCCAAGGGTTCAGTAGACTACAAATGCTCATTGGTTTTCTCAAGGATCCATTACCAAGTCTACGTGTATGTGAAATAAATGTACTGGATTCTAAACTTAAGAAATAATTCAAGAAGAAAAACCTCCAATGACAAAGGTATTCTGCTAGGGACTAACCCAATCAGCTCAAGAAAAGAGAATTTTTTCTTTTATATGCTAACCTAAATGCATGAATGCACCTAAAATGCAAATGCGCTCCCCCATGCCTAAATCCTACAATGTCCCCATTGTAAAATTAAAACAGGAGGAGAAAGGAAAGAAATCACCTAACACAGTTTGCTGGGTTGCCTCCCAACAAGCGCTGCATTTTCTGTCAGCAGCCAGACTTATAAGGAACCTGTAAGTCAGGTTCCAAACAGAAAAGGTTAGGCCCTAAGAATATGCGTAACAGTGCAGGCCTAGAAAACAGGTAACCACGGATGTTGGTGAGCTGATGATGTAATGTAATTCCAAATGCTTGCCAGAAGATATGAAAGCGAAAAACCTCGTTGGCTACCTTGGGATGTCTAGGGATAATAAACGGAATATGAAAAGGGACCTCCCGAAACGGAATAAGTGGAGGATAACAAGGGTCCTCCAAAGCAAGATGGGTTTTAAAAGATATAATCATTATTAGTTCAAACCCTTGAATGGCGAGAGTAAAAGTACAAGCATCAATCCATACTCGCCATTCTACCTTAGGATGTACTGGCCTGATATAGTCTCCAGAAAGAATGTACATGAGCAGAGATCTGAGCCAAGGATTGGTTAGGGAGTATAAGGGTTGTTTATAGTGTTGGAAGGTAATGGTTAAGTCCAATGAGGGCTTAGTTGGTGTTAAGTCCAATTCCAACAATGATTTAGATTGTGTACACTCCCTAACAGTTGTAGACAACTTCAAGTTATCCTGCCTAGCATTAATAATCGAAGTCGTATTTGAATCAAGGGTAGACTCCAAATTACAACCTTTTGATGGCAGGGTCAAGATGTAAGAATCATTATCATTCAGCTCATCCCCAGATTCGTTTGGTTCACTCAGATATTTATCGGGGTGTATCTGTGATTCATTAGAAGTTGGATCAGTATCCTCAATTATTTCTAAAGGAGGATCAGTTTTAATATTTTGGAGGAAGCCTATATCATTGAATTCGTTATTGTTCTCGAGGTATAAATCCTCAAATGATGTGTTTTGTCCCCGAGAGTCTCCCATAGACTTCTCATTATTTTGCTTGTCCTCATCGATTATCAACTCCTGTTTTGATGGAGGATGGCTCTCAAAAGAAAGTAGGAATCTAGATTTAATCATATTATTTCTATCCTCTAGAGCTAAATCCTCAAATGATAAATAATTCTCCTGTGATTCACTCCATATTTTCAGTCCAGGTTCCTCTGTTGGGGCATCCTCATCCTCTGAATTAGACTCTTCATAACCCTGAGACCAGAATTGATCATCCTTTATTCCCTTAGGGTCACCTTCATTAGGTGCATTTAAATCCTCAGAATATTGAATGATAGGTGTTGATTCCCTAAGTGGAGGGTCATGAATAGGCTCACTAAGAGTAGAATGCGATTCCACCAAATAATCAAGAGGGGAAGTGATAGGAACAATAATCTTCTCTTGCTTTTGACTCCAATATAGTTCAAGTGGATAATCACTATGATTGTTGTCCTCTAGTGGCCACGTCTCATTGGGAGAGTCTAAGTATCGCTATATGAAATTGCATCCCTATTGTCATTAAGTACCTTAGAATTATTTTCATGATCATGATCGGATGGGCAGGGATCAGGATTATTGGGAACTGTGTAGCTAAGTTGTCTTATTTCTTCATTTAATTGTTGACTATTCCTCAACATCTCTCCCATTGATTCCATTATTTCCTTTTGTTGTTTTTGCATTTCTATTATAAAAGAGGAGAGGCTACTATTATCAGGTTGGGGAGGGTAGTCAATTTCAGGCTCTGGTTGCCTAGGGGTATCGGTCCAACCTCGATACGGAAAATCTTGAAGGGTGGGAGGGTTGGGTGTTTGCATGGAAGTAGGGATTTCAGGATTGGAGAATCCCACTCCTAGGCTCTGCTCAAAAGTGGGAGTTATCAACCCAGTACTCCCAAGGTAAGAATGAGAATGATCCCATGAATTATCAATGTACCCATCAAAGGATGGATACGCTCGGAGCATGGGATCCTGATTAAAAGATGGGAAGTATTGACTCTGATAATCTGAATGATAGGAGTAAGAATAATCCATTTCTTTAAGCAAAATAATTTTAACTCTCTTAGGCTTTAGCAAAATTCAGCAGAAAACTTCCTAGAGAGTTCTAATGTCAAAGCAAATGCAAATTCAACAGGATCTGTTTTTAGTAGATTGTAGGTTTTTGAGTTATATGTTTAGTTGGTGGCCAAACAAGTTTTGCAAAAATTACGCTTCCTAGGCCTACCTTCGCTGGTGCCTATAACCTACTCGCAAGGGATGGAAGTCTCGAATCGAGCCCACACACGAGGAACTGAAGTAACTTGGTGGATAGGCTTGTTGATTTCCGACTAACTTCCCTTGTGGTGTAAAAGAGGAGAGGCAGAAATTTATCTAGTGACCTTATGTGTGAGGTGCACAGTGTCTCAAGTGTGCAAGTATACGATCGTGTTTTGATTTTTTTTTTTTTTGAAATTCCGCAAATAGGATCCTTTTGCACACAATTTTCAGTCATAGATTTTAAAGTCCAACCTCTTAACAGTCCCAATTTGTTTAAAGTGACCACTGAATTAATTTGATTCACGCACTTTTGTGGTCTTAGATTTACTTTCAATGCATATGCATGACAAGTAATTAATGCTCAAGAGAAGATGTACCTTACTCCAGCTTTCTTCGTGTAGTGATGAATGCAGTGCAATAAAAAAATAAACTAGATGCTGCTGATTCAGTCCTAGATGATCGCCTTATAGATATGCAGCTTCTAGCAGGCAGTTCAATTTTTTTTTAAAATTAATTAATAATAACAAACAGACCTAATCTAACTAACTAACTGAAATGCAGTTTAAAATAGTTCAAATAATCCTATAATCTAAATAAATGGGAACACATTCCCAAAAATACCCAACAAGGGCCCAAAAGATAGTAATTTAAATTCTAATGTCTATCTAACTAAATCTAACTGAGACTTACTGCCTAAATCAGAAAAAGGCTTCTCCGTAAGCCTAAATGCATGGGATCAAGGCCCACGTGTTCCTGTTGTCGTCCTCCAGGTGGCGTCAAGGTCCACCAAAAAGATCGTCTCCGCCGTGCGCGTTGTTCATGTTCAAAGTCATCACTTTGCTGTGCCTCGTTGCCGTGTCAGATTCCTTGCAAAATAATAAAGCTGATTAGATAATTTCGCAACTCAAAAGTTTTAAAAACAATAAAGTAAATCTATTGCATCTGTTGCCTCCCCGACAACAGCCCCAATTTTGACGGTCGACTTTTCGCTTAGCATTATAGTATTTAAGTGGTGGAAAAATTGACTAATAAAAAATAATGAAAATAATCACTCGTAGAAGAGTGGGTCGTGTCCACAGGGAGGCAATGATGCAATCAATACTTAATTATTTAATGTTATTTCGGATAGTGAGAAATCCCTTTTCAAATCGTACTTAAAATGTGAAGGAAAGTAGATTTGCAATAACCTAAAAAGTTAAGGGTGTAAGTGCAGTTTTCCCTCACAGAAATCATCAATAAATTTAATATGAATTAATGCAGTTTTCACGTGATGTGTACTAAAAACAATTAGTACTTAAGCTAAGCCCAAAATCAACCTTTAAACTAGTTAATATCAATACCATGCAATTAGGAAGAACTATGAGTGTTTGAATGCAATTCTGCCACAATATAATAATAATAAAAAAAATCAAATTGGTGGCAATGGCATTGAATGTAATTTCTAATTAAGATAAAGACAGAGCTTTCCTCCTCTCTCCTCCTTGCGAGAGAGAGAGAGAACCATGGGGGTCGATATGAGGCTCAAGAGGATGGAGAGGTCGAGAGCTTTCCTATAGTGGCAGCGGCGGCGACGGAGGTGGTCGGAGCTCCGGCTTGTGGAGCAAGAAGGTGGTGGTGCTACTGCAGCTGTGGGAGCATGCA
Source organism: Thalassia testudinum (assembly GCA_037157565.1). Lineage (NCBI taxonomy): Eukaryota > Viridiplantae > Streptophyta > Magnoliopsida > Alismatales > Hydrocharitaceae > Thalassia > Thalassia testudinum. The sequence continues at coordinate 94,320,890 of JAZHRO010000039.1, forward strand.
CGCGTGCGCGCTGGTGCGGGGGTAGGGAGAGCATGAGCGCCTGCAGCAGGGCACACGCTTGGCAGTGAGGTGCGTGCCGACAAGCGCCTGCTGTGGGAGCTTCTGCAGGTGGGAGAAGGTACTGCTGGGGAGATGGAGGTGCCCCTACAGTGGAGGCGCGCAAGGAGGATGTGGACGTGAGGCAAATGAGGCGTGGACCTGGTGGCAGCGAGCGCCTGTGGGCGCTGGAGAAGGACGCCTGCAGGGCTGAAGGCAGGCGCTGTGCGGGAGTAGCGCCTGAGGTGGCTGTAGGCTTGGTGCGGCATCTGCGGATCCGGGTGGCGCAGACTGTAGGGAGAGCTGGAGATGTTGGCTGCGGGGAGGCATGCGGGTGTGGTGCATGCTGAAGGGCATGCAGGCGCGGTGCAGGCTGAAGGGTGTGCGAGCGCCTGTAGGCGTGGGTGGCTGTGCGGCTGTGGGGTGAAGGCGGGCGGTGGCTGGAAGGTAGGCGCGCGGGAAGGGGGGGGGCGCGCGTCTGCGGAGAGGGCGCTGGTTCTGAACGGTTGTAGGCAGATGTGGCGTGAATGCCTGCAGCAGGGGGCGCTGGAGGATGGATGCTTGGCGCACAGTGCGCGCGGTGGGTCACAGGGTTCGCCCTTTCCACGGTGAAGCAGTTCCCCGCAAGGGGGGAAAGATGATCTTCCTCTCTCCTCGCCTCCTCTCTTTAACTCCTCCCTTGCACGTGAGTTCAGGGATTTTCCCAAATCCCCGGTCACAGTTTTTGAGAAAGGCGGCGGAAGAGAAGATTACCCTAATGTCCGGTGGGGGAGGGGGGAAAGAGTTGCGGCTGTTTGGGGAAATTTATCCCCCCACCCTTGCTCTTTGTGCATTTTATTACCTGCACATAAAAATAATAAAATCATTAAGTTATAGAATGTTATAACTCAAATTATAAGGTGTACAAATATTCTACAACTTAATTTCCATTATTAATACACCTAAACTATATGATTAAATATACTCAGGCTTAATATTAGTCCATTTTAACGGACTCATCAGTAGCTTAATTAGTTAAAAATCTAAATTATAGTGTATTCTTATAATTATACTTTAACTTACTTTAACTGTATTTTTAATCTTATATATACTATATATTATTATATTTACATTGTATAATTAATGTTATGTAATTAATGTACATAGTAATTAAGTGTGTATAATTCAAAATAAATATGAATAAATAACTTAAAAATCATAATTATATTATTTATTATGTAAAGTATCCTAATTACAATCTAATTATGTAATGTATAACAGTATACATATTGTATATAATGTATATACTTATATAAATTATAACGTAATTATTTACTACCTTATGTAAATTTGTATTATAAATTAAATTATTTAATAGATAGTATTATATGTTAGTTAAGTAATTATGACTTCAATTTGTAAATAACATCACTAATCAATACCTAATTAAGATCCTAAATCTCTAATTAAAACACTGCACATCATAAACACGGCGTAGCTCAGAGCACCCTTTCTAATAGTCCCACCTCATGCGCAGAAAATACGTTGCTACTGTATATAAGGAAAGCCACCCGAGGGCTTATCGCCCAAACTAGGGATGGAGTCCTAGGTAGGCTATTTGATTCTGAGAGAGAGAGGGGGGAGAGAATAGTATAGAGCCAAATTAGTTTAGAGCGCATATGGAACAACCCATTAAGGGTGAGGCCCATTTGGGTTGCCCAATAGGGGTGGGTGAGCATATTAATAGAGTTGTCTATGTAACTGTGGTCTAGCCCTAGAGACTTTCGATTCAGTTCGAGGCAGCCCAAAACCAAATTTTTGTTAAGTGTGGAGCCTTATGCTTGTTTAACATAAGTGACTAACTGTAACGACCTGGTTCCCAAATCCCTACAGGACACGAGACCGGACCGACTCGACTGATCCCAAGACCCAGTCGTGCAATGAGAAAGTAATCAAAAGCAGTAAAATAAACCACATTCACCAAGCAAGCAACTAACAGTAACAAAAGTACAGCAGTAAAGAAATAAACTACTACAGTACACACCACCACAATAGTAGAAAAGTAAACGAGTACAGGAATATAAGGTTCACAATGAAAGAGTACGGAATATAAAGGTACAAGAACTATTCACTACTACAAACAGGTACAACAGAACTACAACTACTGGGCTCTGCTAGGCCCAACACCCTCTACAGCCGTGTGCTCTGGCTGCACAACACTTGGACCTGAAAAAGGTTATGAGTACACGAAATCAGCGAACACTGAGTAGAGTGGCAACCAACTAACTAAAACAGTAAAGGTGGACAGGTAGCTGTTTTTTTTTTTTTCAATTTCCTTCTTTCTTTAACTAATTATTCTTTCTTTCATCACTTGGTTTATTTATCAGGTCTCTTTCTTGATCTCTAATGTTCCTCGTGGGAACGATCTTGATTGTAGTATTTTTTGAAGAGTAGAAGTAGCACGTGGTGCTCTCCTGGCCGGGAGAGTCCCCCGTGGTCGTCCTACACCCAGTCAACCACCCTAAGGTCACGGACAGACGTAACGGTGACTACGGCACGTGCGATAGACGCACAGGTAGCTACCCTGCACTGGCACGCGGTCAGTCATTTCCGTTAACGGGTGTGCCAAAAGCACAGCACGAAACCAGTATAGGGCATAGCTCTCTCAGTAAAAGGGGTCTAGCCCCTCAACAGTAGCCAAACAGGGGTCTCGCCCCTCCACAGTCTGCGCACCCTCGCCTGACTACCCTGGTTTGCCCAGTGGGTCTAACAAGTTGGTGTAAGGCTGCTAGCTGAACCCCGGGTCTCGTGGGGTGGCTAGCTCTCTACCTACACTTGTAGCTCTCCCCGGTATAGTGTACACGAGGGCCACTGAGTCGGTGCAAAGTGGCCAATCCTAACCCTGGGTCCCAACCCAAGAGCGGCTAGCTCCGCTCTGCACTAAATAGGGGGACAGTTGCTCTCCTTAGTACTCCGTACTCAAGGGCCAGCTCACTTCCCCACTCACATTCCCAGTTCCATTCCATTTATTTCTAGAAGCTCTACTCGTAATTCCCCATAGGGTTCATGCTCATGTTCCTCAGGCCAAGCCATACCAGGTTCCATCATTTCTATTTCCATTTCTCAAGTTCTACACATGTAACATGTAACTTTATTATTTGCAATCCGGGTTTATTCGCAGGTAGCTCGTGTTTCCAACATTCACCCTTCCATTTTCAGTTTATATACATGCGTCTCATATTATGACATTTATCGTAAACAATAAGAATTTACATGCAACAGTTTTCTAGCACAAGTACTTTATATTTCACAGGCAGCTGTTATTCATTTACAGGCAATTGTTATCATTCTATCTACCCATCCAAGACTGCAATCCATACATTCATTATAAATATTTCAGTGTTTCTAGTCCTAGGATTCATGCCATACCCTAGGATCTTAACATTCATTCCACATATGCATTCAGGTTGTAATTAAATTAGGGGAAGCCACTCTACCAGTAAACCCAGGAGTAATGGGGGCTTGACTGGTAGGTCCACGTGCCTCAGCAAACCTCAAACCTACAACAGAATGAGGTCCTATCACAAGGATCATTCACAAGAGACTACACAGAACAGGATAAAAATTATTCTAACAAGTAGAGGAATTTATAAGGAAAACGGTGGTATCTTAATTGGGGAAAACGGATCTCAAACAAACCCTAAACGGGTCAAAAATAGTAATTCAGATTCACATCAGACGTCTGGAACACCTTCCAGACGTCTTAAAAGAGTCCAGAACTATACCTAACTCCTGCGCCACTCCTCAGACGTCCAGGAACTCCGCTGGACCATCTGGATCCAGTTCCAGATGTCTGACCACCATTCCGAACGTATGGAAATGCTTCCCACCGTCTGATGAATCGTCCAGATGTCTGATCTTCGTGGGATGGCGTGTCCTGCGCCTTCCCGAAGCGAATCCTGCACGTATCAACACAATCTCCTCAATATGGCACAAATCAGTGCCTCGGCGGAACGGCCTGCATGGCCGTATCCGCAAAGAAGGTGTTGGTCGCGAAACTCACCTTTCAGTCATCTGGAACCTCGTCCAGACGTCATCTACGTCGTCTGGATGTCGATCCAGACGTCTGATTCTGGGAAAATCCCAGAACCAGTGCCTGCCTTTGCCTTTTCATACCTCGCGCGGCCGCGCCGTGCCCGATCGCCTACTGCTCCGGTTGTAGCAGTGTCGGGGAGGGCCTCCTCGAGCACCTCTCCACCTTGCGCATGCCCCGACCAGCCGTGAGCTCTCCGGCGAGCTCCCACACGAGCTCGCGCGCGTGCTCTCCTCCCTTCCCCTCGCTGCTCCTCTCCTCCCACACAGCTTACTCTCGCTCCCCGCTATCCGCCGCTCACCGCTCGCTGGAGGAAGAAGAAGGGTGGCTGAAGGTGAGGTGAATGAGTGAGAGGAGGGGGGTTTAAGTAGGCGTTGGGTTAGGGTTGCGTCGGCGAGCTGGAGAGAGAAGGAGAGATGAAAATGAGGCTACGTACTGTCTGCACGTAGCACAGCACAGATGCGAGGACGTACACGAAAAATTTGATTTCCAGACGTCTGGGAAAGTGTCCAGACGTCTGAACCAAGTCCCAGACATCTTAAAGGGCTTTAACAATACAGGTCTTAACAACATAGCAAACTCAAAGGAAGTTTCATCCCTGAAACTTGAGCTAGCTAGGGTGTGGAAAAGAACAACATACGCATAACAAACTCAAAGAGGACCCAAGCCGGTACGAAAAGTCATACTGGTCGGGCGACCTTCCTCTATAGTTTTATTATTTCGTCGTAGTATAGTATAGAGGGAGGTGATTACCAGTTTAATACAATTTGTTACTCGGAAATAAAGAGTTCCCGAGGTCGAACTCAGGGAGCAAGTTGTATTCTAGGGGTACAAGTTTCTTTTACAAAAATAAAGAAAGAGAGAGAGAGAGAATTTGTTGGCTTTTCTTCTTTTCTCTTTGCTTCTCTTCTTCCTTCTCAGATCTTCTGCTCTCTTCTTTTTGGTTCTTCTTCTTTTTCTTCTTTTCTTTTCTTTTCCTTTCTTCAGATCTTCTCGTGCTCTTTTTCTTCTTTCAGTTCTTGTCTTGGCCTCTCTGCGTTCTCCTCTACCTCGCCTTCCTTCTCCTTCCTTGCCTTCAGGACGTCGTCTGATTTTCCAATCAGACGACTTAAACCGCCGCTGCTACAGTGCCGCTCGGTGATCCTCCTTCCTTCAGCCTTCGTCTTCTTCCACGGTTCTTCTTCACCTGTGCCTGCACACTTACACAGCTTGATCAGAGAAGGGGCAAAACCTATCTCTACCCTCCCCCCGCGTCTCTCTCTCACAGAAGCCACTCTTGGGAAAGCTCTCCCAGAGCTGCCGGGTTGCCGGGTACGGGTCGCGCCCGGGTCCAGGCCCACCGGCGTGCGTGGTGGGCGAGGAGTGCAGGTCAGTCTAAGTCGGGTCGGGCCAGGTCCGCGGGGCGTGAGCGCGGACGAGACCGGGTAACCGGGCGGGTGAAGGGGACCTCACCCCGTGTGCTGAGGCAATAAGCCTCCAGCACTTTTTCACTTTATACCGCTGCGCCTCTTCAGAGTTTTCCGAGGTGGGACTAAATGTCCCACCCCGAGTTGGCGCCTGCGCGGAGGAAACAGCTGGTAATCGCGGCGTTACGCGAGGCCTTCGCGCGAGGGCTTCGCTTCAGCTGCAGCCTGACGCTTTGTCGAAATGCCTCGCACGGCCTGGGAGTCGAATCTGGGAGTGGCGCACCTGCAGCTGCAGGCGGAAACAGCTCCTTCTGCACGGCAATGGCGGCGGAGGACGGGTGACCTGTTCACAGCAAAACGGCCTCTCAGCCTAATCAGAAGGTGCCGGGAGCTTCGCCAGAGTGCGGCGAAGCTCGTGTGGGTGGTGGCGAGGCGTGGGGCGGCGTGCAAGGGCTGCCCTAGGTCGGACTGTGGGTCGGAAGATGGGTTTGTTCGGTGGGGTTGCAGAGGGTGATGTGGGGGAAGTGGAAGGGCGGGGGTTGATCAGGGTGAGGAGGCGGAGGTTCTGCGGTGGTCGGCGAGCCGTGTGGGTTGCTGGAGTGATGGGAGCGGCTCGTCGGAGGATGGCCGGAGGCGGAGAAGGTGAGGGTGAGGGGTCGGAATCGAGGGCGACAGTAGATGTTTAAAGTGAGGAAAAGGAAGAGGGGAGGAAGAGGAGGAGTTCTACCTACTTAGCAGGAGGAGGAGGGGGCCGAAGCGGGCGACAGTCGTATCGACTGTCGCCGGAGAAGAAGATGCCCGGGGGAAGGGGCGGCGGCGAGCAGAGGGCCGGAGAGGCGCCAGCTGGGTGCGGCGTGGCGCGGGAAGAGCAGGGGAAGAAGTCTCTGCTGCTGGTATTGCGGCAGAGCGAAGAGGAGGAGGAGGAAGAACCGCCGGAGCTGGTGGGCGTCTGCCGGAGTGAGAAGAGAGGAAAGTTGGGGGTTTTCTCCGTCAGATCCGAGCTGGGAAGAACGGTGGAGCGACGGAGGTATTTATAGGGACCGAAACAGGGAGGAAGGCGGAGGGAGACGACGTGTCTCCCTCGCCGGAGGACGCCGGAAATGGAAACCCATACCGTCCGTGCGTTCGCACGGCCGGTATGGTGGGTTACAGCGACCAGGGGGTGTCCCTGCGACGGCTGACGACGCAGGGCACCCCCGGTTTACTTGCCAGGCTCTCCCCCTCACCCTGCGCGGCGCCATGCTCCGCGCAAGGTCGCCGGAGCATGGTGCTGGCAGGTTTTGCAGGGGGACCTGAACGCAAAGAACGAAGGAGAGTTAGGGGCCAAAATGCGAGGGTTCAAAAGTTGAGGGCCAAAAAGTAAATATATGAGGACCAAAGTATAAAGTTGGTCAAGAAGGTTTCTTCTTAGGCTCAAGTTTTTATACGTGACTAATTAGGACCTAAGGAATCTGATGGTGAATTTTATCTCTAGATTAAACATTGTTTGACTGGTCAATTTACGCAAAAACCCAAATTAAGTTATTAATTGGGTATGGTTCTCAATGTAGGTCAAGATGGGTTCCTAAGGTCAAATTGAAGGTTCTAAACCCTAGATATTATTTTTCTATGAATTTTAGAGGGTTTATTCCATTTTTGCTTTGCCTTGAACCTCGTGAATTGAAGTGGGTTTGTTTTAGGGTTACAGATTATCATTTAGTTCCTTGGAATTGCTGTAGCCCTTGCTAGATCATTTCATCCCACTTTTATTCTTATTAAGTTGCTTTGACCTATGTTTGGACCCTGAATTACCCTGTATGCAGATTATACTGGTAAAATTGCATTTTTACCCCTTATGACTTGTTTTCTCCTTAAACTCAGAATTCTCTGAGTTAAGCCTTTCCTTGAGTTATGTAGGAGCTTTTATCCTTTGTATTGGGTCAAAATGAGCTAGTTATGGCTCATGATGAGGTTCTCATCACATACCCTCAAAAAGCTCCGGGTACCGCTCTCGCATCACCGCCTCAGGCTTCCAGGTATCCTCCTCGTACCTCTGGCTCCTCCACAAGACCTTCACCAGGGGTACCTGCTTCCGTCTTAGACTCCGGACAACTCTGTCTAGTATTTGCACTGACCGCTCGGGGTAGGTCTGGTCGTCACCCACCTCGACGCTCTCGTGGCTCAGAATGTGACTGGGATCGGTGACGTACTTCCTGAGGTTGGACACGTGGAACACGTCGTGCAGACTAGAAAGCTGGGGAGGAAGGGCAAGCCTGTAGGCAATGGGTCCGACCTGCTCCAGGACCTCAAAGGGTCCCACAAACCTCGACGTGAGCTTCCCTTTCACCCCAAAATGCTGTAAGCCCTTCATGGGCGAAACACGAAGGAAGATGTGATCCCGAACCTCAAACTGCACCTCTCTACGCTTCCGATCGGCATAGCTCTTCTATCTACTCCTGACAGTATAAAGTCGCCTGTGGATCTGCTCAATCACCTCCTGACTTTGCCGGATCAGTCTGGGGCCAACCTCCCACTTGGTCCCCACCTCAACCCAACTCAAGGGTGTAGTACACCTCCATCTGTACAAAGCCTCGTAGGGTGCCATGCCGATGCTCGAGTGATAGCTGTTGTTATATGCAAACTCCGCCAGGGGCAAGTGCTCATCCCAAGAGCCCCTCTAGTCCAGTACACAGGCACGCAAAAGGTCCTCAAGTGTCTGTATTGTGTGCTCTGACTGTCCGTCTGTCTGGGGGTGGTAAGCTGTATTGAACCTCAACCGTGTCCCCAAGGCCTGCTGAAACTCAACCCAAAACTGGGACGTAATGCGGGTATCCTGGTCGGATACAATCTCACGCGGAACTCCATGCAAACGTACCACGTTGCGGATTTACCTCTCTGCCAACTGTGCTGGTCCGAAGGTGACTCGGATCGGTAAGAAATGTGTCGTCTTCATCAATTTGTCTACAATTACCCAGACTACGTCATGTCCTCGCTGGGTAACGGGCAAGCCCACCACCAAGTCCATGGTGATGCTCTACCACTTCCACTCTGGCATTAGAAGTGGCTGCAACCGCCCCGCAGGCCTCTGATGCTCAGCTTTCACCTGCTGGCGCACCAAACACCGCTGCATGAATTCACCTACATCCCGCTTCATTCCCCTCCACCAAAAGTCATGTCTCAGATCATGGTACATTTTCGTGTTCTCGGGATGTATGGTGAACCTGGAACCGTGTGCCTCGGTCAGGAGCTCTCTCAACAGCTCCTTGTCCCTGGGAATGCACAACCGTCCCCTCATGCGCAGCACCTCGTCGGTAAAGGAGAAGTCCCCAGGGTCCCCCGGCAGTACTCTGTCACGCAACGATTGCAGGTACGGGTCTGCTATTTGTCCTGAGATGATGCGGTCTATCAGCTCTGGTCTCGTCTGTCGTGTCACAGTCACTACCCCACAGTGCCCCAGTAACTCTAGGGGTCTCCAACTGCCCATCTCCTCCATGAGTCTCCAACTCTGCGCTTGTAAACTAGCCAAGTGGGTGGGCACCTTCCGGCTCAAGGCGTCAGCCACCATGTTGGCCTTCCTCGGATGGTAGGAAATGCTATAGTCATAGTCCTTCAGGAGCTCTAACCAACGTCTCTGTCTCATGTTGAGCTCCTTCTGATCAAACAAGTATCTGAGGCTCCTATGATATGTGAAAATCTCAAAAGTCTCACCGTACAGGTAGTGCCTCCAAGTCTTCAGCGCGAAGATGACAGCTGCCAGCTCTAGGTCATGGGTAGGGTAGCTATGCTCATGAGGCTTCAGTTGCCGTGAAGCGTAAGCGACAATGTGACCCCACTGCATGAGCACACCCCCTAACCCCTGCAAAGAGGCGTCCGTGTACACAATGAAACCGCCACTGCTGTCTGGAATGGTAAGCACAAGAGCCGAAGTCAGCCTCTCCTTCAGCTCCTGAAAACACACCTCATAAGCGTCGGTCCAAGAAAAGGGCACGTCCTTCCGGGTCAACTGTGTCATAGGACATGCAATCTATGAGAAATCCCTGATAAACCGCCAGTAGTGGCCTGCCAGTCCCAAGAAATTTCGGATCTCTGTCATTGTATGTGGTCTCTCCTACCTGAGCACTACCTCAACCTTGGTTGGGTCCACAGCCAAGCCATTCCCTGAAATCACATGACCTAAGAAGGTCACCTCCCTCATCCAGAACTCGCACTTGCTGTACTTGGCATACAGCCTACGTCGTCTCAGTGTGTCCAAAACCAACCGCAAGTGTTGTCCGTGCTGCGCATGATCCCAAGAGTAGATGAGCACATCATCGATAAATACCACCACGAACTGATCCAGATATGGCCTGAACACCAGGTTCATCAAGTCCATGAAAGCAGCGGGGGCGTTGGTCAGCCCAAACGGCATGACCAAAAACTTGTAGTGTCCGTACCAGGTGCTGAAAGCTGTCTTGGAGACGACGATTTTGTTGATCTTCAACTGGTGGTAGCTAGACCTCAATTCTATCTTGGAGAATACCATGGTACCTCGCAACTGGTCAAACAAGTTGTCAATCCTCAGCAACGGATACCTGTTCTTGATGGTGACCCTATTCAGCTGTCTGTAGTCCACACAAAGTCGTAGGGTAAAATCCTTCTTCTTCACAAACAAAATCAGGGCTCCCCACGGAGACGCACTGGGCCTTACAAAGCCCTTCTCTAGAAGGTCCTGCAACTGAGACTTGGGCTTGCGTAGCTCAAGTGGTGCCATCCTGTAAGGTGTTGTAGAAATGGGGTAGGTCCCCAGTACCAGTGAGATCTCAAACTCGATCTCATGCTCAAGCTGTAGTCCTGGCAGCTCCTCTGGGAACACATTGGGGTACTCTCTGACCACCGGGATACTCTGAAAGTCTGCCACAGAGCTGGGCTCTGCCACTACAGAAGCCAAAAAGCCCTCTCACCCCTGGCTCAAAAGTCTCAACCCCAAAGTGCAGAAATGCACCTGAAGCCTCCGTCCACCGGCTGTCCGTGAAACTCAAAAGGGGGAAACTCTGGTATTGAGAAGACGATCTTCCTCTCGAAATAGTCTACAAAAGCATGGTAAGCGGACAGCCAGTCCATCCCCAGAATCATACCAAAGTCCTCCATCAGTATCACAATCAAATCAGTGGGGAGGCTGTGTCCCCCAACATTGACCTCACAACCTATATAAACCTCCTCAGCTACAAATAGCTAACCACCCGGAGCTCTGATTACAAATGGATCCTCTAACAATACACAGTCCTGCCCCAAATTGACGGCAAAACTAGCAGCGACAAACGAGTGCGTGGTATCGGAATCAAAAAGCGTGTAAACTAATTTGCCGGAAACTGTAACCATACCTGCCACCACTGAACCAGAAGCTCTGGCGTCTCTGTGTGTCAAGGAGTTAATACCCCCCTCAGCTCTAGGTGCAGACGAAGCAGCCACACTCTTCGTCGGACGAGTAGCCGCTGGTTGGTACCCTCCCCGCGATTGCTGACCTCCCCGACGTGCATGGGAACCACGGCCTCTTGCTCGTCCTCCCGTGCTTGGTGCAGGGAGCATCTACTAGCCTCCAGCCCTAGTCGGCCCTGTGAGTAGTCTGGCTGGTAGGGCCTCTTCCATCCGCTGTCAATGTCACGTGCGGCCGGGTTGGTCTCCTCATAAGTCATAGCTGCCTCCACCAGTCTCGAGAATGTAGGTAGCTTTATAGGTTTAACATACCCCTGAATAGCAGGCCGGAGCCCCTCGGTGAACTTCCACAGGCGCTCCTCCTTAGTAGCTACAGCTGTCGCGGCGAAGCAAGATAGCTCCAGAAAATGCGTGCGGTACGCGCTCACGGTCATCGTCCCCTGGCGGAGAGTGTTGTTCTCAACGATTTTGTGCGGATTTAAAGCGTATTACGTTGTAGTATAACCGACAAAACGTTTAAACAAATATAAAGAATTTTATTACTCGAACAACTAGAGTATCCGAGGTCGAATACGGGGAGCAATCTCAGTACTTTGTAAAACCAAAGAATACAACTGTTAAATGCAAATATAATTGATTCAAAGAGAGAATTTTAAAAAGGATTTGTGAAAAAAAAGTAGAATTGGACGTCTGATTTCTGTATCAGACGTCTTAAATGTGATCTCTCTTTCTCTCTTCTTCTCCTTTCTGCTTCTGTATCTTCCTTCTTCTCCTGCCTTGCCTTTCTTTTTCTTCTGATCTCTTTGCAGTCTTCACTTGGCCTCTTCTTTGTTCTTCTCTCTCTTCTGCCTTGTGTTCCTTCTTCTTCTTCTTCTTCTCGGCGAAGACTTCTCCTTTCACTGCTACACAGCCTCTTCTTTCTTCTCTTCCTGTTCTTTAGCTGCTAAGTGTTCGCTGCCTTGGTCACTTCTTCCTTCCTGCACACACCACACAGTAGCAAAAACCTACCCCCGTCCCTCTACCCAAGCGTCTCTCTTTTTCTCAAGCAGTTCACTCAAGCACGCTCTCCCAGAGCCACACGGGTAGTCGGGTCATATTCGCACTCGGGACCAGGCACACCGGCAAGTGGTGATGCGTGAGGAGTGCGTAGGTTTAGGTCGGGTCGGATACGCCAGATCCGCGATGTCAAGCCGTGGACGAGGCGTGTGGGGGCAGTGAGGGACCTCACCCCTGTGCTTACGGAGGCAGTAAGAAGAAAACACAAAAACAATTTATATGATACCTGAGTTTTGCAATCCCACGATGTGGGACTATCTGGTCGGTCTTGCCTTCACGCATGCCCGCAGAGCTTTCTTCACTCGATTGCCCAAGCTGATGGCTCCTCTGTGCGACTGGCTGGCCTCGTTCGATTCGCGACCTTCGCGAGAGTCTGCTGCACCTGCAGCCTGGGAAGCCTGATGCCCGAAGCTGCTCCAAGCTCCCTGCTGCTTCGGCTGTTAATGGTGGCTGGAGCGTACACCTGACATCCAACAGAATGGCCTATTGGCCCAATCAGAATAGCTGGAAACCTTCGCCGTAGCACGGCGAAGGCGGTGGGCGATGCTGCAGGTTGCAGGTCAGCCTAGGCGTGCGTGCCTAGGTCAACCTGTGGCCGGAGATGGTGGGTTGGTCGGGGGGTGCTTGTGGAGGTCTGGAGTGGCAGTGATGGGGTGGAATGGGTTCCTGGTGGTGAGGCGAAGCTCACGAGGGGGTTGGCGAGCCGTGTGGAGGGGCGGAGTGGTGTGGGCAGCTCGCCGGAGGGCGGTCGGAGGCGAGAACGATGGAGGTGGTTAGGTACTGTCGAGGGCTAATCAAGTAAAATAGTAGGGGGAAAAGAGAGAGGAGAGGATGGAGAATGCATCTGGGGTTGTCTGGAAGGAAGGGAGGCGGTGGAGAGGACCGCTCGTAACTGCCATCGTTGGGGAAGAAAGACCCTGAGGGAGGAAGCGGCGACGAAGATGAGGTCAGGAGCACGTGCGCGGGGTATAGCGCGACGTGGGAGGAAGAGGCGGAGAGGACTCTGCTGCTGGTATGGCAGCAGAGTGACGAGAAGGAGGGGAGGAGGTTGCTGGAGCTTGCGGGTCGTTTGGTTGGAGATGGGAGAGAGGGAATTTGGAGGGGATCTCCGTCAAAATCAAGCTTGGGTCCTGCGGCAGGGTCTGGGGGGTGTTTTATAGGTGCTGGCCGCTCCTATCAGCGCGTGGAGAGCGCGCAATTAGGTCAGCCGGCTCGCCGGAGTTGGAAGGAAGGTGGTTACCCAAATCTCTCGTGCGTTCGCACGAGAGATTGGGTTCACACCAGCGATTGTAATTGGCTTTAGAAGGAAGGGAATTCCTCAGAAAATCCCCCTTCTATTTCTGGGAGGGAATCTCTGAGGGATTAGAGAGCAATCCCTCTCTGAACCTCGTCGGAGCTCGGTTCTGCCCTAACAATGGCGGCAGGACCGGATTGCAAAGGGGGCGAAAAACTTGGGGGGCTCTTTGCAAAGATATTCAAAAGATAGGGACCTATTTATGATTTGGGTGTACTAAATTACAAAGTAGGTCAAGATGACCTCTCCTTAGGTCCAAATTTTGGTATAAACCTAATTTGGACCTAAGGAATCCAATGGCGAAGTTGGATTTCAGGTTTGACCTCGTTTGACTAGACTTTTTGCCTAAAAACCCATATTTGGTTAATTGAGGAGCTAGGACCCTAATCTAGGTCAAACTAGGTTCCAAAGGCCAAATTAAGTGTTCTAAACCCTAGAGGATGTTTTTCCATGATTTTTAGAGGGTTTACTTGATTTTTATCCTGACCGGAACCTTGTTAATTTAAGCGGGTCTGTTTTAGGGTTACCAAGTGTCATTTAATTCTTAGATTGCACATAAACCCATTTCTGATTGACTCAACCCTCTTTTTATCTTATTTGGACCATTTGACCTATTTTTTGCTTCTTAGAAATCCCGTTTATGTACTGCAATGGTAAAATTGCAGTTTTAACCTTTATTTCATGTTTTCTTCTCAGAGCACTTGTTCCTTCAGTTAAGCCTTCTTCTAGGTTATGTAGGAGCTTTTATCTTCTTTATTGGGTCAAAATGAGCTAGTTATGGCTCATGATGAGGCTCTCATCAAGTGTGGAACTCCCGCCTCTGATCCTGCCACATCTAGGGAAAATACTACTCGTAGAAGAGGGTGACGAACTGGTCCCAGGTCAGCTCGTCCCTCTTCTGCCCTCTGATGGCCCTCCACCACCTATGTGCCGTGCTCTCCAGCTGGTACGTGGCAAAGGCCACTCGGCACTCCGCAGGAGGCGAAGGGTGTCGAACACTTTCTCGACCTGCTCGAGCCAGTCCTCCGCCTCTGTCGGGTCCTCATCCCCCTTGAAGGAGGGGGGCTTCAGCTTCTGGAACTGTCAGAAAAGCTCGTAATGGCATTGAAGTGGGGGAACTGGTATGCCTCCAGGTAAGGAGGGCTTGTGCTTGGAAGTGTCATAGGAAGACGGGGGCGGTGGAGGCCCACCCCCTCCCCCACATCCAACGCTGTGTCTGTCGCGTGGTCCCACAGAGGACTCCCCCTCCGCAGCCCCAGGGAGAGGCATCCGTGGAGACGAGTGGAGCTCTTCTCGTATGATCTCCTGTATCAGCTGGGCGGGGCCTTGGGCCTGAACGCCCAGAAGTAGTGGCAGATCCACTAAGACGTTGGGCTCAATGCGTCCGTCCCTCGAACCTCGTCCCCGACCGCGTCCGCGGCCTACCTCAATGACTCCACGTCGAGGCATCTCTTGCAAGGAGACATGAACATAGAACAGGAAGATGTCAATTCCACAGTCATTCAACAAAGGAGACTCAGAACAGATGTCAAAAGGTACGTTGTGGTGTTTACTCTAGTTACAAGCACGTGAATTGGTTAATTTCCAGCTAGTTGGTTCACTTCTCGGGATGACCTTGCTCTGATACCATCTTGTTACGACCCGGTTCTCGAATCCCTACAGGACACGTGATCGAACTGACTCGACTGATCTCAAGACCCAGTCGTCCAATGAGAAAGTAACCAAAAGTAGTAAAATAAACCACATTCACCATGCAAGCAACTAACAGTAACAAAAGTACAGCAGAAGAGAAATAAACTACTACAGTACACACCACCACAACAGTAGAAAAGTAAACAAGTACAGGAATATAAGGTTCACAATGAAAGAGTACATAATATAAAGGTACAAGAACTACTCACCACTACAAACGGGTGCAACAAAACTACGACTACTGGGCTCTACTAGGCCCTGCACCCTCTGCAGCCGTGTGCTCTGGCTGCTCAACACTTGGACCTGAAAAAGGTTATGAGTACACGAAATCAGCGAACACTGAGTAGAGTGGCAACCAACTGACTAAAACAGTAAAGGTGGATAGGTAGCTGTTGTTTTTTTTTTTTTCAATTTCCTTCTTTCTTTAACTAATTATTCTTTCTTTCATCACTTGGTTTATTTATCAAGTCTCTTTCTTGATCTCGAATGTTCCTCGTGGGAACGATCTTGATTGTAGTATTTTTCGAAGAGTAGAAGTAGCACATGGTGCTCTCCTGGTCGGGAGAGTCCCCCGTGGTCATCCTACACCCAGTCAACCACCCCAAGGTCACGGACAGATGTAACGGTGACTACGGCACGTGAGATAGACGCACGGGTAGCTACCCCGCACTGGCACGCGGTCAGTTGTTTTCGTTAACGGGTGCGCCCAAAGCACAGCACGGAACCAGTATAGGGCATAACTCTCTCAGTAACAGGGGTCTAGCCCCTCAACAGTAACCAAACAGGGGTCTCGCCCCTCCACAGTCTGCGCACCCTCGCCTGACTACCCTGGTTTGCCCAGTGGGCCTAACAAGTCGGTGTAAGGTTGCTAGTTGAACCCTGGGCCCCGTGGGGTGGCTAGCTCTCTCCCTACACTAGTAGCTCTCCCCGATACAGTGTACACGAGGGCCACCGAGTTAGTGCAAAGTGGCCAATCCTAACCTCGGGTCCCAACCCAAGGGCGGCTAGCTCTGCTCTGCACTAAACAGGGGGACAGTCGCTCTCCTTGGTACTCCGTACTCAAGAGCCAACTCACTTCTCCACTCACATTCCTAGTTCCATTCCATTTATTTCCAGGAGCTCTACTCCTAATTCCCCGTAGGGTTCATGCTCATGTTCCTCAAGCCAAGCCATACTAGGTTCCATCATTTTTATTTCCATTTCTCAGGTTCTACACATGTAACATATAACTTTATTATTCACAACCCAGGTTTATTTGCCGGTAGCTCGTGCTTCCAACATTCACCCTTCCATTTTCAGTTTATATACATGTAGCTCATATTATGACATTTATCGTAAACAACAGGAATTTACATACAACAGTTTGCTAGCACAAATACTTTATATTTCACAGGCAGCTGTTATTCATTTACAGGAAATTATTATCATCCTATCTACTCATCCAAGACTGCAATCCATACATTCATTATAAATATTTCAATGTTTCTAGTCCTAGGATTCATGCCATACCGTAGGATCTTAACATTCATTCCACATATGCATTCAGGTTGTAATTAAACTAGGGGAAGCCACTCTACCAGTAAACCCAGGAGTAATGGGGGCTTGATTGGCAGGTCCATGTGCCTCAGCAAACCCCAAACCAGCAACGGAATGAGGTCCTATCACAAGGATCATTCACAAGAGACTACTCAGAACAGAATAAAAAAATATTCTAACAAGTAGAGGAATTTATACAGAAAACGACGGTATCTTAATTGAGGAAAACGGACCCTAAACGAGTCAAAAACAGTAATCCAGATTCACATCAGACATCTGGAACACCTTCCAGACGTCTTAAAAGAGTCCAGAACTATACCTCACTCCTGCGCCACTCCTCAGACATCCAGGAATTCCACTAAACCATCTGGATCTAGTTTCAGACGTCCGACCACCTCTCTGGACATTTGGAAACGCTTCCCGCCATTTGGTGCCTCATCTAGACGTCTGATGTACGTGGGTTGGCGTGTCCCGTGCCTTCCCGAAGTGAATCCTGCACGTATCAACACAATCTCCTTAATATGGCACGAATCAGTGCCTCAGCGGAACAGCCTGCATGGCCTTATCCGCAAAGAAGGTGTAGGTCGCGAAACTCACCTTTCAATCGTCTGGAACCTCCACCAGATGTCGTCTGCGTCATCTGGATGTCGATCCAGACGTCTGATTCTGGGAAAATCCCAGAACCAGTGCCTACCTTTGCCTTCTCATGCCTCGCGCGGCCGTGCTGTGCCCGCTCGCCTGTTGCTCCGGTTGTAGCAGTGTCGGGGAGGGCCTCCCCGATGCAACTCTCCGCATTGCGCACGCGCCGACCAGCCGTGAGCTCTCCGGCGAGCTCCCACACGAGCTCGCGCGCGTTCTCTCCTCCCTTCCCCTCGCTGCTCCTCCTCTCCTCCCACACCGCTCATGCTCGCTCCCCGCTATCCGCCGCTCACCGCTCTCACTGGAGGAAGAAGATGGGTGGCTGAAGGTGAGGTGAACGAGTGAGAGGAGGGGGGTTTAAGTAGGTGCTGGGTTAGGGTTGCGTCGGCAAGCTGGAGAGAGAAGGAGAGAAGAAAATGAGGCTACGTACTGTCTGCACGTAGCACATACGCAGACGCGAGGACGTACACAAAAAATTTGATTTCCAGATGTCTGGGAAAGTATCCAGACATCTGACCCAAGTCCCAGACGTCTTAAAGGGCTCTAACAATATGGGTCTTAACACTAACAATGTAATTAAGGGATTAATTATGCTTAGAAGAGTGATTAATCACCTAATTAACTAACAAGACAAAGGTTAAGCAGTAATGATGTTCATATAGTAAATTAAGAGTTGAGAGCCTCGTGCCTAAGGAAATAGCTAAGTAGAGAAGTAAAAAAGAGAATGAGAGGTTCAAAGTTTAAATTAAATAGTTCTCTTTGCCTTCGTTGTGCATATTTTTAAGGCAAGCTTTGTAGATACTTATATATATTCTTATATGTATAAAGACTGTAAGTGTGCATAACTTAGTTTAGATTGGAACTATTTTTTATTCCTTTGCATTGTTTATACTTTTAAGGCATTGTATTATTAACATACAATCAGTTGTTATAACTTGTATATAATGGATTTCTTGTGTATAATTGACTTGACTAACATCTTCTGCATTGATTTTAATTTATGCATTTGCAAATAACATTCACATTTTAGAATAAAAGAATGATTTTGGATCGTAGAGAGTGATGTATATCAATAACTACCTCCTAGAGAACAACCTGGAATAAAATCATTAAAAAATTTATATAAATAAAATGACATCCATCCGGATTGCGACACTATACTACTAACATGACTGTGACCTTAAATAACCCTAATTAACTAGCGATTCGATGTGGTTCGTCAAGTTGTGCCACCATTGCTGAAGTGTGCGTTAGTGGATTGGACTATTTTCGACTAGTCAGAAAATCCTAAGCTGTGAGGCTCAGGTAGTGGTTTTTACCCAAAAAGGTTTCCGCTCTAAAATACAGATGTGATCTTTCTAGTTTGCTGTGATTTTTAATTTAAGTTGTGGTGAATGTTCTTTAAATTCTGCATTTTTATATAAGTACTCTATTCACCCCCTCTCTAGTATAAACATTAGATCCTACAAGCTTCGCGTGCACGCACACATTCATCAGGTTGTACCACTATCTGTGAAGTGTGCATTAGTGGATTGGACTATTTTTGACTGGTCGGAAAATCCTAAGCTGTGAGACTTAGGTAGTGATTTTTACCCAAAAAGGTTTCCACTCTAAAATACAGGTGTGCTCTTTCTAATTTGCTATGATTTTTAATTTAAGTTGTGGTGAATGTTCTTTAAATTCTACATTTTTATATAAGTACACTATTCAACCCCTCTCTAGTATATACATTAGATCCTACAAGCTCCGCATGCACTCACACAGTTTGTATCTTGCCTAACGGTTCATGTATATTTTGTTCTTTTACTAATGCTGCCTTATATTTAACCAGGGAGTTCTTGCTGACATATTAGAGCCCATAAAGGAAAAAAGGGCATACAGTAGCATCTACATTTTTTTGGTACTTCCCCTCCTCGTGAAGCATCTTAATACTATATGACAAAAACTTTCCATGATAACTAGAGTAAAGAGATGCAGTATTATGCTGACTCCCACTCCACCTCCTCTAGCGGCCCCCCCACCCCCTTCCATCTCTTGCTCATCAGGTAGGACCCCCACCACTGCCTTCCTACCCTCTCCTCCTCCTCCACCTCCCCTCCTCCACCCTCTCGTCCTCCTCCACCTCCCTGTCCTTTGGCCGAAGCCCCCCTCCCCCCTCCTCCAACTCCCCCCACTACTAGGAAAGTGATAATTGGTGACGGGTATTTGGTGACGGTTTTGGGAATTGTGACCAAAAGTAACTTATGATGATGATTCCACTCAAAACTGTGACCATTGTAGGAGAGTAAGATTTGTTTTCTATTATAACCTTTTGTCACAGGTTTGAGAACCGTGACAAAAGGCTTTGGTGACGGTGTCAAGTGGGACCGTGACCATAGGCTTCCTTTGGTGATGATTCCAAGTGAGACCGTGACCAAAGCCTTCCCTTTGGTGACAGTTTCAAGTGGAACCATGACCATAGCCTTCCCTCCAAAAATTTCCCCCTCCCTCCCACACGCTCTCTCCCAAATTTCCTTGCCACCAACTTTCCCCAAAACCCACTCCCACCCCCATCACCTTCCCCCTCCCCCGATTCCCTGGCCCCCTCCTCGACGGCGTCAGCTCCCCCGACCATCGCCTGCCCTCTTCCCTCTCCTGACAATGGTGGTGCCTCCCCTAACTCCCCCTGATTGATGGGTGGACAACGGTGTGTGGCTTCGAGAGATAACTGGGTTTTATTGTTATGTCGTTGTAATATAGCCAGTTGTTGCCATCATTTCAAATATAATTTTTTTTACTCGGAAAATAAAAGAGTTCCCGAGGTCGAACTCAGGGAGCAAGTTGTATTCTAGAGATATACATGTTTCTTTTACAAAAAGAAAAAGAGAGGGAAAGAATTTGTTGTCTTCTTTTCTCTTTGTTCTGCAGAGGTGATGCTCTTCTTTCTTTCTTTCTTTAGATCTCCTTCTTCTTCTTTGTTCTGCAGAGGTGATGTCTTTCTTCTGCAATGGTGATGCTCTTCTTCTTCTTCCTGCTGTTCCTGCTCCTCTTTTTCTTCTGTCTTTCTTCAGATCTTCTTCTTTCTTCTTTGTTTTTCTTCTTTCAGTTCTTCCCTTGTTCTTTTGTGTTCTCCTCTGCCTTGCCTTCTTCTGTTGTTCTTCAGATCTTCTTCCATCTTTCTTCTTTTCCCTTCAGGACGTCGTCTGATTTCCAAATCAGACGACTTAAACTGCCTGTTGCTACAGTCAGCTTCCTTCTTCTTCCGCGGTTCTTCTTCTTCACCTGTGCCTGCACACTTCAGAGCTTACGTCAGAGAACAAAACCTACTCTACCCTCTCCCCCCCGCGTCTCTCTCTCTCTGAAACCACTCTTGGGAAAGCTCTCCCAGAGCTGCCGGGTAATCGGGTTCGGGTTACGCCCGGGTCCAGGCCCACCGGCGTGCGTGGTGGGCGAGGAGTGCAGGACAGTCTTAAGTCAGGTCGGGTCGGGTCAGGTCCGCGGGGTGTGAGCGCGGACGAGACCGGGTAACCGGGCGGGTGAAGGGGACCTCACCCCGTGTGCTGAGGCAGTAAGCCTCCAGCACTTTTGCATCTTATATCGCTGCGCCTCTTCAGGCTTTTCCGAGGTGGGACTAAATGTCCCACCTCAATTGCGCGCCCGCAGCGGGGAAAGCAGCGGGAGATCGCGGCGTCACGCGAAGCCTTCTGCCTTAGCTGCGAGCCTGGTGTTTTGTCGGAACGCCTCGCAAGGCCTGGGAGTTGAATCTGGGCGTGGCGTTGAGCGTGGCGCGCCTGTAGCTGCAGGCGGAAGCAGCTCCTTCTGCACGGCAATGGCGGCGGAGGTCGGGTGGCCTGTTCACAAGAAAACGGCCTCTCGGCCTAATCAGAAAGTGCCGGGAGCTTCGCCAGGGTGCGGCGAAACTCGTGTGGGTGGTGGCGAGGCGTGGGGCGGCGTGCAAGGGCTGCCCTAGGTCGGACTATGGGTCGGAGGATGGGTTTGTTGGGGGAAGCGTTACGGAGGTGTGGAGTGGCAGTGAAGGGGTGGGGGGTGCTCAGTGTGATGAGGCGGAGGTTCGGTGAAGGTCGGCGAGGTGTGTGAGGCTGTGGAGCAATGGGAGCATCTCGCCGGAGGGTGGCCGGAGACGAAGGGGGTGACGATGGTCAGGGTCGGTCGAGGGCTTAATTGAATAAATTGAAAGCGGGGGAAGAAAGAGGAGAAGAAGGGGAGTAGTTCTAGCTTACTTGCAGGGACGAAGGGGGAGGAACAGGGCGACAGTCGTATCGACTGTCGCCGGAGAAGACGATGCTCAGGGAAAGGGGCGGCGGCGAGCAGAGAGCCGGAGAGGCGCCAGCTGGGTGCGGCGTGGCGCGGGAAGAGCAGGGCAGGAAGTCTCTGCTGCTGGTATTGCGGCAGAGCGAAGAGGTGGAGGGGGAGGAACTGCCGGAGCTGGTGAGCGTCTGCCGGAGAGAGAAGAGAGGAAAGTTGGGGATTTTCTCCGTCAGATCCAAGCTGCCCCGGTCGGTGGAGCAACGGGGGGTATTTATAGGGATCAAACAGGGAGGAAGGCGGAGGGAGACGACGTGTCTCCCTCGCCGGAGGATGGCCGGAAACAAAAACCCATACCGTCCGTGCGTTCGCACGGCCGGTATGGTGGGTTACAACGACCAAGGGGGTGTCCCTGCGACGGCTGACGACGCAGGGCACCCCCGGTTTACTTGCCAGGTCCCCCCGTCACCCTGCGCGGCGCCATGCTCCGCGCAAGGTCGCCGGAGCATGGTGGTGGCAGGTTTTGCAGGGGGGACCTGATCGCAAAGAACGAAGGAGAGTTAGGGGCCAAAATGCGAGGGTTCAAAAGTTGAGGGCCAAAAAGTAAATATATGAGGACCAAAGTGTAAAGTTGGTCAAGGAGGTTTCTTCTTAGGCTCAAGTTTTTATACATGACTGATTAGGACCTAAGGAATCTGATGGTGAATTTCATTTCTATATTAAACCTTGTTTGACCGGTCAATTTATGCGAAAACCCAAATTAAGTTATTAATTGGGCATGGTTCTCAATGTAGGTCAAAATGGGTTCTGAAGGCCAAATTGAAGGTTCTAAACCCTAGAGATTATTTTTCTATGAATTTTAGAGGGTTTATTCTATTTTTACTTTGCCTTGAACCTCATGAATTGAAGTGGGTTGTTTTAGGGTTACAGATTATCATTTAGTTTCTTGGAATTGCTGTAGCCCTTGCTAGATCATTTCATCCCACTCTTATTCTTATTAAGCTGCTTTGACCTATGTTTGGGCCCTGAATTACCATGTATGCAGATTATACTGGTAAAATTGCATTTTTACCCCTTATGACTTATTTTCTTCTCAAACTCAGGATTCTCTGAGTTAAGCCTTTCCTTGAGATATGTAGGAGCTTTTATCCTTTGTATTAGGTCAAAATGAGCTAGTTATGGCTCATGATGAGGTTCTCATCATACCCCCATGCCTAGCTTTTGCTAGTCCCTTAGCAAAAACTTAAGGTTTCAACCCTTGTTCTAGACCATGAAGTTTTTAATAGTTTTAGGTAAGTGCCTTTTTTATTTGAGCATAGATTAGGTTAGAATGCTGACCATAGGCCTAAAAGGTACTCTAGTACCAATCAAGATCCAAATCTGTCTAGCCTTAGCCTCAACCTTTTAGCAAAGGTTTTTAAGGCCCACAAGAACTAACCTAAGGTTTATTGGACTTCGTGGTTAAAGCACCCGTGCTTGAAATGATTTTAGCCCTGGCTCAGTTCGCAGTGCGTTTTGTAAGAGAGAGATAGAAAGTTTTTCTGTTTGGAGAGTTTTCTCTCTCTTTTTCTTTTTAGTTCTAGCCTAGGATTGGCTTTTCAACACGATCTGTATCAGATTCCTTGCTCCCATCATCAATCCTCAAGGGTTCCTGGCGATCGATGCTTCGAGATAGCACCGCCCATGGCAACCCCCGGAACCCTGGCTATTGAGATTTCGAGATAATCCCATCCATGGTGTTCCGTGGCCGAATCCAGACTCTGGCAATTGACACTTCGAGATGATGCCATCCATGGAATTTGAACCAGCAGAGTGCTTACATGCCCCCAGTAGGATATGTAAATATCCTAGGAGACAAGCACCGAGGAGATGATATTTTGCTACGCATCTTCGAGGGGATTTCCCACCTCTCCGCGCTGGGAACTCGTCCAAATCAACTTGTGTTGATCGGCCGCTCCTATTCTAGGTGTTCTTTTCAGAATTTTGCGACGCTTCTGCGTGATTCTGATTTTTATGCTTACTGAACCAGGCTGTGTGTGAGATTAGGGTGCTTAGGTTACTGAGTCCCGTAAACCAAAAATTAGTTAACGAGGCCGAATACTCCCTAAGCCTTAGACCTAATACTTCAGCTTTTCATTTTCCTCAACCTCTTGAGGAGTGTCCAGATCTTAATGGGTACTAAGAGTCTATTCAAGAATGCCTAAGGTTTGCATTCTTTACTAATCTCTTTGTGCACTTTTCTTGAATGAGGTCTAGAACTTAGGTTAATTCCTTAGTTCCTTACTAATGACTATCACTTTTTCTCGTAATTTTGTGCTCCTTTTTCATTTTGTTTCTTTTCTCCTTCACAAAATTTCCTTCTCCTCTTTTCCTCTTATTGTTTTTCGAAAATTTTTTTTTTAATTTTTATGGTGTTTTTGGCATATGTGAATTTTTTTTGTTTGAAACCTTTTCTTACAAGTTTTGCACTTTCATACCCCCCCATGCCTAAGATTTGCAATGTCCTCATTGTAACCTAGGGGGTCTTAGTTCATTCCTTAAGACAGAAATTTGGATGAGTGGATGGGTCAGGTTGAATTTTTGCGGACGATTTCAAATCCCAGATGCAGGCATCTGAGTTGGGGTCGGCTGTCTACAAGGGTGAACTTCGAGTGCTAAAAGGTGTCAGAACAAGTTTCAGGTTTTCAAAGAGAATGACGGGCTGCCTCCCGTTAAGCGCTGAGTTTTACGCCATCGGCTGGGCGCAATAAGCTCAAGGGGAAAGGAGGATATAAGATGCCTCAGCCAAATCAGTAGAAGTTACATCGATGAACGGCTTGAGTCTCTGACCGTTCACGATGAAAGGTTCTGAATCGTGGCTGAGTGGACTGATTTCGACTGCTCCATTTCCAAAAACCTGTCGGACCAAATATGGTCCGACCCACTTAGATCTCAGTTTTCCTGGGAAGAGTTTGAGTCGGGTATCAAAGAGTAGGACCTTTTGACCAGGATGAAAGATCTTTCTCGAGATGTGTTTGTCGTGGAAGGCTTTAACCCGCTCCTTGTAGATTTGCGAGTTCTCGTACGCGTCTATGCGTAACTCATCGATCTCGCTGATTTGGAGTTTTCTGTGGGTCCCAGCCTTGGAAAGATCTAGATTACAGTTCCGTACTGCCCAATAGGCTTTATGCTCCAGTTCGACGGGAAGGTGGCATGCCTTTCCGTACACCAGTCTAAAGGGAGACATGCCCAATTGGGTCTTGTGGGCGGTCCTATAGGCCCACAATGCTTCCGGAAGTCGGGACGACCAGTCCTTCCTGTCAGGTCGAACAGTGACTTGCAGGATTTTCTTGATCTCCCGATTAGACAGCTCAGCTAGACCATTAGTTTGGGGGTGGTAAGGAGTAGAGATTCGGTGAGACACCCCGTATTTGGTCATCAGTGACCTAAACTGAGCATTTGTGAAATGGGTCCCTCCATTAGAGATTATTGCACGAGGAATCCCGAACCTTGAGAAAATGTGTTGATGAATGAATTTGAGAACGATTTTGTGATCACAGGTTCGGGTCGGTATGGCTTCGATCCATTTGGACACGTAGTCCACAGCCAACAGAATGTATTCGAAACCATCCGAAACAGGAAAGGGGCCCATAAAATCAATCCCCTAAACATCAAAGATTTCGCATACTAGAATCGGTTGCATAGGCATCATGTTGCGATGGCTCATGTTGCCCAAAGTCTGGCAACGACTGCATGCCTTGCAGTGATTGTATGCGTCTTTGAACAGTGTGGGCCAGTAAAAGCCGCACTGGAGGACTTTTGATGCGGTTTTATGCCCGGCAAAATGGCCACCGCATGCCTGGTCATGGCAGAAAGAGAGGATATTGTTGAATTCCCCTTCCGGGACACATCTTCGGATGATCTGATCGGCACCTATGCGGAAGAGGTACGGGTCTTCCCAAATGTAATACTTGGCATCGGAGCATAATTTGTCTTTCTTGGCCTTCGGCCAATCGGACGGGGTCTGATGAGATGCCAAGTAATTTACTATGTTAGCAAACCATGGAAGGCTAGTACCAATAGTCAGCAGGTGCTCATCGGGAAAATGCTCAGTGATGGGTCCGGAAGGGTCAATTATTTCAGAAGGAAGACAGGACAAGTGATCAGCTACCACGTTTTGCTTTCCCGCTTTGTCGCGAATTTCAAGGTCAAATTCTTGCAACAGCAAGATCCATCGGATTAATCGAGGTTTCGCGTCCTTCTTCGCAAGGAGATGCCTCACAGCCGTGTGATCCGAGTATATGATGACATGGGAACCCAGAAGGTACGATCTGAACTTTTCTAGGGCAAATACTACAGCTAGCAGCTCTTTCTCAGTAACCATATAGTTACGCTGAGCCTCATCGAGTGTTTTGCTGGCGTAGTAAATGACCACAGGTTTCTTGTCATTTTTCTGTCCCAAAACCGCTCCTACAGCGAAGTCGGATGCATCACACATGATCTCAAAGGGTTGAGACCAATCAGGGGATTGTAGGATCGGGGCTTGGGTGACTCGGTCACGCAGGATTTCAAATGCTTGAGTGCATTCCTTGGAGATTTCGAAGGGAACATCCTTGGAGAGAAGAGTGGTCAGGGGGCGTGCGATTTTTGAAAAATCAGGGATAAATCGTCGATAAAAACCGACATGCCCTAAAAAGGATCGGATGTCCCTGATGGAGCTAGGCATAGGAAGGTGAGAGATCAGATTAACCTTAGCTCGATCCACTTGGATACCTTTCTCCGAAATTGAGTGTCCCAGGACAATTCCCTCAGGCACCATGAAATGGCTCTTTTCCCAGGAAAGAACCAAATTCACATCGATGCACCGCCTGAGTATCTGGACCAAGTGTTGGAGGCAATCGTCGAATGATGCTCCGAAAACTGAAAAGTCATCCATGAAGACTTCCAGATAATCACCTACCATATCTGAGAATATGGCAAGCATGCATCGCTGAAAAGTAGTGGGTGCATTGCAAAGACCGAAAGGCATCCTTCGGAAAGCGTATGTTCCGAAGGGGCAGGTGAACGTGGTCTTTTCTTGGTCCTCAGGATGGATTGCCACCTGGTTATAACCGGAGTACCCGTCAAGAAAGCAGAAGAACCTATTTCCCGCTAGTTTTTCGAGAATTTGATCAATGAAGGGTAGTGGGAAATGATCCTTTTTCGTGGAGGAATTGAGTCGACGGTAATCTATACAGACTCTCCACGAGTTGGCTAATCGGGTAGGAATGATTTCTCCGGTCTCAGTCGTTATAGTGGTGAGTCCTGCCTTCTTGGGCACGACCTGAATTGGGCTCACCCAACGACTATCGGAGATCGGGTAGATGATCCCGGCATCTAACCACTTGAGATCTCCTTTTTCACGACCTCCTGCAGATTGGGGTTTAAGCGTCTCTGCATTTCACGAGAAGGTCGTGTGCCCTCTTCTGAATAGATATGATGAGTACAATAAGAGGGACTTATTCCAGTCAAATCATCGAGAGTCCATCCGATGGCTCTGCGATGTTGCTGGAGGACAACAATCAGACGGGATTCCTGTTCAGGACTGAGGTTGGAATTGATAATCACAGGAAGGGTCTGATTAGAACCCAAAAAGACGTATTTTAAGTGAGCAGGAAGGGGTTTCAGTTCGAGGATGGGGTTTTCAGCAGCAGCGGGTGGTTCAGTATAGATGTGAGGTTCAAGGGTGGGAGTTACTGGGTTGTTCACATCTGGATTTGACTCCTCTGTTTGCGGGTCAAGATCCTTCTGTGGTTGATGAGGCATACTCGAGTCATTCTGGAGGTGTGATTTATCAACCAAAGTCTTGATGTCACAAATTTGCTCGATGACGCCGCAATTAATTCCTTGTTGGGCCTTAAATATATCAATTTTCAGTGTTTGATCTCCAAACTTAAGCTCTATTTGGCCCTCCTCACAGCTGATGTTGGCTCTAGCAGTAGCCAAGAAAGGTCTCCCTAGAATGATTGGTGTATCCCTAGGGTTCTCAGGTGCATCCATATCTAAGACTATAAAGTCCACTGGAAAATAGAAATCCCGCACTCTCACGATAACATCCTCGAGAATCCCTTTTGGTGACTTTATAGATCGATCTGCTAATTGTAATGTCACCTCGGTTGGTTTTAGCTCAGATTCTTCTAGATGGTCGAGTAAGGATGTGGGTATCAGGTTTATGGATGCACCCAAGTCTAACAAAGCTCTATCAAATTGGGTACCACCTATCTTACAGGAAATCAGGGGAGTTCCAGGATCTTTTGCCTTGGGTGGGAGTCTACTGAGGATTACAGAGCTGGCTTGTTCTGACAGAACAATTGGGCTCCCTCCCTTGGTTCGCGGCTTACGCTGGGGTGTACATATATTCTTTAAAAATCGTGCGTAAGCTGGTACGTGGCGGATTGCATCCATTAAGGGGATGTTTAAGTGGACCTGCTCAAAGAGCTTGACCAGGTCCTCCTCAGGGGCCACGGGTTTTGTGGTCTTCTTTCCCTTGGTCAGGGCCTCGGGAAACGGGATCTTGGTTGGTTCTTCTAGGATAGGTCCAGGTTGTGGATCTGGAACAGCGGTACCTTGGATAACTATCCTAGGGTCATGGTTATCAGGCTTGGAGTGGTTTGGATAATGCGGGTCTTGAGTTGTTTTACCACTACGTGTTGTTACAGAATTTAATCCGGCCTGATTTTGGTTTGGGTTTGGTAGGAGGGGTGGCTGCTGCTGAAATCCCGCATAAGAAGTTGAGGCTTCCATCTCGTCTGGAGATGGAGCAGTAGGGGCCTGATAAATCCATTGAGCGTGGCCTAAATTTGGATTCATAACGCGCTTCTGGGTTGGCACGTTATTTGGGTTAGGAAGAGGTTGGGAAGGGAGTGTGCCTGGCTGGCGAGAATTTGCCAACTGGGCCAGTTGAGTTTTAACTTCAGTAAGCTCGTCCTTGTGCTGTTTTTGAATAGCCGCATTCGTTTTTTGAATGTCAGCCAGAGTCTGAAGGATTAGGGACATTTGATCCTGATTTGGCCCTGATGGATAAGTAGGGTTGGGCCGAGGCTGAGGCGGCTGGTAATGACGAGGGGGCTGTGGGCGGGACTGAAAAGGTGGTCTTTGAGTTTGGGAATTTCCTGCCCACTGAAAATTGGGATGGTTACGCCATCCAGGGTTGTAAGTGTTGGAGAATGGGTCGTTCTGGATGGCGTTGAGGTCCTCGCAGGTCTGAGGAACCTCCTGAGAGTCAGGGAAAGGGGGAATGGAGTTCCCTCGGCTGGTGTAGAAAGGATCGGATGATCTTCCAGTCCAAGAATCAGATGGGGGTGGATATGGATCCATCCCAGGGGAAGATCGATGGAGGATGTTTTGCACAGTATCCTGTGTGGAAGGAGGTTGTGCAAAGGAGTTACGCGCGGAGGTGGCTTGCTGCAAGTGCTGAGTCAGCTCATCCACCTTCTTTTCAATGATTGAGACCTTGTCCAATCGACTGGCCATTAATTCCAGGTCGACTGATGCGGACAGGCCCTGCGTCTCATGTGCTCCCTTAAGATTCGTCGCTGCGCGGGTATTCGTCCTGTCGAATAATCCCATGGAGTCATTGTTGATGGAGTTCTCGCACATGTTTTCGAGAATCTCCCATACGGTGTCTTCATGTTGACCCATGATGTTTCCTCCGCAAGTTGCATTGACGAAAAGGCGGATGTCCTCACGGAGTCCCTGGTAAAAAGATTGGACTTGTTCCCATTTAGGAACTCCGTGATGGGGGCACTTTCTCATGAGATCCTGAAAACGATCCCATGCCTCATGGAGAGGTTCTCCTGATTGTTGAGTGAAGTGTGTAATCTGATGGCGCAAGGCGTTGGTCCGACCAACGGGAAAAAACTTTTTCAAAAATTCGGATTGAAGTTCTTCCCAAGTGTTGATCGGCCGGGTCTGAGTTTGATACCAATGGGCGGCCTTGTCCATAAGAGAAAAGGAGAACATCTTCATGAGAAGAATATCCCGATTTTGCGCATCTGATCCAAAAGTGTGGGCCAGATGCTTTAGCTGTTTGATGTGCTGGAAGGGATCTTCAGAATTAAGCCCATGGAATTTAGGTATAGCATGAATCATGTTGGGCTTTAATTCGGAATCAGGTCCTCCAGTCGGGATTCTGACTCGAGGCTCAATGGCCACCGCAGCAGGATTGTAGTGGTCCCGCATCATAGGACGCTGTGGTGGGTGCACGAAGTTTTGGAAGAGGTCATTGAGTCGCTGGAGCTGGTGTTCCAGATTATTTTCTTCCTCAACTGGCTGAGCCATGATGGGGGAAGAAGAAGAACTTGGTTCTGAATCAGAAGAGAGAATAATGTGAGGGCGTTGCTGCACAAACACGGGCGTCGAGGCTTGGCCTTGACGAGAGCGAATTTCTAAAGGAGGTCTTAAGGGTGGTCTTAGGGACCTCCTTCCGTACATGCACTGTTGGAAGAGGTAAGTTTAGAAGGTGCTGGACCCAATCAAGACACCCAAAAATGTGTTGGGTGACTATAGAGGTGCGGGGCAGATGGACCCCTTGATCAGAAAGATCGTCCACCTGAGAATTACCTGGGCAGCCAGAGAGGGAGAGTCCCGCGAAGACCCCTACACGGTAGAGCGTCCCCACGGGTTACAGGGTTTCCCCCACCCGACCTCTCTTGTCACTGCGGTTCCAGGTAGACCAGAATGGGGATCTTGACCTCTTAAGTCTACCAATTTTAAGATCATGGTGCTTAAGGTTTCACTTGAACTTTAGTCTTTTTAAGTGCAAAGAGTGACCTAATTTAAGGTTGGTTGACCCAAGGGGTCAACTTTACCTCTTGTTTTCTTTGAGAGCTTTCAGGTCTTGTCTTTTAGGGTTCAAGTGTTTAGAGAGAGCCAATTGTTTAGGATTTTTCTTGTTAATTATTTTCAATCAATGGCTTGGGCACACCTCTTTTGGATTTCCTCAATTCTTGATTAAGGGGTGTGTCTCTACTGAAATCCTAATGTTTGACCTTATGTTGGCTCTACTTGGTCCATTTAACTCTTTGTTGGGCAATTAGGGCTCAAGCAAGAATGTGTTAGCCCTTAAGTACCCTTAATAGTGTGCAGGAATAATGAGTTGAAAACATGCAACTTTTATGGTTACTAAATATGGAAGACAGGTTAGCCCTATATTGCTTGTTCTTTTCTTTCTTTTGAGTTTTAGGGGTTAATAGCGAGAGGAAAAATTTACCTGTCCTCGGAGTGGTTGTTGTGCGGTTGCTTGTCTTCTTGATTTCCTGTAGTTTTCTGCACAAAAGAGAGGAGATTATCAGAAATTAAAAAGAAACAGGGATGTTTACCTCTAGAATAGCCGTTGCTCCCCGGCAGCGGCACCAATTGATTGATGGGTGGACAACGGTGTGTGGCTTCGAGAGATAACTGGGTTTTATTGTTATGTCGTTGTAATATAGCCAGTTGTTGCCATCATTTCAAATATAATTTTTTTTACTCGGAAAATAAAAGAGTTCCCGAGGTCGAACTCAGGGAGCAAGTTGTATTCTAGAGATATACATGTTTCTTTTACAAAAAGAAAAAGAGAGGGAAAGAATTTGTTGTCTTCTTTTCTCTTTGTTCTGCAGAGGTGATGCTCTTCTTTCTTTCTTTCTTTAGATCTCCTTCTTCTTCTTTGTTCTGCAGAGGTGATGTCTTTCTTCTGCAATGGTGATGCTCTTCTTCTTCTTCCTGCTGTTCCTGCTCCTCCTTTTTCTTCTGTCTTTCTTCAGATCTTCTTCTTTCTTCTTTGTTTTTCTTCTTTCAGTTCTTCCCTTGTTCTTTTGTGTTCTCCTCTGCCTCGCCTTCTTCTGTTGTTCTTCAGATCTTCTTCCGTCTTTCTTCTTTTCCCTTCAGGACGTCGTCTGATTTCCAAATCAGACGACTTAAACTGCCTGTTGCTACAGTCAGCTTCCTTCTTCTTCCGCGGTTCTTCTTCTTCACCTGTGCCTGCACACTTCAGAGCTTACGTCAGAGAACAAAACCTACTCTACCCTCTCCCCCCCGCGTCTCTCTCTCTCTGAAACCACTCTTGGGAAAGCTCTCCCAGAGCTGCCGGGTAATCGGGTTCGGGTCACGCCCGGGTCCAGGCCCACCGGCATGCGTGGTGGGCGAGGAGTGCAGGACAGTATTAAGTCGGGTCGGGTCGGGTCAGGTCCGCGGGGCGTGAGCGCGGACGAGACCGGGTAACCGGGCGGGTGAAGGGGACCTCACCCCGTGTGCTGAGGCAGTAAGCCTCCAGCACTTTTGCATCTTATATCGCTGCGCCTCTTCAGGCTTTTCCGAGGTGGGACTAAATGTCCCACCTCAATTGCGCGCCCGCAGCGGGGAAAGCAGCGGGAGATCGCGGCGTCACGCGAAGCCTTCTGCCTTAGCTGCGAGCCTGGTGTTTTGTCGGAACGCCTCGCAAGGCCTGGGAGTTGAATCTGGGCGTGGCGCTGAGCGTGGCGCGCCTGTAGCTGCAGGCGGAAGCAGCTCCTTCTGCACGGCAATGGCGGCGGAGGTCGGGTGGCCTGTTCACAAGAAAACGGCCTCTCGGCCTAATCAGAAAGTGCCGGGAGCTTCGCCAGGGTGCGGCGAAGCTCGTGTGGGTGGTGGCGAGGCGTGGGGCGGCGTGCAAGGCTGCCCTAGGTCGGACTGTGGGTCGGAGGATGGGTTTGTTGGGGGAAGCGTTACGGAGGTGTGGAGTGGCAGTGAAGGGGTGGGGGGTGCTCAGTGTGATGAGGCGGAGGTTCGGTGAAGGTCGGCGAGGTGTGTGAGGCTGTGGAGCGATGGGAGCATCTCGCCGGAGGGTGGCCGGAGACGAAGGGGGTGACGATGGTCAGGGTCGGTCGAGGGCTTAATTGAATAAATTGAAAGCGGGGGAAGAAAGAGGAGAAGAAGGGGAGTAGTTCTAGCTTACTTTCCGGGACGAAGGGGGAGGAACAGGGCGACAGTCGTATCGACTGTCGCCGGAGAAGACGATGCTCAGGGAAAGGGGCGGCGGCGAGCAGAGAGCCGGAGAGGCGCCAGCTGGGTGCGGCGTGGCGCGGGAAGAGCAGGGGAGGAAGTCTCTGCTGCTGGTATTGCGGCAGAGAGAAGAGGTGGAGGGGGAGGAACCGCCGGAGCTGGTGAGCGTCTGCCGGAGAGAGAAGAGAGGAAAGTTGGGGATTTTCTCCGTCAGATCCAAGCTGCCCCGGTCGGTGGAGCAACGGGGGGTATTTATAGGGATCAAACAGGGAGGAAGGCGGAGGGAGACGACGTGTCTCCCTCGCCGGAGGATGGCCGGAAACAAAAACCCATACCGTCCGTGCGTTCGCACGGCCGGTATGGTGGGTTACAACGACCAAGGGGGTGTCCCTGCGACGGCTGACGACGCAGGGCACCCCCGGTTTACTTGCCAGGTACCCCCCCTCACCCTGCGCGGCGCCATGCTCCGCGCAAGGTCGCCGGAGCATGGTGGTGGCAGGTTTTGCAGGGGGGACCTGATCGCAAAGAACGAAGGAGAGTTAGCGGCCAAAATGCGAGGGTTCAAAAGTTGAGGGCCAAAAAGTAAATATATGAGGACCAAAGTGTAAAGTTGGTCAAGGAGGTTTCTTCTTAGGCTCAAGTTTTTATACATGACTGATTAGGACCTAAGGAATCTGATGGTGAATTTCATTTCTATATTAAACCTTGTTTGACCGGTCAATTTATGCGAAAACCCAAATTAAGTTATTAATTGGGCATGGTTCTCAATGTAGGTCAAAATGGGTTCTGAATGCCAAATTGAAGGTTATAAACCCTAGAGATTATTTTTCTATGAATTTTAGAGGGTTTATTCTATTTTTACTTTGCCTTGAACCTTGTGAATTGAAGTGGGTTGTTTTAGGGTTACAGATTATCATTTAGTTTCTTGGAATTGCTGTAGCCCTTGCTAGATCATTTCATCCCACTCTTATTCTTATTAAGCTACTTTGACCTATGTTTGGGCCCTGAATTACCCTGTTTGCAGATTATACTGGTAAAATTGCATTTTTACCCCTTATGACTTGTTTTCTTCTCATACTCAGGATTCTCTGAGTTAAGCCTTTCCTTGAGATATGTAGGAGCTTTTATCCTTTGTATTAGGTCAAAATGAGCTAGTTATGGCTCATGATGAGGTTCTCATCACCCCCTCAAGATCGCCAACAGCACCTCTCCTACCCTTTAAGATCACCACTGAAAATCAACTCCTGCTGCCATTACCTTCAGCCTCCCTCGACTCTCCGACTGCCTCCCTGATGATGTCACCTCCCCCGACCATCCCCATCCCTCTCCTGATGAAGGCACCTCCCCTGACCATCCCCTCCCCAGCAGCACGTCTCCTCTACTTCTCTCCCTCCCTCATCTTCCCCAACAACACCTCCATTACCACTACCGCTGCTACAACTAGGGTTAATCCACCACTCTTCCTTCTTTTTATTTATTCGTTCATTTCATTCCTCCTCCTCCAACTCCACTTCTCTTGATCTCCTATTATTATTGTTGTTGCAGTACTTGGTGGATCTATTGGCTGCAGAGTAGCTCAAGGAGATCTACTGGCCTCGGATTGGCTTAAGGGTTAACACGCACGCTAGGTGTTTGATGATATGCCAACAAGTTTTGAAACTAGGAAGCTTTTTTTGGTCATAGACAACATGCATCTAGGAAGCTTCTTAGATAACCTTATCTACATCATGGTAGTTTTGCCACAGACCAGACCATTATTAAATGGTTAAACCAAAGACCATTATTACAACAATAGAAGAATTACAATACAGAATCTAATAAGTATGGGGCATAGGTTTCATTTTATATGGGTTTGTGTTTCCTTCTCAAGTTAGAGAATCCTTTCATCAATCCATTTCCTCCTATGAAATGGGTGGAATAGAATGTAGGGAAATGAGCTAAAACAAAGTGTTAATTCAAACTATATAGCAGGAAAACAAATAAAATCAGTAGACTACCACCTTTTATGCATGTACTTGTACCTATCTAACCACTAAAAATAAATGACGCAATTTCTGTACATGTACAGAACAACTTTAAGTAATGAAGCAAATAATGGAATTATGGGTTACAACAAAATAAACCAACTTTGACAGTTCAGACAAAAAGGACAAGTCTATTCTCTGACTTTTTTTTCTGAAAAGATGACTTCTGATTAGAACTAGAAAGTGGGGGGAACAAGTTCAATGCTGGCTGTGGCCTCTACATCAGAGGAACCACCACAAGCTTCTAGCTGGAGATTACCCATAAATCGGTAGAAATAAGAATCTTCCTATGATTATGCTTGGCATTAAAGGGAGTTTATGATGATGGGCCCTTTATTACATCCTCAAGAGTTTGTTGCATTGCGTTTTTTCACTAATTCCCACACTACTAGGAAAATGAGAATTGGTGACGGGTATTTGGTGACTGTTTTGGGAACTGTGACCAAAAGTAACTTATGGTGACAGTTTCACTCAAAACTGTGACCATTATGGGAGAGTGAGATTTATTTTCTATTATAACCTTTTGTCACGAGTTTGAGAACCGTGATAAAAGGTTTTGGTGACGGTTCCAAGTGGAACGGTGACCATAGGCTTCCTTTGGTGATGATTCCAAGTGGGATCGTGACCATAGCCTTCCCTTTGGTGATGATTTCAAGTGGAACCATGACCATAGCCTTCCCTCCAAAAATTTTCCCCTCCCTCCTGTGCACCCTCTTCCGAATTTCCTCTCCCCAATCCTTTCCCTGAATCCCCAATGACAACTTTCCCCTTCCCTCTCCCCAATCTTCGACGACATCACCTTCCCCTTCCCTCTCCAGACTCCCCCAATCCCCAACGGCATCACCTCCCTCCTTCCCTTTCTTGACGCAACAGTGGTGCCTCGATGGCGATGGCGACAACAACAGCGGCACCTCCCCTTCCCCCTCGATGGCAGTGGCGGCGACAATAGCAATGCCTCCCCTCCCCCCTCGACTCCACTGTCTCCCTCCCATCAACCTCTTCCCTCTGGTGAGTCCCTCCCCTCTCGTGACCACTGCAACACCTCGCCTCCAAGGACTACAGCATCACCTCGTTCTTGCTTCCACTGTGGATATAAGCAACCCTTATATCTTCCGCATACCAGGTTGTTGTCTTTCATGTATTCTTTTACCATCCTAAAGATTCAAGAAAGTACATATGATTTTTATTACTAGCAAAGGTTTTGTTGCATGATTACTATCAAATGAGATGATTGAATCCCCCAACCTATGGTGATGTTTAATTTTTGAAGATTTATTAATTTTGGGAAGAAATGGATGGTAATACAAGGATCTTTCACTCTAAGATCTGCGCATGATTTTTCTCTCCATTAATATAGTCACCAGTGTAGCTTCATTGAGGGCTATTTTTTTTGTGGAGGGCAATATTTCTAGGTTATGTGGTATTGACCTTTCTACAAGGGGCATTGAAAAATTCATACTTCGTGGTGGTACGATCGATCTTTCAAGGGTTTTGATCCTGATGAAAAGCACAAAAATGAGAAGGGAATTGACTTCAAATACAAACCCTGAGTCAGACCTTGTATTTTTACTCTTTAAGCTATTTGATTTACAAGGTCTAAATAATGGCATTTATATTATGTTTATTGGGTTCTTTTCTCTGTGAAGCAATCATTTCATTTTACTTCATGGGAAAGGAGAAAGAACATTGGTCTAAGGCTAAGAGGAGTAGAGGGTAGCTATCTTGCAATCATGTATTGGATGCAAATGAAAAATTGGTCTTGCCTATAAGGGTTGAATACAATCTTCCCTAAAGTTCACGTAATATGATCCAAGTGTCCAATATCCTCAAAAACTTATCTTATCATTTGATACAATTCAAATACTTCTTGATTTGATTGGATTTTTTTGGTCAATTAAAACAAAACAACTGGTTTCCTTTGTTTTCTTTCCCTAATGTACATCATGAACTTTTGAAAGTTTATGAATGTTATTGCTACATTTATATTATCCCTATAGAATCGTAAATGTCAGGAAGAGAGGGTGAAAGAGAGGAGCAGCATTATCCATGCTAAGTAGAATAGGTTAAGTTAGGCAAACTGGTGGCTCAATGTGGATGGGAAAACTGGCATGGGAGGTGTTACGCATCAAAAGGTTAAGCAATCTTTGTTGTTTTAATTTAATTCCAATTGTCACATTATTCTAAATAATAATCCATATAAATCATCCTTTTAACAAGCAGGT
The DNA here is from genome assembly GCA_037157565.1 of Thalassia testudinum. Lineage (NCBI taxonomy): Eukaryota > Viridiplantae > Streptophyta > Magnoliopsida > Alismatales > Hydrocharitaceae > Thalassia > Thalassia testudinum. The sequence continues at coordinate 94,357,480 of JAZHRO010000039.1, forward strand.
CTTGATCGAATCTACTTCAAATTGCCTAACAAGATATTCTTAATTTCCCTTGATGTCAAAGGTCAACCAGTGGGAATTTCTAACTTTGGTAAAAGGGACTTGGGTTTCCATTAGTGCATTCGAGAGACAATATGGTAATTTTTCCCCTTACTTTTCTCTCACCATCACGAAGCAGTGGTAGGCCCAAGGTTCTAAGTTATAAACAAGGGCTTATTTATGAGTGAGTTCATTTGACAATATAATTCAATCCCTAACAATAATTCAAATCCCACAAGATAGCCTTAAATAGGATGGGGTCATAGACTCAAAGATCTTTCTTGATTCATGTACAGCCTTGGCAATGGAAATAGTAGTGATGAGTGATATCTACCTAGGAGTCATTTAGTCATTATTAATGGCAAAGAGAACTAAAATATTTTACTAATTTTGATATATGAAAGTTGTAAACATGCTAGACTTGGTTATAGTGATCTTTAAAATTGACTAAAAAATGACCACCTAACTTTTATACTGTAATATGTCATTTCCTCCACCAAGCTTTCTATCTACATGCTACTATCTTCATCAAAGATAATTACATATATGCCTATGGGGACATTACAAAAGACATATATACCTTCAAATGTACATGCCTATCAAAAGACATGTTACAGCAATCCTATTCTTCAGAGAATTGTATTAGAGATGATATATCATTTGTACATTTACAAGTCCTTTAACCCCATAAGTTACAAAACTCAACTTGAATGCACCAAGATTGATAGGTTGTTGCGGTTAGCGTGTTCAATATCTTTACAAGTTTGTAAACCAACAGTTCATTTCCCTATAAGGGTGTGGGATTCATACATGTTTGTATACTCATGCGTTTTTATTCCATTCTTGGTAGTTTGATGAGTTGCGACTCATCATAGCTAAATTGCCTAAGTTAACCTAGACACTAGGTTAAAAAACACTATGGAATTAACACATAAAAAGGGTTAAGTGTAGGAAATAACAAAAAAGACCTAAAACATCAATTTTGTACTAAAAATGCATAATTAGGTCATTAAATGAGATATTCTATTAATAAATACAAAATGGTGATCCAATTGCAAATTGAACACACAAATGAGCTCAAAACTCCAAATAAAAAGTAAAATTAACTTCTAATATGTTCAATTAAGCTCCATTAAAAACCTGGTTGCATTTGGACATCATTAGGGCCTTGCATTTAAAGATTCTCATTTATGTTCTTCATATAACACATTAGAAATCCTCTAAGGACCTTTTTGAAAATCGTAGAGACCCTTTTGTAAGGCCTTAAGAACTGCTCTGATAGCTTTCCTTATTACTTATGGGCCTCCCTACAAATTTCATACCCCTTCGCTGAGGGGCCTCTTGTGCAAAAACACCAAAACAAAACCCACCACCTACTGTAGCCCGCGGTCACTATTCACCGCAAGAACTCCAATAATCTTGGCCGTCCATCCTTTGATCCGCTCAATCTGTGGCTTGATTTCAATCGAACCTTCTCACGACTTGGTTCGTGCGATCACCACCTTACCTGTTAAGACCCGAGGCACCAAAACCACTTTAAGACGTCTGGGAGTTGGTCCAGATGTCTGGTCAGACGTCTGGATGCCTTCCCAGACGTCTGGAAATTAAATTTTGCGGCATACGATTTGCGAGTCTGCACACGCACCTGCCGACCTGCAGGCGCTTTTTCTCCCTCCCCACGCCTTCAAATACCCCAAACCTCTCCCTCACCCATCACCCCACTGTCCCCTCCTTCTTCCAGCTTGAGCACGAGAGAGAGAGAGAGCGTAGGCAGCAGCTGCTGCCAGGTGCGTGCGAGGAGGAGGTGTAGCGAGAGGGGAGAAGAGGCAAAGCGTGTGAGGAAGAGAGAGCAAACCCGCTAGAGCAGCCAGGGCTGACCGACGGGATGCAGCGGGAGCGTGGTGCTGGGGAAGTTACCCCGGTGCTGCTGCAGCTCAAGCAGCAGGCGGGCGAGCATGGCGCGGCCGTGCGCAGCAGGAAGAAGGCGAGGAGGTCCTGATTCTGGGAAATTTTCCCAGAATCAGATGTGCGGACCTACATCCAGATGATGCAAGCAACGTCTGGAGAGAGATCCAGATGTCTGAATGGTACGATATTTCTCATCTCTTCCTTTTTGCGGATACGGCCATGTAGGCCGTTCCGCCGAAGTTCTATCTCTTGTTGTGTTGAGAGGTTTTTGCGTACGCGTGCAGGTTTCGCTTCGGGAAGGTGCAAGGACATGCCTTCCCACACAAATTAGACATCTGGGCACAGCAGCAGACGGCGGAGAGAGTCTCCAGACGTCCGGAGTGATAGTCGGACGTCTGGAGCTAGGTCCAGACGGTTCAGCGGGATCCTGGACATCTGAAGAATAACTTAGAATAAGGTATGACCTGGACCACCTTTTAAGATGTCTGGAAGGTGTTCTAGACGTCTGATTTGAGTCAGAATTGTCATTTTTGACCCGTTTAGGGTCCGTTCGAAGTCCGATTTCTGCGTTTGAGATTCCGTTCTTCTCAGAAATTGTTCCTCTACTTGTTTAAAATACTTTTATCCTATTCTGAGTGGTTCCTTGTGATTGATCCTTGTGTTAGGACCTCATTCCGTTGCGACTTTAGGGGTTGCGGAGGCACGTGGACCTGCCGATCATGCCCCTATTACTCCCGATTTTGTGGGTAGAGTGGCTCCCCTTAGTTATTTACCAACATTAATGTGTAAATAATAGATCCTAGGGTATGGCATGAATCCTAAGACTTGAAAACTAGATTGAATGATAGATCCTACGGTATGGCATGAATCCTAAGACTTGAAACTAGATTGAATGATAGATCCTAAGGTATGGCATGAATCCTAGGACATGAAACTCGATTGAATGATAGATCCTAGGGTATGGCATGAATCCTAGGACTTGAAAACTAGATTGAATGATAGATCCTAGGGTATGGCATGAATCCTAGGAATAGAAACACTAAAACGATTATCGTGAATACATGAATTGTAGTCTTGGAAAAGTAGATAGAATAATGATAATTGCCTGTAATTGGAAAACAGTTGCCTGTAAAATGTAGAGTATTGTTGCTAGTAATTGCCACATGTGATTCCTGTTGTCGAAGACTAAAATTGAGCTGCTTGTATATAAATTGGTATTAACAGTTGGGAACACGGGCTATATGAGAATAAAACTGAAATGATGAAACCTAAAATGGCTGGACCAAAGAAATATGAGCATGAACCCTATGGGGAATTAGGAGTAGAGCTCCTGAAAGATAAACAGAATGGATTTGGGGAAGTGAGCTGGCCCTTGAGTACGGAGTACCAAGGAGAGCGACTGTTCCCCTGTTTAGTGCAGAGCGGAGATAGCCACCCCAGGGACCCAGGGTTAGGTCTGGCCACTTTGTACCTACTTCTGGCCCTCGCGTACACAGTACCGAGGAGAGCTACTAGTCTAGGGAGAGAGCTAGCCACCCCTGGGGTTCAGCTAGCCGTCCTACACTAACTTGTTAGGCCCACTGGGAAAACTAGGGTAGTTAGGCGAGGGTGCACGGACTGTGGTGGGGTACGACCCCTGTTTGGTTACTGTGGAGGGCTGGACCCCTGTTGCTGAGAGGGCTCTACCCTATACTGGTTCCATGCTGTGCTTTGGGCGCACCCATTAACGGAAACGACTGACTGCGTGCCAGTGCGAGGTAGCTACTCGTGCATCTATCACACGTGCTGTAGTCACCGTTACGTCTGTCAGTGACCCTGGGGTGGTTGACTGAGTGTAGGACGACCACGGGGGACTGTCCCGACCAGGAGAGCACCACGTGCTACTTCTTCTCTTCGGAAAATACTACAATCAAGATCGTTCCCATGAGGAACATTCGAGATCAAGACAGAAGACCTGATAAATAAACCAAGTGATGAAAGGAAGAATAATTAGTTAAATAAAGAAAGAAATTGAAACAACTGCTACCTGTACACCTTACTGTTTTTCTTAGCTAGCTGGTTGCCACTCTACTTAGCGTTTCGCTGACGTGTCGTACTTACCACCTTTTTCAGGACCAGGTGTTGAGCAGCCAGAGCCTGCGGCTGCAAAGGGTGCTGGGCCTAGTAGAGCCCAATAGTTGTACTTTTGTTGTATCATTTTTCTGTAGTAGTGAGTATTTCTGTTTCACCTTGTACTTCTTATTGTAAACATCATATTCCTGTACTTGTTTTTAATTCTCTACTGTTGTGGTGGTATGTACTGTAGTAGTTCTTTTCTTTACTACTGTACTTCTGTTACTGTTAGTTACTTGCATGGTGAATGTGGTTTATTTTGCTGCTTTTTGGTTACTTTCTCATTGGACGACTGGCTCTTGGGATCAGTCGAGTCGGTCCGATTCTAGTGTCCTGTAGGGATTCGGGAACTAGGTTGTAATAAGAATCCTACTGCCACATTTTGATTTGAATCCCCGCGCGCACTTCTCCTCTTATCCTCACTGCCCATGACCTACTTGTCTAATCCCATTGCACGGTGGAGAGATTCACTCATCACTCTACTTAAGTAAGCACCTCCACTGATCACGTGTGCGCCATCACTCCCTTCACCCTAAATGGCCCCTTCGTCCATATCAGTAGCTCCTTCTCACCTCTAATTCCTCATATTGGCTATGACAGAGCTAGTCTCTTCCCCTCAATTTCACTCACTGCCAACCGACTGGGTGGCTGACCTTGGACATCTTCATTGGCTACTGATCCTCTCCCCTTTCGTCATCATCAGCCGCCGATGGGTGACCTTAGACATCTTCCTCCATTAGATTAGGATTTACTGCTTTCTAGAATAGCTGTAGTGATAATTAGAGTAGTCAAGAAGTAGGAGTAATTAGAGATCTATGTGATGATTATCAGTGCAGTTTAGGAGTAGATTTAGAGTAGAATTCTCACTCCACTTCCTTTGATCATTTCAGATCAGAGGAGATGATTTCACCCCCTCACTGATCACTGTTTTCTCCCCCTTCATATTCCCATTTTGCTTTCTGATTTCCTCGTGTTTTATTTCGCAATCCACCCACTCATCAGAGCATTAAATCAAATCTGATGCTCTTGGGCATTCAGATCTAATTTGAGTGCTCGCACCCCATTTGAGGGTGGTTTCATTCATTCCATCAAGTCATAAACACCCTCATTACTATCATATTTGAGCTGATTTGATCGTTTGGAACCAATCTGAATTTTTGAATTGAATGGAGACTTTTTGAAGCAATCATGTGTTGATTGGGTTTTAAATGATCAGATTGAGTTTTCTTCTATTTGATTGGCTCAATTGCAATGGGCCTAAGCTGTTTTAATGTGATTTTAATCATTATATGTGCCTACGCCCAATTTTTGAAGTTAATCATTTATTTTTGGCTTTATTTGGTAGCTTGAGCCTAAGAAAATCAGATGTCATGATTTGAGGCTTGAGCGATGATCCAATGCATTTTTAAGGATCACCTAGAGCACATGCACATCAATTAATGGTGTGCAGGTGTTCCAGATGATCAGATCATCTTGTAGAGCCATAGCAACAACCTTACTGTTGAACGTACGAATCACTACGCTAACGTGTTTGGTTTTAGAAAACCTGTCGTTGTAGCTTGAAAGCGAAGAATTCGTGTTCAACAAATAAAATTTATACCGAAAAGAATTCCGGGTCAAACACAGGGAGGCTACGTTGATCTATATTCGCAATTATATTTTTTTAGGATTTTTGATAAGCAAGGCGATATAATTACAATGGAGCTATCAGACAAAAAGAAAGAAAGAGAGAGAGAGAAAGAGAACATGCATTCAATCTTTCAACTGTTTATACAATCAAACTAAATAAAAGTTACACTAAAAGCGGGAAATCAATTACACTATAAAGCAGGAAAATTCTACACTAGAAAAGCTATAAATAAGAATGGGAGAGAGAAGTTATCCTCCTCGACGATTACTTGGAGGACGAGCCAGACGGGACGACACCTGGACGAAGGAGAACGAAGCAGGACGAAGGAGGACAAAGCTGAAGAACGGGAACGGAGCAGCACATCGTCGTCGTCGCGGGATCTACTTCCGAAGGGGGACGAAAATTTAGACTTTATCTCACGAGGAGCATCCTAGGTGTAGCACAAGCTTTTCTTGAGCTTTGGAGAGGTAGAGAGGAGAAGGAAGGGATGAGAATTTCGTATGGAGGGGGTCTCCTTTTATAGTTGCAAGGAGTGGGGGCAAAATTGACATTACAACTTCAAAATAATAAATGAGGGATCTTTAGTGACGGATAAATCCGTCACTAAAGCCTCCTTCGTGGGTGTTGTGGGCGGCTCACGCGCGCCTGCTCGCCTACTCGCGCGCGCAATGCCTACGCACGTCCTCTGAATCTCAGCCGTCCGATCGCGAGATCGGACGGCTTAAGTCACGCCTTCACCCACTGCGTTGCACGCCCGCCCGCGTGCGATCGCGCGTATTTGCCATGCGTGTAATAGCGCGTCGGTGCTATCGGGCACGCGTAGCCGTTGGATCGCAATCTGACGCTCCAAGCGCTTGCTCGCTTGCGCTTGATTTGAGGCTCGCAGGATTCGATCTCGTGACCTCTGCTTCGCCCGCAGCTTCGTCTCCGCTGCGCTACGCGGTTGAGAAGGTCGCGCGAACGAATCAGCCAGCCGCATCGACAGCCGTTGGATTGAGATCCAACGGTGGAGAGGGAATGGGTGCGCGGTCTTCATAGAATGCAAGCGGCCCTTTGGGCGACTGAGATGGCACCACGTGGCGCCATCTTGGCCGTCCATCTTCTGGAAGTTGTAGATGGTGCCACGGAGGTCAGATTGACTCGATTTTTGTGTCGTTGGGCTACGATCGTCGATCCGAATTCATCTGTGCGGTCGGATTTACACCATCCTGGCCCTTGATCTTCTAGGATTCCCCGATCACTATCTGATGCTACGGATGCCTGATTAGGGTGATCTTGGAGTCGTTGAACTCCAATCGTTGCCCTGATCACATCCATATGGTTAGATCTTTGATCCGAGGCCCCGATAAAATGTTTGCCCTGTCCAAGCACATAAAAGGAGACAATTAACCTCCATTTTATTCAAACTACTCTAAATGCAAGATGATGCCTGTTATGCAATATTTATATCATGAAATGCAATCCTATGCTTAAGAACATGCATAAATAGACATTTTAAGTAGTGTAAATGTGTTTACAACACCTATGAGGGCAACATTTGTATCCTAATGCACATTTTTTCCCCAAGTTAATAATGGAGATCTCACTAATATATTTTTTTGATGGATTTCAATGAGGTTTTGGTGGGATGTTTACATGAGTCATACTCTTGATTTGATCTTCATGATTCACACTGTCTATGGTGTGAAATGGAGATCAAATCAAATTCTATGGATTTAAGTACACCAAATGATTTTCAGACCTACATAGAAGAAGCTTGGGACAGTATTTGAATAAATAGTTGTCTCATGGTTCATGATTATGTCAATAGATTCTAATTGATTTTAAAGATTAAGATCTGATATGATTTCAGTGAATAAACCCTCCCAGATCAGTCTTATTTAGTCTGATCTTGGGGTGTTTATATACTGAAATATATATATGGCCATTGAGATCAAATTCAGAGCAGCTACATTTGTGCTGGATTAACTCCCAATCTATTCCCATTATCTTTGTTGTCTATGAAAAAGATAAGGGATTAGATTTGGTCAACTTAACAAACATGTAAACACTGATTCCAAAGTGGCTGAAACAAGACTTCTTATCTTGAAATTTCTCTCTGATTTATTGGAAAGGAGCTTTACGGCTACTGCAAACCTCTAAAATTAGTTTAGGATGTTTGGAATTACATTTGCATGAACTGAAGTGAGCTACAATAGCAGCAGCAAACCCTATAGTTGCTGTTTCAGCAGCTGTGGGAGTTGAACTTACCACTATTGTAGCTTACTTGACAGCAGTAGTAAATGATTCGATTTTGAAGGACAGTAGTTTAGAGTTAAAATAGCTGAGATGCTACTTAATGTTGTATTGTATTTAGACAAGCTTTCATGCACCCTTATCTGATTCAAATACAATTTAGAATAGCTTGTTTCATTGGTAAATTCCTCTTTGTCAGCTAAATTGTAGTTTAACTGTCCAATATTTGAAATGAATGTAGAATGAAATGAATTTCATGGTTTTACAATTGCATATCTATTAAAAGAAGTTTAGGACTCAATTGAGGCAGTTCACTGCCTATTCTTCATATAGATTAAAATTTAGGGTGTTAGGTTTACTTTGAAAACTCTTAGAAGACCCTAAAATGTGACAACTTTGTTAATAAATAAAAATCCTTCAAAAATTCCAAAAAAATAAAATAAAGGTGTAGTGAGTAGGATTAACTATTTCTCTACACACATGCAAATTTTTGTAGCCATCTGAACCCTCGGTCTGGTAAAACATACCAACCGACGGTTCAGTATACCTCTTAACTTCATAAAAACCCCTAAACTAAACATGACAAAAAGGCACACACACTCTCTCATCTCTTTCTTTCTCTCTCATCCCATACCTTTATAAAACACATAAAACCCATAAAAAGAAGAAAAACCCCAAAAATACCCAAAAATATCATGTATACTAGGTATACACTTGTAAATATAAGCTATATAGTAAGTTATACATGTATATATTGTAAAATATATGTATAATAGGTGTAAATAACTTATATATATATATATATTATATATTGTAAATTACATATTAAGATTATTTAAACTATACGTAACCTAATTATATAATTATCTACTATTTATATTAACTTATAAGCATTATAACTTAAGTAAATATATAAAACCCTATATATAAATGTAATTACTAATTATACTTTGTATAAATGTTTATATATATATTATGTACATAATGAACCCTGAACAGAATTTAATTATGTATATATAATAAATAATTAATTTATTAAGTTACTAGCTAAGTTATTAGATTAAATTAAAATAAATTAGTAATTTAAGTTATAACTGAACTAACTTATATTGGACATTTATATTATTGTATTTTAAGCAAATTAAGCTAATTTAACTATATTTATAATATATTATGCTATTTATAACTTAAATTATATTCATACACCCTGAATTCACCTATTTAAATGTAAATAAACCAAAATAAATCACGTAAAATATAATAAAAATATGTATTACATACTTTATTATATATGTTAACTCTATACAGGGTCAATTAGACCATTAATTAGCTAATTTATACTTAATTAAGAAATAAACTCAAAAATCAGTGTGTATAAATCACAATCTTTAGCTAATTTATTTATATAGTAAATATAATTATTTTTATAAATAAAATAAATAATTATGTAGCCCTATATAAGGGCTTTACAAATATATAATTTATTTTAAATTTGGAATTAATTTAGGCCCTCAAATTGAGGGCCAAAATCTTGCATTTCGCACACTACTACACTGGATTGGCAGCGCTGGAGTGGTGTATAGTGCCACATCATTGGTTGGCGATCACCCGCACAACTATAAATTGAATTTGTGTATCCCATCACTCAGTCGTCAAGCACTTGGCATGACCAAACCCATTGCTCTTTCCTCCTCCTGAGCATGAATGAGACTCTGGCTTTGAGAATGTGTGTGCGGTGCAGGCCGAGGGCCTGGTACTGTGCGTGGGCTTAATTGGGCCCATTAACGAGCCTAAATCGACACTAAGAGGCCTAATTAACGAATTAAGGTGACTCTTAGTAGATGTCTGGTCCCACTCTTTGAGGATGCTGTGTATCCCTCGAAAAGGCTGCCCACCAATTAACATAATTTTTGTTAAAGATGAATAGTAATCATGCCTTAATATACTTAAGTGTTGGGAGTTGAGTATGTGCGTGTGTATATATATATATATGTATGTATATATGTATGTATATGTATAGATAGTATATATGTATACTGATATATGTGTACATATATATGTAAGTAAATAAGTATACATAGTATAACATATGTTTGAGCTATATATGTTTATAAATAAAGAATAGCTTTAGTGACATATATAACCGTCACTGTAGATAGAATAAACGTCAGTATAGATCCTATTTTTACCTTACCTTATGTATGTAATTTTTCTAAGGTTTAGCGACGCTTATATATGTCACTGTACATACATTATATGTTACTGTAAATGTTAATATATTAAGTTAGTATAGTCTATATTATATCATATTATTGTATAAATATGTAAGTATTAGTATTATAAGCTGTAAATAGATAGTATATAGTATTTAATTAAAGTGTTTGATGCTTATTTGTAGATAGATGTTTGTAAGCATTTTAGTTCATTCTTTTGTACATAAATTGTTTCATTCTTTCATTTATTAATTAATTCATTCATATTTGTACATAAAACCAATCATGTTGGAATTAAAGAATAATATTAGATTTAGAGAGTGATGTATATCAATAATTGCCTCATAGTGAGCAACCTGGAATAAACAAAAAAAAATTAAATAAATAAAATTGACGTGACAATGGTTTATATTTGTGACATATACTACAACAACGACATATTTTTATACGAACTGCGGTCGATCGTATCATATTTTTTGGCACCGTTGCCAGGGATAAAAACCTGACAACAGTGCTTTATTGTGATTGTTTGATTACATGTCGCAGAAAGTTGATTATAATCGCTAGCCAGTAATCATCGCTATTCTTTGCAAAAATTTCTAAAGATGGTCAACATTATTCCTTGATTAGTGAAGCATTAGGAACTACATCTTGGTTGTTGTTAAACACCTAGTACCTAGCAACTTGAAAATCGATATGATTATAAGTTAACACTTTTATGGGGATTTCTGAAAAACTCTTTTTTTGTGGGAGAAGGATTTTGTGGATTGCAGTTGTTATGATTGTGGATTTTGTAAATTTTTATAACACAATATCTGGCTTATGTTATTACTATTCTTTTCTTTGTTAGTATTTATTTATGCAATTTGTAGATATTCACACTTACACAACCTTAGATGCACTTGATGACAAACAATAAGAAATATAACATTAGGGTACAAGTTGAAAGGGTAGGTAAAATTGTATTAATATACCTGCTCATTTAAGACTTATGATCATGTCATACGGACAATGCGTTAATGTATGTATATCTCACATACATGCATGATGTGTTGTCTTTATAATATGCCATAAGTCTTGATCATCCTCAGTTCAGTAAAGTTCCGAACTAAGGAGGGTTCTTGAAGATTTGATCACAACTTAGTTGTTACTTGTTACATGTAATCTATGTTTGGAGAAATCTCGGTGACATCTTTCTGCTCTTCTCTGGTATACTAACTAAACTTTTCTAGGTTTCTTAAGCACCTTAAATTGGGTGTTAAAGGAATCTAGTTGAGGTTAGTCCTGGGGGTATACTGGAGAAGTGTACGGAGATGCTACCAAAATTTCTCCAGGCACGGGTTGCATGTAACAAGTAATGTTGTGACCAAATCTTCAAGGATGAGCTATTAAGTGAAAATAACAATTAAAATATACAAATATCTGATGTTTCTTTATGTAACTTACTTTCATTGTTTATGGGTTTATTTGATTATAGGTTTCCATGGATAAGTCTTGGATTGGTTTGAGAATTTCTGATTATTTTTGATATAAGAGCGAAGTGATTTCATTCTTAGACTGGGCATTCTATGAAGATAGGAAGCAATATAGAAGTGGAGACTTCTATGAGAGAATTTGTTGTCCATGTAAAAGTTGTTTGAATGAATTTATCATGATCGTAACATATTATTTGAGCATCTAATTTGTACTGGTTTGTGGCCTTATTACACAGTCTAAACCTCACATGGAGAAGAAATCACTTATCCTTCTATTGATAATGATGTTGGAATCATATTGAAGATATTGGAGGTGATAATGTTACAGAGATGTTAGAAAAGATGAGGGTTACAAATGTTGATAATATAGATGGTGATAATATATTTGGAGATTGCAATCATTTTTATGATGCACTGAAGGCAGTGAAGGAATCTATTTTTCCTAGAATTAATTCCATGTCAAGGTTATCATTTCTTTTGAGAATGTTTCAAATTATAGCGATGACTAAGGCAACATCTACGTTAATGTCTGATGTCCTTAAGTTCATAGAAGAGTTGTTAAATAATCCCAAAGATTTTCCTCAGTCATGGTATGATGTGAAGAAACAGTTTCGCGTACTTGGCTTGAAGTGTGAAAAGATTGATGCTTGTAAAAATTACTATATGTTGTACACTGATGAGAACCTCATCATGAGCCATAACTAGCTCATTTTGACCTAATACAAAGGATAAAAGCTCCTACATATCTCAAGGAAAGGCTTAACTCAGAGAATTCTGAGTTTAAGAAGAAAACAAGTCATAAGGGGTAAAAATGCAATTTTACCAGTATAATCTGCATACAGAGTAATTCAGGGCCCAAACATAGGTCAAAGCAGCTTAATAAGAATAAAAGTGGGATGAAATGATCTAGCGAGGGCTACAGCAATTCCAAGAAACTAAATGATAATCTGTAACCCTAAAACAACCCACTTCAATTCACAAGGTTCGAGGCAAAGTAAAAATAGAATAAACCCTCTAAAATTCATAGAAAAATAATCTCTAGGGTTTAGAACCTTCAATTTGGCCTTCAGAACCCATTTTGACCTACATTGAGAACCATGCCCAATTAATAACTTAATTTGGGTTTTTACGTAAATTGACCGGTCAAACAAGGTTTAATATAGAAATGAAATTCACCATCAGATTCCTTAGGTCCTAATTAGTCATGTATAAAAACTTGAGCCTAAGAAGAAACCTCCTTGACCGACTTTACACTTTGGTCCTCATATATTTACTCTTTGGCCCTCAACTTCTGAACCCTCGCATTTTGGCCCCTAACTCTCCTTCGTTCTTTGCGATCAGGTCCCCCCTGCAAAACCTGCCAGCACCATGCTCCGGCGACCTTGCGCGGAGCATGGCGCCGCGCAGGGTGAGGTGGGGGACCTGGCAAGTAAATCGGGGGTGCCCTGCGTCGTCAGCCGTCGCAGGGACACCGCCCTGGTCGTTATAACCCACCATACCGGCCGTGCGAACGCACGGACGGTATGGGTTCTTGCTTCCGGCCATCCTCCGGCGAGGGAGACACGTCGTCTCCCTCCGCCTTCCTCCCTGTTTGATCCCTATAAATACCCCCCGTTGCTCCACCGACCGGGGCAGCTTGGATCTGACGGAGAAAATCCCCAACTTTCCTCTCTTCTCTCTCCGGCAGACGCTCACCAGCTCCGGCGGTTCCTCCCCCTTCTCCTCTTCGCTCTGCCGCAATACCAGCAGCAGAGACTTCCTCCCCTGCTCTTCCCGCGCCACGCCGCACCCAGCTGGCGCCTCTCCGGCTCTCCACTCGCCGCCGCCCCTTTCCCTGAGCATCGTCTTCTCCGGCGACAGTCGATACGACTGTCGCCCTGTTCCTCCCCCTTCGTCCCTGCAAGTAAGTTAGAACTATTTCCCTTCTTCTCCTCTTTCTTTCCCCGGTTCCAATTTGTTCAATTACGCCCTCGACCGACCCTGACCATCGTCACCCCCTTCGACTCCGGCCACCCCCCGGCGAGATGTTCCCATCGCTCCACAGCCTCACACACCTCGCCGACCCTCACCGAACCTCCGCCTCATCACACTGAGCACCCCCCACCCCTCCACTGCCACTCCACACCTCCGTAACACTCCCCCGAACAAACCCATTCCTCCGGTTGCAGTCCAACCTAGGGCTGCCGCCAGACACCACCTTGCGGCCTGCCGCGCAGCTCCTCACCTTCGCCGTGCCACGGCGAAGGTTCCCCAGTGGTTTGATCAGGCCGAGAGGCCATATTCGTGTCCGACAGGTTTTGAGGTTCGACCGCCATTAACGCACATTGAAGCAGCTTCTCCCGCGCTCCAGGCTTGAGGACTCCAGGTCTCCAGCTGCTGCGGATTACGGGGAGTCTTGCGAAGGCAGCCAGCCAGCAACCTACGCAAATCAAAGCCGCAGCTGCAGAAGCCAGGCCGCGGTCTCCCAGCAGGCGCACGCGAGGAAAGGTCTGCGTTTAGTCCCACATCGGTAAGCCTCACACACTTTCCACTGTTTAAATTGATTTTGTGCACTAGCCTTACTGCCTCAGCACACGGGGTGAGGTCCCCTTCACCCGCCCGGTTACCCGGTCTCATCCGCGCTCACGCCCCGCGGACCTGACCCGACCCGACCCAACTTAGACTGACCTGCACTCCTCGCCCACCACTCACGCCGGTGGGCCTGGACCCGGGCACGACCCGTACCCGATTACCCGGCAGCTCTGGGAGAGCTTTCCCAAGAGTGGTTTCAGAGAGAGAGAGACACGGGGGGGAGGGTAGAGTAGGTTTTGCCTCTGACGAAAAACTCTGAAGTGTGCAGGCACAGGCGAAGAAGAAGACCCGCGGAAGAAGAAGGAAGCTGACTGTAGCAACAGGTAGTTTAAGTCGTCTGATTTGGAAATCAGACGACGGCCTGAAAGGAAAAGAAGAAAGAAGGAGGGGTGACGTCCCTGGCTGAAAAAGAAAAGAAGAAGCTGACACTTAGCCGCAGGGAGGAGAAACAAGAAGAAACTCTAAAGAAGAGGCTGAGCAAGGCAGAAGAAGAGGAAAGGCTGTAGAGAAGAAGTATAGCAGAGCCAAGGAAGAAGAAACCTTCACAGAAGAGACTGCAGAAAAAGAAGAAGAGAGGCCAAGACAGAAACCAAGGAAGAAGAAGAAGGAGATCTGAAGAAAGAAAGAGGAGCATCACCTCTGCAGAACAAAGAAGAAGAAGGAGATCTGAAGAAAGAAAGAAAGAAGAACATCACGAGGAGAAAACAAAGAGAACAACAAATTCTTTCCCTCTCTCTTTCTTTATTTTGTAAAAGAAACATGTATATCTCTAGAATACAACTTGCTCCCTGAGTTCGACCTCGGGAACTCTTTTATTTTCCGAGTAAAAAGTTTATATATTTGAAATGTTGGTAATAACTGGCTATACTACAACGTTATAACAATAAAACCCGGTTGAACCCACCACTTCATTTTGGCGCCGCTGCCGGGGAGCAACAGCTATTCTAGAGGTAAACATTCCTGTTTCTTTTTAATTTCTGATAATCTCCTCTCTTTTGTGCAGAAAACTACAGGAAATCAAGAAGACAAGCAACCGCACAACAACCACTCCGAGGACAGGTAAATTTCTTTCCTCTCGCTATTAACCCCTAAAACCCAAAAGAAAGAAAAGAACAAGCAATATAGGGCTAACCTGTCTTCCATACTTAGTAACCATAAAAGTTGCATGTTTTCAACTCATTATTCCTGCACACTATTAAGGGTATTTAAGGGCTAACACATTCTTGCTTGAGCCCTAATTACCCAACAAAGAATTAACTAGACCAAGTAGAGCCAACCTAGGATCCAACACTAGGGATTTAGAGACACACTCCGTAAGCAAGAATTGAGAAAACCAAATGAAGTGTGCCCAAGCCCTTGTCTGAAAATACCTATTCAAGGGAAACCTAAAACAATTGGCTCTCTAAACACTTGAACCCTAAAAGAAAGGACCCAAAAAGTTCTCAAAGGAACAAGAGGTAAAGTTGACTCCTTGGGTCAACCAACCTTAAAATTAGGTTACTTTCTCACTCAAAATACCTAAGAGTTCAAGTGTAACTTTAAGCACCCTGATCATTAAGCTAAAATTGGTAGACTTAAGAGGTCAAGATCCCCATTCTGGTCTACCTGGACCCGCAGTGACAAGAGAGGTCGGGTGGGGGAAACCCTGTAACCCGTGGGGACGCTCTACCGTGTAGGGGTCTTCGTGGGACTCTCCCTCTCTGGCTGCCCAGGTAATTCTCAGGTGGACGATCTTTCTGATCAAGGGGTCCATCTGCCCCGTACCTCTATAGTCACCCAACACATTTTTGGGTGCCTTGATTGGGTCCAGCACCTTCTAAACTTACCTCTTCCAACTGTGCATGTACGGAAGGAGGTCTCTAAGACCACCCTTAAGACCTCCTTTAGAAATTCGCTCTCGTCAAGGCCAAGCCTCGACGCCCGTGTTTGTGCAGCAACACCCTCACATTATTCTCTCTTCTGATTCAGAACCAAGTTCTTCTTCTTCCCCCATCATGGCTCAGCCAGTTGAGGAAGAAAATAATCTGGAACACCAGCTCCAGCGACTCAATGACCTCTTCCAAAACTTCGTGCACCCACCACAGCGTCCTATGATGCGAGACCACTACAATCCTGCTGCGGTGGCCATTGAGCCTCGAGTCAGAATCCCGACTGGAGGACCTGATTCCGAACTAAAGCCCAACATGATTCATGCTATACCTAAATTCCATGGGCTTAATTCTGAAGATCCCTTCCAGCACATCAAACAGCTAAAGCATCTGGCCCACACTTTTGGATCAGATGCGCAAAATCGGGATATTCTTCTCATGAAGATGTTCTCCTTTTCTCTTATGGACAAGGCTGCCCATTGGTATCAAACTCAGACCCGACCGATCAACACTTGGGAAGAACTTCAATCCGAGTTTTTGAAAAAGTTCTTTCCCGTTGGTCGGACCAACGCCTTGCGCCATCAGATTACACACTTCACTCAACAATCAGGAGAACCTCTTCATGAGGCATGGGATCGTTTTCAGGATCTCATGAGGAAGTGCCCCCATCACAGAGTTCCTAAATGGGAACAAGTCCAATCTTTTTACCAGGGACTCCGTGAGGACATCCGCCTTTTCGTCAATGCAACTTGCGGAGGAAACATCATGGGTCAACATGAAGACACCGTATGGGAGATTCTCGAAAACATGTGCGAGAACTCCATCAACAATGACTCCATGGGATTATTCGACAGGACGAATACCCGCGCAGCGACGAATCTTAAGGGAGCACATGAGACGCAGGGCCTGTCCGCATCAGTCGACCTGGAATTAATGGCCAGTCGATTGGACAAGGTCTCAATCATTGAAAAGAAAGTGGATGAGCTGACTCAGCACTTGCAGCGAGCCACCTCTGCGCGTAACTCCTTTGCACAACCTCCTTCCACACAGGAGACTGTGCAAAACATCCTCCACCGATCTTCCCCTAGGATGGATCCATATCCATCCCCATCTGATTCTTGGACTGGAAGATCATCCGATCCTTTCTACACCAGCCGGGGGAGCTCCATTCCTCATTTCCCTGATTCTCAGGAGGTTCCTCAGACCTGCGAGGACCTCAACGCCATTCAGAACGACCCATTCTCCAACACTTACAACCCTGGATGGCGAAACCACCCCAATTTTCAGTGGGCGGGAAATTCCCAAACCCAAAGACCACCTTTTCAGTCCCGCCCACAGCCCTCTCGTCACTACTAGCCGCCTTAGCCTCGGCCCAACCCTACTTATCCATCAGGGCCAAATCAAGATCAAATGTCCTTAATCCTTCAGACTCTGGCTGACATTCAAAAAACGAATGCGGCTATTCAAAAACAGCACAAGGACGAGCTTACAGAAGTTAAAACTCAACTGGCCCAGTTGGCAAATTCTCGCCAACCAGGCACACTCCCTTCCCAACCTCTTCCTAACCCAAATAACGTGCCAACCCAGAAGAGCGTTATGAATCCAAATTTAGGCCACGCCCAATGGATTTATCAGGCTCCTACTGCTCCATCTCCAGACGAGATGGAAGCCTCAACTTCTTATGCGGGATTTCAGCAACAGCCACCCCTCCTACCAAACCCAAACCAAAATCAGGCCAGATTAAATTCTGTAACAACACGTAGTGGTAAGACAACTCAAGACCCACATTATCCAAACCACTCCCAGCCGGATAACCATGACCCTAGGATAGTTATCCAAGGTACCGCTGTTCCAGATCCACAACCTGGACCTATCCTAGAAGAACCAACCAAGATCCCGTTTCCCGAGGCCCTGACCAAGGGAAAGAAGACCACCAAACCCGTGGCCCCTGAGGAGGACCTGGTCAAGCTCTTTGAGCAGGTCCACATAAACATCCCCTTGATGGATGCAATCCGCCACGTACCAGCTTACGCACGATTTCTAAAAAATATATGTACACCCCAGCGTAAGCCGCGAACCAAGGGAGGGAGCCCAATTGTTCTGTCAGAGCAAGCCAGCTCTGTAATCCTTAGTAGACTCCCACCCAAGGCAAAAGATCCTGGAACTCCCCTGATTTCCTGTAAGATAGGTGGTACCCAATTTGATAGAGCATTGTTAGACTTGGGTGCATCCATAAACCTGATACCCACATCCTTACTTGACCATCTAGAAGAATCTGAGCTGAAACCAACCGAGGTGACATTACAATTAGCAGATCGATCTATAAAGTCACCAAAAGGGATTCTCGAAGATGTTATCGTGAGAGTGCGGGATTTCTATTTTCCAGTGGACTTTATAGTCTTAGATATGGATGCACCTGAGAACCCTAGGGATACACCAATCATTCTAGGGAGACCTTTCTTGGCTACTGCTAGAGCCAACATCAGCTGTGAGGAGGGCCAAATAGAGCTTAAGTTTGGAGATCAAACATTGAGAATTGATATATTTAAGGCCCAACAAGGAATTAATTGCGGCGTCATCGAACAAATTTGTGACATCAAGACTTTGGTTGATGAATCACACCTCCAGAATGACTCGATTATGCCTCATCAACCACAGAAGGATCTTGACCCGCAAACAGAGGAGTTGAATCCAGATATGAACAACCCAGTAACTCCCACCCTTGAACCTCACATCTATACTGAACCACCCGCTGCTGCTGAAAACCCCATCCTCGAACTGAAACCCCTTCCCGCTCACTTGAAATACGTATTTTTGGGTTCTAATCAGACCTTTCCTGTGATTATCAATTCCAACCTCAATCCTGAACAGGAATCCCGTCTGATTATTGTCCTCCAGCAACATCGCAGAGCCATCGGATGGACTCTCGATGATCTGACTGGAATAAGTCCCTCTTATTGTACTCATCATATCTATTCAGAAGAGGGCACACGACCTTCTCGTGAAATGCAGAGACGCTTAAACCCCAATCTGCAGGAGGTCGTGAAAAAGGAGATCATCAAATGGTTAGATGCCGGAATCATCTACCCGATCTCCGATAGTCGTTGGGTGAGCCCAATTCAGGTCGTGCCCAAGAAGGCAGGACTCACCACTATAACGACTGAGACCGGAGAAATCATTCCTACCCGATTAGCCAACTCGTGGAGAGTCTGTATAGATTACCGTCGACTCAATTCCTCCACGAAGAAGGATCATTTCCCACTACCCTTCATTGATCAAATTCTCGAAAAACTAGCGGGAAATAGGTTCTTCTGCTTTCTTGACGGGTACTCCGGTTATAACCAGGTGGCAATCCATCCTGAGGACCAAGAAAAGACGACGTTCACCTGCCCCTTCGGAACATACGCTTTCCGAAGGATGCCTTTCGGTCTTTGCAATGCACCCGCTACTTTTCAGCGATGCATGCTTGCCATATTCTCAGATATGGTAGGTGATTATCTGGAAGTCTTCATGGATGACTTTTCAGTTTTCGGAGCATCATTCGACGATTGCCTCCAACACTTGGTCCAGATACTCAGGCGGTGCATCGATGTGAATTTGGTTCTTTCCTGGGAAAAGAGCCATTTCATGGTGCCTGAGGGAATTGTCCTGGGACACTCAATTTCGGAGAAAGGTATCCAAGTGGATCGAGCTAAGGTTAATCTGATCTCTCACCTTCCTATGCCTAGCTCCATCAGGGACATCCGATCCTTTTTAGGGCATGTCGGTTTTTATCGATGATTTATCCCTGATTTTTCAAAAATCGCACGCCCCCTGACCACTCTTCTCTCCAAGGATGTTCCCTTCGAAATCTCCAAGGAATGCACTCAAGCATTTGAAATCCTGCGTGACCGAGTCACCCAAGCCCCGATCCTACAGTCCCCTGATTGGTCTCAACCCTTTGAGATCATGTGTGATGCATCCGACTTCGCTGTAGGAGCGGTTTTGGGGCAGAAAAATGACAAGAAACCTGTGGTCATTTACTACGCCAGCAAAACACTCGATGAGGCTCAGCGTAACTATACGGTTACTGAGAAAGAGCTGCTAGCTGTAGTATTTGCCCTAGAGAAGTTCAGATCGTACCTTCTGGGTTCCCATGTCATCATATACTCGGATCACACAGCTGTGAGGCATCTCCTTGCGAAGAAGGACGCGAAACCTCGATTAATCCGATGGATCTTGCTGTTGCAAGAATTTGACCTTGAGATTCGCGACAAAGCGGGAAAGCAAAACGTGGTAGCTGATCACTTGTCCCGTCTTCCTTCTGAAATAATTGACCCTTCCGGACCCATCACTGAGCATTTTCCCGATGAGCACCTGCTGACTATTGTTACTAGCCTTCCATGGTTTGCTAATATAGTAAATTACTTGGCATCCCATCAGATCCCGTCCGATTGGCCGAAGGCCAAGAAAGACAAATTACGCTCCGATGCCAAGTATTACATTTGGGAAGACCCGTACCTCTTCCGCATAGGTGCCGATCAGATCATCCGGAGATGTGTCCCGGAAGGGGAAGTCAACAATATCCTCTCTTTCTGCCATGACCAGGCATGCGGTGGCCATTTTGCCAGACATAAAACCGCATCAAAAGTCCTCCAGTGCGGCTTTTACTGGCCCACACTGTTCAAAGACACATACAATCATTGCAAGGCATGCAGTCGTTGCCAGACTTTGGGCAACATGAGCCATCGCGACATGATGCCTATGCAACCGATTCTAGTATGCGAAATCTTTGATGTTTGGGGGATTGATTTTATGGGCCCCTTTCCTGTTTCGGATGGTTTCGAATACATTCTGTTGGCTGTGGACTACGTGTCGAAATGGATCGAAGCCATACCGACCCGAACCTGTGATCACAAAATCGTTCTCAAATTCATTCATCAACACATTTTCTCAAGGTTCGGGATTCCTCGTGCAATAATCTCTGATGGGGGGACCCATTTCACAAATGCTCAGTTTAGGTCACTGATGACTAAATACGGGGTGTCTCACCGAATCTCTACTCCTTACCACCCCCAAACTAATGGTCTAGCTGAGCTGTCTAATCGGGAGATCAAGAAAATCCTGCAAGTCACTGTTCGACCTGACAGGAAGGACTGGTCGTCCCGACTTCCGGAAGCATTGTGGGCCTATAGGACCGCCCACAAGACCCAATTGGGCATGTCTCCCTTTAGACTAGTGTACGGAAAGGCATGCCACCTTCCCGTAGAACTGGAGCATAAAGCCTATTGGGCAGTACGGAACTGTAATCTAGATCTTTCCAAGGCTGGGACCCACAGAAAACTCCAAATCAGCGAGATCGATGAATTACGCCTAGACGCGTACGAGAACTCGCAAATCTATAAGGAGCGGGTTAAAGCCTTCCACGATAAACACATCTCGAGAAAGATCTTTCATCCTGGTCAAAAGGTCCTACTCTTTGATGCCCGACTCAAACTCTTCCCAGGAAAACTGAGATCTAAGTGGGTCGGACCATATTTGGTCCGACAGGTTTTTGGAAATGGAGCAATCGAAATCAGTCCACTCAGCCACGATTCTGAACCTTTCATCGTGAACGGTCAGAGACTCAAGCCGTTCATTGATGTAACTTCTACTGATTTGGCTGAGGCATCTTATATCCTCCTTTCCCCTTGAGCTTATTGCGCCCAGCCGATGGCGTAAAACTCAGCGCTTAACGGGAGGCAGCCCGTCATTCTCTTTGTAAACCTGAAACTTGTTCTGACACCTTTCAGCACTCGAAGTTCACC
Organism: Thalassia testudinum; assembly: GCA_037157565.1. Classification (NCBI taxonomy): domain Eukaryota; kingdom Viridiplantae; phylum Streptophyta; class Magnoliopsida; order Alismatales; family Hydrocharitaceae; genus Thalassia; species Thalassia testudinum. Next base: position 94,379,314 of record JAZHRO010000039.1, read on the forward strand.
CTTGTAGACAGCCGACCCCAACTCAGATGTTTGCATCTGGGATTTGAAATCGTCCGCAAAAATTCAACCCGACCCATCCACTCATCCAAATTTCTGTCTTAAGGTATGAACTAAGACCCCCTAGGTTACAATGAGGACATTGCAAATCTTAGGCATGGGGGGGTATGAAAGTGCAAAACTTGTAAGAAAAGGTTTCAAAAAAAAAAAAAAAAAAAAATTCACATATGCCAAAAACACCATAAAAATTAAAAAAAAAATTTTCGAAAAAGAAAAAGAGGAAAAGAGAAGAAAATTTTGCGAAGGAGAAAAGAAACAAAATGAAAAAGGAGCACAAAATTATGAGAAAAAGTGATAGTCATTAGTAAGGAACTAAGGAATTAACCTAAGTTCTAGACCTCATTCAAGAAAAGTGCACAATAAGATTAGTAAAGAATGCAAACCTTAGGCATTCTTGAATAGACTCTTAGTACCCATTAAGATCTGGACACTCCTCAAGAGGTTGAGGAAAATGAAAAGCTGAAGTATTAGGTCTAAGGCTTAGGGAGTATTCGGCCTCGTTAACTAATTTTTGGTTTACGGGACTCAGTAACCTAAGCACCCTAATCTCACACACAGCCTGGTTCAGTAAGCGTAAAAATCAGAATCACGCAGAAGCGTCGCAAAAATCTGAAAAGAACACCTAGAATAGGAGCGGCCGATCAACACATGTTGATTTGGACGAGTTCCCAGCGCGGAGAGGCGGGAAATCCCCTCGAAGATGCGTAACAGAATATCATCTCCTCGGTGCTTGTCTCTTAGGATATTTACATATCCTACTGGGGGCATGTAAGCACTCTGCTGGTTCAGATTCCATGGATGGCATTATCTCGAAGTGTCAATTGCCAGGGTCTGGATTCGGCCACGGAATACCATGGATGGGATTCTCTCGAAATCTCAATAGCCAGGGTTCCGGGGGTTGCCATGGGCGGTGCTATCTCGAAGCATCGATCGCCAGGAACCCTTGAGGATTGATGATGGGAGCAAGGAATCTGATACAGACCGTGTTGAAAAGCCAATCCTAGGCTAGAACTAAAAAGAAAAAGAGAGAGAAAACTCTCCAAACAGAAAAACTTTCTATCTCTCTCTTACAAAACGCACTGCGAACTGAGCCAGGGCTAAAATCATTTCAAGCACGGGTGCTTTAACCACGAAGTCCAATAAACCTTAGGTTAGTTCTTGTGGGCCTTAAAAACCTTTGCTAAAAGACTGAGGCTAAGGCTAGACAGATTTGGATCTTGATTGGTACTAGAGTACCTTTTAGGCCTATGGTCAGCATTCTAACCTAATCTATGCTCAAATAAAAAAGGCACTTATCTAAAACTATTAAAAATTTCATGGTCTAGAACAAGGGTTGAAACCTTAAGTTTTTGCTAAGGGACTAGCAAAAGCTAGGCATGGGGGTATGATGAGAACCTCATCATGAGCCATAACTAGCTTAGTTTGACCTAATACAAAGGATAAAAGCTCCTACATAACTCAAGGAAAGGCTTAACTCAGAGAATTCTGAGTTTAAGGAGAAAACAAGTCATAAGGGGTAAAAATGCAATTTTACCAGTATAATCTGCATACAGGGTAATTCAGGACCCAAACATAGGTCAAAGCAACTTAATAAGAATAAAAGTGGGATGACATGATCTAGCAAGGGCTACAGCAATTCCAAGGAACTAAATGATAATCTCTAACCCTAAAACAACCCACTTCAATTCACGAGGTTCGAGGCAAAGGAAAAATAGAATAAATCCTCTAAAATTCATAGAAAAATAATCTCTAGGGTTTAGAACCTTCAATTCGGCCTTCAGAACCCATTTTGACCTACATTGAGAACCATGCCCAATTAATAACTTAATTTGGGTTTTTGCGTAAATTGACCGGTCAAACAAGGTTTAATATAGAAATGAAATTCACCATCAGATTCCTTAGGTCCTAATTAGTCATGTATAAAAACTTGAGCCTAAGAAGAAACCTCCTTGACCGACTTTACACTTTGGTCCTCATATATTTACTCTTTGGCCCTCAACTTTTGAACCCTCGCATTTTGGCCCCTAACTCTCCTTCGTTCTTTGCGATTAGGTCCCCCATGCAAAACCTGCCAGCACCATGCTCCGGCGACCTTGCGCGGAGCATGGCGCCGCGCAGGGTGAGGTGGGGGACCTGGCAAGTAAATCGGGGGTGCCCTGCGTCGTCAGCCGTCGCAGGGACACCGCCCTGGTCGTTATAACCCACCATACCGGCCGTGCGAACGCACGGACGGTATGGGTTCTTGCTTCCGGCCATCCTCCGGCGAGGGAGACACGTCGTCTCCCTCCGCCTTCCTCCCTGTTTGATCCCTATAAATACCCCCCGTTGCTCCACCGACCGGGGCAGCTTGGATCTGACGGAGAAAATCCCCAACTTTCCTCTCTTCTCTCTCCGGCAGACGCTCACCAGCTCCGGCGGTTCCTCCCCCTTCTCCTCTTCGCTCTGCCGCAATACCAGCAGCAGAGACTTCCTCCCCTGCTCTTCCCGCGCCACGCCGCACCCAGCTGGCGCCTCTCCGGCTCTCCACTCGCCGCCGCCCCTTTCCCTGAGCATCGTCTTCTCCGGCGACAGTCGATACGACTGTCGCCCTGTTCCTCCCCCTTCGTCCCTGCAAGTAAGTTAGAACTATTTCCCTTCTTCTCCTCTTTCTTTCCCCGGTTCCAATTTGTTCAATTACGCCCTCGACCGACCCTGACCATCGTCACCCCCTTCGACTCCGGCCACCCCCCGGCGAGATGTTCCCATCGCTCCACAGCCTCACACACCTCGCCGACCCTCACCGAACCTCCGCCTCATCACACTGAGCACCCCCCACCCCTCCACTGCCACTCCACACCTCCGTAACACTCCCCCGAACAAACCCATTCCTCCGGTTGCAGTCCAACCTAGGGCTGCCGCCAGACACCACCTTGCGGCCTGCCGCGCAGCTCCTCACCTTCGCCGTGCCACGGCGAAGGTTCCCCAGTGGTTTGATCAGGCCGAGAGGCCATATTCGTGTCCGACAGGTTTTGAGGTTCGACCGCCATTAACGCACATTGAAGCAGCTTCTCCCGCGCTCCAGGCTTGAGGACTCCAGGTCTCCAGCTGCTGCGGATTACGGGGAGTCTTGCGAAGGCAGCCAGCCAGCAACCTACGCAAATCAAAGCCGCAGCTGCAGAAGCCAGGCCGCGGTCTCCCAGCAGGCGCACGCGAGGAAAGGTCTGCGTTTAGTCCCACATCGGTAAGCCTCACACACTTTCCACTGTTTAAATTGATTTTGTGCACTAGCCTTACTGCCTCAGCACACGGGGTGAGGTCCCCTTCACCCGCCCGGTTACCCGGTCTCATCCGCGCTCACGCCCCGCGGACCTGACCCGACCCGACCCAACTTAGACTGACCTGCACTCCTCGCCCACCACTCACGTCGGTGGGCCTGGACCCGGGCACGACCCGTACCCGATTACCCGGCAGCTCTGGGAGAGCTTTCCCAAGAGTGGTTTCAGAGAGAGAGAGACACGGGGGGAGGGTAGAGTAGGTTTTGCCTCTGACGAAAAACTCTGAAGTGTGCAGGCACAGGCGAAGAAGAAGACCCGCGGAAGAAGAAGGAAGCTGACTGTAGCAACAGGTAGTTTAAGTCGTCTGATTTGGAAATCAGACGACGGCCTGAAATGAAAAGAAGAAAGAAGGAGGGGTGACGTCCCTGGCTGAAAAAGAAAAGAAGAAGCTGACACTTAGCCGCAGGGAGGAGAAACAAGAAGAAACTCTAAAGAAGAGGCTGAGCAAGGCAGAAGAAGAGGAAAGGCTGTAGAGAAGAAGTATAGCAGAGCCAAGGAAGAAGAAACCTTCACAGAAGAGACTGCAGAAAAAGAAGAAGAGAGGCCAAGACAGAAACCAAGGAAGAAGAAGAAGGAGATCTGAAGAAAGAAAGAGGAGCATCACCTCTGCAGAACAAAGAAGAAGAAGGAGATCTGAAGAAAGAAAGAAAGAAGAACATCACGAGGAGAAAACAAAGAGAACAACAAATTCTTTCCCTCTCTCTTTCTTTATTTTGTAAAAGAAACATGTATATCTCTAGAATACAACTTGCTCCCTGAGTTCGACCTCGGGAACTCTTTTATTTTCCGAGTAAAAAGTTTATATATTTGAAATGTTGGTAATAACTGGCTATACTACAACGTTATAACAATAAAACCCGGTTGAACCCACCACTTCATTTTGGCGCCGCTGCCGGGGAGCAACAGCTATTCTAGAGGTAAACATTCCTGTTTCTTTTTAATTTCTGATAATCTCCTCTCTTTTGTGCAGAAAACTACAGGAAATCAAGAAGACAAGCAACCGCACAACAACCACTCCGAGGACAGGTAAATTTCTTTCCTCTCGCTATTAACCCCTAAAACCCAAAAGAAAGAAAAGAACAAGCAATATAGGGCTAACCTGTCTTCCATACTTAGTAACCATAAAAGTTGCATGTTTTCAACTCATTATTCCTGCACACTATTAAGGGTATTTAAGGGCTAACACATTCTTGCTTGAGCCCTAATTACCCAACAAAGAATTAACTAGACCAAGTAGAGCCAACCTAGGATCCAACACTAGGGATTTAGAGACACACTCCGTAAGCAAGAATTGAGAAAACCAAATGAAGTGTGCCCAAGCCCTTGTCTGAAAATACCTATTCAAGGGAAACCTAAAACAATTGGCTCTCTAAACACTTGAACCCTAAAAGAAAGGACCCAAAAAGTTCTCAAAGGAACAAGAGGTAAAGTTGACTCCTTGGGTCAACCAACCTTAAAATTAGGTTACTTTCTCACTCAAAATACCTAAGAGTTCAAGTGTAACTTTAAGCACCCTGATCATTAAGCTAAAATTGGTAGACTTAAGAGGTCAAGATCCCCATTCTGGTCTACCTGGACCCGCAGTGACAAGAGAGGTCGGGTGGGGGAAACCCTGTAACCCGTGGGGACGCTCTACCGTGTAGGGGTCTTCGTGGGACTCTCCCTCTCTGGCTGCCCAAGTAATTCTCAGGTGGACGATCTTTCTGATCAAGGGGTCCATCTTCCCCGTACCTCTATAGTCACCCAACACATTTTTGGGTGCCTTGATTGGGTCCAGCACCTTCTAAACTTACCTCTTCCAACTGTGCATGTACGGAAGGAGGTCTCTAAGACCACCCTTAAGACCTCCTTTAGAAATTCGCTCTCGTCAAGGCCAAGCCTCGACGCCCGTGTTTGTGCAGCAACACCCTCACATTATTCTCTCTTCTGATTCAGAACCAAGTTCTTCTTCTTCCCCCATCATGGCTCAGCCAGTTGAGGAAGAAAATAATCTGGAACACCAGCTCCAGCGACTCAATGACCTCTTCCAAAACTTCGTGCACCCACCACAGCGTCCTATGATGCGAGACCACTACAATCCTGCTGCGGTGGCCATTGAGCCTCGAGTCAGAATCCCGACTGGAGGACCTGATTCCGAACTAAAGCCCAACATGATTCATGCTATACCTAAATTCCATGGGCTTAATTCTGAAGATCCCTTCCAGCACATCAAACAGCTAAAGCATCTGGCCCACACTTTTGGATCAGATGCGCAAAATCGGGATATTCTTCTCATGAAGATGTTCTCCTTTTCTCTTATGGACAAGGCTGCCCATTGGTATCAAACTCAGACCCGACCGATCAACACTTGGGAAGAACTTCAATCCGAGTTTTTGAAAAAGTTCTTTCCCGTTGGTCGGACCAACGCCTTGCGCCATCAGATTACACACTTCACTCAACAATCAGGAGAACCTCTTCATGAGGCATGGGATCGTTTTCAGGATCTCATGAGGAAGTGCCCCCATCACAGAGTTCCTAAATGGGAACAAGTCCAATCTTTTTACCAGGGACTCCGTGAGGACATCCGCCTTTTCGTCAATGCAACTTGCGGAGGAAACATCATGGGTCAACATGAAGACACCGTATGGGAGATTCTCGAAAACATGTGCGAGAACTCCATCAACAATGACTCCATGGGATTATTCGACAGGACGAATACCCGCGCAGCGACGAATCTTAAGGGAGCACATGAGACGCAGGGCCTGTCCGCATCAGTCGACCTGGAATTAATGGCCAGTCGATTGGACAAGGTCTCAATCATTGAAAAGAAAGTGGATGAGCTGACTCAGCACTTGCAGCGAGCCACCTCTGCGCGTAACTCCTTTGCACAACCTCCTTCCACACAGGAGACTGTGCAAAACATCCTCCACCGATCTTCCCCTAGGATGGATCCATATCCATCCCCATCTGATTCTTGGACTGGAAGATCATCCGATCCTTTCTACACCAGCCGGGGGAGCTCCATTCCTCATTTCCCTGATTCTCAGGAGGTTCCTCAGACCTGCGAGGACCTCAACGCCATTCAGAACGACCCATTCTCCAACACTTACAACCCTGGATGGCGAAACCACCCCAATTTTCAGTGGACGGGAAATTCCCAAACCCAAAGACCACCTTTTCAGTCCCGCCCACAGCCCTCTCGTCACTACTAGCCGCCTTAGCCTCGGCCCAACCCTACTTATCCATCAGGGCCAAATCAAGATCAAATGTCCTTAATCCTTCAGACTCTGGCTGACATTCAAAAAACGAATGCGGCTATTCAAAAACAGCACAAGGACGAGCTTACAGAAGTTAAAACTCAACTGGCCCAGTTGGCAAATTCTCGCCAACCAGGCACACTCCCTTCCCAACCTCTTCCTAACCCAAATAACGTGCCAACCCAGAAGAGCGTTATGAATCCAAATTTAGGCCACGCCCAATGGATTTATCAGGCTCCTACTGCTCCATCTCCAGACGAGATGGAAGCCTCAACTTCTTATGCGGGATTTCAGCAACAGCCACCCCTCCTACCAAACCCAAACCAAAATCAGGCCAGATTAAATTCTGTAACAACACGTAGTGGTAAGACAACTCAAGACCCACATTATCCAAACCACTCCCAGCCGGATAACCATGACCCTAGGATAGTTATCCAAGGTACCGCTGTTCCAGATCCACAACCTGGACCTATCCTAGAAGAACCAACCAAGATCCCGTTTCCCGAGGCCCTGACCAAGGGAAAGAAGACCACCAAACCCGTGGCCCCTGAGGAGGACCTGGTCAAGCTCTTTGAGCAGGTCCACATAAACATCCCCTTGATGGATGCAATCCGCCACGTACCAGCTTACGCACGATTTCTAAAAAATATATGTACACCCCAGCGTAAGCCGCGAACCAAGGGAGGGAGCCCAATTGTTCTGTCAGAGCAAGCCAGCTCTGTAATCCTTAGTAGACTCCCACCCAAGGCAAAAGATCCTGGAACTCCCCTGATTTCCTGTAAGATAGGTGGTACCCAATTTGATAGAGCATTGTTAGACTTGGGTGCATCCATAAACCTGATACCCACATCCTTACTTGACCATCTAGAAGAATCTGAGCTGAAACCAACCGAGGTGACATTACAATTAGCAGATCGATCTATAAAGTCACCAAAAGGGATTCTCGAAGATGTTATCGTGAGAGTGCGGGATTTCTATTTTCCAGTGGACTTTATAGTCTTAGATATGGATGCACCTGAGAACCCTAGGGATACACCAATCATTCTAGGGAGACCTTTCTTGGCTACTGCTAGAGCCAACATCAGCTGTGAGGAGGGCCAAATAGAGCTTAAGTTTGGAGATCAAACATTGAGAATTGATATATTTAAGGCCCAACAAGGAATTAATTGCGGCGTCATCGAACAAATTTGTGACATCAAGACTTTGGTTGATGAATCACACCTCCAGAATGACTCGATTATGCCTCATCAACCACAGAAGGATCTTGACCCGCAAACAGAGGAGTTGAATCCAGATATGAACAACCCAGTAACTCCCACCCTTGAACCTCACATCTATACTGAACCACCCGCTGCTGCTGAAAACCCCATCCTCGAACTGAAACCCCTTCCCGCTCACTTGAAATACGTATTTTTGGGTTCTAATCAGACCTTTCCTGTGATTATCAATTCCAACCTCAATCCTGAACAGGAATCCCGTCTGATTATTGTCCTCCAGCAACATCGCAGAGCCATCGGATGGACTCTCGATGATCTGACTGGAATAAGTCCCTCTTATTGTACTCATCATATCTATTCAGAAGAGGGCACACGACCTTCTCGTGAAATGCAGAGACGCTTAAACCCCAATCTGCAGGAGGTCGTGAAAAAGGAGATCATCAAATGGTTAGATGCCGGAATCATCTACCCGATCTCCGATAGTCGTTGGGTGAGCCCAATTCAGGTCGTGCCCAAGAAGGCAGGACTCACCACTATAACGACTGAGACCGGAGAAATCATTCCTACCCGATTAGCCAACTCGTGGAGAGTCTGTATAGATTACCGTCGACTCAATTCCTCCACGAAGAAGGATCATTTCCCACTACCCTTCATTGATCAAATTCTCGAAAAACTAGCGGGAAATAGGTTCTTCTGCTTTCTTGACGGGTACTCCGGTTATAACCAGGTGGCAATCCATCCTGAGGACCAAGAAAAGACGACGTTCACCTGCCCCTTCGGAACATACGCTTTCCGAAGGATGCCTTTCGGTCTTTGCAATGCACCCGCTACTTTTCAGCGATGCATGCTTGCCATATTCTCAGATATGGTAGGTGATTATCTGGAAGTCTTCATGGATGACTTTTCAGTTTTCGGAGCATCATTCGACGATTGCCTCCAACACTTGGTCCAGATACTCAGGCGGTGCATCGATGTGAATTTGGTTCTTTCCTGGGAAAAGAGCCATTTCATGGTGCCTGAGGGAATTGTCCTGGGACACTCAATTTCGGAGAAAGGTATCCAAGTGGATCGAGCTAAGGTTAATCTGATCTCTCACCTTCCTATGCCTAGCTCCATCAGGGACATCCGATCCTTTTTAGGGCATGTCGGTTTTTATCGATGATTTATCCCTGATTTTTCAAAAATCGCACGCCCCCTGACCACTCTTCTCTCCAAGGATGTTCCCTTCGAAATCTCCAAGGAATGCACTCAAGCATTTGAAATCCTGCGTGACCGAGTCACCCAAGCCCCGATCCTACAGTCCCCTGATTGGTCTCAACCCTTTGAGATCATGTGTGATGCATCCGACTTCGCTGTAGGAGCGGTTTTGGGGCAGAAAAATGACAAGAAACCTGTGGTCATTTACTACGCCAGCAAAACACTCGATGAGGCTCAGCGTAACTATACGGTTACTGAGAAAGAGCTGCTAGCTGTAGTATTTGCCCTAGAGAAGTTCAGATCGTACCTTCTGGGTTCCCATGTCATCATATACTCGGATCACACAGCTGTGAGGCATCTCCTTGCGAAGAAGGACGCGAAACCTCGATTAATCCGATGGATCTTGCTGTTGCAAGAATTTGACCTTGAGATTCGCGACAAAGCGGGAAAGCAAAACGTGGTAGCTGATCACTTGTCCCGTCTTCCTTCTGAAATAATTGACCCTTCCGGACCCATCACTGAGCATTTTCCCGATGAGCACCTGCTGACTATTGTTACTAGCCTTCCATGGTTTGCTAATATAGTAAATTACTTGGCATCCCATCAGATCCCGTCCGATTGGCCGAAGGCCAAGAAAGACAAATTACGCTCCGATGCCAAGTATTACATTTGGGAAGACCCGTACCTCTTCCGCATAGGTGCCGATCAGATCATCCGGAGATGTGTCCCGGAAGGGGAAGTCAACAATATCCTCTCTTTCTGCCATGACCAGGCATGCGGTGGCCATTTTGCCAGACATAAAACCGCATCAAAAGTCCTCCAGTGCGGCTTTTACTGGCCCACACTGTTCAAAGACACATACAGTCATTGCAAGGCATGCAGTCGTTGCCAGACTTTGGGCAACATGAGCCATCGCGACATGATGCCTATGCAACCGATTCTAGTATGCGAAATCTTTGATGTTTGGGGGATTGATTTTATGGGCCCCTTTCCTGTTTCGGATGGTTTCGAATACATTCTGTTGGCTGTGGACTACGTGTCGAAATGGATCGAAGCCATACCGACCCGAACCTGTGATCACAAAATCGTTCTCAAATTCATTCATCAACACATTTTCTCAAGGTTCGGGATTCCTCGTGCAATAATCTCTGATGGGGGGACCCATTTCACAAATGCTCAGTTTAGGTCACTGATGACTAAATACGGGGTGTCTCACCGAATCTCTACTCCTTACCACCCCCAAACTAATGGTCTAGCTGAGCTGTCTAATCGGGAGATCAAGAAAATCCTGCAAGTCACTGTTCGACCTGACAGGAAGGACTGGTCGTCCCGACTTCCGGAAGCATTGTGGGCCTATAGGACCGCCCACAAGACCCAATTGGGCATGTCTCCCTTTAGACTAGTGTACGGAAAGGCATGCCACCTTCCCGTAGAACTGGAGCATAAAGCCTATTGGGCAGTACGGAACTGTAATCTAGATCTTTCCAAGGCTGGGACCCACAGAAAACTCCAAATCAGCGAGATCGATGAATTACGCCTAGACGCGTACGAGAACTCGCAAATCTATAAGGAGCGGGTTAAAGCCTTCCACGATAAACACATCTCGAGAAAGATCTTTCATCCTGGTCAAAAGGTCCTACTCTTTGATGCCCGACTCAAACTCTTCCCAGGAAAACTGAGATCTAAGTGGGTCGGACCATATTTGGTCCGACAGGTTTTTGGAAATGGAGCAATCGAAATCAGTCCACTCAGCCACGATTCTGAACCTTTCATCGTGAACGGTCAGAGACTCAAGCCGTTCATTGATGTAACTTCTACTGATTTGGCTGAGGCATCTTATATCCTCCTTTCCCCTTGAGCTTATTGCGCCCAGCCGATGGCGTAAAACTCAGCGCTTAACGGGAGGCAGCCCGTCATTCTCTTTGTAAACCTGAAACTTGTTCTGACACCTTTCAGCACTCGAAGTTCACCCTTGTAGACAGCCGACCCCAACTCAGATGTTTGCATCTGGGATTTGAAATCGTCCGCAAAAATTCAACCCGACCCATCCACTCATCCAAATTTCTGTCTTAAGGTATGAACTAAGACCCTCTAGGTTACAATGAGGACATTGCAAATCTTAGGCATGGGGGGGTATGAAAGTGCAAAACTTGTAAGAAAAGGTTTCAAACAAAAAAAAAAAAAAAATTCACATATGCCAAAAACACCATAAAAATTAAAAAAAAAAATTTCGAAAAAGAAAAAGAGGAAAAGAGAAGAAAATTTTGCGAAGGAGAAAAGAAACAAAATGAAAAAGGAGCACAAAATTATGAGAAAAAGTGATAGTCATTAGTAAGGAACTAAGGAATTAACCTAAGTTCTAGACCTCATTCAAGAAAAGTGCACAATAAGATTAGTAAAGAATGCAAACCTTAGGCATTCTTGAATAGACTCTTAGTACCCATTAAGATCTGGACACTCCTCAAGAGGTTGAGGAAAATGAAAAGCTGAAGTATTAGGTCTAAGGCTTAGGGAGTATTCGGCCTCGTTAACTAATTTTTGGTTTACGGGACTCAGTAACCTAAGCACCCTAATCTCACACACAGCCTGGTTCAGTAAGCGTAAAAATCAGAATCACGCAGAAGCGTCGCAAAAATCTGAAAAGAACACCTAGAATAGGAGCGGCCGATCAACACATGTTGATTTGGACGAGTTCCCAGCGCGGAGAGGCGGGAAATCCCCTCGAAGATGCGTAACAGAATATCATCTCCTCGGTGCTTGTCTCTTAGGATATTTACATATCCTACTGGGGGCATGTAAGCACTCTGCTGGTTCAGATTCCATGGATGGCATTATCTCGAAGTGTCAATTGCCAGGGTCTGGATTCGGCCACGGAATACCATGGATGGGATTCTCTCGAAATCTCAATAGCCAGGGTTCCGGGGGTTGCCATGGGCGGTGCTATCTCGAAGCATCGATCGCCAGGAACCCTTGAGGATTGATGATGGGAGCAAGGAATCTGATACAGACCGTGTTGAAAAGCCAATCCTAGGCTAGAACTAAAAAGAAAAAGAGAGAGAAAACTCTCCAAACAGAAAAACTTTCTATCTCTCTCTTACAAAACGCACTGCGAACTGAGCCAGGGCTAAAATCATTTCAAGCACGGGTGCTTTAACCACGAAGTCCAATAAACCTTAGGTTAGTTCTTGTGGGCCTTAAAAACCTTTGCTAAAAGACTGAGGCTAAGGCTAGACAGATTTGGATCTTGATTGGTACTAGAGTACCTTTTAGGCCTATGGTCAGCATTCTAACCTAATCTATGCTCAAATAAAAAAGGCACTTATCTAAAACTATTAAAAATTTCATGGTCTAGAACAAGGGTTGAAACCTTAAGTTTTTGCTAAGGGACTAGCAAAAGCTAGGCATGGGGGTATGATGAGAACCTCATCATGAGCCATAACTAGCTTAGTTTGACCTAATACAAAGGATAAAAGCTCCTACATAACTCAAGGAAAGGCTTAACTCAGAGAATTCTGAGTTTAAGGAGAAAACAAGTCATAAGGGGTAAAAATGCAATTTTACCAGTATAATCTGCATACAGGGTAATTCAGGACCCAAACATAGGTCAAAGCAACTTAATAAGAATAAAAGTGGGATGACATGATCTAGCAAGGGCTACAGCAATTCCAAGGAACTAAATGATAATCTCTAACCCTAAAACAACCCACTTCAATTCACGAGGTTCGAGGCAAAGGAAAAATAGAATAAATCCTCTAAAATTCATAGAAAAATAATCTCTAGGGTTTAGAACCTTCAATTCGGCCTTCAGAACCCATTTTGACCTACATTGAGAACCATGCCCAATTAATAACTTAATTTGGGTTTTTGCGTAAATTGACCGGTCAAACAAGGTTTAATATAGAAATGAAATTCACCATCAGATTCCTTAGGTCCTAATTAGTCATGTATAAAAACTTGAGCCTAAGAAGAAACCTCCTTGACCGACTTTACACTTTGGTCCTCATATATTTACTCTTTGGCCCTCAACTTTTGAACCCTCGCATTTTGGCCCCTAACTCTCCTTCGTTCTTTGCGATTAGGTCCCCCATGCAAAACCTGCCAGCACCATGCTCCGGCGACCTTGCGCGGAGCATGGCGCCGCGCAGGGTGAGGTGGGGGACCTGGCAAGTAAACCGGGGGTGCCCTGCGTCGTCAGCCGTCGCAGGGACACCCCCCTGGTCGTTATAACCCACCATACCGGCCGTGCGAACGCATGGACGGTATGGGTTTTTGCTTCCGGCCATCCTCCGGCGAGGGAGACACGTCGTCTCCCTCCGCCTTCCTCCCTGTTTGATCCCTATAAATACCCCCCGTTGCTCCACCGACCGGGGCAGCTTGGATCTGACAGAGAAAATCCCCAACTTTCCTCTCTTCTCTCTCCGGCTGACGCTCACCAGCTCCGGCGGTTCCTCCCCCTTCTCCTCTTCGCTCTGCCGCAATACCAGCAGCAGAGACTTCCTCCCCTGCTCTTCCCGCGCCACGCCACACCCAGCTGGCGCCTCTCCGGCTCTCCAGTCGCCGCCGCCCCTTTCCCTGAGCATCGTCTTCTCCGGCGACAGTCGATACGACTATCGCCCTGTTCCTCCCCCTTCGTCCCTGCAAGTAAGTTAGAACTATTTCCCTTCTTCTCCTCTTTCTTTCCCCGGTTCCAATTTGTTCAATTACGCCCTCGACCGACCCTGACCATCGTCACCCCCTTCGACTCCGGCCACCCCCCGGCGAGATGTTCCCATCGCTCCACAGCCTCACACACCTCGCCGACCCTCACCGAACCTCCGCCTCATCACACTGAGCACCCCCCACCCCTCCACTGCCACTCCACACCTCCGTAACACTCCCCCGAACAAACCCATTCCTCCGGTTGCAGTCCAACCTAGGGCTGCCGCCAGACACCACCTTGCGGCCTGCCGCGCAGCTCCTCACCTTCGCCGTGCCACGGCGAAGGTTCCCCAGTGGTTTGATCAGGCCGAGAGGCCATATTCGTGTCCGACAGGTTTTGAGGTTCGACCGCCATTAACGCACATTGAAGCAGCTTCTCCCGCGCTCCAGGCTTGAGGACTCCAGGTCTCCAGCTGCTGCGGATTACGGGGAGTCTTGCGAAGGCAGCCAGCCAGCAACCTACGCAAATCAAAGCCGCAGCTGCAGAAGCCAGGCCGCGGTCTCCCAGCAGGCGCACGCGAGGAAAGGTCTGCGTTTAGTCCCACATCGGTAAGCCTCACACACTTTCCACTGTTTAAATTGATTTTGTGCACTAGCCTTACTGCCTCAGCACATGGGGTGAGGTCCCCTTCACCCGCCCGGTTACCTGGTCTCATCCGCGCTCACGCCCCGCGGACCTGACCCGACCCGACCCAACTTAGACTGACCTGCACTCCTCGCCCACCACTCACGCCGGTGGGCCTGGACCCGGGCACGACCCGTACCCGATTACCCGGCAGCTCTGGGAGAGCTTTCCCAAGAGTGGTTTCAGAGAGAGAGAGACGCGGGGGGGGAGGGTAGAGTAGGTTTTGCCTCTGACGAAAAACTCTGAAGTGTGCAGGCACAGGCGAAGAAGAAGACCCGCGGAAGAAGAAGGAAGCTGACTGTAGCAACAGGTAGTTTAAGTCGTCTGATTTGGAAATCAGACGACGGCCTGAAAGGAAAAGAAGAAAGAAGGAGGGGTGACGTCCCTGGCTGAAAAAGAAAAGAAGAAGCTGACACTTAGCCGCAGGGAGGAGAAACAAGAAGAAACTCTAAAGAAGAGGCTGAGCAAGGCAGAAGAAGAGGAAAGGCTGCAGAGAAGAAGTACAGCAGAGCCAAGGAAGAAGAAACCTTCACAGAAGAGACTACAGAAAAAGAAGAAGAGAGGCCAAGACAGAAACCAAGGAAGAAGAAGAAGGAGATCTGAAGAAAGAAAGAGGAGCATCACCTCTGCAGAACAAAGAAGAAGGAGATCTGAAGAAAGAAAGAAAGAAGAACATCACGAGGAGAAAACAAAGAGAACAACAAATTCTTTCCCTCTCTCTTTCTTTATTTTGTAAAAGAAACATGTATATCTCTAGAATACAACTTGCTCCCTGAGTTCGACCTCGGGAACTCTTTTATTTTCCGAGTAAAAAATTTATATATTTGAAATGTTGGTAATAACTGGCTATACTACAACGTTATAACAATAAAACCCGGTTGAACCCACCACTTCATACACTAAAGAAAATGCATGCTTGAATAGTTGCCTGCAATGTGGAGAAGAAAGATATGAAGAAAATACTAGTTCAAATATAGGAGGGAAGAAACAATCAAGGAAGGTACTGTGTTACTTTCCTTTGATTTCCTAGGCTACAATGTCTTTTCATGTCGAGGAAAACTGCAAAGTGGATGAAATGGCATCATAATAACAAATCATGAGACGGACTTATGTGTCATTCGACAAATTTTGACGAGTGCACTGCCTTTGATAACAAACATGCTCTATTTGCAGAGGAAACATGTAATGTTAGGCTTAGTCTTGCAAGTAATGGATTCAATCCTTTCAAAAATATGGTTCTGTCATATTCAATATGGCCAGTGGTGATCTTTACATATGATTTGCCGCCATGGATGTGTATGAGATCTTCATTTATAATGCTCAAGCTTCTCATACCTAGGAAAAAGGCACTAAGAAATGCAATCGATGTTTACATGCAACCACTCATCGACGAGTTGAAATTACTATGGTATAATGGGGTTGAAACATATGATGCAGCTAGAAAATAATTTTTTAAGATGTATATAGCATTGTTGTGGACTATTAACGATTTCCCAACTTATGCAAATTATCTGGTTGGAGCACTAAAGGCAAGTTGGCATATCCTATATGTATGGACAATACTCATTACTTGCGTTTACCTGAAAGCAATAAATTATGTTATTAAAGGCATCATAGATTCCTACCAATTGAACATAGATGGCAACAATCTAAGTTCAAGACAAATTTGATGGTAAACCATGCCGCTATTCATCCAAAAATCCAAAAAAAATTCTAAGAGCAAATACAATCATGTTGTCAAGATACAAAATAATGGAGAAGTTACAACAGATTGGTAATATCCAATTGGGTTGTCTGTTTCCGAAAGATCTTCAAAATTTACGTAATTCTGGATTTAAAAAAATCATATTCTTCATGAAGCTGCCTTATTGGCAAGATCTCATAGTTCATCACAATCTTGATGTGATGCATATCAAGAGGAATGTTATGGATAACATTTTAGATATGCTAAACTTAACGGATAGTCCAAAAGACACATTGAAGGCCTGTAATGATTTGAAGATGTTAGGCATTCATCTTAAGTTGTACGTAAATCATAAAGATGATGGCAGTTATGACTTTCCTAAGGCATTATATACTTCGAAGGATGAGAAACGACTAAAAATGTTATCTTTTCTAAAAAATATCAAGGTTCCAAATAGATTCTCGTCACAACTTTCTACATGTGTAAATGAAACATTCAAGAAGGTAAGTGGGTTAAAGAGTCATGATTGCCATGTTTATGTGCAAATCTTATTCCCATTAGCATCATGGAGTGCTTCCTCAACCAATGGTTGACTATGACGAAAATAAGCTGATTCTTCAAGGTTATATGTTCAAAGACATTGGATTCTCAATTATTAGACTATTGGGATAAGCAAATTGTGATCACACTATGCAAAATTGAGCAAATTTTCCCTCCTGCATTTTTTGATGGTACATCTTATACTCCACCTAGCGAATGAAGCAAGGATTGCTAGACCAGTTCGGTATAGGTGGATGTATCCAGTTGAGTGCTTCTTGAAAAAATTGAAAACTACGTCTTCAATAAGGTTAAGCCAAAAGGCTAATTGTCGAAGGGCATCTTATAGAAAAATGCATCAACTTTTGTGCGATGTATATGGATGGTCCAGATAATCAATTTAAATCATTGGAAAGGAATGATGATAGACAAAACAGTGAAAATGTGGAAGATTATTTTTCTGTATTTGATATCTGAGGAAGGCCAATCATACGAACAGAATTTAAATCAATGTTTGAACATGATCGACGATTAGCTCATATATATATATTAAAGCAAATTCTGGATTTTTATGATGAATTTCAACAATCTTCGCACATTTCTAGATGTGAAGAAGACTTCATTGACTGGTTCAGAACTCGTGTGCAAGAAATGAAACAAAACAATGATCCGCAATGGATAGAAGATTTTGATGTAATGATGAACATACCTTTAAGTCATGCACATTATCACTCTGGATATATAATAAATGGGTTCAGATTTAAAATGCAATCAGTTGATGATTTGAAGGTGGCACAACATACAGGCGTTATTATGAAATGTGAAGACATACAAACTAGTTGTGATGGTTACTATGGGAAAATCAAAGAGATTGTGGAAGTCAGCTATAATCATGATCGTCGAGTCATCTTATTTAAGTGTGACTGGTTTGATATTTTTAACAGCAGATTTGGTGTTAAAGTAGACAAAAAAACTAGTTTCATAAGTTTGAATAAGGATCATACAATTCTTCAACCATCTGAATCGTTTACATTAGCTTGTCCAGTTGAACAAGTTTTTTACGTGCCTGATAATGGTAGGAATGACTGGATAGTATCAATAAGAACAATGTCGCATGATTATTATGATATACAACATGATAAGGATCCCAACTTTGATTCTGAAGCATACCAAGATGTGGTACAAGATGGAGAAATAGGTCATGGTGCAATGGATATTGATATTTAAGGTAAAAGTTTTCAATTAAGCTATTTTCTAGAGCTTAACTATTTTATTTTTAAAAATTTTTTCATATATTTTCTCCATTGCAGGTTTTCTTATTGTACTGAGCTGATCTTTTACTTTCTTTGGCATACTTCTTTTGTAACGACCCGGTTCCCGAGCCCCTACGAGACACGAGAACCGGACCGACTCAACTAATCCCAAGACCTAGTCGTCCAACGAGGAAGTAACCAAAAGAGCAGTAAAATAAACCACATTCAACATGAATATAACTAACAGTAAGAAAATACAGCAGCAAGGAAAGAAACTACTACAGTATATACCACCACAACAGTAGAACAACATTCATAACTAAATATGAACTGCAGGTAAAGAAAAGTACAGCGGAAACAAGAACTACTCAATATAACGGAACAAAAAGAGGTACAAGAAACAGTGGTAACTCTACTGGACCCTACTCGGCCCAGCGTCATCTGCAGCCGCTGACCCTGGTTGCTCAACACCTGGTCCTAAAAGGTAACGAGTGTAACACGTCAGCAAAACACTGAGTAGAGTGGCAACTAAAACTAAAGAAACAGTAGAGTGTACAGTAGTTGTTAAGTTCTGTTACTTTCTTTATTTCAGTCTTTCAATTATCTCACGATTTATCTATTTCTCAGATCTTTCACTTGATCTCGAATGTTCCTCGTGGGAACGATCTTGATTGCAGTTTTTTCCGAACATTAGAAGTAGCACGTGGTGCTCTCCTGGCCGGGAGAGTCCCCCGTGGTGATCCTACTCTCAGTCAACCACCCCAAGGTCACTGACAGATGTAACGGTGACTACGGCACGCGCGGTAAACGCACGAGTAGCTAACCCGCACTGGCACGCGGTCAGTCGTTTCCGTTAACGGGTGCGCCCAAAGCACAGCATGGAACCAGTACAGGGCAGAGCCCTCTTAGTAACAGGGGTCCAACCCCTCCACAGTAACCAAACAGGGGCCTTGCCCCTCCACAGTCCGCGCACCCTCACCTGACTACCCTGGTTTGCCCCAGTGGGCCTAACAAGTCGGTGTGGGAGGCTAGCAGAACCCCGGGGCCCGTGGGGTAGCTAGTACCTCCCTACACTAGTAGCTCTCCTCGGTACTACGTACATGAGGGCCAGCAAGTCGGTACAGAGTGGCCAGTCCTAACCCTAGGTCCCTGGGGCGGCTGGCTCCGCTCTGCACTAAACAGGGGGGACAGTCGCTCTCCTTGGTACTCCGTACTCAAGGGCCAGCTCACTTCCCCAATTCTTTTCCATTCCCTTTCCAGGAGTTCTACTCCTAATTCCCCGTAGGGTTCCAGCTCTTTAACTCAGAACATTCCAGTTTCACGTTCATACAACCCACATTCTTAATCATGTTCATTTATTCATAATAGGCAGCTGTTTAAACGAATTTACAGGCAGCTATTATTTCCTTTCCACATTTTCCAAGACTACAGTATTCATACATTCCACTAGTTTTCCCATCCTAGGATTCATGCCATATCCTAGGATCTATCATACAATCTAGTTTTCCAGCCCTAGGATTCATGCAACACCCTAGGATCTACCATTCAATCTATTTCTCATTCCTAGGATTCATGCAATGTCCTAGGTTCTATTTATGGTTTCATAATTTAACAGATTATACTTAAAGCCACTCTACCAGGTACGACGGGAGTAATGGGGCCGTGATTGGGAATCCCGCGTGCCTCCGCGACTCCCAAGACTGCAACGGAACGAGGTCCTATCACAAGGATCAAACACAAGGAGTGTCTCAAAACAGTGTATAGCTACTGTAGATGGGTAGAGGATTTAATTCCGGAAAGAACGCAACTCGAAACGCGGAAAACGGAACCCGAACGGGCCCTCAACGGGTCGAAAATGATGACACTGTGCAAAATCAGATGTCTGGAACTTCTTCCAGACGTCTTAAAAAGTGGATCAGAGAATTACCTTGTTTTGTGTGATTTCTCAGATGTCCAGAAGCCTGCGGGGATGTCTGGCCTAGTTCCCAGACGTCTGATGGTCACCCCGGACGTCTGGAGGTCGCTCTCGCCGTCTGGTACTACAGCCAGACGTCTGATTCTCGTTGGATGGCGAATCACCGAGCCTGCACGCACCCAACTCTCTCTCTCGTACGGTCAGTCGACAGGAAGGAAGAAGACGACGAACTCACCTTTCAGACATCTGGATGGTCTTCCAGACGTCTCCCTCGCCGTCTGGCTATCAGCCCAGACGTCTGATTCTGGAAATGTTTCCAGAATCAGGCCACGACTCGCCCTCCGCTCGCGACGCCACGCCTCGTCGCACCTCGTGCGCCTGCTGCTCGGACCGCAGCAGTCCCCCCCGCGTCGCCCCACGCTCGCTGCGCTCCCCGCCGGTCGGCCCTGGCAGCCTCGGCGAGCTCGCCCTCACGGCTGAGCGCCGCTCTCGCACGCAGCACCTCCTTCGCGCTCACTGCGGCCGCCACTGCCGCTGCAACCGCGCGCTCGCTCTCGCGCTCACTGGCTGAAGGAGAAGAGGAAGGAGGCGGTGGTGACAGAAGAGCGCATGGCCTTTTAAGGCCGCGCGAGGAGGAGAGAGAAGGGGCGCGGCAGGGGAATCTGCAGCCATAGAAGGAATAAGCGAATATGCAGGTCTGCACGCTCAGGCGCGCAGACGACCCGTGCGTGTCAAAGATAACAGATTTCTAGACGTCTGTCAACGATCTCAGATGTCTTATACGACGTCTGGAAGTGATTCCAGACGTCTGGTCCGACGTCTGGCCCACCTCCCAGACGTCTTAAAATACGTCTGGGGCACGCATTCATAACATCTTTCATCACAATTGACTATATAAAAAGTATGACATCATCCTTTTATAATTTGTAGCTCCTCTCTTATTTCCTGTAACCAAAGTTATGATTTTTTTTTGAATGAATCATATAAGAGTAAGCTTTCTATTTTCAAGTTTGTACTTTCTATACAAAGTGGCACGAAGTATAATCAAACTGAAATTATTCTATTGGAATAATCAAAGTGAAATTTTCTACATATAGTGGCATCAAGTTGGAGTAAATAAATTGGTCACATTCAGTAGGCCTGAAATTTGGAGAATTTAATAGTACCTTCCATTTAGAAGATGTGTTTATTCACTTTATCAAAATTTATCTTTTGATAAATATATTTGATGATGTAGTCATCCTTCTATTCTATTTTTTCTAATTAATAATTTTTTTACATTCATAGATGGCACCTAAGAAGTTATGGCATACAAAAAGCGTTGTCTTGATATGTGCAGTGATGGCTCTTCATTTGAGCCAGATGACCAGGTCAAAGGACACGAGGGTGGCATCGACACCCAGCCTGAGCCCCAACATGATCCTCAACCCCTCATAGCATGACCATCAACTCCAGTTGCCTTCCCACATGCCCAATCTTCAGACTTCGCCATTACCTCAGACTCGACTTTGTTCTCATAGTCGACATGCCATGATCCCCCCTCATACTCTTGTAAAATCTAGGCCTTAGCATAGACCTCAACAAAATACATAGCCACACTCTCAGGTTCCAACTAGGCACGCGCACCTTCATCCCTTACACCCTCCCATGAGCCAATCCTAGCCCCTACACCCACCCCAGAGCCAGTCCCAACAGCAGACACCAGCTCAGCCCTTACACCCTCCCCAGAGCCAATCCCAACAGTGGACACGAGCTTAGCCCCTACACTTTCCCCAAAGCTAGTCCCAGCAGCAGACGCGAGCTCAGCCCCTAGACCCTCCCCAGAGCCAGTCCTAGCAGAAGACACAAGCTCAGCCCCTACACCCTCCCCAGAGCCAGTCTCAGCAGCAAACACGAGCTCAACCCCTACACCCTCTCGAGAGCCAGTCCTAGCAGCAGACACGAGCTCAGCCCCTACACCTTCCCCAAAGCCAGTCCCAGCAGTGGACACCAGCTCAGCCCCTACACCCTCCCCAGAGCCAGTCCCAGCAGCAGACACCAGCTCATCCCCTACACCCTCCCCAGAGCCAGTCTCAATAGTAGACATTAACTCAGCCCTTACACCCTCCCCAAAGCCAGTCCCAATAGTGGACACCAGCTCAGCCCTTACACCCTCTCTAGAGCCAGTCCCAGTAGCAGACACGATCTCAGCCCCTACACCCTCCCCAGAGCCAGTCCCAACAGCGGACACCAGCTCAGCCCCTACACCCTCCCCAGAGCTAGTCCCAGTAGTGGACACCAGCTCAACCCTTACACCCTCCCCAGAGCCAGTCCTAGCAATAGACAGGAGCTCAACCCCTAGACCCTCCCTAAAGCCAGTCCTAGCAGTAGACACGAGCTCAGCCCCTACACCCTCCCCAAAGCCAGTCCCAACAGCAGACACGAGCTCAGCCCTTACACCGTCCCCAGAGCTAGTCCCAGCAGCAGACACTACCTCAGCCCCTACACCCTCCCGAGAGCCAGTCCCAGCAGTGGACACCAGCTCAGCCCCTACACCTTCCGTAGAGCCAGTCCCAGCAGTAGACACCAGCTTAGCCCCTACACCCTCCCCAGAGCCAGTCTCAACAGCGGACACTAGCTCAGCCCGTACACCCTCCCCAAAGCCAGTCCCAGCAGCGGACACTAGCTCAGCCCTTACACCCTCCTCAAAGCTAATCCCAGCAGCAGACACGATCTCAGCCCCTACACCCTCCCCAAAGCCAGTCCTAACAACGGACACCAGCTCAGCCCCTACACCCTCCCCAGAGCCAGTCCCAACAACGGACACTAGCTTAGCCCCTACACCCTCCCCAGAGCCAGTCTCAACAATGGACACTAGCTCAGTCCTTACACCCTCCCCAGAGCTAGTCCCAGCAACAGACTTGAGCTCAACCCCTACACCCTCCTTAATGCCAGTCCTAGCAGCGGACACGAGCTCAGCCCCTACACCCTCCCCAAAGCCAGTCTCAGCAACAAACACGAGTTCAGCCCCTACACCCTCCCCAGAGCCAGTCCCAGCAGCAGACACGAACTCTGCCCCCACACCCTCCCCAGAGCCAGTCTCAGCAGCGGACACCAGCTCATTCCCTACACCCTCCCCAAAGTCGATCCCAGTAGCAGGCACCATCTCAGTTCATAGACCCTCCTCAGATCCTGTCACATAGCCATTCTCAGTGGAATAGTCAGCCACAGAGTCAGTCACAGAGCCAATCTTAGGAGTAGAGTCAAGAAGGGTCTAATGGTGTATAACTTCTTACATTAATTTTCTTTGATATTAATTCTTTATAACAATTTTATTTTGACTATTTATTTACTGAAGGTATAAAATCAAAGCCAAGGATAAGACAAGGAATTTGGAATTGAGAAAATTAACTAAAGGGACTCGAATAACGATTGAAGTAAATTGTAGAGGATGATGTTCACATTATGCACCCTTTAATAGCAAGATCCCTACACTTGTGAGACTTGTGATAACCCCATGCTATTTTGATTGGAGGAAGGTTCCTCAGCAACATAAGGATGAGTTCATTTGTGAGCTAGGGGTATTAATATGAAATTGTTGTTATGTCATTCATTTGGTTTACTTAAAATCCTTTATCTAATTATTCATTATAATATAAAATACAGGTGATGTATGATTGGGGAACAAATCTAGTGACGACTACATATATTCTCCAAGCAGCATGTAGGGCACTTCGTAGTTGGAGAGGAGCTTAAAAGGCAAGTAAGACATAAACATAGATATAGAATTCATAATAACACAATAACACAACTATTTACTTTTAGGTGTTGCTAACTTTTCTGTATATATAAATAGTTCTTTATTGGTAAAAATTATGAGGATGCATTGAGAGACGTGCAACCAGGAGTACAAGCTGGTCATTGGGTGCAGTGCTACGAATATTGGGATTAGGAAAACACGAAGGTAATTAATATTTTATATTAATTACTTCTATTCTAAAAGAAAAATGTTTAAATACCAATTTCAATAATTTGCTATTATAGGAGCAAGCTAAGAAAAATAAAGCTAATAGGGAGAAAGCTCCGACTGCAACCCACTGCTTGGGAAGGATGAGCATAGATACCTTGAGGGACAATTATGTAAGTACATTTTCACCAGCTTAATTGACGATATAAAAACTATTGATTATAATATCTATTATAAAACTTACAGGTTAGGAGACTTAAATAAGAGAAGCTAAAATTTAGGATAACTTAATTTATGACCACATCTCAAATATGCAATCAGATACCCATAATGGTGTACAACTTGATTGTGTTTCGATCTATGAGAGGAGTCATAGCAAGTCTACTACTGATGGCCCCCGTGTTTGGATTGATCCATTATATCAAGAGAGACATGTAAGCTCGTTGAAACAAATAATGAATAACTTAGTGTTAAACATTTACGAGAACTTACCATAAGATCAACTATGTGTAGGGTCGCATGATGGAGTTGATGCATCCTTCTAGTGATGATATGGATGAGCAATCAAAGACTGGCCCATTACAGCCTATGATAGCAGAGCAAGCATTTAGAACAGTTATGCTCCCCGAGCATGGTGGTTTTGTTTGTAATGCTGGTGCGAGTAAGATTGTTACTAGTTGGTATGGAAGAAAGGGATTGGGGGGTTAAGAGAGATTGCAACAGTTACAGACAGGTGGAGACCTTTCAAGAGAAATTAAATGATGTTATGTTGAAGTTGGACAAGACAAATGATATACTAGAATGACAGAGACATGAAGCATAACAATAACAGAAGCAAATGCAGGCACAGATGCAGGCACAGTTTCAAGCAATCTTAAGTGCATTGGGACGAGGTGGTGCAGATCATTCTTCTTTTCACTTTCCACCTCATCCACCTGATGATGGCTATGGAGGTTTTGGAACAGGTAGTATAGAAGCCATTATATGGTTGCCTAGTTTTTTTTTTATTTTCATGTCTAGTTTTATGTATACATTTCAAAACATGTGATACATACATGTGTTTTATTTATGAATGAATATCATGTATGTGGTGAATGATGGAATATATATATGAATGATAGAATATATATTTGCATTTGTGGTATATGAATGTGGGAAATAATGATATGAGTATGTTTGCATTTGTGGTATATGAATTTGGGAAATAATGATATCAGTATGTTTGCATTTGTGGTGAATGTATGAGGCAGGTTAACATATTTTTTTGTAAAGTATTTCTGAGGCAGGTGAATGTATGAAGCTTTCACAGTGGTAGTAGCACCAACAGTAGTAGTGGACTCTGGTTATTATTCTGTAATTGGCAACAAAGAGTTCAGGTATCAAATCTACCTACCATTTTTTCCTTCTTTCACCCTTTTTTGTTTAACTCTGATTTGTGGTGTTGTTCTTTTTTTAGCGGTTACCTAATAGGTGAACAGTATGGATCCCTAACTGGAAACAAAAATTTAACATAATTCTTGGGATGGCTCAAGGGCTTGCTTATCTGCATAAGGGGGGAGCCAACCTTGAGGCTTGGTGCTTTCCATTGCCTTTGTAATCATGTTTTCCAATAGTTGTGTATGTTGATTAGTCATATTATGCATTAGTTCACTCTCAGGTAGTGCTAAAGTAATAATCATGCTTGATGTGTCTAATATAAAAGAAATGCTTAAATATAAACCTTAACCTTTTTTTTTTTAAATTATAATTGTAGCTTGCCATGAGAAGGTCCTGCCCTCCATATCGTAGTCCTCCTAGGAGGGGATATGCAGGTAGGGGAAGGAGCCCACCTCCAAGGAGCCCCCCAACATGAAGAGGATACGATGGATATGGTGGCCACAGAGAACAGAATAATGGTAGTCTCTTGGTTTGAAATGTTCCACTGGACTATAGGTATCAGCTTGGATGTAATGGTGCAATGGTTATGTCTTATCAATTTGGGTTACATAGATGCTATCATGCATGTTTTTTTATACTATTGTCATAAAGAAATCATAAATTTTTTGTTTTTTATTTTTGGGTTCTCAAGATGTCCTCTTGGACCACGTGTGCCCTCTTTTTTAGGCAAGAGAAGCTTAGAGTTCTGTTCAAGAGGTTTGGTCCTGTGAGAGATGTTTACTTGCCCAAGGATTACTACACTGGGTGAGTATAAATATACATATGATATCTTGTTTCTCTTATATGTTGTTTGGTTACACATGGTGCATGACCACGTAGGATTGGGGCTTCCATCTGAGTTGGAAATGAGTAGGCCAGTTTTCTTTCTGGTCAAGCCATTTAACTTTTTCTTTTTCTTTTTTCAATTACGATTTCTATCCAAAGACTTTTCAAGCCTTATATGACTACCTCATCCACGTTTTCTTTGCATCCAATGTCTCCATATCCTTATTGTTGGTGTGGTTTTTGTTCTCTTCCAAAATATGGTTTTATACAGGAATAATTCTTGTATTCTATGTTGCATTATATCTACTTTGTTATAGTGAGCAATGTTTTGACTTATTCTAAGGGTTGTTTTGCTTTCAACTAATTTGAAGCCGATTTGGTGGAGGCATCAAGTAGTGTTACCATTTGATTAGTGGACTGTGTATTTTCAAGGGCATTTATCATGAACAAAATGGAGGGTTCCTGTATGAAGATCTTTGATTCAGTATATGATAAATTGAGTGAAGAATATTGAAGAATGATCGGTGGAAGTTGTTTTCCATGTCACGAAATACCTGATTTGAAGCTCTGCTTGTAATAACACATGAAGCTTGTGATGACCATGGGATGTGAGAGACATGCTTTTCTTTGAACTTTTCCAAGGTAGCAGCTATAAGCAGAAAGCACACTTCTTGGTGCCTTGTGAAGTGCCTATAGGAGTACATGGATTCTTAGGATTTTGAATTTCGTTACAAGTTGGCCACTATGCATGGTTGATGGAATTGGTTATTTAGTTAAGAAAGAACTCTTCAATTTCAATTTTGATGAAGCTACTATTATTTGCTGAATTTTGCTTTGTCAAGAGTCAAGGAGACAAGTTCATTCAAGTGAAATGCGTCAAAGTGACTTTTTCACCTTCGGTTTTTGCTACATGTACTTAAATTGAAGACAAGCTTTACACAATGTTCACTTTGAATGCTTCTTTTGGCCACAATCACATGAAGAACTTGGAGCTGCATGGCATGAATTTCAAGTTTCATGATAAAGGTCAGCCATGAATCATATGTAAATGTTGGCTTTTTTATTCTTCGAAGTTGAGGGGAGCTGTAAGGTAGATAGCTTTAGGTATCAAGTGAGTAAAGTCGACTTGGCCTATCTATTTTGGTGCCCATATCATTTTTCCTTTTCTATCTTCTTTCTTTATATGTCATATTTGAGATTTACATACTTTGGTAGGGAACCTCGTGGCTTTGGCTTCATATCATACAATTTGTCGATATGTATGATGCTTTTGAGGCCTAGCATCACATGAATATATGACCAACTTTTTGGTGGATGGGAGTTAACCCTGGTTGTTGCTGCAGAATCTAAGAAAAGGTTGGGGAAATGCGAAATAGGGATAGGCTACGGTGTGTAAATTATACTTTCAATGGTATATGGTTTTGAATGGAGTAAGAATACTATGGTAAATAACTTAAATGCCTTATTTGTATTTCATATACCTTATACCTTATTTGGAGGCAATTTTCCCAACTCTTATAATTGCGCAGCAAGAAGAATAAGAAATCCCTCTTCAAAAAATGGGGTACAAAAAATCCAGATGTCATCTGCCATAACCAACCAGCAGCTTACTTACTTGACACCTCTACAATCCAGGAGGTCTGCATTGTTCTCTGCTTCTGCTCCAAGGAGATCCACTCATATCAAGGTGAGATGGGCTAAGGAGCGGGGCCTTGGAACATCTTGCAGTGACTACCAACCACCACGGAGTGCACTGCATGTGGAAGCAACCACCCAAAAGTTAGATATTTAGCTCTGGATCAGTAGGTACATGATCATGTCCACCCCCCAATCACCAATTTGTACCAGGAAAACTTAAATTGCAGGCAGCATCTCCCTTTCAAGAATGTTGGAGAAGTTTCCTATTGCAGGGACTATGCGACAGATGACGGAGACAATGGAGAGAATGATGAAGGACCCTTTTCCCTACAGGGCATCTCATTTCCATCCATGAGTGGTGGTGCTGAAGAGGAGAATGGAGTTAGCGGTTATAGGAAGTGGAGGACCTCTTGGGAAATCAATGAGTGGGATGCAGAGTACAAGATCAGATTTGACATGCTGAGCATTGAGATTCTCAGAGCACAGTATAATGGCCTGACAAAGTCCTTCTTGGAGGGTCAAATGGAGAAAGAAAACCTTAGTGAGCAGGATCCCTAACTGGAACAAAGATTCAAGTCTCTTTTTGTGTATGTCTGATGTAATGTCTATGATGTTTGCAGATTACTCCTTTGCCTGGAGCATGGCCACAGAAGCCCGGTTCTGCCACATTTCCTTTCTTCGGAATCCAGGTATTTGCCTTGCAACTCTTGTGGAAACTGCACTTGGTAGCATTTACAGGTTGTTTGCCTTTGTCTTCTTTTTAATGCAGCCGGTGATAGTTGATGAAAAGGGAAAGGCAATAGATGGCAAATGCAATGGATATCTCTATATAAAAATTTCTTGGCCTGGTGCTTTTAGAACCTTCTATGGTGATCATGAGAGATATGAAACTACATATTTTAAGCCCTTCCCTAGTTACTACTTCAGTGGTGATGGATGCAGTAGGTACGACTTGGGGGAATGGGATTTCCCTTCTTATCATTCCACTTAGTGAAAGAGTGTGAAATCATTTAGAGGCAACTGTGGAATTCAATATCCTAATGTCCATCCTAGTTTATGATGGAAATCTCCTAAAACTTGTGATTTTACATTACAAAAAAGGGGAAGAAAGAAAAAAAGAAAGGAAACATTAAATTTTGGAAGAGATATTCAGTTATAATTTATAAATTTGCAAGCTAAATATATTGCATTTATTTGTAATTTCATTATTCTTCGAATATTCTGGTAACTAATCCACTAATAGAAAAACATGAATAAAATGTGAATTGCCTACTACTTTGAGCAGGTAGTGGCTTTGCTTGTAGATATGCGAAATGATAATTGTGATGCTTTATTATCAGGTGTCAAAATGACATCCTTAATTTTTGTTCACTGACGCTTGGCCAGAAGTTTATGTGTTTGGTATAAGCATCTGAATTATGCAAATTTAGTACAACATTCCAGACTAGTTTATTCGGCTATGCAGTGCACATGCCAGTCAATTCAACCATTAACTTGACGTAGGTCCCAAGCCTGATCAACTAGGTCCTTGTATTCATATGATCCAGCACACATCATACTGTCCTTAGTTGTCCAGATCCAATCTTCTTCCTAAGGCCGTAGCTGCCATGGGATCCTGCGAACTATATATTTTCAAATTCTATAGAAAGTTTTTTTTTTTTCCTTTTGAGCTTTTGAAACTTGATATAGTTTTCTTCAACAGGGACAGAGATGGCTATCATTGGCCGACTGGAGGAGTTGATGATGTGATAAATGTCAGGTAATCTCAGGACTTGATACTTTTCTGTTGTGATGCCTAGGCTCAAGATATCTCACTGGATACCATTTTTTCCTCTATTTCAATTGTATTTTAGATGACATATTGTCATTTATTTACAAAGGGAACTTGTATGTTTATATGCAGTGGTCATCGAATAGGAACTGCAAAGGTGGAATCAGCTCTGGTCCACACCCTCAATGTTCCGAAGCTGCAGTTATTGGCGTCGAGCATGAGGTGGAGCTTTCTTCTGGCTCAATATAGGCCTTCTCATTTTTCCATTCCCTTTCTTTACAGTGATGATCCTTAATTTCTTGCAGGTAAAGGGACAGGGTATATATGCTTTTGTCACTTTGGTTGATGGTGTCATGTACAGTGAAGAACTCCAAAAAAGCCTCATAATGACAGTCAGAACTCAGGTTTGTTTTATATCTGTTAAATAATGCAAAAAATGTGGCTGAAAATGAAACGGTAGATTTCCAAAATAGGGTTGTAGAGGACACAAAATCTGATTGATTTTTTTTCCAATTTATAGTTGGACATAAGCTAAAAGGAACCTGGTCGGAAAGAATTTCAGCATGAGAGAAATTGACCCCTTTAAATATTCCTACAGCAAGTGCTGCTATCCCAGGTAATAATTCACATGCGGGAAATGTAACGGTGAGAAACACAAATGTCCATCCTCTCCCTATGTGGGCAGTTGTATATGGCATTCTAGCAATATGTTCTGGCCAATTGTATAGCATTTTGCAATTAATTAAATTCTGGCCTTTCTTTTTCGTACTGCTTTTTGATAAGATATAGTTTTGCTTTTTTTTGGGCATTATTTTGCTGGTATATCTGTAATGTTATCCACTTTGCAAATTTTCTCTGTGCACGGGCATGCTTGTACAAGTGCATGTATATGTGATGATGGTGGGTGCATGTTCTTGGATGGCCCTGAGCATCAAGCACTCTGTGTAAAGGAGGACATTTTTAAGCATATTTAAAGTAGTTTGTTTTTTAACCTTATTTTATCCAGGGTTCACATCCTGTGGGACATGTATCTGGAATGGGTTTACCCAGCCCTGGTTATGGTAGAACACACTCAAACAACCAATTGTACGGTCAGTATGGTAACACACCAAGAAACAAGCAGCCATTTGGATCTTATGGTAGTGGTTTGCAGTTGAATGACCGAGGTTGGCTGACCACAGATGGCAAGTACAATGCCTGGGGTCGAGGCATGGGATTTTATGGCTATGGTAATGAGAGCATGGAGGTTTTAAATGAGTTGAACAGAGGTCGAAGATCTGGTCGCTTTAAGAATGGCCAGAAGAGTCCGGGTCCTAATGTTGATTCTTCATTAGGACTAGAATATATTAGAATAATGAAGAAGAACCCGTGTTGTTAACCCTGCTTGACATGGGAAAAAGTTTAGTTGGAAGTCGAAATGGGATCCCTCTTATTTCGGCATAGGCATTGGTTACAGCTTAATATCGAACATTATAATCCACTAAAACCAATAATCTTAAATATATAGCTTAATTATATTGTTGTATGTGGTAACTTAACGGCAATTAATTTTTGTTTATCTGATAAAAGTTTGACTTTTCTACTCTTCCTTTCAAGGTTACTTCTTCATGATATTATAACTGGACTTTTTTTCCCTAGACAACTGAAGTTATTTATTCCTGTAGGAATCGGTCTGCAGAACAGCTTTATGGTCATTCAGAATCAGAAGCCATCAGTCAGGATGCTGTGGAGTTACCTTCGATGCATGTGACTTTGGTGCTGCTGATAATATAATAAACCAAATAAGGTCTGGTGAACATTGGACAGGAAGGTTTCCTGTTAAGAACAAGTTCGGAGAGCACTTCCTAACAATTGCTACAAACACCCCATTCTATTATGATGATGATGGCTTGGTTGGAATCATTTGTGTATCAAGTGATTCATGCAACATCATTGAGGTGGCATCTCCTTCTACTAGTGCAGGGCATACCAATCGTCCTAGAATCAACCTAACTGATAAAATTGGTGTAGATATCCGGCAACCTCCATCAAAAATAACAACCTTGGTAGGGTTTTTTCCTCTTTGGTGATGATCAGTTAGGAGAAAAGCAGTTGTTATAATCTACATTCATAAGACATATCATCAATAATCATGATTTTTCGTACTAACATGTTCTATTCGTTTATTGTTAAAATCTGTGAAACAGGCTAATAAGGTCACCCAAAAAGTCCGCTCAAAGATTAAGGCATCTGTTGGTAGCCCCATTCATGAAGTTGAGAATAGAGAAGATCAGTGTTCTGGGCATGTGCCTGCAGATGCAACAAAAATAGATCACAGAAAAGATGTAACATCGAGTGGTGCAATGTGTGTATGGTCCCTACGCAATGGCCAGCAAGGTGGAGTTATGGGAGGACTTATCAGTAGTACATCAGAATGTCCAAGAGCACCTTAACTCATGGGTGGAGATTTCAACTGTTCTTTGTCAAGTGGGGACCAACCTGGGGGTAATACAAATGGTGCAGTGGCAGGGTTCCAACTGGCTGTGCAGAATCTGGGCATCACTGAACACTCGGTCAGTGGTATTGAGTTTACTTGGAGAAACGACAGTGGGCTCATGTCTAAATTGGATAGATTCTTTGGCAATTCTAGTCTCTTGGAGCATTTTCAATTGTCTTCAGCCATAAGCCTTAAGAGGCCATTTTCAGACCATACACCAACTGTGTAGGACAATGGAGTGAATGCTGATGTTGGCTTATACTTCAAGTTCAAAAAGTCATGGTTTAGAGAAGATGGGTTTAAAGATATGTTGTGTAGCTGGTGGAAAAGTAATAATGTTATAGGTTTTGCTACCCAAAGACTGGCATTGAAGTTGGCAGACATGTGCACAATGCTAAGGGAAAATGGGCAGACAGTGACGGCTATTAGAGAGTAGAAGCGAGTTGAGGCATTGGCTGATGTCTAGCCGCTTGATAAGAAGGAATGCACGGTGGGTCTAAGTACTCAAGATCAGGAAGCCAGAAAATATTAGCAGTAGATCATTGGCAAGGAGGATTTAAAGAAAGAGATGGATTGGCGTGAGAGGTCTAAACAACTGTGGCTCAAGGAAGGGGATGCAAATACTAATTTTTTCCATCTTGTGGCCAGTGCTAGCAGGAGATTCAACCTCATTTCTACTATCAAAATTGGCGAGAGAAACATTTCCTCCACTCGTAAAATAAGGAAGTTGTATGCTACTTTAAGGAAATATCAAAGGTTGCGCCAAGAGGTATGTGGAGGATGGCTGCAACTGCATTCCCATGTGTCAGTGATGAACAAGTTGCAATGTTGGTTGCCCCTACTACTGAACAGAAGGCTGTGGATGCTATCAAAGACTTAAATCATGAGGGAGCTCCAGGGTCGGATGGGGTTCAAGTCTTATTTTATAAAGAGATGTGGAGTGTTCTTAAAGAGGAAGTGATGGGGGTTATACGTGAGTTTGAAAAGGGAAATTTTGGTTTCGAAAGGCTAAACAAATCATACCTTTTCTTGTTACCAAAGAATTCGGGAGCGGAATGTTTCTCTGATTATAGGCCTATTGCGCTGTCAAACTCCAAAGATCTAATCATTAGCAAAATCCTTGCCAATAGAATTCGTGGTGTTCTACAAGGCCTGATTATGCCTGTTCAGTCCACTTTTTTACCTGGGAGGTCTTTGCAAGAATCATTTATTATGGCTTAAGAGATGGTGACGGGTTGGCACAGGAGAAAGTCTAAGGCCTTCCTATGGAAGGTAGATTTCTCTAGAGCATATGATTCAATCTCATGGTCGTACTTATGGGAAATTCTTAAAAGAAGAAAGTCCCCCCCCCCTTCTGGATCCGGTGGATGAAACGGTGCATCATGACTGCCTTCTACTCCCCCTTGATAAATGGGAAACCTTGTAAAGCATGGATACAACCTCAATGTGGGGTGCGGCAAGGTTTCCCCCTGGCCCTGCTGATTTTTAATTTTGCTGTGGATACTTTAGCTAGATATGCATGCAAGTTGGCAGAAGATGGGTTGATAAGGGGCTATTCGATGACAAATAGAAGGGTGTTGGCCCCCATTCTCCAATACGCAGATGACATATTCTTTTTTATAGGAGGGAAAAGGGAAGTGCAAGCGCTTTCTTATATGGTTACAATATTTGGAGAAATTTCTGGTCTAAAGCTAAATGGAAGCAATCATCTATGGTTTCCTTTGGTATGAATGGTAATGATCAGAGTGACATCTCTTCCATCTTAGTCACGTCTGTGGTCTCTTTGGCAATCAGATACTTGGACCTGCCACTGAAGTGTACAAAAATGAAGAAGATTGATTGGAATTTTCTATTTGAGAAGGTGGCTACGAAGTTAGATGGCTAGAACAGTCAATACTTGATAGTGAAAACACACGATTTGTTAATTAGAGTTTTGGAAATCGTTGTAATGCGTAAATCCGTTTCGCTTTTAAAAATTTGTAACCTAGATAGGGGAGTATCTAGGGTCATCCAAGGAGGCCAAATGTTTGCAAAATTATGTCTCTTGCCTGGAAATCGAACTCAACTTTCTTTTTGGTGTTATATATATATGATTTTTATAGGTTTTGAAATAACGGGAACAATGTAGGTTCGTTGATAGCAAAAAAATTCTCTATACTAATCCACTACACTACTATAATAGTGACAAGTAGAGCCTCTCCCTAACTTCACTCTAGGCGCATGGAGGCCTAGAGTAATTAGGGAGAGGAGTGAAAAAAGTTGAACAAGAATTCTACAAGACTATGCAGCAAAAAGATTAAAGAAGGCAACTTTGATTGAAAGAGAGAATGTTTTACAAAAACCCTAGTAGATGAATGCTTCTACTACTAGATAATTGCAACAAATAAAATAAAACACAAGTCCTCCTGAATTGTTGGTGAAGAGGGGAAACTCCTTGCTCCAAGCTTAATGGCTCCTAGGCATGAAAAGGGCTCCTCCTTCTCCTTCCTTGAGATGCTCCTCCAAGGTGGAAGCTACCACCTTCAATGATCTCCTTCAAGGGTGGGCGTGCACCACCCTTGCTCCTCCTTGCCTAGCCATCCTTCTAGTGGGGGAGTGCTCCTCCTCCTTGGCATGGCACAAGCGAGAAGAAAGAAGGGGAAGAAGGCACCAAGGGGGTGGGTAGGATGCCCCCTTAATATTCTCTTCTTCTTCTTCTTCCTTGGCCTTGACTTATGGTGGGTATATGGTTGACTAAACTAAAATGGAGGACGATGAAAATGGTGGTGGGTGATGGGTTTTTATAGAGTGGAATGGAGGTGGTTGGCATGGCCTTTAGTGGAGGGCTAGGATGGCTTGATGGGAGGTGGTTAGCGATCCAATGGAGAGGGTTAAATGGAACCAACTAAGGGGGTGTGAAGGGGGTTTGAAGGTGGCCTTTGTTGGTTGAGTATGGGGTGGAAGGACACCTTATTTTCACGCCAACTTTGGCTTTTAGAAGGGGGTGTTCTTGGTGCCAAAAATCAAGGGTGGAGATGGGTTGGTTGGTGAAGTGTAGGGTGGTGATGAGGAGATGGGTTGAAGCCATTTTGGTGGTGGTTATGGGGGATTGTTTGACGCCAACTTTAGGTGGCTTTTGGAGGGAAGTGAGGGGTGAAAAGGTGGCTAGGGTTGGCACCAACTTAGGGGTGGACTAGGTTAGCTAGGTGGACTTATAGGTAGAGGTAGTTAGTGGAGCTAGCTAGGTGGGGTTTTAGGGTGGTAAATGCCAAGGGAGCTGGAGCCTAGCTAAGCTAGCTTAGTTAGTAATGGAGTGGAGGAGGAGGTAATGGCAGCTAGGGTTTGAGGAGAGGAGCTGGACAGAAGACGTTTGTAGTTGAACTGGAGCTGGTAGCTGCTGAAGAGGATGGCATGGGGTTACTTTAGCTAGCTTAGCTTGCTAGTTCTTTGCTAGCTGCTAAGCCAAGCTAAAGTAAGCTGGCTTCTGCCACAAGAAGTTGAGGTGAGCTGGGTCTGGTGCTCCCGGGAAGGATCAAGTTGGTTGAGGTAGCTAAGGTAGCTTAGCCCAACTAAGTTGAGCTAAGCTGAATCCCCGAGAGCTGGACTTGAGCTTCCTGAACTAAAATGAAGTCATCTTCAGCTGGCTGGAGTTGAGTAGAGTTAGCTGTAGCTAGACCTGAGCTAGGGTGAACTCCAGTCAACTCAACTGAGCTAGCTAGAAATCCCTGTGAACTAATGGGAGCTAAGATGAGCTAGATTCAGCTAAGTTGAGCTGGATCTGAGCTGACCTAAGCTAGGGTGAGCTAAGATGGGCTCCCTTGAGTTGCCATTTAGCTGAGATGAGCTGAATGGAGCTAGGATAAGCTAACCCTAGTTCAAGTGAGCTGAAATCCAGCTATGGTGAGCTGGATCTGGTTGAGTTCTAGCTGGTTTGGGCTTCTCTTTCACCAGTTTCCTTCCTGAGTGCTAGGGTTCTAGGGATTTGGCAATCTACTTATCCCTAACACTCACAAAAGAGGATCAAGTCACCTGAACAATCATGAGTTTAGGTGGAATTTTGGAGAAGGATATCTGATATAGTCTAAAGAAAGACCCTGAAATTCTAATGATCAGATCCGTATCCTTATCCCTAGTTGTTAAAGATTTAATCCCATTGTACCAAAAGTAAGTTTTCAACCTTAGTCCTAATTTCAAAATTTTCCTCAAAAAGTTTTCAACATTTTTATTTTTTTTGGATGCAAGCAGGAAATTAAAATGACTAAAGAAAAATGCATATTTTTAAGTTTTGAAAATCCTAAATCGATCATCAAAATTTTAAAAATACCCCCCATGCTTATGATATGCAATGTCCTCATGCATTAGGAGGGAAAAGGGATCACCTTAGTGAAGGGCGGTCGGATTTAGGATGGTCAAAACCTAGAAAAAGAAAGGAAAAAGGAAGAAGGAAAAATGATGGGTTACCTCCCATCCAATGCTATCTTTTATGCCATTCAGCCGGGCATGAAGGTATGCACGAAAGATAGAAAATCATGTAAATAATTGGACACTTGGATGCTCGCATAAAGGCATCTTCTTTTGGATCCTGAGAAAATTGATTAGAAGAAATATATGCGTCAAACTTGGATGGAAAATGATAACTGTAGCCCGAGTCTAGCCATGGTTTTAAATTGGGTTGAATGCCAAACTCGGGCGGGTCTGGTGGTAGGTCCAATGGAAAGGGTTTGGGGGAAGAATGGTGAAGGGTAGGTGAAATTAGAGTGGAAGGGTGGGTTGAGAGAAGAGTGGGTGGGTTAGGGAAAGGATCAATGGGATCATATAGAATAGATTGTTATTGAAGACAAGTCTCCAAATTACAGATTTCGCCAACCACTAACTCTGAATCTAATTCCTCAAAAATATTATGTTCGGTAAGGGTATCTATCAACATTGTCTTCACTATATTTGAAATTTCAGTATCCGAGTGTAACGACCCGGTTCCCGAGTCCCTACGAGACACAAGAACCGGACCGACTCGACTAATCCCAAGACCTAGTCGTCCAACGAGGAAGTAACCAAAAGACAGTAAAATAAACCACATTCAGCATGAATATAACTAACAGTAAGAAAGTACAGCAGTAAGGAAAGAAACTACTACAGTAGGTACCACCACAACAGTAAAACAACATTTATCATATAACAGAAACTGCAGGTAAAGAAGGTACAACGGAAACAAAACTACTCACTAGAACAGAAACAAAAGAGGTACCAAAGGCTGTGGTAACTCTACTGGACCCTACTCGGCCCAGCGTCCTCTGCAGCCGCCGACCCTGGCTGCTCAACACCTGGTCCTGAAAAAGGTAACGAGTGTAACACGTCAGCAAAACGCTGAGTAGAGTGGCAAACTAACTAAAGGCAACAGTAGAGTGTACAGTAGCTGTTATGTTCTATTACTTCCTTTATTCACATCTTTCAATTTTTCTCACTATTTCATTTATTTCTCAGATCCTTTACTTGATCTCGAATGTCCTCGTGGGAACGATCTTGATTGCAGTCTTTTCCAAAAGTAGAAGTAGCACGTGGTGCTCTCCTGGCCGGGAGAGTCCCCCCGTGGTGATCCTACCCTCAGTCAACCACCCCAAGGTCACTGACAGACGTAACGGTGACTACGGCACGCGCGATAAACGCACAGGTAGCTAGCCCGCACTGGCACGCGGTCAGTCGTTTCCGTTAACGGGTGCACCCAAAGCACAGCACGGAACCAGGGCAGAGCCCTCTCAGTAACAGGGGTCCAACCCCTCCACAGTAACCAAATCGGGGCCTTGCCCCTCCACAGTCCGCGCACCCTCGCCTGACTACCCTGGTTTGCCCTAGTGGGCCTAACAAGTCGGTGAAGGAGGCTAGCAGAACCCCGGGGCCCGTGGGGTAGCTAGTACTCTCCTAACACTACTAGCTCTCCTCGGTACTACGTACACGAGGGCCAACAAGTCGGTACAAAGCGGTCAATCCTAACCCCGGGTCCCTGGGGCGGCTGGCCCCACTCTGCACTAAACAGGTACAGGTACTTCCCTTGGTACTGCGTACCCAAGGGACAGTACAAACTACATCTCAGTTCCATTCCTTTTTCTTTCCAGGAGTTCCACTCCTAATTCCCCGTAGGGTTCCAGCTCTTTATCTCAGAACATCATATGTTTCACTTTCCAGATTCACATTCTCAAAATCCATGATCTCAAACATGTTTCTTTATTCATAACAGGCAGCTGTTAATTCAAATTACAGGAAGCTTTATATTCCTTTCCATTTTTCCAAGACTGCAGTATTATACATTCCACTAGTTTTTCCATCCTAAGATTCATGCCACATCCTAGGATCTAGCATACAACTAGTTTTCCAGCCCTAGGATTCATGCATCACCTAGGAGCTATCATTCCGTACATTTCTCATTCCTAGGATTCATGCAATGTCCTAGATTCTAGTTATGGTTCCATACTTTAACAGATTTTAAAAAAATAACTTAAGCCACTCTACCAGGTACAACGGGAGTAGTGGGGGCGTGATCGGGAATCCCGCGTGCGTCCGCGACTCTCAAGACTGCAACCGAACGAGGTTCTATCACAAGGATCAAACACAAGGAGTGTCTCAGAACAGTGTATAGCTACTGTAGGCGGGTAGAGGAATTAATTCTGAAACGAACGCAACTCGAATCGCGGAAAACGGAGCCCAAACGGGCCCTAAACGGGTCGAGAAAGACGATACTGTGCAAAATCAGACGTCTGGAACTCCTTCCAGACGTCTTAAACGGTGGATCAGAGAATTACCTGTTCAGCTTGGTTCCCCGGACGTCCAGAAGTCTGCGGGGACGTCTGTCCTATACCCCAGACGTCCGATGGTCCACACGGACGTCTGTAGGTCACTCCCGTCGTCTGGTACAACTTACAGACGTCTGATTCGCAAAGGATGGCGAATCAGCGAACCTGCGCACGGCCAACCCCCCTCCCTCAGTACGGTCAGTCGACAAGAAGGAAGAAGAAAGCGGAAACTCACCTTTCAGACGTCTGTATGATCTTACAGACGTCGACCTTGCCGTCTGGCTATCAACCCAGACATCTGATTCTGGAAATATTTCCATAATCAGAACCCTGCTCGGCCTCCGCTCGCGACGCCGCCCGCGTCGCACCTCGCGCGTCCGCTGCTCCGACTGCAGCAGGTCCCTCTCCGCGTCGCTCCGCACCCCCTGCGCCCTCCGCCGGCCGGCCAAGCCGCTCCGGCGAGCTCGCCCTCACGGCAGAGCCCCGCCCTCGCACGCCGCACCTCCTCCGCACTCACTGCGGCTGCCGCCCTCGCGTCTGCTAGCTCTCGCGCACAGGAAGGAGAAGAAGGAGGAGACGGTGGAGACGGGAGGGGAGGCGCGCCCCTTTTAACGCCGCGCGGAGAGGAGAGAGAGAAGGCGGCAGGCCGCCTGCAGCCGCAGAGAAAAGAGGGATATGCGGTCTGCGCGCTCAGGCGCGCAGGCGACTCGCGTGTGTCGAAAATAACGGATTTCCAGACGTCTGGAAACGATCCCAGACGTCTTATCAGACGTCTGGTTGTGATCCCAGACGTCTTGTCCGACGTCTGAGCCACCTCCCAGACGTCTTAAAATACGTCTGGGGAACACATTCGTTACACCGAGTCCTCAAAAAAATTATCATCATGGAATCTTTTTAGAATTTGAAAATATCAAGAGTGATAGTTTGGCCTACGCAGGTTGTATCCATTTTGCCTGTGTGGCAATGGATATTTTCCTTTGCAGTGGCCAAAAAGGGTCGTCCAAGGATTATTGGGGCATTCAATAAAGATTCGGGTACCTCAATGTCAAGGACTAGAAAGTCTATAGGGAAGACAATTCTGGGCCTTAACCAAAACATCCTCAACAATCCCATGAGATTTGATTGTAGATCGATCGGCTAATTGTAGGGTAACCTTGATGGGTTTTAATTCACCAATCTGAAACTCTTCAAATAAAATCATGGGAATGATATTAACTGAGGCACCAAGATCAAGGAGGGTGAGATCAAAGGTAGTATCATCAATAATCACTGATATTAATGGCACCCCTGGATCTTTCATCTTAGGAGGCAGCTTGCTCTGTATGACAGAGCTTATTGTCTCCGAAAGATGTACCTGTCCTCGATTTTTGGCCTGCCTTTTAGGAGTACAGATCTCCTTCAAAAGTTTAGCATAGGCAGGTATATATTTGATGGCATCTAGGAGAGGAATATTAATTTGAACTTGCCCAAACAGATCCATGAGTTCTTCTATGGTGGGCTCAGATTTCTTTTTTCTATTGGTGGTGGGGTGGAGAGCTTATGGAAAA
The DNA here is from genome assembly GCA_037157565.1 of Thalassia testudinum. Lineage (NCBI taxonomy): Eukaryota > Viridiplantae > Streptophyta > Magnoliopsida > Alismatales > Hydrocharitaceae > Thalassia > Thalassia testudinum. The sequence continues at coordinate 94,419,391 of JAZHRO010000039.1, forward strand.
GGGATAGGAGTTATGTCTTGAGAATTTTGTATTTCTTTTTCTTCCTGATGGGGAGGTGAAGAGTCAATGTGCACAGGGATGGGGATGTCACCAGGTTTTTGTGAAGGCCAAGGATCAGTGGTGGTTTTCCCACTCCTCAATGTAACTTCATGTGCAGTTGGATTATTATTTGGAGGAGGTGGGGGGATTGTGATTGTGGAAACCTGGGAGGCTACAGAGGTGGTGGATTAGTAGGAGGCTAATTTAGGTAGTGTGGATTTCTGCCTGGATATTGGTTCCTTCAGTGATTAGGGTTGGGCATGGGTTGGGAGGGAAGATGTCCTCTAGGTCTTTGAGTGGGAGTAACCCCGATCTGATTATTCAGATTTGTGATGGTGCGGGTTAATTCTGTCATCTTTGTCTGCATTTCCTGTAGGGTTCTCATCATCTAGGCATTGATGCTTTGTTGGGATGGCCCAGGATGAAAGGTCGGATTAGACCCATACCCATTAAATTGATTTGGTTGGGGGGGAAACTGATTATTCCAGGAGTTTTAAATGGCTCCTGGATGACAGAAATATTTTGAGTGGGGTTAAGATCTGGATAGTTGTAATTCCCCTGTGAATCATAGACAACCTTAGAATACTGGTAATAATCAGCATGAGTCGTGTTGAGATTGTGCAAATTTTCTCTTCGTAGGATGTGAGGTTGGGTTAGATGTGGAGCTTGGGTTGACGTGGTGAGTCTTTCTTCAATTTTCCTTTGATTAATGTGCATCTGGTCGAGGTTTTGGGCGATCATTTGAAGATTGTCTTAGGTGACAGGGATAGCTCGGGTGCCTACTTCATGAACACCGAACTGTGGGTTTGGAGTTCTACAAAATGTGTTTATGGAAGCTTGATTAAATGAGTTTTCACTCATTTCTTCAAAAAGGTCATAGGCACTCTCAGCATCCTTATTCAAGAAGTTACTGTTATGATAGAAGATCAGCATAAGCTACCATAAAGGAATCTCGTGGTGCAAGCAACTTCTTACGAGATGTTGAAATCATTCCCAAGAATCATGGAAAGTCTCACCAGATTTTTGTTGAAAGGTCATAATAGATCTTCGCAAGGAAATAGTACGACCTATGGGAAAGAATTTCTTGAGGAAGGTGCTCTAGAGCTAAGGCCAAGTTGTGATGGGTCGATCAATGGTTCTGAACCAGTAAGCGGCCTTATCTTTAAGAGATAACAGAAATAGCCGCATCAGCCATAGGACTTCTTGCACATTTCGGGAAAGGGTTGTTTGTGCAAGAAGAGTCAGCTTTTCAAGGTGGCTGAAAGGGTCTTTCCTAAGAAGGCCATGGAAGTGTTTAATCAAGTTCAAAACCACCGGCTTGATCTCAAAGTCCCCTTCTGGTACGACCACCCCTGGTCGTTCCTCATAATAAGAAGGATCATAAAAATATTTTAGAGGACTAACAGGCTGCTGACGAGATGGTGGGTTTGGCCTTTGGTTGGCTAGGTTTTGGATATTCCTAATCAACGTTTGTTGATTGGCATTCAGTTGAGCAATCTGCTCAGCCATCATTGTCAAGAGATCAGGCGGGGGGGCTTGAGGTTGTGATTGAGGCAAATCAGCATTAGGGAGCTCCAAATGTGCAAAGTCAAAAGTGGAGGGGTTTTGGGTGGATGGGTCAGAATTAGGGTTAGCGGTGGGATTAGAGGTGGAAGTGGATGGGTTAGTGAACCTATTTTGTTGATTTTCCATATTTTTAGAAGAAAAAGTGGTCTTTTTGCGCGGTGGGTGAAATCAAATGGCCCTTCCAAGTGCGAATTTTGAGACCGTCACTGATGATAACGTCATCATTAATTGTATCTAGCTTTATTTAGTCAATTTCCATCATTAAATGCTCCTACATAACTACCAAGGAGCTGTAATTTACTGTAAATCCATTATGAGGGAAATACAGTAAAACAGGGGTAAAACTAAAGTTTTAACAGTATATCTCAATTGCAGAACAATCACGGGTTTCTCTAAGGGTTAATTAAGTGTCAAATGATCTTAAGAGTTTAACAAGTGGGTTAGTACATAAAAAAAAGGGTTTTCACATGTTTTAAGAATTAAACGACTTTCGAAACCCTAAAAACAGACCCGCTTAAGTAACTGAGGTTCTGGTTACGATAAAATTCACCTAAACCCTCTAAAATTCATAGAAAAATATTCTTTAGGGTTTGGTACCTTCAATTTGACCATCAAAACCCATCTTGACCTAAAACAGAGTCTCAGACAGATTTTTGCCCTAATTTAGGTATTGTGCAATTTCTCCAGTCAAACGTGGTCAAAACCAAAATCTAACTTCACCATTGGATTCCTTAGGTCCAAATTAGGTTTGTACCAAATATTTGGGCCCAATCTAAGATTGTTTTGACCTAGTTTGCACTTTGGTCCAACCCTGACTTTCTTTAGCCCCTCAACTTTTGAATCCTTTACAAACAAGTCCCCAACTTTATCGTCTCCTTCAAATAGGTCCCTACCGCAATGAAATCCTAATCCTATAACTCTGGCAAGCTTGATTTGGCATTTTCTCCTTGATTCCTTGATGAATCCCTCTCAGATTTGAAAGGGAAGATCGTCAAGAAATTCCCTTCTTTTCGAGCCAAATTCGAAGCTCTAAAATTGGCTTGAATCCTGGTGTGAACCTTTGAAAGATTTGGGTCCCCATCTCAGGTGACCTTCCAATCTTGGGAAGCTTGCTTCCCAAGCTCAAGTTGTCCTCCAGAGGCCTATAAAAGAAGCCCCAATGCATACCGTCCATCCCAGACTCATTTTTGGCCGAAAGTACCCTAATTTCTTCCCTCCTCTCCAACCAAAAAGCTCTGCGAGCTTCGGCGATATCTTCGACCTCCTTCCTCGTCTGTTCTTGCAAAACCAGCAGCAGATTCTTCATCCTCAGATTCTTCCATGTGCTACAATACCAGTGGCCATCCCCTTCCATGTCTTCATCACCGTTCCTTCCCTACCGGAGAGTTCATCTTCTCCGTCGCCAACGTACCAAAATCGGTGTGGATCTCCCCCCTTTTTGTCCACTTAGAATAGGTAGTTAGGTCTCTCTAGGTTCCTAGTTTAGTTTCCTATTCAAAACTCCCAAAAATAACCCTTGACGCTGCCGTTCACCTCCGTCTTCCCCGTCTCCGACCGAACCTTTGATGAGGTGCCTCCGTCGCTACACCCGCCTCGCCAACCACCTTATGACCTTCGCCACAACTCCACCAATGAAACCCCTCTCCTATTTCTCTCCATTGCTCACCCAAACACGCCCTTGAACAACCCACCTTTGCATGACCGTCTCTATCACCGTCCGACCACCTCACGTACTCTCATGCCACACTGCACCCACCACCACGTTCACCGTCCCACGGCTAAATAAGGCCGAAAGGCCATATCTTGGATTTCAGGTGTTGGTGGGCAGTCGCCATTATCGTGAAGCTTCAAGCAAGCTTTGAAACTTGCTTCCCAACCAATAGCTCCAAGCGCCACATCCAGGCACTGCGGCTTTGCTCAAGGCACGTGCCCAGGTCTCCAATTGGGGAAGATACGCTCAGCAGCTACTGCAATCAGAAGGAATCCCACCTGCAGATGCTCATGCAAAGATGGTAGGACATTTAGTCCCACCTCGAAAATAAGTGAAGAGGCACGCACGCATAAGTTGAATTTCTGCTTCTAGCTTATCGCCTCAAGTCACTTGGGGGGTGAGGTCCCCCGCATCCTTCACCTACCTTGCCCGTGACACACACCATCCTGGTCTAGCACTCACTCGATTACCCACCTAAGCCTACTCTCACACCTCGGCTACGACCCACGCCCGCAGCCCTGGTCCTGTGTATTAATTTTGTTAGTCTATGTTATTTAATTTTGTTAATTTTATTTGAAATGAATATATTTGAATTTAATTGGTTTGTATTAATTTTGTAGAATTATGAGATGTTAATATATTTTGGTTAGGGTTAAGTTTGAATTGTAATGGTTAGAAATGTAGAGGAGAATTTAGCTTTTATTCTCTTCTTAAATCCCTCCGCATTATCCCACTAAATTGAAGCCTTTTGCTTCCTTTTGGTCTAAGAAATTGATGAAAAGGAGAAGTGAGAGATCGTATATATTACGTGCCATCTTTGCTAGAATGCAATTGGTTTGTGGAAGTGCTTCGACTCAAACCAGTCAATTTTTGCCTTTACGTTTGCATAGATGATTTTGAAGTATTTGCTTTTGTTTGAACCAAATTAAGAAAATGATTCGCTTCTGATGTAACTAAAGTTTTATTATTATAGTAACTTCGTTCAATTGCGTTAGGTTTTTGCTTTTTGGACGACGAAGTACTTAAAGGATGCAATTATTTTCCTTGTTAACTAAGGATATTCATTAGTCAGCTTTCGAGTCCAATTTTGCCATTCCGCAACTTACATCCATTTACAAATCCATGCCCTCCTCTTTATTTATCCATTGTGGCCCAAGATCAAGCCTCTCACTGATGTTACGGGTAGATCACCAAATATTTTCATAAAGGATAAATCTCAAAACAAATTTTGCTGTAGATAAAACACAACAAGAATTTAGGAAAATCATTTCAAATAAATCAAATCTCTCTACCTTTGTTATTTTGTTTTGCTATCATCTAATGTATTCTCTCCTACAAAAAATATGCATTAATTAAGGTTTAGTCAAAATTCCATCATTTCCTCACTACAAGAATATTCACTATTGATGTCCATTAAAAATGGTCAGCAATGTGAAAAAAAGGGTCGAGAAAGAGGGTCAATGAATGCATTGTCGTATAGGGTTTTCTCAACCGTTCTAGAACATTACCATCGGCAAAAAGGTAGACCCTCATTTGATGTGTCGTTGTTTCTGTCGTCTGTTTTAAATGGTCGAGAAAAGTTTTTCTTGACCGTTATAAATGGCCGTCGACGTAAATATCTACATCGACCTAAAATAAAAAATCGTAAACCTAAACTAAAACCAAAAAACCTAAACTTAAACCATAAATAGAAAACCCTAAATCTAAAATAAAAACCCTATAACCTAAATCCAGAACTCAAAACCTAATACCAAAACCCAAAAAAAAAATCCTAAACCTAACCTTAAACCTTAAACACTAAACTCGAAAACCTAACCTAAAAGCAAATAACCATAATCCTAAACCCAAAACCCTAAAACCCTAAACCCTAAACCCTAATCAAAACCCGAATTCTTAAATCCAAAACTAAAAACCTACAACGAAAACCTAAAATAAAAAATCGTAAATGATAAACACACATGAATTCATGATAAATTGCTTATTTTTGATAGTTCCTAGGGTTAGCATTGCATATCATGTTATAAATACTGCATAACATCATTGCATGGCATTTAGGATAAGTGCATGTTTTGTATATTAATTCCTTCATTTTATATCGCCAGGAGGCAATGCGACATCCTTACAGATTTTGGATGAAAAATCTGACCGTACGAATGGATCCAGAGTGACGATTGTAATCTGACAACATAGAAATCACCTCGATCCGAGCACCGTGGCATCCTCTGCAAGCAATGAAGGGTGGATGGTCCAAATGTTGCCATGTGGCACCATCTAGAGTGCCTAAAGCCGCCCGCCACCTCTCCAAAGGACGCCTATCGAGTGATCACAGCCGTTGGATGAAAATCCAACTGCTGAGAGGCCGCCCTCACCATGCGAGCATAATTCTTCTCCGCAACACACCCACAGATGTGGCGCAGCGGTAAGGTTGAGCACTCTCAAAGAGCGAGCATGAGACCGAGCCGCGATTCACCACTCCCCGCTACAGTGCCAATTGCAATAGGGTAGCCCGATCGTAATTGAGCGGTCGAGATTCCCTGCGCACGATCCAACGCCACCCAGCAACGCGAAGGTGCACGCCAAATCATATGCATGCCATCTGGCGAGCGATTCAAATCAAAGCGTGCACAATCTACGGGCACATCTCGACCGTGCAATGCATCATCCAATGGCTGCTAGCACACGCACCAGCGGTGCGGATTTCAAACACTGGCAGGCATGCGCTCTCCTCTATAAATCATAGCCATCCACTCTTGATCCAATGGCCGACGATTGCCGTGCTTATGATAGCTGTGAGCGTGAGTGTTGGGCATGGGCTTTACAATAATAGAAGAATGGGCCTTTAGTGACACTTGCAGCTGTCACTAAATGGCCTACACAGTGCATGCGCCAACCAAGGCATTGAAGAGGCGCGGATCTTTTGGCGACAGCTTAAGTGGCCTTTAGTGACACTTGTAGCTGTCGCTGAATGCCTGTGCGCGGGATGCTCTTCTTCTCTCCACTATATAAACACCCCTATGATGAGAACCTCATCATGAGCCATAACTAGCTCATTTTGACCCAATACAAAGGATAAAAGCTCCTACATAACTCAAGGAAAGGCTTAATTCAGAGAATTCTGAGTTTAAGGAGAAAACAAGTCATAAGGGGTAAAAATGCAATTTTACCAGTATAATCTGCATACAGGGTAATTCAGGGTCCAAACATAGGTCAAAGCAACTTAATAAGAATAAAAGTGGGATGAGATGATCTAGCAAGGGTTACAGCAATTCCAAGGAACTAAATGATAATCTGTAACCCTAAAATAAACCCACTTCAATTCACGAGGTTCAAGGCAAAGCAAAAATGGAATAAACCCTCTAAAATTCATAGAAAAATAATCTCTAGGGTTTAGAACCTTCAATTTGACCTTAGGAACCCATCTTGACCTACATTGAGAACCATACCCAATTAATAACTTAATTTAGGTTTTTACGTAAATTGACCAGTCAAACAAGGTTTAATCTAGAAATAAAATTCACCATCAGATTCCTTAGGTCCTAATTAGTCATGTATAAAAACTTGAGCCTAAGAAGAAACCTTCTTGACCAACTTTACACTTTGGCCCTCATATATTTACTTTTTGGCCCTCAACTTTTGAACCCTCGCATTTTGGCCCCTAACTCTCCCTCGTTCTTTGCGTTCAGGTCCCCCCTGCAAAACCTGCCAGCACCATGCTCCGGCGACCTTGCGCGGAGCATGGCGCCGCGTAGGGTGAGGGGGAGAGCCTGGCAAGTAAACCGAGGGTGCCCTGCGTCGTCAGCCGTTGCAGGGACACCCCCCTGGTCGCTGTAACCCACCATACCGGCCGTGCGAACGCGCGGACGGTATGGGTTTCCATCTCCGGCGTCCTCCGGCGAGGGAGACACGTCGTCTCCCTCCGCCTTCCTCCCTGATTCGGTCCCTATAAATACCTCCGTCGCTCCACCGTTCTTCCCAGCTCGGATCTGACGGAGAAAACCCCCAACTTTCCTCTCTTCTCACTCCGGCAGACGCCCACCAGCTCCGGCGGTTCTTCCTCCTCCTCCTCTTCGCTCTGCCGCAATACCAGCAGCAGAGACTTCCTCCCCTGCTCTTCCCGCGCCACGCCGCACCCAGCTGGCACCTCTCCGGCCCTCTGCTCGCCGCCGCCCCTTCCCCCGGGCATCTTCTTCTCCGGCGACAGTCGATACGACTGTCGCCCGCTCCGGCCCCTCCTCCTCCTGCTAAGTAGGTAGAACTCCTCCTCTTCCTCCCCTCTTCCTTTTCCTCACTTTAAACATCTACTGTCGCCCTCGATTCCGACCCCTCACCCTCACCTTGTCCGCCTCCGGCCATCCTCCGGCGAGCCGCTCCCATCACCCCAGCAACCCACACGGCTCGCCGACCACCGCAGAACCTCCGCCTCCTCACCCTGATCAACCCCCGCCCTTCCACTTCCCCCACATCACCCTCTGCAACCCCACCGAACAAACCCATCTTCCGACCCACAGTCCGACCTAGGGCAGCCCTTGCACGCCGCCCCACGCCTCGCCACCACCCACACGAGCTTCGCCGCACTCTGGCGAAGCTCCCGGCACCTTCTGATTAGGCCGAGAGGCCGTTTTGCTGTGAACAGGTCACCCGACCTCCGCCGCCATTGCCGTGCAGAAGGAGCTGCTTCCGCCTGCAGCTGCAGGCGCGCCACGCCTAGATTCGACTCCCAGGCCGTGCGAGGCATTTCGACAAAGCGTCAGGCTGCAGCTGAAGCGAAGCCCTCCCACGAAGGCCTCGCGTAACGCCGCGATTACCAGCTGTTTCCTCCGCGCAGGCGCCAACTCGGGGTGGGACATTTAGTCCCACCTCGGAAAACTCTGAAGAGGCGCAGCGGTATAAAGTGAAAAAGTGCTGGAGGCTTGTTGCCTCAGCACACGGGGTGAGGTCCCCTTCACCCGCCCGGTTACCCGGTCTCGTCCGCGCTCACGCCCCGCGAACCTGACCCGACCCGACTTAGACTGACCTGCACTCCTCGCCCACCACGCACACCGGTGGGCCTGGACCCGGGCCCGACCCGTACCCGGCTACCTGGCAGCTCTGGGAGAGCTTTCCCAAGAGTGGCTTCTGTGAGAGAGAGACGCGGGGGGGGAGGGTAGAGATAGGTTTTGCCCCTCTCTAATCAAGCTGTGTAAGTGTGCAGGCACAGGTGAAGAAGAACACAAGAAGAAGAAGGTCTGAAGAAAGGAAAAGAAGAAAGAAAGAAGAAGAAGAAGAACAGGACCACAAGGGAGAAGAAAAAGAAAGAGACGAGTAGAAACAAGAACTGAAAGAAGAAGAAAAGCATCACTACGGCTGCAGATAAAGCAGGAGAGTCAAGCAGAAGAAGATAGGCAAAGAGAAAAGAAGAGAAGAAGAAAGAAGCCAACAAATTCTCTCTCTCTCTCTTTCTTTATTTTTGTAAAAGAAACTTGTACCCCTAGAATACAACTTGCTCCCTGAGTTCGACCTCGGGAACTCTCTTTTATTTTCAGAGTAAAAAATTTATATATTTGAAATGATGGCAATAACTGGCTATACTACAACGCTATAACAATAAAACCCGGTTATCTCTCGAAGCCAACGTTTCATTTGGCGCCGTTGCCGGGGAGCAACCCGGGGAGCAACGGCTATTCTAGAGGTAAACATTCCTGTTTCTCTTTTTTTCTGATAATCTCCCCTCTTTTGTGCAGCTACAGGAAATCAAGAAGACAAGCAACCGCACGACAACCACTCCGAGGACAGGTAAATTTTTCCTCTCGCTATTAACCCCTAAACTCTAAAGAGGAAGAAAAGAAAAGAACAAGCAATATAGGGCTAACCTGTCTTCCATACTTAGTAACCATAAAGAGTTGCATGTTTTCAACTCATTAGTCCTACACACTATTAAGGGTATTTAAGGGCTAACACATTCTTGCTTGAGCCCTAATTACCCAACAAAGAACTAACTGGACCAAGTAGAGCCAACATAAGTTCAACCTTAGGGTTTTAAAGACACACTACTTAAATCAAGAATGGAGAAAATCCAAAAGAAGCGTGCCTAAACCATTGATTGAAAATACCTATTCAAAAGAAAACCTAAAACAATTGGCTCTCTAAACACTTGAACCCTAAAAGACAAGACCTAAAAGCTCTCAAAGAAAACAAGAGGTAAAGTTAACCCCTTGGGTCAACCAACCTTAAATTAGGTCACTCTTTGCACTTAAAAGACTAAAGTTCAAGTGAAACCTTAAGCACCCTGATCTTAAAATTGGTAGACTTAAGAGGTCAAGATCCCCATTCTGGTCTACCTGGAACCGCAGTGACAAGAGAGGTCGGGTGGGGGAAACCCTGTAACCCGTGGGGACGCTCTACCGTGTAGGGGTCTTCGCGGGACTCTCCCTCTCTGGCTGCCCAGGTAATTCTCAGGTGGAAGATCTTTCTGATCAAGGGGTCCATCTGCCCCGCACCTCTATAGTCACCCAACACATTTTTGGGTGTCTTGATTGGGTCCAGCACCTTCTAAACTTACCTCTTCCAACAGTGCATGTACGGAAGGAGGTCCTTAAGACCACCCTTAAGACCTCCTTTAGAAATTCGCTCTCGTCAAGGCCAAGCCTCGACGCCCGTGTTTGTGCAGCAACACCCTCACATTATTCTCTCTTCTGATTCAGAACCAAGTTCTTCTTCTTCCCCCATCATGGCTCAGCCAGTTGAGGAAGAAAATAATCTGGAACACCAGCTCCAGCGACTCAATGACCTCTTCCAAAACTTCGTGCACCCACCACAGCGTCCTATGATGCGGGACCACTACAATCCTGCTGCGGTGGCCATTGAGCCTCGAGTCAGAATCCCGACTGGAGGACCTGATTCCGAATTAAAGCCCAACATGATTCATGCTATACCTAAATTCCATGGGCTTAATTCTGAAGATCCCTTCCAGCACATCAAACAGCTAAAGCATCTGGCCCACACTTTTGGATCAGATGCGCAAAATCGGGATATTCTTCTCATGAAGATGTTCTCCTTTTCTCTTATGGACAAGGCCGCCCATTGGTATCAAACTCAGACCTGGCCGATCAACACTTGGGAAGAACTTCAATCCGAGTTTTTGAAAAAGTTTTTTCCCGTTGGTCGGACCAACGCCTTGCGCCATCAGATTACACACTTCACTCAACAATCAGGAGAACCTCTCCATGAGGCATGGGATCGTTTTCAGGATCTCATGAGAAAGTGCCCCCATCACGGAGTTCCTAAATGGGAACAAGTCCAATCTTTTTACCAGGGACTCCGTGAGGACATCCGCCTTTTCGTCAATGCAACTTGCGGAGGAAACATCATGGGTCAACATGAAGACACCGTATGGGAGATTCTCGAAAACATGTGCGAGAACTCCATCAACAATGACTCCATGGGATTATTCGACAGGACGAATACCCGCGCAGCGACGAATCTTAAGGGAGCACATGAGACGCAGGGCCTGTCCGCATCAGTCGACCTGGAATTAATGGCCAGTCGATTGGACAAGGTCTCAATCATTGAAAAGAAGGTGGATGAGCTGACTCAGCACTTGCAGCGAGCCACCTCCGCACGTAACTCCTTTGCACAACCTCCTTCCACACAGGAGACTGTGCAAAACATCCTCCACCGATCTTCCCCTAGGATGGATCCATATCCATCCCCATCTGATTCTTGGATCGGAGGATCACCCGATCCTTTCTACACCAGCCGGGGGAACTCCATTCCCCCTTTCCCTGATTCTCAGGAGGTTCCTCAGACCTGCGAGGACCTCAACGTCATCCAGAACGACCCATTCTCCAACACTTACAACCCTGGATGGCGAAACCATCCCAATTTTCAGTGGGCGGGAAATTCCCAAACCCAAAGACCACCTTTTCTATCCCGCCCACAGCCCTCTCGTCATTACCAGCCGCCTCAGCCTCGGCCCAACCCTACTTATCCATCAGGGCCAAATCAGGATCAAATGTCCCTAATTCTTCAGACTCTGGCTGACATTCAAAAAATGAATGCGGCTATTCAAAAACAGCACAAGGACGAACTTACAGAAGTTAAAACTCAACTGGCCCAGTTGGCAAATTCTCGCCAGCCAGGCACACTCCCTTCCCAACCCCTTCCTAACCCAAATAACGTGCCAACCCAGAAGCGCGTTATGAATCCAAATTTAGGCCACGCACAATGGAGTTATCAGGCCCCTACTGCTCCATCTCCAGACGAGATGGAAGCTTCAACTTCTTATGCGGGATTTCAGCAGCAGCCACCCCTCTTACAAAACCCAAACCAAAATCAGGCCGGATTAAATTCTGTAACAACACGTAGTGGTAAAACAACTCAAGACCCGCATTATCCAAACCACTCCAAGCCTGATAACTATGACCCTAGGATAGTTATCCAAGATACCACTGTCCCAGATCCACAACCTGGACCTATCCTAGAAGAACCAACCAAGATCCCGTTTCCCGAGGCCTTGACCAAGGGAAAGAAGACCACCAAACCCGTGGCCCCTGAGGAGGACCTGGTCAAGCTCTTTGAGTAGGTCTACATAAACATCCCCTTGATGGATGCAATCCGCCACGTACCAGCTTACGCATGATTTCTAAAGAATATATGTACACCCCAGCGTAAGCCGCGAACCAAGGGAGGGAGCCCAATTGTTCTGTCAGAACAAGCCAGCTCTGTAATCCTCAGTAGACTCCCACCCAAGGCAAAAGATCCTGGTACTCCCTTGATTTCCTGCACGATAGGTGGTACCCAATTTGATAGAGCATTGTTAGACTTGGGTGCATCCATAAACCTGATACCCACATCCTTACTTGACCATCTAGAAGAATCTGAGCTAAAACCAACCGAGGTGACATTACAATTAGCAGATCGATCTATAAAGTCACCAAAAGGGATTCTCGAGGATGTTATCGTAAGAGTGAGGGATTTCTATTTTCCAGTGGACTTTATATTCTTAGATATTGATGCACCTGAGAACCCTAGGGATACACCAATCATTCTAGGGAGACCTTTCTTGGCTACTGCTAGAGCCAACATCAGCTGTGAGGAGGGCCAAATAGAGCTTAAGTTTGGAGATCAAACACTGAAAATTGATATATTTAAGGCCCAACAAGGAATTAATTGCGGCGTCATCGAACAAATTTGTGACATCAGGACCTTGGTTGATGAATCACACTTCCAGGATGACGCGATTATGCTCATCAACCACAGAAGGATCTTGACCCGCAAACAGAGGAGTCGAATCCAGATATGAATAACCTAGTAACTCCCACCCTCGAACCTCACATCTATACTGAACCACCCGCTGCTGCTGATAACCCCATCCTCGAACTGAAACCCCTTCCTGCTCACTTGAAATACATCTTTTTGGGTTCTAATCAGACCCTTCCTGTGATTATCAATTCCAACCTCAGTCCTGAACAGGAATCCCGTCTGATTGTTGTCCTCCAGCAACATCGCAGAGCCATCGGGTGGACTCTTGACGATTTGACTGGAATAAGTCCCTCTTATTGTACTCATCATATCTATTCGGAAGAGGGCACACGACCTTCTCGTGAAATGCAGAGACGCTTAAACCCCAATCTGCAGGAGGTCGTGAAAAAGGAGATCATCAAGTGGTTAGATGCCGGAATCATCTACCCGATCTCCGATAGCCGTTGGGTGAGCCCAATTCAGGTCGTACCCAAGAAGGCAGGACTCACCACTATAACAACTGAGACCGGAGAAATCATTCCTACCCGATTAGCCAACTCGTGGAGAGTCTGTATAGATTACCGCCGACTCAATTCCTCCACGAAGAAGGACCATTTCCCACTACCCTTCATTGATCAAATTCTCGAAAAACTTGCGGGAAATAGGTTCTTCTGCTTTCTTGACGGGTACTCCGGTTATAACCAGGTGGCAATCCATCCTGAGGACCAAGAAAAGACCACATTACCTGCCCCTTCGGAACATACGCTTTCCGAAGGATGCCTTTCGGTCTTTGCAATGCACCCGCTACTTTTCAGCGATGCATGCTTGCCATATTCTCAGATATGGTAGGTGATTATCTGGAAGTCTTCATGGATGACTTTTCAGTTTTCGGAGCATCATTCGACGATTGCCTCCAACACTTGGTCCAGATACTCAGGCGGTGCATCGATGTGAATTTGGTTCTTTCCTGGGAAAAGAGCCATTTCATGGTGCCTGAGGGAATTGTCCTGGGACACTCAATTTCGGAGAAAGGTATCCAAGTGGATCGAGCTAAGGTTAATCTGATTTCTCACCTTCCTATGCCTAGCTCGATCAGGGACATCCGTTCCTTTTTAGGGCATGTCGGTTTTTATCGACGATTTATCCCTGATTTTTCAAAAATCGCACGCCCCCTGACCACTCTTCTCTCCAAGGATGTTCCTTTCAAAATTTCCAAGGAATGCACTCAAGCATTTGAAATCCTGCGTGATCGAGTCACCCAAGCCCCGATCCTACAGTCCCCTGATTGGTCTCAACCCTTTTAGATCATGTGCGATGCATCCGACTTCGCTGTAGGAGCGGTTTTGGGGCAGAAAATTGACGGGAAACCTGTGGTCATTTACTACGCCAGCAAAACACTCGATGAGGCTCAGCGTAACTATACGGTTACTGAGAAGGAGCTGCTAGCTGTAGTATTTGCCCTAGAAAAGTTCAGATCGTACCTTCTGGGTTCCCGTGTCATCATATACTCGGATCACACAGCTGTGAGGCATCTCCTTGCAAAGAAGGACGCGAAACCTCGATTAATCCGATGGATCTTGCTGTTGCAAGAATTTGACCTTGAGATTCGCGACAAAGCGGGAAAGCAAAATGTGGTAGCTCATCACTTGTCCTGTCTTCCTTCTGAAATAATTGACCCTCCCGGACCAATCACTGAGCATTTTCCCGATGAGCACCTGCTGACTATTGGTACTAGCCTTCCATGGTTTGCTAATGTAGTAAATTACTTGGCATCTCATCAGATCCCGTCCGATTGGCCGAAGGCCAAGAAAGACAAATTACGCTCTGATGCCAAGTATTACATTTGGGAAGACCCGTACCTCTTCCACATAGGTGCCGATCAGATCATCCGGAGATGTGTCCCGGAAGGGGAATTCAACAATATCCTCTCTTTCTGCCATGACCAGGCATGCGGTGGCCATTTCGCCGGGCATAAAACCGCATCAAAAGTCCTCCAGTGCGGCTTTTACTGGCCCACACTGTTCAAAGACGCATACAATCACTGCAAGGCATGCAGTCGTTGCCAGACTTTGGGCAACATGAGCCATCGCGACATGATGCCTATGCAACCGATTCTAGTATGCGAAATCTTTGATGTTTGGGGGATTGATTTTATGGGCCCCTTTCTTGTTTCGGATGGTTTCGAATACATTCTGTTGGCTGTGGACTACGTGTCCAAATGGATCGAAACCATACCGACCCGAACCTGTGATCACAAAATCGTTCTCAAATTCATTCATCAACACATTTTCTCAAGGTTCGGGATTCCTCGTGCAATAATCTCTGATGGGGGGGCCCATTTCACAAATGCTCAGTTTAGGTCACTGATGACCAAATACGGGGTGTCTCACCGAATCTCTACTCCTTACCACCCCCAAACTAATGGTCTAGCTGAGCTGTCTAATCGGGAGATCAAGAAAATCCTGCAAGTCACTGTTCGACCTGACAGGAAGGACTGGTCGTCCCGACTTCCGGAAGCATTGTGGGCCTATAGGACCGCCCACAAGACCCAATTGGGCATGTCTCCCTTTAGACTGGTGTATAGAAAGGCATGCCACCTTCCCGTAGAACTGGAGCATAAAGCCTATTGGGCAGTACGAAACTGTAATCTAGATCTTTCCAAGGCTGGGACCCACAGAAAACTCCAAATCAGCGAGATCGATGAATTACGCCTAGACGCGTACGAGAACTCGCAAATCTACAAGGAGCGGGTTAAAGCCTTCCACGACAAACACATCTCGAGAAAGATCTTTCATCCTGGTCAAAAGGTCCTACTCTTTGATGCCCGACTAAAACTCTTCCCAGGAAAACTGAGATCCAAGTGGGTCTGACCATATTTGGTCCGATAGGTTTTTGGAAATGGAGCAATCGAAATCAGTCCACTCAGCCACGATTCTGAACCTTTCATCGTGAACGGTCAGAGACTCAAGCCGTTCATTGATGTAACTTCTACTGATTTGGCTGAAGCATCTTATATCCTCCTTTCCCCTTGAGCTTATTGCGCCCAGCCGATGGCGTAAAACTCAGCGCTTAACGGGAGGTGAAACGCTGGCTTCGAGAGATAACCGGGTTTTATTGTTATAGCGTTGTAGTATAGCCAGTTATTGCCATCATTTCAAATATATAAAAATTTTTTACTCGAAAAATAAAAGCGTTCCCGAGGTCGAACTCAGGGAGAAAGTTGTATTCTAGGGGTACAAGTTTCTTTTACAAAAATAAAGAAAGAGAGAGAAAGAATTTGTTGTCTTTTCTTCTTTTCTCTTTGCTTCTCCTCGTCTTAGATCTTCTGTTATCTTCTTCTTCTTTATCTGCAGTGGTGATGTTCTTCTTCTTCTTTCAGCTGTTCTTGCTCTTCCTTTTTCTTCTGCAGAGCGGTCTTGTTCTTCTTCTTTTCCTTTCTTTCTTCTTTTCCTTTCTTCAGATCTTCTTCTCGTGCTCTTCTTCTTTCAGTTCTTCCCTTGTTCTTTTTTGTTCTCCTCTGCCTCGCCTTCTTCTGTTGTTCTTCAGATCTCCTTCTTTCTTCTTTTCTTTTTCCTGTCAGGACGTCGTCTCTCCTTCTTTCTTCTTTTCCCTTCAGGACGTCGTCTGATTTTCCAATCAGACGACTTAAACCGCTTGTTGCTACAGTGTCTCCCTCAGCTTCCTTCTTCTTCCACGGTCCTTCTTCTTCACCTGTGCCTGCACACTTCAGAGTTTACGTCAGAGGGCAAAACCTACTCTACCCTCCCCCCCGCGTCTCTCTCTCTCACAGAAGCCACTCTTGGGAAAGCTCTCCCAGAGCTGCCGGGTAGTCGGGTACGGGTCGCGCCCGGGTCCAGGCCCACCGGCGTGTGTGGTGGGCGAGGAGTGCAGGTCAGTCTAAGTCGGGTCGGGCCAGGTCCGCGGGGCGTGAGCGCGGACGAGACCGGGTAACCGGGCGGGTGAAGGGGACCTCACCCCGTGTGCTGAGGCAGTAAGGCTTATTCACAAAAACAATTTAAACGGTGAAAGAGTTGTGAGGCTTACCGATGTGGGACTAAACGGAGGCCTCTCCTCGCGTGCGCCTGCTGGAAGACCGCGGCCTTGCTTCTGCAGCTGCAGCTTCGATTTGCGTCGGTTGCTGGCTGGCTGCCTTCGCAGGAGTCTCCGTAATCCGCAGCAGCTGGAGACCTGGAGTCCTCAAGCCTGGAGCGCGGGAGAAGCTGCTTCAATGTGGCGTTAATGGCGGTCGAGCCTCAGAACCTGTCGGACACGAATATGGCCTCTCGGCCTGATCAAACTACTGGGGAACCTTCGCCGTGGCACGGCGAAGGTGTGGAGCTATGCGGCAAGCCGCAAGGTGGTGTCTGGCGGCAGCCCTAGGTTGGACTGCAACCGGAGAAATGGGTTTGTTTGGGGGAGCGTTACGGAGGTGTGGAGTGGCAGTGGAGGGGTGGGGGGTGCTCAGTGTGATGAGGCGGAGGTTCGGTGAGGGTCGGCGAGGCGTGTGAGGCTGTGGAGCGATGGGGGCATCTCGCCGGAGGGTGGCCGGAGACGAAGGGGGTGACGATGGTCAGGGTCGGTCGAGGGCTTAATTGAACAAATTGAAACCGGGGAAAGAAAGAGGAGAGGAAGGGAAGTAGTTCTAACTTACTTGAAGGGACGAAGGGGGAGCAGCAGGGCGACAGTCGTATCGACTGTCGCCGGAGAAGAAGGTGCCCAGGGGAAGGGGCGGCGGCGAGCAGAGAGCCGGAGAGGCGCCAGCTGGGTGCGGCGTGGCGCGGGAAGAGTAGGGGAAGAAGTCTCTGCTGCTGGTATTGCGGCAGAGCGAAGAGGAGGAGGGGGAGGAACCGCCGGAGTTGGTGGGCGTCTGCCGGAGTGAGAGGAGAGGAAAGTTGGGGGTTTTCTCCGTCAGATCTGAGCTGGGAAGAACGGTGGAGCGACGGGGGTATTTATAGGGACCGAATCAGGGAGGAAGGCGGAGGGAGACGACGTGTCTCCCTCGCCGGAGGACGCCGGAGATGGAAACCCATACCGTCCGTGCGTTCGCACGGCCGGTATGGTGGGTTACAGCGACCAGGGTCGTGTCCCTGCGACGGCTGACGACGCAGGGCACCCCCGGTTTACTTGCCAGGCTCTCCCCCTCACCCTGCGCGGCGCCATGCTCCGCGCAAGGTCGCCGGAGCATGGTGCTGGCAGGTCTTGCAGGGGGGACCAGAACGCAAAGAAAGAAAGAGAGTTAGGGACCAAAATGCGAGGGTTCAAAAGTTGAGGGCCAAAAAGTAAATATATGAGGACCAAAGTGTAAAGTTGGTCAAGGAGGTTTCTTCTTAGGCTCAAGTTTTTATACATGACTAATTAGGAACTAAGGAATCTGATGGTGAATTTCATTTCTATATTAAACCTTTTTTGACCGGTCAATTTATGCGAAAACCCAAATTAAGTTATTAATTGGGCATGGTTCTCAATGTAGGTCAAAATGGGTTCTGAAGGCCAAATTGAAGGTTCTAAACCCTAGAGATTATTTTTCTATGAATTTTAGAGGGTTTGTTCTATTTTTACTTTGCCTCGAACCTCGTGAATTGAAGTGGGTTGTTTTAGGGTTACAGATTATCATTTAGTTTCTTGGAATTGCTGTAGTCCTTGCTAGATCATCTCATCCCACTTTTATTCTTATTAAGTTGCTTTGACCTGTGTTTGGGCCCTGAATTACCCTGTATGCAGATTATACTGGTAAAATTGCATTTTTACCCCTTATGACTTGTTTTCTCCTTAAACTCAGAATTCTCTGAGTTAAGCCTTTCCTTGAGTTATGTAGGAGCTTTTATCCTTTGTATTAGGTCAAAATGAGCTAGTTATGGCTCATGATGAGGTTCTCATCAGGAGGCAGCCCGTCATTCTCTTTGAAAACCTGAAACTTGTTCTGACACCTTTTTGCACTTGAGGTTCACCCTTGTAGACAGCCGACCCCACCTCAGATGCTTGCATCTGGGATTAGAAATCGTCCGCAAAAAAAAAAAAAAAAAAAAAATTCAACCCGACCCATCCACTCATCCAAATTTCTGTCTTAAGGAATGAACTAAGTTAAATAAAAACCCCCTAGGTTACAATGAAGACATTGCAAATCTTAGGCATGGGGGGGTATGAAAGTGCAAAACTTGTAAGAAAAGGTTTCAAACAAAAAAATTCACATATGCCAAAAACACCATAAAAATTAAAAATTTTTTCGAAAAATAATAAAAGGAGAAGGAGAAGAGAAACAAAATGAAAAAGGAGCACAAAATTATAAGAAAAGGTGATAGTCATTAGTAAGGAACTAAGGAATTAACCTAAGTTCTAGACCTCATTCAAGAAAATAACTGAAAAGTGCATAATGAGATTAGTAAGAATGCAAACCTTAGGCATTCCTGAATAGACTCTTAGTACCCATTAAGATCTAGACACTCCTCAAGAGGTTGAGGAAAATGAAAAGCTGAAGTATTAGGTCTAAGGCTTAGGGAGTATTTGGCCTCGTTAACTAATTTTTGGTTTATGGGACTCAGTAACCTAAGCACCCTAACCTCACACACAGCCTGGTTCAGTAAGCGTAAAAATCAAAATCACGTAGAAGCGTCGCAAATTTCTAAAAAGAACACCTAGAATAGGAGCGGCCGATCGACACAAGTTGATTTGGACGAGTTCCCAGCGCGAAGAGGCGGGAAATCCCCTCGAAGATGCGTAAAAAAATATCATCTCCTCGGTGCCTGTCTCTTAGGATATTTACATATCCTACTGGGGGCATGTAAGCACTCTACTGATTCAGATTCCATGGATGGCATTATCTCGAAGTGTCAATTGCCAGGGTCTGGATTCGGCCACGGAACACCATGGATGGGATTATCTCGAAATCTCAATAGCCAGGGTTCCGGGGGTTTCCATGGGCGGTGCTATCTCGAAGCATCGATTGCCAGGAACCCTTGAGGATTGATGATGGGAGCAAGGAATCTGATACAGACCTGTTGAAAAGCCAATCCTAGGCTAGAACTAAAAAGAAAAAGAGAGAGAAAACTCTCCAAACAGAATAACTTTCTATCTCTCTCTTACAAAATGCACTGCGAACTGAGCCAGGGCTAAAATCATTTCAAGCACGGGTTCTTTAACCACAAAGTCCAATAAACCTTAGGTTAGTTCTTGTGGGCCTTAAAAACCTTTGCTAAAGACTGAGGCTAAAGCTAGACAGATTTGGATCTTGATTGGTACTAGAGTACCTTTTAGGCCTATGGTCAGCATTCTAACCTAATCTAAGCTCAAATGAAAAGGCACTTATCTGAAGCTATTAAGAACTTAATGGTCTAGAACAAGGGTTGAAACCTTAAGTTTTTTTGCTAAGGGACTAGCAAAAGCTAGGCATGGGGGTATGATGAGAACCTCATCATGAGCCATAACTAGCTCATTTTGACCCAATACAAAGGATAAAAGCTCCTACATAACTCAAGGAAAGGCTTAACTCAGAGAATTCTGAGTTTAAGGAGAAAACAAGTCATAAGGGGTAAAAATGCAATTTTACCAGTATAATCTGCATACAGGGTAATTCAGGGTCCAAACATAGGTCAAAGCAACTTAATAAGAATAAAAGTGGGATGATATGATCTAGCAAGGGTTACAGCAATTCCAAGGAACTAAATGATAATCTGTAACCCTAAAATAAACCCACTTCAATTCACGAGGTTCAAGGCAAAGCAAAAATGGAATAAACCCTCTAAAATTCATAGAAAAATAATCTCTAGGGTTTAGAACCTTCAATTTGACCTTAGGAACCCATCTTGACCTACGTTGAGAACCATACCCAATTAATAACTTAATTTGGGTTTTTGCGTAAATTGACCAGTCAAACAAGGTTTAATCTAGAAATAAAATTCACCATCAGATTCCTTAGGTCCTAATTAGTCATGTATAAAAACTTGAGCCTAAGAAGAAACCTTCTTGACCAACTTTACACTTTGGTCCTCATATATTTACTTTTTGGCCCTCAACTTTTGAACCCTCGCATTTTGGCCCCTAACTCTCCTTCGTTCTTTGCGTTCAGGTCCCCTTGCAAAACCTGCCAGCACCATGCTCCGGCGACCTTGCACGGAGCATGGCGCCGCGCAGGGTGAGGGGGAGAGCCTGGCAAGTAAACCGGGGGTGCCCTGCGTCATCAGCCGTCGCAGGGACACCCCCTGGTCACTGTAACCCACCATACCGGCCGTGCGAATGCACGGACGGTATGGATTTCCATCTCCGGCGTCCTCCGGCGAGGGAGACACGTCGTCTCCCTCCGCCTTCCTCCTTGATTTGGTCCCTATAAATACCCCCGTCGCTCCACCGTTCTTCCCAGCTCGGATCTGACGGAGAAAACCCCCAACTTTCCTCTCTTCTCACTCCGGCAGACGCCCACCAGCTCCGGCGGTTCTTCCTCCTCCTCCTCTTCGCTCTGCCGCAATACCAGCAGCAGAGACTTCCTCCCCTGCTCTTCCCGCGCCACGCCGCACCCAGCTGGCGCCTCTCCGGCCCTCTGCTCGCCGCCGCCCCTTCCCCCGGGCATCTTCTTCTCCGGCGACAGTCGATACGACTGTCGCCCGCTCCGGCCCCTCCTCCTCTTCCTCCCCTCTTCCTTTTCCTCACTTTAAACATCTACTGTCGCCCTCGATTCCGACCCCTCACCCTCACCTTCTCCGCCTCCGGCCATCCTCCGGCGAGCCGCTCCCATCACCCCAGCAACCCACACAGCTCGCCGACCACCGCAGAACCTCCGCCTCCTCACCTTGATCAACCCCCGCCCTTCCACTTCCCCCACATCACCCTCTGCAACCCCACCGAACAAACCCATCTTCCGACCCACAGTCCGACCTAGGGTAGCCCTTGCACGCCGCCCCACGCCTCGCCACCACCCACACGAGCTTCGCCGCACTCTGGCGAAGCTCCCGGCACCTTCTGATTAGGCCGAGAGGCCGTTTTGCTGTGAACAGGTCACCCGACCTCCGCCGCCATTGCCGTGCAGAAGGAGCTGCTTCCGCCTGCAGCTGCAGGCGCACCACGCCTAGATTCGACTCCCAGGCCGTGCGAGGCATTTCGACAAAGCGTCAGGCTGCAGCTGAAGCGAAGCCCTCGCGCGAAGGCCTCGCGTAACGCCGCGATTACCAGTTGTTTCCTCCGTGCAGGCGCCAACTCGGGGTGGGACATTTAGTCCCACCTCGGAAAACTCTGAAGAGGCGCAGCGGTATAAAGTGAAAAAGTGCTGGAGGCTTGTTGCCTCAGCACATGGGGTGAGGTCCCCTTCACCCACCCGGTTACCCGGTCTCGTCCGCACTCACGCCCCGCGGACCTGACCCGACCCGACTTAGACTGACCTGCACTCCTCGCCCACCACGCACGCCGGTGGGCCTGGACCCGGGCGCGACCCGTACCCGGCTACCCGGCAGCTCTGGGAGAGCTTTCCCAAGAGTGGCTTCTGTGAGAGAGAGACGCGGGGGGGGGAGGGTAGAGATAGGTTTTGCCCCTCTCTGATCAAGCTGTGTAAGTGTGCAGGCACAGGTGAAGAAGAACACGAGAAGAAGAAGGTCTGAAGAAAGGAAAAGAAGAAAGAAAGAAGAAGAAGAAGAACAGGACCACAAGGGAGAAGAAAAAGAAAGAGACGAGCAGAAACAAGAACTGAAAGAAGAAGAAAAGCATCACTACGGCTGCAGATAAAGCAGGAGAGTCAAGCAGAAGAAGATAGGCAAAGAGAAAAGAAGAGAAGAAGAAAGAAGCCAACAAATTATCTCTCTCTCTCTTTCTTTATTTTTGTAAAAGAAACTTGTACCCCTAGAATACAACTTGCTCCCTGAGTTCGACCTCGGGAACTCTCTTTTATTTTCCGAGTAAAAAATTTATATATTTGAAATGATGGCAATAACTGGCTATACTACAACGCTATAACAATAAAACCCGGTTATCTCTCGAAGCCAACTGTGTCATAGGACGCGCAATCTGCGAAAATCCTCTGATGAACCGTCTGTAGTAACCTGCCAGTCCCAGGAAACTGCGAATCTCAGTGACTGAACGCGGTCTCTCCCACCTGAGCACTGCCTCGACCTTGGCGGGGTCCACCGCCAGGCCGTCTCCAGAGATCACATGACCCAAGAAGGTCACCTCCCTCAACCAGAACTCGCACTTGCTGTATTTGGCGTACAGCCTGCGTCGCCTCAGAGTGTCCAGAACCATCCGCAAGTGCTATCCGTGCTGCGTCCGATCTCTAGAATAGATGAGTACATCATCTATGAAAACCACCACGAACTGGTCCAAGTACGGTCTAAACACCCAGTTCATCAGGTCCATGAAAGCAGCGGGGGCATTGGTCAGCCCAAACGGCATGACCAAAAACTCGTAGTGTCCGTACCGGGTGCGGAAAGCTGTCTTGGAGACGTCGGTCTCCCTGATCCTCAACTGGTGGTATCCAGACCTCAAGTCTATCTTGGAAAACACCGTGGCACCCCGCAACTGGTCAAACAAATCGTCGATCCTCGGCAGCGGATATATGTTCTTGATGGTGACCCTATTCAGCTGTCGGTAGTCCACACAAAGGCGTAGGGTCCCATCCTTCTTCTTCACAAACAGTACCGGGGCTCCCCAGGGAGACGCACTGGGCCTCACGAAACCTTTCTCCAAAAGGTCCTGCAACTGGGACTTGAGCTCTCGCAGCTCAAGCGGTGCCATCCTGTATGGCGCGGTGGAGATGGGGCTGGTCCCTAGTATTAGTGAGATCTCAAACTCGATCTCGCGCTCGGGCGGTAGACCTGGTAACTCGTCTGGAAACACGTCGGGGTACTCTCTGACCATCGGGATGCTCTGGAAGTCTGCCACGGGGCTGGGTTCTGCCACCACACAAGCTAGGAAGCCCTCACATCCCTGGCTCAAAAGTCTCGCCGCCCGAAGTGCCGATATGCACCTGAAACCTCCATCCACTGGCTGTCCGTGAAACTCGAAAGAAGGTATCTCCGGAATGGAGAAGACGATCTTCCTCTCAAAATAGTCCACCAAGGCGTGGTAAGCGGACAGCCAATCCATCCCCAGAATCACACCAAAGTCCTCCATCTGGATCATAATCAGGTCAGCTGGCAGGCTATGTCCCCCGACGCTGACCCCGCAATCCGTGTACACCTCCTCAGCTACAAACAGCTGACCACTCGGACCTCTGATTACGAACGAATTCTCTAGCAGTGTATAATCCTCGTCCAGACTAACTGCGAAACTGGCTGCGACAAACGAGTGCGTAGCGTCGGAATCGAAAAGGTGAAAACGAGTCTGCCAGAAACTGAAACCATACCTGCTACCACCGATCCCGAAGCTCTGGCATCCCTATGTGTTAGGGCGTTGATACGCCCCTCAGCTCTAGGTGCGGACGAAGCAGCCACACTCTGCGTCGGACGGGTAGGTGCTGGCCGGTACCCTCCTCGCGACTGTTGTCCTCCTCCTCGTGCCTGGGAACCGCGGCCTCCTGCGCGCCCTCCAGTGCTCTGCACGGGAAGTATCTGCTGACCTCCTGACCTAGATGGGCAGTCCCTCCTGACGTGGCCCGGCTGGCCACACTGGTAGCAGAGGGGAACCCGACTCCCGCCCTCAGTGAGTCCCTGCTGTCGACTAGGCGGGGGTCCGGTGCTGGCGACTGGCCCCTGTCGAGGGCCCCCAAAGGCCACTGATGGCCCTGCACAACATGACGGCTCTCCTGCGGACGCCACGTGTCTCCGTTCTCGCCGGCCCTGTGAGAAGTCTGGCTGAAAGGGCCTCTTCCGCCCGCCGTCGGTCTCTCGCGCGGACGGGTTGGTCTCCTCTTAAGTCATAGCTGCCTCTATCACCCTCGAAAACGTAGGAAGCTTCAGGGGTTTGACATAACCCCGAATCGCAGGCCGGAACCCCTCAGTGAACCTCCAAAGGCGCTCCTCCTCAATGGCTACCGCTGTCACTGCAAAGCGGGACAGCTCCAAGAAATGCGTGCGGTACGCACTCACAGTCATTGTCCCTTGGCGGAGAGTGTGGAACTCCCACCTCCTCTGGTCCTGCCACGTCTGGGGAAAGTACTGCTCGCAGAAGAGGGTGACGAACTGGTCCCACGTTGGCTCGTCCCTCTCCTGTCCCCGGACCGCCCTCCACCACCGGTGTGCCACACTCTCCAGCTGGTACGTGGCAAAGGCCACGCGGCACTCCACCGGGGGGCGAAGGGTGTCGATGATCTTCTCCAGCTGCTCAAGCCAGTCCTCTGCCTCAGTCGGGTCCTCATCCCCCTTGAAGGAGGGGGGCTTCAGCTTCCGGAACTGTCTGAAAAGCTCGAAGTGGCACTGTAGGGGAGGTGCTGGTGCACCTCCAGGCGAAGGTGCCTCGTGTACAGAAGTGTCGGAGGAAGGTGGGGGCGGCAACGGCCCATCCCCTCCCTCGTGTCCAGCGCCGTGTCCGTCGCGTGGTCCCACAGAGGACTCCCCCTCTGCAGCCCCAGGAGGAGGCGCTCGGGGCGGTGGGTGGAGCTCCTCTCGTACAATATCTCGTATCAGTCTGGCGATGTCCTGGGCCTAGATGCCCGGGAGTGGTGGCTGGTCCACCGAGTCGTCAACAACAGCACGTCCACTTAGCCGACCTCACCCTCGGCCGCGGCCCAGGCCAGTCTCGCCAGTCCCGCGACGAGGCATCTCCTGTAAGGAGACGCGAAACCAAACGGAAACGTCAAAACAGACGGTACCTAACAAAACTTCTAAGAGCTCATGTCAAGAGATATGTTGTGGTGGCTACCATAGCTATAAACATGTGAATTGGTTATTTTCCAGTCAGTTGATTCACTTCTCGGGACGACCTTACTTTGATACCATCTTGTAACGACCCGGTTCCCGAGTCCCTACGAGACACGAGAACCGGACCGACTCGACTAATCCCAAGACCTAGTCGTCCAATGAGGAAGTAATCAAAAGAGCAGTAAAATAAACCACATTCAGCATGATTATAACTAACAGTAAGAAAGTACAGTAGTAAGGAAAGAAACTACTACAGTATATACCACCACAACAGTAGAACAACATTTATCATATAACATGAACTGCAGGTAAATAAAAGTACAGCGGAAACAAGAACTACTCACTATAACGGGAACAAAGAGGTACAAAAGACAGTAGTAACTCTACTGGACCCTACTCGGCCCAGCGTCCTCTGCAGCCGCTGACCCTGGCTGCTCAACACCTGGTCTTGAAAAAGGTAACGAGTGTAACACGTCCGGAAAATGCTGAGTAGAGTGGCAACTAAAACTAAAGACAACAGTAGAGTGTACAGTAGCTGTTATGTTCTATTACTTTCTTTATTTACATCTTTCAATTGTCTCACTATTTCATTTATTTCTCAGATCTTTTACTTGATCTCGAATGTTCCTCGTGGGAACGATCTTGATTGCAGTCTTTTCCAAAAAGTAGAAGTAGCACGTGGTGCTCTCCTGGCCGGGAGAGTCCCCTGTGGTGATCCTACCCTCAGTCAACCACCCCAAGGTCACTGACAGACGTAACGGTGACTAAGGCATGCGCGATAAACGCACAGGTAGCTAACCCGTACTGGCACGCGGTCAGTCGTTTCCGTTAACGGGTGCGCTCAAAGCACAGCACGGAACCAGTACAGGGCAGAGCCCTCTAAGTAACAGGGGTCCAACCCCTCCACAGTAACCAAACCGGGGCCTTGCCCCTCCACAGTCCGCGCACCCTTGCCTGACTACCCTGGTTTGCCCCAGTGGGCCTAACAAGTCGGTGTGGGAGGCTAGCAGAACCCCGGGGCCTGTGGGGTAGCTAGTACCTCCCTACACTAGTAGCTCTCCTCGGTACAATGTACGCGAGGGCCAGCAAGTCGGTACAGAGTGGCCAGTCCTAACCCTGGGTCCCTGGGGTGGCTGGCTCCGCTCTGCACTAAACAGGGGGGGACAGTCGCTCTCCTTGGTACTCCGTACTCAAGGGCTAGCTCACTTCCCCAAAACTATTCCATTCACTTTCCAGGAGTTCTACTCCTACTTCCCCGTAGGGTTCCATCCTTTTTACTCAAACATCCAGGTTTCACTTTCCAGTTTCACATTCTTACAATCCATGTTCTTAACCACGTTATCTATTCACAACAGGCAGCTTTATATCTCTTTCCATTTTCCAAGACTGCAGTATTATACATTCCACTAGTTTTCCCATCCTAGGATTCATGCCATATCCTAGGATCTATCATACAATCTAGTTTTCCAGTTCTAGGATTCATGCAACACCTAGGAGCTATCATTCCATCTATTTCTCATTCCTAGGATTCATGCAATGTCCTAGGTTCTATTTATGGTTTCATAATTTAATAGATTTTATTAAATACTTAAAGCCACTCTACCAGGTACAACGGGAGTAATGGGGGCGTGGTCGGGAATCCCGCGTGCCTCCGCGACTCCCAAGACTGCAACTGAATGAGGTCCTATCACAAGGATCAAACACAAGGAAAGTCTCAAAACAGTGTATAGCTACTGTAGACGGGTAGAGGAATTAATTATGAAAAGAACGCAACTCGAATCGCGGAAAACGGAGCCCGAACGGGCCCTAAACGGGTCGAAAAAGACGATACTGTGCAAAATCAGACGTCTGGAACTTCTTCTAGACGTCTTAAAAAGTGGATCAGAGAATTACCTACTCAGCGTGGTTTCCCAGACGTCCATAAGTCTGCGGGGACGTCTGGCCTAGCTCCCAGACGTCCTATGGTCACCCCGGACGTTTGGAGGTCGCTTCCGCCGTCTGGTACAACAGCCAGACGTCTGATTCGCGTTGGATGGCGAATCACCGAGCCGGCGCACAGCCAACTCCCTCCCTCAGTACGGTCAGTCGACAGGAAGGAAGAAGAAAGCGGAATACTCACCTTTCAGACGCCTGTATGATATTCCATACGTCTCCCTCGCCGTCTGGCTATCAACCCAGACGTCTGATTCTGGAAATTTTTCTAGAACAGGGCACCACCCGGCTTCCGCTCGCGACACTGCCCGCGTCGCACCTCGCGCGTCTGCTGCTCAAACCGCAGCAGGTCCCTCTCCGCGTCGTTCCGCACCCCCTGCGCCCTCCGCCGGCAGGCCAAGCCTCTCCGGCGAGCTCGCCCTCATGGCAGAGCTCCGCCCTCGCACGCCGCACCTCCTCCGCGCTCACTGCGGCCGCTGCTGCCGCCCTCGCGCTCGCTCGCTCTCGCGCACAGGAAGGAGAAGAGGAAGGGGACGGTGGAGACGACAGGAGGGGAGGCGTGGCCTTTTAAGGCCGCGCGAGGAGGAGGGAGAGAGTGCGCGGCAGGTCTGCAGCTGCAAAGAGAGAGGGAAAAAGAGAGAGAGAGAGGAATCGCGGGTCTGCACGCACAGGCGCGCAGACGAATCCCTCGTGCGAAAAATAACTATTTTACAGACGTCTGGAAACGATCCCAGACGTCTGGTAAGACGTCTGGATGTGATCCAAGACGTCTTATCCGACGTCTGGGCCACCTCCCAGACGTCATAAAAGACGTCTGGGGCACACGTTCGTAACAGAGGCAAGGCGTCTACAGGCGCATGCGGAAGCTTGCAGAGGCTGGCAGGGGGCGGGAAACGCTTGGCCAGCCGTTGCAGAGGCACGCAGCAGCCGGTTGCGGGCGAAAGGGGGCTTGCGACAGAGCAGAGAAAGAGGAGGCGGAGAGGACCTGCAGACGCACGCAGAGGGCTGGGGCACCTGCAAGCATGCACGGAAGGAGGCTGGGCGGTTGCTGCGTGCTGCTGCTGCCTTCTTGCAGCTGCTGCAGGGCTGCTGCTACTGCCGCCGAGCTTCAAGCTTGAAGCTTGTGGCAATGGCTGAAGGTCTGGAATGGGAAAAAAATGGAAAAGAGCCACCACGCCTACCGGCTCTTTGAAGAGCTGGACAGTGGTGGTCTCACTGTGGTGGTGTGCACCATAGTGAGAGCTCCTGCCCGCCAGGTTTCTCCTTGGAGGAGGGCCGGTGTATGGAGGGGAATGGAGGAGAGGATGGTGGTGGCCTAGAGATGGAGCTGCCTGTGGGATTTTTTTGGCTGGGACCAGGCTTTCTTCTTTGAGAAGGAACTGTGGCATTTTATAGGAGGAGAAAGCCATGCACGGCCATGCTGTGCATGGCTCATGCATGGCCAAGGTAGGGAATGGCAACTGCAGGGAAGGGCTTGGCAGGGAGAGGGCATTGCAGGGAAGCATGGCACGCGGAGAAGAAGAAGATGCAGCCGCGGGAAGGAGTCAAAATCAAAAAGAAAATAAAAAATGGAGATGGGAATATTGCAAAGATGCACTTGAGGAAAAAAGTAAAATGCAAGGCCACTTATTTCATTCTCCTCTCCTCTGAATTAGATGCATGTATACATGTATTTTTACAATGCAACTATGGAGACCTAATATGCATAGGTAATGCTATGGAATAGCACAAGATGGCACTATTGTAGGTGTATTTTTGCAGTGCAATCATACCCCCATGCCTATCTTTTTCTAGTCCCTAGCAAAACATTTTTTGTAGTATTTAGAAATGATCTTTAAGCTGAAGATTTTCTTCTGAGGCGACATAGTTGTGTTTATTGTTGGATATTGTGAGAAGCAATTGTAGAGAAGACTACCAGTACTTTAAGTCTCACGTGTCATAGATCATCTCTCAACTAACCAGGACTCTTGATATTTAAACCTTAAGTACTATTTCCAGGACCCAAGAGGTTTTTGCCGTACTCGAGAGCTCAAGAGGTTATGGCTTGTGCATAGTGAAGGATCAAGACTAACCAGATGAACATTAAGACTCAAGCCCAGGGTTTCACGAATCTTTTAAGTATAGGTTGGTCCCAGTTTCAGCTCGTGTTTTCGGATTGACCCTTAAGAAGATGACGAAAAACTCAACTCCCATTTTCTGATTTTTGTTGCTCAAAGGAAAATAAGGTATTTGTAACCGACCCTGAAGAACTTCTTGTAGGGCGAAGACCTTATAGACATTTGTGAGATATACTGACTTATTTGCAACCTTTTTTTTTTTTTGAAACGTGTCAGTATATCTCTTACAACTTTATTTGGAGGAGCACACTTTTCTTTTTTGTGGGAGAGTTTCTTTTTGGTAGAAAGAGTTTCTCCTAAACACAAGACTAAAACCTGGGATAAAAAGTCTACCTGCACGCATAGGTAACGACTCCACCTTCCCTAATGAACACTAGGGTTGGATCTTATGTTCACCTGGTCTTTCCTGATATGTGTAGTGTGAACCAAGTTTACTTAAGCTCCCAAGTAGAAGCAAACCAACGAATCCTGTACTGGTGTCTCAGGTACAAGAATACGTCCTTAGTTAGGAGAGATTCCGATCTATCTTATCAATGCTCAAGTGAATTAAGCCGAGCCTGAGTGAATCAAGCTTCTGTGGCCTGGAAAGTCTTCAAAACAGAGGTTGAATATCCATAAACACTTATTGTATTTTGTTTCAGCTTTCAGATCATTACTAAACAGCATTTTCATTTTCTATTTTTCTTTTATCTATATATAGAAACTGCATGATACCCTAAAATACCTAGATCCTAAGGATGCCTATCCACCCCCCCATGCCAAATAATGCTATGTCCTCATATGCATGCAGGGAAGGGTAGAGAGAGGATGAAAGATCGAGTAACGAGAGCTGAAGTGCAGGGTATACAGCAGGGTGGTAGGGTGGGTGGATGGTGAGTGGTGAAGAGATCGTGACAACGGCATGAAAAGTGATGGTGGATGGTGAAAGGTCAGGCATTTCATGGGACGAGAGTGTCCCAGGTGGATCGGAGAACAAGTCGGGAAGAAGAAGTTGGTCTTCAGATTGGCCAAGAAGAGGGGCTCTTTGGATAGATGGATCCAAAAAAGAATAGCCCCATTGAGTAGGATATGGGCTCAAGGTCCCAGTGTGGAGTTGCAAATCCGCCTGATTTAGTGGGAAAGAAAGGGCAATCCGGTCTTCAGGAGTGTGGACCGATGGTGAGTAGCCCGGATATGACTCAGACCATGAGGTATGGGAAGCAGAGAAAACCTCAACAGAAGTCTGGCCAGGAGAAGGTACGGGACAAGGGAGGGATGGGGGAACGTCACAGTATGTGTTGGTCAGGTAGTCATCAGTGTTTATGGGTAATCCGCAGCAGTCCGAATAGGTCCCAAATAGTCCGATACACGCACTGACGGTCATGCCTCATCAGACGTGTCATCCTCGATGCAATCGCAATCAACATAAGAGTGCGGTGCTGCAGTGGGATTAGCCTAAAATCCCGGTGGAATGCTCGGAGCTTGCAGAATTTGATGAACCTGTCCCTAAGAAGGTTGTACTTGTGGTTGCGGGCCACAGGGTACAAAGTTTCGCGGGTTTGGAACATGTTGGGTGGGAAGAGTGCCCTGAGATCGAGTCGCCATGCGTAGTTGACTGATCTTAGCATTCTGCTGCGCCAAATGGTGCTGAAGAGAGGTCATGTTCTCTTTATGGCACTTTGACATTTCCGTCATCATTCGCATTAGTTTATCAAGAGGCCTTGATGCGTGTTCGGTTTGTGGTACGCAAGGGCCTGATGGCGGATTCGCCATAGGATTAGACTGGGCCCTTGGGATGACGGGTACGGACGGTCGCATTGGTCCCCCTGCGGGATTTTGGCGTTGCGGGTTGTTGGACCATGCGAAGTTTGGATGATTACGCCACCCTGGGTTATAAGTGGCAAAGAACGGGTTGTTCCCCAGGGCGCAAGCGTCTTCTATGCCAGAAGACATGTCCGCATGTAAACATGCGTCCGAGCACACAGAGGCCTGGTCCTCCATGTCGAAATACTGGCTCACAGAAGCCAGTTCCACATGACTTACCGAGTCGCTTGGCGCGACACTCAGTAAGGAAGGTCTTATAGGGTTTCTCAGGATAAGCCTGGTGTTGGAAGAATTGGAATTGTGACTAAGTGGTGAAGAGGTGTTTGCCATGTTTGTGGAGGAGGAGGATGATTCGTCTCTTTTCTAGATTTATCAGTCAATTCAAAAAGTTCAGGGTTTTGTGACCTCCTCCCAAACATGCACTACCGCAGGAAGATTTGGGGAGATGAGAAGGGAAAAGAGACGAGAGAAATGACGCCACAAAGGTACACTTGACTACAAATCAATTCAATAAAATTCTTAACCTCTATAGTGTGCCCTTAGACCTAAAGATCTAAGTTACCTGCTATCACGAACTATGAAACCGAATGCGAGCACCACGGAACCACCGAGCCAGATTGAAAGGCCATTTGCCCCAGTCTTAGACACCCGATAGCACGTGGGAACTCTCACCAGCACGTAGCTACTACACGCAGGTAGTTGGACCTCCAATCCTTAGTAAGGGTCAAGTTACTACGAGTTTTAGTTAGAGGCTTAGGATCAAGTGCTTCTGGAATGTGAAGGACATTGTTTACGGGTAATGCCCAAGTGATTGATTTTCAGAGTGTGTAAAACAAGCATGCAACGGGAAAATCTCCCTGAATTGAAGTTTTTAATTGGTGAATGGTTTTTAGAGTTCATCCTTAAGTAGTATGAATATTAGGATTTTGCTGAATTACCAATTCAACCAATCTCCAAGTTTTTGTGAGAATACAAGTTTTCTTTCTAAGTCCAACAAACCCTTCTTCAATATTAGTTAGTTAATGCATGCTAAAATGCAATGGGCTACCCTAAATGGAGATTTCTATGTGTGGATGCACGAATCAGTTCTATATTAGTGTGAAAGGGAGCCAAAGCACTTCAATTCAATGCTCCCAATCACCAAAAAGATGTCCACACAAGGCTCAACCAACAGATAAAGAAACTCATATTGTTGGTGTTGAAATATTCGGGATCAAATCTTAGGCAAGTTGAAAAATCATGGTGGGGTTGGAATCAACTCAATTCCAAGTCTCCCCTCAAAAAAGGTGATCCCGAATTGTAGATAAGTGAGGCAATAGAGGGGTGCAATCAATCTTTTTTATTTGCCTCAAAGAATACTTCCCACGGCGAAAAATTCAAGAATCAAGATTCTCGGATTTTCGCTATGCAAAGCAGGGCGGGAAATCACGGGGCGGTGGGAGTGAAGACAATCAATCAAACAAGTGAATTTTAATCCACTTGCCCCAAGAGATCCCAAGAATATTTTCTAGTTTTTAGTTTTAATTTTTTTTTTTACTAAGGTGACAAGTTAACCCTAGTTGCTAAGAAAAGAAGACCTACTTGTTCGGCAACGTGTGCGAAGCTCCAATGCGGTGTCAGCGTCTTCACGCTCTCGTTCCCACCTTGGATCTGCTCACGTCTTCGACTTCGTCTTCCTGCCTTCTCCTTGCACCAAGTTCACCTACACACCAAAAATAGAGATACCCGTAAAGAGAGAAGAGAAAAATTGAAAGGAATTGAATAGAAACTTACTTGAAGGCACACTTCCCCGGCAACGACGTCAGAAAAAAGTATGTTGTCGAGCCCAGATAGGTTGTTAATATGGTGATTTTATCGTTGAAATATGTATAGTGGTTAACCTAAATCGGACCTAATCATCTCTCTACAAAAGAAATTTTAACCTAGCCTACTTGATTTTATCTTGTCACTTTTAGGCCTAGGGTCGAACTCAGGGAAGTGGGGTACAAGTCAAGTTTCTACGCCTTTCCTACAACGAGTCTCTCCCTTTCGTTTATTATGTTTTTGGTGTTTTTCTTATTTAGATTTTTTTTCTGGTAATCTTTGTCCTTGATGCACACCCTCAAAATTGGGTTCTTGGCTTTGAGCCAAAACAGCGTTTCAAAATGGGTCTTGCTATTCACAAGACGGGGTACCTGCAATTCAAAGATTATCTTTTCTCTTTTATATATATATATATATTTTATCTTTTTTTCTAACAGGAAAGCGAAACAGAAATAAAGTAAATACAATATATATATATATGTATATATTATGTATATAAAGGGGTAGGGGTGGAGGCGGAGATGGAGTGTAGCACGATGTTGAGTCGGTCGTCGTCTAGAGAGACGCGACCGACAGGACTAGGTGCCGTGTGGAGTATAGGATGGATGGTGGATGATGTATGCGACCATGATTTTTGTATGCGTGTATCGGGGAAATATCAGCAACTGCTGCAGATGTTCCCGCGATACAGCGTATGGTAAATAATGTGAAAAAATATATATATATATATATGTATATATGTAAATATGTCTATATGTATATATATATATGGTTATAAATATATAGGTATATATATATATATATGTAGATATATATGTATATATAAGTGTATATGTATATATATATATGTGTGTGTATGTATATGTAACTATAGAGAGTTATATATATATGTATGTATATATAGTTATAGATATATATATGTATAGATGTATATATATATATATAGGTATATGTATCTAGATATGTATATATATGTATATATGTATATATAGTTATATAGATATATATATGTGTATATGTATGTATAAGTATATATATATATAAGTATATAGATGTATATATGTATATATATATGTGTATATAGACTAATACATATTTATATAAGTACTAATATATGCATAGATATATGTAAGTATATATGTATATATATATATATATATATATATATAGAGGTGCATAGATATATGTATATATGTATATAAGTATACTAATACAACTATATATATAGATATAAGTATATATATATATATGTATATGTATAGTAGTATATGTATATATATATATATATATATGTATGTATATATATATATAAGTATATATATATGTGTGTGTGTGTGTGTGTGTGTGTTTGTGTGTATGTATGTATGTATACTAATACATAGGAATATAGGTACTACTATATGTATAAATATAAGTATATATATATATGTATATATGTATATAAATATATGTATATATATATCAATATATATAAGTCTACGTATATATATATGTTTATAATAGTGTATATGTGTGTGTGGGTGTGTGGAAGTGTTAGTGTAGGTGTGTGTGTGCGTCGGTGTAAAGAGAGAGTGGGAGAAAGTGAGAGAGAGAGAGAGCGGGAGAGAGAGAGGTGGCAGCCGCACTGCTGAGGGGAGAAAGGGCGTTTTAAGCCGTCTGTGCGTGAAGGGCGACGTCTGGTGGCTTCCGCATGCGGACGCGTATGCGCGCAGAGGAGAGTGCGCTGGAGGGAGTGTTGGCGCAGAGAGGACCCAGTGCAGGCGGGCGCGGAGTGGCTGGAACGGGCGCTAGTAGGTGCGAGCGAAGGGAGTGCACGACGCGGATGAGTGTGAGCGAGGGGAGTGGAAGAAACAGACGCAGGGAGAGGGCTGGCAGACACGCGGGCGTGAGCGGGCGACGGAGGCAGAGACGCACGGGCGGGCGGGCGCGCGCATGGGCGAGGGCCGGTTGCAGCGCGCCGGGTGACTGGGAAAGTGAGAAGCTTTTCGGTCACCCCACTGTAGCCACAGTGTCGCGATGACTCGCGTGAGCAGTGGTTACAGTGGTCGTCTGCGCCGCGTGACCGGCTGTGGGCGGTGCTGTAAGTAAGGCCGGCTCGCGGCTGGCGCACGAGGGAGAAGACCTGCGCCGGTTGGTTGCGAGCGTGGAGAGCTCGCGACAGCGCACTCGGAGAGGGAGGCGAGGCGTCTGCAGGCGCACGCGGAAGCTTGCAGAGGCTGGCAGGGGGCGGGAAGTGCTTGGCCGGTCACTGCAGAGGCGCGCAACAGCCGGTTGCGGGCGGAAGAGGGCTTGCGACAAAGCGGAGAAAGCGGAGGTGGAGCGGACCTACAGACGCGCGCGGAGGGCTGGGGCGCCTGCAGGCTTGCGTGGAAGGAGGCTGGGCGGCTACTGCATGCTGCTGCTGCCTTCTTGCAGCTGCTGCTGCTGCTGCCGAGCTTCGAGCTTGAAGCTTGCGGCAATGGCTGAAGGTCTGGAACGGGAAAAAAATGGAAAAGAGCCACCACGCCCACCGGCTCTTTGAAGAGCTGGGCGGTGGTGGTCTCACTGTGGTGGTGTGCACCACAATGAGAGCTCCTGCCCGCCAGGTTTCTCCTCGGAGGAGGGCCGGCGTATGGAGGGGAGTGGAGGAGAGGACGGTGGTGGCCTAGAGATGGAGCTGCCTGTGGGAGTTTTTGGCTGGGGACCAGGCTTCCCTTGAACAGAAGACGCACTCCTTTATAGAAGAACAAAGCCATGCACAGCCATGCCCTGGCTGTGCATGGCTCATGCACGGCCTTGGCAGGGAGAGGCTGGCGCAGGGAAGGGCAGCTGCAGCATGGCCCGCGGAGAAGATGCAACCGCGGGAAAGATTAAAAATCAAGTGGAAATAAAAATAGAGATGGTGGATTTTGCAAAGTGGCACTTGAAGAAAATACGAATTGCGAAGCCATTTATTTCATTCTCCTCTCCTCTCAATTAAATGCATGAATGCATGTATTTTTACAAAATGCAACTATGGAATCCTAATATGCATAGGTAATGCTAGGAAATAGCATAAGAAGGCATTATTGTAGGCGTATTTTGTGGTGCAATCATTCTGTTCAGGATAAAAATCAAGTAAATCCTCTAAAATTCATGGAAAAATATCCCCTAGGGGTTAGAACATTCAATTTGACCTTTGGAACCTAATTTGACCTAGATTGGGGTCCTAACTCATCAATTGACCTAATTTGGATTTTTGTGCAAAATATCCAGTTAAACGTGGTCAAACCTAAAATCCAACTTCACCATTAGATTCCTTAGGTCCAAATTAGGTTTGTACCAAAATTTGGACCTAAGGGGAGGTCATCTTGACCTACTTTGCGAATTAGTACACCCAATTAAATTTTGGCCCCTATCTTTTGAAAACCATTACGCACACCCCCTAACTTCCTCGCCACTCTTACAAACCGGTCCTTCCACCATTATTGGGAAGAAATCCTTCTCCAGCGAGGAACGCAAGGGGTATACTCTCTGATTCCTCAAAGATCTCCCAGATTTGGAAGGGAGATTCTCTGAGGAATTCCCTTCCATCTGAGCTCAATTACGATCTTTGATTCCCATCCAATCTCTCGTGCGAACGCACGAGAGATTTGATCTTCAACTACCTTCCTTTTCTGGGGAGAAGGCGGCGGCAGAAGGCTTGCCCTCCACGTACCCAGAAGCTCGGCCAGCACTTATAAAAGGACTCCCGGTCCTCTGCGAATCCCTCAGACTTGTTTTGGCCGTAGAATCCTCCAAATTTCATCTCTCCTCTCTCCGGCCAAGAAACCCGCAAGCTCCGGTGATTACCTCTCCTCCCTTTCGTTGCTCTTCTGCCATACCAGTAGCAGAGTCCACTCCGCCTCATCTTCTCGCATCGCGCCGCACCCTCCCCAACCTCCTCGTCGCCATTATCTCCCTTAGGGTTGTCTTCTACGACGACGGCACAAACGAGTCATCTGACTCTACTGCTCCCTTTCACTCCCAACAATCCAGATAAGTTCCCCATCTTCCACTCTTTCATTTCCCTCACTTTATTTCACACAACCGCCCCTCAACCGTCACTGTCCACCGCCACCTTCCTCATCTTCGGCCACCCTCCGGCGAGATGCTCCCGTCGCTCCGCAGCCCCACACGTCTTGCCGACCATCACATAACCTCTGCCTCACCTCACTAAGTACCCTCCACTCATCCACAATCCCTCTACACCGCCACAACAGCCCCTCGATCACACCCATTCGTCCGGCCACAGAGCGACCTAGGCACGCACGCCTAGGCCACCCCGCGGCCTGCCAACTAACACCTCACCTTCACTGTGACACGGCGAAGGTCCCCCTGTGATCTGATTGGGCCGCAAGGCCCTTGTTGTGTCAGGCAGATTTCAAGCTCCGGCCGCCATTGGCGGTGACTCGAGGAAGCTGCACGCTTGCTCCAGGTCGCAGGACTGTAGGATTCCAGGTGCTGCAAACTTGGGAAGATCTTACGAAGACAGTCGACCCAGCAAGTGACGTCGCAACGCCTGCAGTTGTGGAAATTGAAGGCACGATCTGCTGCGGGCGTGAGAGAGAGAGCGGTGGGCATTAGTCCCACCTCGGTAAGTCACAAAGCGCGTGAATCCTTTATATTGTTTTTGTGTTATTGCCTCGTTGCCTCCAATTACACTTGGGGTGAGGTCCCTCACCTAACCACTGTGCCTCGTCCGTGAGTTCACCACGCGGATCTGGCACGACTCGATCCGACACTATCCTGAGCACTCCTCACGCACCACACCCACGTCGGTGTGCTTGGACGCGGGAGCACGACCCGATCCGTTTACCCAGCTCTGGGAGAGAGCACTGAAGAGTGATGAAATACACAAAGAGAGAGAGAGACATGGGTGTGGGTAGAGGGGTAGGTTTTGCTCCTCTTTGGTTTGTGCCGGGAAGGCATAAGGGAGAAGCGAAGCTGACTTAGCCACGGCAAGCGAAGGAAAAGAAGAAGGAAGGAGGCTCCACAGAGGAAAAAGAAAGTCAAGGCAGAAAAGAAGAAGCGAGGCCAAAGGGAAATAGAACCAAGGAGAAGAAGACCCGCAAAGAAATAAAGAAAGGTGAAGACAAGGTAGAAGGTAGAAGAAAGAGGTGAAGTCACATAGAAGAAGAAGGCCAGAAGAAGGAAGAAGATACTGCAAAAGAGAAGCAAAGTAGAAGACAAAGACAAAGACAAAGAAGCAAGAAAGCAAAGGAAGAAGAGGAAGAAGAAAGAGAAGATCACTTAAGAAGAGGGAAGCAAGGACTTGGCCGCAAATCAA
The DNA here is from genome assembly GCA_037157565.1 of Thalassia testudinum. Classification (NCBI taxonomy): domain Eukaryota; kingdom Viridiplantae; phylum Streptophyta; class Magnoliopsida; order Alismatales; family Hydrocharitaceae; genus Thalassia; species Thalassia testudinum. The sequence continues at coordinate 94,457,641 of JAZHRO010000039.1, forward strand.
GAAGAGAAGGAAAAAGAAGAGGAAGAGAAGAAAAGAAGCTGCAGTAGAGAAAATCACCAAAAGAAGAGTCTGAGAAATACTTTAAGATGTCTGATATTGCATCAAACGTCCATTTTTTCTTGAGCAATTTCTTTCTATATCACTCTCATTGAACTAGTCTTTTCTTCTTATTTAAAAAGTTATGTTCTCAAGTTTTGGAATACTCAGATTGCTCCCTGTGTTCGACCTCGGATACTTTGATTTTCGAGTTATAAATCTTTATTTGTTTTCGCGGAAAGTTCGTCTATATTACAACGTAATATTTTTTAAAACACGATCTAGCCGCGTCAACATTTTGGCACCGTTGCTGGGGAGCAACGGGCACTTCTGAAGCTTTTGATCACAACTTTTGATTCAATACTGACTTAATTCCTTTACTTGGTTGTGCTTGTTTTAGGGAAAGCAGAGAAAAGATCAGCTGCACAACAGCCACACCAAAGAACAGGTAACTTGCATTAGCCCTCTCTCTCTTAACCCCCTCAGACTCTGTAAAGGAACAAAGAAGAAAAAATCAACCTAGGGCTACCTGTTTCATACTTAGTAATTCATTGAAGTTGCCTGATTTTCATTTCAACACATCTTAAACTACACATCCAACTAAGGTAACTAGGGCTAAAACTTTCTTGATTGAGCCCTAGATACCAAATTTTGAGGCAACTAAATTGGACCAACTAGAGCCAACCTAAGGATTGCAAAGCTAGGGTTTTAGAGACACATCTGCTCTTAAACAAAGAAAAAATTTTTCCAAAAAGAGGTGTGCCTAAGCCTTGTTTGAAAAGATCTATACAAGAGAAACCCTAAGCAAATTAGGCTCTTAATCCAATTAAACCCTAAAAGAAAGGACCTAAAAAGCTCTCAAAGGAACAAGAGGTGAAGTTGATCATTTGGGTCAACCAACCTTAAAATTAGGTCACTTTTTCACTCAAAAGACCTAAAAGTTCAAGTGGAACCCTAAGCACCTTGATCTTAATTAAAAAAAGGTAGACTTAAGAGGTCAAGGTCCCCATTCTGGTCTACCTGGAACCTCAGTGACAAGAGAGGTCGGGTGGGGGAAACCCTGTAACTCGTGGGGACGCTCTACCGTGTAGGGGTCTTTGCGGGACTCTCCCTCTCTGGCTACCCAGGTACTTCTCAAGTGGATGACCTTTCTGACTAAGGGGTACCATCCGCCCCGAACCTCTATAGTCACCCAACAATTTTTGGGTGTCTCGATTGAGTCCAACACCTTCTAATCTCATCACATCCTTCGGTGCATGTTCGGTAGGAGGTCCTTAAGACCTCCTTTAGAAATTCATTCTCGCTGAGGCCAAGCCTCGACGCCCTTGTTTGTGCAGCAACCTCACCACATAAACCTTTCATCTGATTCAGAACCAAGTTCTCCTTCTTCTTCCATCATGGCACAACCCATTGAAGAAAAGAACAACCTTGAGCACCAGCTTCAACACCTAAATGACCTTTTCCGAAACTTTGTAAACCCACCACAGCGACCAATGATGCGAGATCACTATAATCCCACCGCGGTGGCGATCGAGCCTCGAGTCCGAATCCCTATTGGAGGTCCTGATTCTGAACTCAAGCCCAACATGATTCATGCCATACCAAAATATCATGGGCTTAACTTCGAGGATCCATTCCAACACATTAAACAACTCAAGCATCTGGCCCAGACCTTCAGGTCAGATCCGCAAAACCAGGATATCCTACTCATGAAAATATTTTCTTTCTCCCTCATGGACAAGGCCGCCCATTGGTATCAAACTCAGACTCGTCCGATCAACACATGGGAGGAACTTCAGTCCGAATTTTTGAAAAAGTTCTTTCCCGTTAGTCGGACGAATGCCTTGCGCCACCAGATCACCCATTTCACTCAACAAACGGGAGAACCTCTTCACGAAGCATGGGAACGATTCTTAGACCTCATGCGAAAGTGCCCCCATCACGGAGTTACTAAATGGAAACAAGTCCAGTCTTTTTACCAGGGACTCCATGAAGACATTTGATTATTCGTCAATGCAATGTGCGAAGGAAACATCATGGGTCACCATGAGGACATGGTGTGGGAGATTATCAAAAGCATGTGCGAGAACTCCATCAATAATGACTCCATGGGCTTATTCGACAGGACGAATGCCCGTGCATCGACGAATCTGAGAGGGGCACATGAGACGTAGGACCTGTCCACATCCGTCGACTTGGAACTGATGGCCAGTCGGTTGGACAAGGTTTCTATCATAGAAAAGAAGGTGGATGAGCTAACTCGGCATCTGCAGTGAGCCACCTCTGCGTAGAATTCTTTTGCATGACCACCTCTGGCGAGGGAAACTGTGCAAAACATCTATCACCAATCTCCTGAGGGGATGGATCCGTATCCACCCCCATCTAACTCTCGGACCAGAGTGACCTCCGATCCACTCTATTCGAGTTGGGGGAACTCTGAACCCTCATATTCTAACTTGCCCGAGGTTCCTCAGACCTGCGAGGACCTCAATGCCATCCAGAATGATCCATTCTCCAATACCTACAACCCTTGATGGCGAAATCATCCCAACTTTCAGTGGACAGGAAATTCTCAGACTCAAAGACCACCTTACCAGCCCCGCCCACAAGTTCCTCGTCCATATCAGCCGCCTCAGCCTCAGCCCAATCCCACCTATCAATCTGGGCCAAACCAGGATCAAATGACTCTTATCCTTCAAACATTGGCTGACATTCAAAAGACGAATGCGGCAATGCAAAAACAGCACAAGGACGAAATCACAGAGGTTTGCAATCAACTAGCCCAGATGGCAAATTCTCGCCAACCTGGCACCCTTCCTTCGCAACCTCTGCCAAACCCAAATAACGTGCCGACCCAGAGGCGCGTTATGAACCCAAATTCCAGCCACACACATTTGATTTATCAGGCCATTGCTGCTCCATCACTAGACGGGATGGAAGCTTCGACATCTTATGAGGGATTTTAGCAGCAGCCACCCCTCTTACCAAACCCAACCCAAAACCTGGCAGGATTAAACTCCGTAACAACTCGTAGTGGTAAAGCCACCCAGGACCCACATTATCCAAACCACTCCAAGCCTGGTAGTAGCCAAAACCCTAGGATAGTTATCCAGGATATCCCTATCCCAGATCAAGAACTTGGACCTATTCTAGAGGAACCAACTAGGATTCCATTTCGTGAGGCCTTGACCAAAGGAAAAAGGATAACCAAACCCGTGGCTCCCGAGGAGGATCTGGTCAAGCTCTTTGAACAGGTCCAGATAAACATCCCCTTGATGGATGAAATTTGCCACGTATTGGCTTACGCAAGATTCCTAAAAGACGTATGTACACCTAAACGTAAGCTGCGAACCAAGAGTGGGAATCCAATCGTACTGTCAGAGCAAGCCAGCTCTGTCATCTTGAGTAAACTCCCACCGAAGGCTAAAGACCTAGGAACTCCCCTAATTTCGTGCAAAATTGGTGAAACCCAATTTGACAGAGCCTTACTAGATCTAGGTGCCTCCATAAATCTAATACCTACATCCCTTCTTGACCACCTTGAAGAGTCCGAACTAAAATCGACTAAGGTGACGTTGCAATTAGCCAATCGATCCATCAAGTCACCTAAAGGCATACTCGAGGATGTCATTGTTAGGGTACGAGATTTCTACTTCCTGGTGGATTTCATAGTTCTGGATATGGATGCACCTGAAAACCCAAGGGACACACCCATCATATTAGGGAGACCTTTCTTGGCCACTGCTAGGGCCAACATAAACTGTGAAGAGGGTCAAATAGAATTAAAATTTGGGAATCAAACTCTGAAGATTGACATCTTTAAGGCCCAACAAGGGATTAATTGCGGGGTTATAGAGAAAATATGTGATATCAGAGCCGTGGTTGATGAATCGCATATAGAGGACAACCTAATTATCCCTGATCAACCACTAGAAGATCAAAACCCGCAAACAGAGGAGTATGAACCTGATCTAGACACACCCATGACTCCGACCCTTGTTCCTAATACAAACCTCGAACCACCCGCTGCTGCTGATAGTCCTATCATGGAACTCAAGCCCCTTCCCGAGCATCTAAAGTACGTCTTTTTGGGTTCCAATCAGACGTTTCCTGTGATTATCAACTCCCGACTCACACCTGATCAGGAATCCCATCTGATTACTATTCTCCAGCAACATCGTAGAGCCATTGGATGGACTCTCGATGATTTGACTAGCATAAGCCCTCGTACTGCACACATCGAATCTACACAGAAGAGGGTGGATGACCTTCGTGAGAAATGCAGAGACGTTTAAACCCTAACCTGCAGGAGGTCGTGAAAAAGGAGATCATCTAGTGGTTAGATGCAGGGATCATCTACCCGATCTCCGACAGTCGTTGGGTGAGTCCATTACAGGTGGTGCCTAAAAAGGCCGGACTCACCATCATCACGACTGAAACCGAAGAGATCATTCCTACCCTAATAGCTAACTCATGGAGAGTCTACATTGATTATAGAAGACTCAATTCCTCCACAAAGAAGGACCATTTCCCACTACCGTTTATTGATCAGATCCTTGACAAACTAACGGGAAATAGGTTCTTCGACTTTCTTGATGGGTACTCCGGTTACAACCTGTTAGGACCCCGGCATCAAACGCCTTTTAAGACATCTGAGAGTTGGTCCAGACGTCTGGTCAGACGTCAGGAAGCCTTCCCAGACTTCTGGAAATTAATTTTTGCGACGTACGAATTCGCGTCTGCGCGCATGTGCGCGCAGACTGACCCGCCGCCCTCTTTTCTTCTCTCTCTTCCCTCCCCGTCCTGTAGGCGCATCTTTTCTTCCTCTCTCCCCACGGTGCCTTCAAATACCTCCCCCCTCTCCTCTCCCTCACCATCACTCCACCGTCTCCTCCTTCTTCCTGTTAGCGTAAGAGTGAGAGGGCGAGGGCAGTAGCTGTTGTCGGGTGTGTGCCGGGAGGAGGAGGTGCAGCGAGAGGGAGAAGGGGTGGAGCGCGAGTGTGCGAGCTTGCCGGAGCAGCCAGGGTCGGCCGGCGGGCGCGCAGCGGGAGCGTGGAATTAGGGAGGTGCTGCGGTAGCTCAGCAGGAGGCGAGCACGGCACGGCACGGCCGTGCACAGCAGGAGGAGGGTGAGGAGGTCCTGATTCTGGGAAAATTTCCCAGAATCAGATGTCTGGACCTACTTCCAGACGGCTCGGGGGACGTCTGGAGTGAGATCCAGACGTCTAAAAGGTACAATATTTCTTTTCCTTCTCCTTTCGCGTGTACGACCATGCAGGCCGATCCGCTGAAGGATCTGCTTCTTTGCCTTGTTGAGATCGATTGCGTACGCGTGCAGGGTTTGTTCGGGAAGGCGCAAGGGCACGCCCTCCCACACAGATCAGATGTTTGGGCACAGCACCAGACGGCGGAGAGGGTCTCCAGATGTCCGGAGTGATAGTCGGACATCTGGAACTAGGTCCAGATAGTTTAGTGGGATCCTGGACGTCTGAAGAACCGCGCAGAAATAAGGTCTGACCTGAACCATTGTTTAAGACATCTAGAAGATGTTCCAGACATCTGATTTGGGGCAGACTTGTCATTTTTGACCCATTTAGGGTCCGTTCGAAGTCTGTTTTCCGCATTTCAAGTTTCGTTCTCCTCAGAATTAGTTCCTCTACTTGTTTACAGTACTTGTATCCTATTCTGAGTAGTTCCTTATGTTTGATCCTTGTGTTAAGACCTCATTCTATTGCGGATCTGGGGGTTGCGAAGGCACGTGGACCTGCCGATCATGCCCCCAGTACTCCCGATTTTGCGGGTAGAGTGGCTTCCTTTAATTATTTATCAACATTATGCACTTGTAAGATAATTAATAGATTATAAGGTATGACATGAACCCTAGGACTGGAAAACTAGATTGACTGATAGATCCTAGGGTATGGCATGAATCCTAGGACTGGAAAACTAGATTGAATGATAGATCCTAGGGTGTGGCATGAATTCTAGGAACAAAAACACCGAAACGAATGTCATGAATATATGAATTGCAGTCTTGGAAAAGTAGAAAGAAAAATAATAATTGCCTGTAATCGGATAACAGTTGCTTGTTTATGAATGGATATTAACTGTTGAGAACATAGGCTATATGAAAATAAAGCTGAAATGATGAAACCTAAATTGGCTTAGTTAAAGAAATATGATCATGAACCCGATAGGGAGTTAGGGGTAGAGCTCCTGAGAGGTGAATGGAATGGAATTGGGGAGGTGAGCTGGCCCTTGAGTACGGAGTATCAAGGAGAGTGATTGTCCCCCCTATTTAGTGCAGAGTGGAGCTAGTCGCCCCAGGGACTTGGGGTTAGGTCTGGCCACTTTGTACCCACTTTTGGTCCTTGCGTACACAGTACCGGGGAGAGCACTAGCCACCCCACAGGCCCCGGGGTTCTGCTAGCCTTCCTACACTGACTTGTTAGGCCCACTGGGCAAACCAAGGTAATCAGGTGAGGGTGTGCGGACTATGGAGGGCAAGACCCCTGTTTGGTTACTGTGGAGGGGCTAGACCCCTGTTATTGTGAGGGCTCTGCCCTATACTGGTTCCGTGCTGTGCTTTGGGGCGCACCTGTTAACAGAAATGACTGACTGCGTGCCAGTGCAGGGTAGCTACCCGTGCGTTTATCGCACGTGCCGTAGTCACCGTTACGTCAGTCAGTGACCTTGGGGTGGTTGACTGAGGATAGGACCACCACGGGGGACTCTCCCAGCCAGGAGAGCACCCCATGCTACTTCTACTCTTCGGAAAAGACTGCAATCAAGATCGTTCCCACGAGGAACATTCGAGATCAAGAGAAAGATCTGAGGAATAATTCAAGAATGAGTAAATAGAAAAATAAAGAAAGAGATTAAAAATAACAGCTACTTGTCCACCTTACTGTTTTTCTTAGCTAGTTGGTTGCCACTCTACTCAACGTTTCGCTAACGTGTCACCTTTGTCACCTTTTCAGGACCAGGTGTTGAGCCAGAGCCTGCGACTGCAGAGGGTGCTGGGCCTAGTAGAGCCCAGTAGTTTTACTTGTGTTGTACCTACTATACCGTTTCTTCTGTTGTAGTGAGCATTTTCTGTTACCACTGTACTCTTTTATTGTAAACATCATGTTTATGTACCTGTTTAATTCTCTACTGTTGTGGTGGTGTGTATTGTAGTAGTTCTTTTCTTTACTACTATACTTTTGTTACTGCTAGTTATATGCATGGTGAATGTGGTTTATTTTACTGCTCTTTTGGTTACTTTCTCGTTGGATGACTGGGTCTTGGGATCAATCGAGTCGGTCCGATTCTCGTGTCTCATAGGGATTCGGGAATCGGGTTGTAACACAACCAGGTGGCAATCCATCTAGAAGATCAAGAAAAGACCATGTTCACCTACCCCTTCGGGATGTACGTGTTTCGAAGGATGCCTTTCGGACTCTGCAATGCACCTGCGACCTTTCAGCGGTGCATGCTTGCCATATTCTCAGATATGGTAGGTGATTACCTAGAATTCTTCATGGATGACTTTTCAGTTTTGGAGCATCATTTGATGATGGCCTCCACCACTTGGTCCAAATACTCAGGTAGTGCATCGATGTGAATTTGGTTCTTTCTTGGGAAAAGAGACATTTCATGGTGCCTGAGGGAATTGTCCTGGGACATTTAATCTCGGAGAAAGGCATCCAAGTGGATCGAGCTAAGGTTAACCTGATTTCCAAGCTCCTTATGCCTAGCTCGATTAAGGACATCCGATCTTTTTTGGGGCACGTCGATTTTTACCATAGATTTATCCCTAATTTTTCAAAAATTATGCGCCCCCTGACTACTCTTTTCTCCAAGGATGAGCCTTTCAAAATTTCCAAGGAATGCATTCAAGCATTTGAGATCCTTCGTGACCGAGTCACCCAAGCCCTGATCCTACAGTCCCCTGATTGGTCTCAACCCTTTGAGATCATGTGCGATGCATCTGACTTCGCTGTAGGCGCGGTTTTAGGGCAGAAAATTGACGGGAAACCCGTGGTCATTTACTACGCTAGCAAAACATTGGACGAGGCTCAGCGTAACTACACAATTACTGAGAGAGAGCTGCTAGCTGTAGTATTTGCCCTAGAAAAATTCAGATCATACCTTCTGGGTTTCCGTGTTATTTTATACTTGGATCACACAGCTGTGAGGCATCTCCTTGCAAAGAAGGACGTGAAACCTTGATTAATCCAATGGATCTTGCTGTTGCAAGAACTTGACCTTGAGATTCGCGACAAAGCGAGAAAGCAAAATGTGGTAGCTGATCACTTGTCCCGCCTTCCTTCCGAAATAATTGACCCTTCCGAATCCATCACAGAACACTTTCCTGATGAGCACCTCCTGACTATCAATACAGGGCTTCCATGGTTCGTAGATATAGTGAACTACTTGGCATCACATCAGATCCCGTCTGATTGGCCGAAGGTCAAGAAGGACAAATTGCATTTCGATGCCAAGTATTACCTATGGGAAGACCCGTATTTATTCCGCATTGGTGCTGATTAGATAATTCAACGGTGTGTCGCGGAAGTAGAAATCAAAGACATACTCTCATTTTTCCATGACCAGGCATGCGGTGGACATTTCTCAGGACACAAAACCGCATCAAAAGTCCTCTAGTGTGGCTTTTACTAGCCCACAATTTTCAAGGACGCATACGATCACTGTAAGGCATGTACCCGTTGCCAGACCTTGGGCAACATGAGCCATCGAGACATGATGCCTCTACAGCCGATCCTGGTATGAGAAATTTTTTACATTTGGGGGATCGATTTTATAGGACCCTTCCCTATTTCGGATCGCTTCGAATACATCTTACTAGCCGTTGACTACGTGCCCAAGTGGATAGAAGCCATTCCGACCCAAACCAATAATCATAGGATTGTTATAAAATTCATTCATCAAAACATCTTCTCAATGTTCGGGATTCCACGTGCAATAATTTTCGATGGAGGGACCCATTTTACAAATACTCAGTTCAGGTCACTGATGACCAAATACGGGGTGTAGCATCGAATCTCTACTCCTTAACACCCCTAAACCAATGGTCTAGCTGAGTTATCAAACCGAGAGATCAAGAAAATCCTCCAGGTTACTGTTCGACCTGATAGGAAAGATTGGTCTTCTTGGCTTCCGGAAGCATTGTGGGCCTATAAGACCGCCCACAAGACCCAATTAGGTATGGCTCCTTTCAGATTAGTGTATGGGAAGGCATGTCACCTCCCTGTCAAATTGGAGCATAAAGCCTATTAGGCAGTACGAACTTGCAATTTAGATCTTTCTAAAGCTGGAACCCATAGAAGACTTCAAATGAGTGAGATCGATGAATTACGCCACGACGCATATGAGAACTCATGAATTTACAAAGAACGGGTTAAAGCTTTTCATGACAAACACATTTCTAGAAAGATCTTTCATCCTGGTCAAAAGGTTTTACTCTTTGATGCCCGACTCAAATTATTCCCAGGCAAACTACGATCTAAGTGGGTCGAACCCTACCTAGTCTGACAAATCTTTGGAAATGGAGCCATTGAAATCAACCCACTCAGCCACGATTCCAAACCCTTTGTTCTGAACGGTCAGAGACTCAAATCGTTCACTGACATGACCGACACAAACTTGGCTGAGTCATCCTTTACCCTCCATTCTCCTGAGCTCATTGCTCCCAGTCGATGGCGTAAAACTCAGCGCTTAATGGGAGGCAACCCGTCATTCTTTGAAAAATCTGAAACCTTTTCTGACATTTCTACGTGGAATTTATATTGCACTTTAGGGTTCATCCATTAGAGAAGCCGACTCCACCTCAGGTACCCCCACCCGAGATTAGAAATCGTTCGCAACAGTCACTTCGACCCGTTCGCCCACCCAACACCTATCCTAATGAATGAACTAAGCTGAAATCGAACCCACCTAATTTACAATGGGGACATTGCAAATCGTAGGCATGGGGGGGTATGAAAGTGCAAAATGTCAGGAAAACTCATATCAAGAAAAGGTTTCGACCAAATAAATAAAATAAAATAAAATAAATCTTGAAAAAGAAAAAAAACTGAGGGGGGTGAGAAAAAATTTTTGGGCTATACAAAATGAGAGGAGGAAAAGAGCAAAAATGACAAAAAGGAGCACAAAATGAAAAAGAAAAAGAGATAGTCATTAGTAAGAGATTAAGGAATTAACTGAAGTTCTAGACCAATTCAAGAAAAGAGAAAAATAAAAGAAAAGTGCTAAGGAGACATCAAAAGAGATTAGCAGGAATGCTGATTGTTGACGCAGCTAGATCGTATTTTAACAATTAATGTGTTGCAATATAGACGAACTTTCCGCGAAAATAAATAAAGATTTTTTAACTTGAAAACCAGAGTATCTAAGGTCGAACATAGGGAGCAATCTAAATACTTTCAAAACTTGAGAATATAACTTTTTAAATGAAAATAAGTGACTAGTTCAATGAGAATGTTATAAAAAGAAATTGCTCAAAGAAAACAAAAATGGACGTCTAATATTGTATCAGACGTCTTAAAATAAAGCTCCTTTTCTTCCTTGATGCTTCTGTCTCTCCCTCTATTTCTTTTCTTCCTGCGACCAAGGTCTGACTTTCTTCTTTCTTTTCTTTTCCTTTGCCTTCTTGAGTCTTCGTCTGCCCCTTGTCTTCTTCTTCTTCAGTCTTCCCTGGTTCTGTTCTTCTCTGCCTTGCCTCTCTTCTTCCTTTCCTTCAGAGCCTCCTTCCTTCTTTCTTGCCGCGGCTAAGTCCCTGTGTCCTGCACACACTACGCATAGCAAAACCTAACCCTCTACCTGTGTGTCTCTCTTCCTCTCTGTGTAAACCACTCTCAGTATGCTTTTCCAGAGTTGGTTAAACGGGTCGGATCGCGCACCCGTGACCAGGCGCACCGGCGTGAGGGTGGTGCACGAGGTGTGCTCAGGACAGGGTCGGGTCGGGTCGCGCCGGATCCGTGAGGTGAAACCATGGATGAGGCGCAGTGAGATAGGTGAGGGACCTCACCCCAAGTGTGACTGGAGGCGAAGAACGTATATTGTAACGACCCGGTTCCCGGGTCCCTACGAGACACGAGAACCGGACCGACTCGACTAATCCCAAGACCCAGTCGTCCAACGAGGAAGTAACCAAAAGAGCAGTAAAATAAACCACATTCAGCATGAATATAACTAACAGTAAGAAAGTGCAGCAGTAAGGAAAGAAGCTACTACAGAAGGTACCACCACAACAGTATAACAACATTTATCATATAACAAGAACTGCAGGTAAAGAAAGTACAACGGAAATAAGAACTACTCACTATAACAGAAACAAAAGAGGTACAAAAGACCGTGGTAACTCTACTGGACCCTACTCGGCCCAGCGTCCTCTGCAGCTGCTGACCCTGGCTGCTCAACACCTGGTCCTGAAAAAGGTAACGAGTGTAACACGTCAGCAAAACGCTGAGTAGAGTGGCAAACTAACTAAAGGCAACAGTAGAGTGTACAGTAGCTGTTATGTTCTATTACTTTCTTTATTTACATCTTTCAATTTTCTCACTATTTCATTTATTTCTCAGATCCTTTACTTGATCTCGAATGTCCTTGTGGGAACGATCTTGATTGCAGTCTTTTCCAAAAGTAGAAGTAGCACATGGTGCTCTCCTGGCCGGGAGAGTCCCCCGTGGTGATCCTACCCTCAGTCAACCACCCCAATGTCACTGACAGACGTAACGGTGACTACGGCACGCGCGATAAACGCACAGGTAGCTAGCCCGCACTGGCACGCGGTCAGTCGTTTCCGTTAACGGGTGCGCCCAAAGCACAGCACGGAACCAGGGCAGAGCCCTCTCAGTAACAGGGGTCCAACCCCTCCACAGTAACCAAATCGGGGCCTTGCTCCTCCACAGTCCGCGCACCCTCGCCTGACTACCCTGGTTTGCCCTAGTGGGCCTAACAAGTCGGTGAAGGAGGCTAGCAGAACCCCGGAACCCGTGGGGTAGCTAGTACTCTCCTAACACTACTAGCTCTCCTCGGTACTACGTACACGAGGGCCAATAAGTCGGTACAGAGTGGCCAGTCCTAACCCCGGGTCCCTGGGGCGGCTAGCTCCGCTCTGCACTAAACAGGGGGACAGTCGCTCTCCTTGGTACTCCGTACTCAAGGGCCAGCTCACTTCCGCAAAACTATTCCATTCACCTTCCAGGAGTTCTACTCCTACTTCCCCGTAGGGTTCCATCCTTTTTTACTCAAACATCCAGGTTTCACTTTCCAGTTTCACATTCTTACAATCCATGTTCTCAACCACGTTATCTATTCACAATAGGCAGCTGTTAATTCAATTTACAGGCAGCTTTATATTCCTTTCCATTTTTCCAAGACTGCAGTATTATACATTCCACTAGTTTTTCTATCCTAGGATTCATGCCACATCCTAGGATCTAGCATACAACTAGTTTTCCAGCCTAGGATTCATTCATCACCTAGGAGCTATCATTCCATGCATTTCTCATTCCTAGGATTCATGCAATGTCCTAGATTCTAGTTAAGGTTCCGTACTTTAACAGATTTTAATAACTTAATCCACTCTACCAGGGACAACGGGAGTAATGAGGGCGTGATCGGGAATCCCGCGTGCCTCCGCGACTCCCAAGACTGCAACTGAACGAGGTCCTATCACAAGGATCAAACACAAGGAGTGTCTCAAAACAGTGTATAGCTACTGTAGACGGGTAGAGGAATTAATTCTGAAAAGAACGCAACTCGAATCACGAAAAACGGAGCCCGAACGGGCCCTAAACGGGTCGAAAAAGACGATACTGTGCAAAATCAGACGTCTGGAACTTCTTCCAGATGTCTTAAAAAGTGGATCAGAGAATTACCTGTACAGCGTGGTTTCCCAGACGTCCAGAAGTCTGCGGGGACGTCTGTCCTAGCTCCCAGACGTCCGATGATCACCCCGGACGTCTGGTTGTCACTCCAGCCGTCTGGTACAACTTCCAGACGTCTGATTCGCAAAGGATGGCGAATCAGCGAACCTGCGCACAACCAACTCCCTCCCACAGTACGGTCAGTCGACAGGAAGGAAGAAGAAGGCGGAATACTCACCTTTCAGACGTCTGTATGAGATTCCAGACGTCTCCCTCACCGTCTGGATATCAACCCAGACGTCTGATTCTGGAAATTTTTCCAGAATCAGGGCGTGACCCGTCCTCCGCTCGCGACGCCGCCCACGTCGTACCTCGCGCGTCTGCTGCTCAGACCTCAGCAGGTCCCTCTCCGCATCGCTCCGCGCCCCCTGCGCCCTCCGTCGGCCGGCCAAGCCGCTCCGGCGAGCTCGCCCTCACGGCGGAGCTCCGCCCTCGCAAGTTGCACCTCCTCCGCGCTCATTGCGGCCGCCGCTGCAGCCCTCGCGCTCACTCTCGCGCACTGGCTGAAGGGGAAGGGAAAGGAGATGGTGGTGACGGAGTGAGGGGAGGCGTGGCCTTTTAAGGCCACGCGAGGAGGAGGGAGAGACGCGGCAAAGCGTCTACAGCCGCAGAGAATATCAGATATTCTCGGGCCTGCGCGCTGAGGCGCGCAGATGAAGACTCGTTTCCAGACGTCTGGCCAGACGTCTGGCCCACCTCCCAGACGTCTTAAAAGACGTCTGGGGCACGCGCTCGTAACATATATGACAAAAACAATATAAAGGGTGTCAGTGCGTCATGGCTTACCGATGTGGGACTAAAGCCCACTGCTGTCCTTCGCGCGCCCACAGCCGATCGCACCTTCAATTCCTCAACTGCAGGCTCTGTTGGCTTCACTTGCTGGGTCAGCTCCCTTCGCACGACCTTCCCAAAGTTGCAGCACCTGGAGCCCTGAAGTCCTGAGGCCTGGAGCAAGTGTAGAGCTTCGTCGAGTCGTCGTCAATGACGACCAGAGCGTGGAATCTGTCAGACATGAAAATGGCCTCGCAGCCTAATCAGATCACCGGGGGCCTTCGCTATGTCACGGCAAAGGTGATGAGCTATGTGGCAGGCCGTGGGGCAGCCTAGGCGTGAGTGCCTAGGTCGCTCTGTGGCCAGACGGGTGGGTGTGTTCGGGGGGTTGCTGTGGTGGTGTGGAGGGGCTATGGATGAGTGGAGGGTGCTCAATGAGATGAGGTGGAGGTTATGTGATGGTCGGCGAGACGTGTGGGGCTACGAAGAGACGGGAGCGTCTTGCTGGAGGGTGGCTGGAGATGAGGAAGGTGGAGGTGGACAGGAACGATCGAGGGTCGATTGAGTGAAATAAAGAGAGGAAATGAAAGAGGGGAAGATAGGGGACTTATCTGGACTGTTGGGAGAGAACGGGGGCAGCAGAGTCAGACGACTCGTAGTTGTCGTCGTCGGAGAAGATAACCCTGAGGGAGATAACGTCGATTAGGAAGAGGTCGGGGAAACGTACGCTTGGTGCGGCGCGACGCGGGAAGATGAGGCGAAGTAGACTTTGCTGCTGGTATGGCAGCAGAGCGACGAGAAGGAGGGGAAGTAATCGCCGGAGCTTGCAGGTTTCTTGGTCGGAGAGAGGAGAGAAGAATTTTGGAGGATTCTACCGCCAAGACAAGTCCGAGAGATTTCGCAGAGGGTCGGAGGTCTTTTTATAGGTGCTGACCGGCCTTTCTGGTGCGTGGAGGGCAAGCTTTTGGCCACCGTTGTCTCACCGGAGAAGGAAGGTGGTTTTGATCCAAATCTCTCGTGCGTTCGCACGAGAGATTAGAAAGGAATCAGAGATCAACATCGGGCTTAGATGGAAGGGAATTCCTCAGAGAATCTCCCTTCCAATTCTGGGAGGAGATCTCTGAGGGATCTGAGTGTATCCCCCCTGTCAACCTCGTCGGAGAAGGATTCTGCCCCAATAATGGCAGAAGGACTTGATTATAAGATTGGCGGGAAAGATAGGGGTGTTGTTGTGATGGTTTTCCAAAAGATAAGGACCAAAATGTGATTGGGTGTACTAAATTGCAAAGTAGGTCAAGATGACCTCCCATTAGGTTTAAATTTTGGTACAAACCTAATTTTGACCTAAGGAATCCAATGGTGAAGTTGGATTTTAGGTTTGACCACGTTTGACTAGATATTTTGCGTAAAAACCCAAATTAGGTTAATTGATGAGCTAGGACCCTATTCTAGGTCAAACTAGGTTCCAAAGGCCAATTTGAATGTTCTAAACCCTAGAGAATATTTTTACATGAATTTTAAAGGATTTAATTAATTTTTATACTGATCAAAACCTTGTTGAATTAAGCAGGTCTGTTTTAGGGTTACCAAATGTCATTTAATTCCTAGACTGCACATGAACCCATTTCTGATTGATCCAACCTACTTTTTATCTCATTTATACCATTTGATCTATGCTCTCTATAAGAAATTTCATTTATGTACTGCAATGGTAAAATTACAGTTTTAACCTTTATTTCATGTTTTCTTCTCAGAACACTTATTCCTCCAATTAAACCCTCTTCTGAGTCATGTAGGAGCTTTTATTCTCTTTATTAGGTCAAAATGAGCTAGTTATGGCTCATGATGAGGCTCTCATCACTGATCTTAGGGCTTTTGGGCTAGATCCTTAGGCTTAAAAATTCACGTATATGCTAAGATCTGGATAATCCTCAAGAGGTTGGGGAAAATGCGAAGCTTAAGTATTAGGTCTAAGGCTTAGAAAGTATTCGGCCTCATTAACTAGCCTTCAGTTTGCGGGATTTGGTAACCTAAGCACCCCAATTCACACACAGTTTGGTTCAGTGCCCATAACTATCAAAATCACACAAAAAGCATTTCAATGTTCTAAAAAAGTCACCTAGATTAGGAGCTACCGATCAACACAAGTTGATTTGGATGAGTTCCCAGCATGGAGAGGTGGGAAATTTCCCTGAAGATGCATAACAACATATCGTCTCCTCGGTGCTTGTCTCTTAGGATATTTAAATATCCTACTGGGGGCATGTAAGCACTCTGCTGGTTCAGATGCCATGGGCGGCATTATCACGAAATGTCAATTGCCAGGGTCTGAATTCGGCCATGAACACCATGGGCAGAATTATCTCAAAATCTCGAAAGCCAGGGTTCTGGGGGTTGCCATGGGTGGTGCTATCTCGAAGCATCGATTGCCAGGGACCCTTGAGGATTGATCATGGGGACGAGGAATCCGATACCGACCGTGTTGAGAAGCCAATCCGAAGCTAGAAATAAAAAGAAAAGAGAGAGAAAAGTCTCCAAACAACTAAATCTTCTGTCGCTCTCTTATAAAAATGCACTGCAAACTAAACATAGGCTAAAAATGTCTCAAGCATGGGTGCTTTAACCGCGTAGTCCAACAAACCCTAGGTTAGTTTATGCGGGCCTTAAAAACCTTTGCGGAGGACTGAGGCTAAAGCGGGTCAGGTCCGGATTTTGGTTGGTACTTGAGTACCTCTAGGCCTATTATCGGCATTCTGACCTAATCACAAAAGAAAAAGATAAGCACTTATCATAACTGACGACAGACACTCAGGGTCTAGAACAGAAGTTAAAACCTTGAAATTTTGCTAAGGGACTAGCAAAAGCTAGGCATGGGGGTATGATGAGAACCTCATCATGAGCCATAACTAGCTCACTTTGACCTAAGAAAGAGAACGAAAGCTCCTACATAACCTAGAGAAGGGCTTAACTGAAGGAATAAGTGTTCTGAGAAGAAAACATGAAATAAAGGGTAAAACTGTAATTTTACCCTTGCAGTACATAGATGGGATTTCTCAGAGACAAAACATATGTCAAATGGTCTATATAAGATAAAAAGTGGGTTGATTCAATCATAAATGGGTTCATGTGTAATCTAGGAATTAAATGACATCTGGTAACCCTAAAACAGACCCACCTAATTCAACAGGGTTATGGTTAGGATAAAAATCAAGTAAACCCTCTAAGATTCATGGAAAAATATCCCCTATGGGTTAGAACATTCAATTTTACCTTTGGAACCTAGTTTGACCGAGATTGGGATCCTAAGTCATCAATTGACCTAATTTGGGTTTTTATGCAAAATATCCAGTCAAACATGGTCAAACCTAAAATACAACTTCACCATTGGATTTCTTAGGTCAAAATTAGGTTTTTACACAAATTTGGACCTAAGGGGAGGTCATCTTGACCTACTTTGCGAATTAGTACACCTAATTAAATTTTGGCCTCTATCTTTTGAAAACCATTATGCACACCCCCTAACTTCCTCACCACTCTTACAAACCGGTCCTTCCGCCATTATTGGGAAGAAATCCTTCTCCGGCGAGGAACATAGGGGGTATACTCTCTGATTCCTCAGAGATCAGCTCCCAAATTTGGAAGGGAGATTCTCTAAGGAATTCCCTTCCATCTGAGCTCAATTACGATCTTTGATTCCCATCCAATCTCTCATGCGAACGCACGAGAGATTTGATCATCAACTACCTTCCTTCTCCGGTGCTCGGCCAGCACTTATAAAAGGACCCCCGGTCCTCTGCAAATCCCTCAGACTTGTTTTGGCCGTAGAATCCTCCAAGTTTCATCTCTCCTCTCTCCGGCCAAGAAACCCGCAAGCTCCGACGATTACCTCTCCTCCCTTCATCGCTCTGCTGCCATACCAGCAGCAGAGTCCACTCCGCCTCATCTTCCCGCGTTGCGCCGCACCAAGCGCACGCCTCCCCGACCTCCTCCTCGTCGCCGTTATCTCCCTCAGGGTTGTCTTCTCCGACGACGGCAGAAACGAGCCGTCTGACTCCGCTGCCCCCTTTCACTCCCAACAATCCAGATAAGTTCCCCATCTTCCACTCTTTCATTTCCCTCACTTTATTTCACACAACCGCCCCTCGACCATCACTGTCCACCTCCACCTTCCTCATCTCCGGCCACCCTCCGGTGAGACGCTCCCGTCGCTCCGCAGCCCCGCACATCTCGCTAACCATCGCATAACCTCCGCCTCACCACACTGAGTACCCTCCACTCATTCACAGTCCCTCTACACCTCCACAACAGCCCCCCGATCACACCCATCCGTCCAGCCACAGAGCGACCTAGGCACGCATGCCTAGGCTACCCCGCGACCTGCCACTTAGCGCCTCACCTTCGTCGTGACACGGCAAAGGTCCCCCTGTGATCTAATTGGGCCGCAAGGCCCTTGTTGTGTCAGGTAGATTTCAAGCTCCGACCGCCATTGGCGGTGACTCGAGGAAGCTGCACGCTTGCTCCAAGTCATAGGACAGCAGGATTCCAGGTGCTGCAAACTTGGGAAGGTCTTGCGAAGACAGTTGACCCAGCAAGTGATGCCACAACGCTTGCAGTTGTGGAAATTGAAGGCACGGTCTGCTGCAGGTGTGTGAGAGAGAGCGGTGGGCATTAGTCCCACCTCGGTAAGTCACAAAGCGCGTGAATCCTTTATATTGTTTTTGTGTTATTGCCTCATTGCCTCCAGTTACACTTGGGGTGAGGTCCCTCACCAAACCACTATGCCTCGTCTGTGAGTTCACCACACGGATCTGGCGTGACCCGACTCGACACTATCCTGAGCACTCGCGCACCACACCCATGACGATGCACCTGGACCCAGGCGCGCGACCCGATCTGTTTACCTGGCTCTGGGAGAGCGTGCTGAAGAGTGAAATACACAAAGAGAGAAAGACGCGGGTGTGGGTTGAGGGGTAGGTTTTGCTCCTCTTTGGTTTGTGCAGGGAAGGCAGAAGGGAGAAGCGAAGCTGACTTAGCCACGGCAAGCAAAGGAAAAGAAGGAAGGAGGCTCCGCAGGGGAAAAAGAAAGTCAAGGCAGAAAAGAAGAAGCGAGGCCAAAGGGAAATAGAACCAAGGAGAAGAAGACTCGCAAAGAAATAAAGAAAGGTGAAGATAAGGCAGAAGGCAGAAGAAAGAGGTGAAGTCACATAGAAGAAGGCCAGAAGAAGGAAGAAGATACTGCAGAAGAGAAGCAAAGTAGAAGACAAAGACAAAGACAAAGAAGCAAGAAAGCAAAGGAAGAAGAGGAAGAAGAAAGAGAAGACCACTTAAAAGAGGCAAGATAGGACTTGGCCGCAAATCAAGAAGAGAAGGAAAAAGAAGAGGAAGGGAAGAAAAGAAGCTGCAGCAGAGCAAATCACCAAAAGAAGAGTCTGAGAAATACTTTATGATGTCTGATATTACATCAGACGTCCATTTTTTCTTGAGCAATTTCTTTCTATATCACTCTCATTGAACTAGTCTTTTCTTCTTATTTAAAAAGTTGTGTTATCAAGTTTTGGAATACTCAGATTGCTCCCTGTGTTCGACCTTGGATACTCTGATTTTCGAGTTATAAATCTTTATTTATTTTCGCGGAAAGTTCGTCTATATTACAACGCAATATTTGTTAAAACATGATCTAGCCGCGTCAACACCTCTTACCACCACTTATCCCCAAGATGATTACTATTCTGACTTGACTTGTAATTACCCATCCACTAGCTGGGATGACTTTGATTAAGGATATGAACACGGACCTCAGTGTCCAGGGCCTAACCCTAGATAATAAGACTATGATTATTATCACTCCCAGAGATACAATGATTATGGATCTCCATCCTTTGATGACCAAACCAACCCGATCTACAATCAGAAAGGATATAATGATTATTACACCTTCCCTCCCCACTATTCTACTAAATATATGTTGCCACCATCCTTTGAACAACCTAGAACGACCTACTTTCAGGGAGGGACTCGAGAACCTCGACATCTTGACCCCCTAGATTTAACCCAAACCCACCCAAACCTGAATCGAACCAGTCGATTCAGGGGAACCAAATCCAAGATAGGGTGTTAGCTAATTTGAGGAACACTATACAATCTTTAGAAGCTCAGCCAACACCATGCACTGAAGCATTGGAGCCTATGATAAAAATGATTGATGAGCTGAATAGCTCTTTATTGGATTTACTCCAAAGTGTTAGGGATAGGGACCTGGGTGAGTTTCATCTTGGGAAATTATCGAGGTTGAGGATGAAATTTGTGGTTGCCCTAGTCAAATCTTGGGATGATTCTCAAGATGAACCCCCTTCAGGAAAGCCAATGTCAGAACCCGCTCAGGCACCTGTCGGGGGGCATACATTTTCTGAAATCGGGGATAACTAGGTTGGGCTAGAGCAACCCATTGAGGATGAACCAATTGATTCACCCGAGATCCCCGAGCCAGGGAGCGAGGAAAAATATGTCTCTTTGAACCAGGAAATGACAATCAATTTTGAGACATATATAAATGAGGATCATGAATTCTTTGATTCTGAGGGTGAAGAATCTTTTGGTGAAGTCTCATTTGAACTTAAGGAAGAGGATTCTAGTGAGACAATCGGGCTCGAGGAGTAGACGAACTATTTGATAGCTCGATCATTGAAAATTATAATCATGTTGGGGTTAACTTGGACGATTCAAATCCTGATGATTCAATCAGTAGCCCCATTCCTCAAGCACACCCTAAAGAATTGAATGATGATGTTTTTGAGATCACCAAACCCAAGTCAATCCTGATTCAGCCACAATTGTTGGACTTGGGTACTTTTGATGAGGTGTACAATGATTTGGAGGTCCTGGAAACATTGATTTCGGAGGATAGGAAGTTGGAATTAAAAATTTGGGATGCTAATTCTGAGGGAACTTTGAGTTTGGATCTAAGGGTACCTATGGATCTGAAACCACCTACTTTCTACCAGGACCCTTACGATATCTTTCACGTGCAACCTAAGCTTGAAATAACTAATTAATTTTCTGAGTTAAACTATAAGTGGACACCCGATTTTAATGAATCAAATCAACCTGTTGTCTGACACTTTGGTCTTAGGTTGCACACCATAAAACCACAGGCCCGGCCCCGCAAGCTTAACAACCTTAGGTTCTGGGTGATTTTCATCCAAAACCTTAGAACTACTCGACCCTAAGGCATGGGTCTATGATGAGAACCTCATCATGAGCCATAACTAGCTCATTTTGACCCAATACAAAGGATAAAAGCTCCTACATATCTCAAGGAAAGGCTTAACTCAGAGAATTCTGAGTTTGAGAAGAAAACCAGTCATAAGGGGTAAAAGTGCAATTTTACCAGTATAATCTGCATACAGGGTAATTCAGGGCCCAAACACAGGTCAAAACAGCTTAATAAGAATAAAAGTGGGATGAGATGATCTAGCAAGGGCTACAGCACTTCCAAGGAACCAAATGATAACCTGTAACCCTAAAACAACCCGCTTCAATACACAAGGTTCGGGGCAAAGTAAAAATAGAATAAACCCTCTAAAATTCATAGAAAAATAATCTCTAGGGTTTAGAACCTTCAATTTGGCCTTTAGAACCCATTTTGACCTACATTGAGAACCATGCCCAATTAATAACTTAATTTGGGTCTTTACGCAAATTGACCGGTCAAACAAGGTTTAATATGAAAATGAAATTCACCATCAGATTCCTTAGGTCCTAATTAGTCATGTATAAAAACTTGAGCCTAAGAAGAAACCTCCTTGACCGACTTTACACTTTGGTCCTCATATATTTACTCTTTGGCCCTCAACTTTTAAACCCTCGCATTTTGGCCCCTAACTCTCCTTCGTTCTTTGCAATCAGGTCCCTCCTGCATAACCCTGCCAGCACCATGCTCCGGCGACCTTGCGCGGAGCATGGCGCCGCGCAGGGTGAGGTGGGGGACCTGGCAAGTATACCGGGGGTGCCCTGCGTCGTCAGCCGTCGCAGGGGCACCCCCCTGGTCATTGTAGCCCACCATACCGGCCGTGCGAACGCACGGACGGTATGGGTTCGTATTCCGACCATTCTCCGGCGAGGGAGACACGTCGTCTCCCTCCGCCTTCCTCCCTGTTTCATCCCTATAAATACCCCCCGCTGCTCCACCGACCAGGGCAGCCTGGATCTGACGGAGAAAACCCCCAGCTTTCTTCTCTTCTTCCTCCGGCAGACGCTCACCAGCTCCGGTGACTTCCTCCCCCTCCACCTCTTCGCTCTGCCGCAATACCAGCAGCAGAGACTTCCTCCCCTGCTCTTCCCGCGCCACGCCGCACCCAGCTGGCGCCTCTCCGGCTCTCTGCTCGCCGCCGCCCCTCTCCCTGAGCATCGTCTTCTCCGGCGACAGTCGATACGACTGTCACCCTGTTCCTCCCCCTTCGTCCCTGCAGTTAAGTTAGAACTACTCCCCTTCTTCTCCTCTTTCTTTCCCCGCTTTCAATTTAGTCAATTAAACCCTCGACCGCTCCTGTTCACCCTCATCCTCTCCGCCTCTGACCACCCTCCGGCGAGCCGCGCCCATCACCTCAGCGACCCACACGGCTCGCCGACCACCGCAGAACCTCCGCCTCCTCACCCTGATCCTCTTCCGCCCCTCCACTTCCCACCAAACGCCCTCTGCAGATCCACCGAACACACCCACTTCTTCGCTCACAGTTTGACCTAGGACAACCTGTTGGCTCCATCTCGCCCCCTGCAGACCCCCTGACCACCTTCGCCGTGCCACGGCGAAGGTCCCCCGCCTGTCTGATTTGGCCGAGAGGCCGTTCTTCTGTGACCAGGTGACTCGCGCGCCGTCGCCATTACTGAGCAGGCAGAGCTCCTTCACCTGCAGGTGCAGGCACGCCTTCGCCCAGGTTCGACTCCCAGGTTGCGCAGGGAGTCTCCGCGAAACGTCCCAGGCTCGCAGACGGGGCGAAAGCCGCGCGTGAAGACACGATCGCCCACTGCTCCCTCCGCGACGGGCGCTCAATTGGGGTGGGACATTTAGTCCCACCTCGGAACTTCGCGGAGGCGCGCGGACGCATAAAGGCAAAAAGTGCCTTATGCTGTTTGCCTCCTGACCACAGGGTGAGGTCCCCTTCACCCGCCCGGTTACCCGGTCTCGTCCGCGCTCACGCCTCGCGGACCTGACCCGACCCGACTGACCTGCACTCCTCGCCCACCACGCACGCCGGTGGGCCTGGACCCGGGCCTGACCCGAACCCGATTACCCGGTAGTAGCTCTGGGAGAGCTTCCGAAGAGTGATTTCAGAGAGAAAGAGAGACGCGGGGGAGGGGGGTAGAGTAGGTTTTGCCTCTTGACAAAAAAAAAACTCTGAAGTGTGCAGGCAAAAGAAGTGTGCAGGCGAAGAAGAAGGAGCTGCACTGTAGCAAATGCTCAGTTAAGTCGTCGAAGCACCGGGTCAGACGACGGAAAATCAGCAGCCAGAGCAGGAAAGAAGGCAGGCTGAAGAAGAAGGAAGAGCAACGGCCGAAGCAGAAGAAGAAGGAAGGAAGACTTAGTAGCTGAAGGCAGAAGCTCTGCAGCCATAAAAAAAAAGGGGAAAGAGAAAGGGTCACCACGATTGCAGAAGAAGAAGAAGAGAGATCAAGGCAGAAAACCAAAGAAGAAGAAGAACAAGGAGCTCTGAAGAAAGAAAAACATCACCAACGCAGGAACAGCAGGAAGAAGAAGAAGAGCATCACCATTGCAGAAGAAGATTATCACCGTAGCAGAAACCAAGGAAGAAGAAGAAGGAGATCTGAAGAAAGAGAAAGAAAGAAGAACATCACAACAAATCCTTTCCCTCTCTCTTTATTTTGTAAAAGAAACATGTATATCTCTAGAATACGACTTGCTCCCTGAGTTCGACCTCGGGAACTCTTTCATTTTCCGAGTAAAAAAATTTTATATTTGAAATGTTGGCAATAACCGGCCTTACTACAACGTTATAACAAATACAAAACCGACGTTTCATTTTGGCGCCGCTGCCGGGGAGCAACGGCTATTCTAGAGGTAAACATTCCTGTTTCTTTTAAGTTCTGATAATCTCCTCTTTTTTGTGCAGCTACAGGAACTCAAGAAGACAAGCAACCACACAACCACTCCGAAGGCAGGTAAATCTTTTCTCTCACTATTAACCCCTACACTCTAAAGAGGAAGAAAAGAAAAGAACAAGCAATATAGGGCTAACCTGTCTTCCATACTTAGTAACCATAAAAAGTTGCATGTTTTCAACTCATCACTCCTGCACACTATTAAGGGTATTTAAGGGCTAACACATTCTTGCTTGAGCCCTAATTGCCCAACAAAAAGTTAAATGGACCAAGTAGAGCCAACATAAGGTCAAACATTAGGATTTCAGTAGAGACACACCCCTTAATCAAGAATTGAGGAAATCCAAAAGAGGTGTGCCCAAGCCATTGATTGAAAATAATTAACAAAAAAAAAAAAAATCCTAAACAATTGGCTCTCTCTAAACACTTGAACCCTAAAAGAAAGGACCCAAAAAGCTCTCAAAGAAAACAAGAGGTAAAGTTGACCCCTTTGGGTTAACCAACCTTAAATTAGGTCACTCTTTGCACTTAAAAAGACTAAAGTTCAAGTGAAACCTTAAGCACCCTGATCTTAAAATTGGTAGACTTAAGAGGTCAAGATCCCCATTCTGGTCTACCTGGAACCGCAGTGACAAGAGAGGTCGGGTGGGGGAAACCCTGTAACCCGTGGGGACGCTCTACCGTGTAGGGGTCTTCGCGGGACTCTCCCTCTCTGGCTGCCCAGGTAATTCTCAGGTGGACGATCTTTCTGATCAAGGGGTCCATCTGCCCCGCACCTCTATAGTCACCCAACACATTTTTGGGTGTCTTGATTGGGTCCAGCACCTTCTAAACTTACCTCTCCCAACTGTGCATGTACGGAAGGAGGTCTCTAAGACCACCCTTAAGACCTCCTTTAGAAATTCGCTCTCGTCAAGGCCAAGCCTCGACGCCCGTATTTGTGCAGCAACACCCTCACATTATTCTCTCTTCTGATTCAGAACCAAGTTCTTCTTCTTCCCCCATCATGGCTCAGCCAGTTGAGGAAGAAAATAATCTGGAACACCAGCTCCAGCGACTCAATGACCTCTTCCAAAACTTCGTGCACCCACCACAGCGTCCTATGATGCGGGACCACTACAATCCTGCTGCGGTGGCCATTGAGCCTCGAGTCAGAATCCCGATTGGAGGACCTGATTCCGAACTAAAGCCCAACATGATTCATGCTATACCTAAATTCCATGGGCTTAATTCTGAAGATCCCTTCCAGCACATCAAACAGCTAAAGCATCTGGCCCACACTTTTGGATCAGATGCGCAAAATCGGGATATTCTTCTCATGAAGATGTTCTCCTTTTCTCTTATGGACAAGGCCGCCCATTGGTATCAAACTCAGACCCGGCCGATCAACACTTGGGAAGAACTTCAATCCGAGTTCTTGAAAAAGTTCTTTCCCGTTGGTCGGACCAACGCCTTGCGCCATCAGATTACACACTTCACTCAACAATCAGGAGAACCTCTCCATGAGGCATGGGATCGTTTTCAGGATCTCATGAGGAAGTGCCCCCATCACGGAGTTCCTAAATGGGAACAAGTCCAATCTTTTTACCAGGGACTCCGTGAGGACATCCGCCTTTTCGTCAATGCAACCTGCGGAGGAAACATCATGGGTCAACATGAAGACACCGTGTGGGAGATTCTCGAAAACATGTGCGAGAACTCCATCAACAATGACTCCATGGGATTATTCGACAGGACGAATACCCGCGCAGCGACGAATCTTAAGGGAGCACATGAGACGCAGGACCTGTCCGCATCAGTCGACCTGGAATTAATGGCCAGTCGATTGGACAAGGTCTCAATCATTGAAAAGAAGGTGGATGAGCTGACTCAGCACTTGCAGCGAGCCACTTCTGCGCGTAACTCCTTTGCACAACCTCCTTCCACACAGGAGACTGTGCAAAACATCCTCCACCGATCCTCCCCTGGGATGGATCCATATCCATCCCCATCTGATTCTTGGACTGGAAGATCATCCGATCCTTTCTTCACCAGCCGGGGGAACTCCATTCCTCCTTTCCCTGATTCTCAGGAGGTTCCTCAGACCTGCGAGGACCTCAACGCCATCCAGAACGACCCATTCTCCAACACTTACAACCCTGGATGGCGAAACCATCCCAATTTTCAGTGGGCGGGAAATCCCCAAACCCAAAGACCACCTTTTCAGTCCCGCCCACAGCCCTCTCATCACTACCAGCCGCCTCAGCCTCGGCCCAACCCTACTTATCCATCAGGGCCAAATCAAGATCAAATGTCCTTAATCCTTCAGACTCTGGCTGACATTCAAAAATCGAATGCGGCCATTCAAAAACAGCACAAGGACGAGCTTACTGAAGTTAAAACTCAACTGGCCCAGTTGGCAAATTCTCGCCAGCCAGGCACACTCCCTTCCCAACCCCTTCCTAACCCAAATAACGTGCCAACCCAGAAGCGCGTTATGAATCCAAATTTAGGCCACGCTCAATGGATTTATCAGGCCCCCACTGCTCCATCTCCAGACGAGATGGATGCCTCAACTTCTAGTGCGAGATTTCAGCAGCAGCCACCCCTCCTACCAAACCCAAACCAAAATCAGGCCGGATTAAATTCTGTAACAACACGTAGTGGTAAGACAACTCAGGACCCGCATTATCCAAACCACTCCCAGTCTGATAACCATGACCCTAGGATAGTTAGCCAAGGTACCGCTGTCCCAGACCCACAACCTGGACCTATCCTAGAGGAACCAACCAAGATCCCGTTCCCCGAGGCCCTGACCAAGGGAAAGAAGACCACCAAACCCGTGGCCCCTGAGGAGGACCTGGTCAAGCTCTTTGAGCAGGTCCACATAAACATCCCCTTGATGGATGCAATCCACCACGTACCAGCTTACGCACGATTTCTAAAGAATATATGTACACCCCAGCGTAAGCCGCGAACCAAGGGAGGGAGCCCAATTGTTCTGTCAGAGCAAGCCAGCTCTGTAATCCTTAGTAGACTCCCACCCAAGGCAAAAGATCCTGGAACTCCCCTGATCTCCTGTAAGATAGGTGGTACCCAATTTGATAGAGCATTGTTAGACTTAGGTGCATCTATAAATCTGATACCCACATCCTTACTTGACCATCTGGAAGAATCTGAGCTGAAACCAACCGAGGTGACATTACAATTAGCAGATCGATCTATAAAGTCACCAAAAGGGATTCTCGAGGATGTTATCGTGAGAGTGCGGGATTTCTATTTTCCAGTAGACTTTATAGTCTTAGACATGGATGCACCTGAGAACCCTAGGGATACACCAATCATTCTAGGGAGACCTTTCTTGGCTACTGCTAGAGCCAACATCAGCTGTGAGGAGGGCCAAATAGAGCTTAAGTTTGGAGATCAAACACTGAAAATTGATATATTTAAGGCCCAACAAGGAATTAATTGCGGCGTCATCGAGCAAATTTGTGACATCAAGACTTTGGTTGATGAATCACACCTCCAGAATGACTTGAGTATTCCTCATCAACCACAGAAGGATCTTGACCCGCAAACAGAGGAGTCAAATCCAGATGTGAACAACCCAGTAACTCCCACCCTTGAACCTCACATCTATACTGAACCACCCGCTGCTGCTGAAAACCCCATCCTCGAACTGAAACCCCTTCCTGCTCATTTGAAATACATCTTTTTGGGTTCTAATCAGACACTTCCTGTGATCATCAATTCCAACCTCAGTCCTGAACAGGAATCCCGTCTGATTGTTGTCCTCCAGCAACATCGCAGAGCCATCGGATGGACCCTCGATGATTTGACTGGAATAAGTCCCTCTTATTGTACTCATCATATCTATTCAGAAGAGGGCACACGACCTTCTCGTGAAATGCAGAGACGCTTAAACCCCAATCTGCAGGAGGTCGTGAAAAAGGAGATCATCAAGTGGTTAGATGCCGGGATCATCTACCCGATCTCCGATAGTCGTTGGGTGAGCCCAATTCAGGTCGTGCCTAAGAAGGCAGGACTCACCACTATAACGACTGAGACCGGAGAAATCATTCCTACCCGATTAGCCAACTCGTGGAGAGTCTGTATAGATTACCGTCGACTCAATTCCTCCACGAAGAAGGATCATTTCCCACTACCCTTCATTGATCAAATTCTCGAAAAACTAGCGGGTAATAGGTTCTTCTGCTTTCTTGACGGGTACTCCGGTTATAACCAGGTGGCAATCCATCCTGAGGACCAAGAAAAGACCACATTCACCTGCCCCTTCGGAACATACGCTTTCCGAAGGATGCCTTTCGGTCTTTGCAATGCACCCGCTACTTTTCAGCGATGCATGCTTGCCATATTCTCAGATATGGTAGGTGATTATCTGGAAGTCTTCATGGATGACTTTTCAGTTTTCGGAGCATCATTCGACGATTGCCTCCAACACTTGGTCCAGATACTCAGGCGGTGCATCGACGTGAATTTGGTTCTTTCCTGGGAAAAGAGCCATTTCATGGTGCCTGAGGGAATTGTCCTGGGACACTCAATTTCGGAGAAAGGTATCCAAGTGGATCGAGCTAAGGTTAATCTGATTTCTCACCTTCCTATGCCTAGCTCGATCAGGGACATCCGATCCTTTTTAGGGCATGTCGGTTTTTATCGACGATTTATCCCTGATTTTTCAAAAATCGCACGCCCCCTGACCACTCTTCTCTCCAAGGATGTTCCCTTCGAAATCTCCAAGGAATGCACTCAAGCATTTGAAATCCTGCGTGACCGAGTCACCCAAGCCCCGATCCTACAGTCCCCTGATTGGTCTCAACCCTTTGAGATCATGTGTGATGCATCCGACTTCGCTGTAGGAGCGGTTTTGGGGCAGAAAAATGACAAGAAACCTGTGGTCATTTACTACGCCAGCAAAACACTCGATGAGGCTCAGCGTAACTATACAGTTACTGAGAAAGAGCTACTAGCTGTACTATTTGCCCTAGAGAAGTTCAGATCATACCTTCTGGGTTCCCATGTCATCATATACTCGGATCACACAGCTGTGAGGCATCTCCTTGCAAAGAAGGACGTGAAACCTCGATTGATCCGATGGATCTTGCTGTTGCAAGAATTTGACCTCGAGATTCGCGATAAAGCGGGAAAACAAAACGTGGTAGCTGATCACTTGTCCCGTCTTCCTTCTGAAATGATAGACCCTTCCGGACCCATCACTGAGCATTTTCCCGATGAGCACCTGCTGACTATTGGTACTAGCCTTCCATGGTTTGCTAATATTGTAAATTACTTGGCATCTCATCAGACCCCGTCCGATTGGCCGAAGGCCAAGAAAGACAAATTACGCTCCGATGCCAAGTATTACATTTGGGAAGACCCGTACCTCTTCCGCATAGGTGCCGATCAGATCATCCGGAGATGTGTCCCGGAAGGGGAAGTCAACAATATCCTCTCTTTCTGCCATGACCAGGCATGCGGTGGCCATTTTGCCGGGCATAAAACCGCATCAAAAGTCCTCCAGTGCGGCTTTTACTGGCCCACACTGTTCAAAGACGCATACAGTCATTGCAAGGCATGCAGTCGTTGCCAGACTTTGGGCAACATGAGCCATCGCGACATGATGCCTATGCAACCGATTCTAGTATGCGAAATCTTTGATGTTTGGGGGATTGATTTTATGGGCCCCTTTCCTGTTTCGGATGGTTTCGAATACATTCTGTTGGCTGTGGACTACGTGTCCAAATGGATCGAAGCCATACCGACCCGAACCTGTGATCACAAAATCGTTCTCAAATTCATTCATCAACACATTTTCTCAAGGTTCGGGATTCCTCGTGCAATAATCTCTGATGGGGGAACCCATTTCACAAATGCTCAGTTTAGGTCACTGATGACCAAATACGGGGTGTCTCACCGAATCTCTACTCCTTACCACCCCCAAACTAATGGTCTAGCTGAGCTGTCTAATCGGGAGATCAAGAAAATCCTGCAAGTCACTGTTCGACCTGACAGGAAGGACTGGTCGTCCCGACTTCCGGAAGCATTGTGGGCCTATAGGACCGCCCACAAGACCCAATTAGGCATGTCTCCCTTTAGACTGGTGTACGGAAAGGCATGCCACCTTCCCGTCGAACTGGAGCACAAAGCCTATTGGGCAGTACGGAACTGTAATCTAGATCTTTCTAAGGCTGGCACCCACAGAAAACTCCAAATCAGCGAGATCGATGAATTGCGCATAGACGCGTACGAGAACTCGCAAATCTACAAGGAGCGGGTTAAAGCCTTCCACGACAAACACATCTCAAGAAAGATCTTTCATCCTGGTCAAAAGGTCCTACTCTTTGATGCCCGACTCAAACTCTTCCCAGGAAAACTGAGATCTAAGTGGGTCGGACCATATTTGGTCCGACAGGTTTTTGGAAATGGAGCAATCGAAATCAGTCCACTCAGCCACGATTCTGAACCTTTCATCGTGAATGGTCAAAGACTCAAGCCGTTCATTGATGTAACTTCTACTGATTTGGCTGAGGCATCTTATATCCTCCTTTCCCCTTGAGCTTATTGCGCCCAGCCGATGGCGTAAAACTCAGCGCTTAACGGGAGGCAGCCCGTCATTCTCTTTGAAAACCTGAAACTTGTTCTGACACCTTTCAGCACTCGAAGTTCACCCTTGTAGACAGCCGACCCCAACTCAGATGTTTGCATCTGGGATTTGAAATCGTCCGCAAAAATTCAACCCGACCCATTCACTCATCCAAATTTCTGTCTTAAGGAATGAACTAAGACCCCCTAGGTTACAATGAGGACATTGCAAATCTTAGGCATGGGGGGGTAGGAAAGTGCAAAAACGTGTAAGAAAAGGTTTCAAACAAAAAATTCACATATGCCAAAAAAATACCATAAAAATTAAAAAAAAAAATTCTTCGAAAAAGAATAAGAGGAGAAGAGGAGAAGGAAAATTTTGTGAAGGAGAAAAGAAACAAAATGAAAAAGGAGCACAAAATTATGAGAAAAAGTGAGTCATTAGTAAGGAACTAAGGAATTAACCTAAGTTCTAGACCTCATTCAAGAAAATAACTGAAAAGTGCACAATGAGATTAGTAAGAATGCAAACCTTAGGCATTCTTGAATAGACTCTTAGTACCCATTAAGATCTGGACACTCCTCAAGAGGTTGAGGAAAATGAAAAGCTGAAGTATTAGGTCTAAGGCTTAGGAAGTATTCGGCCTCGTTAACTAATTTTTGGTTTACGGGACTCAGTAACCTAAGCACCCTAATCTCACACACAGCCTGGTTCAGTAAGCGTAAAAATCAGAATCACGCAGAAGCGTCGCAAAAATCTGAAAAAAAACACCTAGAATAGGAACGGCCGATCAACACAAGTTGATTTGGACGAGTTCCCAGCGTGGAGAGGCGGGAAATCCCCTCGAAGATGCGTAACAAAATATCATCTCCTCGGTGCTTGTCTCTTAGGATATTTACATATCCTACGGGGGGCATGTAAGCACTCTGCTGGTTCAGATTCCATGGATGGCATTATCTCGAAGTGTCAATTGCCAGGGTCTGGATTCAGCCACGGAATACCATGGATGGGATTATCTCGAAATCTCAATAGCCAGGGTTCCGGGGGTTGCCATGGGCGGTGCTATCTCGAAGCATCGATCGCCAGGAACCCTTGAGGATTGATGATGGGAGCAAGGAATCTGATACAGACCGTGTTGAAATGCCAATCCTAGGCTAGAACTAAAAAGAAAAAGAGAGAGAAAACTCTCCAAACAGAAAAACTTTCTATCTCTCTCTTACAAAACGCACTGCGAACTGAGCCAGGGCTAAAATCATTTCAAGCACGGGTGCTTTAACCACGAAGTCCAATAAACCTTAGGTTAGTTCTTGCGGGCCTTAAAAACCTTTGCTAAAAGACTGAGGCTAAGGCTAGACAGATTTGGATCTTGATTGGTACTAGAGTACCTTTTAGGCCTATGGTCAGCATTCTAACCTAATCTATGCTCAAATAAAAAAAAAAAAAAAAAAAGAAAGAGGCACTTATCTAAAACCATTAAAAACTTCATGGTCTAGAACAAGGGTTGAAACCTTAAGTTTTTGCTAAGGGACTAGCAAAAGCTAGGCATGGGGGTATGATGAGAACCTCATCATGAGCCATAACTAGCTCATTTTGACCCAATACAAAGGATAAAAGCTCCTACATATCTCAAGGAAAGGCTTAACTCAGAGAATTCTGAGTTTGAGAAGAAAACCAGTCATAAGGGGTAAAAGTGCAATTTTACCAGTATAATCTGCATACAGGGTAATTCAGGGCCCAAACACAGGTCAAAACAGCTTAATAAGAATAAAAGTGGGATGAGATGATCTAGCAAGGGCTACAGCACTTCCAAGGAACCAAATGATAACCTGTAACCCTAAAACAACCCGCTTCAATTCACAAGGTTCGGGGCAAAGTAAAAATAGAATAAACCCTCTAAAATTCATAGAAAAATAATCTCTAGGGTTTAGAACCTTCAATTTGGCCTTTAGAACCCATTTTGACCTACATTGAGAACCATGCCCAATTAATAACTTAATTTGGGTCTTTACGCAAATTGACCGACCAAACAAGGTTTAATATGAAAATGAAATTCACCATCAGATTCCTTAGGTCCTAATTAGTCATGTATAAAAACTTGAGCCTAAGAAGAAACCTCCTTGACCGACTTTACACTTTGGTCCTCATATATTTACTCTTTGGCCCTCAACTTTTAAACCCTCGCATTTTGGCCCCTAACTCTCCTTCGTTCTTTGCAATCAGGTCCCTCCTGCATAACCCTGCCAGCACCATGCTCCGGCGACCTTGCGCGGAGCATGGCGCCGCGCAGGGTGAGGTGGGGGACCTGGCAAGTATACCGGGGGTGCCCTGCGTCGTCAGCCGTCGCAGGGGCACCCCCCTGGTCATTGTAGCCCACCATACCGGCCGTGCGAACGCACGGACGGTATGGGTTCGTATTCCGACCATTCTCCGGCGAGGGAGACACGTCGTCTCCCTCCGCCTTCCTCCCTGTTTCATCCCTATAAATACCCCCCGCTGCTCCACCGACCAGGGCAGCCTGGATCTGACGGAGAAAACCCCCAGCTTTCTTCTCTTCTTCCTCCGGCAGACGCTCACCAGCTCCGGTGACTTCCTCCCCCTCCACCTCTTCGCTCTGCCGCAATACCAGCAGCAGAGACTTCCTCCCCTGCTCTTCCCGCGCCACGCCGCACCCAGCTGGCGCCTCTCCGGCTCTCTGCTCGCCGCCGCCCCTCTCCCTGAGCATCGTCTTCTCCGGCGACAGTCGATACGACTGTCGCCCTGTTCCTCCCCCTTCGTCCCTGCAGTTAAGTTAGAACTACTCCCCTTCTTCTCCTCTTTCTTTCCCCGCTTTCAATTTAGTCAATTAAACCCTCGACCGCTCCTGTTCACCCTCATCCTCTCCGCCTCCGACCACCCTCCGGCGAGCCGCACCCATCACCTCAGCGACCCACACGGCTCGCCGACCACCGCAGAACCTCCGCCTCCTCACCCTGATCCTCTTCCGCCCCTCCACTTCCCACCAAACGCCCTCTGCAGATCCACCGAACACACCCACTTCTTCGCTCACAGTTTGACCTAGGACAACCTGTTGGCTCCATCTCGCCCCCTGCAGACCCCCTGACCACCTTCGCCGTGCCACGGCGAAGGTCCCCCGCCTGTCTGATTTGGCCGAGAGGCCGTTCTTCTGTGACCAGGTGACTCGCGCGCCGTCGCCATTACTGAGCAGGCAGAGCTCCTTCACCTGCAGGTGCAGGCACGCCTTCGCCCAGGTTCGACTCCCAGGTTGCGCAGGGAGTCTCCGCGAAACGTCCCAGGCTCGCAGACGGGGCGAAAGCCGCGCGTGAAGACACGATCGCCCACTGCTCCCTCCGCGACGGGCGCTCAATTGGGGTGGGACATTTAGTCCCACCTCGGAACTTCGCGGAGGCGCGCGGACGCATAAAGGCAAAAAGTGCCTTATGCTGTTTGCCTCCTGACCACGGGGTGAGGTCCCCTTCACCCGCCCGGTTACCCGGTCTCGTTCGCGCTCACGCCTCGCGGACCTGACCCGACCCGACTGACCTGCACTCCTCGCCCACCACGCACGCCGGTGGGCCTGGACCCGGGCCTGACCCGAACCCGATTACCCGGTAGTAGCTCTGGGAGAGCTTCCGAAGAGTGATTTCAGAGAGAAAGAGAGACGCGGGGGAGGGGGGTAGAGTAGGTTTTGCCTCTTGACAAAAAAAAAACTCTGAAGTGTGCAGGCAAAAGAAGTGTGCAGGCGAAGAAGAAGGAGCTGCACTGTAGCAAATGCTCAGTTAAGTCGTCGAAGCACCGGGTCAGACGACGGAAAATCAGCAGCCAGAGCAGGAAAGAAGGCAGGCTGAAGAAGAAGGAAGAGCAACGGCCGAAGCAGAAGAAGAAGGAAGGAAGACTTAGTAGCTGAAGGCAGAAGCTCTGCAGCCATAAAAAAAAAGGGGAAAGAGAAAGGGTCACCACGATTGCAGAAGAAGAAGAAGAGAGATCAAGGCAGAAAACCAAAGAAGAAGAAGAACAAGGAGCTCTGAAGAAAGAAAAACATCACCAACGCAGGAACAGCAGAAAGAAGAAGAAGAGCATCACCATTGCAGAAGAAGATTATCACCGTAGCAGAAACCAAGGAAGAAGAAGAAGGAGATCTGAAGAAAGAGAAAGAAAGAAGAACATCACAACAAATCCTTTCCCTCTCTCTTTATTTTGTAAAAGAAACATGTATATCTCTAGAATACGACTTGCTCCCTGAGTTCGACCTCGGGAACTCTTTCATTTTCCGAGTAAAAAAATTTTATATTTGAAATGTTGGCAATAACCGGCCTTACTACAACGTTATAACAAATACAAAACCGACGTTTCAGTCTACATCATAATCTGGTCCACGTCTATGGACATCTACTGACAGGTTTCAGGATCAACCTTTTGATTTTGATTCTGACCCACACTTGTGAATTCCCAACTTCTTCTTTGTATGTATATTATGCCTAGTTGAAGGCATTAAACTTAGTGCATGTGTATACTCTCTTCTCTCTGCAGAGCTGATCGTGTTGTCATGAAATTCAGGTGATATTCTATTTACTCCACCCTTTTCATGTCTCTATTTTTTCAATGAGGACATTGCATCATTTAGGCATGGGGGGTGGATACTTTATCCTGAAATCATTTTGTTAACTCCGTAAAAATTTTTTTAGTTTCTTATAAATAAAATAAAAAAAAAAAGAATTAGGAGAAGAGAACTTAGGCTTTTAGGCATTATTAACTTTAGGAAATGACATGAGAGGACCTAAATGCATAGATTCTTCAGGTCTTCGAGCTTAATTAGCCCGGGTGTTCACTCGAATGTGGACTTAGTCTCGAGTCCTCGCCAATTAAAATTTATTTTAATTTGGTAAATAAATTGGGATGATAAGTATGCGACTTATCAACCCGCCCTCTGATTTGGGGGGACTTTAAGCCTAAGCATCTTGACACTTTTTTGCATTGACTCACTTTTCAGTGGTTTCTTTGAAAATTGGGTAGCTAATGAACTATCTAGGGTGATATGTTGGCAAGTTGTCGGTGGTAACAGTTCATCGGTCGGTTGTCCAGAGCCCGGTCACAAGACCATTTTCATTGTACTGCCTTTATGTAAATCTTCAATCAGGAAAGCCACCTACTTAAAAAAAAAATAAGAAAAAAAATAAAAAGGAGAAAACAAAAAAAGAAAATAATAAAGCCACACTTCACTGCATGAGTATGGCTGGCAAGTGGTCGTAGGTAACAGTCCATTGGCCGATTGTCCAAAGCCCAGCTCATAAAAATGCACAATAATTCCCAAAACACTTAGGGAAGAAGTAGGGAAGTAGAATAAATCGGGGAGATATACACTGGGTTCGCCCTTGTGTTGACCCTATAAATAAAAGAAATAGGGAGAAAGCTACCAATCGAAAAGATAAACCTTTAGGCAAGGTCACCTACGGTCGTAGAAACCCAAAGTCCATTTCAACGGTCGCTTAATGAGTCTTTCACTATTTTAACAAGATACCTAGCACTTAGAGTCCTTTTCAAGTCTTGGGCAGGTCGAGTAGCGGTAAAAAATTTTCCCATAACTCTCAAACTCCAAAAGTACAAAAAAATTAGAAAAGAAGAAAAATAAGAAAAAAAATTTTTGTATCTTCTCTTCTCAAATAAAGTGAGGGCTTAGATGGTTTGCATTCTGGCAGACACCCGGGCATTGTTGACTTTTTGTAATTAGGTCTTGGGGTTGAGATTTTCTAAAGCAATCAACGCATTTTGCCTAAATACTCGAATCCTGATTCTACTTTTATACATAGCATTTAGGTTAATTTTGCTAGGAACTAGCAAAAAGTAAGCATTGGGGTATGATAAATACACACATGAATTCATGATAAATTGCTTATTTTCAATAACTCCTAGGGTTAGCATTGCATATCATGTTATAAATACTGCATAACATCCAATGCATGGCATTTAGGATAGTTGCATGTTTTGTATATTAATTCCTTCATTTTATATGGCCAGGAGGCAATGCGACGTCCTTATGGATTTCGGATAAAAATCCGACCATACGGATGGATCTGGAGCGACGATCGCAGTTCGACAAGATAGAAATCACCTCGATCCAAGCACCGTGGCATCCTCTACAAGCAATGAAGGTTGGACGATCCAGATGTTGCCACGTGGCACCATCTGGAGTGCCCAAAGCTGCCCACCACATCTCCAAAGGTCGCCTATCAAGTGATCTTAGCCGTTGGATGAAAATCCAACGGTTGAGAGGCCGCCCTCACCACGCGAGCATAATTCTTCTCCGCAACACACTCGCAGATGTGGTGCAACGGTGAGGTCGAGCGCTCTCAAAGAGTGAGCACAAGATCAAGCCACGATTCGCCGCGCCCCATTACAGTTCCAGTTGCAATAGGGCCGCCCGATCACAATCGAGCAGTCGAGATTCCCCACCCGCGATCCAATGCCGCCCACCGACGCGAAGGCGCATGCCAGATCACACGCATGCCATCTGAGGCATGCATTTAACTCGACCGCGAGTAGCATGCGTCGTCCAATCTTCACAATGACGCGAGGTGAGCGATTCAAATCAGAGCACGCACGATCTACGGGCGCATCTTGATCGTGTGATGCATCATCCAACGGCTACCAGCGCATGCGCCACAGTGCGAGCAGCACGCTGGTAGGCACGAGCTCTCCTCTCACAATCACAGCCGTCCACGCCTGATCCAACTGTCGACGATTGCCGCACTTATGACAATTGCGGACGTGAGCATTGGGCACGGGCTTTACAATGACAAAAGAGCAGGCCTTTAGTGACACTTGCAGCTATCACTAAATGGCCTGCACAGTGCATGCGCTAGCCAAGGCATTGAAGAGGCGTGGATCTTTTGGCAATAGCTTTAGTGGCCTTTAGTGATGCTTGTAGCTATCACGAATGCTTGTACACAGGATGCTCTTCTTCCCTCCACTATATAAACACCCCTATACCCCCCCATTCCTCTTCATCTCTACCTACTCTACTCCCACCTATTCCTAAGCTCTAGCAAGCTCACCAATGCTCCATTAGAGCTTACTCTCAAGCTCCCAAGGCTCCTATTAGTGTAACGAACCTCTGTCTCACCAAATATTCATCCCTCTTTCCATCCCCATTCATAGGCCACCTTGGAGCCATCCTCCCACCTCCATTCCAATAGCAGATCATCTCCACCTTCTCACCTCCATTCCAGAGTCACCGAAGCTTTCCTCTACTCGACGTCCTCCTGCATCTCACCTCCGTCGCCTCCCTGTGTTTGACCCGGGACTCCCTTGGAGTTTCGATATAAATTTTATTTGATCACGAGTTTTGCAACTACGATGATGGGTTACTTGTAACCTTGATTTCAAACTCGCAAAACACGTGCGATCAATAAACCTAAACTAAGACCAAAAAACCTAAACTTAAACCTTAAACAGAAAACCCTAAATCTAAAATAAAAACCCCATAACCTAAATCCAGAACTCAAAACCTAATACCAAAATCCAAAATCCTAAACCTAACCTCAAACACTAAACCCTAAAACCTAACCTAAAAATAAACAACCATAATCCTCAACCCTAAACACAAAACCATAAACCCAAAATGTAAAACCTAATCATAAACACTACACCTATACCTACACACAAATTGTAAGCCAAAAAATTTCGGTAGAGTTTCTATTATCATATGGGATTTCTCTCAAATCCTACATACACAAAAGTGCATCACAACAGATGTGGGCACACCCCACATTTCACTTCCATAAATAAAATGTCATACAAGCATTCAAATTACATGCAAATTTAACTAAACATTTTAATGAAACTAAGAGTAGGAATACCTTACAACTAATCACTACATATGTGGGCACACCCCACAAATAACAATTAGTTACAATTTAACTAAACCAAATTAACTAAACATTTAACTAAAAATTCAATATAAACTAATAACATGTTAATTGTTTCAATGCAATGAAACTAAAAAATATAACTTGTAAAACATCTTAATTGCATTCATATATAAAAATCAAACCTAAGTACTTAATAAAAAAAATAATTAACCTATCTATTTGAGAGGAGGGGGGCAATGGTAGAGGGTGGTGGTCGGAGGAGGAGGTGGTGGTGACCAGCAAGTGATGGTGTTACAAGTGGTGGTGGGAGGAGGATGGGGCAGGGTGGTGGTGGTGTCGTATGTGGCAGTGGGAAGAGGAGAGGTCGAGGGTGTCGTGGAGGAAGGGGGTCGCAGAGGAGGAATCTTGGAGGAGAAGAGGATTTGGGAGGAAGGGGAGGGAGTCAGAGTGGTGTGAGGGTTTTAGTCAACCTTTCTCAACCATTCCGAATAAACGATCGACGATGGCATTTGAAAATTACCGTTTTCAAGGTGGCGGGTTATGAAAAGCTTATTATCGACCATTATTAGGATTAACGGTCGAAAAATATCTTATTCACGGCTGTGTATAAACAGTCAAGAATGATCTTAAATTATCTTTTGAATGTGGCAGTTGATGAAAAGCTTATCGTCGAATGTTTTCTATGAATGGTCGAAAAATATCTTATTGTAGACCATTTATAAATGGCCAAAAATGACCACAAATTAACTTTTCAGTTTGGTGGTTCATGAAAAGCTTATCGTCGACCATTTTATTATTAACGGTCGACAAATCTCGCATTATCAACTGTTGGAAATGGTCAAGAATGTCCTCAACCAAAACCCCTGCACAATAGGTGGGAAACGTAATGCTTGGTGCTTTGGCAACCATTTTACCTTACAATAGTCGAGAATATTATTATTAGCGACCGTTGTAAAATGATCAAAAATTTACCGTCGAGTACAATACATGTTCTAGTAGTGCCTGCTCATTGTATTAAATTAATTATTGAATTTATTAATATCATAGCAGTTACTTATTTAATTTATTTTATGTTCTTGAAATTACAGGTTGCTTGCTATAGTCACTTTTGAAGGCTTTAGAGTTATAATTTAATTTTTTGAATTTAACTCTGTGATATTTTAGGACCATATTAGATGTGGGGTGTGCCCACATAGATATTATATTTTGGTGAATTGATGGTGGGATGTGCCCAATTTTCTTTCTTTTGTTTATAAATTTAGAATTTTATTAGAAGTGGGGTGTCCCCACATATATGTTATGCATTTATGTATTTTGTTTGTTACTTTTTAAATGTGGGGTGTGCCCATTGCTATTTTTGCATGTATGGTGTGCTCATTTGAAATGCAGGTTTATAGGAAAAATTAAATATTTAAGGGGAAACTCTACCAAATTTTTTCTAAAATTCATTAATTCAAAGTTAAATTGTGATGCACAAATATATTATATATAATAGTTATATACACACACTTGCATAAATTTAAATGCACATGAGGCCAAACACTAGGTATTCTAACTCCTAGGGTAAAAGTTACAGAGTTAAATTGTGTCAAAATACTTACCTGTTGACACTTATGATCATGTTATACGGACAATGTAGAGTGTACATATACCTCACCTACATGCACGAAGCTTTATCTTTATAGCATACCATAAGAGTCATCCTTAGTTCATAGAAGTTCTTAACTAAGTGGGGTCCTTGAAGATTTGATCACAACTTAGGGTTACTTGTTACATGGAATCGACGTTTGGAGGAATTTCGGTAGTATCTTTTTGCTCTTCTTCGATATACCAATTGATCTTAACTACGTTCCTAAAGCACCCTTAAATGAGAGTTATTGGGAATGTAGTTAAGGTTAGTCTTGGGAGGTATACTGGAGAAGTGTGAGGAGTTGCTGCTGAAATTTCTCTAGACATCGGTTACATGTAACAAGTAACGTTGTGATCAAATCTTCAAGGATGAGCTATCAAGTGAAAACGTTCATTAAAATTAACACACATCATCTGTACATTCATTTCTAAATTGGTCGTGGTTTACTATAAATTGTAGGTTACCATGAAGAAGTCATGGATTGGTTTGAGGACCCTAAATTACACTTAATATAAGAGTAGAGTCCTTTCATTTTTAGATTGGGCCTTCCATGAAGATAGGAAACAATATAGATGAGGAAAACATCTATAGAAGATATTTTGTCTATGTTGGAAGTGTTTGAATGAATTCATTCAGGATAGAAATACTGTGTTTGAGCATGTGATTTGCAATGGTTGGTGGCAGCATTACATGAAGTGGACAACACATGGAGAGGAACTGACTGAGGAGGTCACAAGGAATGTAATGGAAGTTGATGGATCCAATGATGATATCAAAGGGAATCAAATTGATGAGATGCTTAATGAGATGAGAACAAGTGACACTGAGATTGGAAACAAAGAAGAAACATTAAGAGGCTATAATCAGTTTTATGAAGTAATGAAGGCTATAGAAAAACCAATTACACTCGAAATTAGTTCCATGACTTGGTTATCATTCCTGTTGAAGTTATTTTAGATGAAAGTTATGGATAGAGCAACGAAGAAATTAATGTCAGAGATACTTGATTTCATTCAGGAGTTGTTGAACACTCTCGTTGGTTTTCCTAAGTCATGGTATGAAGCGAAGAAGCATATTCAAGGGCTGGATTTGAATTGTGAGAAGATTCATGCATGTCCGAATGACTATGTTTTATATAAAAAAGAGTATGCAGGGTTGAGTTCCTGCCCAGACTGTGGCAAGGGAAGATATAGAGGAGATAAGAAACAAGGAAGAAGGGTTCTTCAATACTTTCTGTTAATTTGAAGGCTGCAATGACTATTTATGTTGAGTAAAGCAGCAACGTGGATGACATGGAATGCAAACAACAAGTCACGGGACGGCTGTATTCTTCACCCAAGAGATTCTAAAGAATGGAAAAAAATTGACAGTGCACATTTTTCCTTCACTGGAGATTCGCGTAATGTTCTGTTGAGACTTGCAAGCGATGGATTTAATCCTTTCAAGAACATGTATTCATCATAATTCATTTGGCCAGTCATGTTGGTTACTTACAACTTACCTCCCTGGCTTTGTATGCAATCCTCATTTATGATGATGACACTTCTCATCCCAGGTCCTAAGCAGTCGAGAAATGCCATTGACGTGTATTTACAGCTGCTGGTAGATGAACTAAAAGAACTATGGGAGGATGGTGCTCAAACTTACGATGCAAATAAGAAAATTTTTCAAGATGAGCCGTTTCTTTAAAGTTGTTTGTTCGAAGAGTTTGGACTATGAACTCTTAGATTATTGAAATGAACAAATTCTTATCACACTATGCAAGATGGAACAGATATTCCCCCCGACCTTCTTTGATGTTATGGTACATCTTACACTCCATCTTGCAAAAGAAGCAAGAGTTTTTTTTTGAAAGGATGAGGAGTGCTATTGAAGACGATAGCAGACCAGGGAAAGAAGCAAGAGTTGGGGGATCTGTATATGGATGATCCAGATAACAGATTTAATAGACTTGAGAGAAATTTTGATGGAGGATATAATGAAAATGAAGAAGATTCTCTCCATTTTCGATATAAATGTAAGGCCAATCCTATGGATAGAGTATAAATTGATTTCAAAAATGGATCGAAAGTTAGTGCACTTATACATTTTAAAGCAGATTCTTGAAGTTGATCCATTCTATACGGAATTCAAATAGTCTTCACATCAAACTGTTTGGGAGTTGGAATTCCTTGATTGGTTTAGGGAGCGTGTAAAATAGATGAAAGAAAACAATGACCCTAGGTAGGTCAAAGATTTTGATGTTATCATTGAGATCACACTGAGTTACAGACATTATCACTCATGATTTATAATAAATGGCTTCAGATTCAGGATAAGATAAATTGATGATGAGAAGACAATGCAACATGCTAGAGTCATTGTCAGTTGTGATATGACGACTGGTTGTGATGGCTACTATGGCCAAATCATTGAAATTATGGAGATGAGCTTTAGATACGATCACAGAGTGGTCATGTTTAAGCGTGATTGGTTCGATGCTTTTAAGAGTGGCATTGGTTTCAAGAAATATGTTAAACACGGTTTCTTAAGTTTAAATATGAACTGCCGTATTCTTTAGACAGCAAAACCATTTACCTTAGCGTGTTAAGTGTCACAAGTATTTTACGTGTCTGATAATAGCAGGAATGGATGGGTAATACCTATCAGAACCGTGCCGCATGAATACTTTGATATAGACAAGGACATTGATCTTGCTTTTGAATATGAAACTTATCAAGAAATTTGATGAGAACCTCATCATGAGCCATAACTAGCTCATTTTGACCTAATACAAAGGATAAAAGCTCCTACATAACTCAAGGAAAGGCTTAACTTAGAGAATTCTGAGTTTAAGGAGAAAACGAGTCATAAGGGGTAAAAATGCAATTTTACCAGTATAATCTGCATACAGGGTAATTTAGGGTCCAAACATAGGTCAAAGCAACCTAATAAGAATAAAAGTGGGATGAGATGATCTGACAAGGGCTACAGCAATTCCAAGGAACTAAATGATAATATGTAACCTTAAAACAAACCCACTTCAATTCACGAGGTTCGAGGCAAAGTAAAAATATACTAAACCCTCTAAAATTCATAGAAAAATAATCTCTAGGGTTTAGAAC
Source organism: Thalassia testudinum (assembly GCA_037157565.1). Lineage (NCBI taxonomy): Eukaryota > Viridiplantae > Streptophyta > Magnoliopsida > Alismatales > Hydrocharitaceae > Thalassia > Thalassia testudinum. The sequence goes on from JAZHRO010000039.1 coordinate 94,500,678, forward strand.
CTTCAATTTGGCCTTCAGAACCCATTTTACCTACATTGAGAACCATGCCCAATTAATAACTTAATACGGGTTTTTGCGTAAATTGACAGGTCAAACAAGGTTTAATCTAGAAATAAATTCACCATCAAATTCCTTAGGTCCTAATTAATCATGTATAAAAACTTGAGCCTAAGAAGAAACCTTCTTGACCAACTTTACACTTTGGTCCTCATATATTTACTTTTTGGCCCTCAACTTTTGAACCCTCACATTTCTGCCCCTAACTCTCCTTCGTTCTTTGCATTCAGGTCCCTCCTGCCAAAACCTGACCAGCACCATGCTCCGGCGACCTTGCGCGGAGCATGGCGCCGCGCAGGGTAAGGGGGAGGGTCTGGCAAGTAAACCGGGGGTGTCCTGCGTCGTCAGCCGTCGCAGGGACACCCCCTGGTCGCTGCAACCCACCATACCGGCCGTGCGAACGCTCTGACGGTATGGGTCTCCATCTCCGGCGTCCTCCGACGAGGGAGACACGTCGTCTCCCTCCGCCCTCCTCTCTGATTCTACCCTATAAGTACCCCCCGTCGCTCCACCGTTCGAGGGAGCTCAGTCCTGACGGAGAAAGACCCCCACTTCCTCTCTTCCCACTCCGACAGGAAGCCCTCCAGCTCCGGCAGCCTCCCCTCTTCCTCCTCGTCGCTCTGCCGCACTACCAGCTGCAGGGTTGCTCTCCCTCGTTCTTCCCGCGCCACGCCGCACCCAGCTGGCGCCTCTCCGGCTCTCTCCTCGCCGCCGCCCCTTCCCCTGGGCAGCTTCTTCTCCGGCGACAGTCGATACGACTGTCGCCTGCTCCGGCCCCTCCGCGTCCTGCTAAGTAGGTAGAACTCCTCCTCTTCCTCCCCTCTTCCTTTTCCTCATTTTACATCTTTACTGTTACCCCGATCCGACCAATCGCCCTCACCTTCTCCACCTCCGGCCCCTGCTCCAGCGACCCGCTCCCATCACTCCAACAACCCACACGGCTCGCCGACCACCGCAGAACCTCCGCCTCCTCACCCTGATCAACCTCCGCCCTTCCACTTCCCCCAAATCACCCTCTGCAACTCCACCGAACAAACCCATCTCCTAACCTGCAGTTTGACCTAGGGCGGCCCTTACGCTCCGCCCCGCTGCCTGCACACCCCCTGACCACCTTCGCCGTGCCACGGCGAAGGTCCTCCGCATTTCTGATTGGGCCGAGAGGCCGTTTCTCTGTGGGCAGGTACCTGCGCTCGCCGCCGCCATTGTTGAAGCGAAGAAGCTTCTTCACCTACTGCCCCAGGTGCGCCACGCCCAGGTCACGCTCCCAGGCTGCGCGAGGTGTCGTCGCAAAGCATCAGGCTGCAGTTGAGGTGAAGCCCTCGCGCGAAGCCCTCGTGCGAAGCCTCGACCGCCGCTGCCTCCTTCGCGCAGGCGTCAAATTGGGGTGGGACATTTAGTCCCACCTCGGAAGGCTCTGAAGGAGCGCAACAGTATAAAGTGAAAAAGTGCTGGAGGCTTATTGCCTCAGCACACGGGGTGAGGTTCCCTTCACCCGCCCGATTACCCGGTCTCGTCCGCGCTCACGCCTCGCGGACCTGGCCCGACCCGACTTAGCCCAACCTGCACTCCTCGCCCACCACGCACGCCGGTGGGCCTGGACCCGGGCGCGACCCGTACCCGACTACCCGGCAGCTCTGGGAGAGCTTTCCCAAGAGCGGATTCTGTGAGAGAGAAACGCGTGGGGGGAGGGTAGAGTAGGTTTTTGCCCGCTGACGAGAGCTTTGAAGTGTGCAGTCACAGGCGAAGAAGAAGAAGACGAGCGAGGCAGAGAAGAAGGACGACGAAAGCTGAAGGAAGGAGGAGCACTGTAGCAGCGGCGGTTTAAGTCATCTGATTGGAAAATCAGACGACGCTCTGAAGGCAGAAAAGAGGAAGAAGAACAGGACCGCAAGGGAAAAGAAAAAGGAAGAGACGAGCAGAAACAAGAGCTGAAAGAAGAAGAAGAACATCACCCACTGCTGCAGATAAAGAAGGCAGAAAGAAGAAAGAAGAAATAAGAAGAACAGAAGGCAGAAGAAGAAGACCACCAGGAGATAAACAAAGAAGAAAAACCAAAAGCCAAAGAGAAGAGGAAGAAAGAAGAAACCAAATTTTTATCTCTCCCTCTCTCTCTCTCTTTATTTTTGTAATATTTTTTTGTAATAAGAATTTGTATCTCTAGAATACAACTTGCTCCCTGAGTTCGACCTCAGGAACTCTTTTATTTTCCGAGTAAAAAATTTATATATTTGAAATGATGGCAATAACTGGCTATACTACAACGCTATAACAAAACCCGGTTATACACGCCCAGCCAACGTTTCAAAATTCCAGAAGGACAAGAGGTAGTCAGAGCGTTAGACAATGACATATAAGGTATATTGTTTATTTTAAGAAGCTTTTATTTCAGTCATTAGTTCATTATTTCCTACTGCATCGTAATATAAGATTTGGAACCTGGTAAGAGGTCATAAGATGGAAGAATTAGGAATTTAACTAATAGCTGATACACACCTTGTTGTAAAATATCAAACAATTGATGTATGCCCTTAATTCAAAGCACACAGGCTCAAACAAACATTATAAGCATAAGCCACTATATATTATCATTCAACTTCAATATCCCTATGTTTAGGTGGAAATAAATATGGAAATTTTACTTGTTTGATGCTATAACATGATGTATATCTTCTCTTCTATATTATTACATGTGAGATTGAATAGGGGGTGTGCCTTCAAATTTTGTTTCTGTATTACGTGTTTATAATTCTATTCTTGTATATCTTCTCTTTTATACAAGATTTGTGAAAAATTCAATAATATATAGGAAACTCTACCAAAATTTTTATGGATTTATTTATATTTATTGCTAATTAATGGTAATTTCATGTGCAGATGAATTTTAAGAAGAAGGCCTCTAGGGACAATCAGGAGGTATCGATTAGGGAGGAGGAAGTTCTAAGTCAACCTCTAGTCTCACAACCTCCTCTTTTTTCTCAGCCTCTACCATAGCCCCAGACCTCCACATTACTTTCCCAGTACATACTCACCCCACCCCACCCCAGGCCACGTAGACGCCCTCATCCTAGATCTCAATTCATAGCACTGCATGTTCTTTCTTAGGGCTTCACCTCTAGGGGAAGGATAAAGCCCCACTTTCTTAGGTTCCTTCTACCGCTTACTTCGTTAAGGAGCCTAACAACGAGGGCTATGATGAGGAGGTTGGTGGGGAGTACATACAGGGGGAGGACATTGTTGGATGGGATTTCTACGCTACAAGTTTGAGTTTTGAAAACTCGTCGTTGTAGTTGCGTAAAAATCCATCAAACAGATAATTTTAACCGAAACTCTGGTGAGTCCCAGGTCGAACACAGGGAGGCAAACGTTTGATCAAAAATCGCATTTATAATTATTGTCACGAAGCAGATTCGCTGGTTGAATTAAATCTACACTAGCTATATATCTACTTAAAGAATAATTAATAGAAGAAAGGAAAAGAATAATACAAATAAAGAGAAAATAGGGAGAGAATAAACAAATATTTCAAAACCACGGACTCAGGTTCATTACATCTAATCGCTACACTAGAAAGTAGGAAATCTATACTAGAAAGTGATAAAAGAGAAGGTGATGAGAAGTTATCCTCCTCGACGGCTACTTGGAGGATGAGCCACGTTGACCGGGCACCTGGACGAGGGTAGTGAGATGCTAGACGGAAGAGGATGAAGACAGAGGATGGAGGACATAGTAGGGCACGTCGCAGCGGGATCTGCTTCTCAAACGGCGATGAGAAGACAACTGTGGGTGCTCCATGAATGGGATAAAAAGTGGAAAAGTTGTATTTAAGACTCTAACACTATGTTTGGTTGGTGGGTTAAGTGTTTAACCCGCCACTTAACCCACCTCCTACTTACGTTGGGTTAAGTGGATTTAACCCGGTGTAAAATTATTCCCCCCTCTTTGTAGAATAACTTTAACCTGCCAAAACGTCCAAACGGGTTAACTTGCTTATTCCACCATTTATTCCACTCCTTCAACTTATTCCACAAACTTATTCCCCTCACCAAATAAGGCCTAATGGAGCATCCTAAGTTTGGGACAAGCTCGTAGAGCTTTAGAGGGGGTGAGAGTAGAGAGGAAGGGATGAAGAAATAGTGCAGGCATAGGGGCTTTATATAGGTGAGATACAAGGGCAAAAAGGTCATCTTAAAGGGCTTTGAAATGAATATGTGGCCTTTAGTGATGCATGTAAGTGTCACTAAAGGCACACGTTGCTGTAGGCATGCATGAAAGGGGTGTCGCTCATCGTTGATTGCACAGCTTAGATTGAGCCATGTCGAAGCCATCTGATCTTCAAGCACTGAGCACTTCTTTATCACGCACATGATCCCAGTTGACCGATCGAGAGATCGGATGGCTTAGATGTGCTCAAGCCTCTTCTTCTTCAGCATTACGCATGCCCTGTCAAATTGGGTGTGCGTTAGTGCATCATCACCTGCGTGCAGCACTGCGCTTCCATCCATGCCGCCACGTAGCCACTGCTGATGTTTCTCAATCGCAATCTAACGAGTGAATTTCACTTACGCCAGCTCGCCACTTCAATTTGAGGCACACCGCACTTCGAACCGACGCCTCCTCTTCACGTAGGGGCGCGCAACCGACACGCTACACCCCTTTATGTGTCAAGTTTTTGAATTAAGGGGGAAGCGTTTGATAGGATCTAAAAAGTAGATTGCTACATGCACAATCACTCAAGCAAAGTATTAGTAATAACAAGAAAGATTTACACAAATCAGAATCACAGAAATTAACACAAGATGTATAGTAGTTCCTCACTCACTTGGGTACTCCACTACCTAAGCCTTCCAGCTTAGGGTTTTTAACCCGATTCCCTCAACCCCAAGGAAATTAATTGGCTAAACGAGGTAATTAACGGGTTACCTCAACCCAAGTACAAGAGACGGGTTTGTTACAACCCAACAAGCAAATGCTCAAGAACAAATATAGCACTGGTGTAAGACAAATATAATCTTACAACAAAATACCTAAGTCTCTCAACAATAATATAAAATTAATACCAATTTGAGAGCCTAGAATGAACCTGAATGCCTTGATAATGCGTGAAGAAATCACGTCGATGTGCTTGCAAATCCGTAGAGAGATTGAGAACAGCAAATTATTCCTTTTCTTGAAAATATTGTGAAAATATGAAATATAGCTCTACAATTTTTCTTCTCTATTTCTTATGTACAAACTAAGGGTCCAAGGGTTTATTTATAGAGTTAGGACCTTAGTGGGTCGTCTACTAGATGTTGGGGTTTAAATCCCAATGTTCATATAGGCAAAATTAATTTTCTAGCCGTTCAGTTTTGAGCCAACCGCTACCTGGTTCCGATACTAAAGTATGGGTACCGATACTCGTTGCTTCTAGATTTGGGTTTCAAACAGTTAACACAAATCTATAACCCACTTGTACCGATACTGATCATGAGTACTAATACTCGTTACCTCTAGTACTGATACTGATCATGAGTATCGGTACTCGTAGGGTACAGGTTTGTTTCTTTGAAAAAATCCAAACCTGTAACTCAAATGTATCGGTTCTAAACTTTAGTACCGATACTTGTAGGTTAACAAATACCTTTTTTAAGTAAATTAATTAATTACGTTCTTTGAAAATGATCGTAGTATAAATCCTATTTTATCTTTAATTAATTTTACGATCTAAGTTGATTCTTTGTTAAGAGGCATACATTTTATAAATTAGAAAAAAAAACTAAACTAAAAAACTAAAGGACGAAGATGATCTTCTCCTCAATTCTTCCTTGTCATCTTGCCTCCTTCATGTCATGATCTTCTCCTTCTCATCATCATGCCTCCATCATTTCTTATTTGCCTTGATCTTCACTTAAATCTGAAAAGTACTCAATTGCAAACATTAATCCATTTTACACCAAAACAAGATGTGGAATAAGGTTCCAACAATCTCCCCCTTTTTGGTATTGACAAAACTATCTTGCAAATAGATAGTAATAGAAAAAATAATTTTTAGCAATCTTATATGAAGGAAAAACTTTTAATTTAATCCTCCCCCTAAATATATGCTCCCCCTAAAAATATTACTATTTGCTCTTTATTCTTCTCCCCCTTTTTGTCAATCACAAAAAAAATGAAGGGGTAAAGAATATTATACCATAAAATTTACCAATAGTAGAATGATGAATGTGGGTACCAAGCTCCGTTAGGCCATCGTTCTTGGTCTTCATGCAACCTATAGAAAGGTTGAAGTGTTTCATTGTGTGCCTTGAACACCCATTGATCTACTCCTGCAAAACAAAGTAAGATGCCTTTCCTAGGTACCCATTTTCTTGTGGGTCCTTTCAGGTTAGCACCTTTCAAACCCTAAGATTTATAGATCTCTCATGTGTTAGATCAATAATTCTTCAGATTTTTGACCTTTTGGTACATCCATGCATGCCTAGGTGCATGTCATTTATTTTGTGTATTCTTTTTACTATGAAATTTTTTTTTAGAGCATCGCAAAATTCAGTGTTTAATCTAGTTGTTGTTTTAAGACTATTCAAAGTCCCTTCAAAGTGCTCAAAAATATCTTCTAGCTCTACTATCTTTGCATGCAATTGATTATGAGTCTCTTTTAACATTTCTAATTCTATTTCTAAACATGATTTGTCTACTTCTAATGTTTGATAATTATTCTTTAAAACTTTATTTTCCTTTTTAAGCAACCTAGCTTTATGATATAATTCTTCATAAGCTTCAAGTATTTCTTCAAAAGAAAAGTCAGGGTTTACCTTATCTTCTATGTCTTCTGTAGTGGCTACCAAGTAAAGGTGTGCGACCTCATCGTCATCGGAATCAATGTCCATGTCAGAATCGCTATCACTCCATGTCGCTTTAAGAGCTTTCTTCTTCTTCTTGTTCGCTTCTTTTGTGTTTTCCTTCTTGTTTATAAGGAAATCCTTTCTCAAGTGTCCCTTTTTCTTGCACTCATAACAAATAATATTAGATGAATTTTATTCACTTGTTTACCTTGCTTCTGGAGAAATTTCTAAAATTTTCTTGTGAGCATCTTCGTTTCATCATCATTTTCGGATTCCAAGGTGCTTGAATCCGTGTCCTCCTTAATTGCTCTAAAGGCAATACTCTTCTTCTTGCTTGACGTCTTCTCCTCATTCTTCTTCATGTTCTCTAGTTGAACCTCATAGGCCATGAGGCTTCCAATTAGATCATCCAAGGGGAGAGCGGAGAGGTCCTTCGCCTCTTGGATGGCTGTGGTCTCTGGACTCCAATCACTTGTAAGAGATCTTAGGATCTTCCTTACAAGCTGCTCTTCCATGTACTTCACTCCAAGGTTCTTTAGGAGGTTAACTATTTCCCCAAACCTTGTGTACATGTCTTTGATCGTTTCACCTTTTGTCATCCTGAACCACTCATATTCTTCGGTTAGAATAGAACTACGAGTTTCTTTTACCTTGTTAGTACCTTCGTAAGTGATTTAAAGTATGTTCCATATCTAAAATGTTAACTTGCATTCTGAGATGCGGTTGAATTCTTCCCTTGACAATGCATAATAAAGTGCATTCATCGCCCTTGCATTACCGGTAATTTTCTTCTTTTGATTCGCCATCCATGAAACTCCTTTTTTTCTTTTTTGAAACTGCGAGGAAACTATCGTGCTACGATAGCAATCTGGAGGGCATTTTATTTCATACTATTTTAAAAGAAATATGGAGAACTATACATTGGATCCCCATTTATATATGAGGGACCAGCACTCATTTACAATTTGCTCACAGCATACTAGTCTCTCCTGAAATAACTTCTCATTTCTCGCCCTCCAAACACACCTCAAAGTCACAGCCATACGCATATGTGGCCTTCCAGGTGTTGCAAACCTTTGCCATAGGGACTCCCATGCAGGTAAAGGTTCTTGACATATTTTTCTCCATATCATATCTGTGACCAGGCATGAAGAGAATATGTGGGATAAACTATTAGTGTGCAACCCACATAGATAACATTCATTTAATGTTGTCCCCATTCTTTTGTGTATAAGATCTCCATGATCAAACCTTTCCTCCTGCACAACCATAAAAAAATTTGTACTTTGAGTGGGATCTTCAATATCCATATCTTCTTATCGACCAGGTCACTTTCCATACTCCTACTGGATCTGATAATTTTTTCATATGCCCGCTGGGCAGTGTACTTGCCATTCCAACTATATGTGTCCTCCACACCAGGCCTTGGACTGAAGTTCTGCAAAGCTGAGATTAGGCTCTGCCTTTCCTCCCACAGCTAGGTACTCTCTTTGCTGGTTTCAGACTCATCAAGAGTCCAGTAGTCACCAGTTTCAGACCACAAGCTGCTGACTGAAGCATCTTTATCTACAGTAGCTGAGTATACTCTTGGATAGGAGTCCTTCAGAATACCTAGCGGTGACCATTGTTCATTCCAGAAGCTAAACTCATGGCCATCTCCAAGCTTGGGCTGCATCAAATGCCAGTTGCTTTTGATAGCTAGAATGACCGATCTCCAAAAAGGGGATGGTTTGACTGGGAATAGTCTCTTCAACATACTATTTGACTAGCCATAATAGCCCTTAATAAGTTCGGTCCATAGCTCTTCCTTGCCATCAAAAATCTTGATCGCCCATTTAATCGAAAGGGCCTCATTGAATTCTTTAAGAGCCTTGATCCCCAATCCATCGCTTCCTTTGGTCGGCATATGTGATCCCACTTCATAGGCTGCATGAATCTCCCCTCATGTCGAGCCCCTTTCCAAAAGAATTTCTTTCGCATTACATCTACATGTTTCCAAATAGATTTTGGGGCTTTGAAGATAGAGAAGTAGAACACCAGGATAGAAGTAATAACTGAATTTAGAAGGATCAGTCTTCCACCTTTTGACAGAAATTTGCTACTCCATCCTTCCAACTTGACAGAAATCTTGTCAAAAAGAATATTCCAATCACTTTTCCTTAGCTTCGAGCACCGCAATGGCAGTCCCAGGTATTTAAGTGGCAGTTTTGAGCAAGGCGTTCCCAGCGTAGTTGACAGTGTTTCTTGCTCTTGTTCATTTAGGTCAAAGCTGATCAAGATAGATTTCTCCCTATTTAGTTTCAGACCTAATATGTCTTCGAAGATCTTCACCATGTGTCCTAGAGCATGGGCTGCAGCAGTTGTCCCCTCCATAAAGAAGACCGTGTCGTCTGCGTATTGTAAAATAGGGGCCATAGCCCTCCTATTGGATAGAGAATAACCTCTTATAACACCAGCCTCTGTCAGTTTACATGCATATCTAGCGAGCCCATCAACTGCAAGGTTAAAAATCAAAGGGGCTAATGGGCACCCTTGTCTAACCCCACATTGGGGTTGAATCCAAGCTCCACAAGGTTTCCCATTGATCAGTGGAGAGAAGGAAGTGGTTGTAATACACCGCTTCATCCACTGGATCCAAAGGGGAGGGAAACCTCTTCTTTTGATTACTTCCCAGATGTAAGGCCATGAGATCAAATCATAGGCCTTTTGGAAATTCACTTTCCACATAAATGCTTTGCACTTCCTTCTATGCCACCCACACACCATTTCCTGGGCCATAATGACCGATTCCTAAAGAGATCTGTTAGGTAGAAAGGCTGATTGTATAGGGTGGATCAAGTGCTGTAAAACAGTCCTCAATCTATTAGCCAATATCTTGCTCACCACTAAGTAAATGGAATTCGATAGAGTGATCGGTCTAAAATCTGAAAATTTCTCAGCCCCCTGTGTCTTTGGCAACAGAAAGAGAAAGGATTTATTGATCTTGTCAAAGCCTGCATTGCCCCTCTTAAATTCTCTTATAACATCCATCACCTCATTGCCAATCACACTCCATATTTCTTTATAGAAGAAAACTTGAATACCATCTGGTCTAGGGGAACCCTCATTGTTTAATTCTTTTATGGCATCTATAATTTCCTTTTTAGTGATAGTAGCCATCAACTTGGAAGCCTGATCAGCTGAGACTCTAGGCGCATCACTCACAGCCATCCTCCAGCAACCTCTCTCTGCTGCCTGTGATGAGTCCTTGTAATACCTAACAGCCTCTACTCTAATTTCTTACATAGATGACAGTCTTTGCCCATCTTTGAGGATGGATGAAATAAAGTTTACCCATCTACGAGAGCTGGCTGCGAGGTGAAAAAATTTTGTATTGGTGTCCCCCTCCTTGAGCCATAGTTGTCTAGACCTCTCCCTCTAGTCCATCTCCTGCTTGAGGTCCTCCTCCGCTGCCGCATCTTGCCACATTCTTCTGGCTGCAAGATCCTCATCAGATAGTAGACCTGCTGCCTCCTTAGATCCAAGATCTGGATTTTATTTAGAGCCTCTAAACGCCTCTGCTGCCTTAGTGTAGACACCGTAGCTCCGTACTCTTTCAAGACTGTGTGCATAGCAACCAGCTTGGAAGCAAGTCTGACAGTGGCTAAGCCCTCCATTTGTTTGGTGGTCCACCACGAACCAATCATCTCACGAAAACCAGGCTCTCTCAGCCAAGATCTTCGAAGCTTGAAGTAGGAACCTGTTTGAACCTCTTCCCCACTGTCCCATACCAAAGGAGTATGGTCTGAGAAGGGGCGTTCCAGTCCAGCAACAGCAGAGAGATGGAACCTATCAAGGATAGTAGCATTCCCAAAGAATCTATCAATCTTCGACATAAGGCCATTGCCATTTTGCCAAGTAAATTAAGCTCCTGAGGATGGGTACTCATTCACACCAAGAGATTGGACCACCAGCTGAAATCCAATAGAAGTACTTTCCATGACCCCATTCGGCCTGTCATTCCTTGTCAGTACACAGTTGAAGTCCCCTCCTACTAGCCAGGCATCCCCTTACACAAGTTTTGCAGCTGCTGCCCAATCATCCCAAAGTTCTTGTCTCATCGAGGCAATGCATGGACCATAAACACCGGTAATATAGATGTCATCTTGCCCCAGATTTCTTTGGAACTTACAGGTCACCAGGTGACGAGCTTTGTGTACTTCCAACAGATGTAACCAAGCTCTTCTCCATAATATAACAATGCCACCAGACCTGCCATATGCATTAAGCATCACACACTCATTCGGCCCTATAGCCTTCATATCATTCCATACCATATCAGATTCATTCTCAATGTGGGTCTCCTGTATTATCGCATAATTGATCTCCTACTCTCTCAAATATCTCATCAGAGAAGCCCTCCGGCTCTTGTTGCGCAACCCACGCACATTCCACGTAAGGACTCTCATCTTCCCTTTTGAGACCCTCCCTCTTTTGGTTTTGACTCTTACTAACCTGCATAATCGCGGCTACTGCATTTTCATCCAAGATCAGGTCTGATTTCAGCCTCCTCTGTCAGAGCCTGTAGGCTGATCTGCCCACACCAACCTTGGTAGTTGGTCCAGTATCGAACTTTAGGCCTTCCACATCTTTTAAATTCGATTGGGTCCTCAAGGAATTATTCGAGATCTCTTTCAAAACTTGTACCTCAATTTTATCAGTCGTTGGCTGTGGATCACCCACTACCTCAATCGCGGGCATTAATGCCTCATTCCTAGCTGATTCCACTTGCTCCGCATCCATCATCTCCCCCATTTCCCCAAGGTGACGGTCCTTACATTTTTTGGTTGCTGGTGCCTCTTTTGGGGAAAGCCTGCTCTGTACATGTGTGTTCGTCTCTTCAACAACCTACATATCAGACATCTTATCCTGCCCCTTCTCCACAGCATTATCTCCCACTATGAATCTCAAGATCAATAGCCAAGAGCTACCCCCTCACCGAAGGATCAATCTATCGGGGACATATCCTACCTTAAAGACATCCACCATGACATTAAGGACCCGACCATCACCCTCAATCAAACCAACATCCGCATCTTCAGCCAATATAGCAAACCCAGAAATCATGGTCACCACCACCTCTCTTGATCTCAGGTGTAGCAGCAGACCTTTAATCTCTAATCTTCCCGATCTAGAGCCTAACCTCTGGGGCGGCCTCTCCGGCAAAGCTCCATCAAAAGGAGAGACTAATCTCCATATCACCATCAATCCCTCAAAGGAACTCGACTGAAAGCACAGACGTTCGACGTCCATCATCCCCAAGCCAAAAAGCATAAATCGTGTGGGGGATAGAAAAGCAATTTTCCAACCGTCAGTTGATGGGGATAACGAACTTACCAGTTTTTGGAGCTTCTCTGAGGATGGGTTGCCGGTCATTACCTCTCCAATCAGAGCCCCTCTTAGCACCAATTCTGCCATTCTTATGTCCTCTGTCATAGGGACTTCTACATCGATCGTATGACCCCTGTATGTAGGAGGAGGCAGCGGTGGTAGCGGCTGTGCCCTAAAATTCAAACCTCCAGTGCGCATATTAGTCTGACCCTTCATCTACCCACTATTGGCCATACAGGAGTCCTGCTTATGGCCATGTCCTCCACACGCAAGGCATACAAAGGGGAAGTAGCATACGGTCACCATATGACCTCGACGCTGGCATCTGAAGCAGACAATCTCCCTGTTGCCCCACAACCTCCCCCTGTCTGTCCTCCTCATACTTGCCTCCCATCTGCCATTGGCCATGAGACCTCTCCTTTCCTTCCATCTCCACGCCCTAGATCTCCATGTAGTCCATCCCTCAGCATCATGGTTCCTCCTACCTGTCTCCCCATGATCGCCCTCCATCTCCCTCTGATCTATTCTTAAAGAAATTGAGGTTCTTCCATGCAACTCCTTCTTGTGGCTCTAGATCTAAGTACTTCTCTTGAATGAGTGTCCACGACTCCTTATCCATTGCCTTGAGGAAGACTTGCATCCTCCTCTTCCAATACCCACAGTCGATCCCATCGAAATAGGGAGGATGGGTCGACGATTGTCCTTCGGTGCGCCATGACGTTGATGCCATTGCGAGTCGAGTTGTTACATCTTCCCGCAACCTACTCTGATACCACTTGTAGGATCTAAAGATTGAATGGTACATGCACAATCACTCAAGCAAAGTATTAGTAATAACAAGAAATATTTACACAAATCACAATCACAGAAATTGGCATAAGATGTATAGTGGTTCCCCACTCACTTTGGTACTCCACTACCTAAGCCTCCAAGCTTAGGGTTTTTAACCTGATTCCCTCAATCCTAAGGAAATCAATTTACTAAATGAGGTAATTAATGGGTTACCTCAACCCAAGTACAAGAGACGGGTTTGTTACAACCCAACGAGCAAATGCTCAAGAACAAATATAGCATTGGCTTAAGATAAATAAAATCTTACAAGAAAATACCTAAGCCTCTCAACAATAATATAAAATTAATACCAATTTGAGAGCCTAGAATGAACATGAATGCCTTGACAATGCGTGAAGAAATCACGTCGATATGCTTGCAAATCCGTAGAGAGATTGAGAGCAATAAACTATTCCTTTTCTTGAAAATATTGTGAAAATATGAAATATAGCTCTAGAATTTTTCTTCTCTACTTCTTATGTGCAAACTAAGGGTCCAAGGGTTTATTTATAGAGTTAGGACTTTAGTGAATCATCTACTAGACATTGGGGTCTAAATCCAAACGTTCATATAGCCAAAATTAATTTTCTAGTCGTTTAATTTTGAGCCAACGGCTACCTGGTACCAGTACTAAATTATGAGTACCGGTACTCATTGCTTCTAGATTTGGGTTTTAAATACTTAACACAAATCTATAACCCACTTGTACCAGTACTGATCATGAGTACCGCTACTTGTGGGGTACAGGTTTGTTTCTTTGAAAAAACCCAAACTTGTAACTCACAAGTACTTAGTACTGGTACTTGTAGGTTAACAAGTAACTTTTTTAAGTAAATTAATCAATTACGTTCTTTGAAAATGATCGTAGTATAAATCCTAGTTTATGTCTAATTAATTTTACGATCTAAGTTGATTCTTTGTTAAGAGCCATACATTCTATAAATTAGAAAAAAAACTAAACTAAAAAAATAAAGGACGAAGATGATCTTCTCCTCAATTCTTCCTTGTCATCTTGCCTCCTTCATGTCATGATCTTCTCCTTCTCAATGTCATGCCTCCATCATTTCTTATTTGCCTTGATCTTCACCTAAATTTGAAAAGCACTCAATTGCAAACATTAATCCATAATAATTTTGTTAACACCAAAACAAGATGTGGAATAAGGTTTCAACAGTGCTCTCAGCAGTTAGATCTCAATCCAACGGTTGAGATTGAATCTTGATCTCGCCTTCATAGGTTGAGCGGAGGGGCGCGGGTGGGTTCGGATGGCTATGATGGCGCCACGTGGCACCATCCTAACCATCCATCTTCATATGCTCATAGGTGGTGCCACGAATGTCGGATTGGACTGATTTTTGTGCCATTGGGCTGCAATCATCAATCAGAACCCATCCGTGTGGTTGGATTTTTTATCTGAGGTACGGATTTACACCACCTGGCCTCTTGACCTTTAATCTTTCTCGGACTGTATCTGATACTCCAGAGGTTCGATCGGGGCGATCTTAGAGTTGTTAAACTCCAATCGTCACCTTGATCAAATCCATATGGTTGGATCTTTAATCCGAGACCCTGATAAATATTATCCTGTTCCCTGACCACAAAAGGAGAGAATTAACCTAAAATTTATATAATCTAACTTAAATGCATGGTGATGTATGCAATATTTATAATGCATGATGCAATTATACGCCTAAGAATATGCATAAATAGATAATTTATGTGACATAGATGTTTCTACATCACACCCCCATGCTTATCTTTTGCTAGTCCCTAGCAAAACTACATGCTATTTATAAAAGAATTAGGATCAGATTTCTTGGGCAAAAGTTATTTTTCAACAGTAGAAAATTTCTACTAAGAACTTGAAATACAGAGACACAACAGTGCCCGAGTGTCTACCAAAATGCAGATTGCCCAAGCCCTCGCCTTATTCAAAAGCAAAAGCATCTTTTTCTTCTTTTCTAATTTTTTTGGATTTTTTTTTTTGAGTTTAGAGTTTCTAGGTAGCTTTCTACGGCTACCCAACCCACCCAAGACTCGAAGAAAACTCTAAGTACTAAGCATCTTTTTATGTGAATGTGATAGACTCAATGATCGGTGATTAGAACAGACTTTGAGTTTATACACCCCTAAGTAACCTTGAAAAGAAATTCTACCTAAAGGTGTATCTATTCGATCGATAGCTTTCTCCCTACTTTTTATTTTTATGGGGTCAACACAAGGGCAAACCCAGTGAATATCTCCCTGGATTATTCTACTTCCCTACTTCTTCCTAAGTGTTTAGGAATTATACATGCATTTCACGAGCTGGGCTCCAGACAATCGACCGATAAGTTATTACCACCGATAACTTGCCAGCCATACTCGTGCAATGAAGTGTAGCTTATTTCTTTTTTCTTTTCTATTTCTTTTTTTCTTTTCTTTTTGGATATTTTTCTATTTCTTTTTTTCTTTTCTTTTTGGATATTTTTCTATTGTTCTTTTTTTTTATTTAAGTAGGTGGCTTCACTGATATAAGATTTACCTAAAGGCAACAGGAAGAGAATGGTCGTGTGGCTGGGCTCTGGACAACTGACTGATGAGTTGTTACCATCGACAACTTGCCAGCCATGTCGCCCTAAAAGGTTCATTAGCTACCTAATTTTCGTTAAAACTGCTGAAAAGCGAGTCAATGCAAATAGTGTGTAGATGCTTAGGCTTAAAGTTCCCTCAAATCAGAGGAAAGGTTGATAAGTCATATACTTATCACCCCAACTTATTAACCAATTAGAAATTGAATTTAAAATGGCGAGGAATCAATAAACAAATTCACATTTTAGTGGACACACAGACTGATTAAGCCTAAAAACCTAAAGAATCTAAGTGTTCGGATACTATCGTATCATTCTCTAAGGTTGAAAAATTCTAATGCCCAAGCTCGATTTTCCTAATTCAATTTTTTTTTCAAAAACATAAAAAGAAAATAAAAAAATCTACGGAGCTAATAAGATGATTCAGATAATGATATCCACCCCCCATTCCTATCTAATGCAATGTCCTCATTGTATTAAAAAGACATGAAAAAGAGCGGAGTAGAGAAGAAAGCACAAGAATTTCGTGATTACCTGGTCAACTCTGAGATGAAAATAGACTGTATATGTGTTGAATTTAGTCCCTTCAGCATGGCACACTATACAAAAGAAGAAATCAAGAATTAACAGGTGCAGGTCAAAACCAGAATAAGATCAATCATTTAACCAGCAAAGAGATATCCACAGATGTGGACGAGATTGTAATGTAGACCTATGCCCCAAGGTCGAGTGTATCTAAGGTTCTGGATAAAAACTACTGGTCATTTAATTCCTCAACACAGTTAATTAAGTTATTTAGACTTAATTAATTGCATGAGAAAGTAACTTAGGTTAACTTGAATTAATGTCAGTTGTGTAGTATAAGATCAAGTTAACCTAACATTTTAGATTTTAAATTCTTTTTAACCGGTTGAATCTAGGTCGTTTACTCGAAGATATAACTTATCTTAATTCATCATTAATTCCTAGCATAAATTACTAATTACTTAATCAATCAGGTTATAATTAAATTACTTTAAGTACATGAATCTTGTATAAGAGATATTCAAATAAAAGCATGCAACATTCCATTAAGAAGGAACATATTTACACATGTGATTTTTTATTAAGAATCAAGTAAACATGTTTATTCACCCATTACAACTTATTACAAAAGATTAAGGCAAGAAGAAAAATTATACAAGTGAATATAAATGTCTTATTACATTAATTAAACTCAAAATATTAAAAGGAGACATGTTATTACAATAAAAGCACAAAAGTAAAAGATTAGAAGACAACAAGAGCCTCCTTTCTTCTTGATCTTTAGTCCTTTCTTCTTCTTCTCTGTCGTTAATCTCTCTCTCTCTTCCTTTATTCTTCTTTTTCCTTTCTTCTTCTCTTCCAAGCCCTCTCTATTCTCTTCTTTAGCTTTTTCCTTAGGTTCTCTCTTCTAAATTTCCCTTAGTATTGTGCATAAATGCTCACACTTAACCGAAAATTCTATTTTTATAGGTGGTGGCTCAGACCGGTCGTTGATACACAACACCCCCTAGAGGGTGGGACCAGACCCTACTGGCTCCGAGACTAGTTTTGATTAGGTGTTTTATTTCCAATTCAAGCCCATGTACAGTCTTCAGCTTCCCAGGCCCACACACACCCACTCGAGCCCACGCTCACGCCCACAGGTGCATGCACACACACATGCGTAGGCACGTGCAACACATGCACCCGCACCCATGCTCAAGTTTCATTTCGCGCCCTGCACTGACAACTGGTAAGGCTCTAACACTTTTTCCTAATATACCGGTGCAGCACTTCAATAGTTCCCGAGGTGGGACTATCTAAGTCCATTCCAAGCTGAACTTTAGCCGATGATTCTAGCTGACCTACTAGGTGATTTTGATCAAGAGCCCTTTGAATGCTTTACAAGTATGTAACACCAATTTGGTGTTCGAGTCTATTCTGTCCCTTCGATTTAAAGGGCAAAAGTAAAGGTTTGCACGGCCATTCATGACCTGCAGAGGGTAAAATCAAATCTTTTGACCTGCAGGGAAGTTTCTGACCACTAGATGAGGTCTAAATCATCTTCAGTAGATGATTCCACATCTATTGGTGAAGAAAGAGAGTTCTGTATGACTTCAGGAAGAGGAAGAAGCTCATGAGCTTCTTACAAGAGCTTTAGAGATCCATTTTGAGCTCTGAACATCTCGACAGAGGGCTAAGGATCCCTGGAAAAGATTTAAACCAACTTTGCAAGAAGTTATGATTCAATCTGCGCAAATTTGGCATCCAAATCTCACCAAAAACTCAAAGAACTCAGTATTGGGTTCTAAAGAATCCAAACTGGACAGTGATCAAATTCACACAAAAGCCTCAATAGAACAACTTAAAATTTATTCTAACAACCTAAAAATCACCCTGACATCAGATTCAACTCAATAAACATCGACTTAACTCAAGAATTCTCTAAATCAGACCTGAGTTTGACTATAAAGCTCCAGAAGTTGACTTTCTGAATTAAAGCTTCTCTAAACAAATTAAAGACCTGGAGTGACTCTAATTCACCTCGAAAATCATTTCAAACCTTAAAACTAAGTTTTAAAGCTCTTAAAGGCCCTCTCAGACACTGTCGCCTGAGCTCAAAAGTGGAGGTGTTTGATGGAATAATCTAAGGGATTTCAGAGCCATCAAAGATCAAATATGGTCCCTGCAGGTTTTGCTTGAGCTTCCTGACCTATTTTCAGAACCTAAAACCTAATGGGTCAGCTTCTCCATCTCCACCGGAGTTGGAGAAGACAGAGGTTGTCTACAAGCTCCAGGCATCAAAACATCAAATTAACCATCACTACATATTCCTTAGGTCCTAAATAATCATTCTGGAGCTTTGCGCAGAGTTTTATGGGATGAAGATCAATTTTGACTCACCGGATCTTGCCGGAGTTCCGGTGAGTTCAGAAAATGTCTGACAGTGTTCAAAATTCCATCAAACAGACCATTAAAGGTCTTAAAAACTTCCTGAGGTCACAAGAAACCTCAGGAACTCATCAATTTATCCAATTGATGGTCTAATTAAGGATTCATCAGGGAGTTTAGAAATCCTAATATCTGATTTTGTACGAACTCCAAGTCAGCTATCTCACTCAACTGAGTGAGGGATAAGGTTCAACAGAACCTTGCGATGCTATATGAGGGATTAATTAGGTGGGATAATTCTTTCGAGCTCTCCAATGACAGAGAGCTAGAAAGTTGAAATGGAATTAGGCATTTATTTTCTATGAATTAATTATACTAATTAGGTATAGGATCAGGGCCCTTAGATTATGAAGCGGTGATGGAGGGCCCTAGTGAGTGTGTTCTGATCTCAGAGACCTACACCGTGGACAACGGAGGTTGTCGGTGATGTAAAGATGAATTAGGCGATTCAGCTACTAAGAGTGAGGGAAAAATGATGTTACGAAATCATGATAAGGTGAGGAAGGTGAACAATGCATAAAAATGACAAAAGAATGGCTCAGACGAGCTCAAAGAGCTCACATAAGCTAAGGAAGATGACATACAAGTTGAAAATTTAAATCTAATTAACTACCTAATCTACTAAACTAAGTTGCACTACTCTTACCTTAACCTAATCGTATTATTACCTGGACGAAGGAGGTTGAGGAGTCTCTGTCGAAGGTTCTTAATGGAGGATGAAACCAGATGATTGGAGGAAGAACTCCGACGGGCAGTTTTGTGGTGTCGAAGCGAAGTCCAACGTCGGCGCTTCATCAGAGGATGCAGCGGACGGTGGCGGAGATCAGAAGCAAGTGGAGACGATTGAAGGAATAGGATGGAGACGGAGACTAGTTACCAGAGAAGGAAGAATAGCCTATCAGTTAGTTGCTGTTGGGGAAGAGGGTAGGGATCTAACCACCCAAATCGAAGGGTTCGAGGGGTATTTATAGGGTTCGACGATGGCTAAGGAGCTTGAATCCGGACGTGTTTGCGTCTAGGTGAGGCCTAACTTCCGGCGTCGTCTCCGATGCCGGTGAGGTTAACGCCATGACCTAATTAGGATTTAAGACAAATCCGAACCGATGGATGGATTGAAGAGGGTAAGCGCAAGCTCCAAGAGCTTGGAGAGGAAGGATGCCAGGTGTGAGGTGATCAGGTGGTAAACGCACCGTCGATCATCAGTCGTTGAAGTGAACGAAGAAGAAATGAAGATGTTCGAAGGGACCTATATGCAAGGAAAGCTAAGGACCTAGGTGAAAGGAAGGACTCCAATGCAATAAATTATAGGGACCAAAATGCAAACAGAGGCTTTTAAGGTTAATTTAAATTATTTTCTTTTCTAACTTTTTATATATATTTATAATTTAGCTAAATATTATATTAAAGCCTTGTATTCACATTTTGACCCATTTATTTATATTTATTTGCTTATTAACTTAAGTTATTTAAGACTTAGGTCTTAAGTTATACTTAAGTTAAATAAGATATTAATTAAGTAATTAATTAATGGTATTTTGAGTCCATTTATTAATTAAGTTATTAATAGTATTAATTGGCTTATAATTTATCATTTTAAACTTATTTTAAGGTCCTTTATTGATTTGACTCTTATTACATAATTAACCCTCATATATACATATTCCTAGCTAATTAACTAGGGAAACTAGTTAATTAGGGGTAATTAGAAGCCATTATGAGCCTCTCATCAATTACCTAGAACCTAAAATTAGTATGGAAGCAGGGTCGAGCCTACGATTTGTGAGGATGCAACCCAAGTCCAAAAAGTCAGATGATAGGAAAATCAAGATCAAAAAGATATTCAATGAATTTGTGCCTGGGTTGTACATCCTCGAAATAAAAAATGTCATAAGCTTCCTAGTAGAAGGTTGGTGGCTTCAGGAAAATAGAAATCCTTAGACTTAGACTTCTACTTCCCCTGGAATTGGCTTCCCAAATCTTCATTTCCCAGTTCCTATCCTCCATAATCATAATTTCAAATTCCGGGACCTCCTACATGTTATGCATCCCATCTAAGATATCCAAGTCAAAAGTTTGTGGCTAAATCAGAATTGACTTGGATCTAGTGATCTCAAAAACAAAATCATCATTTTTCTCAAAGGGGTGTAATTGAGGAATAAGGGTATGAATTGAATTCTTCATGAAATTAGGATCTGAATTTTCTATGCTAGCCCTGATTGGATCAAAATCCTCAATTACTAGATGATTAAATGATTCATCGAATTCCTCAGGCCCAGTCGTCTCACTAAAATTCTTTCCCTCAAACTCAGGGGAGACTTCACACACCAATTCTTCACCTTCAGAATCAAAGAATTTTGATCTGCATTTATGTATGTCTCAAAATCATCTTTTATTGCCTGATCAATGGAGACATACTTTTTCTCGTACCCTGGTTTAGGGATCTCAGGTGAAGAAATCAATTCATCCACAATTGATTGCTCTAGAACAACTTGGTCATCCCCCATTTCATAAAATGTGTCCCCCCTACAGGTGCCTGAGTGGATTCTGACATTGGCTCTCGTGAAGGAGGTTCATCTTGGGAATCATCCCAAGATTGGACTAGAGTAATCACAAATCTCATCCTCAATTTTGACAATTTCCCAAGTAAAAACTCACCCGAGTCCTTATCCTTAACATCTTGGAACCAATCCAACAAATACTTATTAAGATCGTCAATCATTTCAATCAAAGGCTCCAATTCTTCAGTGTAAGGTGTTGGCTGAGCTTCTAAAGATTGAATGGTATTCCTTAAGTTAGCCAACACCCTATCTTGGACTTGGTTCACCTGAACCAAATGGTTTGGTTCAGGGTTGGGTGGGTTTAGTGTCAGTCCAGGGGAGTCAAAGAATTGAGGTTCTTGGTATCCTCCCTGATAATAGGCCATCTCTAATTGTTCATAAAAGGGTAGTGACCCATATCCAGTGTCCTCTGAGGAAGGGTAATCAGTATATCCTTCTTAATTGTAGATCGTATTAGGTTGTCCATAGGAGGGCGATGATCTATAATCGATGTAGCTCAGAGTAGGACAAAAATCAAGATCATGGTGTCCAGGATTAGACCCTAAACATGGAGGTTCAAAATTGTATCCCAATCAAGATTATCCCAACCAGTAGATGGGTGAGAATAAGTCTGGTTAGGATAATAATCATCTTAGGAATAAGTAGTGGTAGGAGGGTAAGAGTGGAAATGTGAGAAGGATATGGAAGGATCCATGACAAAATGGGAGGAAGAAAGGTGCCCTGCAGTTCAAACAATCAAACCTGTCCTTAGGTAGGGTAGTCTAAAGATCTACAGACTCTCAAACTCGTCTTGAGATGAAAAGAACGATTTGATCTACTTCTTTCCAGTCAATCTAACCAGTTAGAGGGAGGGATTGGGGAGAAAGTTCTTCCCTTGGCTTTCACCTCAGGTTCCTTTGATACCCCCCAACCATGGTCGTTTGACTCTACTCCCCTAGCTAGACATCAGATTGAATAGTGGAAGCAGATTAATTTAAAATAATCTCGTTTTGGGCCCCGAAGAGCGAGTCTAGTCCTTAAGGCCAACGTCTACTCTATTTTAATTAGGCTTAGGTTTGAATGTGCTTTGGAATGTGATGGACCCTTTATCTGGGTTGTGCCCTTAAAGATTAGTTTCGATGTGTGTGCGTACACAACCAATGGTTTTCAAGCAAGATTATTTTTTGGATGTAGTGAATTTTAGGGTTTAAATCTTGCTTAGTAGCTTTTAGGATTCAACTTCCAGGTGTATTCAAACAAGATTTTGTGAGGCACACCAAGTTTTAAAAGCACAATTGAAGATATATTCCTTTACAAATCAAAAATAAAATGATGTTCCTGGTTCAGCCCTAAAAATTGAATCCCATGGGGCAAGCTACTGATGGATCACTTTTATCTTAAGTGGTGAAGCCCAGATAAATCAGATAAGTGGCCTGATGCAGCACAAATTAAGGCACCCAATCAGTTTTAACCTGTAACGAGCGCGTGCCCCAGACGCCTTTTAAGACGTCTGGGAGGTGGTCCAGACGTCGGACCAGACGTCTGGGATCACATCCAGACGTCTGACCAGACGTCCGGGATAGTTTACAGACGTCTGGAGAACAGTTATGTTCGCACGGGAGATTCGTCTGCGCGCCTGTGCACGCAGACCTGCGATTCTGCCCTCTTTCTCTGCGGCTGCAGGCGGCTGCGACCGCCTTCTCTCTCCTCCTCGCGCGGCCTTAAAAGGGCGCGCCTCCCCTCCCGTCTCCACCGTCTCCTCCTCCTTCTCCTTCCTGTGCGTGAGAGCGAGCGGACGCGAGGGCTGGCAGCGGCAGCCGCAGTGAGCGCGGAGGAGCTGCGGCGTGCGAGGGCGGGGCTCTGCCGTGAGGGCGAGCTCGCCGGAGCGGCTTGGCCGGCCGGCGGAGGGCGCAGGGGGCGCGGAGCGTCGCGGAGAGGGGCCTGCTGCGGTCGGAGCAGCGGACGCGCGAGGTGCGACGCGGGCGGCGTCGCGAGCGGAGGCCGAGCAGGGTTCTGATTCTGGAAAAATTTCCAGAATCAGACGTCTGGATTGATATCCAGACGGCAAGGTCGACGTCTGTGAGATCATACAGACGTCTGAAAGGTGAGTTTCCGCTTTCTTCTTCCTTCTTGTCGACTGACCGTACTGAGGGAGGGGGGTTGGCTGTGCGCAGGTTCGCTGATTCGTCATCCTTTGCGAATCAGACGTCTGGAAGTTGTACCAGACGGCGGGAGTGACCTCCAGACGTCCGGAGGGACCATCGGACGTCTTGGATCTAGGCAGACGTCCCCGTAGACTTCTGGACGTCCGGGGAACCAAGCTGAACAGGTAATTCTCTGATCCACCGTTTAAGACGTCTGGAAGGGTTCCAGACGTCTAATTTTGCACAGTATCGTCTTTCTCGACCCGTTTAGGGCCCATTTGGGCTCCGTTTTCCGCGATTCGAGTTGTGTTCGTTTCATAATTAATTCCTCTACTCATCTACGGTAGCTATACACTGTTTTAAGACACTCCTTGTGTTTGATCCTTGTGACAGGATCTCGTTCAGTTGCAGTCTTAAGAGTCGCGGAGGCACGCGGGATTCCCGATCACGCCCCCATTACTCCCGTTGTACCTGGTAGATTGGCTTTAAGTATTAATAAAATCTGTTAAAGTATGGAACCATAACTAGAACCTAGGGCATTGCATGAATCCTAGGAATGAGAAATATATGGAATGATAGCTCCTAGGTGTTGCATGAATCCTTGGGCCGGAAAACTAGATTGTATGATAGATCCTAGGATATGGCATGAATCCTAGGGTGGAAAAAACTAGTGGAATGTATATTACTGCAGTCTTGGAAAATTGGAAAGGAATATATAAAGCTGCCTGTAAATTTAATTAACAGCTGCCTGTTATGAATAAAGAAACATGTTTGAGATCATGGATTTTGAGAATGTGAATCTGGAAAGTGAAACATATGATGTTCTGAGATAAAGAGTTGGAACCCTACGGGGAATTAGGAGTGGAACTCCTGGAAAGAAAAAGGAATGGAACTGAGATGTAGTTTGTACTGTCTCTTGGGTACGCAGTACCAAGGGAAGTACCTGTACCTGTTTAGTGCAGAGTGGGGCCAGCCGCCCCAGGGACCCGGGGTTAGGATTGGCCGCTCTGTACCGACTTGTTGGCCCTCGTGTACGTAGTACCGAGGAGAGCTAGTAGTGTTAGGAGAGTACTAGCTACCCCACGGACCCCGGGGTTCTGCTAGCCTCCTTCACCGACTTGTTAGGCCCACTTGGGCAAACCAGGGTAGTCAGGCGAGGGTGCGCGGACTGTGGAGGGGCAAGGCCCCGGTTTGGTTACTGTGGAGGGGTTGGACCCCTGTTACTGAGAGGGCTCTGCCCTGGTTCCGTGCTGTGCTTTGGGCGCACCCGTTAACGGAAACGACTGACCGCGTGCCAGTGCGGGCTAGCTACCTGTGCATTTATCGCGCGTGCCGTAGTCACCGTTACGTCTGTCAGTGACCTTGGGGTGGTTGACTGAGGGTAGGATCACCACGGGGGACTCTCCCGGCCAGGAGAGCACCACGTGCTACTTCTACTTTTGGAAAAGACTGCAATCAAGATCGTTCCCACGAGGACATTCGAGATCAAGTAAAGGATCTGAGAAATAAATGAATTAGTAAGAAAAATTGAAAGATGTGAATAAAGGAAGTAATAGAACATAACAGCTACTGTACACTCTACTGTTGCCTTTAGTTAGTTTGCCACTCTACTGTTACACTCGTTACCTTTTTCAGGACCAGGTGTTGAGCAGCCAGGGTCGGCGGCTGCAGAGGACGCTGGGCCGAGTAGGGTCCAGTAGAGTTACCACAGCTTTTGTACCCCTTTTTGTTTCTGTTCTAGTGAGTGGTTTTTGTTTCCACTGTACCTTCTTTACCTGCAGTTCTTGTTATATGATAAATGCTGTTTTACTGTTGTGGTGGTACCTACCGTAGTAGTTTCTTTCCTTACTGCTGTACTTTCTTACTGTTAGTTATATTCATGCTGAATGTGGTTTATTTTACTGTCTTTTGGTTACTTCCTCGTTGGACGACTGGGTCTTGGGATTAGTCGAGTCGGTCCGGTCCTCGTGTCTCGTAGGGACTCGGGAACCGGGTCGTTACATAACCTATTCTGATGTCTAATCACGTATCTGTATAAGTGATGTAGGTATATTGGGTCCTTTGGTTGCATTCCCGATTAAGTGACTGAATTAGATCAAAGTGAGGTGCCTTAAGTGTGTGGGTATATAAGGTGTGTATGTTAAATAAATCCCACAATTAGATTTTTTTTTTTAATGTGGGGGTGAGGTGGGTGGAAGTGACAAACAAACAATCAATCTTCCTTAGGGTTTATAAGAGCACCTAAGTTAATTTTCGTTTGTGTTATTACAAGGTGGAATAGAAACTAGTGGGTGGGAGGTGGGGTATACTTATAGACCCTTCAACAGCACTTTATTCCAATCTATCACTTTTGGTTTGCCTCAAAAGAGTACCTACAATCACAATAGGAAAAGAGAAAAGTGAAGTAAATGATCAGTAAGGCAAAAAATGCGGGAAATCAAAGGCATTGCCTCCCCGGCAACGACGCCAAAATGTTGAGCGTGATTTCTACGCTAAAAGTTTGAGTTTTGAAAACCCATCATTGTAGTTGCATAAAATCCATCAAACAGATAATTTTAACCGACACTCTGGTGAGTCTCGGGTCAAACACGAGGAGGCGAACGTTTGATCAAAAACCATAGGGGGAGGTACCTGCTATGATTGAGGTAGGCACTAATGCTGGTAAATAATTCAATCATCTTTTATTATAAATTTGCAATTCTTAAATTTATAATTTATTTATCTTGTAATTTATTTCATGATAATACAATATAATTTGTTTTTAGGTAAGAAAACAAGAGGTCCTACTTGAAATCTAGACCTAGATAGACTACCAGCAGGCACTAGGATCCCAGTCGAGATTAATCCTTCGGGGGAAGCAAAGAATTACCCGAAGTTCACTAGTAGATCGACAACCATTACCAAGTCGGTAGTGCCCCTTTCATGCTTCGATTGAAGGAAAGTGTCGAAGGAAGGCAGCACTTATTTGTGAGTGTAAGTAAATGCATCTACACCTAAGAATTACATTGACTTCATAATTGTCGGGGATATTTGATTGGGGGACCGATCTGAACGTCCACAAATATATTTTGAAGCACATGGGTAAGATCCACTGCAGTTGGAGAAAGGAGCTAAACAGTAAGGTAAGATATATTTAACAATTTAATTTTACAACATTTACAATATTTCTTTAAAGTTTAGTAATTATTTATACAAATATTTCATCACTTTAGGAATAAGACATTTGAGGAGGCATTTAGGAATGTGCCTTCAATGGTTACGCCTATCATTTGGAGAGAGGCATGTGAGCATTGGAGTGCTCCTACTATAGACGTAAGCAATTATTTCGTTATATCTCTTAGTTGAAATTATTATATTCTTATTTACTAATAAGTTCTTGTAGGAGCAAGCTAAAAAAAATAAGGCCAACAGGAATCAAGCTCTACCACAGACCCATTGCTTGGGTCAAATGAGTATTGACTCTTTACGAGTCAAATATGTAAGTAAAATTAATTATTTAAGTTTAATATTTTCATAAAATTATATGTAACCTAATCATTTATCCTTTATTAATATTTTTAGGCTGATACGCATGAGGGCGTTGAGTTGGATCGAGTGGGAGTTTATGAGCACACTCGCAGTAAGTAGACACTCGATGGCTCCCGTGCATGGATTTATGAGATATATCATGAGAGACATGTAAGTATCACGAATTTATATACTACTAATTTACTAAATTTATTAAATATTTGAAGATTACAAATGTATATATTTACAGACTCATATGATGGACTTGATCCATCCTCCTGAGATCACGGACGAGAACTCCATTACTTGATCCATCCCCCAGGCGCCTCCAATGACACTAGAGGAGGCTTTTAGGACTGTGATGCCTCTAGAGCATGGACGCTTTGTTCGTAGCGGGGGCAGGAGCGTGACTATCTCTTTCTAGTATAGGAGGAAAGGATCGGTGTCATCCACATCTCAGGTGGACAATCTTAATCAGAAGATGGAGACAATGGAATGCTGTGAGATGGAGAGGGAGAAGAGATTGGAGGATATGACCTCCAAACTGCAGGTAGCCATTGACAGGATGCAGCAACAGGATTAGTTACTAGAGCGGTAGAACCAGTAGTTGAGAGAGTTGATGGCATTCCTCTGAGGATCTAGAGGACCATAGAATTTGACATTTCATGAGACTCCACCACGATGTGACGACGATAGGGGTGGACCAAGTGCTGGTAGCATAGGTGCCCCAATGTAGTCAATTTATTACATTCACCTTTTGTAATAGTTAAACTATTTATATATATAATGATTTCTTCTTCAATTGCATTTAATATACAATTAAAATTCAATTGTGATGTGCATTACTTTTGTAGTAGGTTGACAGGTATAGATATACACCTTCACTGAAAATCCTTTCAAAAAAAAGGTACGTTTGGTGACAGTTTTAATAAAATCGTCGCTATTTAAGATACCACGACTTTTATAAAATCGCCATCTAATTTTGGTGCCCACCCTGTACACATGCCCATTAATAAAATATGATGACAATTTTCACTGCATTGGCAACGATTACTACCGCCACCAAATGATAGATTTTCCTGTCATATTACACTCCCACCAAGTCCAGTTATTTGGCGATGGTATTTTAGTATACGGCAACAGTTATTCATCGCTGCGAAAATATTTCCACCTCCGCGCGAATAGTTCCTGCCTTGACATTTAGCAACGGTTTCTTTTTATAACTGTTCCTAAATATAATTGGTGATGGTCGATAATCATCGCAAACGCTTAATGTAACATCCCAAAATCTAGGCTCTGAGTCATGTTAGGGTGGTTAAGGTCAATTTAAACCTGGAAACCTGGTTGTGGTTCTGTGCTGGTGTCAACACCTCCTTAAATTGCCAAAAAAATGCGTTATTCGAGTCAATCCCTATTTAAACATTGTCAAAAGGGTATCATATATGGTAACATTGGATTCCTCTCATCTTAAGCTTTCCAACGATGCTTGTTTACCATGAATCTAAGGTGTATAGCACAAGTTATGGCCAAAACAATTCAACGAGGACCTATATGTAAGGTGAACCCAACCTTAGGGGTATTTTGGGTATTTCACCCACTAAATACGATCCCAACAAACCTTGGGCTGATATAAGGACCCCTTGGGTCATTAGGTCGTCATTAGCCTTTAAACCCAACTAAATCTTAGGAGAGAAAGGAGAGAAGGAATTTGGATTTTTAATTTGAAATCCTAATTCGAAAGTTTGGGGACCTAAGCGCAATTCTGTGAAGTCTGGGCTTCCCACTGAAATTTTCATGTTTTCACGCAGCGATGCTGGTGATGCGCTATGACCAGCTGACACATGACGGCGACGGGGGCATGCGTAGTGAGCGCGAGCGCGCGAGAAAGTGTGCACAGGCACGCGTGGGAAGCAGACGATTGTCTACTCGTGAAGTGCATCGGATGACTGCGGGCTCCGGTAGGCGTGATCCGAGTGTGCGCGTGAGGATGAATCCACACGCGATTTGTGTCGTAGGTAGGTACACATGGACCAATGGTCGGTTCACAGAAACCGGCCGACTCATGACTGGTTTAGGACCCCCTCTCACGATTTTTAGCGGTTCAAGGCCTTCTTGATCTCCATTTTCAACAAATAAGGTATCGTTAGAATTGTATCAACACGTACTACATGTGGGTATGGTTTATTTTCATTTTTGAGTACTTTTCCTTTAGTGAAAAATCATAAACGTAATTAGGTCTTTCAACCCTATTTTTTTGTGAATATGAATCAAGTCTTACACCAATGCATGCACAAGTTTCAAGGTGGGTGTGGAGACTATCCCCAGGTTTTATGCACACAGTTCAAAGTCACCATTACCCTCCAGTGATGTTAGGTAGAGTAGTCTACCCCTCCCTTGTTTCCGTCTGGTTTTCGAGTGCCTATGGACCCGTCGGGTGTAATTACTTGCATGTACTACTTGATTAGCATATGCCATTCTTCTTGCTGAGTTTGGAATCCCTCTAGTACTTTCTTTGATTCATGGGCACTTTATAGGAAAATTAATATGTTGTTATGCAAAATAGTAGAGGTTAATGACCACATGTACCCCCGTCATTGCATGCATAAAACAAACCCCATTTTTTGTGAAACAAGTTTCGTAATGTTCGTTAATTGATAAATAATATGGGACCACTGTCATAAATTGAAACTACTCATCAATGGATAAGTTGGAGGATAATGTAAATATTTATTAAACCTGGAATTTTTAAAATGGCTTGATTTGATGAAAATAAAAGATACAGTTATCCAGAATAAATTTGATACAACTATTTAGTCGGAAATGAAAGGATAGATAACTGGTTTTATCCCCACTACTCGCTGGAGTTTGGCTGTAGCTTGGGTCTTGTAGACCAATTTCAGGGGCTAGTTTAGGGTGTTGCTGGTCTCCCTACAACTCCTTGATTAGGCATAGCGGCCAACTGAGATAGCGGGATGCGTGGCTCGAGGTTTGGTTCTTTCTCGACCGGAGGGTAGGTCATTGGTTATCTGTGGTTCAACATACGTAGCGCTTGTACATGTTCACGCTACACAACATAGCCGCCACCCCTTTCTGCAATGACCCCAGGGTGATAGAGTGAGGCGCCTCGATGGATATAAATGGTCTTCCCAGCCAGGATGATGGCTTATACCAATCTTGCGTCGCAGAAAGTTACACAAGATCATCTCGTGCCCCAAGACATCAATTTACGGATTGTGAACTATAAGAATATGGGCAAGGTACATGAACGAAATTAGATAAGAAATAAATTATAAATGGATGAACTGTTGTTATGGTGTCCCTCTTCCTGTACTTTGTTACTATTGTTACCTATCTAGTTGTTCTACTCAATTTCTGCTGACATGTTTTTGGGATCCGTACTCAGGTATACTTGATAGCTCTCAAGGAGATCTCCGTTGTACATTTCCTTGGGCTTATATACTACAGTAGATCTTCTGGTTAGTATAAAATTTATGTTCATTTAATTTATGCAATACGAATTTTTTGCTGGCTATGTTTATATTTTATGTTTATGTGTTGGGTGACTGCGATCTTGTAGGCGATTCATGCTAGTGTTAGCACACGACGACCCGAGTTTCGTCGCTTGGTGGGACTCGGGTTGTCATACTTGAGACCTGCAAACCTAGACTTGGGATAATTAGCGTCAGTACATCATTTACACCGTCACTAAATAGATGCAGCGACACACGTTTTGGTGAAGGAATATGGTGACGGTTTAAAGACATTTGGTGATAGTTTTGAACCGTCGCAAGACATGCCTTTTCCTATATATGAATACCTGCCTCCTAGTGACCGACTTGGAATAAAATCAGTAAAAATTTTATATAAATAAAATGACATCCATCCGGATTGCAACACTATACTACTAACACGACTGTGACCTTAAATAACCCTAATTAACTAGCAATTTGATGTGGTTCATCATGTTATGCTACCATCGTTGAAGTGTAGATTAGTGGATTGGACTATCTTCGACTAGTCGACAAATCCTAAGCTATGAGGCTTAGGTAGTGATTTTTACCTAAAATGGTTTCTGCTCTAAAATACAGGTGTGATCTTTCTAGTTTGCTGTGATTTTTAATTTAATTTGTGGTGAATGTTCTTTAAATTCTACATTTTTATATAAGTATACAATTCACTCTCCTCTAGTGTAAACATTAGATCCTACAGGCTCTGTGTGCACTCACATAGCTTGCATCTTGCCTAAAGGTCCATGTATATTTTGTTCATTTACTAATGCCACCTTATATTTTACCAGGGAGTTCTTGCTGACATATTAGAGTCCATAAAGGAAGAAAGGGCATACACTAGCATCTGCATTTTTTTTTTGTACTCCCCCACCCCCGTGAAGCATCTTAATAATGTATGAGAAAAACTTCCCATGGTAGCTAGAGTAAGAGAGATGCAACATTATCACCATCATAATCTTTCTTGGGCTATGGTTGCACTTCAGTCCAAAGGCAAAACCATGCTCTATGATTTGATATTCACAGTTTATTTACCCGTGTAACATAATAGTTTATAATTTCCTTCAAGAAGGTTTTTTTGCTATTGACCTCTTTGGTCCATCCAAGCCTCAATTATTTCTATGAGTAGCTTGATTATTCTTTTACTGTTTGATTCCTTTAGTTACAAGCTAAAGCCTTATTCATGCAGTGCCAATTTCATATTATGTCCCTCTCTTACAGTTACTTCCACTTGCTTACATACTTCGTTCTTGAAGCTATATATATTTTGAATTTTCACTAGATGTTCAGAGAGAGCCAACTTAAATTTTGAGGAACAAGATGAATGGGGAACCTATGATAGGAAAGAAACTAAATTCAATTTGGAAAATGAGTTTTCTAATATGGCACTTGACATCATTGGTTTGGATATTTTTAACAACACATTTGGTTCTTTTGGCAAGGAGTCTCCAGTTATTAATGTTGAACTTATTCTAATTTTTGCACCGATGTTTTTTGTTCTTTTCAAATGATTTCAAAATAAATATAATGTTTGAGATAAGTTGGCTTTCCATGCAAACAAGATTGTATTTACAAGAATTTTATTACTTTAACATAGATGATGATTGTATTATTTTGCAGCATGAAGTCAACAACAGGGATCCTCTGAGAGGTCCCTCTGAGCCTCAGTCCCAGTAGAGATCATAGTTGACATGAGGAGAAGGGCCATCACAAGAAAGGCCATGAGGAGATATTAAGGCTTCTGGGTAGCTGCCATGATACGATGCACCATATATGACCGCTATTTGGGTTGGGTTAGGCAAGTGCAGGTCTCATTAACAACCCTACACGTAGGTTTACCACTGCTCTTCCAAGATTAGAGGGAGACGCTATGAAAGTATTTATTAAGATTGATTTGAAGTTGGTATGATTGATTATGATTTTAGGTAAAATCCAATGCCCTAGGTACTTGGATTGATTTAAAATGACCACTTTGGTTAGATTTCCATTTCAGTGGGTATACTTGTAATTAGATTATACTGTGTATGGAACTCGCAAATAGCCGAATTTTCTCTCTATATAACCTTCATCCTTTCACTTGGAGGGTTTTCCACGCATCAGACTATTTCCAATAATTGGTTGTATACAATTACCTATTTTGTTTTTCGCAAGTGACTGTAAGATACTGTAGCTCCCCCAACAAGGTTTAAATTAGTGTTTTATGAAACTCTAAAAATATCCAAACCCATCCAAATTGGAATGTCAATAAAGTGTACACAAAGGAAAGGTGCTGCGCAACCACTTTTGATACATGCCAATTGACCAATTAAATTACATAGAGATTGGGCATGGCTTTATCATGCAATGATATATAGTGAAGAAACTGTAGAATGATATGTATGATGTCATTCATATAAGTAGCGCGTACGATTAATACAAAGGCACACTGACACACTTATTTAACCAAGAAACTGGTGTTACTTGGTAGTAGATGATTAGCGTGTTTTCGTGAGTGAAAATCAGGGTTTTGGGAGACCCATCATCATAGTCACAAAACTTGCTATCAAATAAAATTTATACCGAAACTCGAAAGGGAGTCCCAGGTCAAACACAAGGAGGTGAACATTCGATTTTGAAATCTGCACTTCGATTTTATTTGTTTTTGTTGTTTTTTTATCTTTTGTTATTTTTTTGGAATTTCTATAAGACAAGAGATCAGGTCGACAACATAATTATCTAGCTAACCTACTTGCAAAGTAAGAGAGAGAAAATATCAATATATTTATCAAAACAAATGTTTGCTACAGATAGAAAGTGAAAAACTAACTAGAAAGTGAAAAGATAGAGAGTGGTGAGAAGAATCCCCCTTAACGATCGCTTGGAGGACGGCTCGCTTTGACGGTGCCTGGACAAAGGTAGTGAGGAGCAAGACGAAGGAGAACAACGTCGGAGGATGGAGGGTGGTGTAGATTTCCCTACTAGGAGGGGGTGACGTAATAAATTACGGAAATAAAATATAAAATAATCTCACAAAATTCAATCACATAATGTACACAATTATTTTTAGGTGGAAACCCAAACCGGGTGAAAATCACTACCTAACCCTCTCGAGTTAGGATTTTCCAATCAACCAAGTTGATCAAATCCACTAAACGAATCACTTAAACGAGGGTGATTCAACCTCAATTACAACCACGCTACTTTATACGAGGGTAGCGTACCTCAAACCCCCTCTCTTCACGAGAAGAATTTTGTCCCACAAAAGAGACGGGAATTCGCAAAGCGAATACCCAACAAAGAACAAAGAAAAATAACAACAATCCTATAGAGCCAACAAAGATTTAAACCTAGCTTCTATAGGAATTAGGAAACTCGCCTTTGATGGAAGTGCGTCGAATCGATGACGCGGGTGCGTGAGCCACGCGACGGCGCAACGTCGCTCTCGTGAACTACGATGGGAGAGCAGGTGCGCAAAGGCTTGATGCTCTCAAGATGAAGAACTTGAGCTTGGAGAGCAAGTGCTTTTCTTGGACACAAAAGAGTAGAAAGTATGTTGCTTGGGTGTGTCTAGGTGTATGTTGAGTGGCAAAGGCTCCCCTCTATTTATAGAGGCCTTAGGAAGGCTTTGGAAGGCTTTGGAAAGCTTCCATAGCCGTTGGGTGCAAGGCCCAAGAGAATCAGGCCGAAATCAGGAACAATGATTGCACTGACAGGGTTATCAGACGTCTGGAAGATCAATTTAAGACGTCTTGGATCAAAGTCAGACGTCTGATTTTAGGCGGGTTTCTTCCTGACTTGAATCAGATCTAAACAGGGTTCTAGTGCAAGTCCATCAGACGACATACAGGACGTCTGGCACTATGTCTGGACGTCTGGAAACCTACTTTTTCTGCAGGAATGGATTTCCAAGAGTTGCAACAACTAGAAAAATCTCTGAGAAGAGATTTTGGGTCAGCCGAGGCAAAACGGTCATGTCTCCATTTGCAATTTGACCTGAAATCTAATACTCCAAGTGCAAATTTTAAATGACACGTGTTTTGTTATCATCAAAACAACTGATCGCAGTGTTCTAGCACCAACAGGTGGGACGGGACGGCGTCACGGCGAGGATCTACTTCTCGAAGTGAGATGAGAGGACGGCCATGGGATGCTCCACGAAAGGGGATGAGAGGCGAGCAAATATTTTGGTTTTCTACTCTAGAGGAGCATCCCAGGCTTGGGACAAGCTCTCTCTAGAGCCTTGGAGGTGGTGAGGGAAGGAAAGGAAGAGATGAAGGTGGATGGAGGGGTGTAGGTCCTTTTATAATGGAGGAGGAGAGGAGGAAATCCGTCCAAGGGCTATAGCGACATCAAATGCGTCGCTGATGATCCTCCCCCAAATCTCATTGAAGATCTACTTACACTGCCGCTAGTGCTCCTACTGCTGCGCACATCTTGCGCCCATGCCCCGTGCATCGTGTCGTGCGCACATGCGCTGGCATGCGCTACTAGTGTGTGCTGGTACGCACTAGTGCACACGCTGTGCGTATGCTGGTGCATGCCTCCAATTAGGATTTTGGGGGGTTTACGGGATTTGAACCCACGCCCCTCCTTCGGGAATGCACTTCAAGACCACCACTCCGCCCTTGCAGATTGCCACGAAGACCATCCAATGCATGATCTCTCGCAGCCGTTGGATGAAAATCCAATGGCCATGAGCTCTTGAAGACCAAATGTGGAGAGGCAACGTGGCTACACATGAGCCGTTGGATGAGCATCCTGGCATGCACTGCTGGTGTGCGCTGGTACACACTAGTGCACATGCTACGCATGCGTTGGTGAGTGCCTCCAATTGAGAATTTTGGGGGGTTTATGGGATTCAAACCCGTGCCCCTCCTTTGGGAATGCATTTCAAGACCACCATGCCACCCTTGCGAATTGGCACGAAGACCATCCAATGCACGATCGCTCGCAGCCGTTGGATAAGGATCCAACGACCGTGAGCTCTTGAAGGCCAGATGTGAGAGGCGATGTGGCTACATAGGAGCCATTGAATGAGCATCCAACAACCTAGATCTCACGAAGGGAGATGCCTTTGAGGAGGAGCAGCTGCTGCTGGCCGGCTTGGATGGTCTGGATGGCGCCACGTGGCACCATCTGGATCGTCCATCTTCAAGTGCTTGTAGGTGGCACCAAAGACGTCGGATTGGGTCAATTTTTGCGTCGTTGGGCTGTGATCGTCAATCTGGATCCATCCGTGTGGTCAGATTTGTCGTTTGAAGCTCTGAATTGCATCACCTAATTCCTTGGCCATTGATATTCCTCAGACTGCATAAGGTGCTACGGGATTCCGATAAAGACGATTTCGAAGGCGTTGGACTCCAATCGTCGTCCTGATCAGATCCATATGGTCAGATCATCAATCCAAGGCCTTGAAATAAATCTCCTTCTCTCCTGACCACAAAAGGACATGAATTTAACTTAAAATATACACAAACTACTCTAAATGCAAAATGATGCATGCTATGCAATATTTATAGTATGGAATGCATATCTAAGCTTAGGAACATGCATAAATAGGCATTTTATCCTAAATAAATGTATCTACATCAGCAGATTACAGGTACTTTGATCGATATGAGATGATGACCATCTAATTATGGCAACACCAACGGCAACATTTGCCATGGCACTAATGGCAGTAGCAGCAGTGTTTGTCCAGATGTTTGTGGCCTCTGGAAATTTGATTTGCAATTCAAGAAAAAGGAGAAGGAAAATAAAAAGGCCTTATCCTCAATCTTTAGCATACACTACAACATTAATTAATTTCATTGAATATATTGGAATTTTGCTAGTATATATTATCCTTATATGTTTTATCATATTGGTGTTTAGCTCCTCAGAGGTAGTTCTATCCTTATAACCCTTAGGTCTCTCCCTATATAAGAGAACCTAGGGTTTCTTATAATGAGTTGAGTAATTTCATCCAAGTTGGTATCAAAGCACCGATCCTAGACCGTAGCTCTAGATATCCCACCCTTCAAGGCCTCTGAAACCTACCACCACATCCAGCTCCTGTCTCTCTATCCCTCCACCGATGGTGCACAGGGCCACCTTCCATCGCCAGGTGCACCAGCAACTGTCTACGGCGACGACAGCAGCCTGCAGGGGAGGTCCGGTGGCAATCTACAGTAGCTAATGCACCGACGGTGACCTGCGGTTGTCTACGGCGGTTACAGCCTGCGGGGGGGACTAGCGACGGTCTCCAGCAACCAGCGATGGCGACCACGACCTGCAGCGGCAGTGCTGTGGCTTGCTACAACCTGCTGGGTGGCTAATCGACTTTCTACGACATTTGTCATACAATCACAATAAAACATTGTTGATGAGATTTTATCCCCGACAACAACACCAAAAATGTAATCGCACGACAACCGATTCGCATTAAAAAGGGATTTTAAATGTCATTGTTGTAGTATATGTCACAAACAAAAATCGTTGTCGTGTCAATTTTATTTATATACTTAATTTTTACTGGTTTATTACAAGTCGTTCACTGGAAGGCAGTT
This sequence comes from Thalassia testudinum, assembly GCA_037157565.1. Classification (NCBI taxonomy): domain Eukaryota; kingdom Viridiplantae; phylum Streptophyta; class Magnoliopsida; order Alismatales; family Hydrocharitaceae; genus Thalassia; species Thalassia testudinum. Next base: position 94,537,503 of record JAZHRO010000039.1, read on the forward strand.
ATTGATATACATCACTTTCTAAGTCCAAAAACATTCTTTAATTCCAAAAATGTTGATTTTATTTACAAGAATGAATGAAAGAATTAATGAATAAAACAATTTGGTTAATTATGTATAAAAAATGAATTAAAACACATTACAATGCTTGAAAACAAATGTACCAACACAAGTATTAAAAACTATGTACAACTATTCTATTTGAATTATTTACAACTAATATAGTTAATACCTAAGTATAGGTACAAAAATAGTTAATAGTATTTACTATACTAACTCATTATAACATATTAATATCTAGAGTAACATATCTAACTGTCACTAAAACCTTAGTAAAATATTTGCATAACATAAGGCAGAAACAATTATCTATACTAACATATATAGCTATGCACAGTGACATACATAAACGTCAATGTAGCCTTAGTAACATATTTACACTACTTAAGGGAAAAACTACTTATACTAACATACATATATATACAATGACATATGTATTCATCACTAAAGCCCTTAGTGTTATATATATACATTTAAGAGCTCAAACACTTATACTAATCTATATACACTATCTATACTATTACAGTATATGTAATTGATTTATTTACATATTATATATTACTTATATACATATACTTATTATACCCATTATATACTTTACATATATATACATATATACAAACGCACACATAACACAGACACACCACTTACGCACAATACACAACTCGCAAGGGGGATGAACACTTGGTCGCAGACACTTCACACACAGACACACCTAAGGCAAAGGGAGAAGTTCTCATACTTTGCTGCATTTTAGCCGTTCCTCTCCTCTTCACTTCTCACAGCCGGTTTAGACCGATTTAAAAATTGGCTTTTAGTGGGCGGGCAACCTTTTTGAGTGATACACAACACCCATTACTGGGTGAGACTACACCTCCACTAGGGACACCCTAGTTCATTATTAGGTGCATTATATCCGGTTCAATGCTCGTCGTTGGGCCCACACAACCCCACGCACAGTGCATGACACTCGACCCAATTTACCGCACTCCACATGCATATGCTCATATTAGTATCAGAGGAGACAGTAATGTGATGTTCTGCACCCAGTGCTTGTCGACTGGGAAGGAAGAATCACAAAACACTAATATGTTGCTGCACCCAACCCTACACCACCGATGTGGCACTATCTGAAGGCGCCGCAAATTCACTGCAGTCGCGTAGGTATCTATTTGATTTGCTTGCTTTGGCCCTCGATTTGAGGGCCATAATTTATTATAAATTAAAATTAAATTATGGAATTTTAAAGCCCTTACATAAGGCTACATAATTATGCAGTTAGTTTACAAAAATAAGTTAGTATATTATATAATTAAATTAGGTAAAATTTACAGTTTATACGCATTTAATCAGAGTTTAATTTACTAATTACAATATAAATTAGTTAATTAATTATACAATTGACTCAATACAGTACTAATATACATAATATATTATTTATTACATATTTTTATGGTATTTTATAAGCTTTATTTTAATTTATTTAGATTTAAATACATGTTTTAGTTAGTTATACTTATAAATAAACTATAAATACTGAAATATAGTATAAATATGATATAAATAAGTTGAAAATACTTTTTATAATCTATTACAAGTATACAATATAAATTATCTCAGTATTAACTTAATTTACTAATTTATTTCATTTTAACTTAATAAACTTCTTAGTTAACTTAATAAATTAATTATTTACTACATATATAATTAAATTATATTAGTGTTATAATATTTATATTATATATATATATACGTATGTACAGTATTGGGAATAGATATGTACATATAAATATGTTTATATAATTACTTAGTTATTTTACAATTAAGTTATATAAATTAATATAAAATAATACAATAAAGTTATATATACATTAAGTTATCCTAAATACTTACTATACTATATAGAATACATATATAAGTTATTTATATATATTTTATACATATTATATAATATTTACTTATAGCTTAGATTTAATTACTATATACAAGTATATACATAGTATACATAGTATTTTTAGGGTTTTTTAGGGTTTTTCTTATTTTTATGAGTTTTATAGGTGTAGTAGGGATAAGGGATGAGAGAGAAAGAGGGAGATGAGAGAGAAGGAAATGTTTTTGATGCTTTTGATGTTGATGTCTTTTATTAAGTTTCAAGGTAGACTGAACTGTCAGCTGGTATGTTCTACCAAGCTGGAGGTTTAGGATACCTTGAAACTTGGCACACACTTAAAAATATACCTAGTCTTGACCAAGACAGGTTTATTTTATTTTTTAAAAATTTTTTAAATATTTTTATTTATTTACAAAGTAAACCAATTCTAGGCCTAAAAGAGTGTTTTAACAACAAACCTAAGGCACTAGAAACTGTTTGAGTGGTTGGGAAAGTGGTTTAAGTATATCAAAATATCCAACACACTATGTGAAACAAGTATGAGCAATTAACCTTGATTTTGACTATGATTTCATTTAATTTCAAGTTTTGGACAGTTTATACAAATGAAAGTAGCTGACAGAGAATTAAAAATGAGATTTCAAGCACTCCAAATCAAATTAAAATCCCTTACAAGTACATGAATGCTTAAACATGATGTACCAACATTGCAACACATGCCAACCACTCAAGATCTCCAATTCCCAGCTAAAATACCTTTGAACAGATTCCAACACAGCCACACAATAGCTGCTATAGCAGCTGCAAAACAACAGCTGATCTGAAGCTACTATTTTAGTTGAAAACAGGAGAAGGAACCAACTACCAGACATCTTAATATTTTGTATGCAATCTCAGCACAAATAGCTGCTGTAGTTATCTCTGAAATCCAGCCCAGATTAGACCTAAGAAGGCCTGATCTAAGACATATGAATGCACACATCACTTCTGGCAGATCAAATCTGCCCAAAATCCTCTTATATTCATAATTGAAAATCTGAAGATCCATTTATGCTCAATGATTTAAAGAACTTTGTTTGATTTTCACTTCACACTATAGACAGTGTGAACATGAAAATCAAATCAAGACTTGAAATCTTTGTGAAAATAGATCCAAATCCTCATTAAGATCTTTCAGATTTCAGTCATATCTCCATTATCAGATTGAAATCAATGTTTGCATTAAAAAGCAAATTTTGCCCAAATAGGGCTTTTAATATAAAATGTCATTGTGAGTGGATCACTTTGAGCTCATAAACACTATAGATCAATGTTTATGATCTTGAGTGATCCCCGAAAGATCATTAGGTCCTTGCTTAGGCCTTGAAGCACTTCATATGATTCTCATTGGCCCAAACTTCCTAACAATCACCAAAATTCAAAATCTGACATCGCATAAAGCACAATGAATATGATCTTTGAAAACTTGATCAAATAAGTTTAAACTAGCTGCAATGCTTCAAATCAAACTCATAAAAACCAATTTAATCAATCAAATCCAAATAGATTGCAATTAGCTCAAAACTTACTCAATCAACCATCAAAAACCATCTCAATAAAATCAGTCAGTTCTACTCGATTCAAATAAGGGGGAGGGCATCAGTGAGAATATGGGCTGAATAGAATGCCCTCAATTTGATGTTTGAGTGATTCAACAGATCTGAAAGCTAATGAGCTTCAGATCTGTTGAGTGCTCTCGTGAGTGGGTGATTAGTGACAAAATCGTGCAAGTAAGTGAACATGTACTATGGGGTGAAGAGGGAGAGGAATGGACATGTGGATGGCAATGGAATCATCTCCTCTAATCTGAATTGATCAGAGGAGGTGAGGAATTATCCTAATCTACTCCAAAGCTAAACTACAACAACCATGAATTCCATCATCTAATCTACTCCTAAACTAATCTAAATTACACTAACTACACTAAAACTAATCTAGAAAGAAAGAAAACTACTCTACAAAAGCATTAAACCCTAACTCATAAGAGGAATGGGACCTTTGGGTCTCCACTCGGTGGATGGAGAGGAAGAAGAGAGGGAGGAGGTGCTCCAACGGATGGAAAACTTGCTAGTGGAGTTCTGGGTCTCCCTCAGGTGCTACGATGTCCTTAGCGGCGAGGAGAGTCAGAGAGGAAAGGTGGAGCTTCATCGCCAATGGCAGTGAAATAGAGACAATATGAGGAGAGGAGCTAGAGTGGATGAATGACCGGCTCAAGGGATGTAGGAGGGAGTCAATCCTTTGCGTGCGAGCTTAGGCAGGGGTTTAAGTAGGCAAGGCACTAGATGAAAGCACTGTAGTGGTGCGATTAGGCACCTAGGGCACTGACGATGGAGATGGAATAGCGAGCACGTGCGAGGTCCAAATCAAAATGCAGCCGTTGGATGGGATCTAGGCAAGGTGGTGACCACATGCGCCGAAGCGTGCAATGCTTCGAATGGATCTGGGTGACAAGATTAAGAGATTAAGGAGCAGACGGTCGAGATTGGCCATGTTCTTGAGCCACAGTAGACTCTCACGGCTACAACAAGTGTGAAGGTGTAATTGCAGAGAAGCCCAAAGTGGCGAAGGGGTAGAGTTTTTATAGCGAGGCCCATAATTGGTGAAGTTCTATAGAGCTACCCGTAGAATTTGCAAAGAGGTCCCTGCTAGCTATCCAATCAGTCCCTCGAGGTTTTTAAATGAATAAAATGTTTATGACTTAAGGAACTAAGTGAGAAACCATAAATGCAAGGTCCTAATGATGTCCAAATGCAATGAAGTTTTTATTTGAGCATAATTGAACATTTCAGAAGTTAATTTTACTTTTGATTTGAAGTTTTGAACTCAAATGTTTATTCAATTTGCAAATGAACCATCAATTTATATTAATGAATGAATATCTCATTTAATGACTTAATTTTGCATTTTTTTAACATAGATTTAATGTTTTAGGTCTTTTTCACTATTTCCCACACTTAACTCATTTCATATGTTAATTTAGTAGTATTTAACCTAGTTCTAGCTTAACTTGGGCATTTTAGCTATGATGAGCCACACCTCATCAGTGGCGTTGTGACCTGCAAAGGTTACGCAAGGTATCCCTAGGCAATAAGCGGAGGCTATGAGGGGCTTGTAGCCCTGATCTAAGGGGATGCACTCCTCGTAGCCTCAAAGAGAGGGAGTCAAGGTCTCCTTGAGGCCATCTCGAGTGTTCTCCTTACACCCGAGTTAGGTCGATGTTCATCTAAGGAGGCCTCTTATTAGTCATGCAGATCTAAATTTGTTATGTTTCAAACCTATTGGTGTTTACCGAATAGTGGTATGGTTTTCTCTAGTTTTATGGACTATTTTTGGGGTGTGTATTCCCCTAATTGATTGTTGATTGGGGTGTGTATTCCCCGTATTTCATGATTCTTGGGATGTGTATTCCCCATTTTCTTTGGAAGTGCTCTGCTTGACACCTATGGTAAAATCTATGAGCCTGGTGCATCAGGAGCATTATAGGAGCCACCATGGAGCAGGGTGGCTGATCGACTCTAGTGTGTCACAGCATCTATGTGGTGATTAGACCTATTTTCATTTGCTACAATCTGTTCCACCAGGAAGGACTGTAAAGGTGGCTGATGGTAGATACACCCCAGTTAGGGGTAAAGGGGAGGTGGCTGTGACCCCCAGTTTGCAGCTGTCTGGTGCATTGCATGTGCCAGAATTCCCACTGAGTCTGTTGTTAGTGAGCAGAATCACGAAGGATCTCAACTGCAGAGTGATCTTCGATGATGTCGGATGTGTTGTTTAGGACAAGCTCACCGAGAGGATTATTGTCAGAGGTACGGAGGAGAATGGCATTTACCATCTGGGATAGGAGCCGTTTGTAGGGGTTACTCGATATGGTAGCAGGAGTGTTCTACACTGGCATGTTCGTCTTGGCCATTTGTCTCTAGATCACCTTAAGAGGGTGATACCACATATTTCCCCAACTGCTACCTGATTGCGCAGCAATCATAGGTCTTAATTGACTTAAATTAAGCTAAGACTTAGCATAAGTTAGGGTTATTCATGCATGCATACGCATTATCTGCATCTTTACTGCTTTCCTTTAGCTATGCATAAAATAATGTTATAATGTGCTGATTAAGTGTATTATGTCGATTGCTGGCAATAAGCAGATCTGGAGCTGGAGCAGGATCTGAAGCTGGATCTGAAATAACGAGAGTTGTGGCAGAGCTGGAGCAGAAGGGCTACTTTAGATGTAGGAATAATAATGTAAGGGGGTTAAATGTTTTCTATTCTATTAAGTAGAAATAAAGCAGTAAAATGTGAAGAGCTTAGGTCCATCCTAGCCCTAGGATAGCCTAGAGACTTCCCCAAGCCTTAGCCACCCTTAGATTAGGTCACAACACCTTAGGAAGCCCTAAAACCCTAGTTCCAACCCTTCTCTGGACGTCCAGATAAGTTTTAAGACGTCCAGGACCCTTAGCCAACTCCCGCACACTTCAAACCCACTTCTACAGTGTTATTGGACGTCCAGACACTTTGTCAGACGTCCAATTTCTGCAGAATACCCAAAACAGAACCCGAAACCCTTCCTGACTCTGATTGGACATCCAGACAACAAGTATGGACTTCTAATTTTTGAGTATAAGACGTCTGATTCTATAATTAGACGTCTGATACTACTCTCCAATTCCTGTTTTGAGATTTAAGCCTTGATCTTGGATCTCTAGGTCCCTAAACCCAATTCCAACCCCATAGGAACCTAAATTAAGGTGCCTTAACCCTAGTACATCACCTCTAGACCTCTCTAAGGACCTAATTAGGTCCTCACTAAACCTAATTGACTTGGATCTTAGTCAATTCCATCAGCCTATTCAATTGGACTCATTGAGTCCAATTAAGCCCTGATCTCAGCACACAATGTCCAATTGGACTCAGTGAGAGTCCAATTGACCAAGACCTGACTTAATTGAGTTGTTTTACTCTCAATTAAGTTTCCACACACCCAATTAAACTTGTATTAAGTTTAATTGCACTTTACCTTAGTGAATTAGGTTTTATAACCCTAATTTGAGACCTACCTTGACCTAAACCCACTATAACCCAACCTAATCAACCTAGCCACCTAAGTTTCGACCCACACACACCCACACACACCATCCACACTAAAATATCTATCCTAGAGTTCTCTAGAACTCTCTTCCATGTGTGGTTGCCTTGGTTGCCAAAAATAGCAACCAAGAGCCATTCAATTTTTAGATCCACATTTGGTGGATCTAAAAACCACCATCCACCCTCTCTCTCTCACTCTCCCACGAGCTCCCACCATAGGCCTCTCTAGAGAATTCCATAATTCTCTAGAGAGCTTCCATTGGGTCTATAAAAAGACCCCATGGGTGGCCATTAGCACCCATTCACTCCCTTGCCAATTGCTCTCCAATGGTGCCATTCACGCCACCTCCACTTAGCCACTCACTCCACCTCCACGAGCTCACTACCACCACCATGGAGGACACCATGCCGGGATGCTGGATTAACCCTTCCTCTCTCCAAGGATCGGCCTAAGCTACATTGGCTACCCGTCATTCTCTTCTCAACCACTCCAAGGCCATCGGGGACCACCCCTGAATGCCCTCTACTCTTTTAGCTCTAGATCATGCTTTTCATAATTTTTACTGCTTTCATTTACTGCTTAGTAGAGTAGTTTCTCTTCTCCCCCAATGATGCATGAGAAATCCCCCCGTCGATTCTTGTATGCAATCATTTTCTGGTAGCTAGGTTTAATTTCAAGCATTCCTGTATAAGCTTTCCTCTAGATTTCCTGTACAAACAACTCTCCCCCAATGAATGAATGCAAATGCATTTATATATATATATATCTTTATGTGTTTGAAATCACCATGAGCTGAATGATTATTTTATTTACATGATTTAAGTGCCTGTTCTTTAACCGCCTATATATTGCGCACCAGAATATTAAGTAAAGCGGCTTTAAGATCGATTTCAAAAATAGAAACACACCTCCCAGAGACGAACTACCGAGACTCAAAGTCTCGTTATTTTCAAAATAATATTTTTGACGAACGTTTTTGGGAGACTATACTACGACTTTCGACGACTTTCAAATGCACGAAAACGGCTTTCTGTCACTACCATACAGTGTGATGTTTGCCAATTGGATAAGCACCATTGATCCTCTTTTCAGCTAGTACCTCTCCTGGATCCTCGACATTATTTCAGTTGCTCTATATGGATGTATGGGGTCCAAGCAGAGTCTCAGACAGGATGGGACACTGGTACTACTTAGTTGTCGTAGATGATTTCTCTAAAGCCACGTGGGTGTTCTTGCTACACTGGTGCTACCTAGTTGTCGTAGATGATTTCTCTAGAGCCACGTGGGTGTTCTTGTAGAAAAGTAAGGCAGAGGTTGGAGGATGCATAAAGACTCTTCTTCTGGAGATCAGCACACAGTATTTAGCCACAGTGAAGATGGTGTGAACTGATAATGCTCTTGAGTTCTGCACAGCAAGACTTAAGGAGTTCTACAGGACTAGTAGGATTGTCCACCAGAATACTTGTCCTCACACTTCACAACAGAACGGGGTCGCAGAACAGAAGCACAGGCACTTATTGGATGTTGCCCGTACACTATTAATTCATCACAATGTGCCGCAGAGATACTAGGGTGACGTAGTTCTAATAGTGACTTATCACATCAACAGGATGCCCAGCTCAGTTCTTCATGAGCAGATACCAATTCTTTTTCTGCATCTAAACGATGAGTTATTTCATGTGCTTCCTAGGACCTTTGGATGTGTTGCATTCGTCCATGTGCCATCACTTGGTCATGACAAGCTGGCTGCTCACGTCATCAAGTGTGTATTTTTGGGATACTCTAGGACACAAAAAGGGTACCGTTACTATGATCCTCTGCAGAACAGACATTTTGTTAGCGTCGATGTGACTTTCCATGAGGATACACCATATTTCTCAGTCACTGGACAGAGGAGCTCTTGTGATGATGTTGCCTTTCTTTCCCTGCCTGTTCCGTGTGCAGAGACTCAAGTGTCTACTTCTCAGTCCAGACCTCCAGTTGATGGACAAATAAGCTCTTCCTTCCTGGATGACTTTGAGAGATTGCACGGGTCATTACGTACCTATCACAGGCATCATACTACTTTTCAAAGGCCTCCTACCTTACCAGCAGCTGATGGTTCACAAGTAGTTGAGAGGGTATCTGATGCCAGTAACAGTTTGGTTAGACCTGGCTCCTCAGACAGTGCAAATCACCACAGTGGTGAGGTTTCTTCTACAGCGACTCAATCAGAGATACCAGATGATTCAAATCTCTCTATTGCCATTAGGAGGGCACCTCGCACCTGTGAGTCTATATACTGAGTCGTAGGAAGTTTGGCTACCAATGGTTTTGCTCCTCTATTTAGTAACTTCTGTCGGGCACTTACAACGTCACACATTCCGTCTACATACCAGCAAGCTATGCTTGATCCAAAGTGGCGTCAAGACATGGAGGATGAGATGGCAGCACTTTGGAGTAGACAAACATGGGATCTCATCTCACTTCCTACTGGCACACAACTAGTTGGCTCCCGTGGGTCTTTGCATTGAAATACAATCCTGATGGGTATATTTCGAGGTATAAGGCTAGGCTAGTAGCAAAGGGGTTCACTCAAACATATAGAGTGGACTTCTTTGATACTTTCTCTCCTGTTGCGTGGCTTGCCACTATCCAGATACTTATTTCTGTTGCTACTCATAGAGATTCGCCGTTATACCAGCTTGATGTGAATAACACCTTTCTCTACTGTGATCTTCAGGAGGAGGTTTACATGCAGCAGCCCTCGGGTTTAGAGGTTCAAGGGGAGTGTGTGTGTAGCCTGAGGAAGGCAATCTATGGAATGAAGCAGAGTCCCAGGGCTTGGTTTCAAAAGTTATCAAAGGTGCTCCACCAGATTGGTCTAAAGCATTCTACTTCAGATCACTCCTTATTTACCAGGAAAACTGACAGAGAGACTGTGGCACTCCTAGTATATGTTAAGGATCTTACCATCACTGGGGATGAAAGAGATGGGATAAACGAAGTCAAGAGGCACCTATCAAAGAATCTTGTCATGAAGGATCTGGGACAGTTGAGGTATTTCTTGGGCATTGAGGTTGCATGTGGCAGGGATGGAGTGGTGCTCTCGCAGAGGAAGTATGATCTTGATCTTCTTCAGGAAACTGGCATGTAAGCAACTAAGGCTGCAAATATTCGCATAGATCCCAAGGTCCATTTATATAATGAGAAATCTAAGGTGGTTGACAATAGGGCTTATAGGCAGCTGGTGGGTAAGCTCTTTTTCCTCACCATCACTCGTCTAGACTTATCATTGTCAGTTGGTAGGCTTAGCCAGTTTATGGATAAACCAACTAGTCAGCACTAGGAGGCTGCAATGCAAGTGCTTAGCTATATGAAGAAAGCACCAGGACAAGGATTATTGTTCCATAAGGGAATGCCCAAGGGATTGTAGCATACTCTGATGTTGATTATGCTGGCTGTGTTGGTGACAAAAAAATCTACCACAGGGTTGTATACCTTTGTTGCAGGTAATCTGGTTACCTAGAGAAGCAAGAAGCAAGTGGTTGTATCTAGCTCCAGTGTAGAGTCAAAGTACAAGGCCATGGTCCAGTCATCCGCTGAGATGGTTTGGGTCAAGTCGATTTTATCATATCTTCATATTCCTCAGGATAGCTCTATAGAGATGCGGTGTGACACCAGAGCAGTAACCTACATTAATAATAACCCTATATTTCACGAGAGGACAAAGCATGTAGAGATTTACTGCCATTACACTTGATATCTCATTCAACGTGGGACATTCCATACCACGAGTGTCACTTCTGAGGAACAGGCTGCAGATGTCTTAACAAAGCCCTTGGCGAGATCTGCCTTTGAAGCGTGTTGTGCAAAATTGAGTATGATAGATATTTATACTCTAACTTAAGAGAGAGTGTTAGTATATATTGTTCTTATATGTTTTATCTTATGAGTGTTTAGTTCCTCAAGGGCAATTCTATCTTTGTAACCCTTGGGTCTCTCCCTATGAGAGTCTAAGATTTTCTATATTGAGTTGAGTCATTTCATCCAAGTAATTTAGTTGTGGCAATACCTAAAACTTTTTTAAATCAAGTTAAACTTTTAAGGTCAGTTATTAGTCTATGTATATAGATCTAGCATTCTATATATATTACTCAGTATCGTTAATATGTAGAGTTAGCAACCAAATGAAATTGATGGATGAACCGATCAACTGCGTCGTTACGATTGGGAGAGCTTAAGGATTAAAATCAAATTGTTAGAAAATTGAGATCTACAAATGAATTACAGAAAGGAAGAATGACAGATCGTAAATTAGTTTTCTCTTGGCTCTCATGAATATTCACGGTGGCCACATTCAAAATTAAGGTGCATGTGTATTTTTATTTTATGCTATTAAAAAAAAATTGCAAAGTGTATTTATTTAATTATCAGACTCCACGCCTTGGGTCTCCTGAGAGAGGTCCCTCCCCCTCCCAGCTATCTCAGCAGAGACCATGGTGGACGTAGGGAGAATGGCCACCACAAGGATGGCCGTGAGGGGATATGGCTTCTTGGTAGCTGCCATGATATGCTATATAGGACAATAATTACTGTAGCACAAAATCTGTTTAATTTACTTCGTAGAGGGAGTGATGGATGGAAGGCTTAGCTTGCAGGATCTGCCCTGCTAGTATTTATAGTGCTCTGGGTTGTCTGAACAGATAGGGTCACACCCCTTGCCATCTTGGTTTTAAATTTCCTAAGATTTCTTCGTATTAATTTATCTATGCAAAATTATCGGAGCCGCTGCTAGGCCAGTTGTCAAGTGATAATGATTTTAATAAAAAATTATAGGATACTGAGAAATATAAAATTTGGCGTACCTTGATGTAAATATGATCGCAATTTACATTTTCTTTTACTTAAAAAATGTTGATATGGGATGACATCTACAATGGTTGAACTTAAAAATAACTTATTTTCATACAAGTGTAAAATATTAAAATTATTTTTAGAATTATTTTATACAGATGTAATCTTATTTTACACCTTTATAAAATTACTTTATACCAGTGAAATCTTATTTTACATAGATGTAATATTATTTTGTACTAGTACAACATTAGATTATATCAGTATAAAATTAAAATTGTAAATATTTCTTTAATATGACAAGTAATTTTTCACCTTAAGATTTAAAATTTATGTGTAGAATCACTTTACACAGGTGAAACTAACTTGAATTAATTTTATATCAATGTAAAATGAGATTGAATCGGTAAAAAATTAACTGAAAATAATTTATCATCGATATAAAATTATTTATCACCTATGTATTTTAAATTAAAATAATATGATAAAATTTTTTTAATGTAGTAAAAAATATTACGTAACAAATTTTATATTTTATATTTTTTATATTAAATATCAATTATTAATTAAACACACATTCACAACATTATATAAAATATAAAAATAATAAGCTGCATCACTCTCTGTATCGACTAATATTTAGCAAAATTATATAAGTAGATTTCAACCCTGGAATTTCTCGATACAGATATCCAAATATTATCGTAGGTAGACCTCAAGTCACAAAATTTCTCACGTAGGTGTCATTTGAAGAATGAATACAAGAATTAAACAACTTTTGTGAAAAAGGTACTTATAGGTTGTTCTATTTTTTATTTTTATTTTTATTTTATTTTACAAACTTGCTACAAGCCTTAGCCGAAACAACCCACATGCGATTAAGTCTCGATCTACGGGTCAAGTTGGGTCTAAATTGAACTATGAGTAAAATCTAAAACATTTTAGATGCAAACATATGGATAATGATACCAATGATAGTCAATATGAATAAGGATAGACAAATATGAGTAGATTGCATTTATAATCTATTGAAAGATTCAACTGTTTGAATAATTTTTAAAATAATTATATAAAATATCAAATATTATTAAATATATAATCAACAGTGACAGCACATGTCCTATTATATTTAACGTATAATCTATAACGTCACATATAGTTTATTAACTATAATGCTAAGACATAATTAAAAAGGAAAAGCATACTGGAGTTTTTCGTTCGTTTTCCATGACCTACTTTAAGCGTACATCTTCCTATGTATAACTATAATGACATGACATTGCTAAAAAAGAAAAGTGTATTGGAGTTTTTTTGGTTCGTTTTCCATAAGCTACCTTAAGCATTGTCACCGATAACGTAACATATTGCAACACAGTTTAGTAAAATTTTCTTGCTTATTTGAACTCTATTTTACATTTTGCTACTTATTTTTAAATTGGAAAATAAGTTAATCCATTTTAGTTTTGATGCAGAGGTCAAGAGGTTTCGGAGGAGAGCAAGCCACACATGAGGGTCTGAAGATGCATGAAGCAAGGATTGCTCATTGAATTTATATTTTCCCAACGGAGAAATGTTTAAATAAAAAAATTTCAGGACTACAACAAAATCGATTTTCATAGACATTGTAAATGGAGGAATATTATATAAATATATGTTGTATCCAAGTATAATGCAGGGATAAGTACGTAACATCTGCCAATGATCCAGGGAATTGAAATTATTTTCAAACAACGATATGTATCCAGTAATATTAATTGGACAAGAGTTTACAAATTCCAAATGAAATACAAAAGTGCGACACCAAATATTAAGAAATCAACACTAAATTTCGTCTATAAATGAGTGATATTTCAAAAACAATGGCAAGTGCAACGCCTAATGAAATATTCCTATGTAAAATTAAATTACACTTATGATATTTTTCATATTACATCGATATAATTCAAAAATCACTAATATATTTTAATTTAAAATAAAAAATAACTAGTGTATTCCAATTCGAATGTAACAATCATTGCGAAATGCAACATACTTTCATAAAATTAAATTATATAGGTGATATTTAAACATCATCAATGATATTTCTTATATTTTATTGGTACAATTCATAATCACTGGTATATTTTAGTTTAGAATAAAAAATCACCCATGCATGTTAGTTCAAAATTGATTCACCCAATGTGAAAAGCAATGCTTTCATAAAATTAAATTGCAATGATATTTCTTACCACCAAAATGTACAGAAATATAAAAGATGATGCAAAAAATAATGTAAGATGATGTAAATGTGGGTTCAACTTGATAATTGACAATTAATATAAAGAAACAAAAGAATTAAATGTTTATTATGTGATGTATCCCACCACATTGAAAAAAAATTACTACATCATTTTGAACTAAAACACACAGGTAATACATCACTTTGCATCGATGAGAAATTATTGTGGGTGATTTTACACCAATGATAAATTATTCTAAGGTGGCATTGCATTGGTACAATCTCATTTTACACTAGTGTAAAATTATTCCAAAAGTGATCTGATGGTTTTGTATCCGTGTAACTTGATTTTGACTAGTGGGTTTAGGATTTAAGATTTTGCATTGAGGGTTTAAACTTTAAACACTAAAGACTAAATCCTAAGATTATTTTCCAAGTAAAAAAGTCACTTGTCATAGGTAAAGAATACTTAGAAATTAATTTTGCACCCGTACAATCTTACTTTACATTGATGCAAAATTATTTTAAAGGTAATATGTTGATATTTTGCACTATTACAAAATAAGATTTCATCGATGTAAAATTATTTCGAAGGTGATATGGTTATTTTACACTAGTTTAAAGTGATTCAAAAGGTGATTTTAGTTGTTTGCACCCATACAAAAATGATTTGTTATTAGTTACTTTGCACCAATGTAAAGTAAGATTGTATCGGTGTAAAGTAAGATTTCAAGTGTTTCATTAATGAAAAGTGATTTTATATCTTAAGATTTATGATTTAATTTTTATTGTTTAGGGTTTACGTTCTTTAAATTCTAAATCTTAAATCTTAAGATGAAAAATTATTTTCTATAAATGAAATCACTTTCCATAAATTTAAACATTAAACCTTAAATCCTAAATTTTAAATCTTAAAACATAAGTCGAAATCACTTTACATCGGTAGAAAATCACTTTATATGGTTATAAAATCACTTTTCATCAATATAAAACCAACTATCACCTTTGAATAATTTTACATCGATGTAAATACATCTTAGACTAATTTATTACCAGTATTTTGTACCAATATAAAATCATCAAGAAAAATTTATCACTAAAGTAAAATAATTTATTACAAGTGTAAAACTTTTTAACACATATACATTTTACTTCAAAGTGATGTCATAATTTTTTTCAATATTGTAAGATACACCACGTAACATTCTACATCATTTTTACGTAAACTTTTAAGTTTCCTACATTTTAACCGTAAATAAATGGAAGTGAAGTTCTCTCATTTGATTGTTTGTGTAAAAAACCTTCGTGTCGAAAGACCGCACAAAATAAAGGGCAGCGGGTTTGAGAAGGCTAGCTCCCCATCCCACGCACTGAAATAAGTTGGCTGGCAAAATCTGTGAAGGCTTGAAAGGAGCTTGATTCATGTGAAATGCAAGTTGGTAGACAAAAAGCTCATCTTCGTCGGGCTTAACATACGAAATGCAACATGACTTCGTAAAGTT
This sequence comes from Thalassia testudinum, assembly GCA_037157565.1. Classification (NCBI taxonomy): domain Eukaryota; kingdom Viridiplantae; phylum Streptophyta; class Magnoliopsida; order Alismatales; family Hydrocharitaceae; genus Thalassia; species Thalassia testudinum. The sequence continues at coordinate 94,553,132 of JAZHRO010000039.1, forward strand.
AAATTATATAGATGATATTTCTGATATTACATTGATGCATTCTAGTTCGATCCAAAAGTCATTGGGTTCATAACCAATTCACCCATCCTGAAAAGCGATTGTTAGTTCAACTACTCATATATAATATTTTGATGATTTTATAAAATGAAGAAAATGAAATAATAAATAAAGCGTAGCATATTGTTTTCTCTCTATAATAACATATTTGCAGGATTTCAAAAAGCTTTCCAAGACGGGAGATTAAAAGCGTGAAGACGAGTAGCATAAGTATTAGGTCTTAGGCTTTTTTCATGTAAACTTTCAAAGGTTGTAATTTTCATCTTATTTGACTCTAGAAATATTGTAAAGAGCCCCCAAACATAACCTATAAATAGCTAACTTAGGCTCTCTACACTTAGGATAAATTAGAAACAAAAAAAACCCAACACTTATACTTTTATCAGACGTCCAGTAATAAGTCCAGACGTCTGATTTTCCATCATAAGACGTCTGACATGTTTATCAGACGTCTAATTTCAAGTATCTCTGCCTTCGTCCGTGTAACGACCCGGTTCCCGAGTCCCTACGAGACACGAGAACCGGACCGACTCGACTAATCCCAAGACCCAGTCGTCCAACGAGGAAGTAACCAAAAGACAGTAAAATAAACCACATTCAGCATGAATATAACTAACAGTAAAAAGTACAGCAGTAAGGAAAGAAACTACTACAGTAGGCACCACCACAACAGTAAAACAACATTTATCATATAACAAAAACTGCAGGTAAGGAAGGTACAGCGGAAACAAAACTACTCACTAGAACAGAAACAAAAGAAGGTACAAAGCTGTGGCAACTCTACTGGACCCTACTCGGCCCAGCGTCCTCTGCAGCCGCCGACCCTGGCTGCTCAACACCTGGTCCTGAAAAAGGTAACGAGTGTAACACGTCAGCAAAACGCTGAGTAGAGTGGCAAACTAACTAAAGGCAACAGTAGAGTGTACAGTAGCTGTTATGTTCTATTACTTCCTTTATTTACATCTTTCAATTTTTCTCACTATTTCATTTACTTCTCAGATCCTTTACTTGATCTCGAATGTCCTCGTGGGACGATCTTGATTGCAGTCTTTTCCAACAGTAAAAGTAGCACGTGGTGCTCTCCTGGCCGGGAGAGTCCCCCGTGGTGATCCTACCCTCAGTCAACCACCCCAAGGTCACTGACAGACGTAACGGTGACTACGGCACGCGCGATAAACGCACAGGTAGCTAGCCCGTACTGGCACGCGGTCAGTCGTTTCCGTTAACGGGTGCGCCCAAAGCACAGCACGGAACCAGGGCAGAGCCCTCTCAGTAACAGGGGTCCAACCCCTCCACAGTAACCAAACCGGGGCCTTGCCCCTCCACAGTCCGCGCACCCTCGTCTGACTACCCTGGTTTGCCCTAGTGGGCCTAACAAGTCGGTGAAGGAGGCTAGCAGAACCCCGGGGCCCGTGGGGTAGCTAGTACTCTCCTAACACTACTAGCTCTCCTCGGTACTACGTACACGAGGGCCAACAAGTCGGTACAGAGCGGCCAAGCCTAACCCCGGGTCCCTGGGGCGGCTGGCCCCACTCTGCACTAAAACAGGTACAGGTACTTCCCTTGGTACTGCGTACCCAAGAGACAGTACAACTACATCTCAGTTCCATTCCTTTTCTTTCCAGGAGTTCCACTCCTAATTCCCCGTAGGGTTCCAGCCCTTTATCTCAGAGCATCATATGTTTCACTTTCCAGATTCACGTTCTCAATTTCCATGATCTCAAACATGTTTCTTTGTTCATAACAGGCAGCTGTTAATTAATTTCACAGGCAGCTTATATATTCCTTTCCATTTTTCCAAGACTGCAGTAATATACATTCCACTAGTTTTTCCATCCTAGGATTCATGCCATATCCTAGGATCTATCATACAATCTAGTTTTCCGGCCCTAGGATTCATGCAACACCTAGGAGCTATCATTCCATACATTTCTCATTCCTAGGGTTCATGCAATGCCCTAGGTTCTAGTTATGGTTCCATACTTTAACAGATTTTATTAATGCTTAAAACCACTCTACCAGGTACAACGGAAGTAATGGGGGCGTGGTCGGGAATCCCGCGTGCCTCCGCGACTCTCAAGACGGCAACCGAACGAGGTCCTATCACAAGGATCAAACACAAGGAGTGTCTCAAAACAGTGTATAGCTACTGTAGGCGGGTAGAGGAATAAATTCTGAATCGAACGCAACTCGAATTGCGGAAAACGGAGCCCAAACGGGCCCTAAACGGGTCGAGAAAGACAATACTGTGCAAAATCAGACGTCTGGAACTATCCCGGACGTCTGGTCAGACGTCTGGATGTGATCCCAGACGTCTTGACAGACGTCTGGGCCACCTCCCAGACGTCTTAAAAGACGTCTGGGGCACGAGCTCGTTACAATATAACAAACTCAAAGGAAGTTTCGTCCCCGAAACTTGCGCCAACTAGGGTGCGGAAAAAGGATGTCCAAATAACCATAACAAACTCAAAGAGGACCGAAGCCGGTCCGAAAAGACGTACCCGCGAAAAGCTCTGGGTACCGCTCCTGCATTGCCGCCTCAGGCTCCCAGGTAGCCTCCTCGTACCGCTGGCTCCTCCACAAAACCTTTACCAGGGGTACTTGCTTTCGTCTCAACCTGCGGACGGCTCGGTCTAGGATCTGCACTGGCCGCTCGGGGTAGGTCAGGTCGTCGCTCACCTCGACGCTCTCGTGACTCAGTACGTGGCTGGGATCGGCTACGTACTTCCTGAGGTTGGACACGTGGAACACGTCGTGCACACCAGAAAGCTGCGGGGGAAGGGCAAGTCTGTAAGCAACGGGTCCAACCCGCTCCAGGACCTCGAAGGGCCCCACGAACCTCGGCGCGAGCTTCCCTCTCACCCCAAACCGCTGTAAGCCCTTCATGGGCGAAACACGAAGAAAGACGTGGTCCCCAACCTCGAACTGCACCTCTCTGCGTCTGCGATCTGCGTAGCTCTTCTGTCTGCTCCTGACAGTGCGGAGTCGTCTGTGGATCTGTTCAACTACCTCCTGACTCTGCCGGATCAACCTGGGGCCAACCTCCCACTTGGTCCCCACCTCAACCCAACTCAAGGGTGCCGTGCATTTCCGTCCGTACAGAGCCTCGTAGGGAGCCATGCCGATGCTCGAGTGATAACTGTTGTTGTATGCAAACTCTGCCAGGGGTAGGTGTTCCTCCCAAGAGCCCCTCCAGTCTAGTACACAGGCACGCAAAAGATCCTCAAGTGTCTGTATCGTGCGTTCTGACTGTCCGTCCGTCTGGGGGTGGTAAGCCGTGCTAAACCTCAACCTCGTCCCCAAAGCCTGCTGAAACTCAGCCCAAAACTGGGACGTAAAGCGGGTATCCCGGTCGGATACGATCTCCCGCGGAACTCCGTGTAGTCGCACCACATCACGGATGTACCTCTCTGCCAACTGTGCTGGTCCCAAAGTGACTCGGATCGGCAAGAATCGTGCCGTCTTCGTCAACCTATCCACTATTACCCAGACCGCGTCGTGTCCTCGCTGGGTAACAGGTAAACCCACCACCAAGTCCATGGTGATGCTCTCCCACTTCCACTCTGGCACTGGAAGCGGCTGAAGCGGCCCTGCAGGCCTCTGATGCTCGGCTTTCACCTGCTGGCACACTAAGCACTGCTGCACGAACTCACCCACATCCCGCTTCATCCCTCTCCACCAGAACTCGCGTCTCAAGTCATGGTACATTTTCGTGTTTCCGGGATGTATGGTGAATCTGGAACCGTGTGCCTCAGTCAGGAGCTCTCTCAACAGCTCCTCGTCTCTGGGAACGCACAGCCGTCCCCTCAAGCGTAACACCTGGTCTGTGAAAGAGAAGTCCCCTGGGTCCCCTGACAGTACTCTGTCGCGCAAAGACTGCAAGTACGGATCGGCCATCTGTCCCGTGATGATGCGGTCTATCAACTCTGGTCTGGTCTGCCGTGTCACCGTCACTGCCCCACAGTACCCTCGTAACTCTAGAGGTCGCCAACTACCCACCTCCTCCAAAAGGCTCCAACTCTGTAACTGTAGACTGGCCAAGCGTGCGGGCGCCTTACGGCTCAAGGCGTCAGCCACCACATTGGCCTTTCCCGGGTGGTAGGAGATGCTGCAGTCGTAGTCCTTCAGGAGCTCCAGCCAACGTCTCTGTCTCATGTTGAGCTCCTTCTGGACAAAAAGATATCTGAGGCTCTTGTGATCTGTAAAAATCTCGAAGGTCTCACCGTACAAGTAATGCCTCCGTGTCTTCAGCGCGAAGACAACAGCTGCCAACTCTAGGTCGTGGGTAGGGTAGGTATGCTCATGGGGCTTCAGTTGCCGCGAAGCGTAAGCGACCACGTGACCCCTCTGCATGAGCACACCTCCTAACCCCTGCAAGGAAGCGTCCGTGTACACAACGAACCCGCCACTACTGTCAGGAAGGGTGAGCACAGGAGCCGAGGTCAACCTCTCCTTCAGCTCCAGAAAACACGCCTCACAGGCGTCTGTCCAAGTGAAAGGCACATCCTTCCGAGTCAACTGTGTCATAGGACGTGCAATCTGCGAAAACCCTCTGATGAACCGTCTGTAGTAACCTGCCAGTCCCAGGAAACTGCGAATCTCAGTGACTGAACGCGGTCTCTCCCACCTGAGCACTGCCTCGACCTTGGCGGGATCCACCGCCAGGCCGTTTCCAGAGATCACATGACCCAAAAAGGTCACCTCCCTCAACCAGAACTCGCACTTGCTGTATTTGGCGTACAGCCTGCGTCGTCTCAGAGTGTCCAGAACCATCCGCAAGTGCTGTCCGTGCTGCGTCCGATCTCTAGAATAGATGAGTACATCATCTATGAAAACCACCACAAACTGGTCCAAGTACGGTCTGAACACCCGGTTCATCAGGTCCATGAAAGCAGCGGGGGCATTGGTCAGCCCAAACGGCATGACCAAAAACTCGTAGTGTCCGTACCGGGTGCGGAAAGCTGTCTTGGAGACGTCGGTCTCCCTGATCCTCAACTGGTGGTATCCAGACCTCAAGTCGATCTTGGAAAACACCGTGGCACCCCGCAACTGGTCAAACAAATCGTCAATCCTCGGCAGCGGATATCGGTTCTTGATGGTGACCCTATTCAGCTGTCTGTAGTCCACACAAAGGCGTAGGGTCCCATCCTTCTTCTTCACAAACAGTACCGGGGCTCCCCAGGGAGACGCACTGGGCCTCACGAAACCTTTCTCCAAAAGGTCCTGCAACTGAGACTTGAGCTCTCGCAGCTCAAGCGGTGCCATCCTGTATGGCGCGGTGGAGATGGGGTTGGTCCCTGGTACTAGTGAGATCTCAAACTCGATCTCACGCTCGGGCGGTAGTCCTGGTAACTCGTCTGGAAACACGTCGGGGTACTCTCTGACCACCGGGATGCTCTGGAAGTCTGCCACGGGGCTGTGCTCTGCCACCACACAAGCTAAGAAGCCCTCACACCCCTGGCTCAAAAGTCTCGCCGCCCGAAGTGCCGAAATGCACCTGAAACCTCCGTCCACTGGCTGCCCGTGAAACTCGAAGGAAGGCAACTCCGGAATGGAGAAGGCAATCTTCCTCTCAAAGCAGTCTACCAATGCGTGGTAAGCGGACAGCCAATCCATCCCCAGGATCACCCCAAAGTCCTCCATCTGTATCATAATCAGGTCAGCTGGCAGGCTGTGTCCCCCGATGCTGACCCCGCAACCCGTGTACACCTCCTCAGCTACAAACAGCTGACCACTCGGACCTCTGATACCATCTTGTAACGACCCGGTTCCCGAGTCCCTACGAGACACGAGAACCGGACCGACTCGACTAATCCCAAGACCCAGTCGTCCAACGAGGAAGTAACCAAAAGACAGTAAAATAAACCACATTCAGCATGAATATAACTAACAGTAAAAAGTACAGCAGTAAGGAAAGAAACTACTACAGTAGGCACCACCACAACAGTAAAACAACATTTATCATATAACAAAAACTGCAGGTAAGGAAGGTACAGCGGAAACAAAACTACTCACTAGAACAGAAACAAAAGAAGGTACAAAGCTGTGGCAACTCTACTGGACCCTACTCGGCCCAGCGTCCTCTGCAGCCGCCGACCCTGGCTGCTCAACACCTGGTCCTGAAAAAGGTAACGAGTGTAACACGTCAGCAAAACGCTGAGTAGAGTGGCAAACTAACTAAAGGCAACAGTAGAGTGTACAGTAGCTGTTATGTTCTATTACTTCCTTTATTTACATCTTTCAATTTTTCTCACTATTTCATTTACTTCTCAGATCCTTTACTTGATCTCGAATGTCCTCGTGGGACGATCTTGATTGCAGTCTTTTCCAACAGTAGAAGTAGCACGTGGTGCTCTCCTGGCCGGGAGAGTCCCCCGTGGTGATCCTACCCTCAGTCAACCACCCCAAGGTCACTGACAGACGTAACGGTGACTACGGCACGTGCGATAAACGCACAGGTAGCTAGCCCGTACTGGCACGCGGTCAGTCGTTTCCGTTAACGGGTGTGCCCAAAGCACAGCACGGAACCAGGGCAGAGCCCTCTCAGTAACAGGGGTCCAACCCCTCCACAGTAACCAAACCGGGGCCTTGCCCCTCCACAGTCCGCGCACCCTCGTCTGACTACCCTGGTTTGCCCTAGTGGGCCTAACAAGTCGGTGAAGGAGGCTAGCAGAACCCCGGGGCCCGTGGGGTAGCTAGTACTCTCCTAACACTACTAGCTCTCCTCGGTACTACGTACACGAGGGCCAACAAGTCGGTACAGAGCGGCCAAGCCTAACCCCGGGTCCCTGGGGCGGCTGGCCCCACTCTGCACTAAAACAGGTACAGGTACTTCCCTTGGTACTGCGTACCCAAGAGACAGTACAACTACATCTCAGTTCCATTCCTTTTCTTTCCAGGAGTTCCACTCCTAATTCCCCGTAGGGTTCCAGCCCTTTATCTCAGAGCATCATATGTTTCACTTTCCAGATTCACGTTCTCAATTTCCATGATCTCAAACATGTTTCTTTGTTCATAACAGGCAGCTGTTAATTAATTTCACAGGCAGCTTATATATTCCTTTCCATTTTTCCAAGACTGCAGTAATATACATTCCACTAGTTTTTCCATCCTAGGATTCATGCCATATCCTAGGATCTATCATACAATCTAGTTTTCCGGCCCTAGGATTCATGCAACACCTAGGAGCTATCATTCCATACATTTCTCATTCCTAGGGTTCATGCAATGCCCTAGGTTCTAGTTATGGTTCCATACTTTAACAGATTTTATTAATGCTTAAAACCACTCTACCAGGTACAACGGAAGTAATGGGGGCGTGGTCGGGAATCCCGCGTGCCTCCGCGACTCTCAAGACGGCAACCGAACGAGGTCCTATCACAAGGATCAAACACAAGGAGAGTCTCAAAATAGTGTATAGCTACTGTAGGCGGGTAGAGGAATAAATTCTGAATCGAACGCAACTCGAATCGCGGAAAACGGAGCCCAAACGGGCCCTAAACGGGTCGAGAAAGACAATACTGTGCAAAATCAGACGTCTGGAACTCCTTCCAGACGTCTTAAACGGTGGATCAGAGAATTACCTGTTCGGCTTGGTTCCCCGGACGTCCAGAAGTCTGTGGCGACGTCTCTCCTAGATCCCAGACGTCCGATGGTCTCTCCGGACGTCTGGAGGTCACTCCCGCCGTCTGGTACAACTTCCAGACGTCGGATTCGCAAAGGATGACGAATCCGAACACCTGCGCACAGCCAACCCTCCTCCTTCAGTACAGTCAGTCGACAAAAGAAGAAGGAGAAATCGGAACTCACCTTTCAGACGTCTGTATGATCACACAGACGTCGACCCTGCCGTCTGGATATCAGTCCAGACGTCTGATTCTGGAGATTTTTCCAGAATCAGAACCTCGCTCGGCCTCCGCTCGCGACGCCGCCCGCGTCGCACCTCGCGCGTCCGCTGCTCCGCCCGCAGCAGGTCCCTCTTCGCGACGCTCTGCGCCCCCTGCGCCCTCCGCCGGCCGGCCAAGCCGCTCCCGGCGAGCTCGCCCTCACGGCAGAGCCCCGCCCTCGCACGCCGCAGCTCCTCCGCGCCTTCTGCTGCGCCGCTGCCGCTGCGCCCTTGCGTCCGCTCGCTCCGCCCGCAGCAGGAGAGGAGGAAGATGGTGGAGACGGGAGGGGAGGCGCGCCCCCTCCCCCTTTTAACGCCGCGTGGAGAGGAGGAGAGAGACGGCCGCAGTCGTCTGCAGCCGCAGAGAAGATGCGGATCGCAGGTCTGCGCGCACAGGCGCGCAGACGAATATCCCGTGCGAGTATAACTGTTCGTCAGACGTCTGTAAACTATCCCGGACGTCTGGTCAGACGTCTGGATGTGATCCCAGACGTCTTGACAGACGTCTGGGCCACCTCCCAGACGTCTTAAAAGACGTCTGGGGCACGAGCTCGTTACAGTCCGTCTCCTCATAAACATCAGTCGAAGGACTTCACTTTCAGACGTCGATAACCGTTCACAGACGTCTAATTATTTACCCAGACATCCTCATACTAACCGTTAGACTTTCGTAGGCAAAAACAATTTCCAGACGTCTTGACACACTTCCAGACGTCTGTGTTTGAACCGTTGGCCATGATTTTCTGTGCGTATCTCTCTACGGCCACGTAATCTTTTGGCAGAAGCAGGAAGGAAGAGTATTTAGGTTTCCAGACATCTGGTAATGTCCTCAGACGTCCGTAACGACATCTGATCCTTTAAACCTAGAACCCTGTTTGGATCCGATGATAACAGGAACGAATGCACCATTCATTAGACGTCCAGTAAAATAATCAGACGTCTTATGACATAATATCAAACGTCCTTCTTTTGATCCAATAGAGTCCGTTAAGGATGTCCTGCAAGATTAGACGACCATAGGAAAAATCAGACGTCCTATAAGACGTCTGATCCTATAATTAGACGTCTGATATTGCTGTCAGAATCATCATTACCCTGATTTTGTGTGGATTTCGTCCTAAACTCTTGGGATTTGTCTCCAACGGCTAGAAGAGCTCTCCCAAGTGTTCTTGAAGGTTCCAAACTTGCCTATAAATAGACTACAACTCTTCTTTGGCAACACACACCTCTTGAGATACAATTCCATTAGAAAAATCTCTTGCTCACTACTCTAAGCTCCATCTTGCCCTTGTGCTGTGCTAATACTTTGATCAAAGGGCAAATCCATACTCCCGGCTCGCTCCGTTCTGCAAATCATCAGGGAGTTCTTTTCATGCTTAGTAGATAAGAAAGCAACTAAATTATTGGGGTGCTCTATAGGTGTTATTTTTACTTATTAATTTCTGTACTTTGGGTATCCGGCCTGTCGGGTCCCCGTCTCTTCATCTTAAAGAGAGAAACCTCCGTTTAGGGATCGGAGGTGGGAATTGTAATTGAGGTACACTACCCTCGTTTAAGTAGTGTGGTTAGTGGATTGATCACCTTGTGATCGAAAATCCTAAGTCAAGAGATTGGCTTAGGTGGTGGTTTTCACCCATCTTGGGTTTCCACCTAAAAATAATTGAGTATATTGTGTGATTGAATTTGTTGTATTACAATACAATATAATTTCACTATTCACCCCCCCTCTAGTGCAATTTCATTCGGTATCAGAGCAGGTTTTCCGCCTACAAGAGTAACATCCGCGGAAAGATCACATGGAGGGGAAGGCGATTTCCACAAGCAGATTGGAGGGGCAATCCACCACTCGACCACCACTCTTCGAAGGAACCAACTACACCTACTGGAAGCTGAGAATGAAGATGTGGCTTCAAGCCAACGATTTCTCCATTTGGGAGAAATGCGAATCCGCATACGTCATTCCCGAGAAACCAGAAACTGGTTACACAGTGGAGCAAATCCATCACCTTGGACTGAATGCCAAGGCAATGAACTCACTCTACTGCGCTCTCAGCTCGGAGGAATTCAACCGCATCAGCCAATGCGAAACCGCCCACGAGATCTGGAGAACCTTGGAGGTTACTCACGAAGGTACATCTAAAGTTAAATCCTCAAAGATAAACTTGTTATCGCAGGAATTCGAAGCTTTCTCTATGAAGGAGAATGAAAGACTTGGGGACATGTACACCCGATTCACGTTAATCGTGAATAACCTCAAGTCTTTAGGAAAGACATTTATAAAGGGGGAGCTTCAAGGGAAGCTCATTCGCTCCCTTGGACCTGAGTGGGAGCAAAAGGTAACGGCAATAGAAGAAGCCAACCAAGTAGAGGATCTAGACATGGAAAATCTACTTGGGAATCTCATGGCTTACGAATCAAAAATGGAGCAAAAGAAGAAATCAACCTCATCGGAGCCAAAGAAGAAGACCTTAGCCTTCAAAGCTACTTCGGATGATGAGGTAAGTACCGATGACGAAGAATTTATTTTATTAGCTAAAAAGTTTAAAAAGTTTCTCAGAAATAGAAGAGAGATCAAGGGAAAGAAAAGAGAAGAAGATCCTCTAATTTGCTATAATTGCAAAAAGAGAGGTCACATAAGGAAAGATTGTCCCTTACTCAAAAGGGATGATGAGAAGAAACCCAAGAAGCCTTCTAACTACAAGAAGATCTCCAAACCAAAAGGATTCAAGAAGAAGGCGTTTCAAGCAACGTGGGATGACTCCACCTCCAAAGAAGAAGAGGAGGAGGAAACAAATGAAGAAACGGCATGCTTGGGACTAATGGCAACAAATGATGGTTCCGAGTCTGAATCTGAGGAACCTGAGGTAAACCCCTACTCTTTGGATGAATTACAAGATGCCTTTGATTCACTATATATAGATCTTAAGAAAACTAAAACCCAAAGCAAGGCTTTAAAAGAAGAAAAGTTAGAAAATAAGAAATTAATCAATGATCTTGAAGAAAAGAATCTAATTCTTACAAAAGAAACCACTGCTTTAAATATGCAAATAAAAAATCTAATGATTGAGAAAGAGCCATTAACAATGATTTGTATACAGCAATGAGTGAACAAAAATTTTTGGATAGAGAAGAATTACTCGACAAAATCCATGTGCTTGAAAAATCAAACTCTTTTAAAAAGGATGAAAATGGCTTACTTAGAGTAGAGATTAGGGCATTAGAAGATAAACTAGATATAATGAAAATAGAGATAAATCATCTCAAAGAAAAGTCAAACCAACTTCTTGAGGACCTAGCCAAATTTACAAAGGGGAAAGATAACTTGGACAAACTCATTGCCCATCAAAAACCTTCCTCAAGTAAATTTGGATTAGGCTTTTATGAGCCTAGTCAAAGTGAGCCAAAAAGGGACCCTCCTCTAAAGGAGAACACTAACAAATATGGATCCACTTTACAATGGATACCGAAAAGACAACTCTCACTTTGTTTTGTAGGGATGAAAGGACATCATAATGTCAAAAATTGGATATACAAAATGAAGGATGGACGACTCAAATTAGAAAGACCTATAGAAACACCAAGTCACAATCGAAGATCTTTTGTAGGAGGAAGAAGGTCTACAAGGAGGAAGACAAGGAAACCTCCACCACCAAGGAGGCCGATGGGTGATGGACTCCGGATGCTCCAAACATATGACAGGAGACAAGCGCCTATTTTTGGACCTCCAACCTACGGATGGAGGAACAGTTACATTTGGCAACAACCACAAGGGCCATATTATTGGCCTTGGTAAAATAGGTAACCCTCTCTCTCCCATCTCAAATGTTTCTCTAGTTAAAGGACTAAAACATAATCTTTTAAGTGTAAGTCAAATATGTGATAAGGGTTTTAAAGTAGTGTTTACTTCTAAAATGTTTGAAATTATGCATGCATTAACCAATGAAACCCTTCTTAAGGGAACTAGATTTAAAGACATTTATGTTGTAGAATTTGATAAAAATGGCACTTATGAATGTCTTATAGCAAATGATGAGTTAAGTATATGGCATAAAAGACTAGGACATGTTCATATGAAGCTGGTTCAAAAATTAGCTAAACATGAACAAGTCCGAGGTCTTCCTAAAAGAAAATTTTTAAATGAGCTTGTTTGTGATTCATGTAAATTAGGTAAGATTATAAAATCTAATTTTAAAAGCAAAGAAGTTATATCCACATCAAGACCTTTAGAACTACTTCACCTAGATCTATTTGGACCAACAAAATATGAGAGCCTCAGTGGATGCAAATATTGCCTTGTAATTGTAGACGATTTTTCGAGGTTTTCATGGGTCTCCTTCTTGAGATCTAAAGAAAGAGTGCTTTCCGTCTTTTCTATTTTTTGTAGGAAAATTCAAACTGAAAAAGGCTACCAAATCACTCGTATCCGTAGTGATCATGGGGGCGAGTTTGAAAATTCCTTGTTTGATGATTTTTGTCAAGAGCATGGTATTGCTCATGAGTTCTCTTTTCCTCGAACACCTCAACAAAATGGGGTGGTTGAGAGAAAGAACCATACTCTTCAAGAGTGTGCTCGAACATTGCTCATAGACTCGGGGTTACCGAAGTACTTTTGGGCTGAGGCGGTTAACACGGCTTGTTACGTGTTAAATCGCACCTTAATTCGATCCGGATTGCGAAAAACTTGTTTTGAACTATACTATGGGAAAATACCCAAAATTAGTTATTTTAAAGGTTTTGGATGTCGATGTTTTGTCTTGAATACCCGCTCTAATTTAGATAAATTTGATGCCAAAGGTGAAGAAGCCATCTTTATTGGTTACTCCTCACGTAGTAAGGCATATCGGGTTTTTAACAAGACCACATTAATAGTGGAGGAAACCCTTCATGTCTCCTTCGATGAATCTCCACATTCCTCCATTGACCGAGTCAATATGGATGATGAAGATGATTCTACTATTGATGTGTCTAACATTCCAAACTCCAATATCCATAATCTTCCAAAAGATTGGATATATCAAAGGGATCATCCCGAAAGTCAAGTCATTGGAAGCGTTTCTGATGGCGTTAAAACCCGATCTCGTTTTAATTGCACCTTTGGTCTCTCCGCCTTTGTATCTCAAGTTGAACCGAAGAGTGTCGAGGAAGCATGCTCCGAAGAAACTTGGATGATGGCCATGCAGGAGGAACTCAACCAATTCCAAAGGAATGAAGTTTGGGATCTAGTACCTAAGCCTGAAGGGCAAACGGTAATGTAACGACCCGGTTCCCGAGTCCCTACGAGACACGAGAACCGGACCGACTCGACTAATCCCAAGACCCAGTCGTCCAACGAGGAAGTAACCAAAAGACAGTAAAATAAACCACATTCAGCATGAATATAACTAACAGTAAGAAAGTACAGCAGTAAGGAAAGAAACTACTACAGTAGGCACCACCACAACAGTAAAACAACATTTATCATATAACAAAAACTGCGGGTAAAGAAGGTACATCGGAAACAAAACTACTCACTAGAACAGAAACAAAAAGAATGTACAAAGCTGTGGTAACTCTACTGGACCCTACTCGGCCCAGCGTCCTCTGCAGCCGCCGACCCTGGCTGCTCAACACCTGGTCCTGAAAAAGGTAACGAGTGTAACACGTCAGCAAAACGCTGAGTAGAGTGGCAAACTAACTAAAGGCAACAGTAGAGTGTACAGTAGCTATTATGTTCTATTACTTACTTTATTTACATCTTTCAATTTTTCTCACTATTTCATTTATTTCTCAGATCCTTTACTTGATCTCGAATGTCCTCGTGGGACGATCTTGATTGCAGTCTTTTCCAAAAGTAGAAGTAGCACGTGGTGCTCTCCTGGCCGGGAGAGTCCCCCGTGGTGATCCTACCCTCAGTCAACCACCCCAAGGTCACTGACAGACGTAACAGTGACTACGGCACGCGCGATAAACGCACAGGTAGCTAGCCCGCACTGGCACGCGGTCAGTCGTTTCCGTTAACGGGTGCGCCCAAAGCACAGCACGGAACCAGGGCAGAGCCCTCTCAGTAACAGGGGTCCAACCCCTCCACAGTAACCAAACCGGGGCCTTGCCCCTCCACAGTCCGCGCACCCTCGCCTGACTACCCTGGTTTGCCCTAGTGGGCCTAACAAGTCGGTGAAGGAGGCTAGCAGAACCCCGGGGCCCGTGGGGTAGCTAGTACTCTCCTAACACTACTAGCTCTCCTCGGTACTACGTACACGAGGGCTAACAAGTCGGTACAGAGCGGCCAATCCTAACCCCGGGTCCCTGGGGCGGCTGGCCCCACTCTGCACTAAACAGGTACAAGTACTTCCCTTGGTACTGCGTACCAAGAGACAGTACAAAACTACATCTCAGTTCCATTCCTTTTTCTTTCCAGGAGTTCCACTCCTAATTCCCCGTAGGGTTC